>CP073644.1:15597500-16932500 GCA_018223645.1 Jasminum sambac
ATAATATATTTATTTATGAAATTTACGGCTCCAGAATGTGAATGCTGAGCTTAACGAGTACTCCAAAAATCTTCAACACGTACATTTGGAGCCTATTCATTTTGCTGGGTATTCTCTTTTGGCCCTATGGAAATTCTCGTCCCTATGGAAATTCTCTTTTGGCTTTAGAATCTTTAGTTAATAGATTGAATAGTACAATTCTAGAGGAGTTTATTGTTGTGAGTTGCCAACACTCCATAAATCATCTATCTTTTTGTTGCTTAACTATTTGGTTGTTTGTCAACGGATCCTTGTAAATCATTGTTAAAGATAAACTTGCGCCACTTTGTGTGTTACATTGTTTAGGAACATTACACTGCTCCTGGGATGGTCTTTGCAGCCTTAGGCATTGCCCATGAGGAACTCCTAAAATATATTGAACCATTATTATCTAACTTACCCAATGTATCGAAGCTGTCAAAGCCAATGAATGTTTACACTGGTGGTGACTTCCGTCATTGGGGGGATTCAGCTGTATTTATGAAATGTCCTGTTCTATTCACCTCCTGCTATGAACACGCAATTTGTATATTGATTCTGATATAGTGGTAACTGGTAATAACTTTTGGCCAATTTTTACTAGATAACTCACTTTGCTATTGCTTTGAACTTCCCGGAGACTGGGCCCAGGAAAAGGATGCCCTCACTTTGACCATTCTTCAGGTTCTTTCTCATGACTACGGATTGTTCCCTATTTTCCCCCAATTATAGGCCTCATGAGGTTATGCACATTAGTAATCAATGATTTTTTGAAAGCATTAAATTATTCGAATATACGTCCTTTGGCGTGATTGTTGCAGTATACCAACATTTATTTTATTTCCTTACTCGATTCCAAAACTACAAATTAATGTAGAAGTTGCAAGTAAGGGTCGAACCCAAAATGAATGGTGTTTAATCTAGTTGTTTTTATCAATTAATATAAAAGGGGGGTGTTGTGAAGTTTGAATGAAATTCGAAAACAAAATGATAAAATAAAAGAGATGAAATGAAACAATTGAAGATATATCTAGTTCTCGGGTTCGATTGTGTCAACAACTTGTGTTAATCTTTCTCATGCAACATGTTACAATTTCTTCTCCAATTTATCCACTCCAATTAATCAATACGATTTGATTAACGAATTCTTCTTTAAGTATATTAAATTAAAGTGAGTTCTTTAACTTAACATCTAGCTATTGGATAACCCTAAACAAGTTCTTAGGATTTAATGCAATGCTAGTGTGAAATGAATGAGAAGAATGAGTTGAATTAAATGATCAATTTCACAAACTTGAATTAATGCATCTAAGTTGATTTGTTGACAAATATGCACGATATTCATTTGCTACTTTGGATTAGAATATAATGATAATGACGGATCAAAAGTTCCAATCCTAGCATATATCTTGAATTTAAAGATTGATTGATTCAATTGGCCAAAGTGAATGCAATAATCATATAAACTCAAAAAGGGGTTTAAAAGCATAACAAATCAACGAATTGAAGTAGAGGAGTAGATAAAACGTCACTAAAAAGTTAGAAAAGATAACAACATATTAATTGAGCACAACGTCCCCCTCGAACTAGATAGAGAAGTCTAACTACTCATATTCGCGGGTTAAATGCTCTTTAGCGATGTAATCGTCGTGTATCACCCCTGCTATATGATAGATTATACTTCACTATCACAAGTAATATACAAAAATATAGAAAACAAGTGAATAAATGCTAAGAAATAAATAGAGAAGTTTAATCACTCAGATACGCGGGTTAAATACTTTCAACGGCGTAATCAGTGTGTATCACCACTACAATATATGAGAAATTATCTTTCTCAAACATGAAAAATAAAAGGAAGAGAGAAACTAGCAAAGAAATGCTTCGCTAATCATATTCGCGGCCGAAGTATCGTCGATCGATTATTAGTTTCCTTAATTAGGCTTTTACTTCCGTTGGAATATGAGAAACTAAGAGCTTTCAAGCTAGACCTAAGAACAAATAAAGAAGAGAATTTTATTGAAGAGAAGGTTGGAGAGAATCATTAGCTAATTCTCTCTACAAAGTTGTTATGTTTTAAGCTTGGAAATGCTTCTATTTATAGGCAAAATATTACAATAAAAAATATTAAAAAATCATAAAAGTGACCTTTCATGTGTCTAATATGGTGTGCTCAAGTTGTTTTATCTCAAAGAAGTCGAAAAGTAAGTAAAAATCAGGTTGGAATCAAGTTGGTGAAAGCTGGCCAAAATCTGCAGCAAGTGACTCGGGTGGCTCATGCTTGACTCGAGTGTCACGCGATTCTGCCGAGGAGGACTCGAGTCACCGCGCGATTTTTCCTAGGCGATTTCAGTGCAGAACGAGGACGGTTGGGGAGTGCTCGGGCATGACTCGGGCGATTGCGGGTATGATCGGGCGTGACTCGTGTCACCCGATATTTGCACACCAAGTCTCTCAACTTTTGAATTTTGTTTATTTGGGTCCTTGACAAATTGCATTTCGGTCCTCCAACTTTTTTAAAAGTTTCATTTTGGTCCCCAAACTTTTTAAAAGTTACACTTTGGTCCTCAACAGTTTGGCAATTGCCGCTTTTAGTCATTTTTTTCAAATGGCCATAACATTCACTAGGAAACTCCGATTTGGGATCCGAAAAAAATATGAGAATCCTATTTTGATGTTCTTTCATATCAGGGCAAGAAAAATTTCAAAAACAACTTTTCATAAAATTACATCGGAGGCCCTCCATCTTTGGTTCACTTGCATTTTGGTTCCGAGTTTCCGTTTTACTCTCTTTTCATCCATTTTGGCTCCTTTTGATTCCTTGTGACTTTAAAAACACATAAAAACGAACATATAATGCTAATAAAATACGCAAATACGTAGAATAGAAGAGTTATTTAAGTGCTTTTCGAGCACTTACCAAATTCTCCCACACTTAGACTATTGTTCACCCTCGAACAATAATCATATGACACAAAACAATACACTAGTTTTACAGTAGATAAACAACTTTAAACATTGAAATCCAACTACAGATAGTGACTTGCTTAATAAACGTTCTCCCGAGCTATGAAATTTTCACTTCTTTCCAAATACACAATGGCCTGTGAGTGTGTGCGACTAAGGTTGTCATCCCATCACTATCTGGAAACAAATGAAAGCTTACGATGTTCTATCCGAATCCTAACCCGAAATGGTCAAATATATCCTTTCATCTCTTGTGATCCCACTCTTATTTTGCAATATTTCCCATGGATCGTAAAAATTACTCCGCTCACCAAAAATCATGTTAGCACTGCGAAGTTAAACAAAGCATGGTAGGTGTTTTATGGCTAATATGTCTTCGATTTTAAGAATGTTTGATTTAGCACTTCAAACCACTAAGTAAATTTATTTATCCATGCTCACACTTGAATTGATTTTTTTTTTTGAAAGAAGAGAGAAGGATTGTGCAATTTTCTTTTCCGTTTTTACCCTACGAGTAGCTTTCACACTGACCATTTTCATTAGAGGTAGCCTTCTTCACCCATTCGAGGTGGCGATCATCACACTCTGGAATAGGTAGCTATTTCTCGTGGTCCCTCTCATTATTTTAAGCATAAAAATAGAATTTATTCTCAGTATAGGTCAGTGTTTCTTCCAAACTTTTAAAACTCTATCAACAAAAGACACATTCACAAAAAACAGAGACCATGCAATCTTAACTCCTCCTTGTTAACAAATGATGTTTTCAGGTTACTTTGAGCAGGACAAATGGATAGAAAAAAGAGTTGGTTTACTATGGTCCAAAAGGAAAACCAAAAAAAAAAAAATTATCAACATTTTTAACCTTCAATTCTATTTCCAGAAAATGATGGTAAATTGCCTTATAAACGTGTTTGGATAAATTAGTCCGCGGTGTATGGAAAAGAATAGAACACAACAAATAGAATTTTTTTTTCGAGATCCTGTAGTTTCAGCTAAGTCACGCAAATTAAGCTCAATCATATTTAAAAGTTGCTAGCTCATGCAAAACTATAGACATAATAAGGGAAAAAATCGCAAATATACCACAAGTATTTCACTCTCACCCCCCAACTTAATTTCTACATTGTCTCCAATGTAGAATTATAGAAAGTATGAAAACGATAAGAAAGAGAAACTCCCTTTGGGTACATAATGAAGTTAGGTGGTAGTTGGTGGATGTTCTTGAAATTCAGCATCCTGTATGACTAGTCCATCAAATGAAGAACGAGAAACCCTGAAATCAACATATGTATAGGGCAAGGAAAATAACCGGTGGATTTTTGTTTTTACAAATATTATATTAGGAATTCAAACCAACAAATATATAAAATAACTTTAAAAATAACAACATTAGAAAATAAGTACAAAATTAAAGTGGAATCTGGGTGCACTCTACCCATAGGTAGTTCCTTCAACTTCAATTTTGTAAGTTATCAATTATTAAAATGGAAACAGAAAGTAGTGAACCTGATGCCATAGCCTGTTTGACCCCATCTGCCATTTAAGCACCCACGAAGACATGGTGTAGGTTGGTCTTGTCCTCAGAGCAAACCCTCATTAACCCAGTTATATCACAGCTTAGCTATTAGCGAGGCAACAAAGGCCATTCTGTGATCCCACAGATAGGTTTGATTCGTCGACAAAGTGAATCCTGTTATAGTCAATCCCCTACCACCGGGGGTTGTTTTAGTCCGACCTCCAACTTAAGCACCATAATTTCAAGTTTTGAAAACAAGAGATTTGCTACTCAATTTAGATTTAGGCTTAATAGTTCTTAAGGAAAGAATCTCATACCGGAGTTTGGAAGGGTACACTCCAAGCCAAGGTATGTTAACTATTCAATAAAGGACAGCCCCATAATAACCGACAAATGGAAGAACGTTTATAGCAGAATGTCCAACTCAGACACTTCTCAAATGAATGAGACGTAGTTTTGCACCTTCGGATGGGTGCTAGTGATCACGCTCAAAAAGTTGTTGCTCAATGGTTAGGCCATCGAGTTTGGTTTCCAATAGACGTTACCGTTGGTCCAATAAATTATCAAACTCTTTCACACTTATTGCGAGCTGGCTATTTCTCCTGATAGACTTTCGGCCCTGCACCTAAGCGGCCCATCCTTGAAGAAAACAACATATTTATATTGTGAATAAGTTTGATTTCTAGTACAGTGAGGCCCCTCCAATAGCTTTCAACATTTGAAACAACATTTAAGGCTCTTAGCACGTCGTTTGCGAGTGATCCTGCCCCAAGAGCGATGACATTCCAAAGGGAACGTTCATACTTATCAACAAGTTGAACAATATGCATCCTAATCTTAGTAGGTATAGAAAAAGAGTTGAGCACTTGTAGAAGAGCAACAATACGTAGAGGAGATGCCATTGAGAAAAAGTTAAAATTCAATCTTTAATGCATATCTAAAAAAGACCAGACAGAAGAAAGAGAAAGAAAAGAAAACAGCTCTTTAAGGTCTAGTAAAAAAGACCAGTTTAACGCCTTTGGGCGGGATATAGAAACCAGTATCTAGGGCTATTTTTTTTTTGTTTATTACAAATCGTAACACAGATGTGTTTCCAAAGTTAAACTCCGTATTCTACCATCTGAAATTAGCTATCCCATATTCATAACCTTAATTCTAAATCCAATTCATTCAGATCTCTTCTCCTTTTGCGTAGTTCCTCTGGCCAATTGATGACAGGCAAACCCCCTGGTAATACAATAACAACATCCAAATGCATTACTATCAGTGTTAAGCATTCAAACAATGATCTAGCCTTTACCTCAAAGCCAATGGTTTTACCATACCCCTGTTTTAAAGGTGGCAGAGTAATACGAATCACTGTTGATCCTCGAACATACGCAGAATGAACGGCACACCCCATCAGTTCATGGTAACATCCTTCGTATATTATCTTACCCTTTCGATCTCCAAGTACCGTTTCAACTTTTACTACTGTTGCTAGAAGCATCCGTTGTCCCAGATTGATTTCACCAAAGAGACTTGTGACTCTCACTTTCCTCTATGAACTCCCAGTTCCGGCAAAAGTAGTAGCCTCCATAGGTTGTCAACTTTGGACACTAAAAACTGACACAAGAACACAAAAAGAGTTAAAAAATAATAATATGTACACGGAGTTGTGATTGCGGCTCACATCTTCCTCTGGTTTTACGTCCAGAAACAACCTAAAAGCCTTCTATGAGTCAGGGATAGGCTTCCCATCCAGTTTTCTTATAGACTGGCAAATAGGGTCTTTTAAAGTCAGATTCTCACGACTATATCGTTCTTTTTTCTTTTTAAATTCGCTGCACAAATTGAGAAGTTCGATTTGCACCATTCCACTAGGATGCGTCTCAAGAGTTTGATGGATATCATCCAAAGACTCCTTACTCATGCCATCCTTAATGAAATATATTTTATCTTTTCGATTTGTGAACACAAATCCAATGGAATGGTTACCTGAGTTGCAGGTCCATCGAATGCATTTATAAGGCCATCTAGCACATTTATAGCACACATTCATTCTTTTTGCTCTTCGTTTCTTGGCAAAATTACTTTTGCCTAACCCTGGTGCATATTTAGTACTAAAGCTGGCATTTTACCTCCTGATCGAACCTTTGCTTCAATCAGCCAACGGATATCCTCAGGCATTTCCTTTTCCATCAACATTTTTAATCATCCTACTCTAGAATAATAAATTTGTTTCAAAGCATTCAAAGGAAATGATGGGTAATATTTGTGGATTTTGGAAAATTTGTTATCCATTGAAAATTCAAGTGTTTTGGAGAAGCAAAAGAAAAGAGAGTGCTTAGGTTGCCTCTTAAATAGCGCATTTGTTTATAGTCGTTGGCTCGACTATAAAAAAAGATAAAAAAAATTTTAACATAACACACGAAAGAAAAAGAAACGCTGAAGTAATAAGATTAGAACCATCAAAATCAATAAACATAATAGATTATCACACTCTTCCATATTTTCAAACAAGATACTGACGAGGGAAAAAAAAAAGAAAATTTGAATTACATAATCAATTAATATGAGGAAAAAACATATATATACAAAAATATCACACACGTCCATGCTATAAGAAAAACAAATAAGAAGAAGAAGGAAGGAAGGACAAGAAAAAAATCAAGAAGAAGAAGAAAATTACCTAATCACTGCTAGAAAGGAATACTCACAGAGTAATTGAAATTGTGGTTGTGGTTTCAAGTATAGAAGGATCTCGATTTATAGCCAAATGAGCACTGTCTCAACCGACAACCATGCATGTAGAGTGTGCTGGAAAGAGTACGTTGGAAGGAGTATCCAAAAAAATGCGTTGACAAATTGTCCATTATTAACAATTAACCCCCACAAGTTATCAATAACTATTGCTAATCACCGATTTGTGTGCCATCATGTCTCTTCCCAAATAATTGAATCCCGAGATATATTCCTTCTATAGTTACAAAGTAATAGCTTCCTCAATACGTTAGATAAAAAGTTGAGAAATAAAAACAAAAATAAAGAAATTATCACAAGAGGAAAAAAATAAAAGTGAGAAGAAAAAAAAACTATTTGGGTTGCCTCCCAAGAGAGCTTTTGTTTAAAGTCGTTAGCTTGACTTAGTAATGGCATGATTAGCTTGACTTAGTAATGGCATGATTAGCTCTGACTCTCTAATGTAATTACTTCCATGTTGGTTGTAGAGAATCCTTCGTAGTATGGTTTGAGACGGTACCCATTCACTTTGAATATCTTATTCATTTTCAAGCTTTTGATTTCAAGTGCACCATGTGGAAAAATTTCAGTAACAACAAATGGCCCAACCCATCTAGAGCAAAGCTTACCAGGGAAGAGTTTTAGTCTGGAATGGAAAAGTAGCACTTTTTGTCCAATACTAAACTCTTTTCTGGGGATTCGTTGGTCATGGAATGCCTTCGTCTTATTCTTGTCGATCATTTCATTTTCATAAGCTTCGTTCCGAATTTCTTATAATTCTTGCAGCTGAAGCTTCCTGTGATCTCCTACTGTTCCCCAATCTTTACGTTGTTTGATTACCCAATAAGCTTTGTGCTCTATTTCAACTAGTAGATGGCACAGCTTTCCAAACACCGATTGGAACACTAATCGGTATGGTGACATTTCAATCGGTGTTTTGTAAGCTGTCCGATATGCCCAAAGAGCGACATCCAGTCGGATGCTCCAGTCCTTTCGATTAGGATTGACTGTCTTCTCAAGAATTGACTCTACTTCCCTGTTTGAAAGCTCTGCTTGTCCATTCGTCTGGGGATGATATGCAATTGATACTCGGTGTAGAACTCTGTATTTTCTTAACAAATACTTAATGCTGTAGTTGCAAAAGTGAGTGCCTCTGTCACTAATCATAGCTCCTGGAATCCCAAACCTGCTAAAGATATTAGATTTAACAAATTTTGTAACTATTTTAGCATCATTAGTTTGTGTGGTTTTCACTTCTACCCTTTTAGAAACATAGTCAACTGCCAGTAAGATATAAGAGTGGTCAAATGAATTTGGAAAGGGTCCCATGAAATCAATGCCCATACATCAAAAATTTCTCAAACTATGATAGGAGTTTGAGGCATTTGGTTTCATTGGGACAAGTTACCCGATCGCTGATACTTGTCACAAGATTTGCAGAAGATATAAGCATCTTTGAATAGTGTTGGCCAGTAGAATCCACTTTCTAGTATCTTCTGAGCCGTTCTTCGTGGTCCGCAATGTCCTCCACAAGCATATGAATGGAAAAATGTGAGAATAGATTGAAATTCTGACTCTAGCACACATCTCCGGATGATTTGATACGAACACCTTTTCCAAAAATATGGGTCATCCCATATGTAGTATTTGGCATCACTTTTTAACTTATCTCGTTTCGCATTTGATAAGTCTGCAGGGATTCACCTAGATGCGAGATAGTTAACCAAATCAGCAAACCATGGAAAGTTTACCTCAGCAACAAATAGACTTTCGCCTGGAAAGGCTTCTTGCAATGGTGTTTCATTTTCTATTCTTACAATCCTGCTAAGATGGTCTGCCACAACATTCACTGCCCCTGATTGATCTTTGATTTCTAAATTGAATTCTTGAAGTAGGGGGATCCAACGAATGATTCTAGGTTTTGCATCCTTCTTTGTGAGCAAGTATCGTAGAGCTGCATGATCTGTGAAAACAATTACTTTAGTTCCTAAAAGAGATGATAGAAACTTCTCGAAAACAAAAACTGCAGATAAAAATTCTTTCTTAGTTGTGGTGTAGTTTGCTTGGGATTGATTCAATGTTCATGAAGCGTAGTAGATCACATGTGCAGCTCTTCCAACTCTTTGCACTAGAATTGCTCCCACAACATAATCACTAGCATCGCACATTATTTCAAACGGAAGGTTCTAGTCGGATGGTTGAATGATTGGCGGTGTTCTGAGTCATAGTTCATCAATGCCTTCTTGCATCTATCATTAAATTTAAATGGTACATCCTTTTGCAAGAGATTGCATAGTGGTGATGCAATCTTTGAGAAGTCCTTTATAAACCTACAACAGAATCTTGCATGTCCAAGAAAAGATCGAATTTCCCACACACTGATGGGGTAAGGTAATACAAAAATAATATCTACCTTAGCTTTATCAACTTCTATTCCTCTTTCTGACACTACATGACCCAACACTATCCCTTGTTCAACCATGACATGACATTTTTCCCAATTAAGAACAAGGTTAGTGTCAATGTATCATTTTAAAATCAGTGTCAAATTGTCCAAGCAAGCATCAAAATTCTCTCCTCATACACTGAAGTTATCCATGAATACTTCAATGATTTTATCAATGTAATCTGAGAAAATACTCATTAAACGTCATTGAAAAGTTGCAGGGGAATTACATAATCCAAAAGGCATGCGCCTATAAGCAAATATTCCAAATGGACAAGTAAATGTGGTTTTCTCTTGATCTTCGGGGGCTATTGCAATTTGAAAGTACCCTGAAAAGCTATCAAGAAAGCAGTAATGTGTATGTCCAGCTAACTTTTCGAGTGTATGTCCAGCCAACTTTTCGAGCATTTGATCAATAAAAGGAAGGGGGAAATGATCTTTTCGAGTTTTAGCATTTACCTTCCGATAATCAATACATACCCGGTATCCAGTTTGTATTCTTGTCAATACAAATTCTCCTTCCTTATTTTCGATCACAGTAATTCCGGATTTCTTTGGTACTACCTGAACTGGACTAATCCAATTACTGTCTGAAATGGGATAGATCATATCTGGTCCTAATAGCTTTAGAATCTCCTTCTTCACAACTTCCATCATTGGTGGATTCAATCTCCTTTGGGCTTGTTTCGACAGTTGTGCTCCTTCTTCAAGTAATATTCTGTGGCATGCGACTGATGGACTTATATCTTTGATATCTGCGATAGTCCATCCAATTGCTTTTTTATGATCGTGCAAAACTCAAACCAGTTTGTCTCCCTCCACCACAGTTAACTTTGACGAAACTATCACAGGGAGTGTTCCATCATTTCCAAGATAAGTGTACTTTAAGTGGATTGGTAGAGGTTTCATTTCCAATTCTGGGGCCTACATGATTGAAGGTAACAATTTTTTAGGAGATTCCTCCAATTGAATGGTTTTTACATATACCTCTGTGGATTGGTCATCAATGAATTCAATGCTGCGACTGTGTTTTTCAATTCTGTACTCAGCTCTATCTCTTTGTCTTCAATATATTCCAGTGATTCACAAAGTGCTATCTCTGACTCATCTCTGCAATTAAGCTCAAAAACTCTTTCTACAACAGGAGTCATGGTGTTAATAGCATAAATAGTACAAATGTCACTAGGTTGTTTCATTGCATCATAAATGTTAAATTGCACCATTTCCTTGTCAAATTCCATTGCTAGTATCCCATTTCTCACATCAATAATTGTTTAAGAAGTCCACAAAAATGGCCTTCCTAGCAATATAGGTGTGGAGTTAGGGGAGTGATCACCATTCATGTCTAAAATATAGAAATCGGCTGGGAATACTAGACCACCTACTTGTACTAATACATCTTCAACTACTCCATCTGGATAAGCATTAGATCGATTAGCAAGTTGAATGATAACATTTGTTTCAGTTAGCTTAGCTAATTTTAAGGAAGCATAGATTGATCGTGGCTTAACATTAATCGATGCTCCTAAGTCTATTAAAGCGCGGTCTAACTTAGTGTTTCCAATTGTGCATGGAATTGTGAACATACCTGGATCTTTGCATTTTGGAGGTAGTTTTCTTTGAAACAAAGCGGAAACCATTTATCCCATTCTTACTTTTTCGTTTCCTCTCAATTTCTTTTTGTTAGTGCAAAGGTCTTTCAAAAACTTAGCATAGCGTGGGATCTGCTTGATTGCATCTAACAATGGAATGTTGATTTCTACTCTCGTAAATGTGCTCAAAATTTCTATTTCCTTGTCTTCTTTGTTAGCGTTTGCTAATCTACTAGGAAAAGAGGGAGGGATCATTTTAGTAATGACAGAGGGGTTAGGACTTACCTCATTTTCCAACTTTTCTTCTTCATCTTCATGTGTCGGAACTTCTTTGTGTGGGTTTTCTATCTCTTTTCCACTCCTTAAGGTTATAGCACTGACATTCTTTGGATTTACCTCAGGTTAGGATGGTAGCTTTCCTCCAGATTGTGCTTCTAGGCGATTGATGGCAGTTGCCAACTGACTC
Organism: Jasminum sambac; assembly: GCA_018223645.1. NCBI lineage: Eukaryota > Viridiplantae > Streptophyta > Magnoliopsida > Lamiales > Oleaceae > Jasminum > Jasminum sambac. Next base: position 15,609,227 of record CP073644.1, read on the forward strand.
ATTGGAATTATGTGGAAATATCGGTGATCTATATGTTCGTACTATTATTATTGTTTTATGTACTTATTTTGTTTGTAGTATTCTTTGGTGAATAGGTCTCTTTATGGTAGGTAGTATTTTATGGTAGGTAGAATTCTTCCTTATTTAGTTTAGGGTTGAGTCTTGTGTTCTTTGTATTATAAATACCCATTGTACTCATAAGAAGAATATACACGTGAATTATCTTTTCTTCCCCTACTGTTCATATGGTATTAGAGCCATGACAGACGAGGGAAAAGATTCAAACACAGAAGAGAAAGGCACGGTGAACACACCAAACCTTGATAACTCCTCGTTCCAATTCACGATTGAGAAGTTGAACGGTAAAATTACCTCGAGTGGGCACAGTCTGTCAAACTCGTAATCAACGGCAAAGGTAAATTGGGACATCTCACCGGTGCCACCAAAAAACCTCTAACCGATGGCCCACAACAGCAACAGTGGGAATCTGAAAACGCGATGGTGATGGCGTGGATTCTCAACTCGATGCTTCCACCCATCTCGAAAACCTACATGTTCCTCCCCTCAGCCAAGGAAGTCTGGGACGCTGTGAAAGAAACGTATTCAGACCCGGAATATTACTCCCACCTTTTCGAGTTGAAGACGAAATTGTGGAATTTGAAGCAAGGCGACAGAAGTGTGACTAAATATTACCTCGAGTTGAAGGCTCTGTGGCTCGAAATAGACCTCGCGAGCGAAGAAGCCTGGGAATGCGCAGGCGACAGCGTAAAGTTCAAGAAGAAATTGGAGAACGAGAGAGTCTTCGAGTTGTTGGCTGGGCTCAATCCACTGCTTGACGACGTGCGAGGAAGAATACTGGGAAAAAAACCTCTGCCGTCGAGGCAAGAAGTTTTTGCAGAGGTGAGAAGAGAAGAGAGCCGAAGGTCTGTAATGCTCGATCGCAGTAACAATGGCGGATTTGAGGGCAGTGGGCTTCTGGGTCAGAGAGATAAAGGCCAAGATAATGGGCTCGGGCCAAAGGTTGGTGGTCACGGTAATGGACCTCCAAGTGGGCTAGTTGATGGTTATAAAACTAATAACTCGACCCAAGGCAATAGTGCTTATACTAAAGGAAGTGGGCCGAGTTCATCAGGCCCAAATCACCAAAGAAAAAGACCGTGGTGCGATTATTGTAAAAAACCAGGACATAGAAAGGATGAATGTTGGGAATTGCATGGAAAGCCAGCTAATTGGAAGCCACGCGGTAAAAATCAGGGATACCAAGCTTCCACGAAAAACCATAATGGTGAGACTGGTCAGACGAAGTGTATGTTCAACCAAGAACAGTTAGAACAACTCTATCAAGTGTTCACTAGTTTCAAGACCTCCGATAAATCCCTCAGCTCCTCCACAGGTACATTGGCCCACAAAGGTAATATCTCAACAGCCTTCATTTCTCGTAATGAATTCCCATGGATATTTGACTCCGGTGCATCTGATCATATGATCGGGTCCCATAAAAAGTTCAACACGTATCTTCCTTGTGCCGGTAACATGAAAGTTAGAATTGCCGATGGTTCCTTCTCCTCTGTAGCTGGAAAAGGGAACATTTGCATATCTAATTCAATTACCTTAGAGTCGGTACTTCATGTACCGAATTTAACTTGTAACTTATTGTCCATTAGCCAATTAACAAAGCATTCGAATTGTTCTGTTAATTTCTTTCCGTCTCATTGTGTTATTCAGGACCTATCATCGGGGAAGACGATTGGTCGTGCTAAGGAGTATGAGGGACTCTACTACTTCGATGACCCCTATGAGAGTAACGAGCTACGAACCGCGAATTGTGATTCAGTTTCTTCTTCGTCTAGTGATAATAACGTTATGTTGTGGCATTTTAGGATGGGCCACTCTAGTTTTCAATATATGCAACACTTATTTCCTCATTTGTTCATCAATAAAGATATTTCTCAATTACAGTGTGAAATTTGTCAACTTGCAAAACATCAACGCACATCCTATACAAAATTGAAATATCAACCCTCCAAACCCTTCGCTATCATCCATAGTGATGTGTGGGGACCTTCCCGCACTCCAAATCGAACCTCCACAAAGTGGTTTGTCACCTTTATCGACGACCACACTCGCGTTTGCTGGGTTTACCTGCTGAAAGAAAAAAGTGAAGTGAAAGAGATATTTAAAAATTTTCATTCCATGATACAAACACAGTTCCATACCAAAATTCAAGTTTTACGAACCGACAATGGTACAGAATACTTCAACTCAGTACTGGGGACATATCTTACCGAAAATGGAATAGTGCACCAAGCTCTTGTATCCATACACCCCAGCAAAACGGGGTTGCTGAAAGAAAAAACAGACACTTGCTCGAGGTAGCCCGTGCTCTTATGTTCACTACACACATGCCTAAAATATTTTGGGGAGATGCTATTCTTACCTCAGCTTATCTAATCAATCGAATGCCCAGTCGAGTCTTGTCCTTTAAGACACCTCTACAGGTATTAACAACTGTCTTTCCCAATTCTCGGTTGTGTTCCAATCTCCCCCTTAGGGTTTTTGGTTGTACGGTTTTCACACACGTACATTCCAACACTAGAGGCAAATTAGACCCGAGGGCAACTAGGTGTGTGTTCATTGGGTATTCTCCTACACAAAAGGGGTACAAGTGCTATGATCTGTCCACCAAACGAGTGTCTGTAAGTCTCGACGTCACCTTCTTTGAAGACACTCCTTTCTTCCAAACTAACTCACCTCAGGCTGAGGGTTTGACCAAGGCTCCCCTATCTGTGGTTGAAATACCACTCACAGGAACCCAGAACCTCCCGAATCTTCATTCTACTCCTCCTAGCTCTCCTAAAGTGTCACATATGCAAGATGACTCGAATTTAGGGGGGGATTTGAACACAAATCGTGGAGAATTGCTTGTTTACTCTAGGAGGCCGAAGTCAAAAGCTGGGGTGAATCCCATACCCGAAGCGCTAAAGGAGTCAGACCCGGTGGTAGCTCCGAGAATTGAAGAACCACTTCCTGAGTCAGGTATATCTCATCCCTCAGATATTGACCTACCTATTGGATTAAGAAAAGCACCTAGGTCATGTACTTTTCACCCAATTTCTAAATTTGTGTCTTATAATCATCTCTCTGCAAATTTCGTGCTTTCACTGCTAATCTTGATAGCAGCAAACTACCTAAGGACATTCATGAGGCTCTGAGTATTCCCGAATGGAAAAATGCTGTAATAGAGGAGATGGGGGCTTTAAAGGATAGTCAAACTTGGGACCTAGTGACACTACCGAAGGGAAAGAGAACAGTTGGTTGTAAATGGGTATTCACCGTTAAATACAAAGCAGATGGATCGATAGAACGGCATAAAGCAGGGCTAGTTGCGAAAGGATTCACGCAAACATATGGTGTTGATTTCACGAGACGTTCGCACCAGTAGCTAAGTTAAACACTGTTTGAGTACTATTTTCCTTGGCAGCAAACCTAGACTGGCCACTTGAATAGCTTGATATCAAAAATGCCTTTTTAAATGGTGAGTTGGAGGAAGAGGTCTACATGGAAACTCCTCCCGGGTTTGATGATAAAATTGGCAGGGTTTGCAAGCTGAAAAAGTCCCTTTATGGTCTCAAGCAGTCGCCGAGAGCCTGGTTTGATAGGTTTTCAAAGGTGATCAAGGACCAGGGCTATCAACAAGGGCAGTCGGATCATACTATGTTTTTTAAACTAACAGATAGTGGGAAAAGAGCAATCTTAATTGTGTATGTTGACGATATTATATTGACAGGAGATGATATTGTTGAAATTCAGAGGTTGAAAAATACACTAGCCACGGAGTTCGTGGTTAAGGATCTGGGACAGGTGAAGTATTTTTTGGGAATGGAAGTTGCCAGAGCAAAGGTGGGGATCAGTGTATCTCAAAGAAAATATATCATTGATCTCCTCACAGAGACCGAAATGATTGGATGCAAGCCTAGTGATGTACCCATTGAGGTAAAAGGGCGTTCGCAGGATGACGGACATCTGGTGGATACAGATAGGTACCAACGACTGGTCGGAAAATTAATTTACTTGTCACACACGAGACCCGATATTGCATTTGCGGTGAGTGTTGTTAGTCAACACATGCACTTGCCAAGGGAATGACACTTGGAAGCAGTATATAAGATTTTAAGATATTTAAAAGGGTCCCCAGGTGCAGGACTATTTTTCAGAAAAACGGACTGCAAGGCGGTTGAAGTCTTCACAGATGCAGACTGGGCAGGGTCAGTTGAGGAAAGAAGGTCTACTACGGGATATTGCTCGTCTGTTTGGGGAAATTTGGTGACGTGGAGAAGTAAAAAACAGGAAGTGGTGGTCGCAGTAGCTCAGAAGCAGAGTTTAGAGCTGTAGCACAGGGAATATGTGAGGCCCTATGGTTGAAAAAGCTTTTAGGGGAACTACGAGTTGAAGTAACACTTCCAATCAAGCTCTATTGTGACAACAAAGGGGCAATAAGTATTGCCCACAATCCAGTGCAACACGACAGGACGAAGCATGTGGAAGTGGATAAGCACTTCATTAAAGAGAAGGTGGAAAACAGGACCATCTGTATGACGTACGTCCCCACCAAGGAACAAGTAGCGGACATCTTCACTAAGGGACTACACAAGCAAGATTTTAGTCACCTCTTAAGCAAGTTGGACATGATCAATATATACGATCCAACTTGAGGGGGTGTGGAAATATCGGTGATCTATATGTTCGTACTATTATTATTGTTTTATGTACTTATTTTGTTTGTAGTATTCTTTCGTGAATAGGTCTCTTTATGGTAGGTAGTATTTTATGGTAGGTAGAATTCTTCCTTATTTAGTTTAGGGTTGAGTCTTGTGTTCTTTGTATTATAAATACCCATTGTACTCATAAGAAGAATATACACGTGAATTATCTTTTCTTCCCCTACTATTCATAAATTACTTACCTCATTTACTCTTCAGATGTTCGCTTCCCACTCTGTATTGAATTGTTGAGTGTTTTCAGCTATGTTTGAAATCAATGTTCGTGCTTCAACAGGTGTTTTGTTCATCAGAGCTCCTCCACTAGCAGCATCAACTATGTTTCTGTCTAGTTGACACAACCCTTCATAGAAATATTGCACTAGGAGGTTTTCACTGATTCGGTGATGCGGACAACTTCCAATGTGCTTTTTGAAATGCTTCCAATACTCATAAAGAGTTTCTCCATTCTTTTGGCGTACTCCAGAGATATCTTTCCTAATATTTGAGGTCTTTGGAAAGGGGAAGTATTTTTTTAGGAAAAGTTGTTTCATTTGATTCCATGTTGTCACTGATCCTGGTGGTAAAGTATATAACCAATATGTGGCGGCATCTTTTAGTGAAAATGGAAAAGCTCTGAGCTTGATTTGCTCTTCAGTGATGCTTGGGGGTTTCATACTATCACACACCACATGAAACTCCTTCAAGTGTCGATACGGATCTTCGCCGGATCGTCCATGAAAAGATGGTAGAAGTTGTATCAAATCGGATTTTAGCTCGAAAGCTTTACCTTCTTCTATGGCTGGAAAGGTGATACGCAATGGTTGTTGAATAACTTCAGGAGTTTCCATTTCTTTAAGAGTTCTTTTGTTGTTGTTTTCCTCAATTTCTTGTTCCGTTTGTTTTGCTTGTCTTATTCGTCTTCGAATGGATTTCTCGATATCCGATCGAAATTTTCAAGAATTCGATTAGTAGATCGAGTATTATGCATACAAGTGATTTTTTTTAAAAAAAATTAATTAATAAAAGAAATTAAATTGGTTAACCGTTCCCCGCCAACGGTGCCAAAAACTTGGCTTGATTGTCGTAGTACACCAAATTTTATTTTATTTCTTTACTCAATTTCAAAGCTACAAATTAATATAGAAGTGGCAAGTAAAAGTCGAACCCAAAAGAAACGGTGTTTAATCTAATTGTTTTTATCAATTAATATAAAAGGGAAGGTTTTGTGAAGTTTGAATGAAATTCGAAAACAAAATGACAAAATAAAAGAGATGAAATGAAACAATTTAAGATATATCTAGTTCTCGAGTTCAATTGTGTCAATAACTTGTGTTAATCTTTCTCATGCCACATGTTATTATTCCTTCTCCAATTTATCAACTCCAATTAGTCAATACAATCTGATTAACGAATTCTTCCTTAAGTGTATTAAATTAAAGTGAGTTCTTTAACTTAACATCTGGCTGTTGGATAACCCCAAACAAGTTTTTAGGATTTAAGGTAATGCTAGTGTGAAATGAATAAGAAGAATGAGTTGAATACTTGAAGTCGATGATCAATTTCGCAGACTTGAATTAATGCATCTAAGTTGATTTGTTAACAAATATGCACGATATTCAGTTGCTACTTTGGATTAGAATCTAATGATAATGACGAATCAAAAGTTCCAAGCATAGCATATATCTTGAATTTAAAGATTGATCGATTCAATTGGCCAAAGTGAATGCAATAATCATATAAACTCGAAAACGGGTTTAAAAGCATAACAAATCAAAAAATGGAAGTAAAGGAACAGATAAAACGTCACTAAAAAGTAAGAAAAGATAACAACATATTAATTGAGCACAAAGTCCCCCTCGAACTAGATAGAGAAGTCTAACTACTCATATTCGAGGGTGAAATACTCTTTAGCGATGTAATCGTTGTGTATCATCCCTGCTATATGATAGATTATACTTCACTATCACAAGTAATATACAAAAATATAGAAAACAAGTGAATAAATGCTAAGAAATAAATAGAGAAGTTTAATCACTCAGATACGCGGGTTAAATACTTTCAACGGCGTAATCAGCGTGTATCACCACTGCAATATATGAGAAATTATCTTTCTCAAACATGAAAAATAAAAGGAAGAGAGAAACTAGCAAAGAAATGCTTCGTTAATCATATTCGCAGCCGAAGTATCGTCGATCGATTATTAGTTACTTAAATTAGGCTTTTACTTCCGTCGGAATATGAGAAACTAAGAGCTTTCAAGCTAGAACTAAGAACAAATGAAGAAGAGAATTTTATTGAAGAGAAAGTTGGAGAGAATCACTAGCTAATTCTCTCTGCAAGGTTATTATGTTTTAAGCTTGGAAATGCCTATATTTATAGGCAAAATATTACAGCAAAAAATATTAAAAAATCATAAAAGTGACCTTCCACGAGTCTAATATGGTGTGCTCAAATTGTTTTATCTCAAGGAAGTCAAAAAGTAGGTAAAAATCACATTGGAATTAAGCTGGTGAAAGCTGGCCGAAATCTATAGCAAGTGACTCTGGTGGCTCAGGCATGACTCGAGTCACGCGCGATTCTGCCGAGGAGAACTCGAGTAACTACGCGGAACGAGGACGGCTAGGGAGTGCTTGGGCATGACTCGGGCGATTGCGGGTGTGATCGGGGATGATCGGGCGTGACTCGAGTCACTTGCGGTGCCAACTGGAGTCATGGCTGCTGTGACTCGAGTCGCTCGAGTCACCGCATTTTGCACACCAAGTCCCTCAACTTTTAAATTTTATTTATTTGGGTCCTTGAAAAATTGCATTTCGGTCCTCCAATTTTTTTTAGAAGTTTCACTTTGGTCCCCAAACTTTTGAAAAGTTACACTTTGGTCCTCAATAGTTTGGCAATTGACGCTTTTAGTCATTTTCTTCAAATGGCCATAACTTTCACTAGGAAACTCCAATTTGGGATCCAAAAAAAATGTGAGAATCCTCTTTTGATGTTCTTTCATATTAGGACAAGAAAAATAGCAAAAACAACTTTTCATAAAATTACATCGGAGGCCCTCCATATTTGGTTCGCTTGCATTTTGGTTCCGAGTTTCCGTTTTACTCTCTTTTCATCCATTTTGGCTCCTTCTGATTACTTGTGACTCTAAAAACACAATAAAGGCAAAACACATAAAAATGAACATATAATACTAATAAAATATGCAAATACGTAGAATAGAAGAGTTATTTAAGTGCTTTTCGAGCACTTACCATCCTTCGATCGAATGTGTAGTCCAAAGAGTAATGATAATGCGGCTGCCTGTTTCGTCTCATTCTTCTTTCCTACCTCAGTTATTTCTCTTTATTTTATCTTATATCTGTTTTTAAGTTTTCCTTTTGTTTTTATTGGGTGTTATATTGTGAGGCAATGCTAATGAAATTTGTATTCTAGATGTTTGTGGGAGGAGGTTGATCTTTCTCTGCTGCTAGTCCTGGGGAAAAGGATGTACTCAAGATTATGTAATTTACTTTAATTGTATCTAATAACTCTAATGGGATCTCCAGTTATGTATAATGTATAACTTACCTACAAATTTGTTTGAATACATATGTCTACGTTGTACATTATTAGGTCTAATAGGACACATGCAAAATTGCACATGTCAGGCTGAAGCAAGCATAAAAATGGCACTCATTTGTGTATCTCAATTAATCATTCATACTGTCATCTTATTGTATGTTCTGAGTTTCATTTTGCTGTATGGTCGATTAATTTCTGCATGTGATTATTTGAAAATAGTTTTGTCAAAGTAATCTATATACCTCGAATCGGTAAGCAAATCTTCGTGTCCTCAATGAGCATTCCCAGATTTAGTCCTTTTCTATATTCAATTCCATTTACAATAATATTGTACTGTTTCGAATCCAAGCTTCCACTGTAAGGAATTAACATAATTATGTTATTGATATTTTAGTTTCCAAGGGAGTGGGCCTATTTAATTATTTTTGGGGTGCAATGTTGTTGCTTTTTGATGCTATGCTTGCTCATTGCTTATTTGATTCTATTTTATTTTGATTGTGATGTATTGTTATTTGTTTGGCCTTCCATTTGTCTTATTATTATTTTTTATTTAATTTATATTTGGTACTTTAGGTGCTGTAATTACAAAAGCCTTTTAACTTTGTAAATAAAGGCTGTATCTCCACAAGAGCGTGGGGAATTGAGGAAGAAAAGAGGGAATTAGAGGGGACTAAGAAGAAAGAGGGAATCAGTGGGGACTAAGAAGAATTTATCTAGTTGTCAATTATCAAAGGTTGTTTAATTTGTCGAGGAAACTATTAAAACCTAATCTAAAAAGGAGAAATTATGAAATTACTCTAATTCTAAGGGAGATCATTGATGGAACATGATAAAGCAAAATTTGTTGCATTGCTGCTTGACCAGCCCACACAACTAGTTATTATTTTTTATTTTACTTGCCAATTGTACAACCTTTTTTAGTCATTCTAGATTTATATCAGAAATAAATAAACAAGTTTTTGGTTTCAAGGATCTAATTTTGCAATGAATGCCATTGATATAATAGTTAGAGAACTAATTGCAGTTACTCCTGGAGAAGGTTGGTGATAGATTTAATTGAAATTCTAACCTTTTTTTTATCCTGGGGTTGTTCCATATCAAATTATGAAAAGTTTATGGCACTGGTAAAGTTGGTAATCTCATTGATATAGATTTTTTTTATGAACCCCGGAATCCAGAGTAGGCGACATTTTATTGCATTGATTTAACTCCAATAGACTTTCGGTGTCTTTCAACTAGAAGTCAAGTCAAGTTATTCCATTTTTCATAAATGCTTTTGGATAATCTCTTTACTGTTAAAATGAATATTGCAGATGGTTGCATTAGAAGATATAGGTCAACGAATTTTGACATATGGAGAGAGCTATGCTGAGTAAAAGCTAAATATGATGTTGGATATGTGCTTAGCAGAAAATGTTCAGGTATTAAGCTAGACATACAAAGAATCTGTGTACTTGGTGTTGGGTGTACAGGAAACCCATGGAACATTTCCCAAAAGCTATAAACAAAATTAGTGCTAAGGGTATTTGTTCCATAGCAAAGAAGCTTTTATTATCTCTTCTCACCATGGCATCTATTGGAGATGGTAAATACATTTATTTATTTATTAAAAAAATGAAAAATCATTCAACATTGCATCTTTCTGATTTTGAAATTCTTTACATACCAAGCTACGATGTGGTCAGTAGTATATTCCTTTCAAAGTGAAATCATTGTGATGCATTGCGCTGGCAGTTTGGGCCTCTTTTGCTGGCATGAATAATCTAGCAGATTGTGACTAAAAGCTGGTTCTTCGCTGTGTGTATTTAATTTATGATTCAAGACCTCTAGTTTTTTCTCTTTTCTTTATTATTATTATTGCTCCAGTCTAAATTTCTGCTATTTGTTCCTTAACAATCTTGGATTCTTGCAAAGCAGTGGAAGAAAAAAGGTGGGGCTATCTCCCTATTCGCATTTAGTGTAGTGACCGCAATTTCTTCTTAAATAAAATATATTTAATTAAAGTAAAATCTCAAACGTGTCGCTACAACTTCACCTATAGAGTTAAACAGCGTACGCTCGTCTAGTTAAATTTTATATTATTTACTACTATATTAAATTGTTTAAAATAATAATTTATAAAACATTTATTTATTTTCAATTTATATTTGAGGGCCAAACTTTAGAAATTATTTGTTTTAAACCCAATTATGGGCCTGTTTAAGGTCCAATTTTACTTCTTATGCTATAAGAAAGCCCATTTGGAGGAGTAACCTAGTTTTTTACCCTATTTATACAAGTTAAGGTTGATTTTAGAAGCCCTAGCCTCACTATTTTCCCTTCTTTCCTCATTTGATATCTTCAAGTGCATCCCACTCATTCTCATTCAACAAATCAAACTTCTAGTGGTAAGATTTCTTGATATTTCCATTTATATCTCCATTTTTATTTTGTTGTTCTAAGTTTTTAATCATCTATTTGTATTTTTCACTTGATTTTGTACACAAAACACGATAAATACACGTATATATATATATATATATACGAACACCGCCGCACCACTACCTCACCGCCGCACCACCGTACCCACCATCGGCGCACCACCACGAAGTCGCCATCTCCACCATCATCTTGGCTCAAACACACACAATAGCATGCATATACATACACCATCGCATACATACACGCATATACGCATAAACCTCAGCCCAAAAATTTCAACCATGCTCAAAAATCCACTTCACAACGCAAAAATTATACCTACACCTTCATCTACCTCTATAGAACATCGTAGTATAGTTTAATTTCGAAAATTTTTGAAGAATCGATCGAATTTTGAAAATACCCAAATTTTTTCTTAGAGTTCTAGCTTCAATTTCTCCCCACACACTTAATATTTTTTCAAATTGACTTCACCACTAGCTTCACCACCTTCAACTCCACCTTCGCCACCATTTTGCCGGCCGAAAACTGAGAGAAAGAGAGAAAGTCGTGAGAGAGAGAGAGAACCGAGAGGAGAGAGAGAGAGCGTACGAGAGAGATGCCGGGTGAAGGTGATGATGACCCGGATCATTTTCCTTTTTTTATTTATTTGGTTTAATTGCAAGTTAGTCCCTCAAGTTCCATCATTAGTTTAAGTTGGTCCCTATAATTTATTTAATTTACAAATCCGTAACTTTTAATTGTTACAATTTAATCCCTAAATATTATTTACGGATTTAATCCCCCATCTTATTTATTTTATTTAAATTGGCCCTCAAATTTTATTTAATTTCAAGTCCCTAACTTTCAATTGTTGCAATTTGACCCTAAACTTTTATTTCACTTTTAATCCTTCAATTTCTTTTTCATATTTACTTTAACCCTCAAAATTTAATTGCATATTAGTCCCTCACGTTTTAAAAATCTTATAATTGAGCCCAAAATATTTTTAGTTCACCTTTATTGCATAATAGGTCCTCAAACTATTAAATTCTTTCAAATTGACCCCCAAAGTTTTATATCCTTTCTATTGTGGTCCACAAACTTCTATATTACTTATAGATACTTAATATTTAAGAGTATTAATATAAAGTAAACTCATTATTGACTAGACGAGGTGTACGGACAGCTAGATGACTGATCTCTCACCGTTAGTAAGCTCAATACTCGGCTAAGGGTTAAGGTAGATCTGCTTTTCTTAAAAGTTTCGTCCAAATGTGTGCATTTACAATTAATATTGTTATAAATACTGCATATAAATTTTATGTGATGATAGGCTTTCATAGCCTACTTATGACGTGCCTCCTCGGCACTATGACGATAGACTCTTGGCCTACTTATGACGTGCTTCCTCGGCACTATGACGATTGGCTCTTAGCCTACTTACGACATGTTTCAATAGCATTATGATGATAGGCTTTTAGCCTAATATTTTACAACGACGTGCTATTAAACACTATGATGACGTGCACGATTTAGAGGGATGATGAACGAACTTGTATTTCATACATGTTCGTATTTTATGTTAAATAATGATTATGTGCTGTTAATTTGTAATATATATTAATTGTTGTGCGCGGGATCTACTGAGTATTTTAAATACTCACGTCTTTTCTATTTAATGAACAAATTGCAGATTAGGAAGTTGGAGGTTTGGCGAGGCATGGAGGCTCTTTAGGGTTTATTTAATAAGAAACTTCGTTTCTGTCGTTATTTCTTTTGTGAACTCAAGATGTCTAAGTATGTCACTCGAATGTTTTAAATGTTTGAAACTATTAGAGATTGAATAGATGTTAGATAATTCTAAAATGTTATGCTATTTTAAAATAATTTCCGCATTTTAGTTATTTGTTATCTTTCCGCATTTATTGGTATTATAAAAAAAATTGTAGTTTAAAGAATTTAAGTATTTTTTTTAAAGACAGAACTAACGTTCCAGGTTCTTAGAACTCGGGGCGTTACAGCTTGGTATCAGAGCGGGTCTACGGTTCTGTAGACTTGCAAATTGTTTAAAGAATTTTTTCGAAAGAAACTTTTCAAAATTTAAAAGTTTTATGTCCTAAGAGCTACCACGACCATCGTCTCTCCGCCGACTCCGAGGTAAAGAAAGAAAGTTTTTAGATTTCAAAGATTGACTTATTGAGTTTCGAAGTTCTTTTGAGAAACTATGTTTTGATATAGAATGAAAGAAGAAAGGTTCAAGAAATTTTTCAGATACAATAAGAAAGAGTATTTATGAATGCCGGAATCACTTTAAGAAAAAATTTATGATAGATACAATATTAAAAGTTATGTGAATATTTGTATCTATTTAAAGTCAAGAGAGCCTCTTTGAAGGATTTTACGAGAATTAAAAGTTGATACAGCATTAGAATATTTTGCAAGTAGTTGTATTTGAATTGAGGGATTTCATATCCAGAAAAGAAAGAGCAAAGTACTTTTTTTTATAGAGAATAAGAGACCGAGTTTGAGCTTAAGGTGAAATGTTCATGTGGTGAGTAAAGCATGAATTAAATTATATTTTGTAATATTTCTAGTCCTCGAAATTGACTCCATGATTTGAAACACTTATTGACTACTATGTAAGGATATTTATTCTCCCCCATTGCCTCTATGAATGATGATTTGTAATTGCTGGTGGTAATTGGGACACCAAGTCAGTGTAATGCATTGAGATAAGGTTGTAATGGATTGTGATGGACTGTAATGGAACTTCAATTCAATGTCATGGGTTAAGAAAAGGTTGTAATGGAACGACAGACCCGATTAAGAAGGAATTGACCTATGTTGTGCTAGATATACCGAAATTCTTTAGTGAAAAGGGTAAAAGATAAGGCAAGTAAGCGTATTCACGAATATCGGTAGTGTGTGATGCTAACTGATCATGGATATTGTTGATTTGATTTTATGCACTCGAGATGAGATTGTTGCATTACATTGTTATGAAGTTTTAATGTAATAGAAAATGTATATATCTCATCGTCTACATTCTGGGTCGCAAATATGCTATTCTATCCTCAAAGTGAAGTTTGTAAGTTTCATACTTGCATGTTATGGTGTCCTCAACGGAAAACAATTTGAAATTAAAGATTATAGATTGAGGATAGTTAGTAGAAGCTATGGCTTTAGATTTTTGGGTTTTATACTGAGCATTAAATATTAAAGGTTGATTTGAATTGTTTTTAATGTTGAATTTGGAGGACTTGATTAGTGGTGAATCAGTTCAAATTGTATAAATTGAAGTTAAAGGTATCATTTACGAAATTTGGGTGGCATGTTTATATATATATTATGTTGGGAACTTCCAATGACAAAGTTTGACAAATTTTGCTAGATTGAGGTTGGAAGAGATTTTGAAGAATTCATATATAATTTTTATGAAATGAGTTTAGAGGATATCAGATTTGGATTTAGAGGATTAACTATATAAAATGTGATTGTATGATGATTTTGATTTTAAGGATGTAGCGCGATTTTGAGAGTGATTGATTTTAAAATTTATTTGGATTTTTGGGATTCGAGGATTTGAAATGTGAGGTAAAAGGTTGTACGGTTGGAGGAAATTGCTTGAGAAAGGTTTTATCCGGCCGAACGTGTTTCCGTGGGGAGCACCTATTTTGTTCGTTAAGAAGAAGGATGGGAGTATGAGGATGTGCATTGATTATAGAGAGCTCAACAAGTTGACGATACAGACTAAGTACCCTCTACCAAGAATTGAGGATTTGTTTGACCAATTGAAGGGTGCTTCGGTTTTCTCAAAGATTGACATGAAGTCGGGATACCACCAGTTGAAGATCAAGTCAACAGATATACTGAAGACAGCATTTAGGACACGATATGGGCATTACGAGTTTACAGTGATGCCTTTCGATCTCACGAATGCACCGGTAGTGTTCATGGATTTGATGAATCGTGTCTTTCATCCGTATTTGGATAAGTTCGTCATCGTGTTTATCGATGACATTTTGATCTATTCGAGAGATTCTGATCGGCATGCAGAACATTTGAAGATTGTACTTGATGTGTTGAGGAAAGAGAGGCTTTATGCCAAGTTCGAGAAGCGTGAATTTTGGCTCGAAAAAGTTGGACTTTTTGGTCATATTGTAATGGCCAAGGGCATTGAAGTTGATCCTTCCAAAGTTGAAGCCGTGATGAATTGGTCTACTCCTACCAATGTTGGAGAAGTGAGGAGTTTTCTCGAGTTAGCCGGATACTATCGACGATTCATTGAGGGTTTCACCAAGATTGCGGGTCCCATGACTCAGTTGACTAAGAAGGATGTTAAATTCCATTGGACCGATCAGTGTGAAAAGAGTTTTGAGGAGTTGAAGAGTCGATTCGTTACGGCACTAGTGTTGACTATACCTGATAGTACTGAAGGTTTTGTCATTCCTAGTGATGCTTCTAAGCAAGGATTGGGATGTGTATTGATGCAGAAAGGGAAAGTGATTGCCTACGCGTCGAAACAGTTGAAGCCACATGAACAGAATTACCCGATGCATCATTTGGAACTTGCAGCAATAGTACACCCCTTGAAGATTTGGCGTCGTTACCTGTATATGAGTAAGTGTCAGATTTACACAGATCACTAGAGCCTCAAGTACTTCTTCACTCAGAAAGAGTTGAATATGAGGCAACGCCGTTGGCTAGAGCTTGTGAAAGACTATGATTGTACCATTCTCTATCATCCGGGTGAGTCTAATAAGGTGACAGATGCACTCAGTAGGAAGAGTGTTTGACAGATATCTGCATTGGGTACTATGCAAGATCATATCATTCGGGATTTGCAGAATTTGAAGATCGAAGTACAAGCTTCGCCGAGTTGGCGATCGGGCAAGCTAGCAACCTTAACTCTCCAACTAGACTTGAGAAGTCGAATTGTAATGGCCCAAAAGAAGGATAAGTTCCTTGAAAAGATTAGATCGGAGGTTGGAACTGGTAAGAGGATAGGCTTTGAGATTGCTTCAGATGAAGCACTTGTGTTTAGGGGACGCTTGTGTGTGCCGAAAGATGAGCAGATAAGAAATGAGATTATAATAGAGGCTCACTCGACTCCTTATGTAGCACATCCTGGTGGAACGAAGATGTACCGTGACCTACGGGATACCTTTTGGTGGAGGAATATGAAAGGTTGCAATTGCGAGATTTGTGGCTAGATGCTTAGTCTATCAGCAAGTTAAAGCTGAACATCAGAGGCCTTCGGAATTGTTGAATCCCTTGGAGATACCAGAGTGGAAGTGGGAGAAGATTACTATAGATTTCGTGACGGCTCTACCGAGATCCTCGAGAGGACATGATGTCATATGGGTGATTGTGGATTGACTTACGAAATCTGCACACTTTCTACCAGTTAGGATGACTCTCAGCATTGACCAGTTGACACAATTGTATGTTAGAGAGATTGTTCGACTTCATGGGGTACCTGTGTCCATTGTTTCAGATCGAGATCTGAGGTTTACTTCGAGATTTTGGGAGAGTTTACAGACGGCTATGGGCACAAAGCTCAGATTCAGTACCGTTTACCATCCCTAGACGGATGGTCAATCTGAGCGTACCATTCAGATATTGGAGGATATGTTGAGAGTATGTGTTTTAGACTTCGCCGGGAGTTGGGAAACTCATTTGCCACTTGTAGAGTTTGCCTACAACAACAGTTTTCAGGCTACGATCGGGATGGCGCCTTCCGAGGTATTGTATGGGCGACGGTGCTGATCGCCGATCTATTGGGATGACATTGGAGAGAGGAAGATGTTGGGACCAGAAATGGTAGAGAAAACTGTTGAGGCTATAGAGAAGATCAGAGTAAGGATCAAGGCTGCTCAAGATAGACAGAAGAGCTACGGCGACAAGAGGAGAAGGGACTTGAAGTTTGAGATTGGAGAGAAAGTATTTCTCAAGGTATCTCCAATGAAGGGCACCACACGTTTTGGGAAGAAATGGAAGTTGAGACCACGGTTCGTTGGTCCGTTCGAGATACTAGAAGAAGTTGGGACAGTAGCTTATCGCTTGGCTTTGCCACCCGAGCTTTCATCGGTACATAATGTATTTCACGTCTCACAGTTGAGGAAGTATGTCCATGATCCAAGTCATGTGGTGAATTTTCAATCTTTGGATATTCAGAAGGATTTGTCATGTCAAGAGACACCTGTAGCGATCATAGATCGGAAGATCCATGTCTTGAGAAATAGAAGAGTTCCCCTAGTTAAGGTTCAATGGGGTAGTCATGGCAAGGATTAGGCAACATGGGAGAAAACTACTACTACTACTACTACTGCTACTACTACTACTACTACTACTACTAAGAATTTAAAAAATCCTAGTCGAAATCTGGGTGCCGACCAGATTGAACTAGCAATTGTCCAGTGTTAAAGTGTGCGCGATCACTAATTTTTTCAAATCTTTTGGTTTGACTTGATTTTTTAAAATTCAAATATTAAAACTATATTTTTCCTAATTTCCTCTAGTTTCTACATCATAATGTTATTCAACTCTAGCTTATGGGCCTACTTTGGTGCCCTCTGGGAGGGGCTTAAATGGAGAAATGTAGTCCTGTTATGTGGTTGGTTCTGTGGGCCGAGAATGTAAACATTGTGTGGCCATTTGAAAATTTTACGTTTCATTTTTATATTAGCATGTATCTTTCTAAATTACTTTCTCAATTTCTTGATTTAATCACCTAAGTTCCCTAATTACACAAGATAATTAATCCAGAAAATTACAAATATGAATATCTAAGATTTATTAGTTTGGGAATGTTGCTGGGGAATTCGACTTGTAAGTTGATGTTTTGGAAGTGTAATTTAAGGATAATTCGTCTATCCTAAGAATACTTGAATTGAATGATCCTCTAATTTTTGATTGATTTTGAAATACATGTATGTATCAACTACTCATCGATTCATTTGGAATACGAAATAGCTGGAAGATATGGAAAATTGTCAATTATTTTTCCTAATCGACTCAATTGATTACAATTAAAACAATACTCCTGCTTAAATTGAAAATTGTAGTGCAACTTTAAAGACAAAAATGACATGAGTAAATTTAATCAATGCTCATTATACTTTGCAAATGTAACTATTTACTCGCTAAACTTTCAATGGTAACCATCTACTCACTAAACTTTGGGCTAGGTATCCCATCCAACACTATTAACATGGCCGTTTACATTAAATTAACGGAGTTACACACATGTCTAACGGCCGACCACGTGGGTCAATGATAAGTCGCATAAACTCCACGTCCAACCAATTAAAAACGTAAATAGCCACTCAGACATCAAGTTGCACACAAAAAATGTCTTTAACTTTAATTCCCAAACGTGTTTAAACTCTGAATTTGCTGAATGTGGATTTCCCCAAATCAAACCATAAGCCCTAATGTTTCAACTCTCAAATCACAAATAATCTTCCGATCTTGTCCAAAATCAAATAGAATCTTATCTGAATATCTCCAAATCAACCTCAAATTCGAGATTTCCTTTAATTTTTTTCTGCTAAACAGTTGTTGCAATTTCTCCAATTTCTCTAGCATCGATCGTAATCATAGATGTTTGTTGGGTAGCGAGAAGTTGTGGAGTCCAGGCTGCAACAAAGTCCTTGCACGGTAGAACTCGGTTGTGTATATTTTCATCGGTCATGGTGCAGCAGTAAATTTTTTGAAGCCATGAGGTGCGATTAGAAGAAATTTAATGTGGTTAAAATATAGTAGAATTCTTTTCATGTTTCCATTCAGGATATAGCAAGCTCTATAGCATGTTTTGTTTTGGAAATATATTATTATTCTAACACTCTTAGATGACTTTAATACTTTCATTTATGATTTTTAACAGTTGGTTATTAAATCATGATGCTTATTTTCAGAATTTTTCTTTGTTTGCTTTTTGCAACACCAGTACTGTAGTGACTGCAAAATTCCTCTTAAGTAAAATATATTTAATTAAAGAAAATTTCGAACGTGTCGCTACGACCGTACTTATAAAAAAATTTAAATAGCCTACGCTCGTCTAGTCGGAATTCATATTATTTATTGTTATATTTAATTATTTATAAAAATTTATTTATTTTCAAAATTTACAATTGAGGACCAGACTTTAGAAATTATTCGTTTTAAGATCCACATTTAAATACTCATTTTTATGATCCTCTCAAACCCTAGCCCCACTACATGCTCATTGCTCCTCCATTTACACTTTGTGTGAGCAACTAAGTTCATTTCCATTCTCATTCCACTCTCATTCAAATCTAACAAGTGTTTCAAGAGGTAAATTTCTTAACAATCATCCATTTCTTTTATCTTTGCCACAATTATTCTCGTCTTCAATAATATTTTTGCTATTGTTAATCCATACCATATTACTATATAGAATTTTTCATTACACATGGCAACTACTCCACTTTCACTACCACCTTAACCGCCACAGCCGAGCACCACCACGACCTCCACCATCTCCATCGTCATCTCCATCAAACACACCCACAGCACCACAGTCACCACTACCGTCGGCCAAAAACACACACGCATGCATGCATATACATACGAATACATACATGCCATAGCCAATGCCATTAATCTCTGCCAAACAACACCAACACCCAAACTTCGAATTCACAACACAAAAATCACACCTACACCTCTCCCAATCTCCTTAGAACACCATAAGATCATTTAATTTCGAAAATTATTAAAGATTCGATCAAATTCTGAAAATACCCAAATTTCTCTCTTGAAATACAACCTTCAAATTCGAGTCCAATATTCATCTTTTCCTTCAATTATTGCCACTAGCTTTACCACCACCACCTTCACCTTCGTCGACCACCACCAGCAGCGTCACCATCAGAAAACTACCGGCCCATTCTTATCAGTGTCAGCCGAGAGCGTGAGAACGAGAGTGAGAGGGAGCCGAGAGTTGTTCTGGTTTTCTTATTTATTTAAGTAATTGCAAGTCAAGTCCCTCTACTTTGTTATTTAATTTAAGTTGGTCCCCAAGTCTTATTTAATTTCAAATCCCAAGCTTTTGATTCGTATAATTTAACCCCTGAATGTTATTTGCAAGTCTAATCCCCCACTTTATTTATATTATTTAAGTTAGCCCTCAAATTTTATTTAAATTCTAATCCTCAACTTTCAATTGTTGCAATTTGACCCCAAAATTTTTATTTCACTTTTAATCCTTTAATTTCTTATTCCTATTTAAGTTAGCCCTTAAACTTTAATTGCATATTAGTTCCTCATGTTTTAAAAATCTTATAATTGAGTCCAAAATATTTTTAGTCCACTTTTATTGCATAATAGACCCTCAAACTATTCGATTCTTTCAAATTGACCTCCCGAAGTTTTATATTGTTTCTATTTTGGTCCATAAACTTCCATATTATCTACAAATACTTAATAATAAAGATTATTAAGATAAATTAAATTCTTTATTCACTAGACGAGGCGTAAGGACAGCTAGAGGACTGGCTTCTCATCGTTAGTAAGCTCAATACTTGCCTAAGGGTTAAGGTAGATCCCCTTTCTTAAAAGTTTCTTTCAAACGTGCGCATTTGCAACTAATATTGTTATAAATACTGCATGTAAATGTTATGTGACGATATGCTTTTATAGCCTACTTATGACGTGCTTCCTCGGCACTATGACAATAGTCTCTTAGCCAACTTACGATGTGTTTCAATAGCATTATGATGATAGGCCTTTAGCCTAATATATTATAACGACGTGCTATTAAACACTATGATGACGTGCATGATTAAGAGGGATGATGAACGAACTTGTACTTCGTACACGTTCGTATTTTATGTTAAATGATGATTATGTGCTTTTAATTTGTAACATATATTAATTGTTGTGCGCAGGATCTACTGAGTATTTAAAATACTCACGATTTTCTCTATCCAATGACCAAATTGCAGATTAAGGAGCAGGAGGCTCTGCGAGGCGTGGGAATCTCTTAGGGACCTTCAAATAAATTAGTTTTAATTCCATTGACAATTAAGTACTTTTAATTGTTGAAGTAATGACTTTTGAATGTTTTGAACTTACTAGTACTTTAATTGGATGTTTTGAGGACCGTGTTGAAACTATCGTGAGACGCTCTATCGACTTTATTAATTTAAATAAATTTTCGCATTTTAGTCATTTGTTATTTTTTTGCATTTATTAATAATATTATATTTCAAAAAAAAAATAAATAAATAAGTGTTTTCAAGGAAGAACTAACGTTCCGGGTTCTTAGAATTCGGGGCGCTACACGTACACATTAGAAAGCATGGTTTGGCAATGATGTGAAGAAGTTTGTTGTGAAGAAGTTTGTTGGCTGTATTAGGTGGATGCTTGTAGAAATAGGATGGTTATATCTCGATTTTATGGTTGTTATGTCTGCATATCGATTTCTATTCTCTAGGAAAAAGAAATTGTTCTCCCGTTTGAAGCAATATCAAGTTGATGATGAAAGAGAGAGTAGGTTGAGGTTACCAAAGTTGAATGGTTGAAAGAACATGAACCTAAGTGGAAGTTCATCCCACTGCCTTCAAGTTGGAATTGGTTCAACAACTGGTGCCTAACCCATAATTTATAGATTGTTGAAAATCAATTTATACCCAATTTGAGATGCTGTAATTGGACTAATTCATGATTAATGAAAATGCTTTGCATTTTTTCCCCCTTCTTGTATTCATGAAATTTACTGTGAATTCTTTTTTCATACCTAAAGTAGTTAACAATATACTTGGTTTGGCTAATATTTATAATGAATATCCATCATGTGGTTAAAAGAATATTGTATTTTCTTTGTGTAGTGCTCATTTTGTGCATTTTGGTTTGAGTCACCAATGATTATATATTTTTGAAAATGAATATTGGTGGTGGAGATTTTTGGATTGTTCACTGTAATATAGAATTTTGAGAACAGAAGTGGAGAAATTTATATCCCATGATAGATATTTTGATTGTATACTTATTGATTACCAGGCAACCGCAATAATTGCAAGTAGATAGATGTTAGATTCAAGCCAAGTGCAACTTAAACGAATAACCCCGACAAGTTATTCACTTTGAAAGAATAAATTCAACAAGTTAGTCATTTTAAATCACTAAAATAAGCAACAAACGAACAACAAAGCTTTGTACACTATGAATAAAACTAACAATGTATCGATTATGGGAAAGAAATCAACAAGTTACTAATTTTTTGAAGAATAAAACCAATAAGAAATAAGCAACAAGCTCTCCAAAATGCAGTCCAAATCTCTACATTACTACCAAATTCACAATCGAAACACTCTAGTAATATCGATAATGAGCAAAAACCTTATAGAACATTCATATTCATTAAATGTCGCAAGGGTTAGCACAATATAACTGCCACAGTAGCTACACGCATAGCTGTCACAATATCGAAAGTTTCTTGCCAACATTCATAATACAAAAGTTCACTTCAATAGACACAAAAGGGTTGGCACAAAAGGAACCTCAAAAAATTTTCATGAACAATTAACTAGCTTTTCTAGACAAAAGCTTTATGTTTATTGTCAAGAGTAACACAAAAAGAAGCAACAATGGAATAAAGTCAGTAGTTGGTGGATGATGGTTTCCTACTCCTTGGTTTCCTACTCTTTGCTACCATTTTTTCTTCCTAACTTCTTCATCACACTTCATTTTGTGCATGTCATTTGCTATACCGTCAAATGAAAAACTTGATTCTCAAGCAAAAAAGGCACTTGTTCTAACATTGTTGGCAAGAATTGTGCTTGATGGCCCTATGCTAGGAGTGGGCAAGAACTCCTATGAACAAACCTCCACTAATGGATTAAGGGGTGCACTATGCAAAGTCTTGTTTGCAGCTTTTCTTGGTTGCAGCTTTTGTTGTACAATCACATAAATAAGAGCTACTAGTTTGTATTTAAGTAAAGAAGCCATTCATTGGGAAGAAGTTAGTCATTGGCTGTAACGCCCCGAGTTCGAAGAACTCGGAACGTTAGTTCTTCCTTTAAAACTAACCATTTTTTTTCTAATATTAAATGCGGAAGTATAACAAATAATTAAAAGCGAAAATCCATTTAATATAACAACCATGTAAAGTGTTTTAAAAGTAATTGGTCACCAAATATTCAAAACAGCTAACACACGTTACTAAATAGTTCGAACATTTGAAAACGACAAAATCCCATACATCGGTTTACCAAAATAGCATCGGAAATGAAATCACTTATTTATAAGCCTAAATAGAACTCTCATGCCTCGTCACGCCCCCGAGCTCCTCAATCTGTAAAAGAATGAAAGGCGTGAGTATTTAAACAATACTCAGTAGGCTCTGCGCAAGTTAATCATCTATACAAGTATATAAGGCAAATAGTCATGTAAACTCTGTAATATAATACCCGAAGGTAACTCTGGGCCCGAAGGCAGCTCTAGGCCCCGAAGGCAAGTAATTTGCCCGAAGGCAACTCTGGGCCCGAAGGCAAGTCTAGGCCCGAAGGCAAGCAATCACATCAATTACATACATTTGCACACTCACATAGTACAGACAATTAACAATAATTGCGCGATAAGTAAAAATGAGTCTTTTGAGCCTACCTGAGGTGTCTCTCGAGTTTTGAGCCTACTAAGCGGTGAAAATCAGTCCTCTAGCTGTTGGTACGCCTCGTCTAGTCAATAACGAGTTAAATTTATGTTAATATTCTTAAAATATAAGTATCTATAAGTAATATAGAAGTTTGTGGACCAAAATAGTAAGAATGTAAAACTTTGGGGGTTAATTTGAAAGAATTTAATAGTTTGAGGACCTATTGTGCAATAAGAGTGAACTAAAATTATTTTTGGGCTCAATTATAAGATTTTTAAAACATGAGGGACCAATATGCAATTAAAGTTTGGGGGTTAAATTAAATATGAAAAAGAAATTGAAGGTTTAAAAGTGAAATAAAAGTTTAGGGGTCAAATTGCAACAATTGAAAGTTAGGGACTTGAAATTAAATAAAATTTGAGGGCTCATTTAAATAAAATAAATAAAATGGGGGACTAAATATGAAATTAATATTTAGGGATGAAATTGTAACAATTAAACGTTGGGGATTTCAAAATTAAATAAATTATAGGGACCAACTTAAACTAAGGATGGAACTTGAGGGACTAAAGTGTAAAATCCGGATTTAAAAACGGGTTGGGCCGGTTCTCATCTCTTTCACCCGATTCTCCTCTCTCTCCCGTACGCTCTCTCTCTCCTCTCGGTGCTCCCTCTCTCTCCACGGCTTTTTGATTTGGCCGACTAAAAGGCCTGTGAAGGTGAAGGTGGTGATGGTGAATCTAGTGGTGGTGTCAATTTGAAGAAATATTGAGTATTTTGGGAGAAATTGAAGCTAGAACATTAAAGGAAAAATTTGGGTATTTTCAAAATTGGTTCGATTCACTAACAATTTTTGAAATTAAACTATACAACAATGTTCTAGGGATGGAGAGGAAGGTGTAGGTGTGATTTTTGTGAATTAAAGTCGAGTTTTGGACGAGGTTGTGTTTTTGGCCGAGGTGTTGTGCGTCTTTGATGGTGTGTATGTATATATGCGTGTATATATGCGATTGTGTGTGTGTGTGAGTTGAGAAGATGATGATGATGGTGTTCTAGGTGGTGGAAATGGTGGTGGTGCGGTGGTGGTGGCGCGGTGAAGGTGGTGGCCGGCGGCGGTGATGCGTGTATATATCTATATATGTATCTTTATCTTTCTTTGTGTAGAAAATCAAGTAAAAATACAACTAGATGATTACAAACTTAAAATAACAAAAATAAAAATAGTAATATGAATTAAAACATCAAGAAATCTTACCTCTAGATGATAGTTGGTTTCTTAAATGTGATTGAACAAGATGATTTAGAAGGTACTATTTGGGAGAAGATGGGAGGATAGAGAGGCTAGGTTTTTGAAAAACATCCTTAACTTATGTATGTAGGGTAAGAAACTAGGTTACCCTCTTAAATGGGCTTCCTTAGAGTGTAAGAAATAGAATTGGGTTACAAATGGGCCTCTAATAGGGTTTAAAATGTAAATTAAATTATAATTGAATCAGAAGTTAAAGTTTAGGGATTAAAATTAAAAATTTCTAAAGTTTGGTCCTCGTTTATAAATTGAAAATAAATAAATAAATATTTTATAAATTATTATTTTTAAATAATTCAATATAATAGTTAGTATTATAAAATTTTAACTAGACGAGCGTACGCTGTTTAATTCTATAGGTGAAGTTGTAGCGACACGCTTGAGATTTTTATTTAATTAAATATATTTTACTTAAAAAGAATTGCGGTCACTACATTGGCAAAGTTTTGAAATGTAGATCTTGTTCAAACAAAATACATTAGAGCTTGCTGGCTGGTTCAAGTTTTGACTCTTGACATCTTTGATTTGGTCTGTAGGCTATCCAAACCAATCCTACGGAGCGTATTTGAGGTATAAAATGTAAATATGTGCAAAGAAATGATGATAAAATATTAAGAAATGCAAACCAAGTATATTTAATGAAACTCTTGTGAAGCATCTTTCCTATCATGATATCTCTTGTTATACATAGGTAAATGGCATTTGCTACAAGTTGCAACAATTGTTACCCTCATCGCCATCTTGTTTGTGCCACCTTTGTATTTTACAACAATTTCTTTGGGTTGGAGTCTCCTCTTCTTCTGGTTCCAACCTCTTTTAATGAATTTCCATCTTGGTAGAGCAAGAGGTGCTTTGTAACCATGTGGCCACAATTGTTTTCCGTTAAGAGGAATCACATGGTGCTCATTACATCTAAGGCATGTACTAACTATGTAGCAGTCATGTATGTAATGTATTGGTTGGTCTTGCTTCTCTAGGATAGCAGCACATGCAAGTTCGCATGGGATGCTAGTGAAATCCCACTTTCTATATGTGCATTTCCTAGTAGGTATATCCACTACAAACTCACCATCCTTACTCTTTACATACCACGATGACCCTGGACCAATCTGCCTTACCACCCTTTGCGATATCTAGGTGCTTCAAAAGTTTTTTGAGAATCTTTAGCTCGAATTGGTTCTACAACTCTCATTATCATGGCCCTCCATGTGTAAATCCTCTTCATTATGCTAACGTGCATATCAATTAGCATAGTCAGCGTCATCAAATGGAACTTTGTTGAAGCATTCACATAAATTGTTAACCAACATATCACTCTTAACATTGGTCATGAAGTGGGACTTGCTCCATTCCTTCGGATCCTTTTCGAGTGCAGAAAACAAAGATTTCGAATAAACTTGTATCTTTGATTACATGTACACATTTACAAACTAAGAGAATCTTCCTAAGGAAGCATCTTGCTACGGAAGTTGTGCTAATTATCTTTGCTAACATATCCCTAACTAATGTAATGTACTAATTTAGTGCTCATAATAACTTTACATTCCAACACTTTCCCTCAAGTTGATGCCTATCAACTTTAAATTATGTAAAGAACCACTACTTGAGAATAGCTCCAAATAGTACTAAGTGCTTCATGACTCAGGACCAAATAGATATTAAATCCACAACCTCGAATGACCATATACGATCAACAAAATCCTTGCGTCGGATACAAACATTCGATCAACACAAACCAATAAAAACCCAGTAGATGCAAGAATCGCCTTATCACTCAGGTCAATAAATGCTGAATTTACAAACAAAAGACTGAAAAGAAATAAACCTCTAGACAAGACTCAACAACAACAACAACAGAATCTGGAAGTTTAGGGATCCAATAACACAAAAAACAAAGAGTAGGGGTTGAAATGTAATTTCGTAAATTTGGAGGACTAAAATATAGTTTCGAGTGAATTTGTAAATTTGAAAGTTTAGGGACTGAAATATAAATTTTGAATGATAAGTGTATTGAATGATCTTTCTAGAAAATCGGGGGACCAAATTATAAAATTTAGAAACTTAAATGCTAATTCGAAGTCTTAAACAAGTCATGCATCATGCATCATTGACATGCCAAACACCAAAAATAGAATAAACCCAAATGGGGCCCAAAATCAAAAAGCATAGCTAACACAAAGAGTAAGCCATAATATTTTTCAAACACAAAGGATGCCAACCACAAGCAGCCATTGCTACCACCAGAAAATCTCGCTAGAAAATCAAAGGATTCACTGACGGCTTTGCCTCAAGGAGATGATTCGAGCCACGCTTCGCTGGTCACTGAAAGGAGATAATCATGCCTCCACGCACTTCCTAAAGACCTAATAGCTGACTTTTTTTGGCAAGCAGCCGCCATCTCCTGAACTCACGAGTCGCACTTTCACCACTTCCAGAAGGGCCTCGATGAGGGAATCGTAGATATGGGCTCCCTTTACATTTTCAGATACTAATTTTGACGAAAAATAAAGAAGAAAGGGTGAATAGCTAGGGTTTTATTCAAGTTTCTTGGTGGTTGAATGTTTTTAGGGTTTGTTTTGGCGAAGAAGGGACAAATCTAATACTTACAGAAAATAAGAAATGCCAGAAAAATAGAGTAAATAACCGGTAGCCAGACGAAAAGCACAAGGCCACTTGCCAGAGGTTGAGATTTTTTTCGACCGTTTAAGAAAGAACAACGGAAATTAGCTCTGATACTATGTAGAAAACAAAGATTTTGAATAAACTTGTATATTCCATTGAACTTTGATTACATGTACATATTTATAGACTACGAGAATCTTGATAAGGAAGCTTTAGAAGCATCTTGCTAAGAAAACTATGTTAACTATCTCACTAACTTTTTCCTAGCTAATGTGCTCTGCTAATTTACTCTTCACAATAACTTTACATTCCAACATCTGCCAACCACTCATATGCTTTAGGGGATTCTTTACCCATATGTTTTATCCACAACCCATAGTCAGCCATTGTAGTTAATTTAGCAGCCCTCCAACGGATTTCCATAAGAGATAATCCCTTAAAGTCTTTCTCGAAAAACTTTGCATACATGTGATGTACACAAAACCTATGCCCAACCTTTGGATACATTTCTCCAATTACAATCTCCAAACCCTTTTGTCTATCAGTCATAAAGGTCCATTAATTTCAATTTAAAACCCTCAAGTCGTTGCCTAGATGTGAAAGAAAAAATCTCCAGCTAACGATGTTCTTCTTCTCCATAACAACAAATGCAACTAGGTATATTTGGTGATTTGCTTCTAATGCAACTACAACCAATATCTGACTGCTAAATGAACCCTTTAGGAAACATCCATCCAATCCTACCAACTATCTACACCCTGTCGAGAAACACTTTTTGAGTGCAATGTTACGTTTAAAACCCAACCGCAAATGTACGGATCGCAAAAATAATAAAGTGAACTTTTTGAGTCCGGATATCATACCCACGAGAACTATTAGTATATCATTTAATTTCCACTAGCCTTAGCCGAAACTAATAAAAATGTGGGATTTTTATACTAAAAACTAATTAACAATTAACAACTAACAACTAAAATTAAATGTGCAAACTAAGGCTAAAATTCAAGGTAAAACTAGAAAGCAAATTGTGAAATTATTTTGGAAAAATTTAAGAAGAAAAATAGCATAACGATTTCGACTCCCGCTTTACCCGATTATTATTTTAGATTATTGAGTTGTCAACCGACTTAAATTCAATAGTATAGATCCAAGAATAGTCGACGATTATTTAGGCCCATATGCGACGATGTCATGAGCAAAAAATATGAGGGAGTCGCAAGAAGTCTCGTGAATGGGCGACGGTTTTAACCATCACCTATAGTATAAGAAAAGGCAACAGTTTTATAAAAACCGTCACCTTTTCTCTTTTTTTCCCCTAACAATAGGCGACAATTACTTATTTTACCATCGCCTATTATGGATTATATGCAACATTTTATTAAAAAACCATTGCCTTTTCTACTTTTTTTTTCCTCTAGCAATAGGGGATGGTTTGTTAAATAACCATCACCTATTTAGATACTTTCTTTTAAAAACATTTCTCCCACTTTACAAATTGTTCGCAGATTTTATTTCACACTACCGTACAGCATGACAAACTTGCATATTCTGCCTACACATATATACCGCCATTCTTTGCATTGAAAAGTTCCTAACTCAACAACCATCAAATATAATAACAATGGTGTAACATTTAATTTCAAAAGTTTAATACCTAACATACATTTACAAAAGATTAAGTTCAAAAGAAAGTTACAATACATACACCAATTAAGGATGTACGTGGCCCACAAATTTCTAATCTTGTCTATCTTCTCTTTTGTATATTGAGCTTGACTGAAATATACCTACAACGATTAAATGAATTCGTTGGGGTAATTTAGATATAATTAAGTAATGAATAGCCAAAAGTGAATTAGGGCTCTGAATTTATATAAGTCCATTTAGTAGTTAGCAAATACTGTAACGTAGGTACAATTATGCAATAACTAAACTGTTGATCGACCAATCAATTTTTATTGAAAATTCAATCAACTTGCAAAATCTTAGTCCTATCATATTTGTTCTAGCACTGAGATATCAGTTAATAAGATAATTTGATTCTCGCGGGACTTTTACTTATTTTGAGCTGCTAAAGGAATGAATCATGCTTTTCGTTTGAAATATGAATTCAATTTTGAACAACATTGCCGCTTCTAACTAGAATGCATGCGTAATTAGTAAGCATAACGACCATGACTTGGATTAATTTTTTTATTTTGACAATTTAAAAGAAAAAAAAGAAATGAATTACATAGGGTTATTTCGCAAATGAAAAAAAATGAAATCACAAATCATCAATAATCAAGCTTAGTTAATACCTCAGATAACGATGATAGACCATTGTGTCATCTTACAATCTCTAACATGAGTATCATGACATCTATCTACATTCATGACTTCGTGGTTGCTGCTGACACTAAAATTTGAATAATATGTTTTAAAAAACCTAAATGGATCGATAAATACGAAATAGTTATAAAATAATGAAGTAGAACTCCTTTCAAATCATAAAACAAAGAAGGCATGAGTTACCGCTAATTGCTTACCCCATGGCCATCATATCTTTCACTTCGTATTTACGGGCTTGTAGCAGAGTCCAACACATAAACTACAGTATGTTGTGGCGTGATGACAAGGATGGACCAATGGGCACTACATTTTCAATAACGTTCTTAGTTGATATTAGAAAATAAGAATTTATTCAAACGAAACCGTACAAAAAAATAAAAAAAAGAATGCCAAGCAATTAACATGAAGATACAATGTTACTGAAATAGTAATGGGTATACCCCTGATAGTACGACGCCAAGACAAATTCCTTGTTCTTGTTCTTCACCAGTCCTTGTCCCATAGCATCTATGTTGTCAGACTCGTAACAATAAGGCAAAGCGAGCTTGTTTGGGCAAACAAACCCGATAGAATCGATTTGATCTTGCTGGAACATGGCATATAGGTACCTAGACATTAACAATCATTTGCAATACAAACTCCTTGCATGAAGGCCCCTCGCTAATAGTGCTATTGTGACATACATTGCTACATTGGTAGAATAGTTTATGTTTCAATATGGCATTGGAAACAAAATATTTTGCGTTGCTAGCTTGAGCAGCATTACTGATTCAAATGACGCTAACTATTTCGTGAAGTATGGTTACATTTACCATCACATTGGAGGCGAAGTGATGTAGTCATACATCGCATTCGAAGCCCTATAGTTAGTCACTACATTCGCATGTGGAATGGTTGAGCTGTTTTTGAATGAAGTAGCCTCTGCTAAGCAGGCTTGCATTTAGAACCATAGAACATTTCATGATTTGCACCCAGAATTTCTAATGAGCTTTTATAGAACCACTGGTTTCGTATGGACTTGTCCTGTCAGCGCAATAGCTCCGAGCGACGTTGCATTACCAGGATCCAATCATAGACTACCTATCCGACGTATGTAGTGACCGCCTTCCTTCAAGCTAATGTTGGTTTATGTGTAATATGTTTTCCATTATGTTAAACCTCTTAGGACCTATCTTTCGACTATTGAAAGATTAGTTCCCTTCGCCTCATCTTGTTGAACAATTAAATATAGTTGTCAATGTTTTCGCGTTGTTTGGAAACCCGCACAGAGACCTCCATCATGTGATGACTCAAACACAAGAGCAGTTCAACAATGGCTTCCATGATCTTTCCTTACTATTTATCCTTGCAAGAATCCTCAACCAAATGCACAAACTGAGTGGAACTCTCTCAATGATGTCATCTATATTGGCACAAACAGGAGTCCAGTTTGACATGACTGAGGGCCATATCTCCAAAGCACTATGTGATTTGTACATCATATATTCACCTCGAATTTTTGGTGACTGCCCCATCCCAAAGTTAGGTGAGTACGATACCGATTCCAAGCACTCTATGGAAGAGTGCCTTGAAAATCTAATAAACTGGTTGTTCAACAATAGGTCAAGATATCCAACACTATCCCGCGTTGCTCGGGACATTCTGATGTTGCCCCCCATCAATGCATGGCAAGCAAGACGGGCAGTATGAGATGAAGCACACATTTGTGCCGAGCAAGGGGTGGGGGGGACCAATTGACATGGATAATCAGCCTACCCTATGCAATTGGGATCGTCGTTTCGTGGAATGATGTTTTTCTTAATGTTGTTTACATTATGAACTAGTGGTTTCCCAATATACGGTGTTTGGGTGGGTGTACCCCTCCATATACAGTTGATTAATTAAGTTCGCATTTCGTAATGACACGCCATTAGAAGGAACCAAAACTACCTATAAGTTGAAATTCGTGAAGCGCTGTTGTGAAGATTTATTTGACGAGCCATTCCCAAAGCATAATTGACAAATAATCACTGTTACGGGGGTGATTAGTAGTCATTCTCTCATAATAATTTGGACGATAAATTCATAATCAGTCAAACCTGATCGGAACCTGGGAAAGGCAGTTGTTGGGGGGACAGACATTAACGACCTTGACAAAATTTTTTTCACCCTTAAGAAAATATTTATCACCTTAACATAGAAATGTAATTGTTAAAACAATGAAAAGAACAATAAAGTGTGAAGTACTTACAATATACGTATAGGATTTCGATATTTATCAAGAATGATGCATATATACTCACTTATTTCTGAAATATGGAAAAGATGCCGATTTAGACCTAAGTTTCTCTCGAACCAATTTTGCACATTGCTAATTCCGTAGTAGCAACAAAAAAATGTCCCCATATTAATAACAGCTACATTGTAAGCATTCAAACCATGCAAAGTGTTGCGATCAATCCACACCGCAAGTGTACGGATCGTATAAGTAATAGAGTGGACTTTTAAAGTCCGGATGTCGCACCCACGAGGACTGATTTATTCCCACGTTTACTCTAACTAGCCTTAACCGAAATAAATAAGTTGAGATCAATTAATTTCCTAATCTTGCAAAAATTAAATTATTAAATTAAATTGCTAAATCTAAAATTAAAATTAAGAATTAAATTGGAACAAATTAAAAGAATGATTTTTTATGATTTTAAATCAAATATGGGAAAACTAGCATTAAGGTTTCGAATCCACTTTTCATTTAGTTATCCTCCAGATTATCAAATTGACAATGAAAGTTAGTTTTGACGATTCAATTCACAAAATTTGTTGAATAATCTTTCTCAAGTAGAATTCAACCTATTTATATGACGTGTTAACTATATCTCTATGATAACAACGCCATAAAAATGCATTACAACGTAAAAATTGCATAAAAACATCGCACAAAGCATAGGGGTATTCTCATCCCCTATCGGACTTTGTGGTTTTCAACAAAAGTCTAATCTATTCACGATTTCTCAATACAATAAATAGATCACAGATCAACGTTGGCCACAAGTTGTAAAAGAAAGCATAATTATATTGAAAACTCAAAACCGAACGTTCATCTTAGCATAAGAATTAACAAAACATCAAATTAACAATCCGGATTTAAACCAAAATCAAAGTTTCATCTCTACCCTAATGCTATGAAATGTTTAGCCTATCATGTTATAAAAATCGGAAGAAAAAGCGAGAAGAGAAGCATGCATCAGAATCGGGTTGTGTTCTTGAACTTGAATCTTCAATTGTGGCTTCTTCTCCAAGTTTCTCCAAGTTTTGTGCTCTAATTTTCGCTCTCTGCTCTTCTCTGATGTTCTTCCCCGAAATAGGTCGAGTTCTGTATTAATAGATGCAAGAAAGCCCAAGAAAACCAGGTCCAATTCAGTTTCGGAAAGTTTTCCGAAATTCTGCCCGATATAACCATGCTATCGCGCGTGCGATCGCATGGTTATAAATTTCAAAGGCATGCGATGCGTGCGTGCGACCGCATGGTTATAACAGATTTCAACCGCCATCTTCTAATTTAGTCCCCAAAGTTTAATTGCGTGGCAAGTCCTGAACTTCCAACTTTGATCAATTGAGTCCTCAAGCTTTTGATTTCTTCAATTTGGCTCCCATTTGATTTTTCTTCACCTCCCCCAACTTTTATTTCTTCCAATTGAGTCCTTCCAACTTTGATTTGTGTCCCTTTTTGTCCAAAGTTGTAATATTTTCTTCAATTCCCGGTTTTCCCTAAAATAGAACCAAATATCGCTAAATTAGATGCGAAATTAATTAAAAATGAGAAAAACATATAGTTTAAGAGGTCTAAATAAGTGCATAAATTGCACTTATCAAACACCCCCAAACTAGAACAATTGTTCGTCCTCGAACAATAAAACTAAACTTAAAGAAAGAAAACCAACAAAGTAGCTAATCACCAACTATGAACAGGACTCGCGGTCAAACTGTGTACCATATGCCTCAGGCAAACGAAATGATAGTGAAAACTCAAGTTGGACAAACAAAACAATCACCAAAAAGAAATTCACTTACCCAAGTGCTCGACTATCAAGTGTGTGTGTGCTAGTCATCGCCTAACTCAAGTGCTTGTTCAAGTATCACCACAGAGTGTTCAACAAAAAACCATGCCTGTACTCCCAAGTGGTTGAATATCCTCACCTCGGTCATGAATCACTCCTGATGCTTTTCTCTCAATTCCCGAGGTGTTTCTAGCTTGTGATTTCTACAAAATATATTATGCATTTTTTTTCCCACACAAGACGTCACGAAGAGTGACTAAATGTTGAAAAGTATTACAACTATCAATCCATCCACTTCGACCTCAAGTTTCCAAATTCCCAGCCTTTGAGTCCTTTCCTGGCACCTTTATAATTTTATTCAGTGGATTTTCCTTTTATTTGCTCCTTCACTGATAATGGCTTTCTTCGCTTACTTTTGTTTTTTTCTTTTATCTTTTTCTCTTTTTTTTTTCCTTTTTTGTGCAATTTTTCTTTTCAGCTTTTACCCCGCAAGTAGCTCTCGCTCTATTTCCCTAGAGGTAGCCTTCTTCACTGGTAGATCATCCTCTAAACATTGGTTATGAAAAGCACCAGATTACTTAGTGACGACTCTCACTCTCTAGGGTAGGCAGCTTTTTCCTGCGGTCCCTCTCATCTACTAAACCATCATCTAAATCCAAAATTCGATACTTAACATATGATAGTGCCAGTATAAACTCGCCAGCCGAAAATCCTTCAACTTAAAGCGGAAGTATCAAGACTTCCAGTAGCAATCCCCTCCAACATAGAGTCACTACATCTTACCACCCCCAAACTAGACCATTTGGGCTAGTTGGATACTAAAATAGTGGTTGGGAGAACTACCTGGTCCTAAGTGTAACATTGGGGCTCAAAGGTAGTCCTAAAGGAACACAGCATCTAGGTGATAAGTCAACAAGAACGAGAGTTAAACAATGACTATGTGCTCTTTTTCAGTTAATCGGGCACAGATAAGTGAATAGAAAATTTGAAAATTTTCAAGTGTTGTTTCAAATCCAACTATGAGGTCATTAGAAAAATTTAGGCACCTTGTCATCATCGGCGGTACACAACTCGACCAAAACAAATAAAAGACAAAACAAAGACAAAACAGATTTTTTTTTTTTTTTTAGCAACTGCATACTAACAAAAACCGAGTGAAAGAGTGTTAAAATAAAGAGCAAACAGGCATCCAATATATATAAAGATTTGAAGTACAACTTCAATCTTTCCCACATAAGCATACAATACAAAAGTGCCCCCACCCAAGCAAAAGAGAGTACATTGCCCCCAATGTACGCAATTAAGATCAAAGAGAAAAGTACAATAAGAAGCAATAAGAAAAGACAAAAGAGGCAGAAACTCCCCTACTGGGTCCCGTGAGGTGGAGGGAACAACGGATCATGATGAGTCCCGTATGCTGACTCTAAGCGGTCCATCCGCTGGCTAAGACTGGCCTGTCCCTCCTCAATGCGCGCCATAGAAGCCTGAAGTGCATCAAACCGGCTGGTTGTGGCCCTCGGTGTCGCGGTGATCTGTTGGAGGAGGCTGTGTGTCTGTCTTGCGGTCGGTTTGCCCCCTTTCTGCGGTTGGCGGCTCACGAAGTGTCCTGAGGTTGATCCAGCGCTGCTCGGCTCATTGGTACTCCGAGAATGCGATGGTATCGACTATTGAGGCGGATACCGAGATAAAGCGAGGAAGATGAGCTTGCGGCCTTTATGCGATCCAAAGTCAACCACAAGCCGATAAATGAGGCTCGCAAGATCAATCTTCCTCCTCGGGCTAAGTGACACAACGAGCGAGCTCGATCCTCGATGAAGTAGTAAGATGGGTGGTCGGCTCGATGTTAGTGCAGATGAAGATATCTGACACCCTCGAGAATATCGGGAGATCGGCATAGGTAAAGCCGGTAGAGCGTGGCCATGCGTCATCTGATCCATATACAAATCGGGCCACCTCAGCAATATCCTCATCAAGTGGCACTGGCTCAACATCAGCATGTGTGAGGCCGAGTGCTGTATCAATGATCCCCGGGCTGAATGCGACCCATTGGCCTCGTACCCACGTCTCCTGATAGTGGGGCGTCCCAAGAATGTCGATCCGGTCATTGAAATTGGCATAGAACTCGCAGACCAGATCATTATAGCACTGGGACGGTCCGGCTACTCGCTCCCATCCGGCTCTGGTGATGAGTCGCTCAATCACCGTATCCCGAAAGTCACCGAGGGTCACCTCTCGCTCGGCGATGTAGAAACCCTTCTTCTTGAGCTATTTTTTCAGGGTCTGCTCTTCCTTCCTACCCCGACTACGTGGAAACTCAGCGGGAGTACTATCCTGCTGTGGGCTCTCTCTAGCCACACCCTTGCGCTTGCGGGATGATCCATCTCCGTCATCTCCGTGCCCACTGGGGTTCTTGGTACGAGGCATTGTACCTGCAATGACAAAAGTTGACAATCAATTTCCAAATATAATGATATAGCAAGGAACACCTAGAAAAGCACCCCCAAACTAAAGAAAATTGCATAAGATAAAAGAAGTTCACATAATTGACCAAATGAATATGGGGCCCGCAAAAACAGTGCAAAATGATGCAAAGATGGAATGGACCCGACACTACATAAAGTACATGTCTCAAGTAATCACATGGCAAAAATTGATGCAATTCTATCAAGTTTGGAATAAAAAATGAGGGTGGTGAAGTGGGTGAAGTGAGAGTGATGCAGCTCGAGCGGCGTCAGGCCATGACTCGAGTCGCGTCAGGGCAGTGACTCAGGTGGCGTCAGGCCATGACTCGAGTCACGTCAGGGCAGTGACTCAAGTGGCATCAGGCCATGACTCGAGTCACGTCAGGGCAGTGACTCAGGTGGCGTCAGGCCATGACTCGAGTCACGTCGAGCGATGACTTCAGGTGGCGTCGAGCCATGACTCGAGTCACGTCGAGCGATGACTTCGGTGGCGTCAGGCCATGACTTGAGTCACTGCACCAACTTTGCCTAGGCCAAACTCAATGCTTAGTTTGTGCAATCAACAACATTCGTGTACCAAGATCATCATGTAACAACATAGAGTCATGCCATAAAGTAGAAACATAGGAATAAGCTCAAAAATTCATTCAAACATTCTATCGAACACTTGGCGTGCATTATAGTTTTTAAGAGATTTTCAACACATAACAAGCAATGTAGCTATCCATTTCACACACCAAGGCCTAAATTCATCCACTAATCATCCTAGAACCCATACTCCTAAAACAAATTCAACATAAAATCCGAAAATTTAATCACAGTGGACAATGATTAGGGACTAAATTAATCACAATTGCCAATTTAACCCTGGAATTTCGACCTACTGTTGAGACCATGGTAAATCATGAGTTAAAGTGTGAAATTTTCGTACCTGAGTCTTCCAATTCGACTGGAAAGCAGTAAATTGATGATGAAGACGAGAGATCAGGCACGCACACAGTGGAACTCGAGCCTATGTTCGTGAATATATGCCAAATCGTTGAAATTTATACTTGTGAATGGAGGGAATTCACAGGTGAAGCTTTGGGGAAGAAGAAAGTAGGGTTCTTGTTGAAAAGTTGGGGAAAATTATGGCCGTTTACGTGTTTTAAAATCGACTTTGGGGTCCCGTTTGTACCATGCGATCGCATGCTTGCGATCGCATGGTAGAATGTTTCTTTGGTAGTGCATGCGATCGCATCTTGCGACGCATGCATCCTAACCGATTTTTATTTAATTAATTAATTAATTTATTTATTTAAATGAAATGCTGGGACTACTCTAAAGTGGGAAATCAAGTGAAAATTGGTTTGATAAATATTTGTGGAGTTTTGATCCGAAAGCGAGGAAAGAAACAACTAGGAATGTGAAAATACGAACTAGCATGCAAAACTTGATTCTAAACTCAATACTAAAATTAAAACTGAAAGTAAAACTTAAGGAGACTACATGAACATGAACATCAACTAGAAATGTAAAAATGCAGCCTATATGCAAAGCTTGACTCTAATACTTAAAACGAAACTTAGAAATATCAAGAAAACTGGAATAAAGGATACGGGGGTGGGTTGCCTCCCACCAAGCGCTCCGTTTATAGTCTAAAGCTCGACTTTTGGGAGCACTTCCTCTTGACTAAGGTGGCTTCAAAGGGTCTTTTAAAACCCCCAAACGTTTTCTGGCAATTTGCTCCACTTCATAGCAGAGATGAGCCGGTTGTTGGGATCCTGGTGGTAGGACGATGCTAAATGTCACCTTTTCATCCTGTACGCGCAAGCTCACCGTTCCAAGTTCCGTGTCTATCAGAGCTCGGCTTGTAGCAAGGAACGGCCTTCCCAATATAAGTGGCATCCGGCTGTCCTCGTCCATATCCACTATCAAGAAATCAACTGGGAAGATGAATTTCCCTACTTTTACAAGCACGTCTTCTAGCAAGCCGTACGGGTGCCTCAACGAGCGGTCTGCAAGCTGGAGAGTGATATAGGTGGGCTTCGGATCTCCTAAACCAAGCTTGCTGTAGACATATAAAGGCATTAAATTCACGCTGGCGCCCGTATCACATAGAGTTGTATTAAAAAATAAATTACCAATAGTACAAGGGATAGAAAAACTCCCTGGATCCTTTAGCTTTGGTGGTAATTTTTCTTGTAGGACTGCAGTACATTCCTCGGAGAGTGTTATAACATCACTATCATCCAGCTTTCTCTTCTTTGTTAGCATCTCCTTCATGAATTTGAGATAGAGAGCCATTTGAGCAGGGCTTGCGAAGGAATATTGATGTACTGAGATTTCTTGAAAATTTCTAGAAACTTGGAGAATTGTTGATCCAATTTGCGCCACGGAGCCTTTGAGGAAGCGGTATAGACGACATATAAGGTTTCACTGCATTGTCTTTTACGATGAATTTGCCACATTATTTTCAACCTGTGCCTCAATCGGTACCTTTTGCCTCTCTTCTTGCTCTATCTCCTCAATTGTCTCATCTTCTTGCCCTTTAGAAGGCCTCTTAACATGGATCTCGGAAAGTTGCACCCCACTTCTAGTAGTGATAGCCATAACTTGTTCTCTAGGGTTCACTTCATTATTGCTGGGTAGAGTACCTTGTGGTCGGCCCAAGATACTACTAGCCAGTTGCCCAACTTGCATTTCCAGATTACGAATAGAGGCTTGCTGATTCTGGAGTGCAGTATCGGTCTTCTTCATAAACTGATCGGTGCGATCCATGTATTTCTCAGTTCTCTCCATAAATCTACCCAAAACTTCTTCAATTGAGCTTTTCTTCTCCGGTTGCTGGTAAGGAGGTCCTTGGAATCCTCCATTATTCTGATTATCTCGCCACCCAAAATTTGGGTGATTACGCCAACCTTGGTTATAAGTGTTGCTAAATGGGTTGCCAGGTTGCCGTTGACCTCCTTGAATATAGTCAACTTGAGCAAAGGCGGTGAGCGATAATAGGGCACTCAGCGTGCGTGGTTAGCTCCACACTCATCGCAAGTGGGTGGTGTAGGTGCTTTTGAGCTACCTATCTTTACTATACTCTCCACCACAGAGCTAATGCATCAATTTTTGCGGTCGAGCGGTGAAATTGTCGACTTCATATACTCGGATGCTCTACCATGATTTCTTCTATCAGGCGCCCACATCATTGTACTATTTGCAATCCTTTTGAATAGCTCAAGTGCTTGGCGATTGTTTTGGTCTGGCGATCCATTTGACGATGAATCTACCAAACTCTTACATGAAGGAAGTAGTCCCGCATAAAAATCGTACTTGCTTTGTCCATTGCTTTGATCCCATGATGCGGGCACTTCCTTAGCAAGCCTTTAAACCTCTGCCAAGCCGTCAAGCGACTCAGAGTCATGTTCTTTGAAAAATAGATATCTCGTGTTTCAACTTAGCAATCTTGACCGGAGGAAAGAACTTGGTACAGAATTTTTGAGCTAGGTCGTTCCATGTGGTGATGCTTGCGATTGGCTGAGAATCAAGCCATTCGAGAGCCCTATCAGGCAAAGTACGGGGTAACAACCTCAGTCTAATCGCGTCATCTGATATGCCCTGATATTTGAAGTGTTCACACATCTCTAAGAACCGAGAGACATGCGTATGAGGATTTTCATCTGGCAATCCATAAAATTGGTGCCTATTTTGGAAGAGATGGATCACATCTGTCTTGAGCTGAAAATTGTTCTGCCCAAATGGAGGGTACACTATACTAGATTGGCTTTGGATGATCTGTGGCGTCATAAAGTCCCCAACTAGCATGTTATCCTCGTCCACAGCCTCTTGGATACGGGCTTCACCATTGTTGATACGTGCAATTTCATTATTAGCTGCCATCGCTTTCTTGCTTTGTTTTTTTGTTTTTTCTTTTTCTCTAGCTTCTCTATGCCTTTGATGAAAGGTACGCTCGATCTCGGGGTCAAGTTCGAGAGGTTGACCGAGTCGTGCACTTCGCATAAACCTGAGAGAGAACGAGAGAATTTGTGAACGAAAAATGCAATAAAATTAACTAAAAGCAAATAAAGTTCGAATTAGTGCTAGCTAATCTAAACGGTAAAATAAATACAGTCCCCTGCAACGGCACCAAAAACTTGTTGTTGATCAATCCACACCGCAAGTGTACGGATCGTATAAGTAATAAAGTGGACTTTTAAAGTCCGGATGTCGTACCCACGAGGACTGATTTATTCCCACGTTTACTCTAACTAGCCTTAACCAAAATAAATAAGTTGAGATCAATTAATTTCCTAATCTTGCAAAAATTAAATTATTAAATTAAATTGCTAAATCTAAAATTAAAATTAAGAATTAAATTGGAACAAATTAAAAGAATGATTTTTTATGGTTTTAAATCAAATATGGGAAAACTAGCATTAAGGTTTCGAATCCACTTTTCATTTAGTTATCCTCCAGATTATCAAATTGACAATGAAAGTTAGTTTTGACGATTCAATTCACAAAATTTGTTGAATAATCTTTCTCAAGTAGAATTCAACCTATTTATATGACGTGTTAACTATATCTCTATGATAACAACGCCATAAAAATGCATTACAACGTAAAACTTGCATAAAAACATCGCACAAAGCATAGGGGTATTCTCATCCCCTATCGGACTTTGTGGTTTTCAACAAAAGTCTAATCTATTCACGATTTCTCAATGCAATAAATAGATCACAGATCAACTTTGGCCACAAGTTGTAAAAGAAAGCATAATTATATTGAAAACTCAAAACCGAACGTTCATCTTAGCATAAGAATTAACAAAACATCAAATTAACAATCCGGATTCAAACCAAAATCAAAGTTTCATCTCTACCCTAATGCTATGAAAAGTTTAGCCTATCATGTTATAAAAATCAGAAGAAAAACGAGAAGAGAACGCCATCACCGAATCAGGTTGTGTTCTTGAACTTGAATCTTCAATTGTGGCTTCTTCTCCAAGTTTCTCCAAGTTTTGTGCTCTAATTTTCGCTCTCTGCTCTTCTCTGATGTTCTTCCCCGAAATAGGTCGAGTTCTGTATTAATAGATGCAAGAAAGCCCAAGAAAACCAGGTCAATTCGCCGAAAGTTTTCCGAATTCGCTTCGATATAACCATGCTATCGCTGCGTGCGATCGCATGGTTATAAATTTCAAAGGCATGCGCGTGCGTGCGACCGCATGGTTATAACAGATTTCAACTTCTGCCATCTTCCAATTTAGTCCCCAAAGTTTAATTGCAGGGCAAGTCCTGAACTTCCAACTTTGATCAATTGAGTTCTCAAGCTTTTGATTTCTTCAATTTGGCTCCCATTTGATTTTTCTTCACCTCCCCCAACTTTTATTTCTTCCAATTGAGTCCTTCCAACTTTGATTTGTGTCCCTTTTTGTCCAAAGTTGTAATATTTTCTTCAATTCCCGGTTTTCCCTAAAATAGAACCAAATATCGCTAAATTAGATGCGAAATTAATTAAAAATGAGAAAAACATATAGTTTAAGAGGTCTAAATAAGTTCATAAATTGCACTTATCACAAAGCATGTTGGTCGAACATTGGGTCTCCTAGAGCTTTGTTTTTGAAAAAAAAATATTTTGACAATGTACATATACGTACAAAAAGTATTATGTCAAATACAAATATGAGGAAAAATAATTTCAAACTCTTCATGCAAGAGAAAAAATGGGGGGACCAAAAATTTTAACGTGAAAATAAATGTGAGTACAACAACCAAATGTGAGGGAATTTATGGTCATAAACAAGCATAAAATCATTTCGCATACCGATAATTTAGAATTCCCAACAAAATAATAATTATAATAAAAATGCAAAAACCGAGGAAAACGGAGGAAAAAAAGAAACACAAAAATGTAGAAATAATGTCATATAAGGGAAGTGGGGAGCAATCTTAAAAAAATATAATTCATAGCCCCAAATTGG
Organism: Jasminum sambac; assembly: GCA_018223645.1. NCBI lineage: Eukaryota > Viridiplantae > Streptophyta > Magnoliopsida > Lamiales > Oleaceae > Jasminum > Jasminum sambac. Next base: position 15,651,281 of record CP073644.1, read on the forward strand.
CGGCAATTTTCGTCATTGCTAAACGTTCCACTAATTTACACAATTTTCGGCCATAATCAAGGGCATAAATACATACATTGTGTTACCCATACCCTAATGATGCTAAACATCCAACAAAATCCATGCTACAACCTCCAAAATCGAAGTTAAGAACATTAATTCAAAGCCCCAAATTTTGAGAAAAGTACGAAAATTACCTTCATTTTCACGCAAAAGATGCTTCAAGTGGAATGGCATGTGTTTTACTTCCCAATAAGGTTTGGCATGGAACATACAAGAAGCAATGGACGAATTTGTGTCGATTTTGGCCGAGAAACGAGATTGGGGAAGGCAGGTCTTGAATAGGGTATTCTGGAAGTTGCTAGTTATTTGTTGCTGATATATTTACTTGTTGAATAGGTGACGGTTATGAAAAAACTGTCACCTATTCATTTTTAAAAAATGGAAGAATAGGCTACGGCTTTAATTAAACCATTGTCCATTCCATAGAAAATAAAAAAAATTAAAAATAGATGAGGGTTTTAATAAAACCATTACCTATTCCGTACAAATTAAAAAAAAAATTAAAAATTAACAATAGGCGACTCTTATTTGTATAACCGTCGCTAAAGTTCCTCTGCATTGTATAGGTGATGGTCAATCAAAAAACTGTCGCCTATTCCCTGTCTAAAAATACACAAAATGCCATCGGTTTGCTTTAGGTGATGCCTACTCGTATCACCGTCGGTTATTCGGTGTCCCCTATTAATAAGTTGTGTACTAGTGATTTAAAGATCAAATTCCAAATTTATCAAATATTCAATCTCGACTAATATGCGAACTATTCTCATGCACAATCTACATATAACCCTATGGCAAACATGAATACACAAGAATGCATTATAGATTTGTGAAAATGATTAAAGTTCTCATGGAGCATAGCGGTATATCTCTATCCACTATCGAACTCCGCGGTTTTTAATATAGGTCTAGACTCTACACTAATTCAAATCTCTTGATTCGCAAATTAAACCACAAATAGCATAAGATTATGTGCATTTAACCATATGAAAAAAACACACACACAAATCAATAATAAAAACTTAATCCAACACAAGTTGTTGGTTCAATTCAATAATCCATGAATCAAATAAAATGGTTCATTTATGCCTCAATGCAATAATAAACCTAGCCTAACATATTAAAGGAAGAAAATACGCAAGAAGTGAAGAATTCAATAATTGCATGACGAATTCAGTGTTTGAAGTAGAATCTTCAAGCTCAAAACTCACGATTTTGCCTTCCAAATCGCTTCAAGACTACTCCCAAATTGTCTCCCTTGTTTTTGGTCAAAGTTAGCCTTTTAAAGGTGCAAGAAAACCTAAGAATTAGAGTCCTATTCAAATAAGGAAAGAAACCAATGTATTCTGCCCGATGTAACCACGCAATTGCACGGAGTCATTTATGCGATTGCATAGTTCAATCCTTCAGTCACAGCATCAAGTCACACGGTAGCACGAGATAGCACACGTCACTCCACGTGATTGCAGAGTCGACTTTCGGAATCTGCAATTCAGTCCTCACAATTTAATTGCAGCACTAGTCCTAGATTTCTAAACTCGATCAATTAAGTCTTCAGACTTTTAATTTATTCACTTTGGCCCCAATTTATGTTTCTCGTTACCTCCCCAACTTTTATCTTTTCCAATTAAGTCCTTCAAACGTTGAATTGTGTCCCTTTTTGCTCCAAGTTGAAATATTTTCTTCAATTTTCAATTTTAAACTGAAATAGAAGTAAATTACACTAAATTAAATAGAAAATCAACTAAGAACAAGATAAACACATCGTTTAAGAGACCTAAATAAGTTCATGAGTTGCACTTATCATGTAGCTAGGCAAACATAAATTCCTTGGAACTTTAATCCATGCATTGCAATCCTATATGTCGAACTTTGGTTAGTCCTCAACAACTTCTCCACATAACTACAAAGCAACCCAAACTGATGGTTGTCAGTACCCTCAGTTAATACTCTAGCCCATCTCCTAGCCCTCGAAGTAGTTTGTCTCCCTATGTGTATTTTCAAATGATCCCCTAATCTCCACCTAACTAATTTGATTTTCGATTCAGGTAGACTCCAAAAGTATCCAAATATCTATTGGAAATATACTTAGCGATGAAATGCTTGTTTGTGGCATGTCTAATGCAGTCATGATTGAGGCTGTATGTTTTAGGTTGAAAGCAATTCTAGAGCTTGTTCTTAGATGCCCAAATCCTCCATGGAAAACCCTCATTGCATCTTTGCTTGTGCCCTTGTATTATCATTTGTTCTTAGGCGTAGGTTCTATCTCGTAGCCACCCCATGATTTCAAATAGCAGCCCTAAATTGTACCACATCTCTATGTTTTGCCAATAACAAACTAAGGAGTCCACAATTCCTGGTCTTCATTAAATGCAGGAAAACTAACATTGTCTGCTCCCCGAGAAAGATACATCGCTGTGCATTTCCATAGGCAATAGGTTAAAAGAGCGATTAGACTTTTGAGTTATTGTCGTCAACCATTGTAATCACACTCTTACAAAAATTCTCTCCAGAGCAATGCTATCATACAAAAAATCACCATTGTCAACCTCATTTTCGAAATCTGGAAATTCGATTCAATTCATCTTCCTCAGTGTCATCGACATCTACATAAAATTGAGAAAGCACCAACCTTAAATGCAATTGCAAAGCATTGTGTAAAATATGATAACCACTGCAAGCATATCAAAGCGTCATAACATGTCTTATTAGCTGACTATTTTGTGTTAATCATTTGTCAACCTCTTATTTTAGGTTCAAATTTTGTACGTTATTTTAAAACACAAAACAAAACAAAACAAAACAAAAAGGAAAATAAGGAAGGAAGAAAGCAAGCATCCAGCAATCTAAAGAGAAAAACAAGGAAGGAAAAAGGCAAGAGAAAGCCCTCTAAAGACTTTAAAAATTTTATTTTCTATATCTATTTTTTATCAAATTAGTTATTTAAATATGGTGATGCCCAAAAGTTTAATGAATTTGAAGTCTCTACTATAAGATGAGTATGCAAGGCTGAAATTCGGATTTGCAAGGCTGAAAATCGAGAATCCGAATCTTAGGAACACATTTCAATTACAAATATCAATTCTCGTGCTCTCGGTGTTGCCATTTGCTAATGTGCAAGTTTTGTTGACTTGATTTTTTTTAACTCTTTATTTAAAATTATTTCATCATTGAAAACGTGAGGCATTCAAGCGATACTAAACTGAACTTATAAAATAACAAATTCAAGTACACGAATCCAACGATCTTATTATTAATTAAACAAAAACTTACAAGAAGTGTAGTAATCAAATGTTTCATCTCACCTTCATGTGGTCCATCATCCAACTCTTTCGAGAAAATATCCTCCATTGCGTTAGTGGGGTTCTCCTCCATTGTTATGTATGAAAACGAGTAGACCAGATGCATTGAAGTAGGGATGAGTAACTAAATAAATGGAAGTTTGAAGAGGGCAGATTTGAGCATGAAGGGATTGACAAGAAAATTAGGGTTCTTCATGAAGATTGCGAACCAATTTCCAGGTTTTCAAAACGTGTTTGAAGAACCCGACATTAAGATGCCTTCCAAACTATGCAACTCTATGTCTAAGGGCTGCTTATGTCTTTAAGTGGGTTGATGTGGATTTTATGTGACTTGTCATTGATCCACATGGTCGGTCATTAGTCACATGTGTAACTTTGTTAAATTATTGTAAATGGCTAACAGTTGTGGATGTGATACCTAGTCCAAAGGTTAATGAGTAGTTAGTTACCATTGAAAGTTTAGTGAGTTAGTAGTTACATTTGTAAAATATAGTGAGCATTCATTAAATTTACTCAAAATGACATGATTATCCCTAACTTGACTTAAATAGAATGAATCAAGAATTAAATAATAAAATAAGTATTAAAAATGGGAATAATCAATTAGTGTTCGTATATTATTATCTTCAACATTTTTCTTGGGATGGAGAATATCTACCCTCGAAGTTTACAATGCATCTCATCCTATCTCGTACACATAAAATCTGCACGATCCACATCTTTAATGTTAACACTGGTCGAAGACTTTTTATTAATTTTAAAAAATCCCACCATCCACGTCCGCACCAAATATAGAAGAACCACAATAAGTTAGTTTGGTTCCCAACATATTATCTGGCGAACAAGATGTAAGTGAGCATGTACAACAATTATTCGCTCCAAAATATATTTATCATAAACAAAGTGATAATTAGTCTCTAATTCTTCAGAAATCTCAATTTTTGGCTCATCATCAATTGGAGGACAGTCGTATCATTCATCATTCAAATCCTCAATGTCTAAAATGCAGTTTGTATTGAAAATAGGTGAGTGCTCATTATCCTAACCATCATCAACCTTGTAATCATGAATAAATGTTACAAAAAGATCGATACCATAGTCTATCTCAATATTGGAATTGAAAATATTGACTTTGAAGCAGAATATTTTTCCTATAAGCAATATTGTTGGGAAAATCAACCTGAATATGATTTCGCCTTTATCCCAAGATCTTGCTTCCAAGTTGAGAAATGCCAAAAATAATGGAGAAATAATTATAAAAGGAAATAACAACACAAAAATTTTCGTAGAACGCTCCAAAATCGAAGAAAAACCACAAGCAGACCGTCAAAGCTTTCCACTATATGATAAATTTTCACAATCATATAAAATTTTCATTCACCACCCCACAACCTAAGTATTATAAAAAAAATAAGCCAAGCTTTTACCATGCCTAGTTTTCTACTCTTTCCACAAACCACAAAGAATTATAAGAAAACTCTCAAAATTCTAGGCTCGCAATTTTTCCTTTAACTCTTTTCACCCCTAAGTATTACAGTGAAGAATACATCAAGCCTTACCACTAGGCTCACAAACCACCAACACTAGAGTGTTAAACTATTATTTTTCTCTCAACTCATACTTGAACAGTACATAGAAGAGAAAACAATACCTTCATTTATAAGAACGAAAAAGTCATAGACAAGGAACGTCTTGGCCTGCAAGTCATACTTATAGTTTTGGCAAGTTCATCAAGAACCAATTTCTTTCCATATATTCAATTGGTTTTTTTTCCTTTTTCCTTTTGGATTTATTTTTGGCAATGTCCAAGAAATGTGATTCCATGTCATCTCCATGCTATGGATCCATATAGGTGCCACGACCTCCTTTTCCACAGTCAAGATTTCCAACAACTCCATATGTTGGGTCAACAACTCTATCTGTTAGGTCTCCATCATAGCTATACATTGTGCCAACATATCATTTTGTTGGCATATCTGAACATCATTCTTGCAAAATTGCTAATCATTGAAAGCACCATTAGCCGATTGTCTTCTCAGGGAAAACTTCTTGGAGCATAGATTGGGCTCTGATGCCAATTGATGCATCAAAAAATGTGAAATAAAATGAAAATTCAAGAACAATTCATTGACTCTAAGATTAATTGAATTTAATGACAAAGAATGTAAATTTTACTAAATCAAATGCTCAAATCCCCTAAGATTGATATAAGGATGACTATTTATAGAGTTCTAGGATAAAATTCTAAAAATAAAACAATTGCCAATCCAAAATCCGAAAGGAGCAACAATTCTAAACATAAAATGATTAACAACCCCAAACATCATAAAAAGATACAAAGAAATAAAATCCTTATTGAGATAGGAAACACGAAACTCCTAGTTACGGCCGGATGAATCTATGTATGATTTGGGGTTTGCGATGGGTGAAATGGGGTTCGCGATCGGTGCAAAAAATTTTGACATAGCCCAAAGCAGTAGCTGGTGTTAGTGTTGTAAGTTTTTTATTTGGGGTAAGTGTTGCAAATTGGTGATTTGGCAATTGTGAATTTTTTTGGGGTGTTTGTGACTGGCAGATGATGATGGTACGACTAGTGATGGTGGTCGTGGTCATTAGAGTTAAAGTTATGTATGGATGGTTTTGGAGTTGTGGCTTTTGTTTGAGTTTTCTATTATTATTTGGTTGTCTGTGATTGACCGGTGACGATGGCTATTTGTGATTAGTCGGTAAAAATTACAACCACTTATAGTAGTTGTGTGACTGTCAATGGTTGTAGTTGTTCTTATATAAAGGTGAGGGTTGTGTTCTGTGATAAATGTGAGTTTATGTGATTGATCAATGACTGGCGGTGTGATCAGTAGGGGAAAACCATGCGACCAATATGACAAACTGTGAAAGTCGATGCGATGGGTGAAGTCCCTTGACGTAGGTAGTAATGGTGTTTAGGTGACTTTGGCTATAGGTGGCTATGTGACTGCTGATGATGACGATGTGACTGTGTACGGTGCTTGTGTGGCTCGAGCTAGTGGTGGTCATGGTAATTTTCATGACCGAATTTGTGACCTCTGTGACTCAATGCTATTTTGTGAATCAAATTACATCGGTGTGAGATCAAATAATGAAAATGATTAAAGTTGTGATGATAATAATACATTATCAATGTTGTACATAATTACACAATTAGTGAATGACGCATTGTAATCCTACACCCATAGATCCATATCTATAAATAGAGGCATTTTCCCTCGTAATAAAATACAAAATGTTATGATTTTCTCTCTATTTTTCTTATTTTCCTCCCTATTCATAACACTTTATCAACACGAAAACTCATAAATTTCTTTTATCTCTTCAAAAGAATGTTGTCAAAAAAATGTTTTTATACATTTCTTGAGTTTTTGACCCATAATCTGAATCACATATTGGAGGTATGAAATCATCCATTTAGTTTGAATGCATCTAGCTATTAAATAGCTGCCACTTTGTTTGAATCCCTTCAAAAAATTTTGACTAAAGTTTGGCAGCCAATTACATGCACCGAAATCATTCAGATTTGAGCAGTGGATATAATTTTATTAATGTTGCCTATGGGATCTAGTTGTTTATTATATCACACTTTTGGGAAGGAACCCAGTATTAATTTTTGAGAGTACAGAAGATTGTTGAGATATATGATTTATTGTTTGCTAAAGAATCTAAACTTCATCTCTTATAATTGTGGTTGTTAAGGAAACACAACTTTATCTCATCATATGATACAATACATGAGATTCACAATTTGTGTGTGTATGTGTGTTTTTTTTTTTTTTGAAGAAAACACAATATAAATATTTAAAAGGTATTTCATTGTTACTCTTAACGAAGAAATTTTATTTTATCTACTTCATTTAATTCCAAGCATCAGGTAATTTTTACTACTTCACTCTTTACTTTTAGTTAGTTATTTCAATTAAATCAAACCAAGTATTGCTCCTAAAGTAGCACAACTAATTATAATATTCTTGAAGATTATAAAATGCTCCTAAAGAGTAATCTAGATAAGATCTAGTTTATTTAATAAAAATATATATTACAAATTAATATTATCTATTTTTGAAGAAAATAAGAATTATACACAAATATTTATACAATATATATCATTACTCTAGCATGAAGTATAAATTTCATATTGTCGCTCCTAAAGAGCACATGTTAATGTATATTATTGAAAACTATTATTTAGCTTTTCTTGAAGATCAATTATAGATGTATAAATTATGATGGACTCCAAAAGATTCATGGGATATGTTATATTAAGGTCTCTTGCAAAAACATGACTTTCTAATTCTCAATAATCTTGAAAATTAATTATTGCAATTTATATGTTAGTTTGGTTTTTGAATAATCACAATTAATATTCTAGATGAATATGACTGGCTCCTAAAGAGTCCTATTAACATACACTGTTTTTGTCCCATTTCGACATAGATAGACTTTGATAGTCAAATCACCATAGAATCCCAAAAACTCTCTCGTAACATTAGATCGCTATTACCCTTTGTTGATGCAATCAATTGATTAGCAATCACTTTCATAAACACCAGCCTTCCTAAATGTCATTAGCCTCTAGAGTTATGGAGTTCAAGTGAGATTGAGGATCCACTTGTGAAGAAAAGGCACCGAAGATTCAAAGGGCATGGTACACATAATGCGATGAGGTTCGTTGGGGTTTACAGACTGGGTGTAACACCTCGAGTTCTAAGAACCCGGAATATTAGTTCTTTCTTTAAAATATTTCAAAATTTTTTAAATAATAAATACAAAAAAATAAAAAATAATTAAGATGAAAAAACTCATTTAAAATAACAAACACATCAGAGTATCTTACATCAGTTCAATCTCTAATAACTTAAAACATCCAAAATAAAGTACAACATAGTTCCAAGCATTTGAAATAGCCAACTTGATAAGAACCTCGTTAGCAGTATAGCTAGTGCAACCCGCACAGGATGGCTCCTAACAAGGAAAGCCAAGAATCCAGTAGAAAATGATCGATAGACTCAATATCCTTCGACTCACGCGAGGTAACGATCGGTATATTAAACCGAACACCATCTGCAACCGGAGTAGACAACCAATGAGGGGTGAACACCACGTGAAATGATCAGCTTCACGATAAGTTCAGGATTGCTCTTGAAGAACAACATGAGATGATGAAATCAACTCATACAAGCTTGAGAGCTTTCTTGCATTTATGAACCGAGTTGAATTTACAAAATGAGCTTGCTTGCTATGTATATCCAAACCAACTAAGACTCCAAGCTTGTTCAAAAAACTAAAGATAGGAAATAATAAAATAGTCAAAATATCCAAAAATGGTCAAAAATTGCACGGGGGAAACGTGCTACCGCAGCCCCCCAGGCGGTCGTGCGCTTTGCAGTCCGCTTTGTTGAAAATTTCAACATGCACAGTCTTTAGTGTTTTGTGTATAGCTCTTGCTCTCGACACCCAATTAAGCCAATTCAAATTTCATTAGACACTAGACTCAATTAGATACAAATCCTCATAAGACATCAACTTCAAAATCCCACTTGTGACAAAGATGTATAGATTTGAACCTTGATAGACCTTCAAATCTTTATCCCTCTTTTCTCTAACACTTAGGTAGGTGATTTCTTTTGCTTCATAAGCTCCCAATGGATGATTCAAGCTTTGTGGGGACTAATCAGAGGCACGTTGACATATGCCTTGAACCAAGGTCATCATGGTTCTTCTTGGCTCGACTTCGGGTAATTGGCCTGATTGGTACGGAAGATGTCCCCAGTCGTCGTGGAGCTACTTAGATTCGTATCATCCCCTCCCTTTTTAGGTTGACTTGTCCACGAATCAACCCCTACATCAAATGGAGTAAGATCAGAAATGTTAAATGTAGCAGATACATTATACTCCACCGGGTAAGTCGAGCTTGTAGGCGTTGTTGTTGATTTTTTCAACAGCTTGGAATGGCCCATCGCCTCTTGGGCATAATTTCGACCGCCAAAGTTGGGGAAACCTTTTTTTTCTTAGGTGTAACCACACGCAATCCCCCGGTTCAAAGATGACTTCTTTTTGGCCTTTGTTCATGCACGTCGAAACTTGTTGATTCCTCTTTTCAATTTTCTTTCTCACCTTCTCATGCATTGATCGAACAGGTTCGGCTTTGCATTGCCATCCACACTACCCCTTTCACTCACAAGTAAAGGAATTAAATCCAACGGGGTTAAAGGATTAAAACCATAAAAAACTTCAAAAAGGAAAAAATTAGTAGAAGAATGTATGGTACGATTATAAGCAAACTCAGCATATAGCAAACATTCTTCCCACTCTTTCAAGTTCTTACTAATGACAGTGCGTAACAATTGTGATAATGTCCTATTAAGTACTTCTGTTTGTCCATCTGTTTGGGGGTGGCTTGTTGTGCAAAATAAAAGTCTCGTTCCTAGTTTACCCCAAAGAGTTTTCCAAAAGTAGCTGACATATTTGACATCCCTATCGGATACAATTGTTCGAGGCACTCCATTTAAGCACACAATTTCTTTAAAGAACAAGTTGGCAATGTGTTTAGCATCATCGACCTTGTGGCAAGGTATGAAGTGACCCATTTTACTAAACCTATCGAACACAACAAAAATCGAATCTCTTCCATTTCGAGTTCTAGGTAACCCCAATACGAAATCTATTTAAATGTCTTCCCAAGGTGCTTGTGGCACCGGTAAAGGAGTGTATAATCCCTGGGGTGAAACCTTAGATTTTGGCATTTGACAAGTAACAGAATTGGCACAAATTTTCTCAACATCATGTTTCATTTTAGGTCAAAAAAAGTGTTCTTGTAGAAGATCCAAAGTCTTCACAATGCCAAAGTGTCCCATTAAGCTCCCACCATGGGCTTCTTATTTTCACTAAAAAGATATCCTTCTAGCCTATAAAACTTATCACAATCACTATGTTCACAAGCAACATAGGTACTAGCAAAGTCCGGGTCATTTATGTACAATTCTTTAATCAATTCAAACCCTAATAATTTAGCATCTAAAGTGGTCAATAAGGCATACCTGCGTGACCAAGCATCAGCAACAATGTTTTCCTTCCCTTGCTTGTACTTGACCACGTAAGGAAATGTCTCTATGAATTCCATCCACTTGGCATGTCGCTTATTTAATTTTCCTTGGCCTTGGAAGTGTTTCAAGGATCCATGATCGGTGTGGATCACAAATTTCTTAGGTCACAAGTAGTGCTGCCAGTTCTCTAATTCTTTATCATATGTCGAATAGTTGAGTGCAGCTCCACCCAACGGTTCACTGAAACATGCTATTGGCTTCCGATCCTGCATTAAAACAGCACCAATACCTACTCCGGATGCATCACATTCAATTTCAAAGGCTTTATTAAAATCAGGTAGAGCAAGTACGGGCAAAGAACACAATTTGTCTTTTAACATTTGAAAAGCACATGTTTGCTCTACATTCCAATGAAATCCTACAGCTTTCTTGATTACTTCCATCAATGGTGCAGCTAGTGTACTAAAATTGGGTACAAAACGTCGATAGAAACTAGCTGAAACACGGAAGCTTTGAACGTCAGCTATGCTAGTTGGAGTAGGCCACTCCTTGATTGATTTTTCTTTTTCCTCATCCATCTCTACTCCCCTAGCACTAACGATGTATCCAAGAAAGATAATTCTTTCTAGACAAAATTGACTTTTAGAAGGGTTAACAAATAACCTCTCCTTCCTTAAGGTTTCTAGAACGCTCCAAGGTGGTTGACATGGTCTTCTAAACCCTTACTATAAATCAAAATGTCATCGAAATATACCACAACAAATTTTCCAGTAAAAGCACATAAAACATGATTCATTAAACGCATGAACGTGCTCGGTGCATTTGTTAATCCAAACTGCATTACCATCCATTCATATAAACCTTGCTTTGTTTGAAATGTCGTCTTCCATTCATCCCCTTCCCTCATTCTAATTCGATGATAGTCACTTTTCACATCTATCTTACTAAATAAAGTAGCACCATGCAATTCATCAAACATGTCATCTAAATGAGGAAAAGGATATCGATATGTTACCATAATGCGGTTGATAGCTCGGCAATCAATGCACATCCTCTATGAACCATTCTTCTTGGGTACTAACAACACAGGTACCTCACACGAGCTCAGGCTTTCTCGAATGTAGCCTTTGCTCATTAGATCCTCCACTTATCGTTGCAATTCCTTTGTTTCTTCGGGATTGCTTCAATAGGCGGGTCTATTTGAAATAGGAGCTCCGAGCACCAAGTGTATCTAATGTTCAATGCCTCAAATGGGCGGTAAACCACTTGGTAGATCCTCGGGCAATACATCCTGGAATTTCTACAAAAGAGAGATAGCCAAATTGGGAAGGGATTCTTGGTTAGAGTGGAGCCCAAGGGAAGGCTCTCTATACACCAAGAAAATCAATTGTTGATTCTCCACAAGAGCTCTTGAAATTTACTTTTTTTTTTTTGGTAAAGAAACATTCATTTTTCTTTCACTCTTATTTGCTATCACTCTTCTCTCTTTTTTCCACTCCTCTCATGTTCACTCAGTTTTTCCCTCAACTCTCCTACCTCATGCATAAGCTTCACTTGATCTTCATGTACTTGCCATGGAGATAATGAAGCAAGTATAACGGGAGTCCCATTCATCTTGAAGCTATAACGATTTCGGTAGCCATCATATAGCACCCTTCTATAATATTGCCAATGCCTCCCTAATAATATGTGTGTAGCTTGCATGGGAACTACATCACACATAATTTCATCAGTATACGGCCTAATAGATAGAGAAACAAGCACTTGCTTTTTTACTTTCACTTTCCCCGAGTCGTTGAACCATTGCAAATGGTAGGGTTTTAGGTGCTTCAACATGGGCAATCCCCATTTTCCAACAAAGAGGGTGCTAGCCATGTTAGTTCAACTATCCCCATCAATGATGATGCTACAAGGCTTCCCATTTACCAAGGCTTGTGTATGGAAAATATTTTCTCTTCGTGGAGCCATTTCATCAACCTTAGCTTGGGTATTAGGTGATCGTCTTGTAACTAAAGATTCAGTTACCGTTGCTACATACTTCTCATTGCCTTCATCTTCTTTCTCTTCAAAGAAGAGCACGTCTTCCTCTTCACTCTTCGTCTCTAATTCAACGTCATCTCGAACTATCATGCTTCGCCGATTGGGATAGTCTGAAGCAATGTGTCCTCAGGCTTGACATTTAAAACATTGAATGTCTCGGGTCCGGGTTAGGGGTGTTCCCATCGGGCTCTTTCCTTTGTCAATTGTGGCCAGAGATGGTTTAGAAGACGTTTCTCCTCTTCATTTCCAAGCCAGTTTTTCATTTTTAGCCTCCATCCATTTAGGCTTTCCAAAACTACTTCCTCCAATTTGTGGTTTGGTAGAACTTTTCCTTTTGAGTTGCTTCTCAACCTTAGCCACTTTATGTACCAATTCTTGTACGTCAGCGTAGTCGTGTAATTCAACAAGATTGGCAATCTCCTTATTCAGTCCACTTAAGAACCTAGCCATTGTAGCCTCCTCTTCTTCAACTACATCGGCTCGTGTCATAAGTGATTCCATATCATGGTAATACTCCTCAATGCTCGACCCTCCTTTATTTAATGGACCCTAAGTATCCACGGGATCTTCTAAGTTTCTTCTTTTTGTGGTAGACATTTGCTTCCACCAACTAAGTGCATACCCCATAAACTCTTTCACCAATAGAGGTACTTTCTTGTCTTCCGGAATCCGATGAAATTGAAAGATCAATTCTACCCGACTTTCCCAATCCAAGTATAAATCCGAATCGGGTTTTCCTTGGAATGACAGCACCTCTATTTTCACATTCTTCACATTACTTTCTTCTTCCCGTGGTCTTCCATTTACTCGACCTCCTCGGCTGCCTCTACCACATTTACCACCTCTATACTTTTCTTCAAATTCCTCCTCATAATCCTCACTTCCTTCCCTAGCACCTCTAATGTTCAAGCAACCGTTTCTTCAACATCATTTCTCAATTTTTGACTCAACCGACACTCCATTGCTACCATAGATGCTTGGAAATCCTCTAGGGTCACACTCTTACGACCACGCTCTCCCGTTGAGCCTTCTTCTGACATAATGTGCAAAATGTGTGTGAATGTGTCCTTACATGTATATCTCTCGTGTATATCACACAATAGACATCTTCTCGATACTTATCTCACACACTCAGCCTTTTATCCCTCACAGTGACTCAATCTCTAATCTCAACGAACAAACAAGAACTAATCCAAGCTTGAACAACTCATGCTTAGCTCAATCCGGATTGGTTGTCAATGAGTTTCTAAAAATACAAACACACTTACAACTCAATAAACACTAATAAAATATAATACCTAACAACAACTCACTTACTCAACTTGAAACCTTAAGATTACACAAGACAAGTTAGAATAATTACTCAATTCAATAATAACACAAATAAGTAAACACTAAGTGTAGCCTTTGTGATCGACTAGCACTAGTTCAACACATAACTTGGAGCTTTTTTTTTTTTTTAATAATTTCGGCCCTCTTTTTTTTCTCTTTTTTTTCAACAATAACAACACAATAGCTAGAAATACTAAAAAAGATATGTAAAAAGGAGAAAATACCGGACACTAGTAGCTAAACTTTGATACCAGATGATACGAACCTAGTTAGCAGTATAGCTAACGCAACCCACACAGGATGGCTCCGAACTAGGAAAGCCAAGAATCTGGTAGAAAATGATCAATAGACCCAAACACCGCCCGCAACCAGAGTAGACAACCAACAAGGGGTGAATGCCACGTGAGGTAACGATCGGTATATTAAACCAAACACCGCCCGCAACCAGAGTAGACAACCAACAAGGGGTGAATGCCACGTGAAATGATCAGCTTTACGATAAGTTCGAGATTGTTCTTGAAGAACAACATGAGATGATAAAATCAACTCACACAATCTTGAGAGCATTCTTGCGTATATGAATCAAGTTGAATTTACAAAATGAGCTTGCTTGCTATGTATATCCAATCCAACCAAGACTCCAAGCTTGCTCAAGAAGCTAAAGATATGAAATAATAAAATAGTCAAAATACCCAAAAATGGTCAAAAATTCGTTGGGGGGAAAAGCGCCGCCCCCGCCTCGGGGGTCATGCGCTATGATGCAGCTGCGGAAAATTTCAACATGCGCAGTCTTTAGTGTTTTGAGCATAGCTTTTGCTCCCAATGTCCAATTGAGCCGATTCAAATTGCATTGGACACTAGACTCAATGGGATACAAATATTCAGAAGACATTAACTTAAAAATCCCACTCGTGACAAAGATGTGTAGATTTGAATATCAATAGACCTTCAAATCTTGATCTCTCTTGTCTCCAGCACTTAGGTAGGTGATTTCTTTTGCTTCCTGAGCTCCCAATGGATGATTCAATCTTTTGGGAGACTAATCAAAGGCATGTTGACATATGTCTTGAACCAAGGTCACCATGGTTCGACCCAACTTCTTGGCTCGACTTCGGGTAATCAGCTGAACTTCGGGAGATGTCCCAGTCGTCATGGAGCTACTTAGCTCAAAGCATTTGAAATAGCCCACTTCAATACGTCAAGTTTACTCAAATTAAACGCGTGTTAGGGTGTGTATTTTTATGTATTTTTATGTGTTTTGATGTGATATAGGAGAGAGAAAAAGTGGAATTGAATGGTGGAGATTTGTGTAGTACAGGTAGGTCACGTGAAATGAGTAATATAAAAATGTGTAAAAATGTGTAAAAATTGGTAGGAGAACAGGCGCTAACAATGCAAATGAAATTTTTTATTGAATAAACCCTAAATAGCTCCCACACCTCATTGCGTCTCTGACTCCCTAATCTGCAATTGTTAAAATGAAAGGCGTGAGTATTTCAAGAAATACTCAGAAGGCTCCGCGCAAGTTAATCAATCAATGCAGGTATGTAAAGTAAATAGATATGGAAACTCTATAATGTAATACCCGAAGATAGGTTTGGTGTCCGAAGGCAAGCGATCACATCAATTACATACTAAAAACACTCTTATAGTATAGAAAAAGTAAAGTTGAGATTTGAGTTTTGAACCTACCACAAGTCTTTCCCGGGTTTGAGCTTAATTCGTGGTGAGAAATCAGTCCTCTAACTGTTCGTATGCCCAGTCTAGTCAATAAAGAGTTTAATTTATGTTAATACACTTAGATATTAAGTATTTATAGATAATACAGAAGTTATGGATCAAAATTGAAGGAATATAAAAGTTTGGCGCTTGATTTGAAAGAATTGAATAGTTTGAGAACTTAATATGCAATGAAATTGAACTAAAAATACTTTGGACTAAATTATAATATTTTTAAAATGCAGAGGACTTAGATACACATAAAGTCTGGGGGTTAACTTAAATAAAGAAGGAAAATTGAAGAATTTAAATGGAAATAAAAGTTTAGGGGTCAAATTGTAAGAATTAAAAGTAACGCATTTAGAATTAAATAAAATTTAAGGGTTTAATTAAATAAAATAAATAAATTGGGGGACTAAGTTTGCAAATATAACTTGGGAGTTAAATTATAAAAGTTAAAAGTTGAGGATCTCTAATTTAAATAAACTATAGGAACCAACTTGAACTTAAGAAAGAAGTTGAGGGACTTGAGTGGTAAATACTTCAAAAAAATCCCAATATAGAGGTTGCTTCTCCTTCTTTCTCGCTACTAGGGTTTCACCAAAAAATTGAGGAAAAAGGCTTGCAATTGATCGTGGATTCCAGCGACGCGATCGATGAGAGTGGCGGGGAACATGGCGGTCAAGGTGGTAGTCCTCACGGGGGTTTCAATTGAAAGAAATGATGGAGATTTGAGGAGGAATGGATGGTTAAAGCTCTAGAAGAAATTTGGGGATTTCTTAAATTCTTACTCTCTTATACTCTTTCCTTGTTTCTATCGATTCCAATGGAATTTTAGTGGGTGTTTTGAGGTGGAGATGGAGGATTTGTATGTGTGGGTTTCATTTATATGGACCGTGAGTTGGGGGGGTGTGCGCGCACTTGTGCATGTGCTTGTGCGTGTGATGTGCATGTTTTGTATGCTGAGCTGTCGTTGCTTCTGTTGTTGTAGTGGCTTGTGGAAGTGACGGTGGTGGTTATATGTGTGGGTACGGTAGAGATGGTGGTGCACGGTGATGGTGATGGAAGTGGAGAACTAGCTACCTTAACAATTAATTAAAAAGAATGTAGTGTTATGAATGTGCAATAGTGATGTAATACTAAAATAAAAGAATTGAAATCGAGATGGAAACGAAAAGTCAAGAAATTTTACCAATTAAAACTTGTTCTTGCTTGATGGATCTTTGTGTTGTCTTGTCAAGTATCAATGGAGGAAATGAAAGAAGGTGAATATGGTGAAGTGTAGGAAATAAAGTTGGGATTAGGGTTCGAAACTACCTCGACTAAAGTATTTGAAGGGAACACTAAGGTAAAGACTTGTTTAAGATACTCTTAATGGGTTGGAAACACAAACGAATATTAGTTGGGCTTCTAATTGGATTGGATTGGCACTACACTCAAATTGGACTACAATTGGGCTTGAAGCTAAGATTAGGCTCTAATGAATAAAACTAAGATTTTGGTGACTAAAATAAATAAATTTAAAAGTTTGGTCCTCAATGTAAATTTGAAAAATAATTAAATTTTTATAAATTATTTTCTTATAATGATTAAATATAATAATAAATAGTATAAAATTGGAGTAGACGAGCGTACGCTATTCAATTCTTTTAGGTGAATTCATAGCAACATGTTTTGGAAAACTTTATTTAATTAAATACTTTTATTTAAGAAAATTCGCAATCACTACACTGGGGGTCAAGCTTGATAAACATTGATCGCCTATAAGTACTAAACCTTTTCTAGAGCATTTTTGCGGCGAGTCCGCCTAGAGGTTTTTACCATTTGAAGAGTTCTTTGTCAAGTTTTCCTCCATCATCAATTGTTGTTCTTTATCCTATTTTATTATTTTGAATGCTTAACTTATTTTGTTGAATGAGTCAATTGGTTATATAATTCGGCAATTAATAAAATTGATCAGGTCACCATTGCATTCGAATTTTCAATTATAAAATTATAAGAACAATTTCCAGATTACACAACTTATCCAGTTAATTTATATCCCAAAATTATTAGTTGGGGTCAATTTAAAAATTTTTTTGCCAATGGCTTACCAAAATTAGTATATGCCTCTAATTATGTGTTAGGGGACGCCCATTAATATGAGAATAGTTAGTGTGAGGATGCAATAGTACACAAATGACTTTAGGGGACGCCAATTGGGTAGCGTTTTTAATGAAAATGCCACCTCTAACCGGGTACTGGTGGAAGGGTGGCGTTTGTCTCCAAAATTTGCCACTCTAAGTTGAATTTTTTTTTAAAAAAAATTGATAAGCTAAAGGGTGGCGGTTGTAATATGAAAACCGCCACCTCTTCTGTAAGTTGACATGGCATACTAGAAAACATTAGAGTAACTTGTATACCTGCAATCACATTTGCATCTCCCGCGGCATCCATAGCAAAAACTCTAGCCTTTCCCTTCTTTGCTTGCTCTATCTGCCTAGACGGTCCCTCACTGTTCCTAGCTTGCATGGGACGACAATCTGGTGCAATATGGCCCGGCTTCCCACACTTGAAGCAAACTCCGGTGCCCCATAGACACTCTCCTCTATGATACTTCTTGCACCTCGGGCACTGGGGGACGTCTCCTGAAATCTGGCCCTTAGTCGGTCCGTGGTTAGGCTTCTTGTTTGACATATGATTCCTGTTCTTGTTCTGATTCTGACTTGGGCCTTGCCACTTCCTCTTTCTTTGGAAATTTTGGCCATTTTGATTCCCCTTGTCATTGGCCTCCTCCATAACATAGGCTACGGTGCTGAAGCTTTGCTAACCACTTCCCCATAAGTGGGAAGCTCAAGAACACTCACAATCGACGAATCTCAGGCGCAGCCCATCTCAAAGCGACGCGCCTTCTTCTCTCCTCGAATCAACAAAGCGAGCCGCAAATCGAGACAACTCCTCAAACTTCCTCTCATAGTCAATAATATCCATGTCGCTTGCTTGAGATCTAAGAACTCCCTCTCCTTCTTGTCACGAAGGGCACTGTGGAAAGTACCTCTTCCTCATTCCCTCCTTAAAGCGCTCCCAAGTGAAGGCCCTTTGTTGCTCGACACTCCTAGTCAGAGTGTCCGATGCCCACCAATGGCCGACATTGCCCTTCAACATAAACTCAAAGCCATAACACCTTCGATCATCGGGGCATGAGATGTGTGCGAAAATCCTCTCAATCTCTGAATCCACTCCTCAACGGCTAGAGGACCGCTCACCGTCGAATGTGGGTGGGCTGTACTTCCTAAACTGCACAATCGGTGACACGGCGGGGACAATCGGAGCAAGCGGGGGAGGAGCTTGCGCCAAATTCTGAACACACTGCATAAAATTCCTCATAAAAGTAGCCGGGTCAACCTGATTAGGATCACCCCCACGTGAGGCAGCCCTACGGGGTCGAACCATCTTCCTAAGCAATCAAACCACACAATACAGCACCACGTTATATCCCCATCACAACCAACCGCAAGTCATTATAATCCCATCTCAATGCATTACATCAAAGTAAAGTCACAAACACCATTAATATAGGCAATAGGGATAGCAATACCCTCACATGATAGTCAATAGGTGCTTCAAATCATGAAGTCAATCTCGAGGACTAGAAATGTTACAAAATATGCTTTAATTCATGCTTTATTCATCATGTGATTATTTCACCTTAAGCTCAAACTCGGTTTCTTTCTCTCTATTCGGATACAAGCACTTCATTCATAAAACATTATATCTTACAAAAAACATTTCATCTCATGTATCCGAAAAAAAAATGAACAATAAAATCTTCATAAAATAACTTATTTACCTTGAAGTCGGCGGAGAGGCGATGGTCGTGGTAGCTCTAAGGATTTTAAAACTCTTTAAAATTTCAAAAATCCTTGAAAAATACTTTAAAAAATTTGCAAGTCTACAGAATCGCAGACCCGCTCTGATACCAAGCTGTAACGCCCCGAATTCGAAGAACTCGGAACACTAGTTCTTTCTTTAAAACTAACCATTTTTTTTTATAATATAAATAAATGCGGAAAGATAGCAAATAGCTAAAATGCGGAAATTTATTTAAATTAATAAAATCAAAAGGGTGTCTCACGATAGTTTCAACACTATCCTCAAAAACATCCAATTAAAGTACTAGTAAATTCAAAACAGTCAATAGCCATTACTTCAACAGTTAAAAGTACTCAATTGTCAATGTAATTAAAACGAATTTATTTAAAGGTCCCTAAGAGATTCCCACGCCTCGCCAAGCCTCTGGCTCCTTAATCTGCAATTTGTTCATTTGATAGAGAAAATCGTGAGTATTTTAAATACTCAGTAGATCCCGCGCACCACAATTAATATATATTACAAATTAAATGCACATAATCATCATCTTCATAAAATACGAACAGGTATAAAATACAAGTTCGTTCATCATCCCTCTTAATTGTGTACGTCATCATAGTGATTAATAGCACGTCATTATAATATATTAGGCCAAAGACCTATCGTCATAATGCTATTAAATCACGTCGTAATTAGGCAAAGAGCCTATCGTCATAGTGCCGAGGAAGCACGTCAAAAGTAGGCTAAAAAGCCTATCATCACATAACATTTACATGCAGCATTTATAATAATATTAATTGCAATTGCGCGCATTTAAAAGAAACTTTTTAGAAAGGGGATCTACCTTAACCTTTAGCCGAGTATTGAGCTTACTAACGGTGAGAAATCAGTCCTCTAGCTGTCCGTACGCCTCGTCTAGTCAATAACGAGTTTAATTTATGTTAATATTCTTAAATATTAAGTATCTATAAGTAATATAGAAGTTTGTGGACCAAAATGGAAAGAATATAAAACTTTGGGGGTCAATTTGAAAGAATTTAATAGTTTGAGGACCTAATATGCAATAAAATTGAAGTAGAAATATTTTGGACTCAATTATAAGGTTTTTAAAACTTGGGGGACTAGTATGCAATTAAATTTTGGGGGTTAGATTAAATATGAAAAAGAAATTGAAGGATTAAAAGTGAAATAAAAGTTTAGGGGTCAAATTGCAACAATTGAAAGTTAGGGACTTGAAATTAAATAAAATTTGAGGGCTCATTTAAACAAAATAAATAAGATGGGGGAATAAATTTGTAAATAATATTGAGGGACTAAATTGTAACAATTAAAAGTTGAGGACTTGTAAATTAAATAAAACACGGGGACCAACTTAAATCAAGTAAAGAAGGTGGGGGACTTGTCTTGCAATTATCCAAATAAATCAAAACCAGACATCACAACAACAAGAAGACTCGGCTCTCTCTCTTTCTCGCTAGCTCTCGGTTCTCACTGGTGAAACATGGACCATGTTTTCTGGCGGTTCTGGGCGGTGTCTCGGCCGGCGAAGGTGGACGGAGGTGTGGTGGTCCTATTGGTGGTTCTTAATCAAAGAAATATTGGTTATTGAGCTCAAAATCGGTGGTTGAAGGTTGAAGAAAATTTTGGGTATTTTCAAAATTGGTTTGATTCGTTGAAAATTTTTGGAATTAAACTATACTACGATGTTCTAGGGATGGAGAGGAAGGTGTAGGTATGATTTTTGCATTGTGAAGTTGAGTTTTTGGACATGGTGATGTTTTTGGGCCGAGCTTGATGCGAGTATGTATGGCGTGAATGTATATTGTATCTATATGCGTGCGTGCGTGCGTGTTCTGGTTGTTTCTGTGTGTTTGTATGGGGATGATGGCGTTACTGGTGGTGGGTGACGGCGGTGGCGCGGTGGTGAATGGCGGGTGGTGTGTATGCGTGTACGTCCATGGATGTGTGTATGTATGTATATATCTATCCTGCTTACATTAATGATCAAGTAAACACTACAAAAATTTGATTAAGAACTTAAAACAATAAAATAGAAATAAGATAAAATGGGAAAGATCAAGAAATCTTACCACTTGAAGTTTGATTAGTTGGATAAGAATGGATAGATTGATCTTGAGGTTGACAATGGAGGAGAATGTGGCTAGGGTTTAAGCATACTCAAAAAGTGTATATAAGGGTAAAAGTTAGAATAGCATTTGCAAATGGGCCTCTAGACGGGTTTCAAATTGGATTGGACCGTATTGGACTTTAAATTTGGGTTTTAGCAGTTAAAAAAATCTTCGGGGACTAAAATAAATAAATTTCAAGGCTTGGTCCTCAAAAGTATATTTTGAAAATAAATAAATTTTTATAAATAATTAAATATAACAATAAATAATATGAATTTCGACTAGACGAGCGTACACTATTTAAATTTTATAAGTAAGGTCGTAGTGACACGTTCTAAATTTTATTTAATTAAGTATATTTTATTTAAGAAGAATTTTCCGGTCACTACAACCTTACCCTCTTAAAATAATTTCGTCCTCGAAATTTAAACTCACGTAAAACGTAAACTTACTTGATCTATAAGGTATAGGTATTGGGATAGGATCTCTTCTTCTTTCTCCCATGTTGCCTCATCCTTGCCATGACTACCCCATTGAACCTTAACTAGGGGAACTCTTCGATTCCTCAAGGCATGGACCTTCCGATCTATGATCGTCACGGGTGTCTCTTGGTATGACAAATCCTTCTGAATATCCAAAGACTGAAAGCTCACCACGTGGCTTGGATCATGGACATACTTCCTCAACTGTGAGACGTGAAATACATTATGCACTGATGAAAGCTCGGGTGGAAAAGCCAAACGATAAGCTACTGCCCCAACTTCTTCTAGTATCTCGAATGGTCCAACGAACCGTGGTCTCAACTTCCCTTTCTTCCCAAAGCGTATGGTGCCCTTCATTGGAGACACTTTGAGAAATACTTTCTCTCCAATCTCAAACTTCAAATCCTTTCTCCTCTTA
Source organism: Jasminum sambac (assembly GCA_018223645.1). Classification (NCBI taxonomy): domain Eukaryota; kingdom Viridiplantae; phylum Streptophyta; class Magnoliopsida; order Lamiales; family Oleaceae; genus Jasminum; species Jasminum sambac. The sequence continues at coordinate 15,673,688 of CP073644.1, forward strand.
TCGGCGTAGCTCTTCTGTCTATCTTGAGCGGCTTTGATCCTCACTCTGATCTTCTCTATAGCCTCAACAGTCTTCTCTACTATTTCTGGTCCCAACATCTTCCTCTCTCCAACTTCATCCCAATAGATTGGCGATCGACACCGTCGCCCATACAATGCCTCATAAGGCGTCATCCCAATCGTGGCTTGGAAGCTGTTGTTGTAGGCAAACTCTACAAGTGGCAAATGAGTTTCCCAACTCCCGGCTAAGTCTAAAATACATGCTCTCAACTTATCCTCCAATATCTGAATGGTACGCTCAGATTGACCATCCGTCTGGGGATGGTATGCGGTACTGAATCTGAGCTTCGTCCCCATAGCCGTCTGTAAGCTCTCCTAAAATTGCGAGGTAAATCTCGGATCTCGATCTGAAACAATGGACACAGGTACCCGATGTAGTCGAACAATCTCTCTAACATATAAGCGTACTTGGCCCGGTGCGATCTTTGAGAGTCATCCTAACTGGTAGAAAGTGTGCAGATTTCGTGAGTCGATCCACAATCACCCATACGGCATCATGTCCTCTCGAGGATCTCGGTAGAGCCGTCACGAAATCCATAGTAATCTTCTCCCACTTCCACTCTGGTATCTCCAAGGGATTCAACAATCCCGAAGGCCTCTGATGTTCGGCTTTAACTTGTTGGCAGACTAAGCATCTAGCCACAAATCTCGCAATGCAACCTTTCATATTCCTCCACCAAAAGGTATCCCGTAGGTCCCGGTACATCTTCGTTCCACCAGGATGTGCCACATAAGGAGTCGAGTGAGCCTCTGCCATAATCTCGTCTCTTATCTGCTCATCTTTCGGCACACACAAGCACCCTCTAAATGCAAGTGCTCCATCTGAAGAAATCTCAAAGCCTATCATCTTACCAGTCCCAACCTCCAATCTGATCTTTTCAAGGAACTTATCCTTCCGTTAGGCCATCACAATTCGACTTCTCAAGTCTGGTTGGACAATTAAGGTTGCTAGCTTGCTCGATTGCCAACTCGGCGGAGCTCGTACTTCGATCTTCAAATTCTGCAAATCCCGAATGATTTGATCTTGCATAGTACCCAATGCAGATAACTGTCCCACACTCTTCCTACTCAGTGCATCTGCCACCTTATTAGCCTTGCCCGGATGATAGAGAATGGTACAATCTTAGTCTTTCACAAGCACTAGCCAACGGCGCTGTCTCATATTCAACTCTTTCTGAGTAAAGAAGTACTTGAGGCTCTTGTGATCTGTGTAAATCTCACACTTACTCCCATACAAGTAATGACGCCAAATCTTCAAAGCATGTACTACTGCTGCAAGTTCCAAATCATGCGTCGAATAATTCTGTTCGTGTGGCTTCAACTGTCTCGACACGTAGGCAATCACTTTCCCTTTCTGCATCAATACACATCCCAATCCTTGCTTCGAAGCATCACTATAAATGACAAAACCTTCAATACCATCGGGTATAGTCAACACTGGTGCCGTAACCAATCGACTCTTCAACTCCTCAAAATTCTTCTCACACCGATCGGTCCAATGGAACTTAACACCCTTCTTAGTCAACTGAGTCATGGGACCCGCAATCTTGGAGAAACCCTCAATGAATCGTCGATAGTATCCGGCTAACCCGAGAAAACTCCTTACTTCCCCAACATTTGTAGGAGTAGACCAATTCATCACAGCTTCGACTTTGGAAGGATCAACTTCAATGCCCTTGGCCGTTACAATATGACCCAAAAATGCAACTTTTTCGAGCCAAAATTCACATTTCTCGAACTTTGCATATAGCCTCTCTCTCCTCAACACATCAAGAACAATCCTCAAATGTTCTCCATGCCGATCAGAATCGCTAGAATAGATCAAAATGTCATCGATGAACACAATGACAAATTTATCCAAATACTGATGAAAGACTCGATTCATCAAATCCATAAACACTGCCGGTGCATTCGTGAGACCGAAAGGCATCATTGTAAACTCGTAATGCCCATATCGTGTCCTAAATGCTGTCTTCGGTATATCTGTCGACTTGATCTTCAACTGGTGGTATCCCGACTTCAAATCAATCTTCGAGAAAACCAAAGCACCTTTCAATTGATCAAACAAATCTTCAATTCTTGGTAGAGGGTACTTATTCCTTATCGTCAACTTGTTGAGCTCTCTATAATCAATGCACATCCTCATACTCCCATCCTTCTTCTTGACGAACAAAATAGGTGCTCCCCATGGAGACACACTCGGCCGGATAAATCCTTTCTCAAGCAATTCCTCCAACTGAACTTTCAACTCCTGCAACTCCTTTGGTGCCATCCGATAAGGTGCTTTAGACATGGGGGCAGCTCCCGGTACTAGATCGATAGCAAATTCCACTGGCCTATCGGGTGGAACACTTGGCAAATCATCGGGAAAAACATCTTTATACTCACACACAATAGGCACCGAATCCAATGCAACTCCATCTATAGATTCGCCTCGAAGGCTAACAAGATATCCCGTGCTCCTTCCCTTTGCCAATAGCTTCTCCGCTTGTAGAGCCGAGACAAGGCGAGGAAACGCCTTAATCTTCGACCCATAAAATCTAAACACTTCTTCCCCATCCTTTCGAAAAACAACTTCTTTCTCAGGGCACATGATGGCGGCATGGTTGGCACTCAACCAATCCATACCCAAGATAACATCAAAATCTCTCATCGAAATCACATTCAGATCCGCCTCTAGCACCATCCCATCAAAGTTTATCGGTACGGTCTTGGCTACTCTATCAGTCTCTATAGTCTTTCCTGATGGTAGGCTAACCTGAAGCATGCTATCAAATTTCTCAATCAACAAATCCATTGTATCCAAGCATGCATCAGAAATAAACGAGTGCGTAGCACCCGAATCTATCAGTACATAAATGGGAATACCAAAAATAGATAGCACACCTATGTTCATAATCAAACATGCATTTAGCGACATGTGGTTGGTGGTTGACATGGCATACTAGAAAACATTAGAGTAACTTGTATACCTGCAATCACATCTGCATCTCCCGCGGCATCCATAGCAAAAACTCTAGCCTTTCCCTTCTTTGCTTGCTCTATCTGCCTAGACGGTCCCTCACTGTTCCTAGCTTGCATGGGACGACAATCTGGTGCAATATGGCCCGGCTTCCCACACTTGAAGCAAACTCCGGTGCCCCATAGACACTCTCCTCTATGATACTTCTTGCACCTCGGGCACTGGGGGACGTCTCCTGAAATCTGGCCCTTAGTCGGTCCGTGGTTAGGCTTCTTGTTTGACATCTGATTCCTGTTCTTGTTCTGATTCTGACTTGGGCCTTGCCACTTCCTCTTTCTTTGGAACTTTTGGCCATTTTGATTCCCCTTGTCATTGGCCTCCTCCATAACATAGGCTACGGTCTGAGCTTTGCTAACCACTTCCCCATAAGTGGGAAGCTCAAGAACACTCACAATCTGATGAATCTCGGGGCGCAGGCCCATCTCAAAGCGACGCGCCTTCTTCTCCTCCGAATCAACAAATTGAGCTGCAAATCGAGACAACTCCTCAAACTTCCTCTCATAGTCAATAATATCCATGTCGCCTTGCTTCAGATCTAAGAACTCCCTCTCCTTCTTGTCACGAAGGGCCCGTGGAAAGTACCTCTTCCTCATTCCCTCCTTAAACTGCTCCCAAGTGAAGGCCCTTTGTTGCTCGACACTCCTAGTCCGAGTGTCCGATGCCCACCAATGGCCAGCATTGCCCTTCAACATAAACTCAGCACATAACACCTTCTGATCATCAGGGCATGAGATGTGTCTGAAAATCCTCTCAATCTCCTGAATCCACTCCTCAACAGCTAGAGGACCGCTCTCACCGTCGAATGTGGGTGGGCTGTACTTCCTAAACTGCACAATCGGTGACACGGCGGGGACAATCGGAGCAAGCGGGGGAGGAGCTTGCGCCAAATTCTGAACACCGCATAAAATTCCTCATAAAAGTAGCCGGGTCAACTGATTAGGATCACCCCACGTGAGGCAGACCCTACGGTCGAACCATCTTCCTAAGCAATCAAACCACACAATGTCTGACACCACGTTATATCCCCATCACAACCAACCGCAAGTCATTATAATCCCATCTCAATGCATTACATCAAAGTAAAGTCACAAACACCATTAATATAGGCAATAGGGATAGCAATACCCTCACATGATAGTCAATAGGTGCTTCAAATCATGAAGTCAATCTCGAGGACTAGAAATGTTACAAAATACAGTTTAATTCATACTTTATTCATCATGTGATTATTTCACCTTAAGCTCAAACTCGGTTTCTTTCTCTCTATTCGGATACAAGCACTTCATTCATAAAACATTATATCTTACATAAAACATTTCATCTCATGTATCCAAAAAAAAATGAACAATAAAATCTTCATAAAATAACTTATTTACCTTGAAGTCGGCGGAGAGGCGATGGTCGTGGTAGCTCTAAGGATTTTAAAACTCTTTAAAATTTCAAAAATCTTTGAAAAATACTTTAAAAAATTTGCAAGTCTACAGAATCGTAGACCCGCTCTGATACCAAGCTGTAACGGCCCGAATTCGAAGAACTCGGAACGCTAGTTCTTTCTTTAAAACTAACCATTTTTTTTATAATATAAATAAATGCGGAAAGATAGCAAATAGCTCAAATGCGGAAATTTATTTAAATTAATAAAATAAAAAGAGTGTCTCACAATAGTTTCAACACTATCCTCAAAAACATCCAATTAAAGTACTAGTAAATTCAAAACAGTCAATAGCCATTACTTCAACAGTTAAAAGTACTCAATTGTCAATGTAATTAAAACGAATTTATTTAAAGGTCCCTAAGAGATTCCCACGCCTCGCCAAGCCTCCGGCTCCTTAATCGCAATTTGTTCATTTGATAGAGAAAATCGTGAGTATTTTAAATACTCGATGAGATCCCGCGCACCACAATTAATATATATTACAAATTAAATGCACATAATCATCATCTTCATAAAATACGAACAGGTATAAAATACAAGTTCGTTCATCATCCCTCTTAATTGTGTACGTCATCATAGTGATTAATAGCACGTCATTATAATATATTAGGCCAAAGACCTATCGTCATAATGCTATTAAATCACGTCGTAATTAGGCAAAGAGCCTATCGTCAAAGTGCCGAGGAAGCACGTCAAAAGTAGGCTAAAAGCCTATCATCACATAACATTTACATGCAGCATTTATAATAATATTAATTGCAATTCTTGCGCATTTAAAAGAAACTTTTTAGAAAGGGGATCTACCTTAACCTTTAGCCGAGTATTGAGCTTACTAACGGTGAGAAATCAGTCCTCTAGGCTGTCAAATGCGCCTCGTCTAGTCAATAACGAGTTTAATTTATGTTAATATTCTTAAATATTAAGTATCTATAAGTAATATAGAAGTTTGTGGACCAAAATGGAAAGAATATAAAACTTTGGGGTCAATTTGAAAGAATTTAATAGTTTGAGGACCTAATATGCAATAAAATTGAAGTAGAAATATTTTGGACTCAATTATAAGGTTTTTAAAACTTGGGGACTAGTATGCAATTAAATTTTGGGGGTTAGATTAAATATGAAAAAGAAATTGAAGGATTAAAAGTGAAATAAAAGTTTAGGGGTCAAATTGCAACAATTGAAAGTTAGGGACTTGAAATTAAATAAAATTTGAGGGCTCATTTAAACAAAATAAATAAGATGGGGGAATAAATTTGTAAATAATATTGAGGGACTAAATTGTAACAATTAAAAGTTGAGGACTTGTAAATTAAATAAAACACGGGGACCAACTTAAATCAAGTAAAGAAGGTGGGGGACTTGTCTTGCAATTATCCAAATAAATCAAAACCAGACATCACAACAACAAGAAGACTCGGCTCTCTCTCTTTCTCGCTAGCTCTCGGTTCTCACTGGTGAAAAATGGACCATGTTTTCTGGCGGTTCTGGGCGGTGTCTCGGCCGGCGAAGGTGGACGGAGGTGTGGTGGTCCTATTGGTGGTTCTTAATCAAAGAAATATTGGTTATTGAGCTCAAAATCGGTGGTTGAAGGTTGAGGAAAATTTTGGGTATTTTCAAAATTGGTTTGATTCGTTGAAAATTTTTGGAATTAAACTATACTACGATGTTCTAGGGATGGAGAGGAAGGTGTAGGTATGATTTTTGCATTGTGAAGTTGAGTTTTTGGACATGGTGATGTTTTTGGGCCGAGCTTGATCACAGTATGTATGGCGTGAATGTATATTGTATCTATATGCGTGCGTGCGTGCGTGTTACGGTTGTTTACATTGTGTTTGTATGGGGATGATGGGCGTTCTTGGTGGTGGGTGGCGGCGGTGGCCGGTGGTGAACGGCGGGTGGTGTGTATGCGTGTACGTCCATGGATGTGTGTATGTATGTATATATCTATCCTGCTTACATTAATGATCAAGTAAACACTACAAAAATTTGATTAAGAACTTAAAACAATAAAATAGAAATAAGATAAAATGGGAAAGATCAAGAAATCTTACCACTTGAAGTTTGATTAGTTGGATAAGAATGGATAGATTGATCTTGAGGTTGACAATGGAGGAGAATGTGGCTAGGGTTTAAGCATACTCAAAAAGTGTATATAAGGGTAAAAGTTAGAATAGCATTTGCAAATGGGCCTCTAGACGGGTTTCAAATTGGATTGGACCGTATTGGACTTTAAATTTGGGTTTTAGCAGTTAAAAAAATCTTCGGGAACTAAAATAAATAAATTTCAAGGCTTGGTCATCAAAAGTATATTTTGAAAATAAATAAATTTTTATAAATAATTAAATATAACAATAAATAATATGAATTTTGACTAGACGAGCGTACACTATTTAAATTTTATAAGTAAGGTCGTAGTGACACGTTCTAAATTTTATTTAATTAAGTATATTTTATTTAAGAAGAATTTTCCGGTCACTACACCCAAAGTTAACCAGTTAACAATTCGGTCATTCTCCAGGTGAAAAATGTCCTAAAGCCAACTAAATTTCCATCATCAACACCGATTTTGTTGCAAATTCTTCGTGGGTTGGAGCTACAATTTTAGTAAGGTTCTATTCCTCGATATATGTGTTCTAATTTTGTGTATTCATAGGTTGGAATTTAACATCCCAAATTCTAGGTATTTTCTTGAAATCAGATTTGTGGCAATGTCTTGGTTGTTGAAGCCACATTTGAAGAAAGATCGTCTTCTCCCTATCAATTGGTGACAAATTTTCGTATTTTTGAGGTCAAAAAAATACCATCTCCAAATTCTATGTTTTTGGCATAACTATTTTTTTTTTTTCTTGTTTCAATATGTGTATGTGGATTGAGATAATGTCTTGAAATAGATGTATATATGTGGGATTGTGGGATATATGTTGCTATATATATATATATATATATATATACTGTGTCTGCATGGGATTATTGCTTATTGCCATTAGATGTTTTTTTCCCCAAATTTCCATATATTGTTTGTTCCCATGGATATATATGTGGGATTTATATATATTACTGTTGAATTAGATGTATTATTATAGTTAGATTAGTTAGTATTATTTAGATAAATAACGCTTTGAATTAAAAGTTTAATTTTTGATTAATTATAAATAATTTAAAGGACTAATTGAAAAAATTAATAGTTAATATAGTTAGTAAAATTAATATTTTATGGAATAATATTAACTTTAATTTTTTGATGTGTCCTTAATTTAGTATTCTACACATGATAAACTAATGCATACAATATTTATAAATTATGTTGAACTATATTTTAATACATAATAAATAAATTAATATTATTTTTATATAAACATAATTTATTTAAATAGAAGTATGGGAATAATATTTCAATAAAAGTAATAATAATTTCATAGTCATTTTATTTATATAATTAGAATGACTATAATTTATTACAACTATATCAATTGGCTTGGGAAGAAAACTATTTAATATCATTTTAATTAATATAGTCATTCTAATAGTTTTGTGGTATATTAAAAAAATATAGCTGTGTGGTGTAAATAAATCAAATTGTCGAAATACTTCTCTATCTTTTCGTTACAATTAATGTGATTTATTGTATTACTTCATTTGCATTGAGTTTAGAAAACTGTTTGAAGATAATCTTGTATGTCGTTAACTTTACTTTTATTGTTACTCAGTTTGAGATGCACAAGATTATCTTTGAATTCTCCCTGTGGAGAGTTTGTCATCAATCTACATAAATCGCAATGTGTTAAATTTAATTTTTTCTGTAGACGTTAATTTTAGTAGTATCCTCCTTTATTCTCCTGGTGTGGATTATGTTTAATGTGAATTGCACACTTAGGAGAACAAAGGAGAGAGGCTACCGAAATTTACAGTAAAATACTAAGCCGGTTCTACACAAAAAAGAACACAATTTGATATTACATGTATAGAAATGACGAATGGTTTAGGTCCTTATCCTTTCGATTAGATACGGAGTTATAAGGTAGATTTAGAACATTTATGTTACATGCTTAAGTACAGAAAAATAGCAACACGACTATCTTTAATGATATAATTACACAGTTAATTATGGAAAAATAACTCTATTTGCCATTCGAAAAGGATCGGAGTTGGATGCATGGGAATCCTACTTTTCTTGAATATGTAAATGGAGTTATTGAGCTTTGGAAATGCGCTGAGGAGGATAGAATGAAGTTTAAAAAGGACAAGATTGCATGTCCTTGTTCAATATACAGTAATACAGTTGGTTATGACACCGCTGTGGAAGTGAGAAACCATTTGTTCAAAAATGGGTTGAAGATCGGTTACACATGTTGGTTTTGGCATGGTGAGCAAACAGTGTCTAGTACGAGCAGCGGTTGCAACGGTGGTAGGCATAATGAAAATCAATTGGACACTGACAAAGATGGTCATACGGAAAATGCAAATATGAATGTGGAACATGATCGTTTGGATGAAATGTTGCGTAATGTGCAAGATGACTTCGTTGACAAGCCTCATGAGTTCGATAAATTGTTTGGTGATTCCGAAAATCTTTGTATCCTGGTTGTGTAAAATACAATAAGTTATCAGCTGCTTTCAAATTATTAAGCTTGAAAGCGAATGGTGCGTGGAGTGATTAAACTTTCACGGCGTTATTGGAGCTTTTAGTAAATATGCTTCCCGGATCATAATGAGTTGCCTAACTCAACGTACAAGGCAAAGAAGATGTTATGGAGATTGAGAAAATAGACGTTTGTCTGAATGATTGTGTATTGTATCGGAAGGGAGTACAGAGATTTGCATGTGTGTTCAAAGAGTGGGTATCGAGGTATAAGAAAAAGAACTTCAATGATAAATGGAGGGGTAAGAATGGTTCACCAGTGAAAGTATTGTGGTATTTGCCCGTGATTCCAAGTTTTAAGTGATTGTTTGCAAATGCAAATGATCCAGTCAAATTGTTGTGGCACGCAGAAGGAGGAAAAAAGATGGCGAACTAAAGACATCCGACTGATTCTCCTTAATGGTGCAATTTCAATTGGAGATTTCGAGATTTTGGGGATGAAGATAGGAATCTCCGTCTCCGATTATGTATAGATGGAATGAATCCACACAGTGACATGAGCAGTTGGCATAGAACTTGGTTGGTATTTTTGGTGATTTATACTCTCCCTGTCTGGCTATCTATGAAGCAGAAATACATGATGATGTCGTTGCTAATCTCAGGTCCGAAACAGCTGGGCAATGACATCGACGTATAGTTAGCACCACTAATTGATGATCTACGAATGTTGTGGGATGAAGGTGTGGAGGTGTTTGATACTAATCATCGGAGAATTTCAATTTACGTGCAATGCTATTTTGCACCATAACTGATCTCCTAGGTTTTTGTAACTTGTCAGGTTAAACGATCAAGGGTGGTAAGGCATGTCCCGTGTGAGAAGATGCCACTTCTAGCCTATATATGAATAATTGCAAGAAAAATGTGAACATGGATCATCGGGTTTTTCTTCCTAAAAATCATAGATATCGAAAAAATAAAGAGGAGTTAATGGGAAAGCCGAGAAACAAGTCGCACGGTTGTCGTTGTCTTGGGAAGAGGTTTTTGAATGAGTTAAAGATATTTCAGTTGAGTTTGGTAAGACTTTTAAGCCGACTAAAAAGAGTATCTGGAATAATAGATTGATCTTTTGGGATTTACCTTACTAGAAGTATTTAGAGGTGAGACATTGTATTGATTTCTTGCACGTAGAGAAGAATGTTTGTGAAAATATCATCAGGACATTGCTAAACATTCTAGGAAAGATGAAAGATTTTGTCAATGCTAGAAAAGACATGGTGGAATTTGGAATACGGCTGGAGTTAGAACCCATTGAAGAGTCTGGGAAGCACCCATTCTTACCAGCGGCTTGTTACACTCTCTGTCTAAGAGAGAAAAACAAACTTTTTGTGAATGCCTGAGAGGTGTGAAGGTTCCATCAGGTTATTCATCAAATATTAGACGGTTTGCGTCGATAAAGAACTTGAAGTTGGTTGTGATGAAGTCTCACGATTATCATATTATGATACAGCAGTTATTGTCGATTGCTATTTTCAGCATTCTGCCTGAACATGCCAGGCGTGTAATTACACAACTTTACTTTTTCTTCAATGCAATATTCAATATTCAGTAAGGTTATTGATCTGGATGAGTTAGATAGACTGCAGGCAAACGTTGTTGTCACCCTCTATCAGTTTGAAATGTATTTTCCACCATCTTTTTTCGATGTCATGGTGCACTTGGTTATTCACATGGTTCGACAAATTAAGTAGTTAGGTCCAGTATTATTGCACAATATGTATCCATTAGAATGGTTCATGGGTATCTTTAATGGACATGTGAGAAATCGATTTAGACCAAAACGCAGTATCGTAGAAGGTTATGTTGCTGCAGAAGTTATTGAATTTTCCACTGATTACCTAGCAAAAGTTAAACCTATTGGTATTCCTATATCTTAAAATGAGGGAAGGCTCGACGGTAAGGGCATTGTTGGATGCAAGCCAATCGATCCTACTGTTGAAGACCACGCCAAAGCTCATCTTCTCGTTTTGCATCATCTTGCCCCGGTTCAACCATACTTCGATAAGCATAGAGCAGATTTAAAGGCGGAGAATCCTTCAAAAGGGAAGAGGTGGTTGGTTAGTGAACATAATCGTTGTTTCAAAAAATGGTTCAAAAATAAAGTAATGAACCAATTGACGCATATACACGAAATGATTGAAGAGACGGTCAAGTGGTTGGCTTACGAGCATGCATCACGTGTGACCTCTTACCAAGGACATGAGATTAAAGGGTATACATTTTATACAAAAGGTCAAGACGATAAAAGCATGATGCAAAACAGTGGAATCACACAGGTGGCAATATCGACTGATAATAGTAGAGATACATACTATGGCGTCATTGAAGAAATTTGGGAACTTGATTACATGAAGTTCAAAATGTGTGTATTTCGATGTAAATGGGTGGACAACGCACGGGGTTTCTCGAATGATAAATTGGGTTTCACTAGGGCGGATTTTTCTGGGGTTGGAAGTTGGAATGATCCGTTTATACTTGCTTCACAGGCTAAGCAAGTGTTTTATGCTACTGATCCGAGCGATACAAAGTGGTCAGTTGTCTTCCAAGGAAAGAGACGCATTGTTGGGATCGGTGATGCGGTTGATGAACACGAATATGACCACTGGGATGAAAAGCCACCATTTTCAATTGAATTGCCTATATTAGATCCTCAGGAACACAACACCAGAACAAATTACCCGCATTTGGACTATCAGGAGGGAGAGTACGTGGAATGATCGGCCAGTGTTACTATTTATTGGTAATTTAAATTTTATTTCACTACTATTTATTTGTAATTTAAATTTACTTGCACACCATACCTCATCTTCATTAGCTACAATGGTTGCAATATTTTTCATTCTTATTCATTGTAGGTTCTTATTTATTATTATCGTGATTATTAATGTTTTTAAATGTTCAGGCACATGCTAAAAGGATGTAAATATTTCGGGCTTTGGATTTTCATTAACATCGGGAGAATCGTGTGCTGATAGCAGTACCAAATGATCTAGAGGGTTGACGACCATGTCGAAGTGGAAAGGAAAGAATATTCATTTGATAGATGATGATTTCGATGACAGCCGAAGGGGAGACATGGCACGGGGTTCCAACATTATATTAGGGTAGTTGCAGGCTCAAAAGTAAATATAAATTATAGGGACTGGAGACTTGTGGAACGCGGCCTAAAGGATACCATTTAGGGAGACATTAAAGCAATAAAATGTAAATTGCAATTACGTGCTCTGGGTAACACCTCTTTTCTTAGTACTAAGGTTAAGAGTTGAATATTTTTAATATTGCAGACAACGTGTAATTTGAAGGATGACAAACTTAAAAAGAAGGTTATTTCACAAGCTGAAACACGAATGATAGATTTTAAAAATAAGCTCGTAAACAAGTGGATTCGTGAAAAGAAAAAAAAAACTGACACCCCAATGGAGGTTTGTAACTTCATTACCGTTGAAGATTGGGAGCAGTTCAGAGAAACAATTACGAGTAAAAAATTCTAAGTATACTTCTCTAGTGATTACAATTAACTCTCCAATCATTCTTTTCCTTTTTTCTCTGAAATAAAATTTGGATATGGGGCGAGTGAGGTTCGTGTCCACTGTATTGATCAATAATGGTATATTAATTTCTTGAAGGACATAAGTGAGAAGGCGAAGGAGAGCAAGTAACATAATAAGTATCCCCATCACATAGGAACCGCAAGTTATGTAGGAATGAAGGAAGTATTGGCACAGAATGACCCTTTACGGCACCTATCCTTTTATGGGTCTGTTAGCGATTCCATTTTACACAGTGTTCAGTCCTGGGATTACTTACGGGTAAGATTACAAGTTCGCCTTGATAGAACTTTGTTATATCCCTCTAGTATTAAAGATTTTTATGACAAGATTGTGATTATTTATTTCCAATTGCACATGCTTCTGATAAATTAACCAATGATAACTGCTAACATGTTGTGAACGAGAGAAATTTTCACTTCAATTCTCGTTATCAAATTCATTACAAATGACCCCTATTTATAGAAAAATATTGGGGCACATCGTATTACAAATACTGGTCTAATATACAATAGTCATTCACACAATAAAACATAATCATTACATGTTATCATTATTTTTCTTTTCTTTTATTTTCACCTTTACTTTCGGTGCCTTTTACATGTTCTACAACACTCCCCCTTGAATGACTATTTATATAACTGTCTTTAAACTTATTTGGAGAAAAACCCAATGGGAGAAAAATTTCCAAATTGATTGTGGGAGAGCATAAACTGTTTCAGCAACGACCTTGTAGGACAAAAATTGAGCGAAGGGAAAAGTAATTTGCTCCCCCTGATAACGATCATTCTAATTGGAATACTCATGTGCTGCCTCGTTAAAACCTTGTCATGAAAACCCAATGGGAAAAACTTGATCGAAGGAAAAAGAGTACAGCCATTCCATTTGATTTTGTATCTTGAGGACTGATACATTCACTTTTAGCGGAAGATTTATAAGCCATCATCTGAATCAAGTAATGGCTTATAAACTGATCCAATAGATTCATTGAGTTAATTTCTCATTATTCATCTGAATATGCCATGAACGTTGCCTCGTTAAAAAGTTTGCTAGGAAAACCCAGTGGGACAAAACCTTAGCCAAGGAAAAAAGAGTGCAACGCGTATTTTGTACAAGTATACTTCAAGCATATCAAAATCCTTCAGGTAAGTATTATCACTATGTCATATTCGGTGCTTATTTGCAATCGACAATCTCGATCTTACATTCTCACTGTATCGAGATATATATATCCAAATCTTCTCTCGAGATCTTTTATTAGTTGTGATTAGGCTGCCTCATTAAAAACCTTATTTAGGAAAAACCCTTTGGGATAAAAACCTCAAATAAGGAAAAGAGTACAGCGTACAACAATATCATTGCTTTACGCTATTACAAGCAATGTTATCCATTTAATAGTTCTATATTCAATTTTCTTATCAAGCCCGTATATTAATACTTTTAAGAGTACATATTTCAATATATCTCAATATCTTCATTATCGTTGATCGTATGTAGCACTACATTTCCATATTGTGTCGACACTTTTCAATTTTATTTCTTTCTCCATAATGATATAACTCATCGATATATCTCATTATCTATCCATCTTCAAGAGAGTATGCCTCCTTTAATAAAATCATCCTTTATCATTTGTTTTAATATATATTTTTGGGGAATTAAATAATATCAATACTTCGGGCTTGTCAATTTATCAAAACATGTATAGTTGGTATATGAGATCGTTACAGTCTTTCATGCATCTTTGTATTTCAAATTCATATCGCAATGCATTTTATATATCATTCTATTAATGCTTCCCCTCATGTTAAGAACCAAACTCTTACAATTGGTATGATTTTCAACATATATTCTCAGTATTTAGCTTTAATGGAGGGATTTATTCAATGTGTATTTTGTTCTCGATATTGGAAAATCGATTGGAGGACTTTAAATATTTTACTAACTATATCCCACTCGTATGCGCATAACCAATCATTTACGGCCTTATTCAAATTATTGGGATATACATTTACTAGTTTTATCATTAGGTCTGGAACTCATGCTCATACCGTGAGCAAATCATCTTGTAAACTTCCAGTTACGATATACACATATGACTACGTAGTAAATCCACATCATATAGTAGTCAATATAAAAGGGTGAGTGGGCCCATATATCTCATCCCTTATATATGTTCCAGATATATTTGGGATTTATTCCCAATCATTGGCTAGTAATCATTTATCGAGAACAATCATTTGAAAATTCTTCCAGTTCTTGATTTCAATAAATTATTTACGTCAATCAAACCGGAATCTATATAGTGCCCAACATGATTTATTACTGTCATCACATGCATAGCCAACCGACATATCACGTCATTCTTTCGGTGGCATTATTACGATTACTATGCACGCGTGGAATCTTAGCTCATACATTTCTGTTGCGGCCACTGTTAAAACACGGAGTCTTACCTCATACGCATTTATAAATTACCCGAGCACTTACAACATTCATAACAATGGTCCATATATTATAATGGATCACGTGCTCTCGAATCTTCGTAAATACTATCCCTCACTGCCGATAAAAATTCTGAAGAGAATTTATCTAAGTAGACTCGAAAGGTTAAGGATACTAATGAATAAAGGCATCCCACAAGATATTCGATGGTTGATTGAAGCAAAGGTCCGATTATCTGGTGAGGTTTCGATTCCTTCTAAATACATGCCTGGAATGGGCAAAAGTAATTTTTCGAAGAAACGCAGAGAGCAAAAGATTAGGAGGATGCTATAAATGTGCTCAGTGGACTTGTGACACTCGATGTAAATCTGTGGGGTACTTGTCCAAAAACCGAGAGGATAAAATAGCATTCATTAAGGATGGATTGAGTAAGGAGTCTTTGGATGATATTCAACAGGCTCTTGAGACACATCCTAGTGGATACGTACAACGTGAGCTTATGACCTTATGGGCCAAATTTAAAGATGAGCAAGAACGTTATAGTTTAGAAAAACTTACTTTAAAAGATCCTGTTTGTAAATTGAGTAGGAAAAACTTAGTATTATGATTTTCTCAAAGCAAATCGGTGTAGATCGATGTAATTATAAATATTGTGTTTTATTTGTTTTTTTTTTGAAATATATATATGTATGTAAATAAATAAATATATATATATATAGATAGATTTCAATCACCGAAAGTGTATGTCATTTCGCTGATATTTTTCTAATGTCCTCTTTTTTTTCATATTGTCAAAAGGTAAATAGTAAAATCACTTATTGGTTTGAAAATTTATCTTTAAATAGAGGGATTCGGGTATCTCTCATTCATACATTGAAACTTTAGTGTAAAGAGAGAGATGGAGATGGAGATGGCGATGAGAATTTTAGAATCATTTTATGCAAATATATCTTCACCTCACCTGATTAAAACTATATGTGTTCTTGGTGGATCTAGACTTATAGGTGATATCCAATATATAGATATGGCAAACCAACTTAGAAGGGAGTTCGGGAAACAAAACATCAATATACTATATGGAGGGACCAATACCAAGCTTTTAAAGAGTCTTACAATGGCCGCACAATTATGGGGGATAAGAGTGTCAAGCGTAATACCTTTTCATCAAGTTGGAGCTAGCAATCGTATTGGATCTAGTACAATCATGGGTTCAGCTGGACTGATGCTAAAAATGCAGTCTATTCATGACTGCATGATGTACATGATGAACAATAGTGATGCTTTTATTGTCCTTCCAGGCGGCTATAACACACTGGAGGAAATATTCAATATAGCGTCATGGGCACAGTGGAACTTTCATACCAAACCCATAGGTTTGTTGAATATTAATTATTTCTTTGATGGTTTGCTAGCATTTCTAGATCAGGGTGTAGAATATAAATTTATTTCTCGTTATTGAGAAATATACTTGTTCTCGCTAATACGATTCTTTGATCTACTCATCAAGATTCAATCATATGTTCAAGAATCTTTGGAAGCTGAAACCCGTCGGTTACAGACCATCGGTGTCAAACGAAAAAGAGATCCTTTGGATCTTTCATTATGAACCCGAATGTTAGGGGTGGCAGAGTTACGGAGTATTTATACTCTCGATACGCATCCCTCATTTACGGGTTCAATATATATTTTCTTTTGTATTTCTATATTTTCGAGTGTTTATTGCCACCTTTTGATATTGTCAATGTATTCCAATTTAACTTATTTGGTGCTTCTTCTAGAGCAACAATAATATCATGTTTTGTTCGAATATAAAAGTCTATTGCACCATTAGCATAACATATGCTTCTTCAGTGTCGTTTTCTTCTCATGTCATCAATAGGATTATTTCAAATGATCCCACCATATGATTCATTTCATTCGATTTGTTAATTGGGATCTATTGAGCATTTCACTTTCATATATTTATTCAATGGTAATTTCTAGTGCTTCTTGCTCAATTTTCTCTATCAATATTCAATAAATGTGGAGAATGAATATTTCTTCATTAAATGCTTCTTTGAGAGCATTTCTCATCATTGTATCAATGTATCACAATATATTAATCTCATAATGCAGATTTTTCACCATGGTACATCTTCTTTCTTTTTTTATCACCATGGAATTCTTTGAGCAATTTTATTTTATCAACACATATAGCGGTAATTTCCCGCGTCACTTGCTCAAATTTCTTTGTTAATATCAGTATAATATTCTTATCGAATATATATAAATCGATTATTTTCATTTAGTACCAATCGTGGGGTTTAATCCAACCACATTGGTAATATGTATTCGAATCGTGTGGTATAACCCACCACATTGAAAATATTTACTCCAATCGTGTGGAATAACCTACCACATTGGAAGTATAAAGTATATAAACTTAAATTGTAAAAATTAAATTCTTTCCAATAGGTGGTAGAACCTACCGTATGGGAATTATCGCAATAAATATAGATTTAAATTTCAATAGGTGGTATAACCGACCATATGGAAATTATAGTAATAAATATAAATTTCGATTCCAATAGGTGGTAGAACCTACCATATGGAAATTGTTCATTCCAGTCCGCATAGGTAAAATTATTCACTCCAGTCCGCAAAGGTAAAATTATCCATTCCAGTCCGCAGAGGTAAAATTATCGAAAATATTCTAGCAATGTTATACTATAGGGAAATCGTCTCTTTTCCACTTTAATTTGTAAATATCAAGATGTTCCAAGGTTATTTTGTAACTTTTCAAAGTTGGGGTACTATTTTACAAATTATGAAAGTTTGATATTAACATATTTCAAAACGAGTTATTACCTTATCAATATTGGTGTCAAATCAAAGCTCTCGTTAAATCGAGTAGAATAGAGTCGAGAAATTTTGATTTTGATAATATATGCTCCTTATATCTCCATAAAACGAACGTAATAGTTTAATGTATTATTATATTATAAAGTAATATAATATATATATATTTGTGCTCTGGTTTTGCAGGGAATACCTCAAAAATGCTGCTGAAGTTGAGAGATGAAACTTGAGGACGTAATTCTGCACCAACCGGAGGCATTGGAACTGGAGGGACTTAGAAAACTGAAATTGTATTGCTTCAGCACCATTCCCGGTCAAGGATTCTCACAACAGGATCAACTACTGACTGACACTTTGTCCTAGCCTAGAATGAAGTAGTAACCATTTGGAGCACATTGACTGTTGTCTTTAACTAAAAACCATCAGATATGAAGCTCAACCGCAATATGAGAATAATCCAACTTCGCTGAAGTTAACTTTCTCGATTTTATCAATGAGGAACAAAATCTTAATCCCATTAGACCGTTGGAAGACATAGTTTTCTGTAATTTATTCAGCAGCTGAACAACTTATCAAAACTCAATCCAAATCAAGGACTAATTAAGGATCCAAACGAAATGATAAAGATGAATCTCTAATTCAGAGCTAAGGAATCTATTTAATAATAGGAAATTCACATATCAATCCAAATCACAGATTAATAATCGATCAAATTGAGGAGCCAAACGAAATGATGAAGATGATTAGATGCATCTCTAATTCAGATCTGAGGAATCTATTCAATAGTATGAAATTCACAACTCAATCCAAATTGCACACTAATAATTGATCAAATTGGGAATCCAAACGAAATTATAAAGATGAATCACTAATTTCAAAGTTGAGTAATCGATTTAATAATAAGAAATTGATAGAATATGCATTCATAATGTTCGATGTGAAACTCATCACCAAGGAGGATAGAGAGAGTCAGAGAGAGAAAATTCAGGGAAAGAAAGTAGAGAAAGAGGAAGACGTTTAAATGAGAATGAGAGAGAGATTTAGGAATAAGAATTTGTAACTCGGTTGGTTGAGCTCGTGCTGATAACGTGTTGTGAACAAGATAAATTTTCACTTCAATTCTCGTTATCAAATTCATTACAAATGACCCCTATTTATAGAAAAATATTAGGGCACATCGTATTACAAATACTGATCTAATATACAATAGTCATTCACACAATGAAACATAATCATTACATGTTATCATTATTTTTCTGTTCTTTTATTTTCACCTTTACTTTTGGTGCCTTTTACATGTTCTACAACATAACACTTAATTTTCTTTTTATCAAAATAGGTGGATAAATCTAAAGAAGTTGAGAAGGGAACATTTGTCTCGAACTGACAGCACGAAATGCTTTCAGCAGCCCCTAGGGAAAGAGGTTCTTCCGGGCCGGCCGAGGGCTCTCGGTGGATACGTAGTTGGCGTGAAGGATGTTTTTGGAAAATCATCCAAACAATCCAAGAAACGTAATTTGGATAGGGATGACTTAGGCAATCAGGTTGCATGGGAGGTCGAAAGTCAACTGAATGCCGAATTTGATAATAGGGTTCAGCAGAGAGTTGTTGATACCCTCATTCAATTAGGCATCCAAGTGCCTGCTGAGATGGGAGCAATGACGGTAAACACTAGACCTACAAGTAATAGTACTATTTGTTATGTCTCGGCTGCGCTAGATCCATTCATCGCTATTACAGTATTTAAAAAATAATTTACTTTTACAATATTACTAATAATCAGCTAATTTTATTTATTTTTAAAATACTATAAATAATCAGCTTTACAATTATTCTACGAGCTAACATTAGCTATTGCTTGATAATTTTTGGGGCCGATAGGAAATTACTAATTGTATGCTGTCCATACTACATGAAGGCCAAATACAATCGGTAGCACGAGGGACTCGCTACCTTATCACAGAAGACATTGTTGTGCATAGTTGCAAACTCATAGAAGAAAATGTTAAGGTACAGATTGATATAGTTCCTGAACAATATCGCGAATTGCCTCTTCCCGAACCAGTTCGAGACGACTTAGTGGTGTTAGGAGATGCCATGGGAAGTTTTGTTCAGTGGCCTAATGACTTGGTTTGCTTGGAAAATGTAAGTTAATAGACGATTTCTAATAGCTTTTACTTATTTATTTTTTTGGAAATTATGTAATAGCATTTATAGTTGTTAATAATTTAGAATCATTTAATGTCACGTTGTAATGACTACTTTACTATTGTAGGACACTAGGTACGTAAGAAGAATAATCGAGTTGACAAACAGAAGAAGCCTCAAAGTTTTGCTATGTCAGCAACCGGGCAACGCAATCTCCTTAATGAAGCAATGTACCAGAGTCTTCCTAACGCTTGCAAGCTATTGGTCAATTTGATCAATATGATGCCTATTGGTAATGACACGTTGGAGGTCCTGCTCGACGACCTGTTTCCTGGATCATCTGATACTGAAATATTAGTTACTGCTACTGACGTCGCCGAATTCATGGCGATGAAATGGTTTAGTGCTCCTATTTTGGAAGTATTTCAATTATGAGACTTCAATTCCAGTTTGAAATTGCATGATTCTTTTGTTAGTTGATTTGCAATACATTTCTTGATTCGCATGTTCTTAAATGATTCTTTTGTTAGTTGATTTTCAATACGTTTCTTG
Source organism: Jasminum sambac (assembly GCA_018223645.1). Lineage (NCBI taxonomy): Eukaryota > Viridiplantae > Streptophyta > Magnoliopsida > Lamiales > Oleaceae > Jasminum > Jasminum sambac. The sequence continues at coordinate 15,694,371 of CP073644.1, forward strand.
ATTCGTATGTTATTAAATAGGTACATTCATCGGAATTGCCAACTGTATGGAATACCATTTGGTTTCATGAATCCTTCGCTAATAGCTACAGTTATGGTTAGATCTCAACATATGGAGACTTCATGCTACATTAATGATGCGTTGTGCGATTTAAGTGACAAGAAATACATTTTAGCCCGTACCACCAAGAGTAAGATCACTTATACTTTAATACATCCAATGTTAGTTCGAAATTCATACATACGTTATTAAAAAGCTACGTATCACATTTGCTAGTCATCACTAGTTATTGCTTGTCATTGAGCCCTCTGCCAATATCGTATATGTAATGGATTCATTGGCTAATCAGAAAATAAATTAGGTAATCAAGTCACTCATAAGCATGTAAGCGAATGTCCAATGACTTTCATTTCATTTATTGGTTTTTGTATGATAAGTTGGAGTTTAGATCGCTTCTTATATATTAATATTGTTCATATAATTTAACTTTTTGTTCATATAATTTAAATTTTTTGGGCTTTTAGAGTGATGTGGGAGAAAATGTGTGCGCAGCGAAGTAGTGTTCAATGGAAAGTACTTCCGATATATATATATATATATATATATATATATATGTTATATGTATATAATTTTTAAGAATAAAAGCTTTTTTTCATAATTTGGTTCATTTCTGATTGGAAGATATATGGATTTCCATCAAAATCGATATTTTTTTGTTATTGACTATTTTTATTTTTTGTTACATACAAATTTTTGTGTACCGAACAACCATGAGGTGATGAGTGTGGTTACTGTGTCATGAAGAATATGAATGAAATAATTTTATGATATGGCCAATGTGATGATGTACAAACGGCATATTAATTGTAGAATGTAGATTATAAATTATTTAAGCATTCAGTTAGACTCGGCCACGGTTTGCGAACCGGTGGTTCCGGTTCCGGATTTAAAGAACCAAACCGGAACCCTATACAGTACAGTTTCGGCTCGGTTCTCGAATCGGAGGTTCCGGTTCCAGAGCCGCCAGTTTTCGGTTTTTTTTTTTTTTTTTTCCTTCTTACCTCCACCCGAGGCTTGACCAATTAACTTCAAAGTTCAAACGAAATTAAGAAAAATAAATTTAAAATAATATAAGGCTTGAACTTAATTTTTTTACCAAAAATTAAGCTACCTATGTATCCTCTCGCGAGGAATCAAAGCCGACGTAGTTCTCTTACTTCTTTAATTTAGTCACTTCCTGTGCCGGAAGTTGTGGTTCTACTTCCTTCGGTAGTTAGATCATAGTCGTCATCGAAATCATTCTCACATTGTTGGGCTCTTTCATCTGCTTTACGCCAATCGTCGACACATGTTTGCGCTTCTAATGAATCGGGATGCAAGGTAGATCATTTCGGATCAAAAATAAGTCCTTCTGTACTAAAAGCTTGTTCTGCGGAAACGGTTAACACTAGGCTTGCAAATATATCTTTTGCAATTCGTGATAGTATAGAATAAGTATTTTGATGACGTTTCCACCATTAAAGACCGAAAAATCTTTACCTACTTTGCTGTCACCAAACTCAAAAGTAGTTGTTAGATAAATATAAAGTTCAGGAGATCCATTGGATGAATCTCTAGGTTTTTTATGTCGTTGCCTCAATAATCGATCACCAGCGTCAAGTTTAGTTAAATCTTCTCGAATTTGACTAGAACTAGAAGCGGTAGAAGATGAAGAAGGTGATCCATAATGATTTTAATATTCACTAAATAATTCCCTAATTACTTTATTAACTTGACACAATTGCATATCAGCATTAAAACAAATATCCAAGTAATTATAATAATAAGTTAAATAAAGAGTCAAACCTTCTACTTTAGTTCTATGATCAAAAACACATGCAAGAAGATTAATTAAAGGAATTTCCGTAAAATATTTCAATCATTTACTTGTCATCAATATTATTGGTTCTCCTAAAACCATATCATCATAATATTCATCAAATGCACCAGCCACATTAATACATTCAATTAAAAGTAAATGTGATATAGGATAATAAACACCATTTAAAACATGTGTCGCATCGTAAAAAACTTTCAAAAATCCAACAGATTAGTACAAACATCCCAACTTTATGGATATAAAGTAACTTAAGGTACATTTTGTGAAATAAAAGTGCATAGCAAGTCTTTGTATGTAAAGGAGCCATTTAGTAACTTATATGTTGAATTCCAACGAATCGGAATATCTTTAGGAAATCTTTTTGGTCTTTTACGATTTTCTCTACAATACTTTTGCCAACTTTTCATTGCTGTGCTATGTGCCCATAAATAACAAATTGCCTGTTTAATTGGTGTAAGTGCAACATTTAAACATTTCAACCCATATTTTACACATAAATTTAAAACACGACATGCACATCGAATATGAAAAAATTTACCGCCAACATTAGGTTGGCAAATACTTTGTAACTCACTAATTGAAGCAGTATTTACTGCCGCATTATCAAATGAAATAGAAAAAAATTTCTTAACTAGACCATATTCTTCAAAAATATTTTTAATTATTCTAAAAATATTATTGGCATTATGCCGATCATCAAAATATCTCAACGAAATAATTCATTTTTGTCATACACCATTCGTTATCAACCCATTGACATGTTATGCCCATATAGGAATGTATTTCCCAATTATCACTACAAATAGAAACTGAACTATTTAACTTTGGAAAAATTTCTTGCAATTTTTTTTTCGATCTTTAAACATTTTCAAAAGTGTACGTTTTAGAGTATTTCTAGGTACAGTTTTGCACTAGGATTTAAAGCTCTTTGGCAATAATTATTAAAACCAACTCTTTCACCAAAACAAAAAGATAAGTATTCCACACTAATCATTTTCGGTAATTCCGTTTTATTTCTTTCGTCTAAGTATTTAAATCATTGAGAAGTACCAGAAGAATTTCCATACCAGCTAATTTGAGTTTGTGTCGACTGGTGTCCAACAAGCATATTAGTATGATATCTTTCCAAATGTTTGTTGAAGGTTCCGTAGCCCCATCCAGATACGAATTTGAACTTCTTGTCACAATAATTGCATAATACTTGAAATTCCTTACCGTCTGTTGGTACTTTTTTTAAATGGGTATTGAAAATAGCGGAATTGGAAATTCTCTTATTCTTCTTATCTTTCCCTTCATGTTCGGGTTCCGGATCCGAACTACTAATTTGTGGATTTTTATCATATCTGCTTTCTTTCGTTGAAAAATCACCGAAACCAAAGATATGGTTTGATGAATCTTCACTAAAGCCAGACATTTTAGTGCAATAAAATAAAACTATAGTGTAGAAACATAGAAAATAGAAAGTGTAATAATAAGAATTGAAAATATAAATATTTCATGTAAAATTGTAGATTATAGAAATTTAAAAGTAAATATATAAATTTATAAGATTATAAGTAATAAACTAAAAATGTAACTTATTAGAATAAAACTTGTAAGTAGAAATTTGAGTTGAGACTTGAAATTTGAGAGATTGAGAGTGAGAGATTGAGAATTGTGGTGTGAACAAAAAATAGGAAGAATGTGGGATATTTATAGTGTAAAACATAAATTAATAAAAAGGTAAAAAACATTTAAAAAATAACTTTTGGGGGTAGGGTGGGTCACCCCAACCCCCAACCAACAAGTTGCATTTGTGACCGTTTAGGATTTAATTTTTTTTTAATGGCTTGGACCGGTTCCGTTTCCAACAAAAAAGGAACCGAAACGGTTGACCCCGGTTTCGGTTCGGGTTTGACCGGTTCCAAACCAAAACTCCAAATCGCCGGTTTCGGTTTGGAACAGGAACCATGGCCGGGTCTACATTCAGTACTTTATTAAAAATATATATAACTGAATATCTGTCATTTCACTTGGAGGTGTATGGAACCGAAGAAAGACGTCGATTTGATACGAGAACTTTGGGTTGAATTCTTTCGCGAAGTTATGAAATGATGTATTTATAGGTTTAAATTCAATTTCCTCCGAGTTTTATTATGTTTTCGTGCATTGTGGTCATATGTACATATAGTCATGGGCTTGTGCTGGAGTTGTGCATTGTACTATTGTGTTGGAGTTGTGCGTGCGTTTCATTAGGTTGTCTTTACTTCATTTGTTAATTGGAATTGTTGATAATTTGTATCCTTTGCGTTGTACATATCTGAGTTCTGCAGTTCAATATTATACATTTGCTTTAGTTGGAGTTGGCCTAAGTTGAGGCGATATAGTCATAAACGCTATTGTTGTTAGTGTAATTGCCGATTTTTGGGTTGGGTTATATGTTTAACATGTACATTCATTATATGTTTAACATGTACATTCAACACATGCAATAGGTATTAGGCAATAGAAAAAATAAAATTTGATAAGAGGTGGCAGTTGTATCCATAGAAACCGGCACCCAAACAATTATTAATTAAACAAATTTAAAACAAATAACGGGTGGCTGTTATGGACCAAACAACAACCACCCTAAGTGTTATTACAATTTAGAAAAATAAATAAATAAAGTAACGGATGGTAGTTGTGGACTAAAGAACTGCCACCCTAAGTTTTATTAAAATTAAAAATAATAATAAAATAGGTAACGGGTGGCAGTTGTGGACCAAACAATTTCCACCCGAAGTTAATTTAAAAACATTTAAATTGACTTCGGGTGGCAGTTGTGGAGCACACAACCGCCACCCGAAATTTCAGATTAAAAAAATATATATATAGGGTGGCGGTTGTTTTTAAAAAACAACTACCATCCTTTAGTTTTTGGGTGGCATTTTTTAAACTACCACCCTTTCACCAAAACAACTGCCACCCTAAACTCTTTCTGTAATAGTGATGTTATCTCACACGTAGTATCAACATATACAACATGTTGACATCATACTATATGATATCCCCGATATAATCGGCTTATGGTCCAAGGCCTTCTGATTTTCTGTCTTAAATGAGCATACTCACGACCCGCATTGCGGTGGATATTTAAAGAATGCTTAGAATATAAAATTGAATATGAACTCTCCATTTCAATGTGTATTCTATCCCTGAACGATGATATATCATGAAAGAGTTTGTCTTCGCAGCATTAAGGGGAGGAATTAAGCAGTTGTTAAAAATAATTTAGATGTATCATTGTTATACCCTTGCATGATTAGTTATTTTGACATTGTTATTACTAAACAAGTATATTCCAATTGTAAATACTCCAAATTAGATTGTTTCGTAAATCTATATCACATTTTAGAACGTGATGGCAACCGATTATGAAATTCTCTAAGATAATTAGAGCAAATAGTTGAGGCAAATACTCCTTCAAAGTATACAGATATAATACATTATAGACCTCTATAAGAGGAACCTTGAAATTAGTGAAAAAAAAAGAGAGAGAGACCTAAATAGTTATGTCTACAATGGAAAAATATGAAATTGAATGTTGACAAAATATATTTACATAACTCTATTACGAAACTAAAGATGTAAAATAAAATTCATCGAATTAATGAAGTAATAGCCAAAATCCACAATCTAATAGATTATCATATTATAGGACTTGTAGTCTAGGAGCCAGTAAAATACCACAGGGTATTTGTGCAAACGCACATAGAAGCATAGTCGTAAAGTATGACTTGTTGCACAATGAAACTTTTTAAATAACTAGCAGATAACATGAAATATGCATATGAGGTGAATTGTATTTGAACTATTAGCCTGTGTTCTTTGATTTATCAAATGAGAGAGATCGAAATGCGTGATTTTCATCTCAATATTGTTAGGAATACGAACGATCACTGGCAACAAAATTAAAGAACAAAAGAAAGAACACGCAGATTTGTTTTACGTGGGAAACCTAAGATCTGGGTGAAAAACCCACAGGCAGAGACCAGAGAAAATTTCACTATATCAGAGATGGTCACAAGAGGAGATAATTTTCTAACTCTTACATGAATTGCATGAGCTCTATAGCATAGTATATATAGGAGAAAAATAGACCTATTATTAGTAGGATAAGAATACTAATCCTCGTAGAATGAGGAATATAAATCCTAATAGAATAGGTAAACACCAATGTCAGGATAGTATGAATAAAATCCTAATCCCAATAGAATTCATCAACTTCTCCAAATTTGACTCAAAATAGAATTCGGGTCACAATCCCAACAATCTCCACCTTGACACGAATTATGTTGAATGAATGCAAAAACCAATCTTTGATAAAAACAATTCTCTGTCTCTTCCACAAAAGCCCTTGAGGGCTAAACTTAATGACCAACACCAACCAAATCCAAGCAATGCTCAAACTTGGCAATAGGAAGTGTCTTGGTCATCATATCAGCAGGATTATCATGAGTACTGATCTTGCTTATAACAATATCACCTGAAGCTATAACTTCTCTCACAAAATGGTACCGGACGTCAATATGCTTTGTCCTTTCATGAAACATCTGATCTTTTGCAAGAAAGATAGCACTTTGGCTATCACAAAATACTTTGGTGATTTGCAAGTCCTCACTGAGTTCTCCAAATAATCCTTTCAACCAAATTGCTTCGGCATACCTCTTTGGAGGTCTAATGTCTCTTCTAGGCCTATCTTTAGCAATAGAATATTGCAATGTTGGTGGTGGGACAAAAGTATTAGTATCCTTTACATCAGGATTTGATGGTGGTGTTGATTGAGATTGCGGTTCTATATTTTTTGACCCGGTCGAAAACTCTACCTGAGTGCTTATTTTCTGTTGTTTGTTATAACATTCTCCAGAAGGTGAACTTCGAAGCATTGCAGATTCATCAAATATAACATCTCTGCTAATTATCACTTTTTTGGTTTCAGGACACCACAATTTATAAGCTTTGACCCCAGATTTATAGCCAAGGAAAATACATTTTAAAGATCTAGGTTCGAGCTTACCATTATTCACGTGAACGTAAGCAGGACATCCAGATATTTTCAAATTTGAATAGTTACCTAGACTACCGGACCATATTTCTTTTGGAGTCTTCTTGTTAATGGCAATCAAAGGAGACCGATTAACAATAAAGCAAGCTGTAGAAACAGCTTCGGCCCAAAACGATTTCGGAAGAGCGGCATTGGAAAGCATACATCGCACTTTCTCAATAAAGGTCCTGTTCATTCGTTCAGCTACCCCATTTTGCTGTGGAGTATGGGGAACTGTGTAGTGCCTTAATATTCCTTCTGATTTGCAAAAAGCATCAAACTCACCAGAACAAAACTCCAAACCATTATCTGTGGGAAGACGTTTTATATGTTTACCAGTCTGTTTCTCAATAAGGGTTTTCCACTTTTTAAATGTTTGAAACACATCACTCTTTTGTTTCAAAAAGAACACCCAAACTTTTTGAGAGAAATCATCAATCATAGTAAGCATATACTTTGCACCTCCTGTAGAAGGCACCTTAGATGGTCCCCAAAGATCTGAGTGTATATAATCAAGTGTTTCCTTCATGTTGTGAATGCCTATAGAGAATCTGACTCTCTTATGCTTTCCAAAAATACAATGCTCGCAAAATTCCAAATTAGTAATATGCTGCCCATCAAGAAGTCCTCGTCTGTTTAGTTCTGCCAGTCCTTTCTCACTCATATGTGCAAGGCGCATATGCCACAATCTAGTAATATCAATGTCTGATAATGTAGAAGAAGTTACAGCTACTTCACCTGTAACTGTTGAACCTTGAAGGACATATAATTTAGCAGCCCTTTTAAAACCCTTCATTGCAACCAATGCTCCTTTGGTGACCTTCAAAACTCCACCTTCACGAGCGAATTTGTACCCTTTTTCATCAAGAGTACCCAAAGAGATGAGATTTGTCTTTAGATCTGGTACAATTCTGACATCACTCAATGTCCGAACAACTCCATCAAACATCTTAATTTTGATTGTGCCAAGTGCATTATTTCCTACCAGCACAATACCTTTAGAAACAGTTCAATATGTTGAAAACCAATCCGGATTGGAACACACATGAAACATGCAAGCTGAGTCCAGAATCCATTCCTCAGAAGGATTGGAGACACCATCGGAAGCAACAAGAAGTTTCGGATCAAGATTCAATTATATGCAATCCTCAGGTTCGCTGTTGCAAACAATTAGGAGTTCCCTATCATTTTTATCATCCGTTGCAATGCTAGCTTCACTAGAATTATCTAGTCGCTTTCCATTCTGATTAGTAGCTTCCCTCTTAATTTTATTCTGCAACTTGTAACATTCAAACTTGATATGGCCTTTCTTCTTGCAATAATTGTAGTACTTATCTTTATTTCCTGATTTTGACCTGCTTCTATTGTTATTACCTCCAGAATTCTTATATGAGTCCTTCCTCGAACAACAAGGCCCTCTGCTTGAGCCTCAGATCCAGCAGAAATCTCTTTCAGCTTCTCCTTAGAGAACAGTGCATCATATACCTAATCCAAAGTAAGAGCATCGTGACTATATAGAATAGTATCTCTTAAAGATATATAAGAAGAGGGCAACGAGCACAATAAAATGAAAGCCAAATCTTTCTCATCATACTTTACCTCTAAAGCCTCCAGGTCAGAAACAACTTCTTTAAAGGTGGTAAGGTGATCTTCTAGAGACATACCTTCAACCATGCGAGGGGAATACAAGCGTTGTTTGGGATGCAACTTACTAGTTAGATTTTTTGTCATACATAGCTGCTCCAATTTTAACCATAATGCAGCAGCAGTTTTCTCCTTCAAGACGTTCTGTAAAATTTGGTTTTGAAAGATGAAGATGAATCTGAGATAAGACTTTTGGATTCCTATGTTGTTTTTCATTTGCTGTCCATGAAGCCGGCATCTTATCAAACCCAACAGTGCGTCATCCAAATCCATCTGTGCGAGCACTGCTCGCATCTTAACCTACCATAGCAAAAATCTGGTCTTGCGATTTAAAAGCGGAATTTCATACTTCATGGTTACCATTATCGTAATCAAACCTCGGCTCTGATACCAGTTTGTTAGGAATACGAACGATAACTGGCAGCAAAATTAAAAAACAAAAGAAAGAACACGCAGATTTGTTTTACGTAGGAAACCCGAGATCTGGGTGAAAAACCCACGAGCAGAGACCAGAGAAAATTTCACTGTATCAGAGATGGTTACAAGAGGAGATAATTTTTTGAATCTTACAATAAATGCCATGAGCTATATGGCATGGTATATATAGGAGAGAAATAGACCTATTATTAGTAGGATAAGAATACTAATCCTCGTAGAATGAAGAATATAAATCCTAATAGAATAGGTAAACACCAATATTAAAATAGTAGGAATAAAATCCTAATCCCAATAGAATTCTTCAACTTCTCCAAATTTGACTCAAAATAGAATTCGGGTCACAATCCCAATAGATATTTTGGGAATATTTCTTTGAAGTATCAATGAGTATAGATCAAAATAGTGATCACATCTTAGTACGTTGGGAAATCAGGCCAAGTGTTTAAGAAGTACTCCATTCATCCCATAAAAATAGACCTTTTTTTGTTTGTCCAAAATATAGACAACTTTCTATTTGTGTCCATTTAATTTCTTCATTTTCTCTATTATACCCTGATTTAATATGCGTCGTTATTAGTGAAAATTCATAGTCAATATTTAATGTAGGGGTATAATTAAAAAAGTACAACTAAGGGCCACTTTTCCAACAAATCTTAACTATAATTTCTTAATCATTGTAAAAGTCAAAATAAGCCTATCTTTATGAGATGAAGGGAATAGATATGAAAATATTATTCTTATAGCATATAACGAGCACATGAATATAATTCTTGAAGGATTAGCTATGCCTGAAGCATATAGTTAAAGTCATGATGAAAATTAAATACACATTGCACTCGTTTCCGTTGACTGAGGTTTTGCCCCATAGAATTTCGTAGGAAGGTTTGGAATGAGGTAACTCTGGTAGCATGTTCAAAGAATAATGTACTATTTTCCTTCACTTCACTTAGATTTTTTTTTCCCACTAGATTTTTTCCTTGTAAGGTTTTAATGCGGCATATTCTTTGTATAAATGTTTATAGACTGCAAGACATTGACCCTCAATGTAAGATTCTTGAAGAGTCGATACTATTTGAAACAGAATATGTTCAAAGTATTGAAGAGCTTGGATAGACTTGTATAGCTAAACACTAGAATAATTGTCAATTGAAGTCATGGGAATAGATGTACTCTTTTTCCTTTGATCAGTTTTTGTTTCATTGTGTTTTTTTTTTCATTTTTGACAATATTTTAATGAGTCTGCACTTTAACAGCCTAGATTTGTTCAGAATTAGTTGCACTCTTTTTCTCCTTTGTTCTCCCACAGGGGTTTTCCCAAACAATATTTAATTTTGACGGGACAATTGTTCTAGTGAATAGTCATTCAATGGGGGTGTTGTAAATAATTTTATAGTTAGTGAATGACTATGGTACTCCTATAACCCTAAATCTATATATATAAATAGAGGCTTTTGACTCTCATATAATACTCCATCTGTCCCATAAAAATAGGTTTGTATTCCATTTTGGTCCGTCCTACAAAAATAGCCCACTTTCCTTAAATAGACTAGTTAAAATATTAAATTTTTTATGTACTTCTATTTAATTATTCATTTTTATTAACAAAATATAATTATTAAAGAGTAATAATTAGCAAATTGAAGAGCATATTAGGAAAATGCTCTCATATTTTGCTTTTTTCAATAATATTAATTAATTTTTTTTAATCCTTATGAAAATAGCAAAAAACCTATCTTTGCTGGATGGAGGGAGTAAAACGCAACCTTTTGAGTTTCTAGATATTTCTCTCATTTTTCTTTCTGTCCATAACAATCAATATTTATTAAAGGTAACCATAACTTGACTTTTCGAATAAAAACTATAAGTTTTGTTAAATGTGAAGATAAATATTGTCAAATGTAAAAATAAGTAATTAACTTTTTTATAGTTATCTACTTCACCTCCTCGGAGTTTGAATTAGTGAATTTTATCTGCTAAACATCTGAACGCAAATATTTATTGTTGGGTTAAAATCAAATTTATTTTTGACAAAACGTTACTATATATGATACGATATGATGTAACTTTAATTAAAACAAATAAATAAAAATAAAATAAAAAGAAAAGAAAAGAAAAGAAAAGAAAAGAAAAAACGAAAAAAAAATGAAAAAAGAAGAAATCGAAAACCTAACATTTTGTATGATGCGGTCAAAGTTGAACAATCCTATTTGGAAGAATCCAAAAAAGTAGATTGGGCCATGTGATATTCCTTAATGCACTACCGAAACCCTAAATCTGATAACCTTCCTTACCTTCTCCTTTTAAAAGCATCCAAAATCTTCCATAAAGCGAAAGAATTGAATATCAACTTTTATGTACATCTTATTAATTCTTCTTTTCTATATTGCATGTGGAAAGGGACATTTTCTCTAATTTCTATACATGCATTAATTTCCCCTTCCTACTACCTTACAATTTTTATTTTGTTTAAACAATATTTTTCCAACCAAAGTAACAAAATAATGCTGTAAATACACACAAGTTAATATCACACACTATAATTCCTAATTTTATCCTTCATTTTTATTTCAAATCATCACCAAATAAAGGGTAAAATTTAAAATTTATGTGTGCGAGTAGTGTCAAACATTGACTTGTCGTAGTAATAATATTTTTGCATTTTCAATCCTTAGATGATGTTAGCTATGTTTTTCTCTTTCTTTTTTTTTTTGGGGTGGGGTGGGGGTGGGAGCGTGGGTTAGCTACTTTTGGGGCATGTTTGGACATTAATGCGTATAATTTTTTCATTTAGGATAAAAATATATATTTTGTATGCATAACAAATTATGCATGAACATAACTCATAAAAGTAATTTGCATACTATTTAGTATACATCGTAATTGTTATCTGAAGAGTATTGAAGGCACGTCACAACACAAAAGAATTGTACAGGCCACCTGTAATTTGACCCAACTGTTTCGACAATTTTACAATATTAAGTTATTAACATTATTATTTTATTATTATTATTTTTTTTTTGTTACAAGCGGAAAGCGAGGAAGGGGGGGCGCACAGGGGCGGGATAGGAATCGAACCCGGGTCAACGGCCACTCATTCGTTCCTAAGTTATTAACATTATTAATCTCAGAATCATTGAATCAATTTGTTTCAGATATTTTACAACAAGACGAACGACGCACACATATATACGTCAGCTGATTCCTTCTTGTGGCGGCTTTATTCGCTCGAGAAATTTCTCTGAAGCCGCCTTAATCAATTTTTTACATGTTTATTATTAGCTTTATTAGACAAGAGAAACATGTACGACATGCACTTATCTCTCTCTCTCTCTCTCTCTCTCAAGCACATCTCTTCACTTGCATTAATTATGCAGAAACATCTAGCATCTGGAATAGAATAAAGCAATAAAGTCCTCTTCATAGTAACCAAAATCCAATAACTAAGCAGAATCTCCAAATTGTGAACTACATTGTAGATATTATTTTTATCATCATAAAGCAAATAATTGAAAGCGTAAAATTATACTATGGCAGTATGGCTTTCCCGTATAGCATATCTGGACCTGCATGCATGTATTAATTAAGGAGATATCAATTAGAAAAGAAAACATGATCAACTCATTTTGATATTTTAATTAAGGAGATCCCACCATTTTGCTTTTATGTCTAAATCATATATAATTCGGCTCAAGAGCCGTACATATTTAGAATAATTAACGAATAAGATACTACATCCGATAATGGAATATTCTAATACGATTAGTTTTGTGGTGTTGATATATGACACTTAATGAGTACTATTGTATCTATCAATATAGACGTTTATAAAACTACTAATTAATTTAAACTAGTAAGCATTACTAATAAACAATATTATGTCATAAAAATTGGAGAAAGTACTTTGCTTTGTAATATATACTATCTTATTTTTCTTTTCATTAATGGTGATAGGAAACCCTTTAAAAAATTTTTTACCTCTTTTTACCACTTTTTTATTCATTCTTTCTTTATCCCAAAATCAATCATATCCACATATCACATCACATCTATAAATCTCCACCATTCAACTCCACTCATTTTCTCTCCTCCTTTACATTAAAAACCTTTAAAAATCATTAAAAATTAACCCCTATCACCCTATTATTAGTAAAGTTGCTACTTGCGGGTAAAACAAACAAGGCAAATTTGAGGGCACGAAAGGCTGAAGGTTATTATTATGTAAGTATAGCCAATACATATATACTTGCCTATATATGATTATGTCTCGTAAATAAATAACCGATTTATATATGTATACAATTCTAACACTTTACGTAATGGACAAAAATGAAGCATGATAACAAAATTATGGTTACTTTGTAGATTTCATAGCAAAGGGAACTTATCATGTTGAATTAATAGTGCTCGGGTAAATTGTTTTGACCTAAACAGCTCACATTTTAAGTTAAATAATAATTGTAAGGCATCCGCATGATAAGTGATGATACAAGATGTCTAGTTGATATTGATATTTGACTTTAACTACAGTAGAAATTAGTTTTTAAGTGGAATAAAAGTCAAAAAGAAGAAAGGCTTAAATTTAATTTGAGGTATAGTTAGGGCTTTACTTGTCAAGACTCATATATAGCATATATACATGTACATGCAAATTAAGGATAAGTTTGTGTGAAGCTATCATTAAATGAGATCAACCCTGAGATATTGGGAGTCAGACGAAACTTGATATTTGGGGCTTTTTGCACAAAACTTGATATTCGGACTTAATTTTTATAATAATTTGGAAGTTTGGAACCATTTTGTATCAACAGAAAAAAAAAAAGTTTAGATCAAGGACTCTGGGCTAGATTGCCTAGCCTGAGGACTGCGTCTCGCATTAATTAGTTGCTAGCTTTGAATTTTGGAAAAGCCCCAAAATAATAGTATTAATAATCAAAACAATTGAGGGCGTAAAAATAGAAGAAATAATGAGAATGTATATATTCACCATCAACATCCTTGGTCGAAATATGCAAACCTAGCTACATTGGTTAGCCCTAGCTATAGCCTCTCGTATAGCTAAAGCACTGCTTTACGGACATATTTGATACAGGTTCAAGTCACCCTTACATATCTATGACCCCACTTTTTGCGTAATAATAATATAATAATAATAATTCAATTCAATTTTCTCCTCCTAACCTCCTTACACAACCCCGTACATGTCACAACTCTCAATATGCCAAACCAGCTCAGTTACAATGGAAACGCCGAGATTATTTGATACAACTTATTCAAAAAAAATTAATTTTTTCTGCCACTACCTTTAACCAATCATTATATATATATATATATATATATATATATATATATATATTGGTTTAAAATTTTTAAATACTTTCTCTATTATATTTCTCCACTATGCATTTAAAATGATTTCTCTATAACTAACAAACAAACCGTTACAAGAATTAATTTATCACAATCCGATGGTCGAAGATGTTGTGCAAGTCATGTTTTGTTTTCACCATTTTCTCGTGTCACATTTTGTGCCCTCTTCTAATTTTAACATCAGAGGGTCGGGGTAGATCAATTCACGAGAACAACACTTATGAATGATTTTTCAGGAAAACAAAAAAATAATAATAATAATTAAAGCACACCAATTATACACTTTCTTTTATAGGCATCTAATCTAATGTCACATAACAACTAAAAAATAAAAATGGATATATAGTACTAATATATATCAACAGCCATTAAAGATTTCCTTCCAATCTCAAAAAGAGCGTGACAATAATACATACAATCTATAATCATGTGAAACAAATACATTTTATAAAGGAAGTACTCATTTTAATGCCCCTTTTATATATATATTCCACTACTCATAATATACAAAGTTTCGTATATAATGTCTTTGCAGTGTACATATATATATATATTCTTGTGAAATTCAGTAATTAAAGAAAAACAAAAACAAATTTTACAAATAACCCAAATAAAGAAAGAAAAAAGAACAAAATAATAAGAATTACATGCAAGCATAAAGATGATATTGTAATCATCATGGTGATGATTTTCATGCGGGATGAATATTTGCTTTAAGTCGTTGTTCCTTGTTATATTTGTGCAGCCTTTCTTGCTTTATTTAATTCCCTTTCTCTTTCTTTTCTCTTTTCTATTCTTTGCTTTTCTTTTCCAATATTGATTTTGTTGAACAGTAGTTAGTTCAGTTGAGGCATCTCTGTGTGTGTGTGTGAATGGTCCCTATCTCTTCACTTGTTTGCAAAAGAAGTTGAGGAAGCCTCCAAAGTAACTATAAATGATCAATGAAATGATTTTTATCTTCCCAATGTGTTGTGCTGCTTCCTCTTTTGTATAGTATATTGTTTCTCGGATCCTACCCGTGATGATGATGATGATGATCGGGGTTGTCTGGATCGGACCAGAAGGTCGAGTATTTCAGCCATTCTGCTTCTTGTGCATTCATCGATGATTCTTGCTGCAATAATACGAGAGTGCATCAAGTGTTAGTGGTTACTCTATATATTACGATAACTTTATATGAAAGCTTTAACTTATTTAAATTAGACAAACTTAAAATTTTACACTTTTGTGTGCAAGATAGGCATATGATACAATATTTCCATCTAACATGCCCCATATAAATCAAGTAACAATCCACGAATTAACTTGATCTCGTGGTCAATCACCTCCTTGATCAAGAACTCGGAACAACTAGGTTTTTCGATGAGATGTTTCGACAATTGATGAAGAGTTTTGCTTATCTTGCTAGGGTTGGGGGACAAATTTTGTTTAATATATTGTCAAAAGATTAAGCTCAACTGAAATAACTGCCTTTTTTTATTTTCGTTTTTCCTTTTTCCCCCTTTTCCTCTCTAAGAAATTAAGTTGTTTCATGTTGTTAATTAGTACTTCCTGCTTCTTTCTTTCCTAGGATGCCACATGGGAAAAAGCTTTGGACCACTACATATCTTTATATATAGTTTGGTTATATATTTTTGTTGTCTTTATTATATTCTTAATTTTGTACTAATTGGGGGAGGTCATTCTCTTGCGTACGTTAGTAAGAATTTTAATCTGAAAAATAGCCTTATAAAAAGGTTACACGTTCTATTTTTGTAACTTTTATATTGTTCAAAAGTATAGGAAAGGAGGATTCTTGTTGTAGCTTCCATGATTGAAGGCTTTTACATATATTCACATTGGGTGCTACTTTCAGTTGCATAATAACGAGTTCTTTGCCAACATGCATGACAGAAACAAGAAAAAAGTTTCCATAGGAAAGAAAAAGAACTACTTGCATGGAATAGACATAATATACATGTATAAAGAAAGAAAGGACTTTCCTAGCGTACTATTTTCAAACAGACACATTTTCTCTCTAATTATTTAAGCTTTTTAATTCAATATGGTTCAATTATTTGAATAGAAAGACGTTGTTTTGATTCAAGATTACACATCATTATTCTATCGAAATTGTGCTTCACCTCCTTCAAATGGACAATGGAGATCAACTTGATTTAAACACGCCTACAAGGACGGTTTGTTTACCAAACACTTTAAATTTGTGCTTATAGAGTAATAGCAGCGATGTAACTGCTATTATTCTATAGGCAGAAAGCTTTTGGGGTGACAACTAATATTTTATATAGGTCATGTTTCTTGTACGCATCTCAAATCTCTATACTCTATTTCTACAAATATATAGCATATTTTTTATTTGGTTCAAGTTTTCATTGGAATTAAAAACCCTTAAATGGAGAAATTAATTTGAACTAGACGGCCTTTCGACAAATATCCTATCAAAATATCTAAGTTGTCTACGTCTCATAACTTTTAACAAGAACATATATATTGATATAACTTGGAGAAAGAACTGAGGACCTGTTTGGCAAATTACAAGGGGAAAATGAGGGGAAAAAATACATATTTCTCCTCTACAAGTCTTTGGTGCTCATTATCCACATAGCATGGTAATGTATAAATTAAACACAATATTTCTTTACATTTTCTAATTTTTAATATCAAGAACATGTTAGAATGAAAACCTTCCAAGAAACTAAATTGGTAAAGAAAAAGCACATAAAGGAAAAGGAGAAGAAAAAGACTTCCATATCCTCTCTTTAGATTTTATTTTTCCCTTTTCAATATTTCTCTCTTAATAACTTTTATTAATAATAATGACATATAAGTAGCTACCTTTGATGTATATATAATTAATTATGACATTTCTTGTTGCACCGCTTAGGTGGCATAAGAAGCATGCATTTGAGAGTCAAAAAGTTAAATTACTTACTTGTTTCATGTCAGTTGAAGTGCACCCCATTATGAGTTCTTCCAATCCTGATGCTGATGGCCTTCCTACTAATTTATGTTCTTGCTCTTGTTGTTGATGCTGTTGCTGCATGCCACAAATATATATCTATAAATATGTGTGTATGTATATATAGTATTTATTTAGAACCAACAAGAGAAGACATAATGATCTATAAGATCATGTATTGTCTGTAAAAAGACAAGAAATGTGGACTGAAAAAAATAATTTCTTGCTAGCATGCCTTGTAATCATGTGACTAAATTAATAAGAGCTTATAATAGTGACTTATAAGTGATAAATTGATCTTTTGGACTCATCCAAACACGAGTTAACTAGTTTCAAGAAAACGAGGCTTTTTGTTCTCTCTGTGTAGTAAGTTTGAAGCAAATGATTCCAATTAATTTGTCTTGTTATTACTTAGCTGTAAAGTTTCAAGAAAATGTGGCTTATTTTCTTTATTTTTTTACCTGGAAAGTTTGATCAGTTGGGAGCATGATTCTCGGGACATGGAAGGAGTTGTCATCAAGAAGGGTGTGATGGAGAGAAGGTGGAGGAATAATGGTAGAGATTGAGTGTGATGGCCTGCTTATGTGATAAGCTGCTGGATTTGCAATCTTCTGATGATGATGTTCTTGTGGTTCACGAGTCACGTGATGTTGCTGATCGTCGCATGTGCCTATGGCCGCCACTGCGACCGCTGCCGCTGGAGCTTCCCTTGACATTGAAGCCTCTCCGATGTTTACAGCCTGAGGTAAAGATAACCGTAATCAGTTGATCGATTTGTACGAGATGGATAGTCGGTTTTCACACAACTAAATTTTCTTTTTTCCCCTTATTTTTTTCTTTAGTAGCAAATGTGATGTAGTTATCAAGAATGTGATCAAGCTATCATTGTTGTAGACTCATAGCTATATTCTGGATGTGAAAGCAGTCCTTCTAGTTGACTGCTTACTTTGCTAAGAATACTTTCGGAGAAAAAGTAAAAACAAGATATGGCAAGAATGTTTGTCCAAAAAAAAAAAAAAGAATCTTTGTGACAAATAATATGGATTGTATAATATAATTAATTGCGATAATGTATTGAATTAGCACATAAAATCTTAAGTAACTTTTAACACGGGCCGTCAATTGCACTTGACATAGCTATTTGGTATTAAATGTTTGATAAATTGTGGGTAGACAATGAGAAAACGAACTCGACCATAACTTTTGTCACACTGAAATTATACCTTGTTAAAAGCTCAAGATGAAAGAGAGAGAGAAGAATATAGGAATATATTTCAAAATTCTATCACATATGGAATATAAATTAAATGATTTTAACTTTTTCACTAAAACCAAAACTTGCCCACAATAATTCAGAAAATTTTAATTACCTAAGTTCAAAAATATATAGTTAGAAATTAGTGACATACCTCGTCAAAGTTTTTTCTAAATGGAAGAATATTGCTGAAATGATCAATTGCAGTGTAATTGGACATAGATGCCCCAGCCCCAGCAACAGCAACCGCAACAGCAGCAGAAAATTCATCTCTATGAAGAATTAAATCCTTAGAAGTGCCCCAGTTCCCACTATCTTTTCTCCCAATTGAGTCACTATTTCCGACGTCCACGTCAGCAGAACCGCCACTGAAATTACTGGGACTTTTCTCCGACCAATTGCATTGCCTTGGCTGAGTTTGATAAAAGATTTTGGAAACCACAAGCTCTCCTTCTTTCTCTTCTTCATGTTGGCCTAAATGGTATTGATGCATCACCCAATTCGTCTTCTCGGGTTTTCGGTTTTTCCCAAAGTTTGTGTACAAAACCAAGATTTTCTTGCACCCCTTTTGCTTCCCATTCACCATTACTGGCCTGGTTTTTCCGGTCTTGTGCCACCGTGTTTCACCACCTTGCAAGTCGCATTCCGTTTGGATTTTTCGTCTCTTTCTTGTCCCGGTCGTGTACGCCTTCGATGGTCTATGGAAGAAGTGCCTACTCAATCCATCTCTTGTCACTCCTAAAATAGGAAAATTTGGACAAAGAAAGAAAAATCAAAGTTAGGTTTACTTAGTTGGAACAAACTTAGAAGATTTCTGGAAACCCTAAAATTCTTTCAACTTGCATATTACAAGAGACAAAAGTATAACCTAATTTGTTGAATTATGATACAAGTAACCATACAATTAAAGAAAAGCATTTCCCGTACTCCTAAACTTGGAGGACATAATTTTGCTTAGCTGTACCGATTAAAATGAACGGAGGGTTACATTATTTATTTAATTGTGACCCTTTATGCGTAATTTTTTTTTTTTTTTTTTTTTTGTGTTTGTGTGCAAAAATTAGAAAGATGTGTAGTTAGGGAGAGTAGTTGAGACCTGGAAGTTTTTCAGGATGAGTATAGCAAATTCCATCTTCACCTTCAATAGTAGGAATAAATTCATCAATCAAAGGATGAGATTTTGATTCTTTTCCTTCTACTTTTGCTTCAAGGTGTTCGATCAATTCTTGGTCGGTCGGATCAAATTTCACTCCGGCCGGTAGCCCGACCCAGTCCTGCAAGCTCCGCTAGATTACTTAAGAATCACAAAAACTAAACAAGGACTTAAATTTAAAATTTTCCAAAAAAAAAAAAATAGAGTAATATTCGAAGAATAAGAATTAAGATCAGTACAAAAATAAGCAAATAATCTTTCAATTGAAACCAAGAATAATATCTGCAAATATGTATATCCGTACGTACCGGCTTCCCTTCGAGCCTGTGTCCACAGCCAGGACACTGTTTGGATCCACATAATTGATGCTCCTCAAGCTTTGCATCAATAAGATCACTACTATTTACAGATCCCAACTGATTATTCTTATTCATCGATCACTCGAACTTGACCACCGCGATTTCTTTAACAATCCAAACTTTCTAAAACAACCCTATAATTTCTTGAAACAATAGAAAAACAAATCATACATGTGAAGAGAAAAAAATATTGAAATAAAAAGAAAGAAATTTTTTTATTTTTTATTTTTTTAAGAAAAATTCAATAACAAAGCAATAAAAACAAAAAATAAAATCTTGAAGTGAAAAAATTGACAAATACTGCTTTAACTAGAGAAAATACTCTTGAAGAGATATACGAGAAAGAGAAAGAAAGAGGAAAGAGAAGAAACTATGAAGATGTAATTGAGCTATAAAACCTGCTTTAACACCAGAATTCCCTTCACTTTAACTGAAATCTATCAGTGAGGATAAAGGAAAAGGTGCGTCATACCCTATTACCGCCTTTAAATGAATCTCTTTGCTAATTTAAGCATCATCTTGTTGTACTCAGCTTCTGTACATGTATGTGTGTGTGAGAGAGAGAGAAAGAAAGAGAGGGGCGAGAGAGAGAGATAGATATATACAGACAGATATATGTAGAGAGAGAGAGAGAATTTGATTTATTTTTCTTTCTTTCTTGTGTAAAGCTCTCTCTTAAGGTCTTCTTGACCGGTAAAGCAAAAGCTAAGAGACGGCCTTCACGACAATTACTTACACACACACTCAAAAGCATACCCCCAACTGTATATGACTATTATTATACTTAATTAATTAATTAATCCAACCCAATATCATATAATACATAACTCTATATATTATTAAACTTAATATATACTTAATCTTCATTGCAAAAGGCTCATATCAATATATTGATAATTTGACAATATGCGCCACAAATTGAACGGGCTAAAATTTTAATTAGAAAAATGTTAAAAATGTGATTAATTAGAAGAATATTTTAATAAAGCCAATAAGAAAGCACTCTACGTTAAGAAATATATTATCACTTGAATGTGATAGTATGTTTTATTTATTTATTTATTTATTTAGAATAAATGATGGTAACTTTTTTTTTACAGAGAATGTGATAGTATGTTTGATAAAGCTATGCTAAAATGATTTTTTTTTCTTATATTCATTTTCAATAAATATATATTTACAGTGATAATTTTCCTTTTCACATTTATTTATAATGTTCTTTATTTTTTTAACTATACAGTCTTGGAAAAAATCATTTTTTCCCGTAAAAAGGGTTTTATTAAACGAGCACTGACACTATAAGAAACTGAACTTTTAGGGGTGATATACTATTATGTTGTTCCTAAAGATCTATAGGCACGAAGTTATGGGGACGGGAAGCTGCCTCTAAAAGTCTTATTTTTGTAGTGTGAAGTTTGAACTGAGATTTGACTCTCATGTCCTTATTCTTGATCAGAAAAAAGGATACTCGGCCAGAAGGCTCAAAAATTCCTTGTCTTTAGATTATGCAAAATTGAAATTGCTTGCGAACTGAATATAACAGGGGCTTAGAACTTTTTTTTATTTTTTTATGGATGGAAAAAAATGGAGTTCCTATATATATAAATAAACCTACTTTCAGCATTAATTATTAAAAAAAGATTAGTTAGAGTGGTGATCATTTTATTCGTTTGTCAAGAACGTTAGAGAGAGAGAGAGAGACAGAGAGAGGTGGGGGTGGGGGGTTCGCTTGATATGCAAGGCAAATGAGCAGTAGTGTACTTGATGGACCACCACCATCCCTCTATTTAAATTCATATATATTATTATGTCTTTTTCCAAGTAAATAAATATTAAAACAAGACTTCAACACTAAGCAGTCAGAATAATTAAATTAACTTAAGAGACCAAAAAAAAAAAAAACCTGTTTTTAGGATAATTAATTTTGGGACAATGTTATGCACTTGGCAATCATGTAACAATATCAAGTTTGTTAGACATGAAAGAGTCAGACCCCACCACTCAATATTGTGGTCCTTTTGAAAGATTTTACTCTGTGCTCAAAGCTAGTTCTATAGGATTATGTTTAAGCATGCATATATTCATGTGGATATATGTAGATAGCATTCTTTTGTGGTCAAAAATAAATGATGAACCTCTAAAGAGAATGTTATGGCCAAATGTTTATTAGGGATCAATATATAAACTCTTTGGTGGAATTTCAATTAACTAGTAACAAATAAGTGTTTTCCACGTGATTTTGTAAAGATATATTGAGATTTTTTAATTTTAAAACTTAAATTATTTAATATTACAAAGTCAATATGAAAATTACCACTGAAGATTTAATAGTTTAATTGGAATATTGTCAATATCTATACCATCTTCATATATACACTATCATAAATGAATTTTAGGGCGGCGATCGTTCCTATAGTCTATACTTATAGAGCAATAAAACCAACATATTTGTGTTTGTAAAATAATAGTCGCGACGACACGAGGCTATAAGGGCAATTGAGCCGTCCCTAATAATCCAATTTCTTGTAGTGATAATTGTTGACATGATTCTTTAGCTAATTACTGAAATTTTTTATTTAGTGACAAAATTTGTCATCAAAGTTTATCCGAAGGTCTTTCTTATAAAAGAGAAAGATAAATCAATTTAATCATGTAAAACGTTTGTAGTATGTTTCGAATCAGGATCAACTCTTTCAATTTTGTCTTCAAGGAAAATAAGAATGATAGTAAATACTTGTTATCTTTACGCTTCAGAAATAATAACGCATGCATTCTACTACCCAAAAGGTGATAGTCCTCTAGCTAAAAAATATGCCAACCTTGGTTAAAAATAAAAATTGTAAGAATTGCATTTGGCTTCTTTATACAAAAGAACAAAATGAACAATTAGAAAATGCCCAACTCAAAGGATGAGGAATGACGACACACAATAATTTATGATGTTCTTTTTAATAAGGTGTAAAAGATTGCTTATAATTCTTGCTGATCGGAACTCCAACGACCGATCGTCGACGGTGGTTGTTATCTACTTTTGTATCACAAAAGACCATCCTTTCGAATATTGCAAAATATCCCCTGTAATGAACATTGAAGAATTATCTTGAAGTCGATGATCCATGTGATACTCTCCTAATTATCTCACAAAAATTTGGAAGCGAACAACATCAAACAAACCAAAGTAGATATCCATATTTGTGAAGAGGAAGTGTGGAGTGAGGATTTTTGGTGCAAAATGGAAATTGATGGTTCATCTTCATGTTTAATTAATAATTAATAACGGTGTGAAACAATTAAAAAGGACATTTAGAAAATGTAAAGACATTGTAAAATAATATACAATTAACCTATTAATTGAATAGCAAAATGGGAATTAAATGATATTAGTGGGGACGTAGATGTCCAAAAAATATTTTTCTATCGTAGTCCCTTTTATACGTAGTAGATATACGTAGTAGAGATTAGGTCTTCAAACTTCACTTAGTGTTAATTGAGTTGTGTAAATTACAATTTAGCTCAAGGGTTCATTTGAAAGAGATTCTTGAAAATTTGACTATTAAATATGTATGTAGTGTATTTTTAGTAACAAGTGGGAATCCTAGGTGATTGAGTAGTGTGACCCTAGTCAATCATCGTTAAAAGAGTATCTTTTCTGCTAGGACAAGCCCCTTGGAATGAATGTGTATTTGGTTGATCAGAAGTAAAGTAGTGTTGATGCTAAGTACTAATCAATCTTGAAATCATGTCATATGTACACTTGTATCAACCCATTGCCCCCAGTTGCACCTTATAACTTAATGGCTAATGTAGATGCTTTAGCATTTGCATTAGCCATGTACTCTTTTGAGCTCCAGTTGGGCTACCCAATATTATGCCTCCATCATTGACAGAGATAATTGAGGCTGTCTCTTGATACACCATGATAGTGTAGTTGTTCCAAGACTGAACACGTACCCAGTAGTTGATCTTCTTGTATATCAACTTCTAGCGTAGTCCGTATTGATCGCAATACCCAACAACCTTGCAAATTTTACTTCCTTTTGTAGAAGACGATATAGTCAATTGTTCCTTTGACGTGTCTCAATATTCATCGTACTACTTCAAGTGTAGCTTCTTCGACTTTTCCATGAACTCACTTGTTATCCCAACTACATATATGATCTCTGGTCAGGTTAACGTCAAATAAATTAAGCATTTTGACTACCTATCTTACATTGTTGCATTCTCTAATTCCTTGACCTTTGTTTGTACATGCTTGGAGTTTACTCGATTGGAGTTGAAATCAGCTTGCAACAAATCATCCCAAACTTCTTGAGTAGATCTCTAGCGTACTTTTAATGGCACAAGAATATCTCGTCTTCTGGTATTTCTACATTGAGAGCGAAGAAGTAATTTAGATTTCTAGGCTCTCTCATCTGTAATATCTCACTGAAATATTTTGTTTATTGTATATGTTATTGGTGAAATTTCCACCCTCCACGTAGCGCCCACATAGGCAGCATGGATGACATGGCGACCAGGGTGGACCTGCATTCTTAATGATGTGGCATTCCAATTGGCATCCACAAGGCGTCTCGCGATTGGCTCCTGTCCGCGAATTCCATTTCGTGCATCAATATACAAGTCTCCAAACATGGAAGGAAGTCTAGCCCAAGAAGGAAACCTACGATCATAGGATCTGAAGAGATTAGAGCGAAATCTTTTCCAAGATTGAGGAAGATCCGGAGTTGTCATTTGGAAGTTGTTCTTTTGGAAGGTAACTTCATCTGTGCTCCAAGCCCTAGACCTTCTAGCACTCTATATAAAGGTAAGCAAGTCTACGGTGAACAGTATGCAAGTTACAGTTCTTTAACTCTTGCGTTGTTTCGTCTGCACTACCCCTATATTCTATTACTCCTTCCCCGTCACCACACAAAGCACCACCCACACAATATATTTAACCTTAATTAAGTTACTTTCCCATGACACCGGCAGTGGCTTGAGCATCTGAGTGCCAGATGTCGGCAACCTCTTTTTCCCCGGTGACCGTGGCAATCGAATGACCGAGGTTAAATG
Source organism: Jasminum sambac (assembly GCA_018223645.1). NCBI lineage: Eukaryota > Viridiplantae > Streptophyta > Magnoliopsida > Lamiales > Oleaceae > Jasminum > Jasminum sambac. The sequence continues at coordinate 15,719,542 of CP073644.1, forward strand.
TGCATGCACTAGAAAAATGCGGCAAGCATGGGTTGGGAGATCTGTTGGCATCCAAGTAGTGTGATCTAGATTTGTAGTCAATGGTATACTGAATCTCTTATTCGTCCATTCCAATGATGATGTTGTCATCCATACATACTAGCATTATTGCTAGTTTTCCATTTTGTGTTTTTACAAAGAGAATTGAGTCTTGTGGTGCCATTGAGTATTCAGATTGAACCAAGAACTTTGCTATCTTATCGTGCCATACTTGTGGCGCCTGCTTTAATCCACATAGAGCCTTATTTAGTTTGCATACGTGGCAAGGATTCTCTTTACTTTCAAACCCCTTAAGTTGCTCCATTTATATATACCAATAAGTTTCTCCATGCAAGATTGCATTTTTCACATCCAGTACTGTCAATGCTAGTAATACTCTTACAGTAGTGATTTTTGGCAATTGAGTTGAATGTCTAGTATGGTCCAACCCCTTATTGTTGAGAGAATCTTCAATCCACTATCACAGCCTTGTACCTTTCAATCAAGCTATTAGGTCGTCTCTTTGTTTGATACACCCATTTGCAAGATGTGGCTTTACCTCTTGTCGAGCTAAGATCGAAAAATAATCACATATCTAACAATAAAAATATGTAAAATAATTAAAAGAACACAGGATTTGATTTGTCCTCGAAGTGACCAAGAGTTCACTGTAAACTGGGTACATCTCCATTGAGCTCCACTAGATGTGGATGTTGCTCAAATCCACTAAAACGGCCAAAATACGGCAACAAGTTTACACCAATCACACGGGCCACCACAAAAATGCACCAAAATCTCTAAATCTCTCGATCTACTCTCTACATGCTACTATTGCTCGAATAGTACAAGTTTCCTCACTATAAACTCTCTAGAATCGTACACCACAACACTGTAATTAGATCTAGAAATAGAGAAGAATACACAAGACACATTAGAGGATTTGCCAAAAAACGAGAGAGAGAACAAAGAAACGATAGAGCCGCCATCCGCTGAAGAAAAATGAATCGGTTGACCTCTTTTAACCCTTCTCTTCATAACCACCCAAATCCAACGTCCCAAAAATAATAATTAATCTCAGGCATCAGATCTAATTTTAAGTGGATCAATCATGTGGCCAAAGTTGCATTCCAATAAAAACACGACTTTGGTAGCAACACCAGGAATCTCCACCTTGCTACCTAAGTTTTGGCTCTCTTCTAGTGGATAAGAACCATCATCCAACGCATTGTAACATCCAAAAATACACAAGTTAATAAGCTGCTTAAACCTCTTAAGTACCTTCAACTTAAACAGGAAAATAAATTGCAGAATTTAAAACTGTAAACAGCTTAATACATGAGGCTATTACAAAACTTGCCCCTGTTGGTTCACAACCATAGCAGCCATATCCCTTCTCACCTCAAAAAAACCAACTTAGATTTTATAAAGAAAATAGTAGCAACCATGGTTTCAAAAATACACACACTAGTTAAACTCTTAAAAAACTTTCACTCTTTGAAAAACTCTTTTCAAAAGAAAACTAGTAACGCCTCCACCTTAAGACATGCAACACTTGATTTAAAATCCCCTTTAAAAACTCTCTCCGCCTGAAAGGCTCCTTTCAAAACAATCAATTAAAGAGCCTCAATAAAACTCCACCAATTGAAATGAATGACAAAACACTCAGAAGGCAAAGTTCACAATCTCAGCCATGAAAAACTCTTAAGGAACTCCACCTTAATGTAAGACCTTTAAACACTCACTTCTAAATAACCATGTGGTTATCCTCTCATGATCACAAGCCTCAACTCAATGGCAATCTCCTTCCAAACAAAACCTATATTCTCTCTGTCACTCTCTTGTTTCTCGGACAAATATCAATTCAATCCAAATTCTCATACCTCTTCACGGAAAGTTGCATTCACAGAAAAGGATTAACACACAGAGACTCAAGAGAAATACTTGAAAGAGAAAAGAAGAGGCTATCATGATTTAAACACTAGCACACTGGTTAAAGAAGCATTGAAAAGGTACTCTCGCATTTTGAAAAACTCTTTCAAAAAATAGGCAAAAACTCCCTTTAAAAGATTAATATCCCAAAGCTTAAAAACTTCACCAAACTCTTTAACACTATGAAGCCACACCATAGGACACTCAAAAACAATGGAAAGCAACTCAATTTAAAGCCTATAGACACTCAAAACCAGTTTGAGAAAAACTCAATCCAACAAACTAGTAATCAATGTGCAAAGAATTCAAGAATTTCGAACTCTCAATTTGAATGATACTTACTCAGAGCAAACTCACTCTAAGATATCACTCTACCTTAACTCTCAACAGCAAAATAAGGTTACTGAAAAAATGCACGACGACTAAGTTGACACATATCAATTACTCTACCTCAATGCACACAAAAAAACCTAACCTCTGCTCAGGCAGGAAAGAGACACTTAGCTATCAATATGTGCAAAATAACAATCTCAGGTAGAATGTAATATCACCAATAATAGTCTTAGGCACTCAACTGAATCAAGAAAACTAAAATGACTTAGCACTCCTCAAGAATCATTCAACAAACAACTGCCAATAAGGAATGGGGAACCTTAGCAATTAATACATATGATATCACACACTCTCAGTATACAATGTATTTACGATTGTCAAACTCAGTTTTGAAAAGCCATTTCCAAAACAAATACTTTAAAGACAACCAACAAGAATACACTAGCACACAAAGAACTTAATAAGGACTCTTCCCAAATCTCGAATGTAATAATCACTGATCAAACACCTCTCAAAGGACACTCAAACTCAAAATAGGACTGGCCTTGTTCTAGATTCTGAAAGACCTCAAAGATCCCAGGCAAGAGCCATACACTAGGGATTTTGCAGTCGAGGAAAGAAGTAGAGCCAGTGACTAATAGCAAACAAAGAGGGAAAAACATAGATTATACTTGAAAACCCTAAGAAATTAGGGTTAATCTCACCAAATTGAGGCAAATGATCAAAAAGCTCCAAATACATCAACTAGACAATTGAAACCATCAGTCAATCGAGAAATAACCACCGAAAAAGAAACTCGCCACAGCAGCCACCAACCTCGCTCTGATACCACTATAGAGCCAAGATCGAAAAATAACGACAGATCTAACAATAAAAATATGTAAAATAATTAAAATAACACACAATTTGATTTGTCGTTGAGGAGACCCGGAGTTCATCGTAAGGCGGCTACATCTCCGTTGAGCTCCACTCGATGTGGATGGTGTTCAAATCCACTAAAATGGCCAAAATATAGCAACAAGTTTACACCGATCACAAGCGCCACTGCAAAAATACCACCGAATCCCTAAATATCTTGATCTACTCTTTACACGCTATGAGTCCTCGAATAGTACAAGTTTCCTCACTGTAAACTCTCTAGAATCATACACCCACAATAATGTAATTAATCATATCTAGAAATAGAGAAGAATATACACAACAAATAAGAGGATTTTCAAAGAAACGAGAAGAATCGAGAAACGAGAGAGCCGTCACCCCTCGAAAAAATATGAATTGATTGACCTTTTTTGACCCTCATCGTCATAACCGCCCAGATCCAATGGCCCACAAACAACAATAAATCTCAATCATCAGATTTGATTTTAAGTGGATCGATGACACGGGTGGCCAAAGTTGCATTCCAGTAAAAACACGACTATGGTAGCAACACCAACAACTCCACTCCACCTCATCTACGTATCAAATATCATGTCTCAATTTGTCCTAAAGCTATGATTCTTGCTCCCATTGCTTTTATCTATTCATTTTGTTGAATCGTTTCCTCAAATGTCAGTGGTTCTTTAGTGTTTTCTTCTAGTACTACTGCATTAGTATATTTAGTATTTGTCCTTTTTGTCTAGTGGATCTCCTTGGTGGTTTCGGACTTGGTGGTTTCTCAACCGCTTCTTGTTGGCTCAGCCTTGCCTCATCTAGTATTTGTTTGATGCACACTAGTTTACCAAGGACGCTATATGGTCCTTGAAAAATCTTCTTAAAAAACAGGCTCTTGTACTTCTACAATTTCTTCTTAACAAATCTCTCCTTCAAAATTTTTTATACTAACGTAATTATACCTTAAAAGAAGCATCTTCGTGGACCATATTATGTCACATCTCAAAGTTTTAAGAACACAATAGAGATAATTGTATGCAATTAAATAAATAAACCTATTTTCATGCACTACATGCCAAAAATAAATGTTAATGTTTCATTACGTAGTAATATAGAGATTTAGTAAGCTAAATTAGAATATGAAAGTACTCCCTCCGTCCCACATATATAGTCCAGTTTTTCGTTTTGGGTTGTCTCATATATATTGTCCCATTTTTATATTTAATAGTATTTTTTATATTCATTTACAATTATATCCTAAATATGTCATTGACAATACAAACATATTTATGATTTCTATTCATTTAAATAAGAGCATTAAAGAAAATTTATTTGTAAATTTACTTTTCCAATATTATTTTTTATCCTTGTATAAAAACCAAAGTGGACTATATATGTGGGACATACGGAATGAGTATTTAATAAAATTACAAAATGAAAAAAGAATTAGCAACAAGCGTAATAAATGGTTTACAAACCAACAATATTAAGATGATATATATATATATATATATATACACATATATACATGCATATATATATAATCAATAATCTTATAGGTTTTCTCCAATTTTAAAATATGTCAATCTGATACTCGTTACTGACTCAAATCCAATTTTCCATTAAATTAAATGAATAGAACAAAATTATATTTGAAGTATCACTGCAAGAAATTTGATTTTTAGGGGCGACCTGTCATCCCTATAGCTTCGTCCCTGTAGATAATTAAGGACAACATAAAGACTATTAGGGGCAACATTATATTATGTCGCCCCTAATGATCTATAGGGACGAAGCTATAGGGACGATATGTCGTCCCTAAAGGCCCAGTTTTTAGTAGTGTATGTTGGTCTAATGAATGAAAGACTAATCACTCTTGTTATAGCTAGGAAATCTCTGTACTCCAAATATGAATTTAGTGAAATATGATTATTTTTGATAAATTACTAAAATTAAAATACATGAGATGTAAACATGAAGCTCGTAGACATGCTTAGAAAGTACTATAAACATGTCCCTGCTAATTTAGGCAATTACGACTATATTTTCAAATTCTCTCTATCGTACTTGTCTAGATACGCAAATACAACTTGATCAATATCATAATTCCAGATCATACAAGAATTGAAACTCACATCTTCTACATTCTTGTTCTTAACTACACTTGTGACACTCACGTCTTCTTTATTGTTCACTTGGAGTTGACAAATTCAAATGTTAATTATACTATTTTTCTTAAACAATCTAATTAATTAGAATGAAAACTTAATCTGGTGCTTAATTATTGATCGAGTTACACAATTGAGAAGATAAAGTATTGAGTGTTTCTTTTTTCTTTTTTAAACTTGAATTTGTGATTAAAAAAGATGGTTGAAATTTGTAAATTAAAAGGCTAGACATGAAACTCACAGATTATGGTTAGAAATAAATTTCTAAAAAATTTTTATAATGCAAATAGTTTGAGTAAAGAAAGACTCAATGAATTTCAAGGAAAAAAATATACCCAACTAATTATGAACTTCCCATGATTTGATCTATTTTTGAACCAAAACACTGCATATTCAATATTAGGTGAGAAATGCATCCACACAATTAATTTATAGCACTATTGACTAATCTATAAGTGGAACCCACAATCATAATATTGTTTATGTTGGGTAGTCTTGATTTTTGTTACGTTCCTATAATCATCTTGGCAGTCTGTGCATGCCAATAATATTCAATTCTTCCTTGTGTTCCACCAACCAGGGACACACAAACTCACTACCTTTTTGACCCGTAGGGCTTTCCTGTTATTTAATTTTTCTATTAATTTTTAATTTTGCATTTTTCGAGTAATTAGTAGCTTGATGATGATGATGATAATAATAATAATAATAATAATAATAATAATAATAATAATAATAATAATAATAATAATAATAATAATAATAACAATATTTTCCTCGGTGAATGGCGATGGTGGCAATGCAAGTCGGTACAAAAGTGGCACATGATTAATATTATAATTTGTGCCCACTTTGGCGTGAGACTCAATAAAGGAAGAAGATGATAAAATGAACTATATATGAAATAAACATTATTTATAACTATGAAATGCATATTACGATTACATTACTAATTAATAAGGGTTTGATTAAAACTATTAGTCCTTTCATAGTTTCATTATTCAGAGTTCAATAGAAGTAAATACCAAGTGTTTATGCCTCAATGAGTAGACTCTGAGTTCTAGAAGTAAATACCAACTATTTGCCACCAATCTTACTTTTACATCTTTGAAGTCTTCCATCTATATATATTTAACTCTAAAGACCTACTTCTTTTCAACCATTGTGTATTTACGTAAGGGAGAGGGACTAAATCCTAGTTATTATTCTTATTCAAAGAACTTATTTAAACTTTTATATAATTTTTCTTAGTCATCTATCTTTTATTTGAACAACCTTATTTATTCTTACATTTGTTTGGATGAGTGCTTCTTCAAAATAAATAAATAAAGAAAAAGAAAAGAAGAAGGTTCCAATGTGTTAAAAAGATATTGAAACTGAATTGTGTTTATATACTGTTACTTTAATCATATTGCAGTTGAATAATTCTAGAGGCAAGAACACAAATTACCAGACTCTCGAATAATAAAGCACATGTTTTCTGCCATATGAGTTCCGTTATATTGTCATTCAGCAAATGGTTAATATGTATGCAAATGAACAAGCATGGTAACGTTTTCATCATTACTCAATAAAGTCACCCAAAACAGTCCCTTCCTACTCCACTTCAAATCTTCACTTATCTCATCAGGAAGTTTAAGGAACCACCGGTGGTTCCTTAATTACGGAACCATCGGGCCATCCGACCTCCATTTTAAAATCCGAGCCCAGATCTAGAATCAACACCGGGACGGAGAGCTTCAACAATTTTGAAAATTTTCCGGCGACACCGTGGTGGCCGGTCAAATTATCCAATGAGAAGTCAATCCTCTAGCTGTCCGTACGCTCCGTCTAATCAATAAGGAACCTAATCTATGTTAATACTCTCAAATTTTTAAGTATTTATAGATAATATAGAAGTTTTGGACCAAAATTGAATGAATATAAAAGTTTAAGGGTCAATTTGAAAGAATTGAATAGTTTGAGGACCTAATATGCAATAAAATTGGACTAAAAATATTTGGACTAAATTATAAGATTTTTAAAATATGGGGGGCTTAGATGCAATTAAAGTTTGGGGGCTAACTTAAATAAGAATAAGAAATTGAAAGATTAGAAATGAAATAAAAGTTTAGGGGTCAAATTGCAACAATTAAAAGTTAAGGACTTAGAGTTAAATGAAATTTAGGGGCTTACTTAAATAAAATAAATAACTTGGGGACTTGATTTGAAAATATAGTTTATGGCTTAAATTATAGAAATTAGACCTTAAGGATTTGAAATTTAAATAAACGAGAGGGACCAACTAAAATTAATTGAAGAAGATGAGGGACTAGGCTTGCAATTACTAAAATAAATCCTGGATTTGGGTCAAGTAACAGCTCGGCATTACAGCTATGGCTTTCTCTCTCGTTCTCGGCTAAAAATGGAAGAAAAATGGAAGAAGAGGCTAGCCATTCCGACGGCGCCCCTGGCGATAGTCGCCAGCTAAGGTAGTGTCGGTGATGGTGGCCCTCTCGGTGGTTTTTAATTGAAGAAATGAGGATTATTTGGGGGGAAATCAAAGCTAGCGGAAAAACTTGGGCATTTTCAAAATTCGACCTAATCTCTAGTCATTTTCGAAATTAATTGGTTCTATGATATTCTATGGAGGTAGGGAAAGGTGTAGATGTAATTTTTAGGTTGTGAAGTTGAGTTTGGCTGTGGGTGATGCTACTTGGCTGTGACTAATGGCGTGTATGTATATGTATGTATATATGTATGTATTTGTGTGCGAGTTTACTAGTTGCTGTGGAAGGTGGTGGCAACTGCTGTGATCGTTGCAACTATGTTTGTGTGGACCGCCGAATTATTATGGAAGCACAATAGGCATATTAGAAATATAGTGAAATCAAGTGAAAATGGTAAAGAACTAACACTAATCAAGAGAGTGTGTGTGATTGAATCTATGATATAATAATTGGAATAAAGATTTAAAATGAAAAGTTGAGAGATTACCTATAGAAACTTGATTAGTTGCTCTTGTTGGATGGTGAATGAGAATGGAGGAGTTGACAGTGATAATGGTGAAATGTGGAAGAGAGAGTTGGGGGTTAGGGTTAGAACAAATCACAACTCCAAGTATTTAAAAGATACACTAGGGTATGAATTTAGTTACGATTTTCTTATTGGGTTAGAGTACAAATGGGCTTTAAATGGGCTACTAATTGAATTAAATTGCCCCTACATTCAAATTGGACAGCAAATTGGGCCTTAATGAATAAAATAAAAATCTTTAGGGACTAAAAATGAAATAAATTTAAAAGTTTGATCATCAAAAGTAAATTTGAAAAATAAATAAATTTTTTTTATAATAATTAATTATTATAATAATAATGTAAAATTCGACTAGATAAGCATACACTGTTAAATTTTATAGGTAAAGTCGTAGCGACACTTTGAGATTTTATCTAATTAAATATTTTTATTTAGGAAAAATTTGCAGTCACTACAACCTTACCCTTTTAAAATAATTTCGTCCTCGAAATTTAAACTTTCTTGATATATAAGGTTTTAGTATTTTGATAGAATTTCTTCTTCTTTCTCCCATGTTACCTCATCCTTCCCATGACTACCCCAATGGATTTGACTAGAGGAACTCTTCTGTTTCTCAAAATGTGAACCTTTCGATCTACGATGGTTACATGTATCTCTTGATATGACAAATCTTTCTGAATATCCAAAGATTGAAAGTTCACCACATGACTTGGATCATGGACATACTTTCTCAACTGTGAAACATAAAATATATTATGCACGGATTAAAGATCAGGTGGCAAAGCCAAACGATAAACTACTATCCCAACTTCTTCCAATGTCTAGAACAGTCGAACGAACCTTGGTCTCAACTTTCCTTTTTTGCCAAAACGCAAGATACCGGCCCTTCATTGGAGACATTTTGAGAACCACAAATTTCAAGTTCTTTCTCTTTTGATCAGCGTAGCTCTTTTGTCTATCTTGTGCGGCTTCGATCCTTACCCTAATCTTCGCTATAACCTCAACAGTTCTCTCAACCATTGTTGGTCCCAATATCTTTCTCTCTCTCTCTCTCCCCCAATAAATTGGTGATTGACACCGTTGGCGATACAATGTCTCGTAAGGTGCCATCCCAATAAATTGGTGATTGACACCGCTGGTCATACAATGTCTCGTAAGGTGCCATTCAAATTATAGCTTGGAAACTGTCGTTGTATGCAAACTCTATATGTGGCAAATGAGTTTCCCAACTCCTAGCTAGGTCTAAAACACATTCTCTTAGCATATCCTCTAATATTTTAATGATACGCTCAGGTCGCCCACCTATTTGGGGTGATAAGCACTACTAAAATTAAACTTAGTGCTCATAGCCGTCTGTAAGCTCTCCCAAAATCTCGAAATAAATCTCGAATTTTGATCTAAAACAATGGGCACAAGTGCCCCATGGTAGTCTTCTCATTCGAATAAAACATTATCTTTACGACTTGTACTTAACTGAACATTTCCACTCAACTAAAATTATCAATTTCCTTTCGATCATAGCACATTGCTGCTAATAGCAAAGCCTTAATAATATCGCATATGTTACAACTTAGATTACAACACCCGAGTATATACCTCACAGTTAGTCCATAATAGTCGAAAGGACCTCGTTCTCATCTATGTAAATTTGCAAATTACAAAATAGAACAACCCAAAGTAATTTGGAAATAACAGCATAACCATAAACCCTTCTTGTCTTTTCAAATTTACAAATCTCGAATTGAAAACCATTACGATTCTTGTCATGCTCCAAAAGTTTCTCTCGAGCCACAAATATTTCCTTGAACTTATCCTCCACTATCGAAGCCTTTTGAAATTTGATCATCACGTGATCCAATAGTCATCTCTTTATAAGAGTGGAAATGATTTTGTCAGATTCTCTCTTCAAATGAATTGTTTGTTGAGTCTAAATAGATAATTTGATTAAAAATATAGGTCAAAATCCCAAAACTGATTTTAAACAAGTAACTCAAAAAATTTCAATACTTTAACACATTTTCTTTGCACAATAAGCCAAATGTTGAAAAGGCAAAAATTTTAAAAATCTTTTTTTTATTCTTCTCACAATAAATTTCATCCTCAATTGAAGGCTAAAGAAAACTTCATAATATTGCATTAACTTATGCTCAAAACTCTCTCACTTATCAAACAAGTAAGTCAAATAACAACATGTTCTAAGACAGCCTTATAATAATAATCTCAATGTTGAACACCTTTTTGAAATCGATTTCTATTTCTTTCGCAACAAGAAATGTATTTTGAATCAAACAGAATTTAAAGAAATTCGAAAATGAATAATCAATCAATTTGGAAAGGATGGTGAAAGTAGCTTGAAAACTTGATAAATAATTTCGTAAGATTGCATTAAAAATATTCTCATTCGGATCATGTATGGTTCGAATGTTCTCAAAGGCGACTCTCTCATCAACACATCAAGTACAATCCTCAAATGTTGCTCATGCCGATCAGAATCTTTTGAATAGATCAATATGTCATCGATAAATACAATGACAAACTTGTCCAAATACTGATGAAGAGCTCGATTCATTAAATCCATGAACACCGTAGGGGCATTCGAGAGACCAAAGGGCATCACTGTAAACTCGTAATGCCCATATCGTATCCTAAATGCTATCTTTGGTATGTTTGTCGGCTTGATCTTCAACTGGTGGTATCCTGTAATACCCACAATCTCACATCACTTTGGCATAAGAGAGGAGTACAGTTTAAAAGTTAAGAGACCCTTCCAATTAGGCATGGGGCCTTTCGGGGTAAACTGAAGAACAAAACCGTGCGGGTTAAGTCCAAAACGGACAATATCAAACCGAAGTGGATCGGGTCGCTAGTTGACCGAACCTAAATCTGTAGGGTCCACCCCGCGGCACAGTAGGCCAGATTCAGTTGGGCCATGAGAGGGGTCGGGTTGTTACATATCCCGATTTAAAATCAATCTCCGAGAAAACCGAAACACCCTCCAACCGATCAAACAAATATTTAATTCTAGGGAGGGGATACTTATTCTTTATTGTTAGCTTGTTGAGTTCTCTATAATCAATACACATCCTCATACTGGCATATCCTTCTTCTTAGCAAATAAGATAGGTGCTCACTAGAGAGACACACTTGACCGGTTGAAACCTTTCTCAAGCAATTCCTCCAACCGTACAATCTTTGCCCTCACATTTCAAATCCTCAAATCCCAAAATCCCAAATAAATTTAAAATCAATCACACCCTCAAGATCAAGATCATGCTTCCTAAATTCACATTACATCCTTAAAATCAAAATCACCATATGGTCACATTTCACTTAATGAATTCTCTAAATCCAAATCTGATATCCTCAAAACTCATTCCATAAAAATAAAATTATACATGAATTCTTCCAAATCTCACTCAATCTCGTAATAGTATAGTTCATCAAAATTTCTCATTAGAAGTTCCCAACATAATATATAAACATGCCCCGAATTTCGTAAGGAATACATATAACTTCAATTTATACAATTTGAACTTATTTACCATCAATCAAATCCTTCAAATTCAATATTAAAAACAATTCAAATCAGGGCCTTTAACATTTAATGCTCAGCCAATAATCCAAAAATCTAAAGCCACAGCTTCTACTAATTATCTTTAATCCATAATCTTTAATCTCACAAACTTCATTTTGAGGATAAAATAGCGTATTTGCAACCCAAAATGCAGGCGTTAAGATATAAATTTTCTATTGCATAAAACCTTCATAATCAATGCAATCCAATAATCTCATCTCGATCATGAATATCCTTACTCGTCTTGTCTCTCATCATTTACACTCAAGAATCACGAAATATCTAGCATAACAGGGGCATAAATCTTTCTTAATTATGTCCATCATTCCATTACAACCTTATTTTAACCCATGAGAAGTCCCATTATGGCATGTAATGAATTACAAAGAATGTGGAATTCGATTCCAGTAAGAGACAAGCATAGTTCATAGTTTTTTGGCATTTTGGGGCATATAATTCACAAATGATTTCTGTTGTTATATAATATATAGTTTTCACATTTCTCAATAAATTGGATGCAATTAGTGGTCATGTTGTTACAAATATGGCATTTTAGACTTTTTTTCTGCATTTGTTAGTTATCAGCAATTTTTTCAATTTTTTAAAAAAATAAAAAAATATATTTTTCTGCTATGGGATTGCCCAATTCAAAACTAGGAATTGTTCAAGCTCATTAGGGGCACTTGATTTCCAAATTTTTTTGCATGAAAATAGTTGATTTTAATAATTAAGTTGATTTGAGCTTTTTTTTTAAGCTTTAATCCTTGTAGAAGTGTTAAAAACCTAAAATTTGGGTATAACTAGTTTTTACACTCATGTGTTGTACGGGAAGACATGTTTGTTAACATATAAGTTTCATAAATGTAAATAGAAGAGCCTTAACAGTACTGAAAAAAAATTATTAAAAATTCACCACAATTCTAAAAACCATATGATTAAAGTAACGCAAAAAAAATTTTATAATAATTTCGACAGAGTTTCACTTGTATTTCAGGTAATTTAGTTTTGTAAATATTCGCATAACTTCTAACAATGAACATGAACACACAATAATATAAAATTCTCTTTCAACATCCTAATCTCAAAAATATATTCAAGAATAATAACATTCTTTTATCTACAACAAAACAACATTGATCAACGAAACTCAATGACATTATAGTTTTTCACAACATTGACAATGATATGTAAATAATGATTTTTAAAATTTAATTGTGAAATATAATCAACGCATAGATTTATTATAGAAATGAAAATCTAGCGAGTACAGTTTGACAGACCCCAATAGCCAGTTCCTTCCTCGCTAAGAAACACTTTTACTTGCCCCCCACACCATCCTCATTTAATTGAGGCCGACTGAGGATGTTATTTAGAATTGAACCCTGCAAGACAATTCTCATCCTCATTCACGTCCCATCGTGATCATTTAATTCAAGACTTGTATTTGTATTTTTTAATATGTATTAATGACATCTAATTTTTTTAATAAACACATTCTAACCATACTAAACACGTATATTACTATATTCGATATAAACTCATGAATTTAATATATTCGTTATACTAACATATTTTTTTCAAACTAATCAATATAGATTCATTTTAAATTATATATGATTCTTAATGTAGCCAATAAAAAACCTCATAGATTTTATATTATCTTGATCAAATTTTGAATGAATGATTTGATATCAATTTTTAAATTAATTTGGATAAGATAAATAAATTAAAATATATATGATCCAATGAAACCAACAACAACTTAATTTTAACATGATAATTAATTTTAATTAATTTTTTAATGCTAACTATTTCTAAAAATAATTAATTATATCTAAAATAATTAGCTTAATAATACCAATTTTGAGAATTGAATAAATCTAATTTTAAAGATAGTTTATCTTACAATTTAAAAGGGTTAGAAAAAAATCTTATCAACAAGTAGCAATCTAATTAATCTTAATTATTTTCATTCTTTGAAATAAATTATATTTTCCCATTTTAGAAATATATTTAATTCTGATCAATTTTCATCCACCAAAACTGTGTAAATTTTCATCCACTAAAATTGTGTTCAATTAAATCTTAACGATATAATTATTTTCAATTAATTGCAATATAATTAGTTTTAATTAATTCTCATTTTCTTGCTACACATTTTTAAATTTTAATCTTATACATTTTTTTTAAACATTACATTGAGATTGTGGAGAAATGGAATTGAATTTTAAGATGATTTTATGGTAGAGTTGATAGATTAATTTATATACTTTCACATTATAAAGGCATTTTTTATACTAGATTTTGATTTTGATTAATTTTCACAAGGAAATCTTATCCGATCCATGCTTCTAGCAATTAATACTTTAAGTAAAATATTTATTTTTACCAAGATAATTATTTTATATGCATAAGAGTAAATTTATTGACAAAGATAAATAGTGGATATCAAGGTCTCATTGATTTTATCGTCAATTGGAAATATTAATAATAAGTAAAAATCTCATTTCAAACAAAATGTTTTAATTTGTCAAAATTGTTACTATTATGCTCTTAAATTTGCGCAGTGATAATTCTCTGATAATTTTATGGTAAAGCTGATATTTCACCTTATATACCTTCATAGTATAAAGGCATTTTTTATGTTAATAAAATAAGTACGAATAACACCCCTGCGCAAAAAAAAAAGGGCCTTGTGAAATGTTTCAATTCATTCTTTTAAAAATATACAAACAAAATAAAATTCTAATCTAAATGGCCACTTTACACAAAAGTGACTGTTCAATCATCAAGAAAAATTATTGTTCAATCTATGTGATTTCAATAAGAAAAATAAAATCTATATTTATAAATTTTATGTTAATATTATTGTATTTTATTTGAAAACTAATAAATAGCTCTAGTCAAATTTACATTTTTCAAAAAATTAGTAGTAATCAGAAAGGATAAATTAAAATTAAAATTAAAGTTAAAAGAATTAAAAAAAAAGGCTACCAAAATTGCTAAATTAATTTATATTTTTCAAAAAATTAGTAGCAATTAGAAAGGATAAATTAAAATTAAAATTAAAGTTATAAGAGTAAAAAATAGTTTAAAAAATTGATAAATGATGTATATATTTATTAAATTTGATATAGAACTAAATTCAATTTAAATTATAGTATAACGAATTTTTTGTAACCAATAATTAATTATTTATTTGATTAGAATAATCAGTCATATTAGAGGATGCAGCAAGTTAAACTAATGTGTTAATCAAATTAGTAATTAAAAGTAATAATAATTTCAGTGGTAAGAATATTGTTTAATAAATAAATGGTCATGCGTCAGAGTTGAAGCTAAATGACTATTGATGTATTTTATTTTCTTACATGTATTAAAATAGGAAATTGGCGCAAATAGTCTAGTTAAAATATGTTTAGTGTGAAAATGGTCCAAAATAAAAATAAGTAGCTCAAATAGTCCAAACTAAAACTGTTAGGTGCACATTTGGTCCTTTTGGATAATTTCCGTCCATTATGGCTGTTAGTTAAGTCAAAATGTGCTATTTTGTCTTTTTCAAAGGGTATTTTAATCATTTGGCTTAAAATAAATCGTACAAATGGTCCTAACCTTTAAGAATTATTACAATCAAGTCCAAAAGTTAAAAATGCATACTTTAGTTCTAAATTTTAGTTAAATTTCACAATTTTACATTTTATCTTTTTATGGATACTTATTTGGTCCATAATTAATTTTATTGAATTAATTTGATATTGATTAAATATTTTTTATCATAAATTTTCAACACAATAGCATTTGCTTGCCCTATATCATAATGTTCAAAAAATTTCTTTAGCATTAGAGGTGCGCGCATTTGATTTTGACAAATAGTTAATAATAAATGTAATTGTTGTACCTAAATAAAATTTTATTAGGAATATATCACTGTAAAAAATATGTCAATTAAAATAATTAATAAAATCGAATCAAAAAATTTAAAAATTCATTGTAATAAACCTGCATCTTCCTTGTAATAGCTCTTTTTATCAATAAAATTCATTTCACAAGTTTAGATTTTCGACTCCAGATATTTCTTATATATATATATATATATATATATATATAAAGTCCTAACAAAAAAAGAGAATTAAAAAGAAAATCAAACAACCCCCTACCCATCCCCACCCCACCCCACTCCAACCCAACCCAAACCCAACCCTACCCACCAACCCCCAACCCCAAGAACCACCAACACCCCCACCAGCCTTGTGCTTGTAGTGGTTCTTGGTGGTGGGGGAGGGTGGGCGGGGTTGGGGTGGCGTGGGGAAGGGGGTTTTGATTTTTTTTTTTTTCGGTTTTTTTAATTTATTATTTTTTTATTTTTAGAAATATCCGGATTCAAAAATCCAAACTCATGAAATAATTTTTATTGATAAAAAAGAGTTATTACAAGGAAGATGCAAGCTTAGTACAACGAATTTTTAATTTTCTTATTCAATTTTATTAATTCTTTGTATTTAGTATATTTTTTACAGTGATATATTCCTAATAAAATTTTATTTTGGTACAGCAATTATATTTTTTATTAACTGTTGATTAAAATCAAAATACACGCATTTCTAGTGCTAAAGAAAAATTTCGAAAATTATGATATTAAGGCGAACAAATGCTAATATGTTGAAAGTTTCTGATAAAAACCATTTAATCAATATCAAATTAATTCAATAAAATTAATTATGAACCAAATAAGCATCTATAGAAAAAATAAAATATAAAATTGTGTAATTTAACTCAAATTTGGGACTAAAATATATATTTTTCAAACTTTTGAACTTGATTGTAATAATTCCTAAAGGTTAGGATCGTTTGTGCAATTTATTTTAAGCCGAATGACAAAGATGCCCATGGAAAAAAGATAAAATAGCACATTTTAACTTGACTAACGGCCATAATGAATGGAAATCATCCAAAATGACCAAATGCACACCTAACAGTTTTATTTTGGATCATTTGAGCTACTTATTTTTATTTTGGACCACTTCACTGCAAGAATTTGTATCTTTCGTTAGAAAGTTTCTGCAAATAAAGTAAAATTCGTAGCCAAAGATTACCTTTCCCCACAAATAAGAGGATTTTGTAGGCTTATGATTTTAGCTATAAATTTTAGCGCGCTACAAATTTTAGTGCACTACAAATTTTTCGCAAATAAATTAAAATTTATAGCCAAAGAATATCTTTCCCTACAAAAAATGAATTTCGTAGGTATACAATATTTCTTGCAAATTAAAATTTGTAGCTAAAGATTATCTTTCCCCACAAAAAAAAAATGGTTCGTAGGCATATGATGTTCGCTAAAAATTTTCCGTAAACAAATTGAAATTTGTAGCTAAAGGATGCCTGTCCCCACAAAAATGGATTTTGCAAGCATATGATGTTTCCTGCAAATTAATATTTGTAACCAAATGTTACCTTTTCTTGCAAAAAATATGATTTTGTAGGCATACAATTTTTCCTATAAATTTTATCTCGACAAATTACAATTTGTAGCCAAATGATATTTTTCCCAACAAAAAATAGATTGCATAAACATATGATTTTTCCAACAAATTAAAATTTGCAACTAAAGTTCATATGCTCTCACAAAAAAAAAAAAAAAACTTTATAGGCATATGAGTTTCCTTACAAAATTTCTACAAATAAATTGAAATTTATAGCCATAAAATATCTTTCTCCACACAAAATAAAAAATAAAAAATAAAAAATTGCAGGTATATGATTTTTCCTATAGTTTTTCAGCATTTGTAGACAAATGTTACATCCCCCCCCCCCAAAAAGGTTTTCGTAGGCATATGACTTTGCATACAAATTTTTTACTTACAAGTTAAACTTTGTAGTCAACTAATTGCAATATTTATACTCATGTAACTTTTATATATTATATCAATGAGAATGAATAACAAAAAAATTAAATAGCCTAATGGTTGAGATCTCAACCTCTAAATTTTAAGGTCTATGATTCAATTCCTATGTAATACATATCATTGAAACCAATTAAGCAACTAGTAAGTCGAGTTGGGTTGGGTTGGGTTCGGTTCGGTTTAAAGAGATGGTTAGTGGGTCGGGAAAAAAATTAATTTTTATTTATTTTTTAAATATATAATTTGTTAGGTGAGACATTAGGACACAAAACATATTTGTCGCCTTTGACTCTGACCCTTCCTCACCAACTGTATTTGTCTTCAAAAGATTTGTAGGGACAAAAATTCAACCTACAACTTCAAAGTTTTGTCATCTCTAACTTTTCCCTACAAGCTCTATTTGTTTTCAAAAAATTTGTAGCGGCAAGCACTGGCCTTCGAACTCCTCAAAATTTGTAGCCTATTACCTTTCCTTTCGAGATTTGGCCCACAAAGTTGGTTACAATTTTTTTGTCTCCTCTGTCATTTCCCTACAAATAAAGATCTTTTGCTACAAAAATATTTTGTAGGGAAAGGTCAAAAAATCTTGCAGTGCTTGCACACTAAACATACTTTAACTGGATCATTTGTGCCAATTTCCCTCTTAAAATTTTCGAATTATTATTATTATTATTATTATTATTATTATTATATATATATTTTAATTCCTTCATATTTAGTGTTGCATGTATTAATGAAAATGTGATAAGTGACCAAAGTTATGACTTATAGTAGTTATCAAATTAATTCTAAAAATAAAAATTAACATCTTTTTATTAACAAAAGTTGAAGTGCAAACTTGGCATAGTACCACGTTGGCTGCGGTTTTCTATTTCAGAAAAATCCTTTTACGTATTTAAAAAATTACATAAAAATCCTCTTTTCTATTTTTACCACGTTGAAATGGTAATTTCAAATAATTTTTATAGAAAATGTGCATTGACCAGTTCAAATAGTGGGTAATTATTTTAGATCAAATATTGAGTAATTAAATAATTAAATTTATATTGCATAATTTATTACTTTGAAAGGAAACAGAAGAGAATAACTTCGATGTCTCATTTCCTTATTTCGTATGCCACTTAAAAAATAATTATTAAAATAATTATTTATTCATTTTTTAATTTTTTTAAAAAAAATTTACAAGCATCAAAAATAAAAAATTTCAATATTTTTTAATATTTAGCATTGTAAGTATTAATGAAAATGTGATCAGAGATCAAAAGAATTAATTCTGAAAATCAGAATTAACTTTTTTATAAACATTTTAACTTTTTCAATCTATTATATATAGATAGTGCCAACTTGGCACAATGCCATGTTTGCACTATCACGTTGGTACGCATTTTCTTAAAGAAAAAAATCAAATTTAGAAATAAATCTTAAATCTGATTTACTTGTTAATTCTGTCATATTTTAAAAAAAAAAAGATTCTATACAATTTTTTTAAAAGGAACAAACAAACAAAACATAGTTTTGAATTTAGAAACAAATTTAATTGTTCATTCTTTTTCAAATTTGATTCTATATAAAAACGGCGTTTAAATATCGATTTACTAATTGATGCTGTTTGCTACTAAATAAATGAGGAAAAGTCGAATTGTAGCATATGTTTATTTAAAAAATAAAAATTTTGAGTTGAATTGAAAAGTAATATTTGGATTAAATAAATATGACAAATGTTGGACTATATTTTGCTAATCGATGCTGTTTAATATTTGATTTTATTAATTTTGACTAAGAGCAATATAAATAAAATAGAAAACTCGACTTGGATATGGCCCGAATTCAATTTAATATTCAGTATGTGAATATTATAATAACAAAAAATTTCGAGTGCTAGTGGCAAAAAAAAAAAAAAAGGAAAACTTGAATTGGATATAGCTCGAATTCTATTCAATATTAGTATCAATATATCATAATAACAAAAGTCAATCATAATCGCTTTTGGATGTTGGTATTTTGTTAAAGAAGCCAGTATTCAGTCATGGTCAGTTATACGACACAATACCCACATTTACAAGTTGTGTAGATTTGAAGGTTCTAATTATATATGATAGAGATGGCAAACCAACAAAATCAATGATGAATATTGTTTTCAAAAAATATATTTCAAAATTTATAATTTTTTATTTACTTCAATTTTTTTTAAGATAGCCGTCCTATGCTTGGCGACTAAAACTATGCAATGCAACGTACAGTTGGTGGAATTCAAACTTGGATCTTTAGGTTTCAGGGCTTTAATATTTATCCCCCTAGCCAATCAGATAAGGTCTGATAAGCAATTTAGTTCACTACTTAATAGATTTGTATTGTTTATTTCGTACATTTTAATTTTATTTGAAATAGATTATAATCTCTCTGTATATCGCACCGGTGTAAAACTAATATATATATATCTATATATATATATAGATATATATATATATATATAGACACACACATTGACTCACGTCCACGTAGTTCCACCAACTCCAACTATCACCACGGTGCATTTCTCTGTCCTTGCCATTTGCCGCTCGTGAGCCTGAAAACCGACCCTGATGCAGTTGCCGGTTGGCACCGTCAATCGCCTCACATCAACTGCTGCTACCAAGTCAACCCAACTTTGTCCAGCTCGGCAGTTGCCCCCACGTCGATGGCCCCTAACAGTACCAGTCTCCGTCGCTACCACTTTCATTGGCAATGAATGTCGAGCACGGTGGTGGCTGGTGTGACTAGTGACAAAGATTACAATGATAAGGTTGGGTTTATTTGAGCTGCATGGGAGACTGAAACTGGAGGTAACTCGCGGTGGTTGGTGCTGGTGGTGATGGAAAACACGATTGGTGATGGCTATGGCGGTGTTGATGCGATACTGAGATGGTGGGAGGAGGAGATTTTCAATTCAAGTTTCACATAGTACGCCATGTTTGTAAAATGGGGGAACGGTGGGTTTATTTATTTTTGTTTTTATTTTGTATTATTATTACTATGATATTAAATTTTAATTTGTACTTTTTTTTTAATCAAAAGCTTTAAAAAAATTAAAAATAAAAAAATATGGGACCCATAAGAAAAAATGTGTCTTTCCCTCTCTCTTAGTAGACATTATTATTGTAGAAAGTAGCATTGGGGTTTAATAATCCTTATCATTAATAAAGCTTTGAGCAATACTTGGAGTACACACACTTTTTGTGTGGTAAAATACCACACACTAATAGGGGTATGGGCCCCCCACATTCAGGGGGGACATTTTGGTCATTTTGTATTTTGTGTATTAGAGTGTGGAAGTGTGTTGTAGTGGATTTGTGTGTACTTCTTACATTTTTCTTTTTTTAAATCACTTCTCTCTCAATTATCTCACTTTTTCCTCACATTTTCTTCATCGCCCTGTATCCTTTCCAAAATCACACATTCATCTATGTACACTTTTTACTATTATTTTATTATTATTTTTAAATTTATTTCTATTTCTCTTCTCATTTTCACTTTTCTCTCTCATTTTTCTATATCCTCATTTTCATTCTATTTCTATTAAAATAATCATTTTCTCTCTATCTTCATTCTCCACATCATTTTAAAAACCCACTTTAGCGTTGGAGATGCGCTAAGCGCATCTATGACACAATTCGGAGTATCATTAGGAATTTGTACTTGAATTGTGAAAAAAAAAAGTATAATAATTGTTGTTTATAAAGATTGATTGAATGATTTATAATCATGAGTTGAATGCTATATTGTTGCAGATGACAATACCTGAACTAGAGGTGTTTTCATGGCTTCAAAACGGAGCGGAGTTCAATATTGTTGGGGGCTTTGACGCATTTAACACAACTGTATAAGGTTTTCTCTGCAATGGAGCAAAACTCAGCAAAAGTAAAACATGCATTAAAAAAAATAATTAAAAAAAAAAGGACACCTCATGTTTTAATCTTTACTAGTTTTTACGGCCGTGCGTTACACAGTAGTAAAACTATGTTAAATAAATAATAAATTATTTCAGACGTGATTTAAAATTGTGTTTAATTGTTAGTAGCATAATTAACGTCTGTTACAATTTAGTAGTATATATTATTACAATATTTCTATATTAGGTTTACAATGTGTTCACAATTAAAATGATTAAAAATAAATCGTGAGAGATTAATTTAATAAATTGTGTGATGTGTGAAAGATAAATAATATAAACTGCAATAATTAAAATTACAATCCAATTAAGTATTTAAATGACATTAGTTTTAAATGAATTACAATGTAATACAATAAATTATAGTTTTCAAGTTCTAATAATGCTTTAACAATGTCAAATATGTACATATCAATAAATTAGCGCAATATACAGCTAAAAATTAAATAATTTAAGAATAATGTCAAGACAATGCTGAATTAAAACTCAAACGTAATTCAAAATAAACACATAAAGTACGTTAACCACAATGGTGATCATGTAACATAGAAAAAATATAGGTCAAAGTAGAAACATATGTAAAATTAAAAATTATTTAAAATCAATGTCAATTTACAATTTTATTGCATCGTCATCCACTAATAATTATGGCGAATCTGCAAAAGAAATAATATGTAATGTATTACAACACACCCCATTGTCGTGCACCATATGCACCAACCCAAAGTATTACATTTCATACCCAATTTAAATTTCATGATTTTATTTTTTATTTTTCAATTACTTGGACTTATAATTCATTGTTTTATTGTCTCTTTTACAATTAACTTAAATTATGCATTATTTTTCCCTATATGAGGTCATGTGCCAAAAGCCAGAAAATTAATTTCATAAACCTTTTGCTTAATTTTGACAAAAAAAGTCACTACAAAAAAAAGAGAATTTTCACCATTAACTTTTTTTCCCAAAAAAAAAAAAAAACAGAGAACTAAAAAAGAAAAAACAGAGGACTAAAGAAAAAACAGAGGGTAAATGTTTAAAAGTCTAGGCCTTCCAGTCTCCAAAAAACAAAGAGGATGATCAAACTATCATTTTCGATAAAATATTGGTCGCAATATGGCAATTTTGCAAGGACGAAATCAGCAAAAGTAAAATTTTTTATGACGCATTAATTCTGAAGCAACAATGTAAAGAATCTACATGAACTAAATAGTAAGCAAACTCAGTAGTAGCTTGTTGGCACCCTGGTGACGTGGCACTCAATCAAACCAGGTCCTCGCAACGTGGACCCTCACTGATGTGTCACGGGTACCAGGGCGGCTGGTGACATGTCCAGTGTCCCAGGTCGGACCAACAATGGAATGTACCCCACTGGAGAATTGGTGGGAGGTCTCAGTTTAGCTCGGCCATAGCCAGGTCCTGATGCCAGGGGCCCAGGTCGGCCGACGCGTGGAGAACTCTTCCCATCGTTGGTTTCTGACACATGGTCCGAGTTCAGCTCGTCCATGACGGGTCACCAGTCCCTCTCGCTATAGTAGCCGACAACAAGGACAATCCACGCGTCACCTGACACCGTCTGCAACCAACAGAGCATCTTCTCCCGTCATTAATGCAACGGCGGCAGTCCACAAGTTCCAAGGTCAACGCATTAAATGGGCGACGGCTTGCAGGCGTTGCAGGTGCAATGATCACACCTACTCTGGCGCTCGTACAGTGGTCTCATGATGACCTACCTCGGCCTACTCCTTCCTTGCACTATAAATAGAACACTTAGTGGCCATTTGTACACACGAAAAAAAAATCTGTAAGCAAGGACTAGCTCGGACATTAATACACTTACACTTTATTTCTTCAGTTACTACTATCCAGATCCTAATATCCACCCCAGTTGATAATTAATTGGTACTTACTGATTTCGACATCAACATAGCTAATAAGCTCAAACAATCTCATATATTTTTACTCCCAACATTCTAAAATTATTTTAGCATCAACTTAGTTTGAACTTTTTATTTGCTTCTCCACACCCCGATAATACACGGGCAGTAATCACTAATAAAAAATAATAAGATATGAAAAATATAGCTTGATTCCAGGTGAATCAAGAAAGTTTGTGATTTAAATGTGAAAAATCAGTAGATATTTAAAATTTTTAAAAGATCTATAATATATATAATTTTTAGAGATGCTAAAAAGAAAGTAAAACATTATAAAACACGTAAAAATAAAAACACTTGTTGATAAATTTTTGCCACCAAAAGAGCAACTAATATAATAGATCATTAAAAAAATTAAATTACAATGATCAATTATTAATGCGTAATGCTAACATTGTTTATTTACACCATTAATTCAACTTATTTAAGAACTATAATGATGTCCTAAATTAATTAATAGACATTTCATTATTGGTCACTATTTAGAGTACTATAATAATTTAAATTTATAATAATCGATTAAAAAACATTTAAGTACCATAATAATTTTATCTTGTAATAATTGATTTATATAACTCATACCATAATTAGTTTCTATTCATCAGATCATGTATAAGTACTTTAATTAAATTGTAGCAAGGAAGTTTAAAAATTAGTAGTGACATTGTTAAAACTTTTCTCCACAATAAATTTATTTTATTTTTCAATATTTATTGTGTAGAATTTATGAATTAATCCAGCTGAAAATGAAAAATATTGTTTCCATCTTCGGATATTTATTAAAGATATTTATTATATCATTTTATTCATTTGTGTAATTATTATTTATTAAGATTATACTAAAATAAAATGCTATTTGACTTGTTCAAATGAAGAACTTAGAGCAAAAAATTAGGATACATTTGTTAAAGTAAATTAGAAAACCGTTTGAAAAATCAACCCTTCCCATTATCTACTGACACTTAAAACTACCTGGACACGTGGCATTCAATTATATGGACATCAATATAAAAACAACTTTTTTGTCCTAAAACAGAAGTTAAGCATGTCCTAAAACCACTATTAGAAAACCACAATACCATGCACCTCTACTTTATATATATTATAAATATCATCGTGTAGAAATTAAATTTTCAACTCTCATTTCTTCTCTCATTGCCCCATTAAATTCTCACATTTCTCCTACCCGTTGAATTCTTAGCGGCTTAGATTCTATCACTAGAAATCGCAAAATTCTGAGCTTTATTTCCGGGCAACATTATTCACTCCTCATAAATATTATCTCCTACAATCAAATTCCAGACAACGAAGCATTATTCTAATATAAATATAATGTATTTACATGGTGGAGTTTTTGTTCTAGTTCAAGTTTACACGGAGAAGCCATGACAAGAAACGAGGAAAAACAGAATAAAAGGTTTGATTACTTCATGTTTGCTGCATTTAACTCGGACATATATCAGTTAGTAAGCCATGCTCTTGTAATTGGATTCGTAGTCACTTTCACCAGTACCAGGATGGTTTATACCTTCTAATTCTCAGAGAATACGATCATAGACTTGCGTGTGTGTGTGTGTGTGTGAGAGAGAGAGAGATGTTATAAGCCCACAGCATATGGACAGAGATAGAGAGAGAGATGTTATAAGCCCACAGCATATGGACAACAGCATCCGGTTCAAATGTGTACACAAACAGAACCACCAGTTATATACAACATTGAAGAACTCTTCAAGCATTTTTTCGGGTTTTGTTCTTTATTCCCTTGTAAACACATACAAGGCTCTGAAACTATAAAGCTTAGTTAAACTTACATGCACCAAGCTTCTCCTCTGTACAATGCTAGCAAGCGCGTGCTTCTGTCATCTGCCTTGCAACCGATCCATAACCACCTGAAACTTTTAGAGATGCGAACAGGCAGGAAAGCCTAGCCATCATAGGATTAGCTCTCTGCATTCTGGGTAAAATCGCTAGCTCCTTACCAGAACCTTCATTACAGGGGTTAGGATACCCTTCCAGATCTGCTTTTGTAATGATTACAGCGTCCCCCGAGGGACAGACATTGCGAGACAACATTCGCTGCTGCTTGTATGCTTGGACTGCCTGGAGACGAGACCAAGTCAAGTCATCATTAGAATTAGATCTTAGATGCAGTTTTAGTCATCATTAGAATTAGACCCTAGATGCAGTTTTAGCTGTGTTCAGGTAGTTATTTTATTTTGCTAAAGGTTGACTTGTGTTGGGATCAAGATATCTGTGGATAATAATACATAGTTGTTTCGAAATTTGTATTTAATACTTAAGTTTGGTTTTGACTGAGTAGAAGTTACTTTTCAAAGAAAACGAACAAACACGGTAGAGTTACCTTCCATTGAGATGGAGCTAGTAAAACCCTCGGTCTTCTAGAGCGAACATATTCAAAAGCAGCAACAGGGCTCATATTCTTATATTCGACCTGCATATCAACATAATCACCAATTGCCCCAACCCAAAAGTATTTTATCTAATAAATAACAAAAAAAAAAAAATGGCACAAAGGACAAAAGCTCTTTCTGGATCGAAGAACAAGACCAGATAGCAAAGCACAATGGTTGTGCTGCGTCCCCTCCCTGCTTTGCAATGGACATATGTTGTTCGACCACTACAAGAATTCTCTGTAACAAATTAATGAAAAAATAAAAATAAAAATGAAGAAGCAAACCACTAAAAATTAAGTACCAGAACGTCATCATACCAATCAATAAACATAATACAAGACAACACCCACAAAGATCACATACCGTGGATGAAATCTACGGCACGGTCGATATCCGCAAATGAAGGAGCAAAGAGATAATCCCTAGTTGGAATAACTAAATGGTTGATCTCATGAGCCTGGGAACAATAAAACATGAGTGATATGAGGCTATGGTGAGAAAAGAACTTAGGCCTTATTCTTTGTAGCACAAATATTATTTACTCAAATTGCGTGTAAATTGTTTGGTTGAAAATGAGAGATAATGCATTAAAAAATATGAAGTAACTGTGTGTGTGTTTGAAAAGGAGGAGAGAGAATTTTTTTTTTTAATTAGATTGTGAATCAAACAAGGCCTTAAATCAGTCGTTTATATTTGTTTATGAGTGAAATATGCAATGTCTTTCTTCCATGAATCAAACGAATAACCTCACTCTTTCTTTTTTTTTAGTCCATAAAGAACAAAGAGAATAGGGCAACAAATGCGATGCCCGCCGTCCTCATCCTGATTCGCAGCTAACCAGGGGGACCACATCCCACTGGGGGTGGGGCAAGGGCATTTTGTCCTCCCTAAAAAGTGAAGACTATTGAAAACATGACATCAACAAGAACCACAGGTACAAAATTTTAATTCATTTGTATACGCTCAATTAAATTCGGAGAAACAGATACATTCCTACAGAGGAATATTCACCATTTCATCAACAGTATAGATAAAGCAAAAAGGAGATAGCTACAGGACTATAGATGCCTGGACAAAGAAAATGAGAATAACATGGTTGAAATCACACAATTATGTGCCAAAAGTAATTTTACTTGAGAAAGCTTAATCATTTGGGAATAGGTTCCAACATGCCATCTAACAATTTGAGCATGAAAGACAAATTAAAATTCTCCAGTAGCAAACGATCCTTATTGAATATTCCTTATCATCCCCAAGAATCTAACCAATTGGCATGTATTTAGATCATGAGTTGATGCCTGGAAAGCAACAAGTCATAACGATGACACCAAGCTTCAGCTTAATTACTCATCACCCAGGAAATCACATATCTTCTTTCACAAAATAAAAAGAACAAAAACACCAAATCTTACTGCTCTAAGAACCAAAAGGAGAGGCCTTTATTTTACAACGCGCAAATACCAACAGCCACGACAATCTACTAGCAAATTTCGAGCAAGGAAAAATTTTTTGTTGTTTTCACCTAGAACAATTATAGTTGATAATATCCAAAACAGGAAAGATAGGAAATTATTTAATCACTAATATCTAATAGCCACTTACATGGTACAAAGATGTCGATACCAAAGTTTCATAGGGCTCATTAAGAGTAATCACACCTCCAACTCCCAGCTGCTTCAGCCGAGGTACGTCTTTTGGAAATGGAACAGCTCCCAACAACAGAAACTGCATAATCAAGGGACAATAATATCGCTCAATATTTTAAGAAGAAATTCTTCTTCACATCAGTATGGTCAAATGCCATTGAAACCCAGTTACAATGAGGAGAACATGTAGTAAAAGAAAATGACAAAACTTAGAATGTGATTAAATTCAAAAATTTCAACCGAAAAACAAAAAAGAATATGCTGCAAGCAATTTTTTGAGTTGTACAAACCCAACCTGCAATCTAATTTAAGGTAGTTCTAAGCCTTTCCTCTTGAAAGAATTGTATCAACTCTAGTCTTGAAGAACAGGGAAAAGATGCATTTTAGTGCTTCTAAACTCCATCGAGTCGCAACTCGAACAAATGAAATTTAATTTCGCACCACTCAAGCGCACCACAGTCCATTAATTACTTGTAAACACAGTAACACACAGAGAGAAAGTAATTCCATATGTTTAAGTACTAAAAGGATTGCAATTCACCACCCACCCCCACCACCAACCCACAGGTGGAATATAGAAAATTACTCGACTGTGGAACATTTTTCTCAGCACAAAGCAGAATAACAGAAAACAACAGATTCAACGACACACTCCAAAAAGCAAGGAAACCCCAGGTTCAGATGAATCCACAAACCTGAAATAAGAAATTAGTAAAGAATCCCTGATGAATAGATCACATAAACACAGTAAACCATCTCAACCTAGAAAATTAGTGTGATGTCCTGTACCTGATCGATCTGATCCCACCACCTGAACTCAGCTTGAATCTTATTGCGAAACACGTTGTACAAAAGGGTCGGATAGAATAAGATCCGTGCCCCTGCTCCAACTAGAGCTCTCTTTGCATCCACCGGGACTGTGATCAGCCTTCTTTCTTGATCATCCTCGGTAGAATTACTCTCGATCGGTTCATCCAGTTGCTCAATCTTCATCGCAGTCAATATAAAAATCTCCAAACCCAACAAATTCGATTGAAAATTACTTGATCAAGTCAAACCCACTCAACTTTTGGGGAAACAAAATGAACAGTACAAACTATACAAGGCTCAATTTTCCATTGTTTATCGCCTAATTTGAATCGATCTACGTCATGATTGGTGGAATAATTGATTATACAGGAATATCAACGAAAATTGAAGTGGAGTGTGAATTCAGAAGGAAGAGTTACGAAATTCGAGGGAACTAGCGAGCAACGAGAGTGGATTGTACAGGAGTAGCAGTAGTTTGGCGAGGCAAAAAAAAGTACTTTTTGGAGTGGAATTGTGAACAAAAACGTAAGTTTGATGAATGGTGAAGGCGACGGGAATCGAAGTCTTTACTTGCCGTTCCTTCTCGTTTATCTTTTTCTTTTTTGTTTTTTCTACATTATATCGCACTTGTTTGACATATTGTTTTGTTTTTTTATTTATTATTATTTTCGAAATATTTGGTTCAAAAATAAGAATGTTATATAATATACTAGCTGTCCCACCCGTACGTTGCACGGGAAATAATTTTTTCAATTGATAATGATATTGATAGATATTAATGATACTAACATAAAATCTAAAAAATGATTAAAATAAAGAATGAGTTACAACAATAAACTTAAATCATTTAACTTGAAACAATTCTATAAAAATTTCAAAAGGGTTTCTTCTATATTTCGTACTAATCCATCCTGCAAGATGTAAGGAATAACTCACGAAAATCCATATAGCTTAATTTACTATTCTCTATAAAATAGCAACTTAATTAACATTTACACCCATATTTTGCACTGGATGATAATTTTTAGTAGTAATTGTGATAATATATAATATTTTGCTCATTGCAAGATTAATCTACTAATATAAATCCAAAATAAAATAATCTTAAATATTATAGTTATCAAAATAACTCTGCTAACATTAGTAGAGCTCATTATTTTTTTTAAAATTGTTTTACATTTTATTATATGCAATTATAAATTTTGAGAGATATTAATTATACATTAGTACGGTGTAGGTTATTAACAATTAATATGTAAATAATGATTTTTAAGTTTTAATTATGAAATATAATCAGTATAGAGATATATTATGAAAATAATAATGTAGTGAGTAATGTCCGACAGATCCTAACACCCCATTCCTATCATGTCGAGAAACACTTATCCTCATTCTAGCCCATCCTCATTTACTCTAGGGAGAGCGAGGATGATATGAGAATTACAAACTTCCATTCCCCGTCCATGGCCCCTAGAAAATTCTCATCCCCGTCAATGCCCCATCGTGATGGTTTAATTGAAGACTTTTATTTCGATATTTTATTTATTCAATAAATTCCTTCTAAATATACTAAACACATGTATTAATATATTAGGTATAAACTTACTAATTTAACATATTCGGCATATTAAATATTGAATAATTTGATATAACATTTAAATTAATTTGGATAATACAAATAAATTGACATATAAATGATTAATACTTAAAATATACAATCTATTTTATGATATTTAAAAATTAAATAAAATCTCAATTGGCGAAATTTGATATAAAATAAATAATTTAAAGTAGGTAGGATTTTTAATATTTATTTAGGAGATAGAAATTTAGATAAATATTTAACATAGTCGAAAGCC
This sequence comes from Jasminum sambac, assembly GCA_018223645.1. NCBI lineage: Eukaryota > Viridiplantae > Streptophyta > Magnoliopsida > Lamiales > Oleaceae > Jasminum > Jasminum sambac. The sequence goes on from CP073644.1 coordinate 15,749,946, forward strand.
AGTTAAAATATTCTAATTGAGTCATATAATTCCAATAATTGATTGAGTCGATAGCCAATTGTTTAGCGAAAGCGACATATTGAACCAAAGAATTATTATATAATTGTTGGTTCGAGTAGTACCAAAATAAAAAAAAAATAATACTATTTGAAGACCTATTTTTAGAGTTTGTTACTTAAAAAAAAAAAAAAAGAAGAAATGAGCAGATCCTTTGAAACACCTATAATTATACAAAAAGAAATATTAGGCTGCGTTCTGTTTGGCGTTTTCAACCCGTTTTCTATTTTCTGTTTTCGAAAATGTTGAAAACGCGTTCTGTTCATTGTTTTCAAAAATACATTTTCGAAATCGTTTTCAAAATTTGTATAGAAAACACGAAAACGTCTTTTTAACGTTTTCGGTGCTTTCTGTGTTAAATGTTGAAAATAAAAAAAAATGCATTTTCGGATTTTAAACTTTACATTTATTACATTTGAGTCCCAAATTTTCATTTTTGTATATTTTAGTCCAACCACCAACGACCACCGCCGGCACCACCAGAAAAAAGTCAAACCACTAGATCTGGTGGTTTGACCACCAGATCTGGTGGTTCTCCACCTGAGAACCACCATCGGATGGTGGTTCTCCACCGTCGAGGGTGGAAAACCACCCTGTCGCAGGTGGAGAAGGTGGTTCTCCACCTTCGCAGGTGGTTCTCCACGACCTGCGAAGGTGGAGAACCACATTCGTAGGTGGTCAGCAGTCGCCGGCGACGTTGCCGGCGACTGACTGTAAAGGGAGGAAAAAGGTGGGCGTGGGGTAGGGTGGGGTGGGGGTAGGGTTTATGAAGAAGATGAGGACCTTTTTTGATATGTTGAAAAGTTTAGGGACATTTTTATAATTTTTATTATACTAAATTGTATTTTTTTTAAAGTATAAACCAAACACGTTTTCTATTTTCTCTTCTCAAAAATAATTTTTTCAAAACAACAAACCAAATGCATTTTCTATTTTTTGAAAATAACAATTGAAAACAGAAAACACCAAAATATTTTCGAAAATGAAAACAGAAAATACAAAACAAACAGAATGTCCCCTTAATGTTTTGCCTTCAACTGTAACTCAAAAGAAATATCATAGAAAATACAAAAACATATGAGAATCAAAAGAAAAGCATATTTTAAAAAAAGCACGATACTGAAAAAAGTAAATAAAGTTAATTATGGACTAATGATCAGTCGACTTACTTAGCAATAAGGCCTTGTTCTATTAGGTATATAATTTATCCGCACGCAATTCCGTATACCTCATACTCATTTTCAACCACACATACATTTCCCAAAATAATATTAGCCACACATTTTTACACGGAATACCTCGCACATTAACTTTATACCCAATCAAACAACCCCTAAGATGTAACACCCCAATTTTAAGAATTCAGAATCTTATAGGTGTTAACTTAACTTTATTTTAAAATACGTAAAAAGATAAATTAATTTCGTAAGCACATTTCTTCTCCGTAACAATGTAATTAATTTTGATAATTTTTCATTTTTCGAAATAATTATGTTTCCCCCTTTTAGTAATTTAATTAATTTTGATTAATTTTCGTCTAATAAAACTCTCCCAATTTTCATCAAATGAAAATATATCCAATTAAATCTAAGAAATATCATTAATTGTAATATAATTAATTCTAATTAATGCTTGTTTTTAGATAATTATTTATAAAAATAATTTATTATTTCTAAATAATTTGTTTTTTTAACCACAGTTTTAAGAATTATATGAATCTAATTTTAAAGGTATTTTCTAGTTAAAAAGATATCTTGCATGTCAAAAGATGTCTTTCATTTTTTAAGAAAAATCGTGTTAACCACGGTAACCTAATTAATTTTAATTATTATTTATTTTTTAAATAATGCCATTTTTCTGTTTTAACAATACAATTGATTAATTTTCGTCCAACGAAACCATGTCAATTTTCGCCCATTGAAACCAAGTCCAATTAAATAATAACAACATTATTAATTTTAATTAATGGCACTAGAATTCATTTTAATTGATTTTTATTTTAGTTAATTATTTATCAAAATAATTATTTATTTCTAAAATAACCATTTTAATATTTACACTTTTAAAAATTGTATGAATCTAATTTTAAAGAAATCTTGTAATTTAAAAGATATATTACAATTTCAATTTTTTTTCATTTTTTTAGGGAAAACCGGCATCAATTTAATTATTTTTTTGTTTTTAAAATGAATTATATTTTCCCCTTTAAGAATGTAATTAATTTGGATCAATCTTTGTCCACTGAACATATATACAAGAAATATTAACAATGGAATTTGTTATTTTAATTAATTATTTTATAAATAATTATAGTTAATTTTTTATTTAATTTAATTATTTCTAAAAAAATTAATTATTTCAAAAATAATTTGCTTCATAACCATAATTTTAAGCATTATATGAATCTAATTTTAAAAAAATCTTAATATTAAAAAAATATCTTAATATTAAAAAGATATCTTGAAATTAATTAAAAAATTGATTAATGTTACAATTGAATGACTAATTAAATAAAATTAATGTTGCACGTTTCTTTTAATTTTTTAAGTAAACATTAAATGAATTGTAATTTTTTATCCCGCAAAAATTAAATCTTAGTGAAATCGCTAATTTTAATTAATTTTCATTTATTAACTTATTATTATTTTAAAAAATAATAAATTCTTTTTAAAATTAATTAAAGGGTCCAAGCTAAGTTTTAAATTTTCATGTTACACATTTATTTTAATTTTTATGTAAAAATTTAATGAATTGTAATTTTTCACTACACAACAATTAAATCTTGCAGAAATTGGTAATTTTAATTAATTTTCGGTCCTTAACTAATTATTTATAAAAATGATTGATTATTTCTAAAATTAACTATTGGGTCCAACCTAATTTTTAAATTTTTAAGTACAAATTAGGAATCGTAGTGGTGTGATTTTCTCTCAAACTCGGGTCAACTGTCGGTAAGTTTCTTTTTATTTTTGTGTAAAACTTTAATGAATCGTAATTTTGTATTGCAAAATAATTAAATCTTAGTTTTAATCAATTTTTTTAGCTAGTTATTTATAAATTAATTAATTATGTCTAAAATTAGGTAATGGGTCTTATCTTATTTTTTGATTTTAATGTTAAACCTTTATTTGAATTTTTGTGTAAAAATTTAATCAATGGTAATTTTGTATGGCATAAAAATTAAATTTTAGTGGAAATTTTTAATTTTAAATAATTTTATTTTTATAAATACGAAAATTATGAAAAAATTACCAGTCAAAAATTTATTCTAATTCCTAAAATACCCTTATATTGTTCAATGCGTAAACTTATAAATTGAAGTTTTGAAAGAAAAAATCAGAAAAATTGAAATTTACTGATTCAAAATAAAATTGAAATTTATCACAAATATATAATATTTGTCGATTTTGTGTAATTAGAAGAGAAATTGTATTTAAGTACGACATCAATATATAAATTATTACTTTGGCTAATTAAATATTGATTAGAAAAAAAATTATTTAGTTTTAAACATAAAATAAAGCTCGCTTTACTATATATTTGCGAGATAAACAAATTGAAGTATTATTTTTCATTTAATTGATTTTCAAGTTAAATCAAACATTGAATAGAATTAAAAGTTAAAATAATTTATACATCTCATTATATTTTACACACAAACATCGATTAAGTATCGTAAACAAATTACAATTTATATTTAAGTTGGACACTAATTCATATATTTGTGGTAAATTTTACTTTTTCAAAAAATAAAAATTCATGTATTAATGGTATACTTATTTTGAAGCTATCATCAAGTCGAGTAAAAAAGAATCACAAATTTTTTTTATACGTAGAAAATGAAAAAAAAAAGGAGAGAATATGACCAAGTGAGTATTTAGATATTATGAGATTGGATAAAGTAGGGTAGAAATAATAAAATGAAATCTATATACATTAATATTAATATATTATGGAGGGAAAAAATAAAGAAAGTTGGATATGGATTAGAAAAGAAAAAAGAAAAAATAAAAAGAGAGTTTTTTTTTAAATAAGAAGACGGATTTAAGACAATAAAAAATATAATAATAAAAAATCATCATTATATATATACATATATATATATATATATATATATATAAATTATTCTATATATAGATAGAAGATTATATTAGGCAAATTAAATCGGTGGGAAAAATTTAGGATGTATTTAGGCGGGAAAAATGCTCCTTATATATATATAGATAAATTTAAAATGTGTAAATATATAATTGAAAATGATGATAAAAAAATGATTCACAGAGAAGTTGTCAAAAAATATGACAGCTTTTTCTAAAGCCATCTTTTTAAATACTCCCTCCATCCCATACATATAGATTTATTTTCTTTTTTGGGATGTTCCAAATATATAGTCTTCTTTCTATATTAAGAAATATTTTTTCATTCATTTACCAAAATAACTTGATTTAATTTGCCTAATTATAACCATTACTTTTTAATATTATTCATTAAATGAAGATAAATTAGGAAACTAGTTATAAAATTTACTTTTCTAATATATTTTCTTAATCTATATAATATATATATAGATATATATATATATATATATAGAAAAGCAGTGAAATTTTAGCCTATTTTTTAATTAGATTAACTAGTTTTCCACTTAAAATAAAGTCCTTTTTTGTCTTTTGATTTTTTTCTTTTGATTTTTTTTCTATTTTTAATAATTAATAATTAATCTCTAATAATCAATTAACTAGTCATTATCTATATTAAATCTTATCCTCGCAAAAATTAGATTTTTTCAAATCTCCACTGATTTGAACTTATCATCTGTATTTTTTTCGTCTTTTGATTTTTCTTCTTTTATTAATTCATAATCAATCTAACAAAAAAATTAATAAATTATTATTTATATTAAATGCTAAATATTAAATCTAAATTTTGTTTCCTTGCATACGTATTGATAATTATTATTTTATTATATCTTTCTAATCTGAATCTAAAGATTTATATTTATATATATAATAAGAGACTTTTTAATAAATAATTAAATACAACACGAAAATTAATTCTTATCAAAATTAAATTAATTAAAACCAATAATTTCATTAATATTTGATTATTATGTGATACAGAATTAGCATTTATTAATTTTTCACACAAAAATAAAACAAAAGTATAACATTAAAATTTAAAAATTTGATTCGATCCACCAATTAATTTTTTAAATAATTAATTATTTTTATCAATGTTTAGAAAACCAAACCAGTCAACAAGTTGGAGAAGGCAACGGTTCAAGGTCAAACGGTTGAACCAGGCCGAACTGTGGTCGAATCGTTTTTAATTTAAAAATTAAAAGATAAATCAAAACCAATAAAATTAAACAAATAAAAGAACGGGTTGAACCGTTACCCGGTCACCGGTTAAACCGGCTGAACTGGTCAGTTACCAGTTTTTACCGATTTTCTAATAGTCCGGTTTTCAGTTATAACCGAACCAGATTTTGGGCCAGGTTCATGGTTGAACCGTCCAGTCTGGTCCAATTTTCTAAATATTGATTTTTATAAATAATTAGCTAATGAATGAAAATTAATCTAAACTAGTATTTTCTCCCGTGCGTTGCACGAGGAGATATATAAGAGTTCGAATTCTAGAAGATGAATGAAAGATTGAGTTGCAGATTTATGATTATCTGAAGCTTGATTTTACAATTAAATTTTATTTTTTTTTAATTTAGAAAATAAAACTTTTCGCGAAAAAATGACCTCATATTATATGGGAGATAAATAAGAGTTCGAATTCTAGAAGAGGAAGGAAAGATTGAGTTGCAAATTTGTGATTATCTTTTTGCAATTAAATTTTATTTTTTTAATTCATAAAAATAAAACTTTTGGCGGGAAAATGATCTCGTTTTATTAATATATAGATTAGCAATTTCGCTAAGATTTAATTATTGTGTGATACAAAATTAAAACTCATTAAAATTTTGCATAAAAATGAAAAAGAACTTGTAACATGATTAGATCGGTCCCTTTACTTAATTTTAGAAATAATTAATTATTTTCAAAAATAAAATTAGCTAAAAATGAAAATTAAAATTAGTAAGTTTTTATAATTTCATTTTGGTGTGATAAAAAATTACAATTCATCACATTTGTACACAAAAACTAAAAGAAACATGTGACATTAATTTTTTTTAATTAATCCTTCAGTTGTAACATTAATCCAATATTTTTAATTAATTGAATATATAACTATATCTTTTAAATTGCAGATATCCTTTAGTGAAATAATTAATGAAAAATGACTTTTAATATTGCATTTCAACAGTTATATCTTTTAAACGGATTTTAGATTAGTTTGGATGGTTTTGTTATTAGATTTGATCAGTAGTCAATTAGCTTTAAGAACGGATTTTATTATTACATTTCAACAGTTTATATCGAATTTGAGTTGCAGTTCTCATCGATTTTCATGGCTTTTGTTATTTGGATTTGATTAGAAGAACTAATAGTCTTCATTTCTCGAATATTTCTTTTTGATTAATTAAACTTTTTCTAGAAAGCAAACACAAGTTAAGCCTTTTGTTAGGCTATATTTCTTCTTGATATTGAATATGTAGCTATTGACAAATATTTAAATCCCACCATAAACTACAATAAAGATTGTCAATAAGGACATTTTACTGATTAACATACCAACAAATATCGAAAAAGTCATTTTTAAAAACAATGAACAACGATTACATGAGTATCGTTAATGGCATTTTTAAAATTATTAAGGTAAATTCGTAAGTTCATAAAACTTTCTTATTACTCTTAAATTTATTTTCCTCGGATCATTTAGTTTCTTTTGTATGATTGATTAATATTTTTAGCTTACATAATTAGTCACAATTGCAAAAGTCCAATAAATTTTATAATTTTTTACAAAGTTGGTTAATTTGCAATGCAATTATTACTATTTAGAAGTATAAAATAAATTAAAATATGAATTGACCTAATTAGATGGATTGTTTGCTGTAAATTTTTGAAATAATTATTATTTCTCTGCACTGATAAATTGCTTTCTCTTTTTTTCATTAATTTTTTTTATACCATTGGGTTGAGATGATACAAATTTTTAAATGTTATAGGTAAATTCGTGGATTAATCGTACTTTTTTTGCACTATTAATTTTTCTTGTCTTGGATCATTTATTTTTTGTACCCATATGAGAAATACTTTTTAACAGTGGAATAGAGTTTCAATCAAAAGAGTGTTACACTCATTTATTATAAAGAAACAATTGTAGTTTCTTCGCACTATAAAAGTTTTATATATATATATATATATATAATCAATTTTTTAAGTCATTAATATAAATCAACACAATATTTTAAATTATTAAGGTAAATCCTTGGATTTATCGTACTTTTTTCATACTATTAATTTTTTTTTCCTTGGATCATTTAGTTTTTATGACAATATTTCATTATGAAAATTAATTATACTTCTATGTTTCTTTTGTATAGTTGATTATATTTTTAGTTCACATAATTCGTTACAATTGGAAAGTCCAATATACTTTATAATTTTTTCCAGTAAATTAATTTGTAATACAACTATTGTTGTTTATAAGTATAAAATAAATTAAAATATGAATCAACCCAATTCGATGTATTACTTCCAGTAAGTTGTTGCAACAATTATTCTTTCTTCAAAGTGATAACTTATTTTCTCTCTATTTTTTTCTCATTCATTTCTTATACCATTAGGTTGAGACGACACAATTTTTAAAATAGTAAGGTAAATTTATGGATTGATCGTACTTTCTTCACACGATTAAATTTTCCTCTTGGATCATTTATTTTTTGTGCCCACATGAAAAATGCTTTTCAATAGTGAAAGAGTTCCAATTAAAAGAGTGTTGGACTCACATTATTAAAGTTTTTTATTTTTTTATTTTTTATATGATCAAATTTTTAAACCATTAATAGGAGTCGACACAATAGTTTGGATTGTTAAGGTAAGTAGGTTGGTTAATCGTACTTTCCTCACACTATTAATTTTTTTCTTAGATAATTTAGTTGTTATGCCGATAAGTTCATTGTGAATTACACTTTTTTGTTCATTTGATTAATATTTTTAGTTCACATAATTCGTTGCAATTGTAAAAGTCCAATATGCTTTATAATTTTTTCCAGTAGATTAATTTGTAATGCAACTATTACTGTTTATAAGTATAAAATAAATTAAAATATTGATAAACCCAATTCAATGGATTGTTTTTGGCAACTTTGAAACAATTATTTCTTTCTTCACACTGGTAAATTATTTTCTCTTTTTTTAAAATTAATTTTTATGCCATTAAGATGAGACAACATGGTTTTTTAAATACTAAAGGTAAATCTGTGGATCGATCGTACTTTCTTTGTACTGTTAAATTTTTTTCTTGGATCATTTAGGTTTTGTGCATATATGGAAAATGCTTTTCAACAGTGGAAGATAGTTTCAATGAAAAGAGTACCGAACTCACTTTATGTGAAGAAACAATTATAGTTTCTTCGCAATAATAAATTTTTTCCCTTTTTTGTATTATTAATTTTTTAAACCATTAGTACAAGTCAACACAATATTTTAAACTGTTAAGATAAATTCGTGGATTGATCGTACTTTCTTCGCAATATTGATTTTTTTGCCTTAGATTATTTAGTTTTTATGCCAATATGTTCATTGTGAAAATTAATTTTAATTTTTTGGTATGGTTGATTAAAATTTTTAATTTACATAATTCGTCAGAATTGAAAAAGTCTAGTAAAATTTTTAATTTTTTTGTAGTAGATTAATTTGTAATACCATTATTACTATTTACAAGTATAAAATAAATAAAAATATGAATTGACCCACTTTGGCGGATTATTTGCGATAAATTGTTAAAATAATTATTATTTCTTCGTACTGATAATTTTTTTTGTATCATTAATTTTTTATACCTTTTGGTTGAGGCGATACAATTTTTTAAACTGTAAATGTGAATTTGTTGACTGATTGTATTTTCTTCGCACTTTTTTTTTTCCGTGGAACGTTTATTTTTTGTGCCAAAATGTTCACATGTTAACTTAGTAAATTAGTACCTCATTGGTCCAATTGACACCTCAATCATGAATCAATATTATTAGTTACGCAACATTGAAGTAGAAAAGTTAAGAGTATGAATTGTGTTCTTATTCTAATTGTATCATAATGAATTGTTGAATGAATATATATGGGAAAAAAAAGAAATGAGAGATTTAAAACTAACAATACATATTTGTTGAGTTAAATTATCAAAGATTAGATTTAAAATTGTAATTATCTTATGAGTACTCACCATCATCTTTGTAATTGATCGATTTGAAATGAGATAAATTACATTATATTTTATTATTATTATTTTTCTAATTCATATAAAATTATTGCAATTTTAAAGTATGAATCAAACCATAATAAGGTCGAGAAATAAGCTTTTAGGTGATTATTATTATTAGTTGTTCTTATATTATAATTATTACGATAATACAATATTCAATCAATATATATGGAAAAAAATGTTGAAAAATTTGTCCTTGCACAACACACGGGTGAAACAGCTAGGGTTTGAATAGGAAATGCATGTTGCAGTCTCGAAGGTGACACAGATGAAGGGTTTAAAGTTTGTGATATATAATGACGATGGTCATCCAACTACCATGACCACAAATATCGTTTATAAAGAAGTGTTTAAATTTATAGTTTCATATTTATTAATCGTATCAAGTACGTTGTTCACTTTTTTTTGTTTTTTTTTTACACAAATCCTTCATGCCATTCATGGTTTGATATGTGAAGTGAAGGATTGTATTTATATATTACTATGTTTATTCTCTTATATTTATTTAGGTATAATGTTCCCGTCATAAGTTTGGTGGAGTTATACAAATTGATTATATATACCATTTATGTATTAGGAGATCATGTACCCAAAAAATTCGTGTGCGCCCCTATCGGCCCCCACCATCAAGAGCAGTTATGTATTATTCATCTAACCTAATGTAGATAGTAAAAAAAATTATTTTTAAAAAATTTGGGTGATGTGGGCCCTCACGCCAAGTGGTGTGGGTACTGTCCCGACGTAGGGAACAGAGTATTGGCATATGCATTAGTGGCACTGTATTTTAAAATGGTAACTTAACGTACTTAGTGGTCGAAAATTACACTTTTAGTGAGTTTTATTGATCATATCTGAAATATGATATTATTTCTAATATTTTTTATAGGTTTCTTATGCTGAAGCGCAAGTTTTTGTGTAAAAGTGATGTCAAAGATATTCCGTTCATCTAAAATTTATTTATTATTTTAGTACAATTCCATTATATAATAACACAATTTTTTATATTTTATGTGACAATTATAGATGTGATTTATATTTGAATGCATTCACCATTTTTGTTAAAACACGAAGATGTTTCTATTTTTTCTCTTGTGTGTTGTTGTTGACTATTATTGATGGTGTTATGTTTGAATTACTTTAATTATTGATGTCTTTAAGAGTATTGTAAATTAAATTTTTGTTTTTTGGTAAGTTTTCCTCCAGTTCTTTATAGGATGAATTGGTAAAATATAGATGGAAACTTTATCAAAATTTTCCAAAAATTATTTTATTAGTTATATTAATTAAGTTTATTGTTGCGACTCATTATTTATTTTATTTTTTCGAGATCTTATGTTAATACGACTAATACCTATTAATACTATTATTAATTAAAAAATTATGCCCCCGTGCAATGCACGGGTAAAACAACTAGTCTTTACGAAAAAGTTAATTAGCCTATATAATTGGGATGAAGGGAGTATCATTTTCCACCTTTCATATCTCAAATGTGACAACTTTGTCATATTTTAAAAATTATTTATTAATTTTCAGCCACATTTGCAAAAATTATTTTATTTAAAATTTATGGTAATATCTATTGATTAAATATATAAAAACAGAAGCTGCTTCTCCATTTTTCAAGCCCAAATCATGTTATTCCTGTTTTTTTTAAACTTTTTTTTACTAACCAGAAATTAATTAAGATATCTTTAATTTGCAGGCTATCAAAAATTTAAATCTTTAATCTTTATGTTTTAGATTCTCCTAGATTTTTATCTCTTAAAATGTGATTTCAAAAGTAATTTTTATGTAAGATTTTTTTTCTTAGATTAAAAACTTTGATTTGAAAATTGTTTAATTTTGCATCCCACGTCGAATTGTTTCTCTTAGAAAAACTTTGATTTTCTTTCTCTTTTTTTGGGTTTCTATTTTTTTCTAAACAAATAACTAAACACTATGTATTATCCTAATTAAAGGTCAGCGACTTAATTTAATTTTTGTAATTATCCATTTATCATCGTAATTATAAATGTATACTTGGAATGAGATTTATCTTTATTCTTATTTTTATTGGTCAATGTAAATATAAATCTTTTTTTTTTATATTAACGTTTATGTTATTTAATTGATTTTTATTTTTTAAGTGGGAGAAGATTCAAACATCAAAACTTGATTTAAAAAGAGAGAGATTTTCTTATTTATAAAATGCAGCGGTTGGATTCCTCCATGTCTTGGACTGATTCACCATTTTCTGGTTGCATCGGTAGGACTAGTTCCGTTTTCTAAACATTAATAATTATAAATAATCGTGACGTGCGTGTACAATTATAATTAGCATGACTATAATTTTTATTTTGATTTATTTATAAGAGTTATTATCATAATTTGTGCTAAAACTTATTATGGTAACATAGTTATTAAAAGTTATTATGATAACATAGTTATTACAATCCAATTTTGAATTTGAGTTCTCACATTTTATTTTTTCCATTACCCATAATAATGTTTACACAAAAAATTAATATTTTTTGTTCAAATATCGAATTACAGTGTTTTTTCAAATATTTAATTTTTAAATAAATTTATGAACTTAAAATTTAAAAATTGGAAAATCAATGAACTACTCGATATGTCATTATTAGCATATTATATATGAATAATTTGATCATTAATAAGGAAGTTTGGCCTAAAAATACTAACGATTTTATTTTATTTTTTTTGAAGGGGCCAACGATTTTAACTTAATACTTGCAGATTTTTATAATTAATTAAAGTTCTCTATGGCATGACTACTCTACTGTCACTACTTTATATTTACTAGACACAAATTTTTTTAATTGCGAATCAATTAATTAGTAATTGTAGTGATACCCCTACTATAAGTGCATTGAAAATAGATATTAAAAGAATTTAATCAGAAATAAATTCAATGATATGGCAACTTATTTTTAATACGAATTGTTGAATAAATTTTTCTTATATCTCTTTTAAATATTTTGAAAAATTAATTTTATCAGTTTTGATGCAAGAAATTTGTCAAAAATTATTCACCTTTAAATCAAGTTTCATTCATTGAATTGCAAAAAAAAATATAAAAAAAAGAACAAACTGACCTGAAATCAACATATCTTTTGAATATTTTATTATTTATTGGGAAATTTACAAAATACACCATGTGTTTATAGTGTATTTACAATTTCCATACCGTAGTTTGAGAAATTACAATTTTCATATCATATTCCATTTAGTATTAACAAAACATATCCTTTATTGAAGAAAAATAGAAAAAAAATTAAAAAATACTTATTTAGACAAAATTACCATTATTCACGACTAACAAATCACACCCTATAAATTATGTTATGTGACAGTTTACTTACCACTTTATTATTTTAAATTTTTACGTCAAGGTTTATTTTTTTAAACAAAAAACTTCTAAAATCAAAGGAGTAAATTTATTTATTTTGAAAAATTCAAATATTTGTAGTCGTAGTGGTAACTAATGACAATGATAAAAAAGGTGATTCTCTGTCTTCAGTTTATTTATAGTATTTCATATATCATATATATTATATAGTTAAATTTTAAAAAATATTACAAATTAAGAGCAAAAAAAAATAATTTTTGATAAAATATTTGTTAATTAATATTTTGAAGAATAATGGTATGTGAAGTGTTACATAATGAAATATATGATGTGTAATTTGTTAGTAACAAATAAGGATAATTTCATCTTAATAAATAATATTTTGATTTTTTTCATATTTCTGCTAAGTAAAAGATTTGTTTTGTTAAGATTAAATGAAATGCAAGGTGTAAAATGTGATTTCTTAAAACACAGTATGTAAATAGTAAATACACTATAAACATACTGTGTATTTTGTAAATTTCTCTTATTTATTTTGTCAATCAATAATACCCGTGCAACACATGCGAGCAAACACTGATTATTCTAAAACTTAGAAAAATTAATTTTACAGCATTCGTCGCTAAATTTGACCTAGGAATAGGTTTTGACAAGAACAATTATATTAAACTAGTATTTCCCTTGTGCGATGCACGAGACTATTAAAATGGTTTAGTTATATAAAACAATAATAATATAAAATGGAAATAATAAAACATATGTAATATTGTAGATTTTAATAATAGTTTACAAATTTTAATCCAAACTATTATCTCCTAAAAAAAAATGTCATATCAGTTATTTTAATTGATGATTTTAGGTAATGACAAAATATTTAAGATCAAAATTTCGACAATACTTATTTGAACAAAAAGAAAAGTTCTATTAAAAATTTTTCCAAAATTAGGATCAACATCTTTCAATGCTAAGCCATGATGATATTTTTGAACACGGATTTTAGAATATTAAGTGTTGGAGAATTTATGCTATGTGGGTTGTGTATTGTATGAAATAATATGATCTCTACATAAGGTATACATAGGTGAAATTCTGCATCTTGATTTTTCGGTAACAAAAATTTATTCAGAATAATTGAGAAAAAATGTTTGGTTGAAAATGTGTCCAAATAAATTCTGCAAGTGTGTGGGTCGAACAAGCAGTTACGTTGAAACTTCACATAAAGATCGTAGTAACCATAAGTTTATCTCTAAATCTTGTCCCAATTCGTGTTCTATGTTGTTTATTCTAATTTGTATTTTTATTTCTCAAATCCGACACAAACCAATTTATAATTTATCTCTTGATCAAAAAGATAAATTTGTGAACTCAATAACATAAAATTAACAACAAATTAATCGCATATTATTAGATCCAATAATGTAATAAACTAGAGTTCACAAAGAGGATTCATTGCTCGTCCAAAGTATAAAAACTTAGCTGCACATGAATGCAAATGAATTTAATAAAGAGAATTACAATAGAGAAGATATAGAGATACATAACCGGGCTCAAAGAGTTGAAATAGATGTTCCCATATATCTTACACTTTACCGATCATCAAGTTCTAGATACATCTCTTCTTCGAATCTTTCGGATGGATCAATTTTCTCTCAATTTCTCTCCCAAGCTTCTCTCCTTAAACTCTCTGCTTGGCTTTTTAATTCTCCAGTGTCACGTGTCTTCTTTTTTCTCATTCTCCAGACTCTATATGCACGTTCAAATCCTCCAAGATAGGTAAAAAAAAAAAATCAAGTCAAAAGGTTGTGCCATCATTATGTCTTCCTTCTTTTCTCTTTTCCTTTAATCATGTGCCATCATTATGTCTTGTCTCCCGATTTCTTATGACTTGTTTCGTTCGGAAATATGCTAAGCAAGAGATGCCATTACGAGGAGAAATCATACGAAATTGCCAAGAGGTCCCTCATCTTCAAGAAGTTTGACACTAAACACAAGTAAAAATATACAAAAATATTTTTACAGCAAATACGACCTATCAAATACTCCCAAACTTAAATTGTTGTTCATCCTCGAACAACAAAAATTGAAAAACGCGCATACAAGCAAGTAAAAATAAATATTTACAGCATCAAACATAAGTCTTTAGTCTTCCATCACACAACCGCCTGTGAGTGTGTGCAAGGAGGCAGATATTTCCAAGATTGTCTGACTGAAAAGAAAAGCTCAAATTACAACATGATAAACCCTTCCCAACTGGCCATTTTTGTTCTCACACCTCTCATGAATCTACTCTGTATTTGTCAAATGGCCCCAAGTTAGCGCATGTGTGTTAGGAAATCATGACGTGAACTTTATTCATGAAAATTTCCCTAGCGTCAAGAGTTGTCACCTTCAAACCTTTAGGCTAACATTTCAAACCATTGAATTTGTACAAGTAATGAGATCAAGTAACCTCACCAGATTTTCACTCAAATAACATGGCATATGTTTACAAAGGGAATCAAATATGTCTCATGTCAATGCATAGGGCAGTTTTACCATATGCTTGCTAATCGATCACATTAGAGCATTCAACTGTGCACATGCAAGTAAAGGTCTTTTCCAGTTGTAATGGGGCTTCAGGACAGTTAGGATAAAAGAAGATCATTTTGGATTCAGCAATGACAGAATTTCATAAACTATAAGAACGAAAGAGACAATCTCACTTTTCCTTCCTTCACTTATAAAAGAATTTTCTTTCTTTTCCACTTGCATACAATTTCCTTACTTCACTTGTTCACATACAATTTTTTTACAAAAATCAACTGACATGAGAGTACCCCATTTCTTCTCTTTTCACTCAAGGGATGTACGTCACAATATTTAATACAAATCACTGTTCATCCTTTATTGTCCAAACCTTTTATCAATCTTTCATATAGCTTATGAAATCCTTCACTTAAGGTTTAAAATAAAAATATAAGAATGAGAATTTCATGGCTAAATCTATGGCTCAATTTTGAAAAAAAATGCTTCAAAGCTCAAGGGGCTACCAGAAGAGGATGAATAATTAGGTAGGCACATTTAGATGGCTAAACATTGGCTCATCATGAAATTGCCTTTACTATTATCTGCATTCACACACAAGGGCATCACAACATGCATGCCAAAGTAAGTTCTATAAGAATAAAACTATGCTTGACAACACACATTCAAAGAATAAAGGCTTAACGAAGTGAACATGTTCTTTCAAGGCTCAAAAGCTTACAATTTATGGATAGTGTGTAATGATCCCATATAATTATTCAGCAAAGGTCAATGCTAGTCATAATTCTAGAATTTCAACTTTCTCAGTAGAAGAAAAATTCACAAAAAATGCAGACCATGAGACCCTAACACATGTTTGCCAAAACTACATACTTCTAAGTTACAAGACAAAAAGGTTTAGATGATATTTTCTGTCTCGCATATCGGGTACAAAGGTGCAAAATTTACAACAAAACCCGGCTTTCAATGATGATCAGATAATAGTGGAAAGACAACTTCAAGGGAAGTGCTCAAAATTGGCCAATTGATGCAAAGATAACAACTACAAATTTCACAAGAATTCACACACAAACATGCTTACATAAAAAAAACTCAAAATACAACTACACAAAAAAAAAAAAAAAAAGCAAACTTAGACTGAAACCCCCATAAACTTTGAGAACTATGACTAATTCTACAAATTAAGAGTACAAAATTGCTGAACTAAAGGAACATCCCTATAATCAACAACTGTTTTCACTAAAGCAAAAGAAAAAAGTAGTTTTTTTTTAAAAGCAAGATGCGTCTTAAGAGTCTACAACTCCTTACTCTGCCCTTTCAGTAAAAATTATCAAATGATTTTATAACAGCACAAAATCCCACCCCAAACTAAAACTGACATTGTCCTCAATGTTCAATAAGGAGAATGAGAGATATCACTTCATTGTTGCTAAATAGAATCACGCTTAAAGGCTGCTGAAAAAAATCAAAGGATAACATTCCACATTTACAATCTCAATTCTGAATCGACTTCATTTAGGTCTCGTTTGCGCTTGTTGGAACTTTGTCTCCAGTTGATTAGAGGTTCTATTGAATCTAGTCGTAGTACAAAAGCATGTAATTTCTCTAATAACTCCTCAATTGAGGATGCAATCAAAAGCATGTTCATTGAAACGGGAGAAATTAGCTTTTTTGCAGATGCAAAATCCAGAAATGCGAATAAACCATCAAAATAATTGTGCACATTTAAAAGACCAATGGATTTATTATGCAAGTTCAATTGGGACCAAGAGAGAACGTTAAAAATTTGTTCCAATGTTTCTAAACCTCTCAGATGTGCAATGAATACATCTGAATATGCTGTCATGAGTGATGTGTGCTCATACAATGATTTAGCCTGTGCCTCAATACTAATTGTACTTCCGTATATCTATGATAAATGAGGTAGAGTGGCACCTACTGTTCTGGATCCTCGTGCTTGAGCAGTTGTAACAGCATATCCTAGCAGTCCGCAAAGTCCGCTTCCATAGACGATCTTGTTTTTAAGATCCCCGAGTTTTCTTCTCATATCAATTGCTGTAGCATTGTGTTCTAACTGTGTCCCCATATTTTTCCACCAAAGATACAATGGTTTTCAATTGTACATTGGAGGGTCCTTCGGTGATGGAATGGTTGCCATAATAAGTCGACTGTGCCAAATAAAGCTAAGAACTGAAACAAAAAGTCAAAAACAATAATATAAACAAGTGGTTGTGAATATGGCTTACATCTTCCTCTGGTATTATGTCCAGAAATAGCTAAAACACCTTCTATGAGTTGGGGATATGCTTCTCATCCACTTTGCTTAAAAGTTGGTAAATAGAGCCTTCAAAAGTTGGTAAATAAGGTCTTTTAAAGTCAGATTCCCAAGATTTCACTATTCTCGTTCTTTGTTGAATTGAGTCCATAAACCAAGAATTTCATGTTGCACAGTTCCGTAAAGATGCACCTCAAGAGTCTGTAGGATATCATCCAACAACTCTTTACTCAAGCCATCCTTAATGAAAACTGTTTTATCTTCTGGATTTGTGGACGTATATCCAAGTGAACAACAACCTGTGTCACGTGTCCATCTAGCACATTTATAGCAAACATTCATTCTTTTCGCTTTTCATATCTTTGCAAAACTGCTTTTGCTTAAACCCGATAAATGTTTGGTATAGATGGCTGGAATTTCTTCCCCTATTCAGACCTTGGCTTCAATTAACCAACGTATATCTATAGGCATCCCTTTATGCATTAACATTCTTAACCGCTCTATCCTAAAGTAGTAGATTATTTTTAAATCATTCAAGGGAAACAATGAATAGTATTTTCGAATTTGTAAAGTGTAGTGTCCATGTTTAGTGGAAAAAATTGAAGAAACATAAAAAAAGAAGTATGAAAATTTGAATTACACTTTGAACAAGCACAAGTAAAAGATATATATACAAAAACAAATCACACTCGTCCATATAAGACTAAATTATCGGAGAAGGTGAAGAAGTTTACCTAAAACAGTTGTGGTAGAGTAGATATTGAGAGAGAAAACCAAGGTAAGTCTTAACATGGTGTAGGGAAGCGAAGAACTACGTCAAGTTTAAAGGCCATGTTGGTGTACTATTCTAACCACTGACCATACAAAGTAAATGAGCTATCTATGGTATTCGATGGAAAAGGGGCTCAGTGTGGTCTTCCAGGTAACACGTTTGCTTGCCTATCCCCCACTTTTTCCTTTTTTCTTTTTCTTCTTCTTTTTGACCATGTTAACAACTTTCCACCGCAGTTGGCACTAATCAGCTAAAACTCTCTCATTTGCATCAAGAGAGCTATACTTGGACTAATACAAACATTAAGCTAAAGATAAAATTTTGCAATAAAGAAAAACTTAAGAAAAATGCCAATCACAAAGAAATTTAACATATTCACACTATAGAAAAGTCAAATAAAACAAACAAACATAAAACTAAAGAAGTTAAGAGAAAGGAAGTTGGGTAGCTTTCCAAAAAGCGCTTGTTTATAGTCACGAGCCTAGCTATAATGATCACTCTACCTCTGTGATGGTGAGTACTAGTTTTTATTTTGAAAAGTCAGTTTCAAGATAGTGCTTGAGACGTTGGCTATTTACCTTGAAGGTGCCCTTTGTTGGATGATTGGGCTCAATAGCTCCATAGGCAGTAACATGATATATGGTGAAATGCCCCAAATATCAAAGATTTCGACCACCAAAGTGTTGTTCACGAGCATTTCCTATCATGAAGATATGTTCTCTGTGCGTTGGCAACGATCACACGCTTTCACAAATGAAAACGCGTCTTTGAATAAGGTAGGCCAGTAGAATCCACTCTGTAGCAATTTAACAATTATTTTGTTGGGTTTGACTGGCATAATATATCACTTCGAATACTTTGTCTTTCCTTTGGCCAAAAACTGCTCCCACTGTATAATCATTGGCATAACACATAATCGCAAATGGCAAATTCCAGTCTAGTGCAATGATTACTGGGGCAGGAATTAACTTCTCTTTTAGAGTATTAAAAGCAATTAAGCACTCATTGAAGAAGTTAAAAGGCACGTCTTTCTCCAAAATTCTGCACAGTGGCTTTGTGATAGTCAAGAAATCTTTAATGAATTGCCTGTAGAAACCTACATGCCGAAGAAAACTTCCGATTTCCCTAACTGAAGTAGGTGGTGCTAATTTTTCAAAAACTTGTACTTTTGCCTTATACACTTGAATTCCAAGTGCTGAGATTCAATGTCCCAAAACAATTCCTTCACTTACCATAAAATGGTATTTTTCCCAATTTAGCACGAGATTTGTTTCTTCACATTGTTGCAAGGCTAGAGATAAGTTATGTAGACATCCATCAAAAGATGAACCAAATATAGACAAGTCATCCATAAATACCTCTATAAACAGCTCACCCATATCGAAAAAGAGTGACATCATGCATCGTTGAAAAGTTGCTGGTGCATTACATAAACCAAATGGCATTCTCCTACATGTAAACGTGCCATAAAGACAAGTGAACGTCGTCTTCTCCTAATCAGCGGGTGTAATGGGGATTTGATTATATCCCGAATATGGATCAAGAAAATAGTAGTATGAATATCCTGCCAATCCTTCCAGCACCTGATCAATGAAGGGTAACAGGAAATGATCCTTTCTCGTTGCATTGTTGAGTTTTCGATAATCAATGCACACCCTCCACTTTGTAACTGTTCTAGTGGAAATGAGTCCGTTTTTTTATTTTTAACTACAGTTGTTCCATCCCTTTTTGATACCACGTGAATGAGACTCACCTAAGCACTATCTGAGATACGATAGATGATGCCAGCATCCAAATGTTTGACCATCTCAGCTCTCACTACCTCTTTCAAATAGGATTCAATCTGTGTTGACTTTCAATGGACGTTTGGAATTCTCCTCCCAAGAAGATTTTGTGCATGGATATCTAAGGACCAATCCTTTTTGTGTCAACAATTGTCCATACTAGTGCAGTCTTGTGTGCTCTCAAGACTCAAGCAAATTTTTTCTTCTTTAATTCCATGAAGTGATTAGAGATAATCACAGATAAAGTCGAAGAATCTCCAAAATATGCATATCTTGATATGAACCTCGTTAGTAGTATAGCCAACGCAACCTGCACAGGATGGCTCCTAACCAGGAAAGGCAAGAATCCGATAGAAAATGATCGATAAACTTGAAAGCCTTTGACTGACGCGATGTAACAATCGGTATATTAAAGCGAACACCGTTTGCAACCAGAGTAGACAACTAACGAGGGGTGAATGCCATGTGAAATTATTAGCTTCACAATAAGTTCGGGATTGTTCTTAAAGAACAACATGAGATAGTAAAATCAACTCACACAAGCTTGAGAGCTTTCTTGCATATATGAACCAAGTTGCCTTTACAAAATGAGCTTGCTTGCTATATATATCCAAACAAACTAAGACTCCAAGCTTGCTCAAGAAGCTGAAGATAGGAAATAATAAAATAGTCAAAATATCTAAAATGGTCAAAAAAATGTGCAGGGGTAAAAAGTGCGGCCGCAGCCCTCGTTGTGTGCCTGCAGTCCACTTTGAGAAAATTTCAGCATGCACAGTTTTCAGTGTTTTGAGCATAACTTTTGCTCCCGACGTCTAATTGAGCTGATTCAAATTGCATTTGATACTAGAATCAATGGGCTACAAAGATTCAGAAGACATCAACTTCAAAATCCTACTCGTGTCAAAGATGTGTAGATTTAAACCTCAATAGACATTCAAATCTTGATCTCTCTTGTCTCTAACACTTAGGCAGGTGATTTCTTTTGCTTCATGAGCTCCCAATGGGTGATTCAAGATTTGTGGAGACTCATTAGAGGCACGTTGATGTATATCTTGAACCAAGGTCGTCATGGTTCGACCCAACTTCTTGGCTCGACTTTGGGTAATCGGCCCGATTGGTATGGAAGATGTCCCGGCCATCATGGAGCTCCTTAGATTCGTATCATTCCCTCCCTCTTTAGGTTGATTCGTCAATGAATCAGTTCCTGCATCAAACGGAGTAAGATCAAAAATGTTAAATGTAGCAGATACATTATACTCATCGAGCAAGTCGAGCTTGTAGGCGTTGTTGTTGATTCTTTAAACAACTTGGAATGGCCCATCGCCTCTTGGGAGTAATTTCGACCACCGGAGTTGGTGAAACCTTTCTTTTCTTAGGTGTAACCACACCCAATCCCCAGGTTTAAAAATGACTTCTTTTCACCCTTTGTTCATGAGCGTCGAAACTTGTTGGTTCCTCTTTTCAATTTGCTTTCTTACCTTCTCATGCATTGATCAAAAAAGCTTGACGTTTGCATTGGCATCCACACTACCCCTTTCACTCACAGGTAAATGAATTAAATCCAACGAGGTTAAAGCATTAAAACCATAAACAACTTCAAAAGGCGAAAAATTAGTAGAAGAATGTATGGCACGATTGTAAGCAAACTCAGCATATGGCAAGCATTCTTCCCACTCTTTCAAGTTCTTACTAATGATAGTGCATAACAATTGTGACAATATCCTATTAACTACTTTAGTTTGTCCATCCGTTTGGGGATGGCTTGTTGTGGAAAATAAAAGTCTCGTTCCTAATTTACCCCAAAGAGTTTTCAAAAAGTAGCTAACAAATTTGACATCTCTATTAGATACAATTGTTCAAGGCACTCCATGTAAGTGCACAATTTCTTTAAAGAATAAATTGGCAATGTGTTTAGCATCATCGGTCTTGCGGCAAGGTATGAAGTGAGCCATTTTACTAAACCTATCAACCACGACAAAGACCGAATCTCTTCCATTTCGAGTTCTAGGTAACCCCAATATGAAATCCATTGAAATGTCTTCCCAATGAGCTTGTGGCACCGGTAAAGGAGTGTCTAATCCTTGGGGTGAAACCTTAGATTTTTCCGTTTGACAAGTAACACAATTGGCACAAATTTTCTCAACATCATGTTTCATTTTAGGCCAAAAGAAATGTTCTTGTAGAACATCCAAAGTCTTCATAATGACAAAGTGTCCCATTAAGTCCCCACCATGGGCTTTCTTAACAAGCAATTCCCGTATAGAACTAGAAGGTATACACAATTTATTTTCACGGAAAAGATATCCTTCTACCCTATAAAACTTCTCACAACCACTATGTTCACAAGCAACATAGATACTAGCAAAGTCCCGGTCATTTATATATAATTCATTAATCAATTCAAACCCTAACAATTTAGCATCTAAAGTGGTCAATAAGGCATACCTGCATGACAAAGCATCAGCAACAATGTTTTCCTTCCCTTGCTTGCACTTGATCACGTAAGGAAATATCTCTATGAATTCCATCCACTTGGCATGTCGCTAATTCAATTTTCCTTGGCTTTTGAGGTGTTTCAAGGATTCATGGTCGGTGTGGATCACAAACTCCTTAGGCCACAAGTAGTGCTGCCAGTTCTCTAAAACTCGAACCAAAGCGTACAGTTCTTTATCAAATGTCGAATAGTTGAGCGTAGCTCCACTCAACTTCTCACTGAAATACGCTATTGGCTTCCGATGCTGCATTAAAACAGCACTAATACCTACTCCCGATGCATCACATTCAATTTCAAAGGCTTCATTAAAATCAGGTAGAGCAATTACGGACCAAGAACACAATTTGTCTTTTAATATTTGAAAAGCATGTGTTTTCTCTACATTCCAATGAAATCCTACAGCTTTCTTAATTACTCCCGTCAATGGTGCAGCTAGTGTACTAAAATTGGGTACAAAACGTCCATAGAAACTAGCTAAACCATGGAAGCTTCGAACGTCAGCTATGCTAGTTGGAGTAGGCCACTCTTTGATTGTTTTTACTTTTTCCTCATCCATCTCTACTCTCCTAGCACTAACGACGTATCCAAGAAAGACAATTCTTTCTAGACAAAATTGACTGTTAGAAGGGTTAGCAAATAACCTCTCCTCCCTTAAGGTTTCTAAAACGCTCCTAAGGTGGTTGACATGATCTTCTAAACTTACTATAAATCAAAATGTCATCGAAGTATACCACAACAAATTTGCCAATAAAAGCACGTTTGACAATAAAAATACATAAAACATGATTCATAAAATGCATGAACGTGCTGGGTGCCTTTGTCAATCCAAACGGCATTACCATCCATTCGTATAAACCTTCCTTTGTTTTAAATGCCATCTTCCATTCATCCCCTTCCCTCATTCTAATTTGATGATAGCCACTTTTCAAATCTATCTTACTATGCCTTGAATGCCTAGAAGTGTAACTCATGTCCTAGCATGTGATATAGTGAAAAATTTTATGTTATATCCCACTGGTTGTACTCACCCCAACTGTTTCAAACTTCTATTTCAAATTAAGGAGCTCGGCCAATCTGCGTCAAGCGGGGCATCATCATTCTCTTTTACTTTCTATTATTCTTATTTGAAATTGACATTGTTTGAGCCATTAAATTCGTAGTAAATTGTTAAATCTTAATTTTCGCATTTAAATTATAAGATTTAATTTGTTTATTTAGAAAAAAAATTTTGGTTAATAAATCTTGGTGGTGTTGTTGTTATTATGATGATGATGATGATTATTATTATTATTATTATTATTATTCAAATTGTTATTTTTTAAAAAAATTTCTTCAAAATTTTCATGTTTTACTAAAGTAACAGGTATTTTAGTAACACTTCGATATTTAAAAATCAGGGTGCTACAAGTTATGTTTAACATTTTAGCAAAGCCATTTTGTTGTAGTGTATAGAAAATAGTTCTTCACCTCAATATACCATAGTCTTCACAAAAAGTATCAAATTCGAAGTTGAAAAATTCAAGTCCATTATCAGTTCTTAAAAACCTTTATCTATTTATTTGTTTGATTCTCAATAAAAAAAAACGTTCCAATGTCTGAAATTTTGAGAAGTATCAAATTTGGTTTTTAATTGAAGGGTCCATTCTTTCCTTGAAAAATTATCAACAATAAGTAGGTAAAATCTGAAACCAATAAAAGCAGAAATAGTAGCTGGACCCCCAAAGGCCAACATGAATATAGTCCAAAATATTAGTTGTGAATTCCTGCAAAAAAAAAAAAATGCAATTTGTGCTACTTCCCAATGAGGCAACCCTTAAGAACTTAAGAGAATAAACTTAAGAATCACCAAAAATATAAGTTATTCAAATGATGCAAACTCTTATTACTAACATGCCCTAGCCTCCTATGCCAAATATAAAACTTATCAATATTAGAGTGCAAATTAGCATGTATCAAAGGCGCAGAGTGCAGTAAACACTTTTGGGAACAACAGATATCTGGAAAATGCCATCGTTCTTATATGCAGAGCCGATTTCAAGGTTATCCTTACTAATTCTCATCAAACTTCCATTTCATGATACATCATAAACATGCCTATCAAGTTTACCAAGTGAAATCAAATTCCTTTTCAAATCATGAGCAAATCTAGTATTTTCCAACAGTCAAAGATTTTTAATTTTTCAGTGCTAGTGTGATTGTGCCTTGTCCAAGGATTTTACAACTGTAATTGTTCCCTATTTGAACTAGCGCATTGTGACCCTTAGTAAACTCATAAAACTAGTCCTTAGCAGGGGATAGTTGAAAAGTGCAGCCATAGTCAAGTATCCAGTCAACGTAAGTTCTTGTGTGTCTAGTTACAAAGCCCACCCCATCCACATCTTTATTGGATGTACAAGCAACAGTGTGATTTGACACAATATTTGTCATTTCTTTTAAATCTGCAATCTTTTTAAAACGATTTTTAATCAAATGTCCATTCTTTTTACAGTGAAAACGCTCTTTGTCTTTATTGTTGGTTTGGGTTTTTCTTTTCTTTTCTTATTCTTCTTCTTTTTCTTCTTCTTCTTCTTTTTTACCATTGTCATTTTCTTTCTTTTTCCTCTTTGCTTTTGAACTCTAAGGCTTAGCACCGGGCTACTCTAAAACAAACATTCCCTCTGCAGCCTTAGATTCCCTTGAGTCTGATTTTAACTCAAGTTCTTTATTTCTTCGAGAAGAAGCGACAATGTCAATATTTAAGGACTCTACCATATTCAAGTGCATTTTTTTCATTGTTTTACTTCTCACCAATGAAGTTTAACAAATCAATAACTTGTTGATCTTCATAAATCTTTTCATCACAATTC
Organism: Jasminum sambac; assembly: GCA_018223645.1. Classification (NCBI taxonomy): domain Eukaryota; kingdom Viridiplantae; phylum Streptophyta; class Magnoliopsida; order Lamiales; family Oleaceae; genus Jasminum; species Jasminum sambac. Next base: position 15,775,418 of record CP073644.1, read on the forward strand.
TCTCAATCTTGAATGATTTTAGTAAATCTATCAACATTTTCTTCAAGACTTAGAGCTATTTAAAATTTAAAGTTGTACAGAAACTTTAAGAGAGAGCATTATTCAAATGTGGACCTTATGAGATAAAGTGTTTCGAGTTTAGTCTATCGTGCCTAACCTTCAATGGTTTCACCCATAGTTCATATGACACTGTCAAACAAATGCAAGAAAATGGAACTCATGCAAACTCATCCAATTTCTTGCACCTACATGCAAGAAGCTAAGAGCCACCCAAGGCCATAGCATGCCTTGGTAATATTAGTAGTATCTCACCATCAATGCAAAGAATGAACAGACTTAAACAAGAATGATAGTAATATTAGTAGTATCTCACCATCAATGCAAAGACTAACTCCAATTAGATTACCCACAAAATGCTAAAAAGATTTCAAGAAACGGATATGACAATATGATGCAGAAAGCAAGCAATAAACTATATCACATTTATTGACCATGAAACAATTATAGCAGGTTAAAGATTGGGTATATCACACAGTGAATACTTTTCTCAAGAGGGTAAGGGCAGAGAACCTGTCCCATCCCTCCTCCCCCAAAACAAATAAAAATTAATGTCACCGTTCTTGGACCAGCCAATGGTAGAAACATCCGTCAGCGATTCTAGAGACAAAGACTCAGAGAGAGAAAGTTCCAAACATAAGAGTATAAAGGGATATTACCCACAAATCACTAGTACAAAAAGAATTTAGGGTGGCGGTTGTTTTGCATTAAAGGTGGCGGTTCATTGAATGCCACAAAAAATGGCGACACCCAATGTCAATAATTAGGGTGGCGGTTCCAAAAACGCCACCCTATCTTTTTTTTTAAAAAAAATTCATATACTTAGGGTGGCGGTTGTGAAATCAACCGCCACCCTAAGTTTATTATTATTATTATTATTATTATTATTATTATTATTATTATTATTATTATTATTATTATTATTTTTAAATTAATTAGGGCAAACAACCGCCACCCTAATTTACCTTTTTTTTTCAATAACATAGGGTGGCGGTTTTTTTAACAACCGCCACCCTAAGTATTGATATTGTTGATCACAACCGCCACCCCAAGATTTTTTTTTAATTAGTAAAATTTTGGGTGGCGGTTTTTATTGACAACCGCCACCCAAAATCAATTTTTTTTTTTGGAATCCTGTTATACCTATTGCATGTACAAGTACTACATGCTAAAATTATCACCTAAATCCAACAACACAACCTGCAATTGAACCAATAGTATGCAAAACCATTCACAACTACGTTCCTGAACTTAGGCCTAATGAGACAAGTAGAAAGCAACTCCAGGTCACTTCGACAATATGGATGCAAATTAAGTATATATTTAGCCACAACACCAACTAATTAACAAATAAACTAAATACAACCTAATGAAACAAGTAAAAGCAGCTCAAACACAACTCCATACGCAAGGCCACGACTACATAAAGATACAGATGGCCACAATGCACGAGAAACTAAGTCAAACTAGAAGGAAAATAAATTGAAATCTATAAATTAAATGATCATTTCATAACTTCTCGAAAGAATTCAACCCAAAGTTCTCGTACCACCTCGATGTTTTCCTGAGAATACGCTTCGGCTCCATACACCTATAAGTGAAATAATGAAAGATAATCAATTTTATACATACCCAATAAAGTACTGAATGCTTAAATAATTAACCAATCTACATTAATCAATAACACACCATTTGTAGATCTTCGCCTTGACCATATCGTATCATTATGTCATTCATGTTTTTCATGACGCAGTAACCACACTCATCACCTCCTGGTTGTTGTGTACACTATAATTTGTATGTACCAACAAAATAAAAATAGTCATTTACAAAAAACATCTATTTTGAAAGAAATTCATATATCTTCCAAAAAGAAATGAAAAAAAGTTATAAAAAATAACTTTTACTGTTAAAAATTATGTATGTACATACCGGAAGTAGTTTCCATTGAATGCTGCTTCGTCGTACACCCTTTTTATCCCACATCACTCTGAAAGCTCTAAATATTTAAAGTATATGCATAATATTAATATATAAGAAGCGATCTAAACTCCAACTTATCATACAAACCAATAAATGAAATGAAAATCATTGGATATTCTCTTACACGCTTATGAGCGACTTGATAACAAATTTCTCTTCTGATTGGCCAATGAATCAATTACGTATACCGTATTGGTTGAGGGCTCAATGACAAGCAATAACCAGTGATGACTAACAAATGTAACAATTAGCTTTTTAGTAACATATGTATGAATTTCAAACTTATAACATTCACAAATTAAAGTGTGAGTGATCTTACTCTTGGTGGTATGGCGCCAAAATATATTTCCGATCACTTAAGTTGCACAACGCATCATTGATGTAGCGTGAAGCATCCGTATGTTGAGATTTAATCATAACTCCAGCTATTAGCGACGGATTCATGAAACCAAATCGTATTTCATACAGCTAGCAGTTCCGATGAATGTACCTATTACATAAAAGACGAATTTAGAAGTTATTACATGACTGAAAAGTAAAAGAGTCATGTAAGTTCAAATGGGAATTGAAATCTCACAATTGAAATATTTCCAAAATAGGAGCACTTAACCATTTCATCGCCATGAATGCGGTGATATCAGTAGCAGTAACAAAGATATCGGTGTCAGGTGATCCAGGAAATAAGTCATCGAGCGGGACCTCCTATATATCATTACTAGTAGGCATCATATTGATCAAATAGACCAATAGCTTGCAAGAGTTAGGAAGACCCTGGTACGTTGATTCATCAATGAGATTGCGTGGTGCAGTTGCTGACATAGCAAAACTTTGAGGCTTCTTCTGTTTGCCGGCTAGATCTTTTTTCTTACGTACAACAGGATCCTACAACGGTAAAGTAGTCATTACAACGTTACATTAAAGGATTCCAAAGTATTAACTACTATAAATGCTATTACATAATATTCAAACAAATAAAATAGTAAAAAACTATTAGAAACCGTCTATTAACTTACATTTTCCAATTGAACCTGGCTTTTAGGCCACTGAACAAAACTTCCCATAGCATCCCCTAATACCACTAAGTCGTCTCGAACTGGAATGGGAAGAGGCAACTCACGATATTGTTAAGGAACCATATCAATCCGCACCTTCATATTTCCTTCCATAAGTTGGCAACCATGCACAACCGTATCTTCGATAATAGGATAGTAAATCCCCTGTGCGACCTGTTGTATCTGGCCTTCATGTGGTAGGCACAGTATACAATCCGTAATTTCCTATTGTTCCCAAAAATGATCAAGCAACAATTATTGTTAGTTGCTACAATTACTGTGGAGCTGATTATCTATACTATTTTAAAAATAAGTAAAATTAATTCATTATTTATATATAGTATTGTAAAAGCAAATAACTTCAACAAAATACCGTAATGGTGATGAATGGATCTGGCGCACCCGAGGCATGACAAACACTGCTATTACTCGCAGGTCTAGTATTGGCCATCACTGCTCCCATCCCAGCAGGTACTTGGATACTTAGTTGAATGAGGGTATCAACAACTCTCTGCTGAACCCTACTATCAAATTCGGCATTCAATTGATTTTGAACCTCCCGTGCAACCCGGCTGTCTAAATCTTCTCGATCCAAGTTGTATCTCTTCTATTGTTCAGACGGTTTTCCAAAAACTGCCCTCACACCACCTGCGTATCCACCGAACGTCCTCTGCCGGCCCAGATGATCCTCTTTCCCTAGAGCTGCTGAAAGTATGTTGTGCTGTCTGGTCGGGACAAATGTTCCCTCCTCAACTTCTTTAGATTTATCCACCTGTTCCAATCAAAGGTAAATTAAGTGTTAACAGTTATCATTGGTTAAATAATCAATTATATGTACAATTGGAAAGAAATACTTACAATCTTGTCGTAAACATCCATAATACCATTGGGGTATATCAAAGTTCCATCGGGGTGAACGTGCAATCTTGGCCGTAAGTAATCCCATGAACGATCACTGTGCAAAATGGAATCGCTAACAGACCTGGAGGAGGATAGGTGCCCTAAGGGGTCATTCTGTGCCCACACCTCCTTCATTCCTGCGTAGCCTGACCCCATGTGATGGGGATACTTATTATGTGATTGGCTCTCCCTTGCCTTCTCACTTGTGGCCTTCAAGAAATTAAAATACAATTACTGATCAATATGGTGGACAAGACTCTTAGAGAAAAAATGTAAAGAGTGATTGCATAGTTAATTGTAATAACTAGAGAATTATACCTCAAATTCTTTACTCATCGCCCTTTCTTTGAATTACTCCCAATCTTCAGTGGTAATGAAGTTATAAACATCAATTGGGGAGTCATTTCTTTTTTCCTTATTGCGAATCCACTTCTGCACGAGTTTATTCTTAAAATTTATCATTCTACGCCCAGCTTGTGAAATAACTTTCTTCTTCAATTTGTCATCTTTCAAATTACACGTTGTCTGTAATGGTAAAAAAATTCAACTCTTAACCTTACTAATACGAAAATAAGTGTTAATCAGAGCACATAATTGTAATTTGCATCTTATTACCTTAATATCTTCCCAAATGGTATTCTTTAGGCCGGTTTCCACCTGTCTCCAATCACTATAATTTATATTTACCTTTGAGCATGCAACTACACCAATATAATGTCGGAATCCCGTGCCACGTACCCCCATCTGCCGATCTAGGTCATCAAAATCATCATCGGTCAAATGAATACTCTTTCTCTTCCACTTCGACATAGTCATCAATCCTCTCGACCGTCTGGTGCCGCTGTCAGCACACGGTTTTCCTGATGTAGATGAAGATCTGGAATCCGACATATTTCCGACCTATCAGCACGTGCCTGTACATTCAAAAAAATATTAATAATCACAATAATAATAAATAAGATACTGCAATGAATAAGAATGAAAAAATATTACAATGTTGTAGTTTGAAATAACATATGGCGTGCAAATAAATTCAAATTGTAAATAAATAGCAACGGAATAAAATTTAAATTACCAATAAATAATAACACCGGTTGATCATTCCATGTACTCTCCCTCCTGATGGTCCGAACGCAGATAATTTGTTCCGGTGTTGTGTTCTTGAGGATCTAATATAGGCAATTCAGTTGAAAATGGAGGTGTTTCATCCCAGTGGTAATATTCATCTTCATCAACCACATCACTGATCCCAACAATGCGTCGCTTCCCTTGGAGGACAACTGACCACTTTGCATCGCTCGAATCAGTAATGTAAAACACTTGCTTAGCTTGTGATGCAAGTATAAATGGATCATTCCGACTTCCAACCTGAGAAAAATCTACCCTACTGAAACCCAATTTGCCAATCGATATACCCCGGGTGTTGTCCACCCACTTGCATCGAAATACGCACATCTGAAACTTCGTGTAATCAAGTTCCCAAATTTCTTCAATGATACCGTAGTACGTATCGACCCTATTATCAGTCGATACTGCCATCTGTGACACTCCATTGTTTTGCATCATACTTTTATCATCTTGACCTTTTGTATAAAATGTATACCCATTAATCTCATATCCCTGGTAAAATATCACACGCGATGCGTGTCCATAAGCCAACCACTTCACCGTCTCTTCAATCATTTCCGGCACATGCGTCAACCAATTCATAACTTTATTTTTGAACCATTTTGGGAAACAACGATTATGTTCACCAACCAACCACCTTTCGCCTTTCAAAGGATTCTCCGCCCTTAAAACTGCCATGTGTTCATCGAAGTATGGTTGAACCACAACAAGATGATGTAAAACGAGAAGATGAGCTTTGGCTAGGTCTTCAGCAGTGGGATCGATCGGCTTGCGTCCAACAATGCCTTTACCGTCAAGCCTTCCCTCATGTTGAGATATAGGAATACCAATAGGTTCGACTTTTGCTAGGTAATCAGTACAAAATTCAATGACTTCTTCAGCAACATAACCTTCTATGATACTGCCCTCTGGTTTAAATCGATTTCTCACATATCCCTTCAGAACACCCATAAACCGTTCAAATGGATACATATTGTGTAAAAATATCAGACCTAACTGCTTAATTTATCGAACCCAGTGAATAACCAAGTGCACTATGACATCGAAAAAAGATGGTGGGAAATACATTTCAAGTTGACAGATGGTGACAACAATATTTGCCTGCAGTCTATCTAACTCATCTGGATCAATAACCTTACTGAATATTGCATTGAAGAAAAAGCAAAGTTGTGTAATTACGCGCCTGACATTTTCAGGCAATATACTGCGAATAACAATCGGCAAAAGCTGCTGCATCATAATATGACAATCATGAGACTTCAATCCAACCAACTTCAAGTCCTTCATCGACACAAACCGCCGGATATTTGATGAATAACCTGATGGAACTTTCACCCCTCTCAAACATTAACAAAGTGTAGCAAGCCGCCGGTAAGAATGGACGCTTCCCCGTCTCTTTAGTAGGTGCTAACTCTGGCCTTATTCCCAAATCGACCATGTCCTTTCTAGCATTGACAGAATCTTTCATCTTGCCTGGAATGTTTAGCAATGTCTCCATGATATTTTCGCAAACATTCTTCTCTACGTGCATGAAATCGATACAATGTCTCACGTCTAGATACTTCCAATAAGGTAAATCCCAAAAAATCGATCTCTTCTTCCATATACATTTTTTAGTCTGCTTAGAAGTCTTACCTAACTGAACTGAAATATCTTTAACTCGTTCGAAAACCTCTTCCCCGGACAACGGCAATCGTGCGACCCGATTCTCGGTTTTCCCATTGAAATCTCTTTATTTTTTCGATATCTATGATTTTTTGGAAGAAAAATCCGATGATCCATGTACACATTTTTCTTGCAATTATTCAAATATAGGCTACAAGTGGCATCTTCGCACACGGGACATGCCTTACCACCTTTAACTGTGTAACCCGACAAGTTACCAAAAGCTGGAAGATCATTTATGGTATAAAATAGCATTGCACGTAAATTAAAATTCTCCCGACGATTAGCATCAAACACCTCCACACCCTCCTCCCATAACCTTCTTAGATCATCAGCTAGAGGTGCTAAATACACGTCGATATCATTGCCCGGTTGTTTCGGACCTGAGATTAGCAATGACATCATCATGTATTTGCGCTTCATAGATAGCCAGGGAGGGAGATTATAGATCACCAAAAGTACCGCCAAGTGCCATGCCGACTGCTCATGTCGCCGTGTGGATTCATTCCATCTGTACATAATCCGAGATGAAGATTCCTATCTTCATCCCCAAAATCTCGAAATCTCCTGTTGAAATTGCACCATTCAGGGGAATCAGCCGGATGTCTTAGTTTTCCATCCTTTTTCCTCCCTTCTGCATGCCACAACAATTTGGCTGCATCATCTGCATTTGCAAACAAGCGCTTAAACCTTGGAATGATAGGTAAATACCATAATACATTTGCTGGAGGCCCGTTCTTGCCCACGCAACTATCATTGCTGTTCTTTCTCTTATACCTTGATACCCACACTTCGGACACACGTTCAAATCTCTGTACTCATTCCGATACAATATACAATCATTTGCACAAGCGTCTATCTTCTCAATCTCCATACCCAATGGGCATAACATCTTCTTTGCCTTGTACATTGAGTTAGACAACTCATTATGATCTGGAAGCATATCTACTAAAAGCTCCAATAACGCCGTGAAACTCCGATCACTCCACGCACTTTTCGCTTTCAAACTTAACAATTTGAACACAGCTGATAACTTTTTGTATTTTACACAATCATGGTATAAAGGTTTTTCGGAATCGGCAAACAATTTATCGAACTCATGGGGCCTATCAATGAAATCATCTTGCACGTCACGCAACATTTCATCCAAACGATCGTACTCCACATTCATATCTATATTTTCCTCATGACCGTCGTTACCACTGCCCAACTTATTTTTATTAATATGCCTACCACCATTGCCACCACCAACATTGCCACCACTGCTCGTACCAGCCATTATTTGCTCACCATGCCAAAACCAACACGTGTAACCTATCTTAAACCCGTTTTTAAACAAATGGTTTCTCACTTCCGCAGGTGATAACCAACAGTATTATTACACACTGAACAAGGACAAACAATCTTATTTTTCTTATATTTCTTTCTGTCATCCTCAGTGCATTTCAAAAACTCAATAACTCCATTTACATATTGAAGAGAAGTATGATCTCCATACATCCAACTCCGATCCATTTTGAACGACCTATAGAGTTATTTTTCCATAATTAACCATGTAATAATATCATTACGTATAGTCTCGTTATTTTTCGCTTATTAAGCATGTAATGCAAATGTTCTAAATCTGCCTTATAACTCTATCTAATCGAAAGGGTAGGGACCTAAACCATTCGTCATCTATCTGCGTAATATCGAACTGTGATTTTTTGTGTATAACCAGTATAGTATTTACTGTAAATTTCGACAGTATCTCCCCTTAGTTCTCTTAAGTGTGCAATTCACGTAAAATGTAATTCACACCCGAAAAACAAAGGAGGATACTACTGAAATTAACGTAAATACATAACCGTCTACACAAAATATTAAATTTGTCACAATTCAATTTACGCAGATAGATGACAAACTCTAAACTGGGAGAATTCAAAGATAATCTTGTGCATCTTAAACTGAGCAACAATGCATGCACAGGTAATGACATACAAGATTGTCTTCAAATGGCTTTCTAAGCTCAATGCATGCATGTGAAGTGCGGTGTAATACAATAAATAAAATCAACCAGTGTAACAAAAAGATGAAAAAGTAATTCGATAATTTGGTTTATTAATTTACACCACAAAACTAATAGAATGACTATATTAATTAAAATGATATTAAATAGTTCTATTCTTAAACCAATTGCTATAATTGTAATAAATTGTAGTCATTCTAATTATATAAATATAATGACTTCGAAATTGTTATTACTTTTATTGAAATAATATTATTCTCATGATCATTTCTAATAAATTATATTTATATAAAATTAATTTTAATTTATTTATTACATATTAAAATATAGTTGAACATAATTTATAAATATTACATGCATTATTTTATCATACGTACATAGAATACTAATTACTCTAAATTTAATAAATTATAATCATTATAATTATATAAATATAATAAATACGAAAATGTTATTACCTTAATTTATTGAAATAATATAAAATTATTCCCATTCTCTTTTTTAATAATTTATATCTATATAAATTTAATATTAATTTATTTATTACGTATTAAAATATAATTCAAGATAATTTATAAATATTGCATGCATTATTTTGTCATGCGTAGAATATACTAATTAAATTAGGAACGTATCAAAAAATTAAAAATAATATTATTTCATAAAATATCAATTTTAATAACCATATTAATGATTCATTTTTCAAATTTTCTTATGAGTTATTTATAATTCCTCCAAAATTATTCAATAAAATTACTTAACTAAATAATACTATCCAATCTACCTATCATAATACACTAACTCAACAATAATATATATAAAATCTCAAGTATATGTCCATTGCAACAAATAATATAGGGATATTAGAACAAAAAACACATCTAATAGCAACAAATTAACAATAGAATTTGGGGATGGTATTTTCTAAAATTAAAAATACGAAAATATATCACCAATTGATAGGGAGAAGACAAGTTTTCTTCAAATGTGGCTTCAACAACAACCCAAATTGCCCCAAATCCGATTGCAACAAAATACCTACAATTTCACATGTTAAATTGCTCAAAATACTTGAAATTTGGAGAAATAAATCAAGGGGAAGATTCTTACTTCAAATATAGCTCCAACCCATAACCAATTTGAAGCCAAATGCGTCTAAATGATGGAATTTTGGTTGAATTTTGCCATTTTGTAGTGTATTTCTCGCTGAAGGAGCTGCTGGTTTTCGTGAATATTGGGGATCTTCAGTCCATGGCCGATTTTTTTTTATTAATGTTTATTTTAGGGTGGCGGTTGTACTACAACCGCCACCCTAAGTTATTATACGGTGGCGGTTGTGTAGTTACAACCGCCACCCAATGTTATTTATTTATTTTTTTTATACTTTGACTTAGGGTGGCGGTTGTGTGTACAACCACCACCCTAAGTTTTTTATTTTTTATTTTTAAAATTTTGATGGTTTAGGGTGGCGGTTGTGTTTAAAACCGCCACCCAATGTTATTATTATTATTTTTTTATATACTTTGACTTAGGTATTTTTTTTTTATATACTTTGACTTAGGGTGGCGGTTGTGTGTACAACCGCCACCCTAAGTATTTTATTTTAGTTTTTAAAAAAAATTTGATGGTTTAGGGTGGCGGTTGTGTTTACAACCGCCACCCTAAATGTTTTATTTATTTTTTTTTTTTTCAATTTGTTGATTTAGGGTGGCGGTTGTGTGTACAACCGCCACCCTAAGTTTTATAATTTTTTTTAAATTTTTTGTTTAGGGTGGCGGTTGTGTGTACAACCGCCATCCGATCCACACCTTAGGGTGGTGGATTTGAACACAACCGCCGCCCTTTCTTCAGTACAAGAACTAATGGTGGCGTTTTCATTAAAAACGCCACCCAATGGGCGTCTTCTAAAGCCAATTGTGTACTAGTGAATCACATACCCTAAGTTTCGAAAGAGAGCGGATTCGCCAATATTTCTTGACAACCAAAGAACTAAGACTACCAATAAGGCCAAGTATAGATCGAAAATCAAGAATTTCTTCCAATGCTTTACAATCAGAATGTCTCCACCTTCTATGATCCCCTCTCCAAAATAGTATACTCAATTTCAGTGTTTCAACTCTACCGCTCTGATACTACTGTTGAGAATCCTCGATTAATAGATCAAAGAAATCACACAAAACTAAAACCAAAAAAATCAAAGGACACAGAGAACGTAAGAAATTGTTTTTTCCCTTTTGAACACAGAAGTTCACTACTAATAGCTATGTTTCAATCTTCCATTGAGATAGGTATCGTCACAACAACTCAATTTTGATAGAGTAGTTGAAAGGTGAACCGGTAAACAAAAGTCACAATCCCCATTGAGCATCCACTCAAGTGGATGATCGTTCAAGATCAATAAACAATTTGAAGCAGGTTCTACCGGGAGATTACAACTGTTCAAACACCCTCAAATCTTTTTCCAAACTTTGCTAACGACACAAATCCCAAGCAATATAGGGAATCACCAATAAATTCTTACTACAAACTAATCACCAATCATAATTTGCACAAAAGGAATTTTACAAAGAACGAAGAATATATAGAGAAAGATTCAAAACTAGATTGGGCCTTTTTTCAGCCAGAGAGAAACAGAGCCCTAATCTGATAATGAAGAGTCGAAACATGCCCTTAAATAGTGATCCAAAAAATCCCTTAAACTGATGGTTGAGATTAACCCAAAACGAATAACACAAATGAAGTCACAACTCAAGTACCACGGCCAAAAGCGCAAGAACTAGAAACACGCTTCTCATGATGAGGTTGAGGCACATCCTAACAGATACTTTAAATACGGATTTCGATTATTGAATTGAGAGATAGATTCTATCCCTCAAACTTTCTCATCACATGATTACTAAAACTAAATTGGAAGTCCATGTTTGGGAATCAAATAACGCTAAGGCCATCTCCAATGGGACCTTTAATTGCAACGCAGGTGCAGTAGAGAGAGAGAGAGGAGAGAGAAAGGAATAGAAATAATATTTTATTATAAAGTAAATGGAAAGTGAATGGAAGGAATTGTAGAAAAAAAAGAGATGGAAAAGTAAAAAAGATGAGAGAGATAGAGATAAATTCAAAATTAATAATAAAATAGTAGTGGAATAATTCTAGACGGGCGTCTATATCTGGACGTGATACGGGTATCTATGAAGAAAAAGTGGAGAAAAAGTGAAATAATTGAGGTAAAAGCAATTAAAAAAATAAAAAATTTTAAAAATGTGGGTCCTACTTGGTTTCCTTGTTCCTATATCTCTCTAGTCTCTCTCCACTGCATACGATCTGACAAGGCAAGCAATTGAGGACTGCATTGTGGATGGCCTAATAGTATATCATTGAATAAAGATGCCTATGTTGTACAAGATAGACTAGTATTTTGAAATTAATATCATGGAAAGAGCCAAGGTATTAATTCATTGGGCAGTCACAAGTTTTGAAATGAGCAAGGGATGCAATATGTACAGTCATAATTGAGGATGTAGAATTCAATTGTTGTGAGCATTGACAACAAATAGCACTGCATGTACTTTTTTCAATGGTTTAATTTTTGTTGCTAATATGTATTTATTTATGTTCTAATAATTTCAAAGGTTTAATGCTCTATTGTATTATTGATATTTAAAATTCTATTTAAACACGCTTTTCAAAATTATTTATTTTAATATTAAGTTTTAATAATTAGTTTTGATAATAATATTACTTATCTGCACTTTTCTAAATTTCTAATGGCATAGATAATTTATAATTTTTTGAGGGTTGCATATTGTAGGTAAAACTTCTCGTCCCTCACACGGGTAAGAAATTCGGTACATACTATACAATAAAGGTTGGCATTTTTTATTTTAAAAAAATTTATTTTAGCAACGTTGGCATGATTGGATCTTGTTTTAAAAATGGGGCCTATTTATTTTATTTATTTTATTTATATCATCATTTCCTAATTGAACCAACCTTTTTGCATAATCTGATTGAACCAATTTTTTTACAAAAACTCTTCTCCCTAATCTGATTTCTCCTATTCCAATATTATAAGGATTTTTATTTTTATTTTTTTACTTTCTATTTTCTCTTTCATTTCAATTTTTAAAGAATTTTCTAATTATTGAGAAATATTGTACAATTTCGAAAATTATTTGGAAAGACACTAGGCTTCATAATTTTTTATATAAAGACATTTATATTCCTTGGTGGTCCTTTGAGTTTTTTTTGGATATATAATAGTTAATGCAATTAATTGGTTTCAATCTACGTAAAGATATTGTAGGTCAGCTCGTTAATTAGGAATAATTGGCACTCGAGAGAGGTAATCAGTTAAAATTTGATAATGAACCTAACTTTGAAATGAGAAATTCATGCTAGTTTGAATTGAAAGATTAATTAAGTACAGTTAAGTGAAATAATAAACTCCAACAATTCCTTCTCTTTATGTACCTAAAAGTGAATTTCTAATTATTTCAGTTTGTGTTAGTCGTTTCTCACTTTAATAGAATATTAAATTGCAAGTCATCAATCTTATTTGTGTTACCCAACTTTCAGTTAAAATAGAATTGGTAGTTCAAATATGATTAGACCAATCATTTACAGTATACAAAGGAGCAATCATACCACACAAAGCATTTGGACATCGTTTGCCACATATAGGGTGATAGGGAATAGATTATAATGATTTTTAAATATTTTTAATGTAAAAGAGGAGAGAGAAAGAGTGGAGTTGAGTGGTTCAGATTTGTGGATGTGATGAGATATGTGGATGTGATTGATTTAGGAGAGAGAAAAAAGTTGAAAAAAGTGTTTAAAACACTTTTAAATAGAAGCCAAACGGGACTATAGTCTACAATAAATTCAAGGAACGCTTTGCTAATTCATTACATTTATCCTCTGAGGAGCTGCCCACATATTTCTTTACCAAGTCCTTGCCTTCACTAGCTTGCAGTTTTTTGCTGTCCAAGTTGGATTTTTGCGACTTTCATCTCCCAAATCCAACTTGAAGGGGTGATGTAGGAGATTCTTATGTTTCTATTACTGTGATCCTTACTTGTAAGTCATTTAAAGTATGAGCCCTTATATCACTATGAGCATAGATTGATAGATCTCGAAGCATAATGAGGGAGTATATTGTTGTTCCTAGCTAAATTCAATAGTGCGAATTACATTTTGTAACAGAAATCGAGAGATCTCACTTGAATGAATGAATTGAACGCGAAGATGAATCAATGCTAAATGATATGGAAAGTCGAGGCTAGAGTTCAACTCTATCTCTTTAAGACGATTTTGCCCCGCCTAGGTGCTTACGGTTGATCGGCAATCGTCTCCCAAGATACAACGACTATCATCCTGTGGTAGAAGCACTTCAAACAACAAGACACGTCGAACTGAAATATGTTTCTTACTCCTTTAGATACAATGACTAATGCAGAAAATTAATTTTAGGACATAGGAAATTTGTTAAGTTTAGAAAATTTTGAGAAATGATTGAAATGTATTGAGTTGTGAAGTAATGGGGGTGAATTATAGATACCCAAAAGGTGTTACTGAAGAGTTACACCCCTTCCAAAGGATGTGGGTCAAAAGCCACACCTTTTCTATTCCAAAAGGTGTGAGTGAAAAGCCACACCTCTCTATAAGCTACATCTTTTAAATGTTAATAGACATATTCCTTCAAATTTTAGTTAAATTTTAATTTCTAATTAAATTAAAAGATGTAAAATACAAATGAAAATAACCAAACTATTTTAATTTATTCTGCCACCAAATTCTATAAACTCATATATTAACTTTTGGCTATAATTTTCCATTCAATCAGAAATGGTTTTGAACAACAAAATAAGTTAGAAATATCTACCATTTCCAAAAATCCCCCACATGAATGAAAATTATCAGAATTCGTACAAATGGTAATGCAAACTCATAAAAGAAGTACAAACGGGAAGATATTGCATCAGGAGAGGTAGCTTCTGGCTTTGGACCTTCCTTAGTAGAGTAAAATCGAATTTACTTAGCTAGTCAATGAATGTGGTGTCTTGAACTATTTAGTCGTTGGTGTAAACCAAGACAATCATACCTACACAATAGTTTCCCTAACATTTTTGGTTCTCGCAGTTGTGTTTATTTTGGCCCTAAACAACTCTTGGGATCCATAAATGCTTTAGAGAATTCAAGCCCCAAACATTCTCATAGAAGCAATTCCACTTCACATTTACATAGGCGGCCTCCTATTAAGAGTAGTCTGCCCTACCCCACTTGGTTTATTCAAAATAGAGGAATCATTAAAAGCTAAACTTAACCTATACATTTTGCAGAAAGCACTTTAGTATCAACAGAATGGGTAGGATTTTAATCCTTAGTGCCTTACTGAATCTTCATAACCTAGTTGTCCCATTGGACCAAGTTCTTGGGATCTCCAATCAGCATGGTTAGGTTACTATTACAAAGATTCCATGCGGAGTTGGCTTTTAATCCCATTCCCTTTGTCAAATAGTATACTCCGTCTCTAGGTCAACCTTTAGTAAGCGGATCCACAAGATTTTCTTTTGATTTCACATAATCGACTGAAATAACACCACTAGAGACCAACTGTTTAATGGTATTGTGTCTACAATGTATATGTCTAGACATACCATTCTACATACTATTTTGAGCTTTTCTAATAGCCGATTGACTATCACAGTGCACACTGATACTGGGTATCGGCTTAGGATAACACAGAATGTCCTCTAAAAAGTTACGAAGCCATTCTGCTTCATCACAAGCTTTATCTAAAGTTATAAACTCAGACTCCATAGTCAACTGAGCTATACATGTTTGATTTGAGGACTTCCAAGATATGGCTCCGACACCAATAGTAAATACGTAACCACTAGTGGACTTAGAATCTTGCATGTCTGATATCCAATTTGCATCACAATATCCTTCTGATACCGCTGGATATCTAGTATAATGTAATCCAAAATTCATGGTGTGTCGTAGATATCTAAGAACTCTATTTAACGCCTTCCAATGGTCATTATTTGGATTACTAGTAAATCTACTCAATTTATTCACAGCATATGCTATGTCTAGATGCGTACAGTTCATAATATGCATTACAGTGTCGATAACTTGTGAATATCTTGATTGAGATACAAGTTCTCCGCTATTCCTTACTAAGTGTAAGATTAAGTCAATTGGTGTTTTAACTGGACTTTTGTTAAACATATTAAACTTCTTAAGCATAGACTCTATATAATGAGATTATGATAGAACAAGTCCATCAGATGTTTTAGAGATCTTGATCCCTAATATAACATCAGCAACACCATGTCTTTCATGTCAAAATGTTTTACCAACATTTTCTTGGTATTCATTATAATATCATGATTATTGCCCATGATTAACATATCGTCAACATATAAGCAAACAATTACATAGGCTTTAGGTGTGTTCTTTCAAACAATTACATAGGCTTTAGGTGTGTTCTTGATGTAAACACATTTATCACACTCGTTAATCTTAAATCCATTTGACAACATTATCTTGTCAAATTTCTTGTGCCATTGCTTCGGTGCTTATTTTAATCCATACAAGGATTTAACGAGTTTACATACTTTTTTCTCTTGCCCGGTACAACAAATTCTTCAGGTTGTTCCATGTATATTTCTTCTTCTAATTCACCATTAAAGAATGCTGTTTTAACATCCATTTGATGGATTTCAAGGTTATACAATGCAGCAATTGCAATAAAGACCCTTATAGAAGTAATCCTTGTAACTGGTAAGTATGCATTGAAGAAATCAAGGCCTTCCTTTTGTCTATATCCTTTAGTAACCAATTTGGCCTTATATTTATCGATAGATCCATAAGCTTTTAATTTCTTCTTAAAAATACACTTACACCTTAGAGGCTTATTTCCATGTGGGAGATCAACTAACTCTCAAGTGTGATTTTGCATAATAGATTCTATCTCACTATTGATAGCTTCTTTCTAGAACGGAGCTTCTGGAGTAGACATCGCCTCAGTGAATGTCTTAGGATCATTTTCTACCATATAAGTTTGAAAATTTGGACCAAAAGACGTAGATTTTCTAGTCATCTTATTGTGTCTAGGATCTTCAACACTTTGATGACTACCATTTGCAGTGTTATAAGTTCGTCTATTTGAACTTATCTCTTTCCTATCTTTACACGAAAATACATCTTCAAAGAATACAGTGTTTCTTGATTCAACCTTCATGTATATCAGGAGTGTCTGATTTGTGAACAAAAAACCTATATGCACTATTATTGTAAATATATCCTATAAATATGCAATCAATAGTTTTAGGCCTTATTTTTACCTGTTTGGGCTCTAGTGCTTCTACCTTTGCCAAACAGCCCCACACTTTCAAGTATTTATACATGGGCTTATATCCTTTCAATAGTTCATATGGACTTTCCTCCTTTTTGTTTTGAGGTATCTTATTGAGAATGAAGTTCGCTGAGAAGATAGTTTCCCCCCACAAGTTCTGTGGTAAACTAGAACTTATCAACATAGCATTCATCATCTCTTTAAGAGTTTGATTTTTGCATTCAGCAATTCCATTAGACTGAGGTGAATAAGTGTAATAATTTGATGAATAATGCCATGGTCATAACAAAATTATTCAAATGGTGCTCAATATCCTCCTCCCCTATCACTACGAATAATTTTTATTCGTTTGCTAAGTTGATTTTCAACTTCAATCTTATAACGTTTAAAAACATTTAAAGCTTCATCTTTACTTGTTATGAAGTAAACGTAGCAGAATCTTGTGCAATCGTCAATGAAAGTTATAAAATGCTTTTTCCCACCTCTAGTTTGCACAAACTTCAAGTTATAGATACCACTGTGAATTGATTCTAAAAATGTCATATTCCTTTTAATGGAGTGAAATGGTGATTCAGCTAACTTAGCTTCAGCACAAATTTCACACTTATGATTCAGGTCAAACTCGAGATTATGCAACAAGTTTAAGTTCACCATTTTACAAATTGACTTAAAATTTGCATTCCCTAATCTATTATACCATAGACAAGAAGACTTAAGCAAATATACAAAACCACTTGTATTCTTATTATTGCTTGACTTTGGTACAATAGTAAGGGAATTCATTTCTAACATCCCATCGGAAAGGTAACCATTTCCTACATACATCACATTTTTAGAGAGTACAAACTTATTAGCAACAAACACTCGCTTAATCCATTTTTGACTAGTAAAGCCCGGGATACAAGATTTTTATGAATGTCAAGAACATATAGCACATTGTTGAGAGCTAGTTTTTTTCCAGAAGTCATCTTCAAAGTGGCTTTCCCTTGTCCTTCAACCTTTGAACTTGAAGAGTTTCCCATGAGCAATTGTTCTCCATCAATAGGTTCGTAAATAGAGAACATTGCCTTGTTAGCACAGATATGGCGAGTAGCCCAATATCTACCCACCACTCTATTGAGCTTTCGAAATTGTTGGATTTAGGTAGAATAGTCAACAAGTTCCTCTCTGGTACCCCTTCTGATAATGTGTCTACTTGAATTACATTTATTTGGGTGTTTTTCTCTTCTTGCATAGTCATACATCATAATGCTTCCCCTTTTTGCTGTTCCTCGAATTGGACTCTACCACATGCTACACATGAGTCAATAAAATTGTTGTTCGAATATTATAATCTTTTGTTGTCAGAATTATATCCAACCAATAAATTATTGGGGAAACCACTTGATTTGTGTCTATCTATTTGTATGTTTTGTATATTTTCTTGTTGTCTCTTTGTTATGTTGTTGTTATATTATCCTTTAGGATCTTGTGTATCTTCTAGTTGGTTAGACTATACTCTGTATGATCTATATATTCTTGTATCTTGATTAATGATATGTGAAGTATCTCTCTTTCCCTCATTTTATTCTCTATATGTATAAAAGCTATAAGCTCAAAAAGCGTCTAATCCATGGCCTCTAAAGCTAGCTCAACTAATTCCACAGAACGCACTGTAACAACCTCCCCTCCACCACCACTACCACCAATTCCCTCAATACCCTCACCACCGGTTGTTCTTAATGCCTAGTGGCAGCTGCCCCTTAAGCTCACTCCTACCAATTTTTCTGCTTGGCACCTTCAATTTCGTAGCCTTTTAATCGACTATGATTTGCTTTCTTTTGTTGATGGTGCATTGCATTGTCCAATGCAATATGTTTCCGCTTCCACCACCACAACTCTCAACCCCAATTACATCAATTGGGTGAAGCAAGATAAGCTTCTCTTGAATGTTATCGCCAGCTCCCTATCTCTTAGCCTCGTGTCCTTTATCGCGGCTGCCAAAATGTCTTGTGAAGGTTGGCAAACCATAATCAACACTTATGCTAAGCCTTCAAATAGACGTATTATGCATTTGAAAAGCAGTCTTGGTAATCTAGAAAAAAGGAGAAATTTCGATTACCAAATGCATGCTTTGGGTGAAGAGTATCGTGGACAGCCTTACCCTCATGAATTCAGACCAGATCTGGATGGACTATTTTTGCACATTCTTCATGGACTTGGTCCTAAATATGCAAGTTTGTGTAAAGCAGTAAAGGTTCGCGACACCGCAATAGATTTCGATGAGTTACATGGAAGGCTTGTGACCCATGAATCGCAGTTACAAACTGCCCCTGCTCTTCTCTTCTCCAACCAATAACAACCAATGCCGCTACCAAAAGCCAGTCTCAATTGTCCACTCGTTAATGTCAGTCCAATGATAAAAATCGGTCCAACTCCAATACTGGTAACTGGCCATCTAAGCCTTACTTAGGCAAGTGCCAGTTGTGCAATGAACGAGTGCACTTCGCTAAGTTTTGCCTGACTTTTAAATACTCTCGTTGGTCTCAGCAAACTCCCCAATCACATCCATCACACTGCTACAACTTCACCCACCTCTATCATAAATGAGTGGTTGCTCGACATTGGTGCATTGCATCACATAACCAATGACCTAAGCAATCTTTCGCTTCACTCACAATATTTTGGGCGGAGGATGTCCATGTTGGGGATAGAGCAGGTTTAACCATAACTCACACGGGTCAAACCCGTCTTCACTCTGAAAAATCCACTTTTAAGCTATCTAATGTGTTATGCGTGCCGCATATAGCTTGAAACCTTATTTCTGTTCACAAACTTTGTTCTGAAAATAGCGTGAGTGTTGAGTTTTTTTCTAATCATTTCTCTGTCAAACATTTCTAGATCGAAGCACTGCTTGCATGAGGACCGACCAAGAATGGCGTTTATGCTCTTTCATCCGCTGTTCCCCAACCCATTATTGCCTTCTTTGTTAGTGCTGCAAGTTCTAACATATGGCATTCTCGGCTAGGCCATCCCTCACATAAAATTTTCCAACATTTGGTTACTAATAAATTGTTGTTGTTGTCGTCTATGAATAAATCATCCCTTGTAATGCTTGCAGTTGTAGCAAAAGCCACAAACTGTCCTTTTTTAACTCTACTATGTCTCGTTCTAGTCCATTGCAATTAATTTACTCCGATGTTTCGGCTTCTCATGTGTTATCTATTGACGGTTTCAAATACTATATTATCTTTATTGATCAGGACACAAAATACATTTGGCTATATCCTCTAGAGAAAAAAATTCAATGTTGTCGACACGTTTATCACCTTTAAAGTGCTCATTGAAAATTTATTTCACTCAAAAATTGTAAGTTTCTTCTCCGACAATGGGGAAGAATTTTTAGCTCTTTCCTGCTTCTTCAAAACACATGGGATTAACCACTTTACGACTCGCCCACACACACTCGAACATAATGGGTATTTTGAGAGACGACACCAACGTATCATTGAAACCGGCCTCACATTATTCCATACTATCCCCAATCCCACTACCTCCTATGCATTTACAACGGCAGTTTATCTCATTAATCGCCTTCCTAAGGTTAACTTAAATTACATATCTACATATGAAAAGCTTTTTCACACCCTCCCAAATCTTGCAAAACTCCGTGTCTTTAGGTGCCTCTGCCACCCATGGTTGCGGCCATATACTACCAATAAATTGGAGTTTCGCTCTAAACCATGTATATTTCTCAGCTATAGCTTGTCTCAAAGCGCGTATCTTTGTTATGACAAGTCGACTAGTCACGTGTACGCAAGCCGTCATGTACAATGTGTAGAAAATATCTTTCCTTTTTCACTACATTCATCCATGACCCAGCCTTCAATTTCAGGTGGCCCAAACCGATCTAATCCACCATTAACTTTGTCTCTTTCTTCCAATAGCAATGCACGGCCCAGGTCATATTCATCTAATTCCCTTTCTCAGCATACTCAAAATGTGATCCATGTGGATGAAGAGCAACAAACACCATCCTTTGATATGAATCTAAGTGGCCCCACGACGACGGGGCATCTTTTTTACCAATCGGGCCAATTACCCGAAGCCGAGCCAAGAAGTTGGGTCGAACCATGACAACCTTGGTTGAAGACATATGTCAACATTCTTCCAATGAGTCTTCGTATTGCTTGAATCATCCCTTGGGAGCTCATGAAGTGAAAGACATCACCTACCTAAGTGTTAGAGACAAGAAAGATCAAGATTTGAAGGTCTTTTGAGGTTCAAATCTATACATATTTGTCATGAATGGGATTTTGAAGTTGATGTCTTCTAAAGAGTTGTAGGCCATTGAGTCTAGTGTCCAACGCAATTTGCATTAGCTCAATTAGACGTCGGGATCAAAAGTTATGGAGAAAATACTGAAGACTGCGCATGCTGAATTTTTGGCCGAGCGGACGTCGGCATGCTACGGCCGCACGTTTGCCCCCTGCGCATTGTTTTGACCATTTTTGGATATTTTGACTATTATATTATTTCCTACCTTTATCTTCTTGGGGAAGCTTGATGTCTTAGCTTGTTGTGGATATATATTGCCACAAAACTCATTTTGTAAGACAACTTGTGTGAGTTGATTTTTGTCATCTCATGTTGTTCTTTAAGAACAATCCCCGAACTTATCGTGAAGCTGATCATTTCACATGGCGTTCATCCCTCGTTGGTTGTCTACTCCTATCGACGGCGGTGTTCGGTTTAATATACCGATCGTTTCCTCGAGTGAGTTGAAGGCTTTCGAGTATATCGATCATTTTCTACCGGATTCTTGGCTTTCCTGGTTTGGAGCCATCCTGTGGGGGTTGCATTGGCTATACTGCTAACAAGGTTCGCATCATCTGGTATCAGAGCCCGAATCCAATTATCTGGTATCCATCCTTTATTAATAGTTCTTATATTGTTGTTGTTTTTGTTTTTATCGGTTTAGATTGTCAATTTTCGGTTGTTAGAATTGTAGGATTTAGTGTGTGTTCTTGGTATTCTTGGTGCAAATTGATTTTGTGCTTAGAATCCACTTCTTTTTTAGTATTGAATTGTTGTTGTGATTGTGAGTGTATGTAAAAAAAAAAAAAAAAAAAAAAGAAGGCCGAAATTTTTTTAAAAAAACATGGCTCCAAGTTATATGTTGAACGAGTGTTAGTCGATCACAACGGCTACACTTAGTTTTACTTGTTTGTGTTATTGAATTGAGTTGTTATTTTAACTTGTCTTGTGCAACCTTAGGGTTACAAGTTGAGTCAGTTAGTTGTTGTTGTTATGTACCATATTGTATTAGTGTTTACTGAGTTGTAAGTGTGATTGTATTGGTAGAAACTCATTGACAACCAATCGGGATTGAGCTAAGCGTGAGTTGTTCTAGCTTGGGTTAGTTCGTGTTGGTTCTTTGAGATTAGAGATTGAGTGATTGTGAGTGGTAAAAGGCCGAGTGTGTGAGCTAAGTATCGAGAAAAGGCATATTGTGTGATATACACGAGAGATATACACGTAAGGACACATTCACACACTTTTTACACATTATGTCGGAACAAGGTTCAACGGGAGAGCATGGCCATAGAACTATCACCCTAGAGGATTTCCCAGCATCTATGGTTGCAATGGAGCGTCGGTTGAGTCAACAGTTGAGAAATGATGTCGAAGAAATGGTTGCTCGATTGAACATTAGAGGTGCTAGGGAAGGAAGTGAGGATTATGATGAGGAATTTGATAAGGAGTATAGAGGTGGTAGAGGTGGTAGAGGTGGTCGAGGCGGCTGAGGAGGTCGAGGAAATGGAAGACCCCGAGAAGAAGAAAGTGATGTAAAGAATGTGAAAATAGAGGTACCGTCTTTCCAAGGAAAACCCGACCCGGATTTGTACTTGGATTGGGAAAGTCGGGTAGAATTGATCTTTCAATTTCATCGAATTCCGGAAGGCAAGAAAGTTCCTCTATTGGTGAAAGAGTTTATAGGGTATGCACTTAGTTGGTGGAAGCAAATGTCTACCGCAAGAAGAAGGAACTTAGAAGATTCCGTGGATACTTGGGATCTATTGAAGACCTTGATGAGAAAACGATTCGTACCTTCACATTACTATCGGAGTTTGTATAACAAATTGCAAACATTAAATCAAGGAGGACGGAGCGTTGAGGAATATTACCAAGATATGGAATCACTTATGACACGCGCCGATATAGTCGAAGAAGAGGAGGCTACAATGGCTAGGTTCTTGAGTGGATTGAATAAAGAGATTGTCAATCTTGTTGAGTTACATGATTGTGCCGACGTACAAGAATTGGTACATAAAGCGGCTAAGGTCGAGAAGCAACTCAAAAGGAAAAGTTATACCACAAACCGGAGGAAGTAGTTTATGAAAGCCTAAATGGATGGAGGCTAAGAATGAAAAACCGGCTTGGAAAGGAAGAGGAGAAACGCCTTCTAAACCATCTCCGACTACAATTGACAAAGGAAAGAGCCTGATGGGAACACCCCCAACTCGAACCCGAGACATTCAATGTTTTAAATGTCAAGGCCGAGGACACATTGCTTCGGAATGTCCCAATCGGTGAACCATGATAGTTCGAGATGATGGCGAGTTAGAGACGGAAAGTGAAGAAGAAGAAGAATTGCTCTTTGTTGAAGAGAAAGAAGATGAAGCCAATGAGAAATATGTAGCAATGGTACCCCGAATCTTTAGTGACAAGGCGATCACTTAATACCCAAGCTAAGGTTGATGAAACGGCTCCACAAAGAGAGAATATTTTCCACACCCGAGCCTTGGTGAGTGGGAAGCCTTGTAGTATCATCATTGATGGTGGAAGTTGTACTAACATGGCTAGCACCCTCTTTGTTGAAAAATGGGGATTGCCCACGTTGAAGCACCCGAAGCCCTACCGTTTGCAATGGTTCAACGACTCGGGGGAAGTGAAGGTAAACAAGCAAGTACTTGTTTCTCTATCTATTGGCCAGTATACGGATGAGATTATATGTGATGTAGTTCCCATGCAAGCTACACACATATTATCAGGGAGGCCTTGGCAATATGATAGAAGGGTGTTACATGATGGCTACCGAAATCGTTATAGCTTCAAGATGAATGGAATTCCCGTTATACTTGCTCCATTATCTCCACGGCAAGTCCATGAAGATCAAGTGAAGCTTATGCGTGAGGTAGGAGAGTTGAGGGAAAAATCGAGTGAAAAAACAAAAGGAGAGGCGAGTGTGAACATGAGAGGAGTGAGGAAAAAAGAGAAGAGTGAAAGCAAACAAGAGGGAAAGAAAAATGAATGTTTCTTTGCCAAAAAGAAAGAAATTTCGAGAGCTCTTGTGGAGAGTCAACAATTGATTTTGTTGGTGTATAGAGAGCCTTCCCTTGGGCTCCACTCTAACCAGGAATCCCTCCCCAATTTGTTTATCTCTCTTTTGTAGGAATTCCAGGATGTATTGGCCGAGGATTTACCAAGTGGCTTACCGCCCATTCGAGGCATTGAACATCAAATAGACTTGGTGCCCGGAGCTGCTATTCCAAATAGACCCGCCTATCAAAGCAATCCCGAAGAAACAAAGGAATTGCAACGACAAGTGGAGGATCTAATGAGCAAAGGCTACATTCGAGAAAGCTTGAGCCCATGTGCGGTATCTGTGTTATTAGTACCGAAGAAGGATGGGTCATGGAGGATGGGTGTTGATTGCCGAGCTATCAACCACATTACGATAAAATATCGACATCCTATTCCTCGTTTAGATGACATGTTGGATGACTTGCATGGTGCTACTTTATTTAGTAAGATAGATTTGAAAAGTGCGTATCATCAAGTTAGAATGAGGGAAGGGGATGAATGGAAGACGGCATTTAAAACAAAGCAAGGCTTATATGAATGGATGGTCATGCCGTTTGGATTGACAAATGCACCGAGCACGTTCATGCGCTTAATGAATCATGTTTTACGTGCTTTTATTGGCAAATTTGTTATGGTGTATTTCGATGACATTTTGATTTATAGTAAGGGTTTAGAAGACCATGTCAACCACCTTAGGAGCGTTCTAGAAACCCTAAGGGAGGAGAAGTTATTTGCTAACCCTTCTAAAAACCATTTTTGTCTTGAAAGAATTGTCTTTCTTGGATATGTAGTTAGTGCTAGAGGAGTAGAGATGGATGAAGAAAAGGTAAAAGCAATCAAAGAATGGCCTACTCCAACTAGCCTAGCGGACGTTCGAAGCTTTCATGGTTTAGCTAGTTTCTATCGACGCTTTGTACGAAATTTTAGTACACTAGCTGCACCATTGACGGAAGTAATCAAGAAAGCTGTAGGATTTCATTGGGGTGTAGAGCAAGAACGTGCTGTTCAGATGTTAAAAGGTAAATTCTGTTCCTCGCCCGTACTTGCTCTACCTGATTTTAATAAAGCCTTTGAAATTGAATGTGATGCGTCTAGAGTAGGTATTGGTGCTGTTTTAATGCAGGATCGAAAGCCAATTGCGTATTTCAATGAGAAGTTGAGTGGAGCTATGCTCAACTATCCGACATATGACAAAGAACTGTACGCTTTGGTTCGAGTTTTAGAGAACTGGCAGCACTACTTATGGCCAAAGGAATTTGTGATCCACACCGATCATGAATCCTTGAAACACCTCAAAGGCCAAGGAAAATTGAATAAGCAACATGCCAAGTGGATGGAATTCATAGAGACCTTTCCTTACGTGATCAAGTACAAGCAAGGAAAAGAAAACATTGTTGCTGATGCTTTGTCACGCAGGTATGCCCTATTAACCACTTTAGATGCTAAATTGTTAGGGTTTGAACTAATTAAAGAATTATATATAAATGACTCGGACTTTGCTAGTATCTATATTGCTTGTGAACATAGTGGATGTGACAAGTTTTATAGGCTAGAAGGATATCTTTTCTGTGAAAACCAATTGTGTATACCTTCTAGTTCTATACGAGAATTGCTTGCTAGGGAAGCCCATGGTGGGGGCTTAATGGGACACTTTGGCATTGTGAAGACTTTGGAAGTTCTACAAGAACACTTCTTTTGGCCTAAAATGAAACATGATGTTGAGAAAATTTGTGCCAATTGTGTTACTTGTCAAAAGGCCAAATCTAAGGTTTTACCCCAAGGCTTATACACTCCCTTACCTGTGCCACAAGCACCTTGGGAAGACATTTCAATGGATTTCATATTGGGGTTACCTAGAACTCAAAATGGAAGAGATTCGGTCTTTGTCGTGGTCGATAGGTTTAGTAAAATGGCTCACTTTATACCTTGCCACAAGACCGATGATGCCAAACACATTGCCAACTTGTTCTTTAAAGAAATTGTACGCTTACATGGAGTTCCTCGAACAATTGTATCCGATAGAGATGTCAAATTTGTTAGCTACTTTTGGAAAACTCTTTGGGGTAAACTAGGAACGAGACTATTATTTTCTACAACAAGTCACCCCCAAACGGATGGACAAACTGAAGTAGTTAATAGGGCATTATCACAATTGTTACGCACTATCATTAGTAAGAACTTAAAAGAGTGGGAAGAATGTTTGCCATATGCCGAGTTTGATAATCGTACCATACATTCTTCTACTAATTTTTCGCCTTTTGAAATTGTTTATGGTTTTAATCCTTTGACCCCGTTGGATTTAATTCCTTTACCTGTGAGTGAAAGGGGTAGTGTGGATGGCAATGCAAAAGCCGAACTTGTTCGATCAATGCATGAGAATGTTAGGAAGCAAATTGAAAAGAGGAATCAACAAGTTTCGACGCGCATGAACAAAGGGCGAAAATAAGTCATCTTTGAACCGGGGAATTGGGTGTGGTTACACCTAAGGAAAGAAAGGTTTCCCCAACTCCAGCGGTCTAAATTACTCCCAAGAGGCGATGGGCCATTCCAAGTTATTGAAAGGATCAACAACAACGCCTACAAGCTCGACTTGCCCAGTGAGTATAATGTATCTGCTACATTTAATGTTTCTGATCTTACTCCATTTGATGCAGGAACTGATTCTTGGACGAATCAACCTGAAGAGGGAGGGGATGATATGAATCTAAGTGGCCCCACGACGACCGGGACATCTTTTTTACCAATCGGGCCGATTACCCGAAGCCGAGCCAAGAAATTGGGTCGAACCATGACAACCTTGGTTGAAGACATATGTCAACATTCTTCCAATGAGTCTCGGCATTGCTTGAATCATCCCTTGGGAGCTCATGAAGTGAAAGACATCACCTACCTAAGTGTTAGAGACAAGAAAGATCAAGATTTGAAGGTCTTTTGAGGTTCAAATCTACACATCTTTGTCATGAATGGGATTTTGAAGTTGATGCCTTCTAAAGAGTTGTATGCCATTGAGTCTAGTGTCCAACGCAATTTGAATTAGCTCAATCGGATGTCGGGAGCAAACGTTATGGGGAAAATACCTGAAGATCTGCATGCTGAATTTTTGGCCGAGCGGACTGCAGGGCGCACGGCCGCACGTTTGCCCCCTGCGCGTTTTTTGGACCATTTTTGGATATTTTGACTATTATATTATTTCCTACCTTTTAGCTTCTTGGGGAAGCTTGATGTCTTAGCATGTTGTGGATATATATTGCCACAAAACTCATTTTGTAAGACAACTTGGGTTTCATATATGCGAGAAAGCTCTCAAGCTTGTGGGAGTTGATTTTTATCATCTCATGTTGTTCTTTAAGAACAATCCCGAACGTATCGTGAAGCTGATCATTTCACGTGGCGTTCATCCCTCGTTGGTTGTCTACTCCTATCGACGGCGGTGTTCGGTTTAATATACCGATCGTTTCCTCGAGTGAGTCGAAGGCTTTCGAGTATATCGATCATTTTCTACCGGATTCTTGGCTTTCCTAGCTTGGAGCCATCCTGTGTGGGTTGCGTTGGCTATACTGCTAACGAGGTTCGCATCATCCTTGAATAGGACTCTACATGTAGCTTCTTCTCGGACTCCTACCATTACAACAACTCCCTTTCCATCAGATAAGTCTCGATCATCTTCAAATAGTCTCTTATCCATGCCAACTTCCCAAGCTCCGCTGATCTCCTCCCATATGCACACCACATCTCTGTCTATCACTTCCATTCCATTCTCTTGCTTTTCCACTCCACCACTTCATCCGTATTGTCGTGTGTCTGACCTCTACCAAGCCATCCATCCCTTATCTCCACCTTTAGTTTAGCGCATGGATGACCTTGACTCCTCATCGAGCAGCACTCAGCCCTCTGCTTATACAACTCTCACCTCAAATGCCATGGGTTTAATCCGTCCATCCTTCCTCATCAATTCTCGTTGGCGTTGATCTCTACACCCCATCACCGTCCACTAGTACCTAGGTGTCTAACCTTCCCATCGAACCCTCATCTATGTCACAAGCCTTGAAGGATCCTTGTTGACATTATTCTATGAATGATAAGTATAATGCATTGCTTCGAAGTGGAACGTGGGAGCTCGTTCCCTCATTTGATGCTTCCAATATAGTTGGCTGGAAATGAGTATTCTGGATTAAATGCAAACGAGACGGGACCATTGATAAGTATAAAGCTCGTTTCATTGCAAAGGGGTTTAGTCAGCGGCCGGGTGTTGATTATAGTGAGCCGTTTAGTTCCGTTGTCAAAGCTGCGATAGTTCGTCTCATTCTTAGTCTCTCTATTGTGAATGGTTGGTCAACATGTCAGTTAGATGTTAATAATGCATTCCTTTATGGAGAGTTGACAGAAGATGTGTTTATGATTCAACCACCGCAGTTTCATGATTCTAATCATCCGGACTATGTTTGCCACTTCCGCAAGTCCCTTTATGGCCTTAAGTGGGTACCACGAGCTTGGTACTCGGCTTTAAAAGAATTTCTTCTTGTCTCTTGTTTCACGAAGTCTCAATCCAATGCCTCATTGTTCTATATGCAGTGCCATGGCATTGTTCTCTTTATTTTTTGTGTATGTCATCGATATTATTGTCACCAGCAATTACCAGGGTCTGATTAATCAGTTTGTCTCCTTTCTAGCTGGTAAGTTCTCCATCAAAGACCTTGGTGCGTTGTCTTGGTGTTGAAGTGATTTCTCATATTGACGGACTCTTCCTTTCCCAATGGAAATATATGGTGGATCTTCTTGAAAAGGTACATATGTTGAATGCTAAACCCATGTCGTCCACCATCTGCCGGCCTCCTACTTCAAGCTCATCTCACATAGAGTCCCATTCTAATCCCAACCAGTATCGCTTCGTCCTTGGAGCTCTTCAATATTTATCATTTACCCGGCCGGATATTTCTTTTGCCGTTAACAGGCTTTCTCAACACATGTATACACCTACTGCTGAAGATTGGTCTTTCTATACAAACGCAGCTGCCTTACTTTGCATGCGTTCTCGGATACCAACTAGGGTGGTGATATACTCGATTGTGCTTCCACGGGGCCATTTATTATTTTTCTTGGTAGCAATCGCACCTCATGATCATCTAACAAACAATGGTCGATCACTCGGTCGTCGATAAAGGCTGAATATCGAGTAGTCGCCAACACCTCCACTGAGCTTACGTGGCTTCAATCTCTTCTTGTTGAGCTTGT
Source organism: Jasminum sambac (assembly GCA_018223645.1). Lineage (NCBI taxonomy): Eukaryota > Viridiplantae > Streptophyta > Magnoliopsida > Lamiales > Oleaceae > Jasminum > Jasminum sambac. The sequence continues at coordinate 15,805,152 of CP073644.1, forward strand.
TTATTCTCAATTATGCATTGTGATGAGCTTGGGACCACATACCTATGTTCCAATCTGGTCTTTTATTCAAAAATGAAACATGTAGCGCTCGACTACCATTTCCTTCGGGAGCGGGAGCAAGTACGAGCTGGTCGGCTTTGTATGACTCATGTCTCATCTCAAGACCAACTGGCAGATGCTCTTACGAGGCTTTTTCCTAGTCCACGTGTTGCATTTCTTCATCGAAAGATCGGTGTCCTCCCGGCCTCGATATGATCCAAGTTTAGCACTACGTCGTCAACTTCATTTAGAAAACCGACCGAGCCAAAATCCGAGCTTGAACGTTTGGATTAGCAATGAAGATGTGAAGCTAAGACGGATATGAATGGACGAAACCCTCTATTTTGGCTCATCTCGGGACTAAAAACTAAAGACAGGAAGTCGAGATCGAGATCGAGCACATTTTGGAGAGACAAAGATCATACGGTTGTATATTAGGCAGCTTTTGAACAGAAATTTTCAGAGAGGAAATTACGGCCGTAATATACATTATACGGCTGTAAAACATGAACCTACGACCGCAACAATATATGGCCGTAACTAAAGATCCAGTTTTTGGGACAGAAATCTTACAGAGAGCTAAATACGCCCGCATGGAGTGGCGATACGACAGTATCAAATATTTACGGCCATAACTTACTAGCATACGGCCGTAACCTTTGAGTTTACAGCCTTAATTTTAAATTTTACGGCAATAAATTTTTGCCGACTTAAGCATTTTGTCTCTACTTTTTAGATATTTCATTATTTTATTATTATTTTCATTCCATGCTTGTATATGAACGAAAACTAGTCCATTTGTAACACAACTTGGAAGATATTGAAGAGATAGCTTTTGAGCTTCTTCTTGAGTTGTAGCCTTTGCTCCTCACAAATCTTCCTTTGAACCTCGTGTACAATTGATTGAGTTGTAGCCTTGCTCCCCCATTGCATCGTTGTTCTAAGAAATCCCTGAGCTTATCGAGAGTGTGATCAACTCTCGTGGCGTTCACCCTCGTTATTTGAAGGTGCAGTTGTGTCGAGTCGAGGGATCCTCCTCCTTCTTAGGAGAGTGGGGAGCCTTTTTCCTATCATCGTACCAGATTTTAGCTAGAGGGCGGCCTTGGATCGTGTCATTTGGTATCAGAGCTAGCCATTAAGAATCTGATATCTATCCTTTGTTTTTACAGTATAAGTTCCTTGTTATTAGTTCTTAGATTGTTGTTGTTTCTATAGGATTAGATTATTGATTTTCATTTTTTAGAATTATAGGATTTAGTGTGTGTTCTTGGCGTTCTACCTGTGAGTTGATTTTTATGCTTAGAATTCCTTTATCTTCTAGTATTGTGTTGTGATAGTCTTGTGTCTATTGTTGTTGTTGGAACAAAAGAGAAAAATAAAATAAATAAAAAAAGAGAGAAGAAGATCGAAAATATTTTTTAAAAAAATGCAATGTTGAACGAGTGATAGTCATTGGCTACACTTAGTTTTATCTTTTGTGATTAAAGTTCTTAATTGTATTGAGCCTAGTTAGTGTTGAGTTGTAATTTTTATTGTCTCGTCATTTAAGGTTGCGCTGTGTGAGTTTGTAGATTGTCTTGAGTTGTAATAGGGTTGTAATCATGTCTGATATTCATTCTACTGTGGGACGAGAACGAGAATCAGTGATAGTTGATCAATTTGAGAACATTGTTGCAAGAAAGCAATCGAGACATGCAAGCTACAGCTAATCGATATATCGCGCACTTCTAGAAGAATTGATAGACTAGAACTTAGACAAGGCCAGCTCAGAGGAGGTAACGCAAGTCGGGATAGTGATTTAGAAGGCGAAGAAAAAGATCCTCGGATAAATGTGAGAAGAGATAGGGGTCGAAGGGATCGGCGTGGGAGAAATGGGGATGAAGGGGAAATGAAAAATGTAAAGATTGAAATTCCCTCATCCCATGGAAAGTCGGATCCGGATGCCTATCTAGATTGGGAAGGTAGGGTTGATATCTTGTTCCAATATCATAAAATTTCGGAGACTAGAAGGGTACTTTATTGGCTAGGGAGTTCACGGGTTATACACTAAGTTGGTGGCAACAACTTACTACGGCTAGAAGAATAAATAATGATGACCCGGAAGAATCTTGGGAAAAATTGAGATTCTTGATGAGAAAGAGATTTGTTCCCTCACACTACTACCGAAGTTTGTGCCAACGATTACAAGCATTAAACCAAGGGAGACGAATTGTAGAAGAATATTACCAAGAAATGGAGTCTTTAATGACACGTGCCTATATTGTGGAGGAAAAGGAAGCTACCATGGCTAGGTTCCTTGGTGGATTAAACCAGCAGATTGCTAAGTTCATCGAATTACAAGAGTATATCAATCTTGAGGAGTTGTTACACAAAGCCGTGATGGTGTTGTTACACAAAGCCGTGAAGGTAGAGACTCAACAAAAAAGGAGACTACCTAACAAACCTCAACCCGGGAGTGGTAGCAATTGGAGAATCAAAGTGGGTTAACAATCATGGTAACCAAGGAACTTGGAAGGGTAGAAATGACCTACCTAAGAAAACACCAAAAGCAAGCCCTACCTCGGACGACAAAGGCAAAAACAAGATGGGAGCACCATCCACCCAAACTCGAGACCTCACAAGGTTCAAATGCTAAGGGATAGGTCATTATGTGTCCGAATGTCCTAATCGAAGAACCATATTAGTTAAGGCGAGTGGGGAAGTAGAGAGTGAGTCCGAAAATGAAGAAGCCCAATTCGTAGATGATGATGACGAAATTGACGTTGAGTAATTTGTTGTAAGAGGACCCAAATCTCTAATCGCAAGGAAGGATCCAATTCAAACTAGGGTTTTCAAGAAGACACCACAACGTACGAATCAATTTCACAACCGATGCTCAGTACGAGGTAATCATTGCAATTTAATTATTTTCGGAGGTAGTTGCTCAAATTTAGCTAGCACATCGATTGTGGACAAATTAGGCTTGATTGTACTCCAACAACTGAACCGCTATGATTTGCATTGGTTAAATGAAATGCGAAAGATTAGGGTAAATATACAAGTGCTAGTTCCCTTGGTTATTGGGCAATACGTGGATATGGTGGTATGTGATGTGGTGTTAATGGAGGCTACACATTTTGTATTGGGAAGGCCTTGGCAGTTTGATCTTCAAGTAATACATGATTGTTATACCAACTGCTATAGCTTCAAGTAGAAAGCAGAAACTATGGTGCTTGCTCCTTTATCACCCAAGCAAGTAGCTATTGATCAATTGAAGCTACAAGCGAGGTCGAAGAATGGAGAAATAAGGAGAGAAGAGAGGGTGGACTTGAAGTGGACTTGAAGAAGAAGTGGAGACTTATGTTGATCGGGTGGTGAACGAGGAGACCATTTGGTATGAGTACGAGGATCCTTTCCTTGTGGCTCATAATACTAACACACTCCACCCCAATTTTCTTATTTTCTTCTTATAGGTTAACTACCATAACTGGATGGCAACATATACAGTTTTATTTCTTGTGGTAGCCCGTCCATTGCCTGGAGGAGAATTCATGTCAATCCCAGAGTTTCATTCTTTGTACATTTGGATTGATGAAGTATGCTTTCCATTCGACCTGGGGGTTATACTTGCCATAAAGACTTATGCGATTCGAGGTCGAATCATTTTGAAGCGGGAGGGGATAATATGATCCGAGTTAGCACTATGTCATCAACTTCGTTTGGAAAGCTGGTTGAGCCAAAATCCGAGCTTGAACTGTTGGATTAGCAATGAAGATGTCAAGCTAAGATGGATATGCATGGAAGAAACCCTCTATTTTGGCTCATCTCGGGACTAGAACTAAAGGCATGAAGTCGAGATCGAGATCGAGCAGATTTTGGCAAGCCAGCTGGAAGAATTCTGCATAGGCCAAATTTGCAGCCGTAACTTACATTCTTACGATCTTAACGAACATATTACAGCCGTACCAAAGATCATACAGCCTTATATTAGGCAGCTCTTGAATAGGAATTTTCACAGAGGAAATTACAGTCGCAATATACATTATACGGCCATAAAACATGAACCTACGGCAGTAACAGGTCATATACAGCCGTAACTGAAGATCCAGCTTTTGGGGAAGAAATCTTGCAGAGAGCTAAATATGCTCATTTGGAGTGGCGATACGACCGTATCAAATATTTATGGCCATAACCTTTGAGTTTACGACCGTAATTTTAAATTTTACGGCCGTAAATTTTTGCCGACTTAAGCATTTTGTCTCTACTTTTTAGATATTTCATTAGTTTATTATTATTTTCATTCCATGCTTGTATATGAACGAAAACTAATCCATTTGTAACATAACTTGGAAGATATTGAAGAGATAGCTTTACGCTTCTTCTTAAGTTGTAGCCTCTGGTCCTCACAAATCTTCCTTTGAACCTTGTGGGCAATTGATTGAATTGTAGCCTTGCTCCTCCATTGTAGTGTCGTTCTAAGGAATCCCTGAACTTATCGAGAGCGTGATCAACTCTCGTGGCATTCATGGTTATTTGAAGGCGCAGTTGAGTCAAGTCAAGGGATCCTCCTTCTCGCCAGAGACAGACTAGCCGTTTCTCGACCACCGTACCGAATTCTAGCTAGAGGGTAGTCTTGGATTGTATCAGCCTTGGCCTTGGGGAAACCACTTTATTTGTGTCTATCTATTTGTATAATTTGAATATCTTGTACATCTTCTTGTTATCTCTTTGTAATGTTGCTGTTATATTATCCTTTAGGACGTTGTGTATCTTCTAGTTGGTTAGACTACACTCTGTATGATCTATATATTCTTGTATCTTGATTAATGATATGTGAAGCATTTATTCCTCTCTCTTTCCCTCACTTTATTCTCCATATAAATCAAAGGCCTTGCAGAATCTATACATAAACTGTATGTAATTTGAAATATAATGTGCAACTTAAGAAAATTTCAGCATGAAATTTGTAACAATTACAGAATGATCATGCAACTAATGCTACTATAAAAATATGTAACGTCATATACGGACAGCGCACATTCTTTCAAAATATAAATATGTGCATTCAGATCAAATTTCATTAATACCAAATGTAGTATTTAGGAATACTTGACACATTCAAAATGCCGACATCCCTAGAATGCAAATCACATTAAACTGATGGATGTATACGGAGAATATAATATGCACGTTCAAAATCGTCTTACAATTGTTGTTCGTAGTTAAATTTAACAGTGCCAATTACATTCTATAGCAGAAATGGAGAGATCTTACTCAAACAAATGAATCGAACGTGAAAACAAATCAATGCAAAATGATATGGAAAGCTGAGCCAAGAGTTCGACTCTATCTCTTTAAGACGATTTCCCTCCCCCCACCCCCCCACCCCCCGGGTGTAATGCTCGGAATTCATTTAAATCCGGGCCGTTACCTTTTCTTATAAATCGTAACAAGCGGAAGAATAAATACGATTTTTCTTATTCAAATTCTCTTCAACCTTTCAGAAATTCTCAAAAGTTGACAACGAATATGATGATGAAAGAGCAAATGAGATTTTTGTCAAAATTAACTCAGTTTTTAAATAATACAGCTTCACTTCGCAAATGAATTTAAATATTTGAATTTTTAAAAAATTTAACTTTTCAAGTTAGGGAAACTTCAATAACTTTTCAAGTCTTACAATATATGAAAAGAAATTCTTCTGAACCTAAATAACTTCATCTCATAAAATAGTTTTACAAGCTCTCTAATCAGTTGCCACTGCCATTCGCCCCGTCGCTGATTCCATAATCTGCAAATGTTTAATAAAGTAGGAAATATGAGTAAAGGATTACTCAGTAGGTCCACGGCGCACGTTAGTCAAACTGTAATAACACGGTAAGTACATGCGTGCAACTTATGAATTACTCGCGTTCGGCCGAACATTGAACATGCACGTAACCATTTAACATTCTTGTGCCCGTAGGCTTCATGACATTCATGTGCCCGAAGGCTACATAGCATTATTGAGCTCGAAAGCTCCATTTTATTCTTTATTCATAAAAATAGCACAGGCAATGCACACTACACGAGCGGTTATCATAACAAGTGCGCAGATAGGAAAAATAGAGCTTTAATTTAGGGACCTACCTGATTTTTCTGAGTTTGAGCGTAGCTTGGGAGTGGTTTTTAATTCTCTTAATCCCGTGCGTTGTCTACAATTAAAGAACATTATTAAATTAGCGCTAGTTGTTCAGCTTATAAAATAAATGAGTGGATTTGGCTAATTTTTAAAATATTTTTAGCTTTACTCATTTAAAATAAGTAAAATAGTTAGAATAAAATAAAATAGGACTTATAATTTAAATAGTAATAAGTTAAATAAAATTAGATAATCGTTATAATAACACTAAATAGAGCTAAATAAAGAGGAAATCGAACGTTATAGTAAACCTAAATAGAATGAAATAAAATAAAATAAAATAAAATAAAATAAAATATAATAGGATTTGCCACGAAACTAAATGATTTTGGATATAACGATTTAAAATAATATTTATATTGAAATTTAAATGGAATTATATTAAATTTGATAAAACAAGCATCATTATAAAGTTAAATGAAATTTAACTAAAATAAAATAATTACCATAATATGGGTAAATAAAATTAAGCTAAATAAGATGAACCTTCCATTAAAATAGAATTAAGTAAAATAATGCTTAATAAAAATTACGACGGAACCAATTAATATTGGATAAAATAAAATAGAGTAGGGGATGCAATTGGCTAATGGAAAATTTTGGCTTTTGGGATTGTTTATAAAAGTAAGATATAAAAAAAATATGGGGACTAACTTTGATTAAAAGTGAAACTTGGGATCAGGGACTGGCTTAAACAAAAAGTAAGACTTGGGGACCAACTTAAATCTTCCTAGAGGGATGAGGGACCAAGGGTGTAAAATCCAAATTAAAATCCTCAATTTGAAACCCAATTGCAGTAGCTTTCTTCTCCCGGCTCTATACACGCGAAAAAACAAAGAAAGAAGGAGGAAAGGGAGATTTGACTCAAGACCCGATTCCTCCCCCAAGTTCTACTCCTACTCATTAGTTACTGGAGGTCTAGGTGTTAAATCCATGGAGTATATACATATAGATACATACATTGATATATATATATATATATACACATACATATGTGCTTGTGTGCGTGAGTATGTATGTATATGTAATCGTGTGTGGTTGTAATGGTGTAAGTTTCGACTGTGAACGTGTATGTGTAGAGAATTGGAAAGAAAATACTTTTGTATTGCATTCAATGATCATAATAATGGTTACAATAGAACACTATATATAGAGCAAACTAGAAACCCTAATAATGAAATAACATAACTAGTCCCTAACTATTCTTATATATCTATTTTAGTCATAATACTAACTTTACACTTCAACACTCCCCCTCAAGTTGATGCATCCACACAGCATCAACTTGGAAATGATACAAAGAAACCCTTGAATCGTAATTCCAAGTAGCTCGCCAAGTGCTCCCCCTTTCTTCTACTTCCAAAAGTCTTCTTGGAAAATATCCGCGATCAAGGAACAAATGGATATTAAATCCACAACCTTGAATGACCATATATGGTCAACAAAATCGCGCCGGACACAAACGTTCAGTCAACACAAATCAACGCAAACCCAATACACACAAGAATCGCCTCATCACCAAGGTCGACAAATATTGAATTTACGAACGAAGACTGAAACGAACCAAACTCCAAGACAAGACTCAACAACAACAACAGAAGCTGGAAGTTTAGGAATCAAATAGCGCAAACAAAGACGTATTCGGGGTTGAAATGTAAGTATTTGAAAAGATAGAGGCTTGAATGAGTTTTGTGGAAAGTTGATGGACCATCTTGTAAATTTCAGAAATTTAAATGGAGTTAAGAAAAACATCCCAACTTCAAATGACCCAAATAAACCCAACAACCAAATCACAAACCCTAATATCAGCTTATACTTAAACACCAAATCACCATATCTGTAGCCCATCAACTTGGAAGCCCCAACTTCATAGCCCCCAAATAAGATATATAGCCCAACTCACAAATCAAGTCTTAAATCAGCAGCATCAAACTCAACGGCCTTTAACGCACTAGGTAATGCCCAACAAACATCCATGAGGCCCAAACAAAAGCTCCTAATAGCTAAGCCCAAACCAAGACTCTGCAACCGAACACCATGTTAAGCCCAACAACAAATCATAACCACCCCAATCTGACCTTTGCACAACAAGCGCAGCAAGATCGGCCACCACCGATTGAAAGAAAAGTAGGAAAAATCAGAAGTATTTTCCCTTTCTCCCTCTCTTCAACCTGCCTCGTATGCCTTCTCTCTTCCCTTCCTTTCTTTTCTCTTGTCAACAGCAACCAAACAGAAACCTCAATTCAGGAAAAATGAGAGAAAAAAGAAACGGAGAGAAAGCAACGAGCCAACAATCCCTCCAAACCAGAAAGAACAATCGACCTCAACACATCCCTCCAAACCAACAAACAAAGGTAAAGAACTCAATTATCAATGCAATCGACCATCTAATTGCCAGAAATCAGCCAAATCAAGTTCAATAGGGGAGGAAACAAACAAACCCGAGGTCACCGGAGGTCGGACAGGCTCGCCAGAGGTGAGCCGAAGCTTGCAGAGGGTCTACGGAGGTCAGGACGACTTCACCGGAGGTCGTCAAGGGTCGGCGAGTGGTCGGCGAGTGGTCGCCGTCGCCTGGGCTCGCCGGAAACATCATCAGAAGGCCACTGGATTATCGCAAGAACAGGTGCTACAGAAACTAGGGCTAACGTTCTCTCCATTTTCTTTCAGATTTGGCAAATTAGGGGCTTTGGGAGCAAAATATTCATATAAAAAGAGTACATATACAAAAGAAGATGATAAAGAACAGGAAACATTTATGGCCGGACGAGCGGCTCAAATGCCACTCGCCGAAAAGCGGAATTTTTCTAATGGTTAACCAAGATCCGTTAATCTTGGCTCTGATACCATGTAGAGAATTGGAAAGAAAATATTTTGTATTGCATTCAATGATCATAATAATGGTTACAATAGAACACTATATATAGCAAACTAGAAACCCCAATAATGAAATAACATAACTAGTCCCTAACTATTCTCAAATATCTATTTTAGTCATAATACTAACTTTACACTTCAACAGTATGGGTGGCTCGAGGATGATGGTGGTGTCGTGTGGTGGTGGTGGTGATCGTGGAGAACGATGGGGATGGTGGCTACCTAGTTCCCGAGTCGAGTTGTCGACTCAGCAATGGTTTTGGTTCTAATAATTCAAACATATCTCCTCCCTGAAATTTCCATCGTTCACAAATCCGAGGGTAACCAATGGGCAAGTTTGACTACACAAGTTTGAGACCATACCTGACTGAGATTGGACCAAGGATGGTGGCTAGAGACTATCGATTATATGGGGTGATGAAGGATGAACGTGAATTGTGTGATTGTTGGGTTGCTGCTGGGGGTATAAGTCACGAGACGCCAAAGAAATTGCTGTTGCTATGAACGTTGATGACGGTGGTGAAGAAGGGAAAAGTTGGTTGGCTATGGGTTTATAAAGTGAGGGGAAAGAGAGTTGGGTGTCTAGAGAAATTCTAAGGTTTGAAGTAGTACTACACGAGTGGAAAAGGAAATCCATTAAGGACTATAATTGGTGGCATTTATCATGAAGTCTACAACTTAATTTTCAAGAAAACATAGAAAATATATATTGGAAAGTAAAAATAAATAAAATAAATAAAAAAATATAATTAGCTAATGGGATAACATTATTACAATCTTCTTTGATAAATAAAGGATGGACTATATATAATTAAATTATAAATGGATATATATATATATATATAATTTTTAACTGTAGGGGGCGACGCGGATTTTTTTTTTTTTTGTAACTTTGAGTAACGGCTTAACGACACGTTAATTAAAATTTTCTTATAAAAAGTTTGGTTCGCTATATGTATTGAGTTGTGAAGCAATGGGAGATTATTTATAGATACCGAAAAGGTATTATTGAAGAGTTACACCCATTCCAAAGGGTGTGGGTGAAATGCCACACCCTTTCTATAAGTTTGTTTTTAAAATGTAAATAGAAACATTCCTTTAGAATTTGGTTAAATTTTAATTTCTAATTAATTAATTAAAATATGCAAAATACAATGGAAATAGATAAACTATTTTAATTTATTTTGCCACCAAATTCTATAAATTCATATATTAACTTTTGGCTACAATTTTCGATTCAATCGGATATAATTTTGAACAACCAAATAAGTTACAAATATGCACCATTTCCAACATATATGTACTGTGAGCTTCATGGGTTTTTGTACAAGTGAGAACACTAATGTAACGACCACATTCAATTTTTATAACTTAAAGAATTACACGACGTCGTTACGACCCAACCTATTAAATTTTAATGCTCGTCTAGCCGTGAATAAAATAATTACTTAATAATTTAATCGGTCGAAACTGTTAGGGCCAACAAAAATCGTTGGTTGGGCCATAGGCCGAATTACTAATAGATACACATAACATTTCGTACTGGGCCAACCCAAAATAAACCCAACCTCTGAGGGAAATTTTGAAGCGTGGGTGATGCTGCCAAGGATCCTACCTCACCTACACTACTAACGCTGCACGTCTCTCTTCCTTCTCATATCCCTCAACCATACTTCATTCCACTCACGGCACCAAACTCCCCCAATTGTAGAATTCTCCATCTCATCACGAACTCACCCGACACCGCCACGACAAGCCAATCGCACACTCTCCCCAGTGAAACCAGGCAACCACCATAGCGATAAACCACGGCAAGGTAACTAGCTTCTCCATATTCGTAATTAAGATTTTTATTCAAGCGCTATTTGTTTTCCTTCTAGTTTGTACCATTGAATTCTCGACACAAAAGCGAATCCAACATCCTCTTTGCTAGCTTTTCCTATGTATACGCCCTCATGGTGAATTCATAACTGAATTAAATACATGGTGGTGCTATACACATCAACCACAAATCCCGATCGATCGTTCTACATCATGAAAACCGGGAATTACAATATGCTTTGAAAAGTGAAATCTCCACCATCATCATCATCCTCACGGTTTTAAAAAAAAAAAAAATCTCGGCGTGAACAGTAACCCCGTGTGAATAGTACCCGTGAACAGTACCCTGCCATGGTTTCTCCCATTCAACTCAAAATTTCCTCCATAGTTTGCTTCCCGGATGATAGTTGATGGTAGTAGAAGCCGATACTCGAGGTTAGTGGCCAATTCGGCCGTGTACCGTCGGCCATGGCTGCCCACTTTCAACCTCCATCCCTTCCATACTTTGCTCCCAAATCCGTCATAGAAGGTAGAAGAAGCTAATACTGAACTCAATCGGCGATTTTCGGTCCAGATTAGCCTCGTTTTTGCGGATTTCCTTCCCTCTTGCCTCGTGAACGGCTTCTCTTCCTTTCCCTCTCGTCCCTAAATGCGTGATGTACTGAATGTAGAAGATGAAGGCCCAAAGCAGGTTATAAAGCCCAATTGAGGTATTAGCAGCCCAAGTCCCTTAACTCCTAACACTTATTCAATTAAGTCCCAGATTTATTAATTATTTTCCAAATAGTTTAAAATGGTCCTCAAAGTTATAGTTTTACCTCAATTGACTCCAACTGAATTTATATAAATTACAATTGAAGTCCCCAAGTTCTAATCTAGCTTGAAACGGCCCCTAAATCAATGATTTCTTTCAATTCAGTCTAAATTAAGTTTTAAAAGTTCAATTTCAACCCCTCTGACTTCAATTGAGGTTCAAACTAGCCCTAGTCGACCAATTACTTCAAATTCCACCCTCAAATCAGTTCCTCTCATTCCATTTAACTCAAAGCAACTTCTAAAGTTGTCAATTAGGCCCTACAACTTTTAAATTAAATACTTTAAGACCGAATAAATTATTAAAGTCAATTTTAATATTCAAATTTCTAAGAGATGTTTAATTTCTTCTACTAGACGACGAGCAAAGTCCGTAGAGGCGCAGCATCACCTCGGCCCTAATCTCGAGGATAATTTACAAGAACAATTGAGGTGGGGTTTGTTTGTTTTTATTTCTTCAAAAATCATTTTATTCTAAAGGCGATTGTTTATTTAAAAATCCATATCATGTCTTTACGTGTGATTATGATTTATGGTATATTTACTATGTGACATGCATGTGATGGTGTTAAGTACCATCTTCTACGGAATAGTTAAGGGCCATTCGGATTGTCATAGCGACTTTCCCCCACGTTGGACGGGAGTTTCCAACACTCGACTTTTCTATAGTTTAATTGCCTATAGTTGTAATTCATGTGTGGATATGTGATATGGTGAAATATTGTTACTGTGCCCCACTGAGTATAACAACGTTATACTCACCCCAAATATTTTAAAACTCTTTTCAGATTAAGGAGATCGTGACGGCGCGAGACGAGACGGCACCATCCACTTAATTACCATATTAAACTATTCTTCTTTTATTAGGAAATCATTCGAAAATTTAGTATTGAATTATTTTGAGCTTCCGCATATTGTTTGGAGGATTTAATTCATTTCTCTAGGAAACGAATATTGGTTTTTCAAATTGATTAATATTGATTCATTTTAGTATGTGGATTTCGAATATTTTATTATTATTCTTAAAAATAATATTATCGTCATTATTATTTCTATGGTTAGTATGATTAATATGATATTATTATTATTATTGTATTGTTGCTATTATTAAAAAGGGTTTAAAAAAAAAAAGGTCGTCAATTTACCCTATTTCGAATAAGTAAAGGCTAATTTAGTAACTCTTCGATATTTAGGAATCGGGGCGTTACAACTAAACACCTAAACTCTTGTGTTCGACAAAAAATGATGGGAGCCACCCAAATTCCAATTATTAGAGGTTAAAATTGCACGCCTGTGATGCCACTATCACACACTAATAGAAAAAATAGGATACTTTATGCTCATCAAATTTGTGAATCAAAAGAAGACATTCATTAAACTTGTCACATTTTTAAATTACACGTTTGATGTGGTAGCATATTTTTATTAAATACTCAATCCGTCCCATAAATAAATAGTCCTATAGTTATTTCACATAGATTAAAAAAATGGTGGTTAATTAAGTTGAAACATTAAATTTTACCCAATTTTTTTTATAGATACCCTTATTTATTAATAATTGTTATACATAGATAATTGATGTGGAATAATACCAAAATATATTAATAAGGGGTATGGAAATGAAAAATCAAAGACGTGCTCATTATAAAAAGTGAACTATCTTTTGGGACGGACAAAAACAATTATACTCTCTCCGTCCCATTTTGATAGGCATGGTTTGACTTTCACACGGATTAAGAATTTGAAATTAATATTTATTGGAAAGGTAAATTTTACTTGTATATTTCTCAATATAGCCCTATATTAAATATGACAACTTACTTTTATTAATAACCATGCATAATAAATAGGGATAGATTAGGAAATGAAGAAATTAAATTTATACCAATAAGGAAGGTAGCTTATATTTTGGGACGGATGAAAAAAGAAAACAAGCCTATCAAAATGGGACGGAGGGAGTATTTCACTATCTTTATGGGACGGAATGAGTAACAAAGAGGTACATTGAGTTATAAAAGTTTGTGCCACAGTTAACTTTGAATATCAATGTAGAACAAAACTCACGTTAGTTGAAACGCTGGACTCCAAAATTAAGGGAACGCGTGAACGCGAGCCGCGGCAAGGAAAAATGATGAAATTAGTAGCTCTAGATATTAAAAACATCAAATATATGTTGCATTAAAATTAGTTCTGTAAAGATGCTTTAACTTTAAAATTTACGTGCATGATAGCTTTCATTTTTTGACTTATTTTTATATATTTTTATCTATTCTTTTTTAAATTTAAATTTGATCAAATCAATCACATCCACACATTATGTGTCACCTACATGTACTACACAAATTTCTACCATTCAATTCCACTCATTCTTTCTCCTCTTTCACGTAAAAATCCATAAAAAACCATAAAAAATTTCAATTCTATCATGGGCAATATCCCTTGTCTAATATCGGGTGATCGATCATTTTCACTATGAAGCTTAAATGTTACTCCCTCCGTCTCATATATATAGTCCACTTTTCCTTTTTGGGTTGTCCCGTATATATAGTCAACTTTCTATATTTAGTTGCATTTTTTATATTCATTTACAATTATACTCCACACATATCATTGAAAATACAAATACATTTATGATTTCTATTAATTTAAATAATAGCATTATAGGAAATTTATTTATAAATTTACTTTCCAATGACATTCTTAATCCTTGTGTAAAAACTAAATTGGATTATATATATGGGACGAAAGTAGTAAATTGTGAGAATGTTGATAAGTGTAGCTTCTTTATAGTTTGTGAAAAGCAAGATGTGATCGTCTGTGCGATGACATGGGCATCCATTAAATTTTCGTAAACTTTTTTATCTGATGAAACCTCAATGGATTGGGCATATGAAAGTGCAGGCATGTTCTCTTCCCAGCTTCCCAACCGCTGGGAAGAGAACAAGCGCCCAGGGTGGTCCTTGTCTTTGGGAAAATGGTTTCAATCCCAGCAGCTGGGATATGAACATTTTCGTATGAAAGTGTCGAAGGCGCTTTTTCTGCAAAACAAAGCTTAATACTCGTCCTTGGAGCGAATGCTAGGGTGGAGTAATCGATTTTATTTATAAATTAAAAAAAATCATAAAGACTAACATCAAAGATTGTGTTCTCAAATAAATGTCGGAAACATGAGAAATTTTTGTAGATCATCCATAATTCCCGAAAACTATAAGAAAAAGACAAATGATAATGATGATTTTATATAGAATGATGAAAGAAGTGAGCCCATGACCAAACTTGTTGGATATAGAAGAACATGAATACCAAAGGGCAAAATAGGGGTGTGGTTCCAACCCAACATTCCACAATAAACTTTTAAAAAGTAATTCCATATCGATATTTATGTGTAAGCATTTCTAATTGTACAATATAAATTCTTATTGATGAAGCATATTTAATATATAGAAAAGACCTTTAATGTTTTGAATTTCGGAAGTAATGGTTATGTATATATTCAACTGCTAATTGCTAACTAAAGAAGAGGGCCGGGCGAAGTAGAAATAGATAATGCAAAAAATTAGACCTGTAGTGCAAATCGTCTATATATCTTTTAAAGTGTGAAGCATGCATTTTTTTCCATCAAGAACCATATTATCAAAATCCATGGATAATTAGAGATGCTTTCGTATGTGACACAAATGAAGTAGGCCTACGATTCCGCTGACCTACGAGAAACTTTTTCCTAGACCGGTATGTAAAAGGTGGAATGCACGCAATAGCATAATCTATATTATACATATAAAAACAGCATTTTTTCCCTCCAAAACACATTCCTAATTTTTCCCGCTTATTGAATTTTCCTAATAGAAATTTCTATCTATATATAGAATAATTTATATATATAGAAAATGAGGCTTTTTTCTTATTATATTTTTTATTGTCGTAAATCCATTTTCCCGCTTAAAATAAACTCTCTTTTTATTTTTTCTTTCCTAATCCATATCCAACTCTCTTTTATTTTTTTCCCTAATATATTAATATTAATGTATAGAGATTTTATTTAATTATTTCTACCCTACTTTACCCCATCTCATAATATCTAAATATTCTCTCTATCATTTCCTCTCTTTTTTTTATTTTCTACGTATAAAACATAATAATTTGTGATTCTATTTTGCTCGACTTGATGAGAGCTTTAAAACAAGTATACTATCAATATATAAATTTTTATTTAAAAAAAATTAAAATTTACCCCAAATATATAAATTAGTACCCAACTTAAATATAAATTGATATTAATATAGATTAATGACTACTGATGTAATAAGATTAAAAAATTTTAATAATTTGTTACGACACTTAATTGATGTTTGTGCTTAAAATTCAAATATAATAAGATATTTCATTATTTTGCACTTTAACATCCAAACTTCAATAACGAATTACAAATTTAATTTGTTACTTCATTAGCTTCTGTTATTATTAGTTGTAATTTAGTTTATTGGGAAAAGTATTATATATTTTTCTTTCAAATATTACAAATTTCAATTTTTTTCTATTTTTTCTATCAAATCTTCAATAAATATATATTTATGTGTCGAACAATATAAGGGTGTTAGAGAATTGGAATGAATTTTTAAGCGATTGCTTTTTTCATAATTTTGGTATTTAAAAAATAAAATTATTTAAAATTAACAGTTTTTACTAAAATTTAATTTTTATGCCATAAAAAATTACCATTGATTAAATTTTAGCATAAAAATTCAAATAAAGGTTTAACATTAAAATTAAAAAATAAGATCAGAATTAATGAATTATTTTTGTAAATAATTAACTAAGAAACAAAAAATAATTAAAATTAACAATCCTACTAAGATTCAATTTTTTTTACACTACGAAATTACGATTCATTAAAGTTTTACACAAAAATTTAAAAAAAAAAAAAAACCTTACCAGCAGCTGGCTCAAGTTTGAGACAAAATTCACTACTATGATCCCCAATGCGTGCTAAAAAATTTAAAAATTAGGTTGGACCCAATAATTAATTTTATAAATAATCAATTATTTTTATAAATAATAAGCTAAAGAATAAAAGTTAATTAAAATTAGCGATTTCTATAAAATTTAATTTTTTGTGTGATGAAAAATTACAATTTATTAAATTTTTACATAAAAATTAAAATAAATATGTAACATGAAAATTAAAAAATTAGCTTGGACCTTTTATTAATTTTAGAAATAATTTATTATTTTTAAAAATAATAATTAGCTAATGAATGAAAATTAATTAAAATTAGTGATTTCACTAAAATTTAATTTTGATGGGATAAAAAAGTACAATTTATTTAATTTTTAAATAAAATATTAAAATAAATGTATATGATCAATTTATTGAATATATATTTATATCTTTTAAATTCCAAGATATCTTTTCAATTGTAAGATATTTTTTAAATTGGATTCATATAATTCTTAAAATTATGGCTATCACGCCAATTATTTTTGAACTAATTATTTCTTAGAAATAATTAAATTAAATACAAAAATTAACTATGATTATTTAAACTATTATTAATTAAAACAAAAAATTCAATTGCCAATATTTAGCTAGACATGGGTTTAGTGGGCAAAGATTGATAAAAATTAATTACATTGTTAAAAGGAAAAATATATTTAATTTAAAAAATGAAAGAAATCATTAAATTGCTGGGGGGGGTTTTCCCTAAAAAATGAAAAAAAAACCTTTAAATTGTAATATATCTTTTAAATTACAAGATTTCTTCAAAATTAAATTCATACAATTCTTAAAAGTGATGATATTAAAATAGTTATTTTATAAATAATTAATTCCTTTCATAAATAATTAGCTAAAAATAATAATTAGTTAAAATGAATTCTATTACAATTAATTAAAATTAATACTATTAAAATTAATTAAAATTAATACTACTGTTAAGATTTAATTGGACTTGGTTTTAGTAAGCGAAAATTGATATGGTTTCGTTTGACGAAAATTAATAACAATTAATTATATTTCCAAAACAGAAAAATGACATTAATTAAAAAATAAATAACAATTAAAATTAATTAGACTGCCATTGTAGATTAGATTTTTCCTAATTTTCCTAAAATAGAAACATAACTTTATTTCAAAAAATGAAAAATAATTCAAATTAATTACATTGCTACATGAAATAAAAATATTCTTATGAAATTAATTTATCTTTTTATGTATTTTAACATAAAGTTAAGTTAACACCTATAAGATTTTTTATTCTTAGAATTGAGGTATTAAATCTTATTGTAAAGTAAAGTTAGATATTAAAATGATTATCACAGAAATAATGAATTCTTTTCATAAATAATTAGTTAAAAATAAAAATTAATTAAAAATAATTATATTACAATTAATTAAAATTAATAATATTGTTACAATTTAATTGGATTTGGTTTCAATTGGCAAAAATTGACCCAATTTCGTTGGAAAAAATTAATCAAAATTAATTATATTGCTAAAACAGAAATATAACATTAATGAAAAGATAAATAATAATTATAATTAGTTACATGTCCATGGTTGGCTAGATTTTCCCTAAAAAATGAAAGACATCTTTTTACATGCAAGATATCTTTTTAATTGTAAAATATCTTTAAAATTATATTCAGACAATTCTTAAAATTGCGGTAAAAATACTAATTATTCAGAAATAATAAATTATTTCTATAAAAAAATTAGCTAAAAACAAGATTTTATTAGAATTAATTATACTACAATTAATGAAAATTAATTATATTTCTCAGATTTTATTAGATATATTTTCATTGGATAAAAATTGAGATAGTTTTGTTATACGAAAATTAATCAAAATTAATTAAATTGCTAAAAATGGGGAAACATAATTATCTCAAAAAATGAAAAATAATTAAAATTAATTAGATTGTTACCGGACAGAAAAATGTGCTTACGAAATTAATTTACCTTTTTATGCATTTTAAAATAAAGTTAAGTTAACGCCTATAAGATTTTGGATTCTTACAATTGGGGTATTATATCTTATTGTAAAATAATTTGAGTGATCATTAGTCCCTAATTAACTTTATTTACTTTTTCAGTATCATTTTTTTTGAAAATATGCTTTTTTTTATTCTCATATGTTTTTGTATTTTCTATGATATTTCTTTTGAGTTACAGTTGACGACAAAATACTAATATTTTTTTTTTGTATAATCACTGGTGTTTCAAAGGATCTGCTCCATTTTTTTTTAAGTAACAATCTCCAAAAATTGGTATTCAAATAGTAATGATTTTTTATTTTGATACTACTCGAACCAACAATTATATAATAATTTTTGGTTCAATATATCGCTTTCGTTCGGGAATAAATCTAAGAATTCTTATTAAACAATTGGCTACCACCTCAATCAATTATTGAAATTATAAGATTCAATTGGAATATTTTAATTGGCTTTCAACTATATTAAATATTTATCTAAATTTCTGTCTCCTAAATAAATATTAAGAATCCTACTTACTTTAATTATTTATTTTATACTAAATTTTCCATGTTGATGTTTTATTTTATTTTTAAGTATAATCAGTTAGATTGCATATTTTAAGTATTAATCACATATATTTCAATTTATTTGTCTTATCCAAATTAATTTAAATGTTATATCAAATCATTCAATATTTAATATGTCGAATATGTTAAATTAGTAAGTTTATACCTAATATGTTAATATATGTGTTTAATATAGTTAGAATGTATTTATTAAAGAAATAAAATGTCGAAACAAAAGTTTTGGATTAAACTATCACGATGATGCATTGACACGGATGAGAATTTTCTAGCGGGGCGAGGACGGGGACGGGGCATGGAAGTTTGTAATTCTTATATCATCTGCGTTCAGCCCAGAGTAAATGAGGATGGGTCGGAACGAGGATAAGTGTTTCCCAGCGTGGCAAGAACAGTTTAGGGTATGTCGGACTGTACTGGCTACATTGTTGTTTTTATAATATATCTTTATACTGATTATATTTCATAATTAAAATTTAAAAATCATTATTTACATATTAATTATTAATAACATACATCATACTGATGTATAATAATTAATATCTTAAAAATTTATAATTGCATATAATAAAATGTAAAATAATTTTAAAGAAAAAATTATGAGCTCTACGAATGTTATTAGAGTTATTTTAGTATGGTTATTTTAATAACTATAACATTTAATGTCATTTTATTTTGGGTTTACATAAGTAGATTAATCTTACAATGAGCAAAATGTAATCTATTATAACAATTGCTGCCACAAATTATCATCCCATGCAAAGCACGGGCATAAATGCTAATTAAGTTACTATTCTATGGGGAATAGTAAATTAAGTTGTGTGGATTTTCGTGAGTTGCTCCTTACATATTTGTACGATAGATTAGTATGAAATATAGGGGAAATTCTATCGAAATTTTTATAGAATTCTTTCAAGTTAAATTCTTTAAGTTTATTGTTGTAACTCATTCTTTATTTCAATTATTATTTTAGATTTTATGTTAATATTATTAACATCCATCAATAACGTTATTAGTTGAAAATTTTATCCCTCGTGTAACGCACGGGTGAAACAGTTAGTTTTATTATTATTTAAATATTTTTTTGTATGTGTACATAATTTAATTGAAATTTAGAATTTTTTAACAAAAATATGATATTCCACAATATATATAGTATGCCACATTTTTTTCTCACATTTGTATGTAGTCAAGTTTTGTTTATACCAGAAGATTACAAATTCCAGAACAGGAACTATATGCGAATTGAATAATTACGTACCTTCGTCGACCTCCAAATAATAACACCCGATAAAATATTTGAAAAATAGAGCACAGTACAATTGTAAATGATTTCTAGGGTTTTAGTCAAATTTCAACATAGTTTAAACGAGGGAAAGAGAATCTCCACAAAATGAAAAGAAGAGCAAAGAATATATATATATATATATATATATATCTCTATATATATATATATTATATATATATAATATAGGAGAAATAGAATAAAGCAGGA
Source organism: Jasminum sambac (assembly GCA_018223645.1). Taxonomy (NCBI): domain Eukaryota; kingdom Viridiplantae; phylum Streptophyta; class Magnoliopsida; order Lamiales; family Oleaceae; genus Jasminum; species Jasminum sambac. Next base: position 15,825,910 of record CP073644.1, read on the forward strand.
AGACAATATTAATAAAAAATTATATATTCTAGATGAAGAGAAAACTGAACTAAAGCGAGTGATTTTGGTAATTTATCCAAAAAGAAAAAAGAGAGAGAGAGTGTATTAGCATATAAATTAAAATGTATTTTTATGAGTACGAAGAGAGAAAATTAGTGAAATTGAATGGTGGAGATTTAAAAGTACAATTGATATGTGGATGTGATTTGTTTGACTAAATTTGAAATTTGAAAAGAATGAATTAAAATAAATTAAAATTTATATACTAACAGGCTCTTAAGTCATTCATCTTATTATTAGAGATGAAAAGTCGTCTCTAACTAGCGACAATTTTTAATAATGATCGATCATCAAAATGCAACGGTCCCAATAGATATGTTCCGTTCGCACAAACAATAATTTACGTATTTAAGAGGACTTATAACTATTTTTATTCTTTAACTACCCTTTCTCCAGATGAATCATTTTCTTTCAAAAAATCCATACCAAATTGGTGCATCCTAAGATTTTCCAAACAAGTTCATAGTTTATATTGAAGAAGCCAATACCTGAAATACTTTTTAAAAAATTATGCAGTGAAAATGGGTAAAAGTTGACTTTCAGTCAGGTGCTTGTTTGGAATATATTTTGAATATCATTTTTTTCCTTTAAAGGAATTTTTAATTACATTAAGATTCATAATAATTATTTTAAACTTTTTTCCATATCTTCTTAAATCGCTAATCATTGAAAATCTATGCCAATCCTGTACTAAGAATCGTAAGTCATATATATAAACGGGATTAAAATGTACAAATAAATACATACTTCTCTTCTTTAACACAAAAGATGGGCTAAAATACCAAATTGGTATTTAAAAAAATATACTTTTGACAATTTGATATTTTAAAAAATTTCAACGACACATTGATATTTAAAAATTGAATTTTAGACAATTAAGTACTTTTCCTTGGCCGGCAGTGTAATCTTGATTAAAATAATAATATTTTCAAATTTTCGTATTTTTTTAATCATTTTCCAAATTTTGCTTAATATATTTGGTATTTTTTCCCTTTCTTCGATGTTCTTCCCTTTTTTCTTTCTTTTAGCTAAATTGCATAATTTGACCATTTATTTTTTATATTTGTATTTGGTCAATAATTAAATATATCGGATTAAGTTGATGCTAATTCAATAGTTTTATGGAAAATATTCAATACCATAGCATTTGCTCGTATTAATATCGTAATTTTTCAAAAATTTCTTTAGCATTAAATCAAAGATGAGGACATTTTGATTTTAACCAAGGATTGATAATAAATGCAATTATTGTACCTCCATAAAGTTTTGATATGAATATATCACTATAAAAATTATGCATAATGCATGTAAAGAAATAATAAAAAAATCAAAAATTTGATTAAGTTGATGCCAATTCAATAATTTGTATTTAATACCATATTCAAAAATTTCTTTAGTATTAAAGACGAGCACATTTTAATTTTGACCAACAATTAACAATAAATGTAATTATTATACGTATATAAAGTTATGGCAGAAATATAATACTGTAAAAAGTATACATAATATAAATAAATTAAAAATTAGATACACTCAAGCACTACCCCAAAAACCCACTAGCAGCCGCCGGTGGTTCTTTTTTGTTGGGGGTGGGTGTGGGGATAGAGGGGTGGGATACGGTTATAATTATTTATTTTATTTTATTTTTTAATATAAAAAGGGAATTATAAAAATGGTGGAAAATACGAAAATTTGAAAATATTATTATTTTAATTAAAATTCCATCAAGCCAAGGAAAAGTGCTTAATTGTCCAACATTCAATTTTTAAATATTAATGTGTCGTCGGAATTTTTTAAAATACCAAATCGTCGAAAGTGTGTTTTTTTAAATGTCAATTTGGTATTTTAGCCACAAACGATGTATAATTATTTTTAGCTCATGTTACTATACTAATGGCTTCATTTGAGGATTTATATATATATATATATATATATATATATATACATATATGGCCTTCATTTCAGGCGTGTTTACTAGAGATTAATTAAAAAAATCATTTATAGACATGTTATTGAAAGCAAAAAAAAATTAAAATTAAAAAATATGAAAAAGTATCAAATTGACAAACACAAGTAATTGAAAATAATTATAAATAACAATAATTTTAATTAAATAATTATACCCCCAATTTTAGGGCTAGATCAAGATTAGCTCAACATATATTATGGCGATAGGGGTTGGTTTTTAATGGTTTTAAAAGATTTTTAATATAAATGAGGAGAGAGAATGAGTAGAGTTGGATGGTGGAAATTTATAGATGTGATGTGATATATGGATGTGATTGATTTATGATAAAGAAAAAAGAATAAAAAAGTGATAAAAATTTTTAAAAAGAGTTGTCGAACACCCTAATACGCTGCAGCTATGATCCGGTACCCACGGTGGGTACCTTACGGTACCCACAGTCGGGGAAAAAAATAATAGGGGTAGGGTGAGGCCCCCACCATCATGAGGCAGTTATGTCTTATTCGTCTAACTTAATGTAAATACAAAAAAAATTCAAAAAATAAAATAAAAAAAAATTGGTGTGATGACGTCGCGCCACGTGCCCACTGTGGGTACTACTTGATCAAAATCGTAATAAGCTGTACAACTGTTTGAGATGTCCTGCCAGTTCCTACTAGCCTACTGAAGTAGAGTTATTGTGGCACTCCATAAAGACACCACCAACAAGAAGACATTATTCCCATGTGGGTGCATGTTTGCCTGTAGAAAAGTTATCCCTAAAATCTTAAAATAAATTCTTTTGTCTAAATTAAAAATTAAAAATTAAAAAATTAATAAAAATTAACAGTATGCCTAGCAAATAGGTTACAAAATAAAATTTGTTTGCAATTCGCCAAATTATTTTTTAACCACCTTTTTTTCTGAATCACATTTTTCTCATTGGCTTACCAAAATAATAAATATCATAAAAAAAGCCGTCATGAGGTAATCATGTAAAATATAGTCATAAAGATTGATGATTCAAAGATTAGGTCAAATAAACATAATTATGTAAATCAAAAGCCCGCGATTCAAATTTTGTGTTTTGGTTTGGCTTGGTCCAATCGTACAATTCAAGATCTGGGCCACGCCTAGATTTCATTTGGGTGATCAGATGGATCTACACTACGTGGTCACACAGTTGAATCGAGTCACATTCCATTTTTTTTCCTTTTAGATTCTACATCCAGAGTGACCATCATCTCTACTGCGACATACAAAATAGATTTATAAAATAATGTAACTTCCAAAATTATAATATAGAACTTATTTGTTAGGCTGAAATGCTCTATAATAAAATATTTAATTACTAATCGCTGTGAAAGTAAAAAAAAAAAATCAGAGAAATGAGAATGATTTCGTGATGAAAAGTTAAATTTTAATGAATTGATTAAATTGACAATAGTAATAAAAAAAGATTTAAATATTGATTAAACACGGACAATAGTATAAAATAAAGAAATAAAATGAGATTGTTAAAAAAAGGAGAAAATTGAAATCAAAAGTTTACGCCTCATTTCCCATTTTTATAGGTAGATAGACCGTCTAATGGTCTTGTAATTATTACAGAGAGTCTATAATAGATGGAATGAATATTAGGCAATTTTTATAAGCAAAAGTAGCACTGGGCAACACCCAATTTTGTGCTGGACGATCGCCCTGGCTTTTATACTGTGCGACACTTAGTTTTGTAATTTAATCAATTTAGATGTTCGATTTGAATAATTATGTCAGCTTCGTCTTACTTAAAATTTCCGCTATCTTTATATAATGAACCTTATTCCAAAATATGAGAGTCAACAATTGACAGAAAGTGCCAGAAGCCCTAAACTCATTTATAAACTACTTTTAATATTGCAGCACTGAAACATCCATTCATTTAAATGTATGGTTCAGCAAGGTTGGTTTCTGGTGCTGTTCAAGTGCTCCCACAAGCACTGTAATTATTGTACTTTCGGAGTATTTTTTGATCACATACGATCTCCATTTTGAAATTCGAGACAAGATCTAGGTCCACCCCAGCAAGGGGGAGCTTCTGCAATTCAAATTTCTGTAGGCATTGTGATAGCCCATGGCTGTTGGTCAAAGTTTTTTGCTATAATTTTGGCCAAAACTTTGACTGACGACCACCGGCGGCCACAATATCGTCGAAAAAAATTTCGAATTGCTGAAGCTCCCTCTCACCGTACTGGACATAGATCTAATCTCGAAATATAAAATAAAAATCATAGCCCAAAAACACCCCTAAGGAGTGCCATAACTACAGTGCTCCCCGAGATCACTTGAACAAGGCTGGGTCACCAACTCTCAATCTTTATCATATATCACAAGACCATCTTGCCCGAAAACTCTATAATGTTGCAGCTTCTTCACCGAAATGGAAATGGTGCAACTATTAGATCAATTTCACGACTCCAGGCCACCAATACTAAAATCATAAACTAAATTAACTTTATTTCTTTATTTCAATATTTTTAAAGTCGACAAAAGTACAATTTTCTTCACTGAACATTAATGTTTAATTAAAATAACGTGTAATTAATTTTCAACTGAATTAAACATATTTTGTATGCTTATAATTTGGACACATTCATAAATTGAAAATTTATGTCATTTGATTTGAACTGCGTCGGTAATTTGTTATAGGATGAAGTTACTATCGTAAGCGTCAACAAAAATCATCCTCAAATTTAACACCACAACACAGCAAATTAAACGTACGGTTTGTGTTAGCTTTATTTTCGTATAGAAAATTAAGTTAGTAATTGGCATTTTTATTTTTCCACATTAATAATTAAGTTAGTTAAATTATGTGTTTAATTAATTTAATTATTGTGGATTTTTATGGACTTATTATCACATTGTATTTTTAAGTTTATCTTGGTTTAAATTAGCACATGTGATAATTTCTTATTTTAATTAAATAAGTGAGAGTTTAAGTGGGACACGAACCCTAGCACACGTCTAGGATGGCTTCCGTGTCCACGTTCGACGTATCATATGATTTGGTAAGATACTTTCCATATTATATTGATACATGATAAGGTAAGATCTTTTTTCCATATTTGATTATTACCTTATTTGATTTATCCTACAATTAATGGTAATCTTATTCCTTGTAGGATTTGGTGGTTTATGGTAACTTGGAGACTTGGCCAACAAGTAAGACAAGTTGTATTAAAACACCAACAATTGAAGGAACATGGTTGAACACGTTTGGAGCTTAATTTCGTCCCCTACCTTTCTCAAGAAACGTGTCTCCTTCTCCCATCCCGTGCATGGCTTTTTCGATCATCAATTGATCAATCCCATGCACACCAACCTTGATTATTAATTGATCTTGGTTCAAATCTCAGGGAGGAGTCCTCCAACCAATAGATCGCCCACAACTTGAAGAGATCAACACGGGAGGTGTAGATTCGTTCTTGAGCAGCGTTACAAGGAATCAGCAAGAGAGACGGGATGTCTGCTCGCATTACATGCTAAGGAAGATCGAACATGAAGTTCTTTCATTTATTTTTTAGATGTTGCAATTAATTATGCGTAATTATTGCCTTTGATTTTCCTTGTAAAGTTTTAAACTGATTGGACGTGGTTGGTAGGTTTTGCTCGTAGGCGACGAGCACGTGGTTTTTTCCCATTTGGGTTTCCACGTTAAAATTCATGTGTTTTTACTGTTTATTTTTACGCGTACATTATTTCCGCAATCGCAATCCAGACGCATCTGGCATACGTAGACGCATCTAGGATACGCCGATTTATAGACACATCTTACATTAAACAAGAACTGCTTACGAGTCGAACCGAGTAATCTGGACATAATACGCACGATCTCGATCACTTAAATCGATAACTTAGACAACTATAAACTTTCAATTGGTATCGAGCGGGTTCACTTTTACAAAGTGAGATCCGATTGTCTAAATGGAGTCGTCTAATACTCTTAGACCCCCTATTCTCAATGGATCTAACTATCCTTATTGGAAAATTAGGATGGAAATTTTTATTCAATCCATTGATGAGTGTTGTTGGACTACCACCCTTGATGGATACACTTTGCACCTTGTCATCTTTGTTGGTGATGTGACCCTTTGCTAAACCTAGGAGCACTTATCTCTTACGTCTGAGCATACTGCCGCTTCTTTTAATTCTAAAGCTCTTAATGCTATTGTTTGTGTGGATGCGAGATCAATTCAAGCTAATCTCCTCGTTGAGGGCGGCTAAGGAAGCGTGGGATGCCTTGAAGATTGCTAATGAAGGCACCTCTGCTGTTAAATCATCTAGATTGCAGATGATTACTCATGAATTTGAAGTTCTCATCATGGATGAGAAGGAGGACTTTAGAAGCTTTTATGCAAGGCTAAGTGACCTCACAAATTCAGTAGAATCCCTCGGTCAAGGATTCTCGAGTACAGATCGTGAAGAAAATACTCTGATCTCTACCGATCGCTTTGAAGCAAAGGTAACCGCAATTGAAGAAAGCAAGGATCTCTCATCTATGAGAGTTGTGAACTTGTTGGTAATCTTATGACCTTCGAATTGCATCCGGTGACGCAGAAATTTTAAGAAATCTGGAATTGCATTTAAGGCTAACAATGAAGAGCGGATGGATCGGAGATTACGATGAGGGCGAAAATACGGCTCTCCTCACGAAACAATTCAAAAGATTTCTCAAAGGTCGACAGGGTAAGAACCCAAAATCTCAAGGGAAAAATCAGCCAACAACAAAGAAAGAGTACCTTCAATGCAAGAAGAATTGAATTCTTCAAATTCGTTTGAAGGAAAATTAAAACCCGCATTCAATGCGAGGAGAATCACGAAGGCTATGGACATATAAGCCTCGGAGTGTGTTAACACAAAAAGAAAGGCAAGAAGGCAATGAACATCACATGGGCGATCTTTGAGTCGGCGCATCTGGACCCGGTCGGCGAAAACTCGTCTGATAATCAGGTAACTACCCTCACTGCTTTACACTCATCTGGTACTGATTCTATGACCTTGTCTACTGCAGGAACCACCCTAGATGAATCTGGAATAACAGCTAAAGATCTGAAAAGACAGCTCCAGATAGCAGAAGAGAGGATCCATATGTTGCAGATAGCAATTGAATCCAACAGAGAGGATGATCCAGATGTATCTGCACCTGAACATTCTGAAAAAGCTGAAATAAGCAGATTGAGTGATGAACTTGCTAAAGCTCGTGACAAAATCAAGGATTTGGTACTCGGAACAGCCCGCCTTGATGAAATTCTGAGTTATGGAAGACCAGCCGGCAACAAAAATGGCCTAGGCTATGAAGGTAAAGGTAAAGGTCCAGCAGCAGTCCCTACATTTGTGAAGGAAACGGGCACAGAACCCGAACTTCGAAGTGGACTTCACCAGACGCATCTGCGACCACCAGCCGCCCACAGGAGGCATCTGGCGTACGTTCTGTTCGTACTGCAGAAACTGCACCAGTTCAGAATGTCAAGCCTCCAGTTCAGAGTGTTAGGGCCCCCGTCCAGAATCAGGTAAACAGACGAACCCAGTCTCATCTGGACAGGCGAGATGCATCTGCAGCACAGGTAACGTGTAATTTCTGTTCCAAACTTGGATATGATTTTTTTATCTGCCATGAGTATTTGAGTCTTATTAATACTCATAAGAGACGACCTGTAGCTCATCAAGGCCCTTCGATACATTATCGTCCTAAAAAGACGAGGGCAAATGCATATGTTGTTCAATTGTCTTTTAGTGCATTGACTCCTAACACTTGGTACTTTGATAGTGGTTGTTCCAGGCACATGACATGTGATCTCTCATTACTATCAAATTTTGTGAAAGGCGAAACAGGTGTTGTTACTTTTGGTGATGGCCAAAAGGGTAAGATTACTGGATCAGGTATCATCAATATTGAAGGTTTACCTACATTAACTGATGTACTATTTGTGACTGGTTTGAAAGCAAATTTGATCAGTGTAGGCCAGTTGTGCGATAAAAACCTTCTTATTATGTTTTCTAAAGACTATTGCAAGGTGTCGAGTTGTAACAGGAATTCTAACCCTTTGGAAAGCGTCATTTTCAAGGGAATCCGATCAAAGGATAAGGGTTATACACTAGACAATCATGTTGTCTGTAATTCGGCTACCTTCAAAGCCGAAGAATTGTGGCATCATCGGTTGGGCCACTTAAACTACCATGATCTCGTGAAGTTGGCAAAAACCCAAGCGGTTAAAGGACTACCCAATCTGAAGACTATTCCAGAGGGAGTCTGTGGCGATTGTCTAAAGGGTAAGCAAATTCGAAGCCAACACAAACCAGGTAAGTCACTTGTCTCTTCTCATATACTCGAACTCATCCATATGGATTTGATGGGTCTCATTCAAAAGGAAAGTATAGGAGGTAAGAGATACATCTATGTATGTGTCGATGACTTTTCGAGATATACCTAGGTCATGTTTATTCACAAAAATCGATGCCTTTGATAGTTTCTCTATTTTATTTGAAATTGAGAAAGCGAAAAGTATGATGAGCAGGTGAGAATCAAGAGGATCAGAAGCGATCATGGAAGGGAATTTGAGAACTCTGATTTTGCTGACTTTTGTGCCCAATATGAGATAAGTCAAGAGTTTTCCGCACCAAAAACTCCACAACAAAATGGAGTTGTGGAAAGAAAAAACAGGACCTTGCAAGAGATAGCTCGTGTTATGCTAAATAGCAAACAAATGTCCACTCGTTTTTGGGCTGAAGCCATTAACACTGCTTGCTATATCATCAATCGAGTCGTCCTTAGAACTGGCATTAAACAAACCCCCTATGAAATTTGGAAGGGTAGAAAATCTAGGATTGACTACTTTCATGTATTTGGAAGTCAATGTCACATCTTGAAAGATAGGGAACATCCTGGGAAATTTGACTCAAAATCGATGATGGTGTGTTTTTGGGCTATTCGAGAGAATAGTAGGGCATATCGAGTCTTTAATCTTAGAACTCAAAGCTGTTGTTGAGTCTATAAATCACAAGGTTGATGATACTAACGATGGAAATTCTCATTTGCGTGCGAGATGAATCGACCAAAAATTTCCACATGATCGAGCAAACGGTGGTTGTATCGACAAAGCCGTGAAAATCGATTATCCGGCGAAATGCAAAACAACACCGAGAAGGACCGCAAGCAAATGAATCGACACCAAGCGGTCGAGAACCAGGACACATCGGCAGCTGCGGAGACGAGCTGACCTAGAACCGCAAAGAAACCATCGTCGAGAGTCCAAAAGGCACATCCTTTGGACAACATCCTCACTAATCCTTCTGAAAGGATGGTAACTCGAAGAAAGTTTGCTGCTCAACTAGGCAACATGTGTTTCTACTTGGGAAACATGTGCTATCTCTCACAAATTGAGCCAAAGAATGTGAAAGAAGCATTGAATGATGAGAATTGGGTTCAAGCCATGCAAGAAGAGTTGAACCAATTCGAGAGAAATGACGTTTGGGAATTGGTCCCACGTCCGAAAGAAGGGAATGTGATTCGTACAAAATGGATCTTTAGAAACAAGTCAGATGAATCTGGCATCATTGTGCGAAACAAAGCCAGGCTAGTCGCACAAGGTTACACACAAATTGAAGGCTTAGACTTCGAGGAGACATTTGCTCCCGTAGCTCGTCTTGAATCCATTAGGTTGCTGTTAGCTGTCTCGTGCTACGTCAACTTCAGATTATATCAAATGGATGTCAAAAGCGCCTTCCTGAATGGTGTGTTGAACGAAGAAGCCTTTGTGGAACAACCACAAGAGTTCAAAGATCCATTCCATCCAGACTATGTATATAAGCTTAAAAGGGCTCTATACGGTCTGAAGCAAGCTCCACGAGCTTGGTACGAGAGGCTCACGTCCTTTTTGCTCAGCAAAGGATACAAAAGGGGAGGAACTTATAAAACTCTTTTTATTAAGCATTTAAATTCTGGACTAATTGTCGCCCAAATATATGTTGATGATATAGTATTTGGCTCTACTTCACAGTCCAAAATTGATGAATTTGTGAATGCTATGAAAAGAGAATTTGAAATGAGTATGGTTGGTGAACTGACTTTCTTTCTTGGTTTGCAGGTGAAGCAGGATGCATCTGGCATCTTCATCTCACAAGAAAAATACGGCAAGAACCTGGTGAAGAAGTTCGGGCTTCAAGACGCAAAGCCTATAAGAACTCCCATGGCAACCATGCTGAAACTCTCAAAGGATGACACTGACAAAGAGGTTGATGAATCCCTCTATAGAAGCATGATCGGCAGTTTGCTATATCTCACTGCTAGCAGGCCAGACACATCCTTCAGCGTAGGTGTCTACGCCAGATATCAAGCGAACCCTAAGGAGTCGCATCTGGCTGCAGTCAAAAGGATCATCAGGTATGTAAGTGGTACATACAACTATGGTATTTGTTATACTCGAGACACCACTGCCCATCTTGCAGGTTACTCGGATGCCGATTGGGCTGGTAATGTTGATGACCGGAAAAGCACATCCGGTGGCTGTTTCTATATTGGAAACAATCTGGAGCCGTCGCTAAGTAGTAAGCGAGTGCAGTATCCCTATCCACAGCCGAAGCAGAATATATAGCTGCTGGGAGTTGCTGCACTCAACTCCTTTGGATAAAACAGATGTTAGACGACTACGGGATCTCGGTCGATCAAGCCACTATATTTTGTGACAACACCAGTGCTATCAACATTTTAAAAAACCCAGTTCAACACTCCAGAACAAAGCACATCGATATCAGACACCACTTCATCAGGGAATTGGTGGAACAAAAGATTATCAATCTGGAGCACATACAGACTGATCTACAACTTGCAGATTTGTTCACTAAGGCCCTCGAAACTGCTAAATTTGAAAACCTTAGGAAACAAATGGGGGTTTCCCCACCATCTGAATAGGCCATGCATTTTGTTGAACAAAAAAAAAAAAAAACAAAAAAACAAAAATGGGAAGAAAATAACAAAAAGATTTACATCATTTGTTTCATTTTCCGTTTGTTTTAAAGTTTTATACATGCATTTAGATAGTTTTTCCTATTCATGTGGGTATTGTAGCCTGTCTGGATACTGCAGGATGAATCTGAGTGCTGGAAACTGACATTGAGGCAGATGTATCTGGCGTACGACAGTCAACATGCCTCTAGACTAATCTGCCCGGCCTCTGATCGGACAATCCAATGGAATAAGTCACTACCGTCAATGCTATAAGGTTTTGTTTCTGATTGAGGCTCTATATCTGAGTGTAGACCTATGTTCAAAATCTTACTTTTAGCATTGCACGCGATTCGATTGTCCAAGAGCAGGGTCAGTGGAAAAGAAGGCTACCAATCCAAGCCAAGTCCATACCCCTCTTTCAAAAAAATATAAGAAAATAAGCTCAAATTGAAAGAAAAAGGGGGAGAAGTTAAAAAGATGACTTAGGGGATTGAGCGTAGCTATTTCCACCTCAAAGATAATGCCATTCTATTAAAAAGTCGGCAAAGCGGACTTGAAGTCGCACCTTTACAGGACTTTGAGCGGTGCGCTAGTGCGCTCCAGTGAAAAGCCAATAAGTCAGTGCAACCATAAGGTATTTGACGGTGATGTATGATTGACCAGCGGTTGTTTGATTCACACACACACCCTAATTGACTTGTATTTATGCGTGGTGGACTGTACACTGCCTAGATGCATCTGTCGCGTTGGAAGCCGACAGTACCCAGATGAATCTGGAGGTACTGGATGCATCTAGCTCTAAAATTCGGGTTTTTTTTTTAATTTTTGTGAATTTATGTTTAAAAGTAGTATACAGTGGGCTTATGTGCGCGTGTCTTGCTGGAAAAGTCAGTTAGTTGTGGGCCCAATTTTGATAACTTTTTGTTTCCTTAATTCTTTAATTTTTCCCAACTAACCAACTGCAATTCAAATGGAAACAGAATTTGGCGCGTACATGGATTCCTTATTAGAGCAGATCTGAAATTTTCATCTGCATGGAATTCTAAAAGGTGAGTGATTCTTGGTAATTGAGTCATATTTGGTCAAGACTCACTTCTTTCTCTATATACACGCACAAAACACAAAAAATACACACAAACACACACTAAAACATGCATACATCTCTCTCTCACTATTCATCATCTTCAACCTCTCAAATCTCCATAACCTTCACCTCTCAACTCTCAAATCACAAACACCCACTTGAAATTGACATGGGAAAGAAGAAATCCATGTCCAAGAGACCAAATCTAGGGAAGAATTTAAGATCTTCACCAAGGAAATTGAAAGATCAAAGTTCTTCTTCTCCACCTCTTTCTCCACCAAGTTTGGACACCACCACCGGAGCTCCACCACCACCAGGTCAAGCCACCATAGCCGAGCCACCGGCTACGGCGGCCCAAGCCGCAGCTCCTAAAGCCGCGAGCCACGCGGCTCACTCGGCAGCACCACCGGCGGCCACCGCCACCGCCGCCGTCTCCACCATCGGCTCCCGCCTCCTCTCGTCTCCTCCGGTTGATGCTATCACCCCATCACACTTGGGTACTCCAATTTCTTCTATTGGTAATGTCTCCAAAACTCTCTACATCTCTAAATATTTTGGACGAAACTTGCTTGAAACTTTGGGAAATCATGTAGATATTGTTGAGTTTGCATCTAGATTATTTGGTGTGGATGAAGTATCTAACTTACTTGTTGATTTGGGAAAAACTAGTGTTGGTAATGTTTCCACTAGTATTGATGGTATTGGTACTTCCTCTAATGCTAATGTATCACATTGTGTAACACCTTCTAAGGTGATTATTGAGGAGATTGATGATGATTATATTGAGGGGGAGAACTTGAATTCTTCTAGTTTAGAGAAGAATGTGGAGGTTGATTGTATGGTCGACAATGTGATTAAAGATTGTGGCTCCGACTTTCATGTTGTTGACAATGTTGGTTTGGATATTCCAGTAGACAAAGGTACTGGTGATGATATTGAGATTGAAGGACAAACTGATGAAGATGACTCAGATGAATCTGAGCCGGTTGATGCTCACACAGATGCATCTGCATAGCAGAAATCTGGTTCTGACTTTGAAGATGAAAAGAATGTGGATGACGAAAGTGAGTCTGAAGAGATCAGTGGCGATGAGCTTGTCGCTGAACTTGAAGCTGCTCGAAAGGGAAAGAGAAAGATTGGGGATTATCTCAAGACCACAAAGTCCCTACATGATGTTGATATCTCTACTCTTCCTGACCCCACGATTGGAGATCCTTCCACCTTCATTCGGGATAGCCTACAAACTGCTCGAGGTACTTTCGTCCCTCTTTGTCATCGTTTCTGGTCATCTGGTGCTTATAGTGACTTTCACAGATTTATGGTTGCACGGTCATTTCATTCTGAGCACCGTATTCCTATTCATCAGTTTAGACACTATGATGTGATTGACGTTGATTCTATTGTTGCTCACTTCGGGTTAGAGCGCTTGTTTGCATGTGAAGGAAAGGTTAATGAGACTTCGGTTAGGGAATTTTATGCTAATATCCCTATTGATTACCAAAGTAAGACAAGCATCTTTTCTGGGAAATTATATGTGCGAGGCACATTGATTCGCTTCTCGGTCGATGACTTGAGGAGTTGGTTGGGTTTGAAACCCAATTGTGTTGATGATGTTGATTCCTCTGAGGCCACAGAGAACACCATTGCACAAGAATTGACAAATGGTGCTGGTAAGTTCGTGAAAGGCAAAATTGCAGCTTCTCTCTTCACGCCAAAATATAAGATTTGGCTTCGCTTTGTGAAGAAAAATGTGGATCAGTTGGTTCATGCTACTAGCTTGACTAGAGTGCATGCTTTGGTACCTTACTTGCTCGGCACTAGACAGAATATTGATGTGGCCGGTCATATTTGGGCCAATATTATGGAGCAAGTGACGGGTAGTGGACCCCGCAAGAGTACTAGAAGTCATCTTTGCCATCCATGGATTATTTCATCTTATCTTCTTGAAAAGGGCGTTATGACTCGTCCGGAGGATATTTGGACCACTCCCGAGACCTATGGATATGTTAAGGCAAAGAAGTTGATCCTTGAGAAGCATGCCCCTCCAGCTGCATCCGGTCCTCCGCCACCTCCAGTTAACATTTAATGAGAGGATTGCTCGCCTTGAGGCTCGAGTTACGGAGTTGACTGAGGTTGTGAAGTCCCAAGATGAAAAGATTGCATTGTTGATGGCTCGCTACACTCCTAGTGAGATTCATAAGACTTTGAAGAAACAAAAGTCATCTGCAGATCCATCTGGAGCCCCCAAGAAGACACCGAAGACCCGAGACACATCTGGGCCGTGACTTCTCCTCCAGATCCATCCAGCTGTTTCGTTCAGCTTACTTTTGGCTCATGTTATGACTTTTTTCTTCCTTTTGGTCTGTAACTAAATATTGCCTATTTCCCATGATCTTTTGACATTTGATTGTAGTTGATGACTTTAGCTGGCAGGTTACAAGACGTTATTAGCAGTTAGTTCCATTGGCTCCTCTATTTGTTCCAAAAAGGGGGAGTAGCATATCTTTCTTTTTGAGGGGGAGTAGCATATCTTCCTTTTGAGGGAGTCGAACTCATATCTTCCTTTTGAGGGAGTCGAACTAACTCTTTCTCTCTTTTGCTTGTTGAAGTGTTTATGACATCTAGGTGGATCCGTTTTAGTTATGTGATCTTTCATGTGCACTTTTTGCGTGATTCCATTTGTCATTTAATTGTCTTTACTCATTGCTTGAAGGGGAGCTCTTTATGGGTAAATTTTTTACAACTTCAACCATCTTTGTTTTGCAAAAGATTGAGACTTGTTTTGGAAAAATAGAAAAAGCCAAAGGGGGAGATTGTTAGCTTTATTTTCGTATAGAAAATTAAGTTAGTAATTGGCATTTTTATTTTTCCACATTAATAATTAAGTTAGTTAATTTATGTGTTTAATTAATTTAATTATTGTGGATTTTTATGGACTTATTATCACATTGTATTTTTAAGTTTATCTTGGTTTAAATTAGCACATGTGATAATTCCTTATTTTAATTAAATAAGTGAGAGTCCAAGTGGGACACGAACCCTAGCACACGTCTAGGATGGCTTCCGTGTCCATGTTCGACGTATCATATGATTTGGTAAGATACTTTCCATATTATATTGATACATGATAAGGTAAGATCTTTTTTCCATATTTGATTATTACCTATTTGATTTATCCTATAATTAATGGTAATCTTATTCCTTGCAGGATTTGGTGGTTTATGGTAACTTGGAGACTTGGCCAACAAGTAAGACAAGTTGTATTAAAACACCAACAATTGAAGGAACACGGTTGAACACGTTTGGAGCTTAATTTCGTCCCCTACCTTTCTCAAGAAACGTGTCTCCTTCTCTCATCCCCGTGCATGGCTTTTTCGATCATCAATTGATCAATCCCATGCACACCAACCTTGATTATTAATTGATCTTGGTTCAAATCTCCGGGAGGGAGTCCTTCAACCAATAGATCTGCCCACAACTTGAAGAGATCAACATGGGAGGTGTAGATTCGTTGCGGGAACGCGGTTACAAGGAATCACTGAAGAGAGACGGGATGTCTGCTCGCATTACATGCTAAGGAAGATCGAACAGGGAGTTCTTTCATTTATTTCTTAGATGTTGCAATTAATTATGCGTAATTATTGCCTTTGATTTCCCTTGTAAAGTTTTAAACTGATTGGACGTGGTTGGTAGGTTTTGCTCGTAGGCGACGAGCACGTGGTTTTTTCCCATTTGGGTTTCCACGTTAAAATTCCTGTGTTTTTACTGTTTATTTTTCTGCATTCTGTTATTTCCACAATCGCAATCCAGACGCATCTGGCATACGTAGACGCATCTAGGATACGCCGATTTACAGACGCATCTTACATTAAACAGTAAACTGTTACGAGTCGAATCTGAATAACGGGACATAACACAGACGTATCTGATCACTTAAATCAGATAACTTAGACAACCATAAACTTTCAGTTTGTATTCATTAAATCACATTTAAACTTAAATTTCTCATTGCTTCTCTCATTTTGGTGTAGGGGAAAGCTAATGCAATGAAAGGCCATTTTGGTGCTGTGTTAGAGACAACCTAAGAAGTAAGAACTCCGTATAGTATCGATTTGGATGGGGAAAAAAAAAATTATTGTTTCTTTAAAAAAAAATCTTAATCTAATATCGTATTACAATACTCAGCGCATTTGAATAGTTTATGCTAGAGTGAAAATGTAATGTCCCCAATCTAAATCAACTTTTCAATGGTCTAGTGTTGATTGCATATGTGAGCTTTACCGTCCCATGCATGTGAGAAATGTAACGAACAACTAGGGACGTAAGAGAGATCTTATTGTTTCTCAAACACGAGTCGTACTCAATGAGATACGTAACGAAAAATTAAAGATGAAAGAGCTCTCCCTCTCTCTCTCCCTCCCTCCCTCCCTTTAAAGCTTGAGTACAATGGACGTTAGACTTCTAATGACTCACATTAGAGCCGCGATTGTGTCATTTTATATCTAATTGATTGACACTATCAGTGGAAAGAGGTTTATGACTCTTCAAGTGATTCACCTTGAAATACGTCAATTAGATTGAGTCGAATTGATAGTCGAACTTTGTTGACAATATAGAAAAAGTAAAAAACGGGAAAGATAAAACCTACACCTCCATAAGATTTTGTAGATCGAACTTTCTCGCTTTCTCCCTGGCAAGTATGATATGGCACGAGCGATTATGTAAAAATCTCTCTCAGATCCGAATATAAAACTGTTTTTTAGTATGCTATAAATAAATTATAAAAAAGTTGAACAACTTATTCACATATCTCATTAAATATTGCATATTTTTTCTCAAGTATATTGAAATGCTAGGTGCTTTTGACATCAAAATGTTGACTACGTATTTACAATAGTGACAATTAACTGAATAATATAATTCTTTATTTATAGATGACTGATAGTAATTGACCCACCACTCGCTACCACCTTGTTGCAACACTATTGTTTATAAAACCTTGTCAAGTCACATTAACAAGGTAAAAGGTCCAATGATTAAATGATTAAATCATTATTAGCCATATAAAAATCTTCTTTTAGCGAACATTTTTCGAATTGTTTAAGTTCTCCCTCATTTTTCGAATTATTGGATCCAAATTGGATTTTGGATTTCAAAATGGGGATCGTTTGTAGTCGAAAATCACTCCGGCGGTGCTGTAATTATGCCACCACCCCTTGCTCCTGAACAAGCCTGCTGTTTATTCTCTGGTTAATTAATCCTTACTCCTCGTTCACGTGCTCATGTTTCAGCCACAAAATCTGCAGATTAATCATCTAATCCTACAGCGATTAAACATAACCAATAGCCAGTAAGTAACAAAGTTCCACCACTCAATTGACTAATCAAGTACTGTAGTAAAAAGGAAAAATAAAAGCTGTATTCTACCCTCACGAGCCTTGATATTTACGTCTTGTTTGCTTGCTTCATTTTGTCTAAGAAAAAGAGTCCCACACAACAAAGATAAATCTTTTATATAAACAGTAAAAATTTCCATTCAAGAAAAAAGATAATTTTCCCACTATCAATGCATCAACCTATTTTGCTCCACACAACAGCAAACCCATGAAATAGGTCTCCTATCAAGATTTTACACTACAGAACATGGAGAAAATCTTGATTCTTGCAGTACTTTTGTTCCAATTAACTGTCATTGAAGCTGCAGTGAGTGTAGGTGGTGGCATTGGGGTCGGAGTTAGCGTAGGCTCCGTCGGAGGTGGTGGCGGCGTTTGGGTTGGCGGAGGTATAAACACCGGCCCAAATGCTCCGCCATCTGGCGGCGGCGGCGGCGGCGGCGGCCAACCGGTGTCGAAAATCAGTGCTGCATATACTGCTCTTCAGGCCTGGAAATCTGCAATTACAGATGATCCAAATGGGATTTTGAAGACATGGATTGGCCCAAATGTGTGTAGTTATAAAGGGGTTTTTTGTGCGGATTCTCAAGATTCTTCTGTAACTGTGGCCGCCATAGATCTTAATCATGCTAATCTTGGAGGAGTTCTTGTTAAACACCTCTCCGTTCTAACAGATTTATCACTGCTTCATCTCAACACCAACAGATTCAGTGGCACAATACCTGAATCGTTCAAAGATTTCTCATCTCTCACTGAGTTAGATCTCAGTAACAACAGATTCACAGGCCCTTTTCCCATTACAATCCTTTACATCCCATATCTGAAATATTTAGACCTAAGATTCAACAATTTTTACGGCCCAATTCCAGATGATCTCTTCAACAAACCTCAACTAGACGCCATTTTCTTGAACAACAATCAGTTCGACTCAGAGCTTCCCCAGAATTTAGGCAACTCTCCAGCTTCTGTAATCAATTTGGCTAACAACAAATTCACTGGAAACATCCCTTTCAGTTTGGGCTACATGGGTTCTCAAGTTAAAGAAATCTTGTTCCTCAACAATCAATTAACAGGTTGCATCCCAGAAGGAGTTGGATTGTGGAGTGATTTACAGGTTCTTGATGTGAGTTCGAATTCTTTAATGGGTCATTTGCCTGATTCAATTTCCTGTTTGAGTCAAATTGAAGTGTTGAATTTGGCAAACAATAAGCTCTCTGGGGAATTGCCTGATTTGGTATGTGAATTGAGAAGCTTATTGAATTTGACAGTTACTGCCAATTTCTTTTCTGGGTTAAGTCAAGATTGTGACAAGTTGTCGTTTAGAAACATAGGATTTGATATATCGTTTAATTGCATACCTGGGAAGGAGATGCAGAGACCTCAACCAGATTGTTCTTTGATCCCAGGGAGTGGACTCAGTTGCCTTAGAGTACCAGCAAAGCCTCTGGTTTGTGGCGCATTGGGGATTGGGGAAGCAACTCCATGAGACAGCAGTCACTCACCACTGTGTGTTGTGTGTGAGAGAGAATGTTCCTTTCTTCCTTCTTTTTCTTATTTTTATTTTTATTTTTTTATTTCTTTTTTTTGTTTTTTGGAGGGGATAAAAACAGGTTAATATTGGTTGTCTGTCATTAATTGAAGAAGTGATGATGTAGACCTTCCCCGATTGATTCTCGGTTTTTGGCTATCACGAAATCTTGTAGGTGTAACACTAATCATATTAGCCTGTTTGGATAAGACATGATGTAGAGTGTATTAAGAATGATGGATATAAATATTTCTATTAATTGAGGATATTGTTGAATGTTTATTTTATTTTATTTTTATTTGCTTATTTATAATATGTTCCTTACCAAGCACGTGAAAGGATGGGCCCCCCTTTACTGATTTTTTAACAAACAAATTGTTACATTCGAAAAAACAAACAAATTTTTTTTCTTTTTATGAATAATTAACAAACAAATTGCGAAATGTTATAAAAGTATAGAAATAATAGGGAGAGTTTAGAGAATGAATTAAGGAATTAGCGAATGGATTCGTTAATAATTGAAAGCACTCTTTATAGGAAATTTCGAATGATCTGATCGTAATTACATAATTTAAATCGAGGTATAATAGTCGTTCACATAAAATAATCATTAATTGTGATTAGCATCATGTATCATCATTTTTGTCTTTATTCACCAACTTATTCCCTAATTATTCATGTAACACTTGAATAGTATTAATCTGAATGTCATACAGGCGCATTTGGAGAAAAATCCAATGGGAAAAAACTTCCAAACCGATTGTAGAAAAGTTTGGAGTGGTTATATATTCTTCGCCAAAATATTGCTCCCACGATGTATATCGGTGTATAGGAGTATTCACGTCTTCTTTCATTAAAACCTTCAGAAAGCTGGTGGGAAAAAAACTTGATCGAAGGAAAAGAGTATAAATTTCTCCGATTTAAATATCTTGAGGACGGATATCGTTACTTCTGATAAAGGATTTCAATATCATCATTGTTTGGATCTAAAGCATTGTCTCTATTATAAACGATCCGATAGATCATTCGTCTGTAACACACCGCTGATCGTCCGGTGACATCGTACCAGGAAGGGCGTTACTGCGTGGCGATCAGAAGCTAACACATTTGCAAACGTTTTACGAAAGCCCAAAACGATAATTTACATATATGTCTAACGTGATAGCTCCAAAAGTTATATTACAAAAGAGATTGCAAAAGAGTGATCTTATAGACACGTGATCCCAAAATCTTTTCCCTTCCCATTTCTACACGTCGACAAGCTCACGTACGAGAGGATTCTGCGCCACCTCCAGCTTGCCTCCTACTCGCAGCATCATCTAAAACATAAAAAGAGCACACGTGAGTCATAATGACTCAGTAGGAAGAGACACAATGCATATGAACATCACATATTACTTTCGGGCCCATTGCGAATCATGTGTTAGCATTGGCGCCGTCATAAACATTTGGCCGGCCTCGTAACATCATCGGGGCGTAGGTCCCTCGTGAGGCCATACTATCGGTTATTGGGGCGTAGGTCCCCCATTCGACCGATGTATCATTTGTTGGGGCGTAGGCCCCCCATATTTGGCCTAAAACATAACATTAACGCAACACATGATAGACAATCCGATCCAAACACGCATGACATATGAGTGCACATGGATGAGACATTAATATCATAGCATTTGGCAACAACATAAGCATATCATAAACCAAGGTTAGGAAGCACCTAACCCTAGAAGAATCACCATAGTAAGCTAACCATATCATACTTCACCAAAACTAGGAAATTAGCCAAAGAAACTTGCATACCTAGCTATCTAAGGATCATTCATGTATCCACTTACCTCCTACATAGATAATCTATCTCAATCCTACCTCAAAAGACAAGAATCCAAGCTAGAAGATTGGTTGGATGATTCCTCTTCTCGCTTCCCTCTTCTCTTCCTTCCTTCCTCTTGATTCCAAGGTTGTAATTAGGATTGGATCAATGATCTACAAGCCAAATACCAAGCCAAAGTCTTAAAATCACACTTGAACTTGTTCTCTAGGGTTTTGGGAAGTTGGGGTCGAAAATGGTGGAAAAACCCCAAGCCAACGTGTTAAAACCCAATCCAACAGTTTCTGCCGACTTAAAATTACGGCCGTAACTTCCTCTTTTACGGCCGTAACTATCTTCCTTACGGCCGTAACCCGATAATTACGGCCGTAAACCCTAAACTTACGACCGTAAATATCGATCCTGCAGAATTTTGTAGCGGCCTCGTTACCCGCTCGGGAGGCCGTTTCGACACTTAATACCGTACATAGCATTACAACGAAGTCACCAAGGGTCCAAACACATATTCATCACCTCACGATCATACATAATATCATAAATCACATGCATAAACGGACGGGGCATTACAGTGTCGATTTCTCGTGTCGTCCTCAATATACCATGAATATGCCTCGTTAAAACCTTATTAAGAAAAACCCAGTGGGAAAAATCCTAATGAAGGAAAAAGAGTACATTATTCATATGAATACGCCTTTAATGTTGCCTCATTAAAAACCTTGCTAGAAAAACCCAGTGGGATAAAACCTCAATTAAGGGAAAAAGAGTGCAACACGTATTTTATATAAGTATGCTTCAAGCATTTCAAAATCTTTCATGGATTTATATAAGTATCATATATATTAGTTGATACGCTTCATTCATTTCCATGTGAATAAAATTTAGATATTATATAATATCATGTTATATTCAGTGCTTATATGCAATCAACAACTTCGATCTCATTTTCTCACTATATCGAGAGATATACCTAAATCTCTTCTGGAGATTTCATATTAGTTGAGATTTGGCTGTCTCATTAGAAACCTTATTTGAGAAAAACCCTTTTGGGACAAAAACATCAATCAAGGAGAAGAGTACAGCATATGAATTTCTCAACAATATCAATGTAGATATTTTGAGCCGTTGCATGCACTGATACAATAATACATTTGAAACCTCTTCAAGAGTTTCATTCTCATTTCTCATTAAGCCCGTGCATGAACACTTTAATCATAAAGGCATATATTTTAGCATCGGTATTTTTCGATGGATTTCAATATCCTCAATATCATATGTAGCGCTATCTTTTCATACTGTGTCGACACTTTCAATCTTATTTCTTTCCCCATATCAACATAATTTATCGAGATATGTCATTATCAATCCTCTTGTAGGATTACACAATATAGTTATATCTATATACTCTTCAAGAGCATATGTCTCCATTATTAAGACCATCTTTTATAATTTGCTTTGATATATATGATTGGGGAAATCTCATAATATCAACGCTTCTGGTGTGCTAACTTATCAAATTATCTTAATTGATATATGTGATTGTTCATAGCATCTTTTATGCATCTTTGAACTTCAAGTTCATATTTTAATTGTGAGGATATAGTATGATGCATTTCACATATCATTTTCAGCCTTTAATACACTCCCTCATGCTAAGAAAATTTAGAACACTAAAACTCATATATGTTCTCATCATTCAACCTTAATATGAGAATTTATATAGTTTGCATTCTATTCTCGATATTGGCAATTTATTGGAGGACTTTAAATAATTTGCCACATAATATCCCACTTGTATGCGCATACTCAATCCTTCAGGGATTTATTCAAGTATTGGGATATACATTTACTAGCTTTATCATTAAATCTGGAAATCATGCTCATCTGGTGAGCAAATATTTAAATAAATTTCAAATTACGAATCATATACACATGTGACTATCTAGTGGATCCATATCATAATATCTAGTAGTCCACATGGAGGATGAGTGGACCCATATTTTTCATCCTTTATTCCAGATATATTTGAGATTTATTCCCAATATTGGCTAGTAATGATTTCATCATTTATCGAGAACAATCATTGAAGAATTCTTTTAATTCTTCACTTGAAATATTGATTTCAATAATTATTTAAACCGGGATGGTCAGTCTGGTTTTGCAAACGAGTATTATTGAACTTCTAGTTCAGTAAATTCTTATATCAATTTCACTAGTATCTGTATAGTGCTCAACATGATTTATCATAGAAATAATTCACCGACATATTCCATCATCTTTTGGTGACATTATTGTCTACTCTTTGTTCAAACAGATTCTGACTCATCGCATCACATCCGCTCTTTGTTCAAGCTGCGAGTCTTAGCTCTGACGCTTTACAGAGTCGTAACTCATACGCCTCGTATTATTCTATAAATAGATCGTCAAAATTATTGCAAAATTCATCCTAACAAGGGTCTATACATAATAATGAACCATATGCTCGCAAATCTTCGAAAATACTATCCATCATTACCAATCAAAATTCTAAAAAGAATTTATCGAGGTAGGCTTGAAAGATTAAGGATGCTAATGAATAAGGGAATCCCACAAGATATCCGATGCTTGATTGGAGCAAAGGTTCGACTATCTCGTGAGGTTTCGATTCCTTCTAAATACATGCCTGGTATGGGTAAAAGTAGTTTTTCAAAGAAACGGAGAGCAAAAAGATTAGGAGGATGCTACAAGTGTGCTCGGTGGACATGTGACACTCGATGTAAATCTGTGGGGTACTTGTCCAGAAACCGAGAAGATAAAATAGCATTCATTAAGGATGGATTGAGTAAGGAGCCTTTAGATGATATTCAATAGGTTCTTGAGACACATCCTAGTGGATACGTGCAAGGTGAGCTAATGGCCTTATGGGCCAAATTCAAAGATCAACAAGCACTTTATAGTCTTGAAATACTTACTTTAAAAGATCCTGTTTGTAAATTTAGTAGAATAACTTAGTATAATGATTTTCCCATATTTGTATAAGGCAAATTTATGTAATATAGAAGATCAATGTTTTTCTTGTAATTGTAAATATCATTTTTCGATTTTAAACTTTTTTATTTTTAATCACCGACAGATATATGTCATTTTCACTTAAATTTTTCTGCCTTTTTCTCTTTCATATTTGTCAAAAAGTAAATAGTACAATCAATTATTGGTTTGAAAAATTTCCTTTAAATAGAGGGATTCATGTATCTTTCATTTATACGTTGAGACTTTAGTGTAAAAAGAGAGATGGAGATAGAGATGGCGATGGGAATTTTAGAATCATTTCATAAAAGTCAATCTTCACCGCACCTCATTAAAACTGTATGTGTTCTTGGTGGATCTAAACTGGTAGGTGATATCCAATATGTAGACATGGCAAACCAACTTATAAAGGAGTTAGGGAAACAAAACATCAATATACTATATGGAGGGATTAACACCAAGCTTTTAAAGAGTCTTACAATGGCCGCACAATTATGGGGGATAAGAGTGTCAAGCGTAATACCTTTTCATCGAGTTGGAGCTAGCAATCGTATTGGATCCAGTACAATCATGGGTTCAGCTGGACTGATGCTAAAAATGCAGTCTATTCATGACTGGATGATGTACATGATGAACAATAGTGATGCTTTTATTGTCCTTCCAGGCGGCTATAACATACTGGAGGAAATATTCAATATAGCGTCATGGACACAGTGGAACTTTCATACCAAACCCATAGGTTTGTTGAATATTAATTATTTCTTTGATGATTTGCTAGCATTTCTAGATCAGGGTGTAGAACATAAATTTATTTCTCGTTTAGCGAGAAATATACTTGTTTCTGCTAATACAGTTGCTGATCTACTCATCAAGATTCAATCATATGTTCAAAAATCTATGGAAGTTGAAACCTATCGGTCACAGATCATCGGTGTCAAGCAAAAAAGAGATCATTTGGATCTTTCATTATGAACCCGAATGTTCGGGGTGGCAGAGTTACGGAGTATTTATACTCTCGAAACGCATCCCTCATTTATGGGTTCAATATATATTTTCTTTTCGTATTTCTATATTTTCGAGTGTTTATTGCCATCTTTGATATTCTCAATATATTCCACTTCGACTTTTTTGTACTTCTTCTGGAGTAATAATAATAATATCATATTGGCTTTATTCAAATACAGAAATCTAGTGATTATGCTTCTTCAAGAGCATTTTATTCTCATATTAATACAATCTCATATCATCGATGAGATTACTTCATATAATCTCTCCATGCGATATATTTTCTTTGATTTATCAACATGGGATCTATTGAGCATTTTACTTTCATCTATTTATCCAATGGTAACTTCAGGTACCACTTACTCAATTTTTCTCCATTAATATTCGGTAAATATGGAGAATAAATTTTATTCTTATTATCTACTTCTTCAAGAGTAGGATTAGAATGTTTGATCAACTACTTCTTCTGGAGTAGGATTCGTTATAACCAATCGTGTAGTATAACCCACCACATTGGAAATATGCACACCAATCGTGTGGTATTACCCACCACATTGGAAATATACTCAAATTATAAAGTGAATAAATTTAAATTGTAGAAATTAAATTTCCTCCAATAGGTGGTCGAACCTACCTTATGGGAATTATTGCAATAAATATAAATTTACGGAATTTAAATTGCGAGAATTAAAATGCATAATGATTAACTACTTCTTCAGGAGTAGGATCTGCTTAGTAGAAGGTATTACCCATTACTTAGCATATAAAGTGCAGAAATATATAAAACCTTCCGTTTAGTGATGGTTGAACCCATCATCAAGTAGGATGTATTGCAGTATTTAAATTGCAATAAATAAAGTTTGAGAATTAAATATTGAATTGCTTCTATAGAAGCAAATTTGTTCTAACTATTTCTTCAAAATATAATTATCGTCAAAGTAAGCAGTAGTAGGACGAACTATAAATCTCTTGCCAACCGCTACCAGTTCTTGCGGCGATCTTGCTTTGGTAGGTGCGTGGCGCTGCACATACCTCTTTATAAAATTTTAATAGTATAAGGATTAATACGTAAATATTCACAAGTTCAATGACCATCTTTTAAATTTTCAAAGTTGGAATACTAATTTATAAATTTTAAAATTTTGATATATTTCAAAATGAGTTATTATCTTATCAATATTAGTGTCAAATCGAAGATCTCGTTAAATCGAGTATAATGGAGTCGAGAAAATTTGATTTTGATAATGTATACTCCTTATATCTCGATAAAACGGATGTTATAGTTTAATATATTATTATATTATAAAATAATATTACCTTCTCTCTTTCTTTCAAAATACTCTGCACTTGATTGATTTTCACGTTCTTGATCCCAACCTGGAAATTAGTATTGAGACATAGATAGGTACAGTAATCCCTTTTCCAAAGCAACTGACAATTAATCTGACTGAAAGTTCTTCCGATGATGAAACCTATCTTTATTGGGCACAGTGATATATTTGCAGATCTGAAAATATGTGGAGGAAGAGAAAGGGAATAGAGAGAAATGATGAAATTTATTATCTGACTAATATTAAGGTTTCTGATACAGAGGTTCATCAATAGATGCAACTGTAGAGCATACTTCATTCATATTACTCAAATGGCTAGAGACTCGTGCTGATAACGTGTTATAAAAGTATAGAAATAATAGAGAGAGTTTAGAGAGAATGAATTTTAAGGAATTCACAGGAATGAATTTCATTAATAACTGAAGCCCTATTTATAGGGAAACTTCAAATGACACAATCGTAATTACATAATTTCATCAAGGGTATAATAATCATTCACATAAAATAATTATTGACAATTGCGTCATCGCATGTATCATCATTTTTGTCTTTAGTCGCCAACTTATTCCCCTAATTATTCATAACACGAAAGATATATTTTTGACAAGAAAAAAGTTTTAAAATCTATATATATAGAAAAGTAGTGAAATTTCAGTCTATTTTTTAATTAGATTAAGCACATGTTCTCCTATAAGTTTTAACATATTTTTACATAATTTTACATACAAATCTCGTGGGACCTACTTGTACTATACAAATCTCTATCATTCAATTTCACTCATTCTTTCTTTTATATTACATAAAATCACATAAAAACACATAAAACCACACATCCTAAAACCGTAATATTTAGTTTTTCCACTTAAAATAAAGTCCTTGTTTGTTTTTTATTTTTTTTTCTTTTTTTTTTAATAATTAATAATTAATTTCATACAATCAATTAACTAATCATTATTTATATTGAATCTTATTCTCACCAAAATTAGATTTTTTCAAATCTCCACTGATTTGAACTTATCTTCGGTATATTTTTTGTCTTTTCATTTTTATTAAGTTATAATCAATCCAAACAAAAAAAATTAAGAAATTATTATTTATATTAAATGCTAAATATTAAATCTAGATTTTGTTTCCTTGCATAAATATTGATAATTATTATTTTGTTATATCTTTCTAATCTGAATCTAAAGATTTATATTTATATATAAAATAAGAGACTTTTTATAAATAATTAACTACGAGATAGAAATTAATTCTTAAGAAAATCAAATTAATTAAAAATAATAATTTCATCAATATTTGATTATTGTGTGATACAAAATTAGCATTCATTAAATTTTTATACAAAATTAAAAGAAAAGTATAACATTAAAATTTAAAACTTTGATTCGATCCACTAATTAATTTTTTAAATAATTAATTATTTTTATCAATGTTTAAAAACCAAGCTTGGCCAGCAAATCGGAGAAGGCAAGGTTCAAGGGTCAAACGGTTGGACTCGGTCAAATCGTTTTTAATTAAAAAAATTAAAAAATAAATTAAAACCAATAAAATAAAAAATAAAAAATAAAAAACCGGTTGAACCGTTACTGGGTAACCTGTTAAACTGGTTGAACTGGTCGGTTGATCGGTTTTTTATCAGTTTTCTAATGGTCCGATTTTAAACTATAACCGGATCGAATTTTGGACCAGTAAATGGTTGAATCGGCCGGTCAGATCTAATTTTCCAAACATTGATTTTGACAAAAAATTAGCTAAGAAATGAAAATTAATCTAAATCAGAAAATTCAATAAAATTTAATTTTTGCGTGATACAAAATTAAAAGTCACTAAAATTTTACACAAAAATTAGAAGGAACTTGCAACATGATGAGATCGGTCCCTTTACTTAGTTTTAGAAATAATTAATTATTTTCAAAAATAAAATTAGCTAAAAATGAAAATTAATTAAAATTAGCAAATTTTTACGATTTCATTTTAATGTGATAAAAAATTACAATTCATCAAATTTGTACACAAAAACTAAAAGAAACATGTAACATTAATTTTTTTTTAACGAATCATTCAGTTGTAACATTAATCAAATATTTTTAATTAATTGAATCTATATCTATATCTTTCAAATTACAGATATCCTTTAGTGGAAATAATTAATGGAAAACGGATTTTAATATTGCATTTCAACAGTTATATCTTTTAAACGGATTTTAGATTAGTTTGGATGGTGTTGTTATTGAATTTGATTAGTAGTCAATTAGCTTTGAGAACTATTATTGCATTTCAACAGTTTATATCGAATTTGAGTTATAATTCTCATCAATTTTATGGTGTTCACATAATTTGTTACAATTGGAACGTTCAATACACTTTATAATTTTTTCCAATAAATTAATTTGTAAGACAACTATTATTATTTACAAGTATAAAATAAATTAAAATATGAATCAACCCAATTCGATGGAGTGCTTCCGGTAAGTTGTTGCAACAATTATTCTTTCTTCAAAGTGATAACTTATTTATTCTCTCTTTTTTTTTCTCTCATTCATTTCTTGTACCATTAGGTTGAGACGACACAATTTTTAAAATAGTAAGGGTTAATTTTTGAATTGATCATACTTTCTTCATACGATTAAATTTTCCTCTTGGATCATTTATTTTTTGTGCCCATATGAAAAATATTTTTCAAAAGTGAAAGAGTTCCAATCAAAAGAGTGATGAACTCACACTATTAAAATTTTTTATTTTTATTTTTTATATGATCAATTTTTTAAACCATTAATAGGAGTCGATACAATATTTTGAATTGTTTAGGTAAGTCAATGGATTGATCGTACTTTTCTCACACTATTAATTTTTTTTCCTTGGATCATTTGATTTTGATACCAATATGTTCATTGTGAATTATATTTCTTTTGTATGGTTGATTAATATTTTTAATTCACATAACTCATTGTAATTGTAAAAATCCAATATACTTTATAATTTTTTCCAATAGATTAATTTGTAATACAACTATTATTGTTTACAAGTATAAAATAAATTTAAATATTAATCGACCCAATTCGATGGATTGTTTTCGGCAACTTTGAAACAATTATTTCTTTCTTCACCCTGGCAAATTGTTTTCTCTTATTTTTTTTGATTAAGTTTTATACCATCAAGGGTTGGACAACATGATTTTTAAATATTAAAAGTAAATATGTTGATCGACCACACTTTCTTGGCACTATTAAATTTTTTTCATAGATCATTTATTTTTTGTGCCTACATGAAAATTCTTTTCAACAATGGAAGATAATTTCAATCAAAAGAGTGCCAAATTCACTTCCTGTGAAAAAAGGATTATAGTTTCTTCACAATAATAATTTTTTTTCCTTTTTTGTATTATCAAAATTTTAAACCATTAATACGAGTCGACAGAATATTTTAAACTGTTAAGATAAATCCGTGGATTGATTGTACTTTTTTCACACTATTAATTTTTTTGCCTTAGATCATTTAGTTTTTATGCCAATATGTTCATTTTGAAAATTAATTATACTTTTTGTATGGTTGATTAAAATTTTTAATTCACATAATTTGCCACAATTGCAAAAGTCCAATAAATTTTTTAATTTTTTTGTAGTGGATTAATTTGCAATGCAATAATTACTATTTACAAGTATAAAATAAATTAAAATATGAATTGATCCACTCTGATGGATTATTTGTGATAAATTGTTAAAATAATAATTATTTCTTCGTAATGATAATTTTTTTTGTATCATTAATTTTTTATACCTTTTGGTTGACTCGACACAATTTTTTAAATTGTAAAAGTGAATTCGTTGATTGATTGTACTTTCTTCGCACTTTTTTTCCTTGAAAAATTTATTTTTTGTGCTGAAATATTCACATGTTAACTTAGTAAATTAGTGTCTCATTGGTCCAATTGACACCTCAATCATGAATCAATGTTATTAGTTACGCAACATTGAAGTATAAAAGTTAAGAGCATGAATTGTGTTCTTATTCTAATTATATCATAATAAATTGTTGAATGAGTATATATGAAAACAAGGGAGAGATTTAAAATTAAAAGTACATATTTATTGAATTAAATTATCAAAGATTAGATTTAAAATTTTAATTATCTTATGAGTACTTACACCATCAACTTTGTAATGGATCGATTTGGAATGAGATAAATTATATTATATTTTATTATTTTTATCTTTCTAATTCATATAGAGTTAGTACAATTTTAAAGTATGAATCAAACCATAATAAGGTAGAGAGATAGGTTTTTAGGTGATTATTAGTTGTTCTTATATTCTAATTCTTATGATAATACAATATTCAATCAATATATATGGAAAAAATAGATGATGAAAATTTTATCCCCTGCACAACACACGGGTGGAGCAGCTAAGGTTTAAATAAGAAGGGTATGTTACAGTCTCGAGGGTGAGGCATAGGAAAGGTTTAAAGTTTATGATATATGATGATGATAGTCGTCCAACTACCATGACCACAAATGTCGTCTATAAAGAATTGTTTAAACTTATAGTTTCATACTTACTAAAAGCATCAAGTACGTTGTTAACTTTATTTATTTTTTTGCCCAAATCCTTTATGTCATTCATGGTTTGATATGTCATTCATGGTTTGATATATGAAGTGAAGGATTGCATTTATATATTAGTCTTATATTTATCTAGGTATAATGTTCACTCTTCAAAAAAATTCTAGGTATAATGTTCCCGTCACAAATATGGTGGAGTTATACAAATTGATTATATGTACCATTTATGTATTAGGAGATCTCGTATCCACGCCGGAAAAAAATTCGTATGGCCACATTGGCCCTCACCATTAGGGGACAGTTATGTATTATTCATCTAAAATTTATTTATTATTTTAATACAATTCAATTGTATAATAACACAAATTTTTATATTCTGTATGATAATTATGGGTGTGACTTATATTTGAGTGTATTCATCATTTTTGTCAAAATATGAAGATATTTCTATTTTTTGTCTTATGTGTTGTTGTTGACTATTATTGATGGTGCTATGTTTAGATTACTTTAATTGTTGATGTCTTTAAGAGTATTGTAAGTTAAATTTGTATTTCCCCCAATTGTTTGCAGGATGAATTAGTACAAAATAGAGGGAAACTCTGTCGAAAATTTTCAAGAATTATTTCCTCAGTTATATTAATTAAATTTATTGTTGCGACTCATTATTTATTTTATTTTTTTTCTTATGTTAATATAACTAACACCTATTAATATTATTATTAGTTAAAAAATTATGCCCCGTGCAATGCACGGGAGAAACAACTAGTATAAAAAGTTGTAAAAGTGCTCAAGAAAGAAAATACCAAATTTTTTAGAAAGAAAATCATTCATTGATATCCCAACCAATGTAGGGGCTTAAGAAAAGTGGTACACAATCGAGCAAATGAGTTATCCCCGGCACCGAAAACGCATACAATGCTAAAACATGAGCTAGTACACTCTCATGACGAGGAATATGCTTACAAAGTCTACATCTAACAACATTAAGTAAGGACAAAATGTTCTTATATATTAAAGCACCAGTAGAAGTTGAATCTGGATCACGAACGTCATCCACTACCCGAATAGCATCAATCCTTACTTCTTCTATGTGCAGCCGCTGCTCATGAGCTAAAACCAGTCCATATCTCAAAGATAATGCCTCCGCCATCTCTACTGAATAGATGCTGCTAAGCTCAACTGCATAAGCAAGAAGCACCCTGCCCTCTCCATTACGGATAATGCCACCTATACAAGACTTTCCCTCTCGAACTGTTGCATCACTATATAAGGTAGGAAAATGATCTCCTACCCACTGTGGGTAGGATATTCTACCCACAGTGGATACATATTCTCCCCTGATTAGTAGGGGGCCTGATGGGACCACTCATCCCATTAATTAATGGGTGACACCTACCCATTGTGGGTAGGATATCCTACCCACAGTGGGTAGGAGATCATTACTCATATAAGGTAATACCAATAGAGCAGCCACTTGAATTAGTCCATTCTCGGCTCTACATCAGATTGGGATTGTGATCACTTGGATGGGCCTCAATTGCTTTGGATTTCACCGTCTGGTACTCTGCTAATAGCTCTAAACCTTTGTTACCAACTGCTCCCCAAGTTTGCTGTCTTTTCTGGTGATGAGTGCTGTTTCAATCTTGCCACAAAGCCCAAAGAAGCATATAGATTTTCTCCCTAACATCGGCAGTCCCAATGGAAAACAAAGCAAACATACTCTATTTAAAATCACCATTTTGCACATCTTTAATTACCCCCCATAGTCCTACATGCTTCCAAAGATGTTGCACCCATCCACACATCCAAAAAACATGAGAATTAGACTCTTTCCCTCCACATCGAATGCACCTTAAATCGCCACGCATGTGATGTGCTTGCAAATTTTCTCTAGAAGGTATAGAAGAATGGAGCAGCCTCTATATAAATAACCTAACCTTAGGGGGAACATTAAGATGCCACACTTCTTTCCACCATGATTCATTCCCATTAGAACACGCTGGTTCATTAGACGATGTTGCGCACTTTAAGTAAATGGTATCCACTTCGAATCGTATATCGTCCATCCGAGGTGTAATGCCATATTCTTGAATCACACTCATGATTAAAGCTTACAGGGATTAACATAATGACATCCACATCAATTGGCAAGAATATTTGGCGAATCAATGATTCATTCCATTGTCCAGGCCTATGAATGAGATCCCCTACCCATTGTACACCATCTACCTATGGAGTGAATAGATCAAAATAAGTTTGATGGGGAAGCCATGGATCGGAAAAGATAGATATGCATTCTCCGGCTCCAACCCGCCACTGAATACCCTTGTGAATAACCTTCCGACCCCATAACACGCTACGCCAAAGATAGGAAGAATTATATTTCAGTGTAGCTTCAAGAACGTCACAGTTAGGATAATATTTAGCTTTAAGAACCCTACCTGCTAAGGAATCCGGTGACGTAATGAATCTCCACACTTGCTTTGCAATCAAAGCTCGATTGAAGAAAAAGAAGTCCCTAAAATCCGGGCCTCCTGCTTGCTTGGCCATAGTTAAAGAATCCCATCGCACCCATGCTATCTTCTTCTTATCACATTCAGCCTCCCAATAAAAATGAAGAACCATACTGCGAAGTTCTTGGCAAAGAGATAAAGGGACTCAGAATAGGCTCATTATATATGTTGGAACGGCTTGAATGATTGATTTGATTAAAACTTCACGTCTAGCCACATATAATAGTTTATTTTGCAACTTGTCAGTTTCTTCCAAATCTTATCTCTAATAAAAGCAAAGGTGCATTTGTTGTTCTTTCCAACAACTGATGGCATCCCCAAATATATATATCATTAGGCACCGCAAAATTGTATTTGGGCCAAACACCAAAGAGGTCTTCTCGAGTTTGATAAGTTGCCTGGAAGCCTTCCCATATGTCTGCAAAATGGTCAAGATAGCCTGGATGTCCAAAGTGGTTGCTCGGGGAAAATACGATAGAATCATCTGCAAATAGTAGATGACTAACCCTTGGACCATGCAAACCGCACTACAAACCTAACAACTAACGGTTTAACTCTGCTTTCCAAATAGCACCTAAAAAACCTTTAGCACAAAGTATAAACAAATATGGAGACACTGAACATCCTTGGCATAGGGCACGAGTAGGAATAAGATGACCCATATTAGCGCCATTAATCCGAAAAGTAAAGGAAGTTGTAGAGATACAATCATATATCAAATGCACCTGCTTCTTGGGAAACTTTATTTTGTGCATAATAGTACAAATATAATTCCACTCGACCCGATCATATGCTTTGCTCATATCCAATTTTAAAGCCATTGACCCTATTTGACCCAATTTCTTGAGTGACATTGAACGTAATAATTCAAAAGCAATGATAGCGTTATCAGTAATTAATCTACCTAAAACAAATACGATATGGTTTTCTGCAATAAGACGGCTGAGCACCCGTTTTAGGTAATTCGCCAAAGCTTTAGAGATCATTTTACAGATAGTGCAACACAAACTAATAGGGCTGTATTCCAACAACCTTTCCGAACTTTTCTTCTTGGGAATTAAAATAATCTCTGTCTGGTTGAAGGCCTGAATTGATTGACCCCCATTTAGAATACTAAGGCAGGCTGTTATAACTGATTGTTTCCACCAAATTCCAATGCCGTTGGAAGAAAACTGCACGGAAGCCACCTACTCCCGGATCTTTATGAGGTCCCAAACCGGCTAATGCTTGACTAATCTCTTCCTCATCAAAGTCCTGAGATAAAAATTGAATATCTTTATCTGATAGTGAGGAGTAAATCCCCTGTACTGCTAAAGCTATTTCATTCTCTGTCAGTTCCCTGGTCGAAAAGAGATTAAGAAAATAATGCTCAATATGTGACCAATTTCTTCAGGTCGAGATAACCACTGACCATTCTCACCTTTCAAATGCTGAATGGAATTATTCTGACGATGACTATTGGCCTTGGCATGGAAGTATCTCTTATTACTATCACCATCCTTTAACCACTCTACACGTGCCCGCTGCCTCCAAAACTCTTCATTTCGCTCCTGTAATAGTCTAATTTTCTCCTCCGTTGTTTTGATCTCTACTATATGTCTCTTCGGATCAGTCTCCTATAAATGTTCGACACAGGACTTTAGCTGGGCCAACTTAGACCGCCATCCTGTAAACCGGCATTTACTCCATCTAATAAGTCTCCAACAACAATCCGTTAGACGTCGCTCGACCTCCACCATCGGATTTTGATGCCCAAAGCCAATTGGCCCTAATCCCTAATGCTCCGCCACAACCTCTGGGTAATCATCCTCTCGTAGCCAAAAAGGCTCAAATCTGAAGAATACACAATTTGATAATTTGAAATGCAATTACCTAAACTAACCTACTAACACGAAGAAGATGAAAACATGAAAATGGTATTGAATTGGGAGTTAACTAGGCTTAAGGGATAGTCGGGATTCATGATTTCACTCAATACTAGTCATGGTAATCCGTTGATGAACTGAACATATTACTCGTCTCCAATGTTAGATTCGATTCTCCTTATATACATAGTTCCTTTTTCGAATGTCAAACTACCGATAATCAATTGATTCAACATACTATATTTCTATGCCGATATATTACCAATCAATCTCATAGAGGTTTGGGAAAATAGTTTAATGGATCATCTAAGATTAGGGGTATATTTCTATCCCCTACAAGAACTTAGAGTGAATGCTCCGGGGTCTAAAGTTTGCACTTTCTCTTGAATAGATATGCAATTCACAAATGCATAAAACTGGTGATCAAGCAATTACATGTAGCAAACTCAAAACCAATCGCACATGAGATGAATAATCTAATACATATCTATTCCAACAACTCAAATGGATCAACAAAATATATATCAAGCTCTATCAAACATCCCAACTTACAATAATTAGTTTATAATTAGGAAACCATAGATAAATATACAATAAAACTCAAATGGATACAAAGGATGGAGTGAAACAAGACCAAGCTAGGAATAACTCCCCTTTCGAGGCTCGAACTTGAATTCTTCACTTTGCACCATCTTCTCCTTTGATTTCCTTGCTTCTAACTCCAAGCCAACCCCAAATACAAGCCTACTACTAAATTAACTAAAACTAGAAAGAACAAAAGAAAAGGAAAAGAAAAGCCCAGAAGAAAATATTAGAAGAAAACCTAAACTAAAGCAAAGCAAGAAGAAAATATTATGTTGTATCTCATGCTTTTTATTTTGGGCTCAAAATGGTGCAGAAAGATCCCCAATCTTGTGTGCAATATGTCCGTAAGGGGTCCCCAAAAACGTGGTGAAGATAAGGGGTAGAAAAGAGAAGCCAAAAGGCATTTTTGCTGGTTCTGGTGTAAGTTACGACCGTACAAATATCATTTACGGCCGTACTTTATGCTCTGTCCAATTTTTTAGCATTTGTAGTGTTCAGTATTTTGGCCATAACTTGTGATCCCTATGTCTGATTGAGCTGATTCAAATTGTGTTGGAAACTAGACTCTAGCAAATTGTGTCCTCCAACTCGACTTGTGTCTTTATAAAACATGCTCCTCTTTAGGTTGACCGGACATTCAATCTTCCATTAACTTAAAGAATCGAACCATTTGACAGCTAATTTGGTTATTTTAGTCTCTTGTGCATAAACAAAGCTCCTAAACGTGAACTCGGTTAGAGAGGAAACCTGGATTGTGTTCTTGAACATTCTTCTCCTCGTAAATTGCAACGCAAGCCCTCTAATTTCTGAAATATTGCAAAATGGTTCATGATCTTCGTCTGGCAATAACTTTTGATTCGAAACTCGGAATTGAGATCCGTAAAAAACGTCAAACTCATCAATCCATGTTCTTCCATATAAGCTCAAGAAATGCAGTGGAAAAGATCTTCAAAAATTTGCACCCGAAGTCCTCCAAGTTTTGACTTGTGTCATTTTGGTCCTCAAGTTCAGGTTTCTTTACGCTTTTTGTCCATCTGGCTCTTTTAGCCTCATTTTCCTCCACATCGAGGAATTTAACCTATAACCACAATAAATACAGATAACTATTAGTAGAAATCTGCTCCATTGAAACACATAGATATATAAATAAGTGCACAAAGTGAGCACTTATCAAAGATCCAACAGATCTAGAAGTAAAGATAAGTCCATGATTTTTTACAGTAACTTTTTCCTTCTTTAAGACGATTCAAAGTTCTTACGACTGTATTTTTGCGGCGAATAGATTGTGATATCTGTATATTATGTCACAAGATGGATTGTTAATATCAGCACATCTGCTTGAATAGAGGACGAATTTGAACAGTGGGCCCAAAGATATCTTCAAAACTAGTTTCCCCATAGTTTTGGTTTTCATTCTCATGAATGTCAATTTTTTTTTCTGGAGAGAAGATGATGTATCCATAGTAGAAAAAATTTGCTACTATTTTCTCCAAATGTGCTAATGTTGCTGGTTTTCTAACACATAGCAATAAGTTTTGATAACCATTAATTATTTGTTAATCATGAAGTATCTGAAAAACGTATTCCCTCAACATAACCTATCAAAATTTATTTCAATTAGATCATTTTTGTAAGTTTATCTATTAAAAAATGTTACTCCATGAAATGATTTTAAGTTCATGTCTTATTTTGTTTTACACAATTAAACAACTGTCAAGTACATCAAATTTGTATGAATAAAAATTGCCAGTGAATTTTGTATATGTAACTTAATTCCTATATGTAGTTGTTTGTAATTGGTTGTACATGTTCACTATTTCCATTTGTTGACATATGTAATGTAATAGTTAGCTATTTTGTTAGAGGTGCCTGTAAATTTAAATTATAGTTAGAGATTCATGTAATTTTATAAAGTTGAGCACAAGAGAGATCAAATCACAAAGAAGGAACTGTAAGGGCAGCAAATACTGTGAAAATTCCACATTCCATTTTCCACATATGGTAAAATACACATTCGATAGTTGCAATTGTTTTATTAAATATTTCTGTCTAATAGTTATTAGACAGAAATAAGCAACCCTATTTACTTGTCTCCATATTTGTTTTGCAACTTTGTGATTCCTACTGAATGGTCATCTTCAAATTTTACCTCACTTAATTCAAAGTGAGCACATGTTAGTATATTTCTTTTGACATTAAGTTATAACCATCCACTTCTAAGTTATAGTACTTTTAACATATAGGGGGTGATAAGATTGAATTTTTTATAGTTTTTTTTTAATGAATTTTTAAGTATAAGAGGAGAGATAATAAGTGGCGTTAAATGGTAGAGATTTGTATAGTACATATAGGTCTCATGAGATATGTGGATGTGGTTGGTTTGACAAAAAAAGAATGGGTAAAAATGGATAAAAAAGTGGAAAAATTATAAAATTTCTATCCTACTACCATTATAACTTAAAACTTATAAAATAGGAAAAGTGTTCCACTTGAAGATATTAGACACACGTGAATGACCCTCTTCGGCTAGGTTATTTTGACTTAAGTTTGAGAGAATTTGTTGCACAATATTCTGTGTTTGTGAATTGAGCCTTCTCTATCAGTTGGTTCGTAAACAATCATTAAATCCTAACAATAACAGTAGTTAATATAAGCATTTGGGCGCGTGTTGTCGCGGCACGCCAAAGTTTAATTTTATTTCCTTACTTGGTTTCAAAACTACAAATTAATGTAGAAGTGGTAAGTAAGGATCGAACCCAAGAGGAACGGTATTTAATCTAGTTGTTCTTATCAATTAATATAGAAATGGGGGTTTTGTGAAGTTGAATGAAATTCGAAAATAAAATGACGAAATATAAAAAAATGAAAATGAAACAATTGAAGATATATCTAGTTCTCGGGTTCGGTTGTATCAACCACTTGTGTTTATCTTTCCCATGCAACGTGTTACTTTTCTTTCTTCCATTTATCAACTCCAATTAACTAAGATGATCTGATTAACGAATTCTTCCTTAAGTGTATTAAATTAAAGTGAGTTCTTTAACTTAACATCTAGCTATTGGATAACTTTAAACAAGTTCTTAGGATTTAATACAAAGCTAGTATGAAATGAACGAGAAGAATGAGTTGAATTAGATGAATAATTTCACAAACTCGAATTAATGCATCTAAGTTGATTTGTTAATAAATATGCACGATATTCATTTGCTACTTTGGATTGGAATCTAATGATATTTACGGATCAAGAGTTCCAATCCTAGCATGTAACTTGAATTTACAGATTAATTGATTCAATTGGCCAAAGTGAATGCAATAATCACACAAACTCAAAAACGGGTTTACAAGCATAACAAACCAACAAATTGAAGTGGATGAATAGATAAAACGTTACTAAAGAGTTAGAAAAGATAACAACATGTTAGTTGAATACAACATTCCCCTCGAACTAGATAGTGAAATCTAACTACTCATATTTGTGGGTTTCATACTTTTTAGCGAGTGTTCGCCTTGTATCACCTCCACAATATAATAGATTATACTTCACTATCACAAATAATATACAAAAATATAGAAACAAGAAAATAAATGCTAAAAAATAAATAGAGAAGTTTAATCACTCATATATGCGGGTTAAATACTTTTTAGCGAGTGTTCGCCTTGTATCACTTCCACAATATATGAGAAATTATCTTTCTCAAACATGAAAAATAAAAGAAAGAGAAAAACTAGCGAAGAAATGCTCCGCTAATCATATTCACGGCCGAAATATCGTCGATTGATTATTCGAACGTAAATTTAGGTTTTTACTTCAGCCGGAATATAAGAAACTAAGAGCTTTCTAGTTAGAACTAAGAACAATTGATGAAGAGAATTTTATTGAGGAGAAAGTTGGAGAGAATCACAAGCTAATTCTCTCTTCAAAGTTGTGTCTTCCTTCCTCACAAATACCTCTATTTATAGGAAAATTTGATAAGAAAATATAATAAAAAATTATACAGTCTATTAAATTGTATCCACCAAATCGTGATAATGGAATTTCATCATGGTGTAGGTAAACATCTTATCTTACTTTGGCAATTGGAATTTCATCTTTTGGATATTTTAATAGAAAGTTATGAATTTTCTACCAAAACATGGCCCAAAGAATCCTCCATTCAGAATAGTCACTGTTTTACCCATTTTTGACCACCATAATGTCCGAATCATCTAAAGTTATGAACACCAAAGTTGTAGCCCTCTGAGTCTGCTTTCCACAGGAACAAAAATCGGGTCAATTCAATTTTTGTAGCTCAAGTTATGGTCAAATTACTGCACTGCGCTAGTAAATCCGAGTTGCTGATTTTTTGCGATATAACACTTTTAGTCATTTTTCTTCAAACGGCCATAACTTTAACTAGGAAACTCCGATTTGGGATTTGAAAAAAAATTGGGAATCCTCTTTTGATGTTCTTAAACATTGGCATAAGAAAAATTATAAAAATAACTTTTCAAAAAATTGCATCGGAGACCCTCCATCTTTGATTCGCTTGCATTTTGATCCCGAATTTCTGTTTTCATTCGATTTTCATCCATTTTTACTCCTTTTGATTCTTTGTGACCCTAAACACCACAATAAAGGAAAAACACATAAAACGGAACATATAACACTAATAAAACACACAAACACGTAAAATAGAAGAGTTATTTAAGTGCTTTTCTAACACTTATCAAACTCCCCCACACTTAGACTGTTGTTCGCCATCGAACAACAACCATATGACACAAAACAACACAATGATTTTACATGAGATAAACAACTTTAAACATTGAAATCCTACTATAGATAGTGACTTGCTTAATAAACATTCTCCCGAACCAAGAAAATTTCACTTCTTCTCAAATACACAATGGCTTGTGAGTGTGTGCAATTGAGGTTATCATCCCATCACTAACTGGAACCAAATGAAAGCTTACGATGTTCTATCCAAATCCTGATCCGAATTGGTCAAATCTCTTTTCACCTCTCGTGATCCCACTCTTATTTTACAATGATTCCCATGGATCCTAAAAATTACTCTGTTCACAAAAAATCATCAATTGTTAGCACTGCAAAGAAAAAAAGGACATGGCAGGTATTTTATCGCAAATATATCTTCAATTTAAAGAGTGTTTAGATTGGGTACTTCAAACCACTGAGGAAATTTATTTATCTAACTTCACACTTGGGTAGCTATCACATTTTTTTTTTATGAAGAAGAAAAAGAAGAAGAAGAGTTTTGCATTTCTTTTCAGCTTTTACCCCACAGGTAGCTTTCACATTAACCCCTTTCATTGGAGGTAGGCTTCTTCACTCATTCGAGGTGACGATCTTTCACTCTCCGAGGCAGGTAGCTCTTTCCTGTGGTCCCTCTCCTTATTTCGAATATAAAAGTAAAATTCATTCTCAGCATAGGTCAGTACTTTTTCCAAAATTTTTTAAACTCTGTCAATAAAAGACATATTCACAAAAAACAGATACCATGCGATTATAACTCCACCTTACTAACAATTGATGTTTCCAGGTTACTTTGAGCAGGACGAATGAATAGAAAAAAGAAAAGAAAAAGTTAGTTTACTATGGTCTAGAAAAATTAAAAAAATCAACATTTTCAACCTTCAATTTGTGTTCCAGAGAATGATAGTAAATTACCTATAAATGTGCTCAGATAAATTTGCCAGTTGTGCTTGGAGAAGAACAGAACACCTTTTTTTTCGAGATCTTGTAGTTTCAACTAAGTCACGGAAATTAAGCTCAATCATATTCAAAAGTTGCTATCTCATGCAAAATCGTCGACACAAATAAAAAAAAATCACACGCAGACCACAATATGCCACTCCCCCACACTTAAATTCTACATTGTCCCTAATGTAAAAGTATAGATAGCATGAAAAAAAAAAGAAGAAATAGAAACTCCCCTATGGTAAGCAATGAGTCGTGCCGATTTGGGGATGGTGGTTGCACAATGTAGCACTTCTTAGGAACACTTCGACAATCCAATAGCAGGAGACCTGCAATCAACATATTTACAGAACAAGAAAAACAACAGGTGAATTTTTTTTTTTAAGAATAAAAATATATACAAAGCGACTATGGGAGTTGACAACCCTCTGAACATCTTGCAGTAGTATTCACATCAAATTAATGACATGAGTCCATCAAGTCTGATCCGCATGGAAACTATCTGAATCAGCATACTCTCTACAAAATAGTTTGACAACCAACCTTAATGAAAAGGTCCTCCATATCGCCACATGACACATAGGTATGTTTATCATTCAATAAAGAACAGCCCCACAAGAACCAACAAATGGGAGAACGTTTAGAGCAGAACGTCCAACTCAAACACTTCTCAAATGAATGAGACGTAGTTTTACATCTTCGGATGGGTGCTAGTGATCACGCTCAAAAAGTTGCTGCTCAATGGTTAGGCCATCGAGTTTGGTTTCCAACAGACGTTGTCGTTGTTCCAACAAATTATCAAACTCTCTCACACTGATTTCAAGCTGGCTGTTTCTCCTGATAGACTTTTCGGCCCTGCACCTAATCGGTACATCCTTGAAGAAAACAACATGTCTATATTATGAATAAGTTTGATTTCTAGTACAATGAGGTCCATCTAATAGCTTTCCACATTTAAAGCAACATTTAAGGTGCTTAGCACGTCGTTTGCGAGCAGATCGTGATGATCCTGCTCCAAAAGCGATAACGTTCCAAAGGGAACGCTCATACTTATCAACAAGTTAAATAATTTGAATCTTGATATCAATAGGTATAGAAAAAGAGTCGAGTACTTATAGAAGAGTAACAATACGTAGAGGAGATGCCATGAGAGAAGTGAGAATTCAATTCTTAAAGCTGTATCTACAAAAGAAAAACTTGTGAGAGAGGAAGGAGAAAGAAGACAGTTCTTTAAGGTCTACTGAAAAAAGACCAGTTTAATGCTTTTGGGCTGGATACAAGAACCAGTATCCAAGTTTTTTTTAAAATTAATTAATAAAAGCAACTAAATTAGTTAACCGTTCCCCAACAACGGCGCCAAAAACTTGGGCGCGTGTTGTCGCGGCACGCCAAAGTTTAATTTTATTTCCTTAC
This sequence comes from Jasminum sambac, assembly GCA_018223645.1. NCBI lineage: Eukaryota > Viridiplantae > Streptophyta > Magnoliopsida > Lamiales > Oleaceae > Jasminum > Jasminum sambac. The sequence goes on from CP073644.1 coordinate 15,868,708, forward strand.
TTGGTTTCAAAACTACAAATTAATGTAGAAGTGGTAAGTAAGGGTCGAACCCAAGAGGAACGGTATTTAATCTAGTTATTTTTATCAATTAATATAGAAATGGGGGTTTTGTGAAGTTAAATGAAATTTGAAAATAAAATGACGAAATATAGAAAAATGAAAATGAAACAATTGAAGATATATCTAGTTCTCGGGTTCGGTTGTGTCAACAACTTGTGTTTATCTTTCCCATGCAACGTGTTACTTTTCCTTCTTCAATTTATCAACTCCAATTAACCAAGATGACCTGATTAACGAATTCTTCCTTAAGTGTATTAAATTAAAGTGAGTTCTTTAACTTAACATCTAGCTATTGGATAACCCTAAACAAGTTCTTAAGATTTAATGCAAAGCTAGTATGAAATGAACGAGAAGAATGAGTTGAATTAGATGAATAATTTCACAAACTCGAATTAATGCATCTAAGTTGATTTGTGAATAAATATGCACGATATTCATTTGCTACTTTGGATTGGAATCTAATGATATTTACGAATCAAGAGTTCCAATCCTAGCATGTAACTTGAATTTATAGATTAATTGATTCAATTGGCCAAAGTAAATGCAATAATCACATAAACTCAAAAACGGGTTTACAAGCATAACAAACCAACAAATTGAAGTGGAGGAAAAGATAAAACGTTACTAAAGAGTTAGAAAAGATAACAACATGTTAGTTGAACACAACGTTCCCCTCGAACTAGATAGTGAAGTCTAACTACTCATATTTGTGGTTTTCATACTTTTCAGCGAGTGTTCGCCTTGTATCACCTCCACAATATAATAGATTATACTTCACTATCACAAATAATATACAAAAATATAGAAACAAGAAAATAAATGCTAAGAAATAAATAGAGAAGTTTAATCACTCATATATGCGGGTTAAATACTTTTTAGCGAGTGTTCGCCTTGTATCACCTCCACAATATATGAGAAATTATCTTTCTCAAACATGAAAAATAAAAGAAAGAGAAAAACTAGCGAAAAAATGCTCCGCTAATCATATTCACGGCCGAAGTATCGTCGATTGATTATTCGAACCTAAATTTAGGTTTTTACTTCCGCCGGAATATAAGAAACTAAGAGCTTTCAAGCTAGAACTAAGAACAATTGATGAAGAGAATTTTATTGAGGAGAAAGTTGCAGAGAATAACAAGCTAACTCTCTCTTCAAAGTTGTGTCTTCCTTCCTCACAAATGCTTCTATTTATAGGAAAAATTTGATAAGAAAATATAATAAAAAATTATACAAAATGCCCCATTATGAGTCTATTAAATTGTATCCACCAAATCATGATAATGGAATTTCATCATGGTGTAGGTATACATCTTATCTTGCTTTGGCAATTGGAATTTCATCTTTTGGATATTTTAATAGAAAGTTATGAATTTTCTACCAAAACATGGCCCAAAGAATCCTCCATTCAGAATAGTCACGGTTTTACCCATTTTTGATCACCATAATGTTCGAATCATCTGAAGTCATGAACACCAAAGTTGTAGCCCTCTGAGTCTGCTTTCCACAGGAACAAGAATCGGGTCAATTCAATTTTTGTAGCTCAAGTTATGGTCAAATTAGTGCACTGCGCTAGTAAACCCGAGTTGCTGATTTTTTGCGATATGACACTTTTAGTCATTTTTCTTCAAACGGCCATAACTTTAACTAGGAAACTCCGATTTGGGATTCGAAAAAAAATTGGGAATCCTCTTTTGATGTTCTTAAACATTGGCATAAGAAAAATTATAAAAATAACTTTTCATAAAATTGCATCGGAGGCCCTCCATCTTTGATTCGCTTGCATTTTTGGTCCCGAATTTCTGTTTTCATTCGATTTTCATCCATTTTTACTCATTTTGATTCTTTGTGACCCTAAGCACCAAAATAAAGGAAAAATACATAAAACGGAACATATAACACTAATAAAACACACAAACACGTAAAATAGAAGAGTTATTTAAGTGCTTTTCTAGCACTTATCAGCATTTTAAGATTAACAAATTTTGATAGAAAATGGTAACTCCTAGGAAACATATCCAAATGCAATTTCTTATATGGAACGAAATAAAAATGAAAAATGATGTACTCAACCAACCAAAGCAAAAACATTATTACCTATACAAGAAATCCCTTGTGATGTGTTTATTCTACTCGAGTTTGACGAGCATTCCTCTCCTAATTGCCTTCGCAATTGTGAAGTCAATCTTCGTTTTTTGGTACTTTGTAAAAGTGTGTTTAGCTTTGATAATGACAGTCAGAGACATTAACGTATTAAAATATGTCGACCATTGTTCATGGAAAAAATGAGAGGCTATAAAAGTTTACTGGATTTTGTTAGCAATTGTAAACATGTGTTCTTTATTGGTTTGGCATTTTGTTTATCCATGTCTTCTGCGATGTGGGTTGTGTATGTTATACTGTTAATGTATGATTTGATTGTAGTATTTGTGTTTGCTGTTACTATTCTTGTACGTTGGTTAGGGAGTTGTTTGATGATTCTATAGTTTATGATTGTAGTATTTCTTATGTGTTATATTGCTATGGATTTTAGTATTTTCTTCCTTATTTATGGACGTGGCAGTTACCAGATGTTTTCCATTACAAAGCCACTATAACATAGTAGATTAGCATCCTAACGTGGATGGTTGGATCAGTGAATGTTGTGATGTCTTATTTACTGATGATTTTACTAACTTCATTTTAAATATTTTTTTAGTTATATAAAGTTGTTGAATAATTTTTTTATGAATGAACACAGATAAGTATATTTTTTGTAGACATTTTTTGTATAAATATAAATACACTATATATATATATAATATTTTTATAAATGTACTTGAATAAGTGTAATTTTTTAGATATTTGTGTTTATTGTAAATGAATATATTTTAGATTAAAGTGTTATTATTATTATTATTATTATTATTATTATTATTATTATTATTATTATTATTATTATTCGATTTTTTTCACTCACAACATTGGAAAATCCTAAACCTTTTGATTGATAATATGTAACAACAAACCATATGTTAAGATACTGGCTACTTAAATATACATAATAGGCAATAACATTACAATATGTTATAAAAATACATACATAAACATTTACTGATATGGAAAAAAAATTTACAACCATTACTGACACCGAAGTAAGATTGAGTCATCTATCATATATAAGAACTACAAGTAAAAATGCTTAAAATAAAATGATGAAAGAATTGAAATTTGTTCATAGTGGATGATATACACTAAAATCTTCTACATGTATTTGAACTTCTCGTCTTTTTCCTTCTCGATCTCCTTTCCTTTTAGTGTGTCCTTGAACTTGTTGGATGAACCACCATCTGAAAGTTTATTGCTTGTTATATCTTATGTGGAATCAATTTGTGCCTTTTTTGGTGTCTTCTTTCCTTTACCATCTTCATTATCACTCACTGAGCCCTCTGGCTAGAAATTTATAACATGTGGTTAGGTAAGTCAAATAAGTCTCTACTTAGATGGCTATTAGAAGTAGAATATACCTCTATTATTTCCTCACCCATCTTAGCAAGCCATGAAATAACGTCACTTCTCTACATGCAAAAAATGAAGTATTTTAGTTTCCAAAGGTTATATCAGATGGTCAGTGCAGAATATTAAATTACGAACCTTGTTAACTTCTAGAGATGTCTTCTTGTATTTGTTTATCAAAGTTTGGTCAGTGGAAACCCTACTAACTGAATGGATTTGGTCTTTTATTTATTTATTTATTTCTAAATTTTGGTCCTTTACATTTATCTTAAAGATGAGTACACGGTTGTTTAGAGTTTTCAATTCAACTGGACGGCCTGCTTGTTAAATAGAGTATTCATTCTGTTGTACAGCATATTTGTTTTCTTTCTCGACAATATCCTATGATATAGTATAAGTTAGTAAGCAATTCATGGAAATTATGTGCCAAAACTAAAATATAGCCTCTTACATGAGCAATGCGCTCTCATATTTGTTGTGTACTTTTTCCAATCAGCTTCTGGTAGTCATCATCCTAAAGTAGAAAGGTTAAATTTAATGTGCCATCATCTACTAAAACTTTGACCTTGTATCGTAGGACAATAGTAGTAGCATGCAAATTGCAAGGTTTGCAAGAGTAACCTCTTGGTGAATCATCTAACTTCTTCTGACACCTATTGCAGCTTATATATGACCAATCTCCTTCACTAAGCACGTATGAAATTCTTGCTACCATATAGTAATATCCTTTCTGTAAAATGCCAAAGTTTTAGACTATACTCAACTCTCAAGCCTCAAAAGTAAAATATGCTTTTAAAAAATTGACTTTATTATAGTTTTTCAATTCATGTAAAGTTACAATTTTTGCATGTAGGTCTGCCAATTCATTTGCGAATGTGCCATTACTCGATTATAACATGTGAGTTATTGTCTCCATCATGGTAATGTTGTCCAAACAAAGCCTTAGGCGGCGGCGATGATACACAAACGATAGACATGAAATTTTGCAATATGTGATATTTGATGATGATAATGATGATGATGATGGTGGTGGTGGTGGTGGTGATGATGGTGGTGGTGGTGGTGGTGCTGCTGATGCTGATGCTGATGATAATAATAATACTAATAATAATAATAATTATTATTGTTTAAAATATTGCTGTAATAGTTACCTGCTCTTGAATTCTTGTATTTCTGGGTTTCCTTGGACGACAGTCAGTTTCGTTGTGTGGAATGCATTGCAAAGGCTTATTTCTCCTTGGAACTTTTTTGCTCTGCATAGTTGTATAATAATGACATCTGTGTCTTTAAGTGCTGTTGTATTGAGGTACTCTATAATTTTGTAAGCATATGATTCCCATAGAGTGATAGAAATTCTTTCTCCTCTGTATGAAATTTGATGGGTGAGTACCAAGAAACAAATATTGAATAATATAGTTAGGGAATATGGACATACTTTACATCCCGGAAGACAATATCTATGTGTTTTTTGTCGGTATTTGGTTGATGTTGCAATGGCTCCCATCCTATTGCTTGGCCAATCACGTCTAAAAAAAAAAATAGCATGGCTAATAGTTTATGGGGAAAAATATGGTCTTAAAAATACTTGAAAGTGCTGTCACCAAATAAAATGATATCATCAACATTTGGTATCTTGTTTATATCTTCAATGCTTTTGAATTCATGAACGCATTTAGGAAAGCTTTTGTCCCCAACCTTGATTATATCAGTAAAGTCAAGAAATGATAGGCGGTAAGGATTCCCTGTAACTCGATATTTCCCTGGGTTGTCTTTTACAGTGAAGTTGACGAAATAACAAACCGTGTGTTTGCATAATTTTGCTTTGTACTTAGAAATTAATGGTGGATATATAGATGCTTGTATCTTGTCTCCCTAGATTGAAAAACTAATGTAGTAAATAAAAATTTTGATGGTTTATATTAAAAAAATAGAAATCGATTTGCTGTACATTAAAAAAACAAAAATATATTCGCACGTCTTGGTACGTTCATAAGAACCAATTCCAAGCTACCTGTTTGCGCTTCCTTCATTTTGTCTGGTACGATATATTTTCTTGCTAGATAGACTTTGATTTGCCAAGATCTTTGAGCAAAGCAGTTTGCATTTTTGCTTCTGTATGTATTAAATTTTACTCATTTAAACTTTGCAGAATGAAAGCGATGAGGATGAATTGGAGCAGATTAGTATATATTTCCTAGAGATAACTGCACAAACTCAGTCAGTAGTGGTTTCACCCTTGGTTTAATATATATATATATATATATATATATATATATATATATATATATAGAACATGTCCAATCTGTCCTAAAACAACTCAATCAGTGGTTGCTACTATAGTAAAACTACACAAAACCGGTAGTGGTTTCACCTTATAATATTAATATATATATATATATATATATATATATATATATATATATGTATATATCACTTCATAACTGTGTTCACTTTAAAAAAAAAAAAAATTATCATGGGAGTATTCAAGTATAACCATATACATACGTTCAAATACTTTTTAATAACATTTTTCACTACATAACTATCTTTCTTTTAAAAATTTATTACCATCGAAGTAATGCTCAACACATCGCCGTGATGCTTTTCACAACAAAATAAGATCAATTCCAGGGAAAAGTTCTTCAAAATTAATATCATATCAAATCACGTCCAAATATAATGCAATTCGTGCTGCTCCAAAGATGACAAGTGTAGTTTTGTTCATTTTGACTCTTCAAATCTGGGAATGAAATCTCGCAACGAGCAAATGGTGAATAGGAGGGCTTTCTCACCTAATGTTTTGGTGATGGCGCAAATTGATGGTCGATGGAGACAAGGTGTTGGTCTTTTGTGTTATATCTAAGAGTTAAGGGTTTTAGAGACGAAAGAGGTGGGATAATGGTGGCAACTATAATAATGGTGATGATTATAACTATTGCAATGCCTTGTCACAACCGGCATCGTGGTGGTGTGCCCCAAGGAAAAAATGGATAGTCAACTATAGTAGAATCTCGATAATTTAATGCTCGATTAATTAATAATTTTGCTAAAATATTATTTTTTATCAATTCGAATTGAGGGCCATGTGCTAAAATAATAATTCGCTAAATTAATAAAATAATAAAATTTTGAGAATTCATATAGACCCTGTGCAATATACAAAATAATATCTTAATACATACAATTAATTAATCATTTGCCATGGCTTAAAAAAAAATGACTCAATTGTGATTTGTTACTCCTTGAAATTGATGTCACCTTGAGTCTAATCTTGGATTTTTTTTCTTATTTCATCGGTAATTGTTGACTTCTTTACACATTCAAAATGAGAAACTTTTAGTGTATGATTTTGTATTATGCTTTATTTAATATTCATAAATGAAAGAAGACAATACAATGAAAATCTTACAAATATATTACATTGAACAATGTAATACACTGAATAAACTAACACATTTAATAATATATATACACACTATAAATTGAAAAATTATGCATATTGAACAAGGTACAACAATAATTTTTTTGTTAAATTTTAAAGAAAATAAATAATAATTTGATAAATTAATAAGTTATTAATTAATGAAGAAATTGATAAATTATTAATTTATCGATTATTTAATATCTCGCTAAATTAATACATTTTCTTAGTCCCGAGATTATTAATTTATAGAGGTTTAACTATAGGAGTGATAACCATAAAATTTTACCACTTTTTTTTTAAAATCTATTTTTATCTATTTTTTCTTTTGATCAAAGCAATCACATTCACATATATTGTGGAACCTATATATACTACGCAAATCTACGCTATTCAACTTCACTCATTCTCTTTCCTTCTTTATATAAAAATCCAATAAAAATCATTAAAAAAAATAAATCCTATCACCCTTTATATTAAATTGCACTTACAAAAATCAACTTCAAAGAAATTTGAATTTGGGCGCAAATTGCCTCAATTGGACTCTCAATATATCGCTTCCTTCAACGAAGAGATGTCACATTATGACACGAAGCACTGTCAAGGCGTCAACTGAACGAGTTCTGACAGTAGTTGTTTATACATGATACAACATATGCAAAGTGAGAAGAATTCTTAAATTGGCCTTAAAATTTACAGCTATAAATTACAACAATTTGACATATAAGTAGTAAAAAAATAAAAAGAAAAAGGAGCAGCTATGGCATCTGACTCAATGAAGCAATGAATTACAATTTCATGTTACAGAAGTCCCCAACTTTCTGCCCGACAGCATTATGCAATTACATACATTGGATTTGGGAGTTTAAATGATCGTTGTGCGATAGCAAATCCCGTCAAGTCACTCCATTGATCTCCAGAATTTCCGAGAATTTTGTAACCTTCATCTTCTAAATGCTTCCTCCTCTCAGATTTATACACTGTAGCCGGTTTACCATGATCAGAAATTTGCCTATTTCAACAACATAGTATCATAAATCAACCATTCATGTTATATACTGATACAGCAATGCTAGAGGTATAACAAAGTGGTACAATCCTCTAATATTGGACTCGACCAATACAAGGAGGGCGAAAATAATATTTTAATCCCACCAATACAAGGGTTGTATGGTACCTCTATGTTGTCCGGTATGCTGTCCTTTTAACATTATTCATACTGATAAATCGTATTCTTGAATATTAGATTATATATTTACCTCAAGATAAGCCTTTCCCAGTTGCTGTATCCAGCATATAGCAGATTACGTTCTGTAGCATTCCTTTGTAATTCATGTCGACCCGTCAATAAAATTATGGTGAACCCAAGTTTTTCCAGCTCTTTGTACAACCTTAAACTTGCAGGTATAGCTGGTGCCTCGGCCAGATCCACCCAATTATCGAAAGAAATATCATCAAATACCTCTGACCTGCATTCAAATGTAATTGATCAGCATATTTCAGATCCATAGCTAAGAAGCACAGGTGAAAACTAAACCCAACTCTTCACAAGAATCGAAAAGCATAGTCACCAATTCGGGCTCCATTATTAGCTGTATAAGAGAATGTTTGGGTGCCTAAAAGTGAGAAAATTTTGGATTGCTTATTTTGCCCAACATTTTCAGGTTACCTTTAATTACTAACAAAGTTCACCATTCTAGAAAGTAAATACTAATTCCCTTGCTAGAAAATTCATTTTAAGTACACCCAAACATGTTAATATGGAAATCGGAAGTGGCCCTCCAGCTTTTGATTAATTACGGGGATAGATTAATTACTTTTTCCATCAGTAGTTACCACAAACAGAAGATTATATTCTATATGATCAGAAAAGAGAAAACTTCTAGAACAAACCAGAATTATAATCTTTTGCAAAACGAACATCCTCCAATCCCCTGCTTTTGTCCTCCCCTTTCCTTGGGAACTATAAGCTTCTTGCAAACATGAATTCCAACCGTGCAACCTAATGATACGAATGCCATTTGTGCTGTCGATAGGGCGTTGCACTTGGCCTCTGGAAGGATAACATTTACCAGGTCCCCCCTGGCTCCTGCCACAAAATCTTTCTGGCATACAGGCCTTCTACTAATTGTAACCTCAAATTCAACACCGCGTAGAAAATTTTAATCGGTTTATTGCTTTCATGCAATGACCAAAATATTGCATTTCTGTGGGTGGTAACATTTTACTATTACTTGTAGTCTTTTGAGATTTTCCCTCATCTTCCTCACCATAAACTCTTGACATGATCAACCCTTTAACTTCCCCCACATATTCTTTCCCCAATCAACACCAGCCAGCCACAATTATTCCTCATAACTTTTAAAACATTAATCAATGCTATTTGGAAGTCGGAACCTCACTGTGTTTAAGAGCTCCTGATCAGAAGCACATTGAGCAGATAATAATCTATCTAACACTATTACCTAAATATAAAATGAGGTCCATCTCGAAGATTGTGTACAATTTATCATTCAAAATCACTACAATTTCATCAAGTAGTACATAGAAAAACGCCACAGTTTCCGTTTTGATTGATTCATTAGACAATTTCCACAATTTCCAGCAATCAGCGATATGTTGTGGCCATGAATATCAACAAAGGAAACTACTATCATTCATACGAATAAACAGCATTTAGATCTAAAAATGCGTAAACATTTACCCAAATCCATGATTGGCATAGTAGGGCACATTCGAAAGTAATGTTTCGTCAATGTCAAAGATCCAAGCGCCATTCCCGTCGCCGGGAAGTTCCACCGTCTTCGCATACGCCACGGAATTGTCCGCCACGGCTTCTGAATCCGACCAGTACTTTTCGCCGGTCATGTAATCCTTCACATATTCCTCACACCTCGGAGGAATCCGGCTCCAGATTCCGGCATCATGCGTCTCCACCGTGAACCTCCAGCTCCCGCAGTACAACTCATTAGGGATTTTCCGGTGGGCGGTAATCCCATCGGAGGCCAATATGTCTTGTTTTCCCGGCGAGATTCGGATGATTGATTGAGAGAATGAGGTGGATGCAATGGTGAGAAGAATCCAGAGCCGAATAATTGCCATGCCGGAAATCCAAGAAAGCTACTTTTTTTTTATGCAAAGAAAGTGCTTTCCCGTTTTCAGGCGACGGGTGAAGAATTTTCCTATGCTCGTCCAATTATTGACGTTTATTGTGAAAATTTTTCTAACTGAAAATGAGAGAATAATTGATGGACATCGGTATTACTGGCTTCAGTTTTTATCAGGCAAAACTGCATAACAGGCTCCTAACTTTGAAACAGTGCCGTTTGGTCCCAAATTGATTTTATGGACGAAGTTCCAATATTTTATTTTAAAAAGCCTAAAGCATGATTAGGTAGCAAGTTTAAGTTCCAAGTTTAAGCGAGTGCGCGAAATAAAAATTGAGATATATTTTAAAAATATGATAAACGGATCAATCAAAAGATTACCAATTAAACTCACTCACTCTATAACTATACAATGGCATCGATTGTACCATCGCATGAGCGCTTGGTCTATAACCAAGCGATTGCTTAGAAACCTATTGCAAACGTCTGGTTAAGATTTGGACACTACTTTTCACCAATTCTACATGTCTTTTTCTTCAACATACACGGCTCTTGGAGGATAATGGTCGAAACATTATAAAAGGTGTTGACTTTTGTTGTAATCATCATCAACTGGTGTTCCCAACATTGTATTCCAAATTTTACATGGTGTGGCTAAACGCACCCCCCTAAATACTGAGTTCACACTCTTTTTAAAAAAAAAAAAAAAAAAAAAAAGTAAAAGACTAATATATCCATATTGAGTGCACCCCCTTATCCTCTTTTCATTTTTTTTTCAATGCGAATATGGCGAACAAGCAAAAGGCCATTCACTGTGAATGCAACGAATAAGCGTAAAAAAGGAAAAAAAAATTGAAGCAAAAATGAGCAATTTTTATTTGATTTTTCATTCATGAATGCAATTTTTGCTATTATTTTTGTTCAAATTTTTTGCAACCACTTTGACGACTAATTTCGAAATTTCTTTAAATTTTTTGCAACCATTTTTACGATAAATTTTGAAAATTTTTTAATGATACAGTAATTGGCTTTATTGTCGAATACAAATATTAAAAAATTCAAATTTTTTGGAACTACTTTGACGAGTAATTTTAAAATTTCTTTAAGTTTTTATAACCACTTTGAGAATGAATTTCGAAATTTGGTTGATGATATAGTAATTGGCTTTCTCCGATTAATGTTGAATACAATTATTAAAAAAAATTTGAGTGGTTGCGAAAAACTTGAACAAAAAACGATAGCAAAAATTTTTCATCCGTCATTCTTCCTTTCTTTATTTTCTTTTCTTTTCTTTTCTTTTCTTTTCTTTTTTGAATTATGTGGGTGTTCGCTCCACTTGAAGCAAACACACAAATGTGTAGGGGTGTTCGCCCCCATCAACATAAACATTTTTTTTTTTATGACGAGGATATAATTGAAAATTGGGAAAAAATGGGTGTACTCAATAAGTTTGGTGGGTGCATTTAGCCGCAACCATTTTACATTTGGAAACTCAAAATGTGGAAAGTGATCACATATATCAAGTTCCTCCTTTTTTTTTTCCCCTCTTTTTTTTTTATTTCTTTATTTTTTTATTTTTTGAAGATTAACTTGAATCCTCCAAACTACTTGCATAAAGCTGACGGCAAATATATTGTTTAGTACAATGCTATAGAATCGTGTTTGAGCCTTTTGTCTTAATCATCTTCTTGATCCATGTTATATTTTATAGCAGTGCTCTTCATTTATTCGACCAAACTCAAACAATCTTTGTAATGAAGGACAAGAATTCATGTCCACTATGATGATGATGATGAAGAACCAAGTGCTAAGGATATTGATGACGACCCCGATTCGACTACGTGTGAAGACTACCCATGAGCTTTCTTTGACCGTATTCCAGAATATTCTACTCAATTGCTTGCTCTTCAAGATTATTATATTGTATTTGTAGTCAGATCTAATTGTATTTTTAGAGATATTATAGTTCGTTGTATTGTGATATTCTTCCCACTAGTTGTTTCACCCGTGCGTTGCACGGGAAATAAGTTTTTCAACTGATAACGATATTGATAGATGTTAATAATATTAACATAAAATCTAAAAAAATAATTAAAATAAAGAATGAGTTACAACAATAAACTTAAATAATTTAACTTGAAACAATTCTATAAAAAATTCAAAAGAGTTTCTTCTATATTTCGTATTACTCCATCCTGCAAGTATATAAGGAATAACTCACGAAAATCCATACAACTTAATGTACTATTCTCCATAGAATAGCAACTTAATTAGCATTTACACCCATGCTTTGCACGACATGATAATTTGTAACAATAATTGTGATAATATATAATATTTTGCTCATTGCAAGATTAATCTACTAATATAAATCCAAAATAAAATAATCTTAAATATTATAGTTATCAAAATAACTCTACTAACATTCGTAGAGCTCATTGTTTTTTCTTTAAAATTGTTTTACATTTTATTATATACAATTATAAATTTTGAGAGATATTAATTATACATCAGTACGATGTACGTTATTAACAATTAATATGTAAATAATGATTTTTAAGTTTTAATTATGAAATATAATCAGTATAGAGATATATTATAAAAATAACAATGTAATGAGTAATGTCCGACAGACCCTAGCACCCCATTCTTGTTATGCCGGAAAACATTTATCCTCATTCCGGCATATCCTCATTTACTCTAGGGCGAGCGAAGATGATATGAGAATTACAAACTTCCATTCCCGTCCATGCCCCTGCTAGAAAATTCTCATTCTCATCCATGCCCCATCGTGATAGTTTAATTGAAGACTTTTATTTCGACATTTTATTTCTTCAATAAATTCCTTCTAAATATACTGAATACGTGTATTAATATATTAGGTATAAACTTACTAATTTAACATATTCGGCATATTAAATATTGAATGATTTGATATAATATTTAAATTAATTTGGATAAGACGAATAAATAGAAATATATATGACTAATACTTAAAATATACAATCTATTTGATGATATTTAAAAATTAAAAAAATCTCAATTAGCGAAATTCGATATAAAATAAATAGTTTAAAGTAGGTAGGATTTTTAATATTTATTTAGGAGATAGAAACTTAGATAAATATTTAATATAATCAAAAGCCAATTAAAATATTCTAATTGAGTTATATAATTCCAATAATTGATTGAGTCGATAACCAATTGTTTAGCAAGAACTCTTAGACTTATTCCCTAGGGAAAGCGACATATTGAACCAAATAATTATTATATAATTGTTAGTTCGAGTAGTGCCAAAATAAAAAATAATACTACTTGAAAACCTATTTTTAGAGTTTGTTACTTAAAAAAAGAAATGAGCAGATCCTTTGAAACACCTGTAACTATACAAAAAGAAATATTAATGTTTTGCCATCTACTGTAACTCAAAAGAAATATAATAGAAAATACAAAAATATATGAGAATCAAAAGAAAAACATGTCTTGAAAAACGCATGATACTGAAAAAAGTAAATAAAGTTAATTATGGACTAATGATCAGTCGACTCACTTTGTAATAAGATGCAACACCTTAATTTTAAGAATCTAGAATCCTATAGGTGTTAACTTAATTTTATTTTAAAATACATAAAAATATAAATTAATTTTGTAAGGACATTTCTTCTTCGTACCAATCTAATTAATTTTAATAATTTTTCATTTTTTGAAATAATTATGTTTCCCCCTTTTAGTAATTTAATTAATTTTGATTAATTTTCGTCTAATAAAACTCTCTCAATTTTCGTTAAATGAAAATATATCCAATCAAATCTAAGAAATATTATTAATTGTAATATAATTAATTCTAATTAATTCTTGTTTTTAGCTAATTATTTATAAAAATAATTTATTATTTCTAAATAATTTGTTTTTTAACCATAGTTTTAAGAATTGTATGAATCTAATTTTAAAGATATTTAACAATTAAAAAGATATCTTACATGTCAAAAGATGTCTTTCATTTTTTAAGAAAAATCGAGTTAACGACGGTAATCTAATTAATTTTAATTATCATTTATTTTTTAATTAATGCTATTTTTCTGTTTTAACAATACAATTGATTAATTTTCGTCCAACGAAACCATGTCAATTTTCGCCCATTGAAACCAAGTCCAATTAAATAATTACAGCATTATTAATTTTAATTAATGGTAATAGAATTCGTTTTAATTGATTTTTATTTTAGTTAATTATTTATGAAAATAATTAATTATTTCTAAAATAGCCATTTTAATATTTACACTTTTAAAAATTGTATGAATCTAATTTTAAAGAAATCTTGTAATTTAAAAGATATATTACAATTAATTTATTTTTTCATTTTTTAGGGAAAACTTTCATCAATTTAATGATTTTTTTGGTTTAAAAATTAATTATATTTTCCCATTTAAGAATGTAATTAATTTGGGTCAACCTTTGTCCACTGAACATATGTACATCAAAATATTAGCAATGGAATTTATTATTTTCATTGAGTATTTTTTAAATAATTATAGTTAATTTTTTATTTAATTTAATTATTTCTAAAAAAATTAATTATTTCCAAAATAATTTGCTTCATAACTATAATTTTAAGAATTATATGAATCTAATTTTAAAAATATCTTATAATTGAAAAGATATCTTGAAATTTAAAAGATATAGATATAGATTCAATTAATTAAAAAATCAATTAATGTTACAATTCAATGATTAATTAAACAAAATTGATGTTGCACGTTTTTTTAAATTTTTAAGTAAACATTAAATGAATTATAATTTTTTATCCCACCAAAATTAAATCTTAGCGAAATCGCTAATTTTAATTAATTTTGATTTATTAACTAATTATTATTTTCAACAATAATAAATTCTTTTTAAAATTAATTAAAGGGTCAAAGCTAAGTTTTAAAATTTCATATTACACATTTATTTTAATTTTTATGTAAAAATTTAATGAATTGTAATTTTTTATCACATAACAATTAAATCTCACAGAAATTGGTAATTTTAATTAATTTTTGTTCCTTAGCTAATTATTTATAAAAATGATTGATTGTTTCTAAAATTAATTATTGGGTCAAACCTAATTTTTAAACTTTTTAGTACAAATTGGGAGTCGTAGTGGTGGGATTTTGTCTCAAACTCGGGCCAACTGTCAATAAGTGTCTTTTTATTTTTGTATAAAACTTTAATGAATCGTAATTTTGTATCGCAAAAAAATTGAATATTAGTTTTAATTAATTTTTGTTTCTTAGCTAGTTTTTTATAAATTAATTAATTATTTCTAAAATTAGGTAATGGGTCTGATCTTATTTTTTTATTTTAATGTTAAACCTTTATTTGAATTTTTGAGTAAAAATTTAATCAATTGCAATTTTCTATGGCATAAAAATTAAATTTTAGTGGAAATCATTAATTTTAAATAATTTTATTTTTTTAAATATGAAAATTATGAAAAAATGATCAGTCAAAAATTCATTCTAATTCTTAGAATACCCTTATATTGTTCAACGCATAAACTTATAAATTGAAGATTTTACAATTTTTTTTTTGAAATTTACTGATTCAAAATAAAATTGAAATTTATCGCAAATATATAATATTTTTTGATTTTGTGTAATTACAAAAGAAATTATATATAAGTACTATATCAATATATAAATTATTATTTTGGCTAATTAAATATTTATTAGGAAAAAAATTATTTAGTTGTAAACATAAAATAAATCTAGCTTTACCATATATTTGCGAGATAAACAAATTGAATCATTATTTTTCATTTAATTTATTTTCAAGGTAAATCAAACATGGAATAGAATTAAAAGTTAAAACAATTTATACATCTTATTATATTTGAATTTTACACACAAACATCAATTAAGTATCGTAACAAATTATCATTTTATATTTAAGTTGGACACTAATTTATATATTTGTGGTAAATTTTAATTTTTCAAAAAATAAAAATTTATGTATTAATGGTATACTTATTTTAAAGCTCTCGTTAAGTCCAGTAAAAGACAATCACAATTTTTTTTATATGTAGAAAATGAAAAAAAAGGAGAGAAAATGATAAAGGGAGTATTTAGATATTATGAGATTAGATAAAATAGGGTAGAAATAATAATAAAAAAATAAAATCTATATACATTAATATTAATATATTAGTGAGGGAAAAAATAAAGAAAGTTGGATATATACGAATTAGAAAATAAAAAATAAAAAAATAAAAAGGGAGTTTTTTTTTAAAAATGGGAAGATGGATTTAAGACAATAAAAATATAATAAGAAAAATCATCAATTTCTATATATATATATATATATATATATATATAAATTATTCTATATATATATGCAGAAGATTATATTAGGCAAATTAAAAAGGTGGGAAAAATTGAGGATGCAATTAGGTGGGAAAAAAGGCTCTTTATATATATATATATATATAGATACTTATTTTAAAGCTCTCATTAAGTCCAGTAAAAGACAATCACAATTTTTTTTATATGTAGAAAATGATGAAAAAAGAGAGAAAATGATAAATGGAGTATTTAGATATTATGAGATTGGATAAAATAGGGTATAAATAATAATAATAAAATAAAATCTATATATATTAATATTAATATATTAGTGAAGGAAAAAATAAAGAAAGTTGGATATGGATTAGAAAATAAAAAATAGACAGGGATTTTTTTTAAAATGGAAAGACGGATTTAAGACAATAAAAATATAATAAGAAAAAATCATCATTTTCTATATATATATATATATATATATATATATATATATATATATATATATATATATATATATATATATAGAAGATTATATTAGACAAATTAAATAGGCGGAAAAAATTGAGAATGCAATTAGGCGGGAAAAAAGACTCTTTTTATATATATATAGATTGTAAAACTCTACATACTTGTATTTATATTTATTCATTATACATCAATAATATTGACCATTCTCTTTAACAAGGTATTAGAGCTACAATCCTTTCTTTCTCGGTTGTCTCCCAAAACTCCCAATTGAAACATTTGTTTTCTTTGGAAATTCATCAATGCCAAGCAATACATCCACAGTCCAAAGTTCCCGTCCTCTGTCTTTCTTCATGGCTGACTAAACTAAAACCAATGAATCTATTGGAGTAACCGAAGCCGACCTCTCGTTTGAATTAATTCTGCCACACAAATTTCCCTTAAACTCACTTCCTCAAATTTTTTTTCCTTGAAAGCGTAGTTCACGTCACTCCTCTTTGGTCTTGATTTGTCATGCTACGTCGATGGAACCTTCGCCTGTCCATGCATCAGAAACTATCACCACCGCCGGCACTTCGTCTTCAAATCCGGCTGCCTTGGGTTGGAAACGCCAAGACCAGTTGATCCTTCATTCTATTTTGTCCTCTCTGTCCGAGTCCATCCTCCCACTTGTCTCCTCCTCTATTACAGGTGCAACAGCGTGGAATCGCCTTCACCGATATTTTGCCAAACGTTCAAAGTCTCATATCATCCATTTAAAAGATAAACTTTCCCAGATCACGCGTGGTCTCGGTCCCGCTTATAAAGAAATTATCACCGCCTTACATTGATGCTTCAGTCCCATTCGAAGAACTCTATGATAAGCTCATTGACAATGAGACATATCTTAGAGACCTTGATAATGTCTCTGTTCACTCTACTGCCAAACCTGCCGAACTTAATGTTAGTAGTGCTTGGTCCTTTTGCAACAACCGAGCCCCGTCTAGTCAACGTTCATCATTTTCCAATTCGAAGAGCAATAATAGTCGTAGCTAACAACAACAACCGTAACCGCCATCATTTGCTGCAGGCCTAATGCACATGCTATCCCCAACTGCAACAGCGCCTCGCAGCAACCCTGTGGTCTGTCAATATTGCAATAGGCGATGGCATTCAGCTAAAGACCGTTGGGACTTATTTCTGCATCTACGGCAGTGTCGTGGTTCAGTCAACTCTACCTACACATCCACCGCTTAGCCAAATTGGATTGTGGACTCGGGTGCCTCACATCACCTCACGTCTGATATGTCCAATATCTCATTTACAAGCCCTTACGATGGACCGGATGAAATTGTTCTAGGCGATGGCTCTTCTCGTGTTACCTCCCACAAAGGTACCTTATCCCTTCCCCCTAATTTCCTCGACCGTATTCCAGAATGTTCTACTCAATTGCTTGCTCTACAAGATTAGTATATTGTATTCGTAGTTAGATCCAATTGTATCTTTAGAGATATTACAGTTTCCTTGTATTGTGATATTTTTTCCATTGAGATCTATATGAAAACTTTTACCAAAACGTATTTATGGGTTTGTCTGATCAATTTTCATTCTCATTGAGTAGGTGGTAGGGGTTGAATTTCTATGGTTTTTAATGGATTTTAATATAAAAAATAAGAGAGAATGATTGGAGTTGAATGGTGGATAATTGTGTAGTACATGTGGGTCTCACGAGATATATGGATGTGATTGATTTAGGGTAAAGAAAGAATGGATAGAAATGAATTAAAAAGTGATAAAAGTTGGTAAAAATAATTGCCTATCATGGGCTGAATCGCAGAACTTCCACCTAAGACAAAAAATTTCAATTGAATATAAGTAACAAAACGTAAATGAAATAATCATTAACATTAAATTAAATAAAATAAAGGTAGCAAAAGATCCAAGAAAAAAAATAATAAATAAATAAATAAAAACTCTAACAGCCATGGCCTTCCTATTCTTTATCACTATTGACCTATGATTCCTCATGAAGTTCGACAACCCTCTATTTTTCTATCATTTATTGTTGTGATTGTCACTGGCATAGTAATCATCATCATCTTTTTCTTCGTCATCATCGTCCAATGCAAACCATCCACAAAATCCAATCTCGTCCATTTTCTTCTGGCCTACTCGCTACTATTCTCAATCAGCCCCTTCTTCTTCGTCAACCTCATCATAGTCCTCTAGCTCATGGTCATTTGTCTCATCATGTGATCCCTACCACGTCATAATAATTGTGGTGCAATTCTTCACTCAGTCGTAAGATACTCAAATATAGATTAGTTATTGTATGAGAGTGTTTGGGTGTGACGCTCATGGCCAGTGTAAAATTGGCTAAAGTTCAACAACAACATCATAGTCAATGTCACCTTCACCTCCACCACTAATGCTCTGCCATTTGAAAGATAAAACTTGCATTTAACTCAAATATATAACCAACACAATCTAACTTCATTGGAATTGTACAAATAAACTAAAACGAAAAAGACATGGTAGCAAATGAAACATTTGAAGACTTCATGAAGTGAACAATTGCTTACATTTTAGCAAGAGAAGCATTTAAAGGTCAAAATTTTTGGCACAAAAAAAAAAGAAAAGAGAAAAAGAAAGAGGTTGATCAATATATTAATAGTAAAACTATTTCAATGAGAAATCGATGTACTTTTTGATATTACGTTCTCCACATAGGAGAAAGTTCATGGTGTTGAAAATTAACACAAAAAAGGATAAGTCCAATTCAAAACAAAATCATGGACGAAAACTTTTGCTTATTCATTTTGGAATAGAACTTTGAAATTACGTCAGCATTCTAATATGCTAGTGTAAATTACAAATCTATATAGTTTTTATTTTCCACGAATTTAATTACTATAAAACAACTCATCATCACCACCATATGCCCATATCTGTCTATTCTCTCCAACAAAAGTTATATATGACATTTAGGCTGTGTTCTGTTTGCACTTTTCCAATCATTTTCCATATTCAGTTTTCGAAAACCCCCAAAACGCGTTCTGTTTTGTTGTTTCCGAAAATTGTTTCCGAAAATTGTTTCCAAATTTTGTTCAGAAAATGGAAAACAAGGAATTCACGTTTTCCTTGTTTTCATTGTTATTTCCAGTAAGTTGGAAAACAAGGAAAACGCCGTGTTTTCCACCATTCCAAATAAAAAAAATTGAAAAAACACAAAACAAACGAAAGGAGCTGCCAGATGTATTTATTCTCGATGGTTAGGGTTCCTCATGCTTCTTGGTTCCTCACGCTTCACTTCGTCGGATCTTCTTGCATCTTGAAGGTATAATCTTGCTCATCTCTTGCTCTCTCTCTTTTGCTGTAACCGATTGCATGGTGCATAATTTCATCTTCACGCCTTAATTTGGCAGCGACACCATCGACGGCACAAAAGGTAGAATAAATAAGGCACAGAGTACACATCATCTGTAGCGAGCAGGTCTCAAAACTAAAGCTCGATTTAACAAAACGATCTGCAGCTTCTTGATTTGATTTGCGTGGTTTCTTCTTCAGTTTTTCTCCAGTTTCAAGCCTTTATCGTTGCATCAAATAGGGCTTCTACATTATATTATATAATAAAACAAGAAAGGGGATTAAATTTTAGAAAAGAAAAAAGAACTGCAGCTTCGTTCCCAAAAATAAAAAATAAAAAATTTAGGTGCAACTTGAAGCAGCTGCTGTATTAAGTTGTGCCTTGATTGTTGAAGACTTGTATGTTGACTTATGAGGTAGACGATGCCAGCATTCCAGGCACATCTCTTTGCCCTTTTAATTATTAGAAAAAACAAAACGGAAGAATCAATGTCGTATGTGTGTTGGGGAGATTTGTTAGGTTCACTTTCCCATTGTCTTATATTTCTCTGGAATTCAATCTTCTTATTTCTAATGGAGTTAGTTCAGTTAATCTGTCTTCCTGTAATGCAAAATCTGCTTGTCCTTGATCTTTCTTATTACCTTGTTCTATCCCCTGCCCCCCCGCATACACCAAAACACCCTTGGCTTATATTCTGTTAATCTTTAATTTGGGACAAATGGCTAGAATGTGTGGGCCTTGTTTAGGAGTTTTGTGCAATGCTTAGCTCATTTCTGCTTGACAACTCACTACAATTTTGAGGTGTCACATATTAGTGCCTTGTTGACGCCTTGACACTTCGAAGTCGTAGGTGTCAATATACAGGTGAGACAGCAAAAGTGGAACTTAGATCTCGACTTGTATCTCATATCCTCTCTGTGGAATCCTATAGTTGTATCGTCTCTGTGGAATCCTATAGGTGTCCTTCGTTCTTCTTTAGCGGCGGCCATTCTTTGCAAGAAGTCAGCCGAAGAAGTCGCAAATGCTTCAAGCATCTTGCGACTCTTTGTTGCAATCTTGCGGCCATTTCTTCTGTGCATCTAAAGAAAGCGGTGATTTTTATGGCATGAATTTGCTCGAGTTGAATTCATAAACATGTTGACTATTGAGTTGAATTTTATTGACAGCCTTTGTTTATGTAGTAGGTGATCAATTATGTGATATATTGCCAACTCTTACGAAATGAATTTTATTGATAGCCTTTGTTTTCCTTATATCGGGAGAGTTATTAAAACTTGATAATATGGTGTTATTACTATACTTTGTCTCCTATATTGAAGTTTATCAGCAACTTTCCACTTATTCGGCAAAAGACACATCCTGCTGTATGTTGCACGGTGCATAATTTTATTCGGCAGGAGCATGCATTAGATGACTTGTTTATGCGGTATTCAGTGGAAAATATGATCTTTGATGACGTGCCTGAATCAAGTCAAGCTAGAGAGCCGATATAATTCGATTCCAGTTAAACAACACAAATGGGACTAGTGTGGGACCAAATCGCTACCCAAATGTGGAATGATTACTCAAGGAAGGCTACATAACTTTGTGGATTTCATTGTTGAGCTAAACTTGTGTTGTCTAGTATTTTATTGAACAAAACTTCCATTTATATTTATTTAGATGACTCTCTAAGGACTACATGCCTTTGTAGATTTCATTGTTGAGCTAAACTTGTGTTGTCTAATATTTCATTGAACAAAACTTCCATTTATATTTATTTAGATGACTCTCTAAGGGCTACATGACTTTGTGGATTTCAAAAGTGTCAAATTAATTACATTGACGGTTGAAAATAGTAATTGAGAAAATGATTTTATTTATTTTTTCAAAAGTAGCAAAGAAGCTCTAATGGTACTTCTATTTAATTCACAAACAAACTCATTATAGTTGAATTAAGACAGATTTCTCAAAATAACAAACCAAATGCGTTTTCCAGTTTCCCATTTTCAAAAACTGTTTTCTAGAATGACAAACTAAACGCATTTTCAGCATTTTCGAAAATAGCCACTGAAAACAGAAAATTGAAAACATTTTCGAAAATAAAAACAGAAAATAAAAACACAAACAGAACGCAGTCTTAGTAATTGATACCCATAATCCAAGTTTCAATTTGGATATTGCTTTATGATTACCTTGAAAATTGAAGAACTAAGGGTGTGTTTGATTGGAATTTTTTTTTTACGAAGATGTTAAATTAAGGAAAAGGTTTTCCTACTTTGTTGTTTGATAGAAAAATTTTTTATGGAAAATATTTTCCATGTACAATCATTTCATGCACTATTGAGCCATTTTTTTATGGAAAATCTAATCCAAGTTGGAGGTAGGAAAATGTTTTCTAGGAAAAGGAAAATGTTTTCTAAGAATGTAATCAAACACAACCTAAAGTTGGTCGGAATTGAGGTTTCCTACAACGCCCATAGTGTATCCAGCAAAACTTGCTCTGATAGATCAATAGTGCAGTTTGGGAAGACTATCAGCCACCCCAATTGTCCCAATGACAGTCACTCTGGCTGGAATTGAAATAGCGACCAGAGTTTTAGAACATAATCAAGCACTTGCTTTGGTGGATCGACGGTACAACATAGCAAGACTATTGGCTATCTCAATTGCTTCTCCGACGACACTTGCCTTTGTCGGATCAAAATTTAAATGGCCATATAATTTATACTAACGCGATCCGAGCAAGCTATATACAAATTGTTGTGCAGAAGCATCAAAAGGTTATCAGATCTAACTCCAGAAATGTCAATTTAGATTTGCATTGATAAAAAGAGAGATTGCACCTGTAAACAAATCTAAATCTTGTTCACACCACAAGAGATAGATCACAACTCTTGATAAGTGAATAATGATCAATTTATTAATAAAGAAATAATCACAAGAATTAAATTCTTAAACAACACATTCCCAAAAAAACAATGAGGAGAAAACTCTCAATGTTTAGCTCAAAATTTAACTTTGAATTACAACAAGAAGGTATCTATATTATTACAAAGCCTGAAGTGTTTCCTGTACGCATTTTCCGCAAAGTGGAACAATTTTTTAACATTGGCTTAACCAAATTTTTAAGATTTAAAATCTGCTGGTAATTAATTTCTCTATTTAAAATCTTAAAATTGCATGACCGCCAACATTCATTCAATTTTGTATTTTAAATTTCACTGAAAAAATAATTGTGTTAAGTAAGTTTGACTCTTCACTACATTAAATTTTGTAGGAGAACGTGTGTGGCGAAAAGAACAACTGTTTAGTCTCCATTTTCTATAAATATACACATGCTCACATGCATCCTCATACAACTCATTGCGAAATTCTGAACTAGAAACCATTTTCCCTTAAAATTATCACATCTCAAAAACTCTAAATATTTTCTGTAATGACTACTAGGAACGCTCTTCTTTGTGCTATTTCCAAAAATCAAACCAACTAGAAATTTGAAGTTCATTGCACCAGGAAGTTGATTGATCCAGGAAAGGTTGCACTGCCATCAATGGAATTAGTTGTTGTCAATGAAGAGGTATGTACATTTCGCACTCGATTTTATTTCGTTCATTAATTTTGTGTCAAAATTGAATGACTTACTACTTCCGTGTTGTGCAATTTTCCAATTACAAGGCACAAGTAAATATATCTATTATACGCTAAGCACATAAGTTTCAAATTGAGAATTCAATATAAGGTTCAATGAATTTGTTTTTGGGAGCAACTAACAGATAAAGAAAGTTTCTCTTGCATGAGTTTCAGCACCCCACATGAGTTAGTTTTATTGTTGGGCAGGATTGCATTTTTGAAGCTTGTTGTTGGAAAAGAAAATATAAACTGGGAGGCAACCTATTCGGTTGATAGGTTAACCGAGGATAAGAATCTCATCGCAAAGTGTAAAAATATGGATTTTACAATTAGTAAGATTGCTTCGTTTAGCACTTATCAAATTTGCAAGATTGAGCTTCACATTTTTCGAGTTACTCACCTTATTTCTAATTTACTTCTAGGACTCCAATTTAGTTGAGACATTGGAAGATGGCAATGAAGATTCAATGATGGATGAAATAGCTACACCACTAGAAAACCGCAAAAAGACGAAGTGCAATGAAAGTGGAAGTGTTGGACAACAAACTGTTAAGATGAAGGGTTTAATTTGCTACTAAACATTCAAATGGGAGGTTCAAAAGGATCATGCTCAAGGATGATGATTGAAGCTTTTATTGCTGTGATTAAGGGTGGATAAAATAACAGAAACCGAACCACCCGAACTGAAACCGAATTGAAAAAACCGAAACCATTCGGTTATTTTAAAAATTTTGAGAACCAAAACAGAACCAAAACCAAAAGACAGAGAACTGAAAACCGGCCGATTCTTTTTCAATACCAAAAAATCGAACCGAAAACTGTCTATCGAAACATTAACTCTATGGATTTTTTAATTAAATTGTTTGTTAGAAATACTTTCACACACATATGAATTTCGTAATAAGCTACAATAGTGTTTTATTTATAGAAACTAAATTTGTATTGCTCATTACTTTCTTCATTATAGTTTACCAAAACGATGTTGTCAAAACCGAACAAGAATCGAAATCTAGCCGGAATCGAAACCATTTGGTTTTTGTAAATAAATGAAATTGAACCGAACAGAACCGAACCGAAATTTTTGGTACGATTTCGGTCCTTTCAACACCCGAACAGAACAATAGTTTGTCCACCCCCACCCCTAGTTGTGATTTTCAAGCCTATTTACATAAGCTGCAAATATGTTAGGTCCAAATTAATTTCCTTGAGTTAATTGGCCAGTTTGAGCATTTCTTCTAACGGGAAAAACTGCATTGAATCTACTCGAAGGTTTCGAAATGAGCAGTAAAGGCAGAATATTGCGAAATAAAATAATAGTAAAAAGTGCAGCTGTTGCTGCCGCTTCGTCAATTCCATGGAGTCAAATATATTAGGTCTCAGCTACTCTTTTTAAGTTTATGAAATCTTTTTAAGTTTAGTTGTCCTGTTGTAAGGAAGACGTTTTTATTCCAGTTTAGCCAGTCTCTTTACGTTTGTACAACTAGTTGATGTAAGTATGCCAGTTTTCAAATTTGAAGTTACTAAATTTCTATCTTCTTTTAAATTGTGATTGCTTACTTAGTTAAGATATATTGATTGAAAGGAAAATTTATCATGAAACAATATTCAACATAGCTTAAATATTATTTCACTTTATTCTATCAATTTTTTTTAAAAAAACTATTAATTTATTTTAAATAATAGTTACTCTCTATTATGAGCCAAGATAGTTTACATCAAAAGATTTAATTTTTCAATCATCAAAGTATAATATTTAATATTTTAAGTAAATGTTCTAATTGTGATTAATAATGATTAGTTTTATTATTTAAGCTATTCGATTGTATTAAACACAATATAATTTATTTTCGTTCACAATTTTAATTGATAATTATTAATTATATTATTTAAACAATTATGTGACATGAATTGCCAAAATCCTGTCTCTATATCGCTTGTATGTATACAGTACAATTTTTTAAAATTAGCAATCCACATCTTATTCCCCTCGGATTCCTTAACTCTTACAGAGTTTAGGACCAAGGTAGATACACGACCAAATGTGTAGATTCCTACAAAAAAAAAAAAAGAAAAAATAATAAATAAGCTAATACTAAATGAGCAAACATACCCTACACAAATTTTCTATTATTACAGTAAGTAATTATCCATAATTTTTTTTTTTTAAATACAAGGTGAGAATCATAGGGATAGGGTGGTGCCTCGAACCCTGGTTAATCACCCAAGAAGTGGTTGCTTTTTCTAGTAGACCAACTCCCTTGGACTAATTATCCATAAGTTTATTACTTTAGAGGATCTTATTTTTTAAACATCTGTAGGTATTGAGTATTGTCGCCCACCATCACACATGCAATTTTAAATAATAACCACCTATTAACTGATGTCACCCAGTATCTCACATACAATTTTATATAATAACCAGTTTCAAATCTAATTGTTATAGTCATAAACATGAGATTACATTCTCTGCAAAACACTGGCATACACATACCAAAAGCAGAATTTCACATTCTATCATGCTATAATGTGGATTTTCACAAGCAACATTACCAGATAACAAAAAAACTATTTTAGGTTCTACACAAATATAGTAACCATTCAAAGACCCAACACTGCCGTACACCTACAAAAAAATTTTTGGTGTGAGACTTGAATATGCCATCAGCAAGTAGAAAAAAAACGAATGAATAATTCTCTATCTAAACAACCAGCAGATGGACATAATGGTGAATTTGTATTTAATGTACATTTTCATTTATTATAATTTATTTTGAACATTATAATGTACACATAGTGTTTTTGTTGTTTGTAGATTTGGACATGCCATCTACAAGTAAAGGTCGAAGAAGAAGTAGCCAAGCACCAAATGAAATTGAGGCTCAAGTTACAGGTTTAGTTTTACGTTTCAATTGGTTTGTAATACAAAATTTGAAATTATTTTTCCACATAACTACCTTATTTGTATGAGGATTGAAAATACCATCTACAAGGAATTCTTTCTCTAATCATGCAACAGAAGTCAATGATAAGTGCATTTTAATATAACTAATTACATTTTTTGATATTTGTTATGATATTTGACCTTTTTTTAATATAATTTCATTTTTTATAATAAAGTCTCGTATGCTTCAATTAATTTTTTGGTCTAAGATATTAATATTTCATCAGCAAGTAGAAAAAGATAGAGAAAGAATTTTCTGTCTAAACAACCAGCGGAGATACATGCCTCTGAGTTTGTATTTAATAGAGGTTTTGTGTTGTTATAATTTATCTTAAACATTATAACATACATACATATAAAAATTTTTTGGCTTGCAGATTTCGACACGCCATTTGCAAGAAGAAGAAAACAAGCACCAAAAGAAACTAATTTTCAACTTACAGGTTAGTTTTAAGTTTGAATTAGATTATAATACAAAATTTGATATATTTTTTACACAAATACTTTATTTGTCTTAGGATTGGAAATAATATCTAGAACGAATTTTTTCTCTAATCATGTAATGGAACTCAAAGCTTAGTTCCATTTTAATATGACAAATTATTTCTTTCGCCTTTATTATGATAACTCACTTATCTCTTATATAATTTTCCTTTGTACAGTAAAGTCTCATGTTCTTTAATTGATTTTTGGGAGTAAGATTTGAATATGCCATCCATAGGTAGAATACTCGAAGGAAGAATTCTATGTCTAAACAGACAACGGAGGTGCATGTTGGTGAGCTTGTATTTGAAAAGTTATGAGTTGTCCAATTTATAGTTTACTTAGATGTATCTGGGTTGTATTTTGCTTAAGCAAAAACTGTTTCTGTTCAACTGACATGAGATGTATATGAGTTAGTAACATAGCAGAAACTGTCTAGACAGTGTTACGTGAACCTGGATATATCTAGCGCAAAACGGAAAATGTAAGAAGTAAAGAACACACGGAATTAATGTGAAAACCCACCAAAGGGTAAAAAACCACACGCCTGAGATCCACTAGTACCAAGAGTTTAAACATGTTACAAGAAGTTAAGGATAGAAATACGCATAAATCTATCAAACAACTAGAATTCAAATGACGATCACTCCCTGATCTCTCTTCTAGCTTGTAATGTGAATCAACATCCCATTGCTCTTCAGAACTTCCTTGTAACTCTGCAATCTAACCCAGATCTGTGCGGTCTTCCAACTGATCTTCATCTTCCGTGATGATCTTCTCTTGCCGAGGCTCCTATATAGTAGATCCAATTTTTCCCAAAGATCTCACTTGATAAAATCAAGCTGCGAACTTTAAAGAATGTTGCACTTAACTTGAAGCATGAACAATGATCAGATATATTGTAGTAAGTGCATGGAGAAGTAAAAGGGATGAACTATGAAGTTTGAATGTTTTTCTGGCTTCTCTGCATGTAGTTCCTTGTTCTACTCTCTGTTGACTCCTCTTGTATTCCTATCCAAGTTAGTTTCTTACCACAAAGAAACTTCCTTGTACAAGGACTCCTACAAAAATTGTCTTTGTTTTGGTAATGTTTTGTCCAAATTGGACCGTTGGATCTTGAGCTTAACCATTGAATTTTAAGAACCACGAGTCCTAAAGATTCTATGAAAATTTTACGCAGATTAGACCATCTGATATTGAGATATCTCACTTTTGCCCCAACTGCGCAGGCTATCATGTTCAACTCGGGATTGGTTCTCTTTTTTCTTGTATCTAGATGCTTCCAAAAGATGGAACCCAAATTAATGTCGGATAATCATAATAAGGTAAGATAATAATTAAATATCATAAATAAAAATCTTACTTACCTTAAACTCTTATTACTATACTAGAATAGGAATCCTAATGCAACATAGCAAGTAAATAACATGGCAACCAAGCTAGTAAACATGCCTAGTATGCCTGTGTTCTTTTAGGACTCCTAACTTGATTCATAATCAACCTATTAATTAATTACATAAAATAAAATATTTCTAAAACACCCAAACAACCTATGTGATAAAATAAGTTGACGAAATATTAATTTAATTATTAAAACAAGTGTAACAATCAAATTAATAATAATATGCATGACAATAAAATATTACCAATTAGAATCACATGCATAAGGAAAAATAGAAATGACAAAAAATAGCTTATAATTAATTAAATCACATTCACTTAATTAAAAAGCTAGCAGTCTCCCCCTTTGGCTTTTCTATTTTTCCAAAACCTTGTTTTCTAAAAATTTTGCAAAGTCAACATAACAAGGATATAAAGAACTCCCCCTAGACAAGTTCTACCCCTTGGATAAATCAAATGAAGTAACTAGTAGCATGTAAACACATAAACAAAAAAAAAAAAAGGGAAAAAAAGCTAGCTTACTTCCCATAAAGATCAAACGAAAGAGTAGCTTTAAAATTTTTACTGCTCTCCCATTTTGAAAAAAGGAAAGTCAAAATCTTCACCATAGCATTATCTGTAACCTACTAATCAAGATCAGAGCAAAGAAAAGTAATTGCAATATTTAGTTATAGATCCAAAATAAAAGTACTGAAAGCAGTAAAAAAAGGTCTAGAAAGATAGAATAAACAAGACACGTCCAAGTATATCTCAAGTGAGTCACTTTTTCTTCTTTTTGACTAAAGGCTGTGAATCAAGGCTAGATGCGTCCTTTTTCAAACTATACCAGATGTACCTGCATCGCCAATATCCAACCCTCTGTTTGCTGCCAACAGCTCAAGCAGATACGTCTGCCTCACACTCCGAGCTTTCTGCTCAGTGATATCTACCTCTATTTTGACTCTTTGAATTCCTTATATAGAGTTTTCCTTATAATCGAAGTTTCAAAGAATCCCATATAGCGTGAAATTTCTTTCCTTCAAAAATCAGTTATCAGTTAGGTAATAAAATATCCAAATAATTAAAGAACAATTGAAATACCACTATTGTTGGGCCCACAACTAACTAATTTGATTTGCAAGATTTGCCACTTAAACCCATTGTATACTGCCACTTTCTAGATTAAATTAATAATAAAAGTGAAAAGCCACGAAAAATCATGAGAATTAGGGCTGGATGCATTTAGTGTACCTTACAAAATGAGATAGATCTGGGTTTTGTTGGCTTTTGTTGAGTTACATGCATATGGGCAGTGTACAGTCCACCAGAATGTGGATTAAGTCGGTTAAAGTGAGTGTGTGATTCAAACAACCATCACTCAATTACGTACTGTCAAATGCTTTATGGTTGCCCTAACTTATTTGCTTTCACGGTAGTGCACAGAAGGCCGATCTTAATCTGTGAGAGTGCAATTATCAATATTCGGCTTGCTGACTTTTACTATATTTTGGCATTGTCTTTTGGAGGTGGAAACGACTAGGCACAATACTCAGAAGCTATCTTTTCAATTCTTCCCCATTCTTTTTCAATTTTTGCTCGTTTTTTCACAAATTTTTTGCTTTTTCTTCATTCTTTCTTTTCCAATGCGGTATGAGCTTGGTTTTGATTGGCGGCCTTCTTTTCCACTAACTCTGCCATTGGACAATCAATTATGTGTAATGCTAAAAGAAAGATATAGATCGTAGGTCTATACTCAGAATATAGAACCTCAATCAGAAGCGATAACCTTATAGCATTGATAGTAGTGACTTGTTATCCCGGATTGTCTGATTAAGTGCATCAATTTGATTAAGAGGTCATGCTGACTGACAATTGCCAGATGTATCCTCCTTGCAGTTAGCTTCAAGCGTTTAGATTTATCCTGAACAGATATGACCTACAATTAGACTGATACAGAAACACAAAATAGGATGTGTTTACCTTGTATGCATGCAGCAAGTGTAAAAACAAATGCAGTAAGGAAAAATGCATGATGATGCAATTTTTGTTTTTGTGTATGATATGTATGCTCCTATTTAGGTGGGATTGAGACTCCAATTTGTTGGCTAAAGTTTTCAAATATGGCAGTATTGAGGGCCTTAATAAACAAATTTACGAGCTGTAGATCAGTCATTATGTGCTCTAGAGTGTCAAACTTTTGTTCCTGTCAGGCAAGATGTATCTTGCATTATCTACTTCTAATGGAGCTGAACCATGTTTGTCGAGATATGCCTGTCTGTGCTTGCAATAGTTTCTTACTTTTCCTCACCATAATGGTTTGACCAAGTTGGTCTTTATCTTCAAGAAAGTATTCCTAGCAAAATACCATTCTCACAACCCCAAGATCAAGTAGCATGAATCATTGAAATCGAACTTGGGAAGAGAAATTAGGAATCAATCATGAAGAATGAAAGCAAGTTTTTCTCAAGGTTTACATAGACAAGTGACAATACCACAATCCCATCACAAGCATCTATTCAATGCAAATCATGAATCACATGAAACCCAATGAGATCCTAAATGCATGCAAGAGCAGAAAAAGTGCAAAGCACATGGAATTTTTTATTTTTATTTTGGTTAAAACGCAAAAAATAAAAAAAAATGCTAAGAGAAAACAAAGAGAATCTCATCTTGTGAGAGAAGTGTGGTCAACGTGATAAAGAAGAATTGTTGGCCTATGGGGATTATACCTACCATGATAAATCTTAGTCATGTTCAAAGAATGTGAAACTCCAAATTTCTCATGACTAAATTTATCGTAATGAAAGCATGCATGAGAAGAAGAATACTTACCTGGAGCCTTATGTGCCTCAAAAGTATGAGAGTTTCTTCCAAAATTTCCTTTGGCTCTCTCATGAGTTTGAGCAAAGTTCTTTTTCTTGGAAAGACCTATCTCATGCTTTCGTATTGTATGTCTTCTTGTATCAAAAAAAGCTGCACTACTAGGTTTACCTTTCTTTTTCGTGTTAGATGTACTTGGAGTAAATACCTACAAGCAAGTCTTGAAAATAGTTCTGTTAGGCAATGTAACGCCCCGTCCAGTTCCACATACGTATACGTCATAAATGACGTCATATCAGAGTGCGCCGTGCACGTATCATTAATAATGCCCACCTTTGGGCCGTGTACGTCTTTTCCTTTCGATTTTCTTCGTTTCATAGCATACATAACATTGTGGAACTAGACATGCGTCCGTCATTCATTCACTCACGAAACCCTAAATTCTTTTCATTAAAACATATAACGTAAAGCTAGGGTTTCGGTTTTCATTACGTACCGCAAGATCTTTGAATTCTTCGCCCACACACCACGTCATAGCATCATGTGACCTTTCGCCAACTCCCACAAGCACAACGCCTCTATAAAACATAGAACATACACACAGGATGAGTCATAAAGACTCAGTGGATAATAGATGCAATGCAATGCATGTCACACGTTTACTTTGGGCCCCAATTACAAATCATGTGAATACGTGGCGCCGTTCATTTATTAGCTAGGCCTTTTCTTTACGGGGCGTAGATCCCCCGAAGACCTGCTTTTCTTTTACATACGGGACGTAGATCCCCCGACTGACCACGTCTTTATGGGGCGTAGATCCCCCATGTAGCCAGGTTACATCATTATGGGGCGTAGGTCCCCCATATGTAAACACATGATTGGTAACTGTTTCACACACATATGCTCGTGACACAATTACATAAACGTTACCTTTTCTACGCCTTGTTCTTTCACATCGTCATCATTCATACGTAACATATAAACAAGGCACCATCGTCATATCGTGACCACAAACGTAAGACAATTCATATTCGTGCATAGAACGTTAACTTCACATAAGGCCACAACATTCTTCACGTTGGTTCATATAAGCATCTATCACATATCGTCGTCACATAACACACATCATACTTCACATGGAACCACGTAATCATACGCCAAGCTTATCATTTCCCTTGTTCATTTCATATGTAACATAGCTACTTTCATATCTTCTATAGTCACATAAGTCATAGAGGTTGGCTTTGAGGTCACATAGGCTACATAAGCATATACATAACATCATCACATCATATCATAACCATAACACAAGGCCAAGAGATCCTAGTATGCTTCTAAGGTCTCTAATCATCATAATCATGCCATCTCTTGTTGTAATCATATACAAACATGCATATACATCATAAAACATGTAAAGCAACCATTACCCACCATAGATGAAGTTCAAACAAGCATGGAGACCATCTTCTTCCTCTTCCCCCTTTCTTCTCTTCCTTTTCTTCTTCTTTCTCTTCTTCTCTTCCTTCTTGTAATCATAGATTACACAAGCATTACATAGGCCATATATGGAGTGGGAGATGATTTCATAGGTTCATGAGGGATTTGGAAGGGTTTTGGGAGTGTGGGAGTCGAGCTTGGTGGAGAAATGCCCAAGAAATGACAAGAATCATCTAGAAATACCATTCTGCCGACTTAAAATTACGGCCGTAACTTCCACATTTACGGCCGTAACCCCTTACTGACGACCGTAACTCCATATCCTTACGGCCGTAACGTGATTCATACGGCCGTATCATACCATCATACGGCCGTAATAAACTCTCTGTAAATCCCCTGCATTTCATCTTCTTGACTTACGGCAGTATCTTCAGATCATACGACCGTAATTTGCTCTCTGAAACTTTTGGACATTTTCCACTGTTCACCATTTACGGCCGTAACCTTCGACCCTTACGGCCGTAACCTGACATTTACGGCCGTAATTCTGCTCCTGCAGAATTTTCCAATTTTCATCATTTCGAAGGCCGTTTCGCATTTCGGGACATATGCTGTACTGCAAAGCATATTGTGAACATATCATATACATGTATAGCATGCCGAAACATCATCACGTCATTTCATCTCATATACGGGATCATATACGGTACATATACGGAATCATATACGTATTCACATACGGTTTTCGGGACGAATTCGGGCGGGCCATTACAGGCAATACCTAAGTGTAATATACACATCCAATGTTACCTATAGTAGCATAGGTCAACTTGATCTTGTCTTCTACTTGAGTTTGTTGAAGCCTAGATAGATTTGAGTAATTGACATATCTTTTTGTAGTTTGATCTGTACCAGGCACGATGTGTCTAATGCCGCGAGGAGCAGATGTACTAAGCTTAGTAATAGAGGTGGCAGATGCAAATAGCTTCACTGCTACCTTTTGTCGCTTTTTGGTCATCATTTTCTTTACCACTTTGTTTCACAAAGACAATATGATCACTTTTTTTCCTTTTCTTTTTCCGTCGTAACCAATACCTAATTTATCATCGGATGGTCTTCCATAGTTGAGAATTTCATTTAGTCTGACTATGCCAAGAACAAGCTGTTTGATCTTCTCATGATCTTTAGCTACCCCATCCTTGAGTTTGGCAAGTTTGCAATATCCCCTTTATTTGAGACTGTTTGTTCGTCTCTTGAGTTTTAATTAGCTCCTCTCCTAGTCTAGCAATCTCATCATCTTTTTCCTTTTGAGATTGAGCAAAGGATTGTTTGTTAAACTCCAGCATGGTTTGTAATAGTTCTTTTTGTTCCTATGCTTTTTGAAGCTGTTCTTTCAACAGCTCAAATCTCGGGATAGATGCATCTGCGTTAACACCTACAGAAGATAAATTTACAAAATCAGTACCAAATGAATCTAGAGTAGTAAGAGTAATTGCCTTATTTTCATATCTGCTTTGGTCTAAGTTCGAATTAGATGCATCTGTCTCTTCATCACTCCAAATGATATTCTTGGCCCTTTTCAAAGTGTTTGGGCATTTTGAGGCGGTGTGCCCAAAGCCTTCACACTCTCCGTACTTGATATTTTTCATATTCTTTCTTTTGGAGGAGTTTGAGTTGTTTTTTAGGTACCTTTTGAACTCCTTTATAAGGACAACCATTATCTCATATCTACAACATTGCAGAATTCATCTTGATCCTCACTTTTATCACCAGATTCATCTGCCTCCTCACTATTTTCTTTAAATGCAATTCCAATTCCAATCCCTTTCTAGATTTTCCACCGGATCAAATGCAGTTTAGAGATCATTAGAGAACCTACGAGTTTGTCAACTCTTATAGTTGTAAGATCTTTGCTCTCTTTTATTGCAATTACTTTTGCAAGAAATTGTTCCGGTAAGGATTTGAGGATCTTTTTCCCAATTTCTTTATCACTATAAGTTTTACCAAGAGCCTCAACCGAGTTTGCGAGGTCACTTAATCTAGCATAGAAGTTTTTGAAGCCTTCACGTTCATCCGTTGTGAGGTGATCGAACTCTTGAGTCATCATCTGAAGTTTAGAGACCTTTACTGCAGTTGTGGCTTCATTAGCTACTTCTAAGGCATCCCAAGCTTCCTTTGAGGAAATCAAACTAAATTGACCTACATCAATAGTTGAAAAAATAGCATTAAGCGCTTTAGATTTCCAATAGGCCACAGTACGTTCAACATTAGAATAAATACTTCTAGGTTTAGCAGTGCGACACCATTAGTAATGACTGTTGGTGCTGTGTAACCATCAAGGACCGAAGCCCAACAATGTTCATCAATAGCTTGAATGTAAATTTGCACTCTAATATTCCAATATGCATAGAGTCATTCAACAAAGGTGGTCTAAGGGGTGCAGATGTTCCATTTTTAAGCAGCCGAATCCACTTTCTAGAAGTGAACCCGCTCTGATACCAACTGAAAAGTTATAAGTTGTCTAACTTATAGTTTACTTAGAAGTATCTGGATTGTGTTCTACTTAAGCAAAAATTGTTTTTGTTTAACTTACGTGAGATATATCTAACTTGACAACTTAACAAGTAACAAGTGTTAAACCTGTTACGTGAACCTAGATATATCTAGCGTCAAGCGGAAAACGTAACAAGTAAAGAACGCATGGAACTAACATGGAAAACCGCCAAAGGGTAAAAAACCATGCTCCTGCACCTTGCAGACAAACAGATCCACTAGTACCAAGAGTTTAAACCTGTTACAAGAAGTTAAGGATAGAAATCTATCAAACAACTAGAATACAAATGATGATCACTTCCTGATCTCTCTTCTAGCTTGTAATGTGAGCCAACGTCCCGTTGCTCTTTAGAACTTCCTTGTAACTCCGCAATCTAACCCAAATCTACACGGCCTTCCAACTGATCTTCACCTCCAGTGATGATCTTCTCTTGTTGAGGGTCATGTGTAGTAGATCTAACTTCTACCTAAGATATCACTTGATAAAATCAAGTTGTGGACTTTAAAAAATGTTGTACTAAACTTGAAGCATGAACAATGATAAGATCTATTGTAGTAAGTGCATGGAGAAGTAAAAGGGATGAACTATGAAGTTTGAATGTGTGCAGGTGTTTTTCTAGCTTCTCTACGTGTAGTTCCTAGTTTTGCTCCCTCTTGACTCTTTTTGTATTTTTATACAAGTTAGTTTCTTGCCACAAAAGAAACTTCCCTGTATAAGGACTCTTACAAAAATTATCTCTGTTCTGGTAATGTTTTCTCTAAATTGGATCGTTAGATCTTGATCTTTGTTGTTGAACTTGAAGAGCCACGAGTCCTAAAGACTTTGTCAAAATTTTACGCAGATCAGACAATGGGATATTGAGTATCTCACATTTTCCACAACTACGTAGGCCGTCACGTTCAACTCGGGATTGGTTCTCTTTTTTCTTGTATCTTGATCCTTGCAGAAGATGGAAACCAAATTAATGTAGGATAATCATAATAATGTAAGATAATAATTAAATATCCTAAATAAAAATTTTACTTACCTTAAGCTCTTATTACCATACTAGAATAGGAATCCTAATACAATATGGAAAGTAAATAACTTGGAGACCAAGCTAGTAAACATGCCCAGTTGGCCTGTGGTCCTTTTAGGACTTCTAACTTGATTCATAATCAACTTTTTAATTAATTACATGTAATAAAATATTTCTAGAACATCCAAACAACTCAAGTGAGAAAATAAGTTGACCAAATATTAATTTAATTATTAAAGCAAGTTTAACAATCAAATTAATAATACTATATGCATGACAATAAAATATTATCAGTCAGAATCACATGCATAAAGAAAAATAGAAATGACAACATAAAAAATAAATTGTTTATAGTTAATTAAGTCACAGTCACTTAATTAAAAAGCTAACAGTATTTAATATACGTTTCCAATTATTATAATTTATCTTGAACATTATAATGTAGATATAATGTTGGCTTTGTTTTTTGTCATAATTTCCTTTTTTTACCTACAGTAATATCATACTAAATTTAAAGTTTAATTATGCCCACTTCCTAAATGTGCATAATAATAAACTATTTCACACGACTTTCATTAATTCTACTAAAATATATAGTAGGTTGTGGAGATAACTTACATGTGACTATGCATTAAAACTAGAGAATGGCAGATCTATTAAAGGATAGATCATCCTTGCAAAATAGAAAAAAATAAAAATTTAGCGAAACAGTTTCCACAATAAAACAAGACGTGACGAATTCCGTAAGTTTAATGTACCTTTTATTTTCGCATGTTGGATTATAGATCTGACATGCTCCTAGATTTGTTGGTCTAGATCTATACTATATCTCACTTTACACAAATCAATAATTTCATACAACTTTACAATACCCAAAAAATTGTATATTCCAGAATATCCAACGTAGTCCGTTATTATTGGAAATCTCTATTTGCGCTCACATAAAGAATGCTATAATGTTAGAATCGTTAAGAACAGTGACAAAAAATAATATAAAATGCTTGCACTTATTTTTTTTGGTTCTTTGAAGATGAGTACATAGATCTAACCAAGGTTGATAGTTATAGAGCTAAGAGACTAATTTCACATCGAAATGAAAGTGGTTGCGCTTTACAGAAATCGACAATAGACTACTCTAGAGTGATTGTAGATCTTGACCATTAGCGGTGGGATTTTTGGAGAAAAATGTAAGATTTGAACAAACCACAAACGGATTTATTTTTCGAGGACTTTCTCAATAGGAAATTGTTGCACGATTTAATCAAAATAAAGGGAGGAGATTTCTTATGGTCTGCTGGGATGAAAAATGATAGGATCGGAAGGGATTTTAGGAGCAGAGCTATGATTTGAAAAGGGAGGGTTCGAACAGAATGAGTTGAAAATCAGTGAGGTTGAATGAATTTTACCTAACGGCGCTAGGGTTTGAGCAATGAGGGTTTGAGCTAATAAAGGGTGTTGGGATCTTATATAATGCCATGCAAAATTTTCTATAGGGATCTCTATTGACTAGCTCTAAGTGGGTGAGTAAATTGGGAAACTAAAATGCTTTTTAACAATGTTAAATGGTGATTGAAATCTTTCATTTAGGGCCATCTTTGAAAAGTCCATTTAATTGAACTATAAACCTAATGTCTCAGCCCATTTGATATATAATTTATACAATCCTAAAGAGTTTACAATTTCGGTATTTATTTAACTCCATGATGCACGGATAATCACATACCTCATTCCAGTTTCCCTGTAATTTAGTTATGTTTTGTACAAAATGACACTCTAAATAGTACCTTTTAAATTTTTAGTTTGTACCGAAAATAATATATATATATATATATATATATATATACACAAACATATAAATAGATACATAAAGATTTGTGCCAATAAAATCTTGATTATTTATTCATAAAATTAATATTTAGATATAATTAACTTTATAACTATAGTGATGATAACGATAATTATATGGAAACTCATTGCTTTTCAAGAAACAAACATTATTAATTTTTTCAAATAAAAAACCCTTTAATTAATTTTTCATACCCTGTGCATTTTCCTTAATAAACTTTTCGATTGAGGTGTTTGTGTTAGCTCAATAAACATGAACATGTATAATGGGTTAGCATCATTAATAGATGTTTCTGATCTAAACTTTTAATGTTTTTAAAGAATGAGTTGTTGTAAATGAGGCAATGAATAATAAATTTTATTTAAATTTTATCACATAGGTTTTTGATCACATAAATTTTATTTAAACTTTTAGATTTGTCTAGTGTAATTTAACTTCTCCTAGATAATGAAAATCAAACTTTATGTTCTCTTCATATTATTAATTTTTATTTACTAGATTCCAACTATTATATACATATATGTTTAGGTTACATTAAATCAAATTACATTCCAATTAGATTATAAACATATATTTTTTATATTTCCATTTGGGTGTTTTAACCAAATTGGATGTTATTTTTAAATTTTGGTTCTTATTATTTTTAAAAAATGAGTTATATTTTGGTACAATGAAAGCGTAGAGAAGCATCATAATCCTAGACAAGGTATGATGTTTACGATGTGTTGTAACAAGGGAAAAATCAGAATGCCACAAATGCCCGAACCACCTCAACTTTAAAGGACTTATTATATGGCCAAGATGAGAGGAGACAACATTTTGTCTAGAATATTCAATCATACAACATGATATTTTGTTTTACATCATTGGGATGGGAAACAAATCTCAGTCTTAGCGATGGCCGATCTCCTCCTATTTTCAAGCGGCATGATAAGCATATCAAATGTGTTTATTTCATAGTTGTTATAAGTATTTTAGAGTAGTTATTATGTCTAATTTGTCTATTTGTAGAAAAAACCAACATGGATCAAAAGCATTGCAATAAAGGATGAGAAGAGAGCGAATTTACACGAAATCGAAGAGTTTTGGACCAATATAAGAAAGGAACCAAAGTTGGAGGACCAAATATTGCAAATAAGGATGAATTACTTATGGTATAATAGGTTGCGCCCGCAAAACAACAAGTTGCGCCCGCAATAATGGAGAAAAAGCCTGACCAAACGATCTGTAGGCTGCAGAAATCACCCGCGGCCGCAAAAAAGGGACCTGCGGCCGCAACATCTGGACCTGCGGCTGCAAGAGAGTCATGT
Source organism: Jasminum sambac (assembly GCA_018223645.1). NCBI lineage: Eukaryota > Viridiplantae > Streptophyta > Magnoliopsida > Lamiales > Oleaceae > Jasminum > Jasminum sambac. The sequence goes on from CP073644.1 coordinate 15,908,320, forward strand.
GCGGCCGCAGGTGATGTTCTCCAGCAACCGACTCAGTTTCGGACTTCGTTTCCTACTTGGACTCTACCATATTCGTGCACACGATTTTGGGCATCTTTTGAGGCCTTAATGGGGACTATAAATACATGCTTTTGAGACTTAATTAGGGGGCTTTTGGGGAGCCTTTGGAGAGTTATTAGAAGGATTAATTGAAGGCAAAAACACACAGCAATCGAGGGATTCACATGGATTTTGGAGGAGAGTCAAAAGAAAGCTGATGCTTGGTGCAAGATCTACTTTCAATTATTGATTCTTAGCCTAAAACCGTGATGAAATCTTTTATTTTCGTTATTTATTCGCTTTTTAGTATGAACAACTAATCCATTTGTTGGGATGAATGATGTAATTTAGATCTATGATTTGATTTTAACTCTCAATTTCTTGTGCTTTTATTTTATGTGTTGATTTTACTACTATGTTTAATGCATGATTTACTTGGTCACTAAATCAATGATTTGTGAATTTTAACAAACCAAGAGATAAGTTAAATATTTAGACCAAGTAGTAAAATCCGGCAATTTACATGAGAGCTAGAGATAGACTTTTATAATTGTTGAGATCCCACGTGACAGGTGGATATTTATAAATTCCTAAGCACGTTAATGCATTTAGTTAAGGGTTATTCTAACTATGCATAGAGATATGGTAGTTGACTTAATTAAATAGGATTAATTTGAACTCGAGAGAGGTAAATTAAATCAATTTTATGAATTCGATCTAACACTACTTGAGATTTGAAATTGAGAGGAGAAATCAAATAGAAAATCTAAAGATAAATCGGGATTCCCAACTTCACTCTCCATTAATTCAACAAACCTTTATAATTTTTGCAATTTATTTCCAAGTATTTTCTTATCTTTTGCTAAAAACCAATCTTTAATCTTTATATTTTTATTTTCTTTTATGATTAGTTTGAGCCGATATTTAGTAAATTAGTCCTCGTGGGATCGATAATCCGGACTCTAAAAAAGTCTACTTTACTACTTTTGTGCCGATATCGTACACTTGCGATTATTTTCACAACACCGCATCGTCAAAATTATCATCTAATTGAAAGTTTATTGCCTGAAAGAGGATTTGAGTCCAAGTTTGCCCAGTTATACATTTATGATACTGAGAATGAAATAGATAATAGAATGTGAGCTATTGGGTATGTTTGCATAGATCCTACATTTTCCTTGGTATTTTAGTATTTAATCTAATTTCATTAATGTTCTCTATCTATCTACATGTAACAAACAATTTGCAAATGGTGATGGTTTACATGAAGACATTGTCTCGGATTTCAAAGTTATGCTAGATGACCACAATGTTTTATTTCAATCATTCAAAATGGTTCAAGATAGAATTCATCAAGATGTATATGCTAATTTAAAGTTGTGTTTGATTCTTAAGAGAAATAGTGATGAGAAACAATATAACGTGCTAGAAAAGGATGAAGTTGCCACATTGATCATTGGGAGTTTTGAGACATTACCGGGTGATAGGGGCATTGTTGTTGAAACTTCGATTGGCTTATTAAAACATATAAATGAATTTAATGTTTTCTACTTGGCTCTCCAATATCTATTGCTTGTCATATATGGTCAGGCCTGATATAGAGATGATATTTTGATTCATAATCCACATGCCAGTTCTTCTTGTGCTTGGAGAAAAGTTAGCATGAGACAATGGTTTACTTATCATTTGAACGAAAGACACAATGAATCATCGAATATTTTATTTTCAAGAAGATTGTTTCAACAATTCTTGGTAGATGCTTAGACTATGGTTGAATATGTGCAGTTACTATATAGGCGCTTGCATCAGAAGAACTTATTTAAAAGAACCATTGTTCAGAGGAGAAGATGATCCTTCCTTTACTAGCAAGAGAGTTGTGCTACCATCTTCTTTTATGGGTGGTGCTCAATGTGAGATTCAAAATTACCTAGATGCTATAGCGATATGTTGATGGGCAACATATCCAGATTTATTCATTACATTCACGTGTAATCCGAAATGGTCGGAAGTTGTTCATTTCCTTCAACCTGGAAGGTTACGACCGAAGGTCGGGCCAGATATTTTATGTCACATTTTCAAGATTAAATCAGACCTTATGATGCAAGAAATCAAGAAGGATGCCTTATTTGGCCCAGTTCAAGCAATTATTTATGTAGTCATAATTAGTATTTGACGTTTCATATTTTTCCTTGCCTATTTTATTGGATATTGAATAACTTCTAATGCTGTGATAAATTTGTTTCCTTATTGCCAATTATGTACACTATTGAGTTTCTAAAATGTGGATTACCTCATACATACATATTGATGCTTTTAAGACATGGTGCTAAGTATCTAACTTCTAATGGTACTAACACTATACTTTTAGTAGAAATCCCTGACCCAATAACTGGTGCAGATTATTATGGTGCTATTCAGGATTTTATAGTTCATGGGCCTTGCGAAAATATGCGACCTAAGTCACCTTCCATGGTTAGTGGTCGATGCACCAAAATATTTTCCAAGAGTTTCGTAAATTTGACCTTTATTACTGACGATGGCTATGCCATGTACAAACGTTCTGATAATGGAAGAATTGTGAATAAAAATGGTATTGACCTTGATAACTCCTAGCGCCCCATAATTGGTATTTACTATTGACGTACAGAGCTCTTATCAATGTGCAATGGCGCAATTAATCAAGATCTATAAAATGTCTTTTTAAATATATCAGCAAGGGTCATGTCGGGTTACTACAACGTTTTACCAGAAGGCAGGGAATGACAAAGATAATGAAATCATTGATGAGGCCAAAAAGTATTACGACTATCACTATTTTCACTATGTGAAGCTGGATGGAGATTGTTTGGCCATGAAATACATTATAGGAAGCCTGCAATGGAATTTGTTTTTCCGTCTTCCGGATGAACAGTGAATAATGTTCTTAAAAAGAGAACGATTGCAAAGAGTAGCGCATCGTGAAACTGCAAAAAAAATATGTTTACTACATGGATGGAAGCCAATAAAAAATATCCCGAGGGCCAAAATTTTACATATGCAGAATCTCCTTCTAAATTTATCTAGGATTCTGAAGTTAGAGAATGGTGTCCAAGACAACGTGGGGTGCTTATAGATCGATCATTTTATGTGACTCCTGGAAGTGGCGAATTATTCTATTTACAAACACTCTTAGTCGTAGTACCTGGTGCAACAAGCTATGAAGGTATTCAGTATTATAATGGTGCTTGGCACAATACGTTTATAGATGGTTGCTATGTGAGAGGTTTCTTGGATGATGATAGAGAATACATTGATGGCATAGTTGAAGCAAGTCATCGAGGTTCTGAGCAAACATTGCATGCTCTTTTTGCCACTATGTTAATTTCGGAGTGTTTGTCACGTCCCGTTGTATGGGAAAAAATGTTGGGAATATTTGCGGCTAATATTGTTCATAATCATAAATCCGTCAATCTAGGTACTTTTAAATTTCAATTTCTTATCTTATATTTTTTTTACCATTTATATATTATTTATTTTTAATTCTAGGTTTTTTAGTGTTATTATTCGTATTTTGTTTACGATATATTTACATTTAGTTATGTTGTTTAGTCATAAATTTTTGTCAATGTGTTAATATTTTTTTTTATTTCAATAGAAATGCTATAGAGCTTTGGAGTTAACTGCTGAAGAAATTGAGAATTTATGTTTAATAGAGCTTGAAAAAATACTACATCATTGAGGGAAAAGTTAGAGAGAGTTCAGACAATGAACAAAAGTTAAGGACAATCATTGTCTAATATTAGACTTTTCTTAAAAAGACGTATCTTTAGTCATGGACAACTATGGGTATGTTTGGTAGAATTAGTTGATAAGCTAGTGTATAATTGATAAGCAAGCTTATAGCTGATAAGTTAATTGAGAGCTGATAGCTTATGCCTTATAGCTGATAGCTGATAAGCTAGCTGATATAAATAAAAATGTTTGGATAAAAAAATAGAATAAAAAGTGAAAAACTCATGAGCTTATTTGAAAAACTAGCAAAAAATGCTTTTCAAATAAGTTTGAGCTTTTCTAATAAGCTCCTCCAACCAAGTGGAGCTTATTTAATTAGTAGGAGCTTATAAGCTCCGTTGTGTATAAAGAAGTTCTCCAAAAATTGTAATAGGTTTCATTTAAATTATAAAATAAAAAAATTCATTATCGATTAGTTTGCATTTAGATACTACATAGTTTTAAATTTATTATAATGTCATATATATTTATTTCATGTTATTTAACACATTTACTACTTCCCATGCAATGTACTGGTGTGGAAACTAATTTATAAAATAAATTGTAATCCCACACGACTTGGAATCAAGAAAACTAATTTAAGTCTAATTAAAACATAGTGGACACCGCAAGTTTTAGAAAACTAAAAAATATGCCTAAAATAAGGAACGAAATAATTAAAAATATGAAAAACGCAAACAAAAAAAATCCCAAACTGCCCAATTCTGCATGAGCCACCTTCGGTGTTGTGACCAAAACTTTTGATTCTATATTCCGAGTGAACTGATTCAAAGGACGTTGGAAACTAGATGCAGAAGGTTTTCATCCTTCAAGAAATAATAAATTTGAAATTTGGCTTTTTATGCCTTCCAAAACATTGTTCATTTTCACCAAATTGGCCGTCAAACTTTGATTTTAGTCAATTTGGCCCCTAAATGTATATTTTTGTGTCATTCTCGCCCTCCATCTCCACCCAATTTAAATATTAGAGGATCTTCGTTCATATCATTCCCTCCGTCTTCAAGCCGATTCATCCTCGAATCACCCTTTAGTGTAAATGAATGATAACATTCACCTGGATAAAATGAAAATAATCATCTTTCATTCAAAAGAATCATCATGTGATATCCAGTTTTTAAGACCACATTGGATTGGAATTGAAAACTTATTGACTGTTAATGGTTTTTTATTTCCTTCCCAATCTTAATACTTACCTACAAAACAAATATAATAAATTGGAGTGGGATTTCTCAGATTCATGAGATACAGGATATGGATTCTTATACTTATGGAAAATTTCCTCAATCGCTTTCACCACATATTGAAGTTCTTCACTTTTTACCTCCTTTACTTCATCCTTCAATTGTTTTTCCTCGTCAGCAATTTTTTCATCTTCTTGAACTATACTATCTACAACAATAAAGTTCATATTTTCCTCTTCCTTTTTAATTTCATCGATATGTTCAATTATCTTCTCTTCAATATCTTATGTCGCATTTTCTATCTTCTCCCGATCCACAAGCATTTGCTCAAGTGTCAAAGAACCAACAATGACTCTTTGTCCCTTTTGAACAAACTTATATATATTTTTAACTACATCATAACCTCTGCAAATGCCATTCTTCCATGGCTTCCCTAACAAGATATGAAAATAATTCACAAGAACCACGTCACATAATACCTTATTAGCATAAAAACCTATAGCAAATGTCACAATCACCTATTATGACACCTGACCTTCGCATATTCATCTAACAACAAATCATATGGTTTAGGATGTTTGAATGGTACTAAATTCACCTTTTGACACACGAGATGTTAACCAAGTTAATGGGGTGTTCTTAATCAATTACCATACCACACAGCCTATCACCTACCAAACAACGGGTTCCAAATTTAATCCCCCACAACTATTCTCCATCATGAAACACATCCCAAAATCGTCAAAATCCAAAAGAAAAAAAATCCAAAGCAATGCTAAAAATAACAAAAGGAAATATTAAAGTTTGGATTACTCGAAATTTAAACTGTTCTCTAATACCAAATGATACGATTTGACCGGGCTAGATGCAAATCGCTATTCGAAAGCATCGAAAGATTATCAGATCTAACTCTAGAGACATCGATTTGGGATTTTGTAATGATCACAAGAGAGATTGGACCTGTAAATGAACCCAAATCTTGTTCATGCCACAAGAGATTGATTACAGCTCTTGATAAGTGAATATCGATTAAGTTCTTAATAAAGAAATAATCTCGACCATTAAATTCTCAAACAACACAGTTACAAAGGAATAACGAAGAGAAAACTCTTGACTTCTATTGAAACTCAAAATTTAACTTTGAATTATAAGAATAAGGTATTTATAGAAGAAATCCTAATAATACCCTGACTCATAAAGCAGGAAAACTAATTTAAGACTTGTTAAAATGGGAGAAGTATTAAAAGTTCTAGAAAACTCGGAAATATGCCTAAAATAAGGAATGGAATAATTAAAAATATGGGAAAGGCAAAAATAACAAAAGTTCCCGAACTGCCCTATTCCGCATGCATAACCTTCAGTGTTTTTGTCATAACTTTTGATTCCAAACTCTAATTGAGCTAATTCAAAGTGCGCTGGAAACTATACACAGAAGGTTTCGATCCCTCAAAAAATTTAAAATTCGATTTTTATCCTTTCCAAAACATTGCTCCTTTAATCAAATTGGCCCTCAAACTTAAATTTTAGTGGATTTGGTAAGAAGTGTATTTTTTGGTCATTCTTGACCTACATTTTTACCAAATTTAAATATAAGAGGATCTTGGATCATATCACATATGCTAGATGTTTCTCCCATATAGTGACGGAATTTGTATAGGATGGATGGAAGGGTATATTATGAATTACAAGCCTGATCTGTTGCACCTTATGGAGCACCCAGCTAACGTGTCATGGCCAAATATGTACGGTGCCAAAACTTTTTATAAAAAAAAAAATCAGGGACCAATTATGCAATTTCCTTGATTTTCTCCACCACTAGCTGTTTCACCAGTGCGTTGCACGGGAGACAAATTTTTCAACTGATAACGATATTGATAGATGTTAATAATATTAATATAAAATCTAAAAAAATAATTAAAATAAAGAATGAGTTACAATAATAAATTTAAATAATTTAACTTGAAACAATTCTATAAAAATTTCAAAAGAGTTTCTTTTATATTTCGTAGTAATCCATCCTACCAATATGCAAGGAATAACTTACGATAATCCACACAACTTAATTTACTATTCTTCATAGAATAGCAACTTAATTAGCATTTACGCCCGTGCTTTGCACGGGATGATCATTTGTAGCAGTGATTGTGATAATATAAAATATTTTGCCCATTGCAAGATAAATCTACTAATATAAATCCAAAATAAAATAACCTTAAATATTATAGTTATCAAAATAACTCTACTAACATTAGTAGAGCTCATTGTTTTTCTTTAAAATTGTTTTACATTTTATCATATACAATTATAAATTTTGAGAGATATTAATTATACATCAGCATGATGTACGTTATTAACAATTAATATGTAAATAATGATTTTTAAGTTTTAATTATGAAATATAATGAGTATAGAGATATATTATAAAAATAATAATATAGTGAGTAATGTCCGACAGACCCTAATACCCCGTTCCTGCAATGTCGGGAAACACTTATCCTCATTCCGGTCCATCCTCATTTACTCTAGGGCGAGCGACGATGATATGAGAATTACAAACTTCCATTCCTCGTCCATGCCCCGTTAGAAAATTCTCATCCTCATCCATGCCCCATCATGATGGTTTAATTGAAAACTTTTATTTCGATATTTTATTTTTTCAATAAATACTTTTTAAATATACTAAACACGTGTATTAATATATTAGGTATAAACTTACTAATTTAACATATTCGACATATTAAATATTGAATGATTTAATATAATATTTAAATTAATTTAGATAAGACAAATAAATTGAAATATATATGATTAATACTTAAAATATACAATCTATTTGATGATATTTAAAAATTAAATAAAATCTCAATTGCCAAAATTTGATATAAAATAAATAATTTAAAGTACGTGGGATTTTTAATATTTATTTAGGAGATAGAAACTTAGATAAATATTTAACATAGTTGAAAGCCAGTTAAAATATTCTAATTGAGTCATATAATTCCAATAATTGATTGAGTCGATAACCAATTGTTAGCAGGAATTCTTAGACTTATTCCCTAACGAAAGCGACATATTGAACCAAAGAATTATTATATAATTGTTGGTTCGAGTAGTACCAAAATAAAAAAATAATACTACTTGAAAACCTACTTTTGGAGCTTGTTACTTAAAAAAATGAGAAGATCCTTTGAAACACCCGTAACTATGCAAAAAAAAATATTAATGTTTTGTCATCAACTGTAACTCAAAAGAAATATTATAGAAAATACAAAAATACATGAGAATCAAAAGAAAAGCATGTTTTGAAAAAAACATAACACTGAAAAAAGTAAATAAAGTTAAGTATGGACTAATGATCAGTCGACTTACTTTGCAATAAGATGTAACACCCTAATTCTAAGAATCTAGAATCTTATAGGTGTTAACTTAACTTTATTTTAAAACTAGTATCACGCCCGTGCGATGCACGGGAATAATTAAATTTATGTACGGTAAATAATTGATATAAAATTATAAATATAAATGTTGAATTACGCAATTGATGTAATTTATGCATAGGAGATTGTATAATTATAAATAATTATTGAAATCTATGATATTGTATATTATAATCAATGCAAAAAATGCTGAATACATTTACAATTGTAAACTATAAAAATTCACATGCATCGTATAATTAAAAAGTTTATTAAAGCGTGTGACTTTAATTCTAATTGCCGTATATAGCATTGCACATCAATACTCGTAGAGACTAATTAATTGTAAATGAACCATTAGGAATGAATATATAAAAAAATTTTATTATCAAAACGTGTCTTTCACGTTGGTACATACCAAATTTATATTGAATATTTTTTTTCTTTCTGAAATGGACATTTGCACTCTAAATTTTATGATTTTATGCATTCTTTTAGTGATTAACTATAATTGCTATTTAATTTTAACTCTGTTTTATAAAAAGTATTATACTTAATTTTATGTAACTTAAAGTTGTAGTAATACTGCTAATTTTCTGCATCTATATAATTTATTTGATTTCTTTCCATTTACGTAGACTTTATGTTAATTGTAGAACGAAAATTTTTTTATTTTTATTAATTTTATATACTTAGAAAAGGCAAAAAGTGTACAATGCAAAATCAATTAGTGAGCATATCACATCAGCCGTATTAAAAATGAAAAACATCAATTAATTTTTTTAATTAGAAACCGTGTGTCATATTGGCACTGCCAATATGATGTTCGCCAAATGTGCCACTTCAATTATAATAATTTAAGAATTAATAAATTAATTAATATTTTGCTTAAAAATAAATAAATTATTCAACATAAAGCCAGTTATAATTTTAACTACGCACTATTTGATTTTAAAAAATAGAAAAGTAAAAAATACCCACTATTATGAACAAACTCATTCACGTAACCAAGCAAAACTATTAAAACCTACAATTTTATCACGATAAAATTAAATAAAAATAAAAAATATTTATTGTTTAATATTTTGAATTAGAACTTTAAAAATGAAGTTATATTCAAAGTCTTTCTAAAACAATTTTTTTCTCATTAAATGTTTGTTTTAAATATTGGTTTATTTTCAATTATACTTTTAATTACTACTAACAAATTAATGTTGGTTTATTTTCAAAACTAAATTTATAATTTTATTAAAATATTTAATTTGCGCCACGTTGGCATCTTTAGCATTTCACAAATTATAATATAAAGATTAATGGTATGATAATATAACAATTCAAAATCTAAAGATAAAGATTAATAAATTACGCTTTATTTAAAAATAAATAAATTATTCAGTGCAAATTCAATTATAATTTTAGCACTCACTATTTGATTTAAGAATAATACTCTATTTGAATAATCCAATACACATTACAAATCAAAACTATCTAAAACTATAACATTTTTTAACACGGTGAAAATAAATAAATAAATAAAATACTTATTATTTAATTTTTTTAATTAGAAATTTGAAAAATGAAATTACATTTAAAGTTTTTCCAAAACTATTTTTTTCTTATTAAATTTTATTTATCACATTTAATGATAAATTTATGTTTCATTAAAAAATAATTATATTTAAATAATTTTTCCAATTTAAAACTATCAATTAATGTTAGTTTATTTCCAAAAATAGAATTTATTTATTTTTAACTACAAAATGTATTTTTATGGCTTTTTTAAAAAAATATTAATAAGTGCTATGTTGGCATTACTGCCAACGTGGCACTTCTCTTTTTATAATATAAAGATGGCTAATTAGTGTAATCAGAATCTATTGTATATATTTTTGGAGTCGTTGTATTCAAGATCGATTTTGAAAATTGGCGCACTTTGGTCCCTATTCTCATGTTTTCTTGTACAACTAGCTGTTTCACCCGTGCGTTGCACGGCGGACAAATTTTTCAACCAATAATGTCATTGATAGATGTTAATAATATTAACATAAAATCTAAAAAAATAATTAAAATAAAGAATGGATTACAATAATAAACTTAAAGAATTTAACTTGAAACAATTCTATAAAAATTTCGATAGAATTTTCCCTATATTTTGTACTAATCTATCGTGCAAATATGTAAGGAACAACTCATGAAAATTCACACAATTTAATTTACTATTCTCCATATAATAGTAACTTAATTAGCATTTACACCCATGCTTTCCACAAAATGATAATTCGTGGCACCGATCATGGTAATATATTATATTTTGCTCATTGCAAGATTAATCTACTAATTTAAACCCAAAATAAAATAAAATTAAATGTTATAATTATCAAAATAACCATACCAAAATAACTCTTCTAACATTCGTAGAGCTTATTGTTTTTTCTTTAAAATTATTTTACATTTTATTATATGCAATTATAAATTTTGGGAGATATTAATTATTATACTTCAGTATGATGTACGTTATTAACAATTAATATGTAAATAATGATTTTTAAATTAATTTTAATTATGAAATATAATCAATATAAACATATATATTATAAAACTAAAAATGTAGTGAGTATAGTCCGATAAATCCTAAACTATTCCTGCCATGCTGGGAAACACTTATCCTCATTTCGACCTATCCTATTTACTCTAGGCCGAACGCGGATGATATAAGAATTACAAACTTCCATTCCCCGTCCCCGTTCCGGTCCTTGTCCCGCCCCGCTAGAAAATTCTCATTCCCGTCCACGCCCCATCATGATCGTTTAATCCAAGATTTTTGTTTCGACATTTTATTTCTTTAATAAATACCTTCGAAATATATTAAACACGTATATTAATATATTAGGTATAAACTTACTAATTTAACATATTCAGCATATGAAATATTGAATGATTTGATATAACATTTAAATTAATTTGGATAAAACAAATAAATTGAAATATATAGGATTAATACTTAAAATATACAATCTAACCTATTATACTTAAAAATAAAATAAAATATCAACAGGGAGAATTAGGTATAAAATAAATAATTCAAAGTATGTAGGATTCTTAATATTTATTAAGGAGATAGAAACTTAGATAAATATTTAACATAGTCGAAAGTCAATTAAAATATTCTAATTGAGTCATATAATTCCAATAATTGATTGAATAGATAGCCAATTGTTTAATAAGAATTCTTAAACTTATGCCCTAGCGAAAGTGATAGATTGAGCCAAAGAATTATTATATAATTTTTGGTTCGAGTAGTGTCAAAATAAAAAATCATTACTATTTGAATACCTATTTTTGGAGCTTGTTACTTTAAAAAAGAAAAAGAAAAAAAGAGCAGATCCTTTGAAATACCCCGTAATTATACAAAAAGAAGTATTAATGTTTTGCCACCAACTATAACTAAAAAGAAATGTCATAGAAAATATAAAAACATATGAGAATAAAAAGAAAAGCATGTGTTTAAAAAATGATACTGAAAAAGCGAATAAAGTTTATTAGGGACTAATTATCACTCGAATTATTTTACAATAAGATGTAACACCCCAATTCTAAGAATCTAAAATTTTATAGGTGTTAACTTAACTTTATTTTAAAATACTTAAAAAAATAAATTAATTTCATAAGCACATTTTTCTTTCCCATAATAATCTAATTAATGTCAATTATTTTTTATTTTTTGAAATAATTATGTTTCCCCATATTTAACAATTTAATTAATTTTGATTAATTTTCATGTAATAAGACTATCTCAATTTTTGCCCAATGAAAATATATACAATAAAATCAAAGAAATGTAATTAATTGTAATTAATTATAATATAATTAATTGTAATTAATTCTTGTTTTTACCTAATTATTTATGGAAATAATTTATTATTTCTAAATAATTAGTGTTTTAACCGCAATTTTAAGAATTCTATGAATATAATTTTAAAGACATTTTATAATTAAAAAGATATCTTGCATGTAAAAAGATGTCTTTCATTTTTTAGGGAAAATCTAGTCAACCATGGTAATCTAACTAATTTTAATTATTATTTATTTTTCATTAACGTTATGTTTCTATTTTAGCAATATAATTAATTTTGATCAATTTTCGTCCAATGAAATTTTGTCAATTTTTGCCCATTGAAAGCAAGTCTAATTACAATGTAATAGTATTATTAATTTTAGTTAATTGTAATAGAATTATTTTTAATTAATTTTTATTTGTAGCTAATTATTTAGGAAAAGAATTAATTATTTCTATAATAATCATTATAATATCAGCCGACTTACTTTACAATAAGATGTAACACCCCAATTCTAAGAATTAAAAATCTTATAGGTGTTAACTTAACTTTATTTTAAAATACGTAAAAAGCTAAATTAATTTTGCAAGCACATTTTTCTTCCTTGTAGCAATCGAATTAATTTTTATTATTTTTTATTTTTTGAAATATTTATTTTGATTAATTTTGATTAATTTTTTTCTAATAAAACTATCTCAATTTTCGCCACTGAAAATATACCCAATTAAATATAAAAAATATAATTAATTGTAATATACCCAATTCTTGTTTTAGCTAATTATTTATAAAAATAATTTATTATTTCTAAATAATTAATTTTTTAGTCGCATTTTTAAGAATTGAATGAATCTAATTTTAAAGATATTTTATAATTCACAAGATATCGTGCATGTCAAATGATATCTTTCATTTTCTAGGAAAATTAGGAAAAATCTAGTCAACCATTGCAATCTAATTAATTTTAATTGTTATTTATTTTTTAATTAATGCTATTTTTCTGTTTTAGCAATATAATTAATTTTGATTAATTTTCATCCAACGAAACCATGTCAATTTTCGCCCTTTGAAACCAAGTCCGATTAAATCGTAATGATTATCATTAATTTTAATTAATTGTAATAGAATTATATTTAATTAATTATTTTTTTAGCTAATTATTTATGAAAATAATTAATTTTTTTTATAAAATAACCATTTTAAGATCATCACTTTTAAGAATTGTATCAATTTAATTTTGAAGAAATCTTATAATTTAAAAGATATATTACAATTTAAAGGATTTTTTTCATTTTTCAGGAAAATCCACAAAGCAATTTAATGATTTTTATTTTTAAAATCAATTATATTTTCCCCTTTAATAATGTAATTAATCTTGATTAATCTTTATCCACTAAACCCGTGTCTAGCTTAATGTTGGCAATAAAATTTATTATTTTAATTAATAATAGTTTAAATAATTATAGTTAATTTTTGTATTTCGGTTAATTATTTCTAAAAAATACTTATTGCCAAAATAATTTACTTGATAGCCATGATTTTAAGAATTATATGAATCTAATTTTAAAAGTATCTTATAATTAAAAAGATATCGTGGAATTTAAAAGATATAAATATATATTCAATTGAATGTTATAATTGAATGATTAATTAAAAAATTGATCTTATATGTTTCGTTGAATTTTTATGCAAAAATAAAATGAATTGTAATTTTTTATCCTACCAAAATTAGATCTTACTGAAATCGCTAATTTTAATTAATTTTCATTTTTTAGCTAATTATTATTTTTGAAAATAATAAATTGTTTCTAAAATCAATAAAAGGGTCCAAGCTAAGTTTTAAATTTTCATGTTACATATTTATTTTAATTTTTATGTAAAAATTTATTGAATTGTAATTTTTCATCACACAAAATTAAATTTTATAGAAATCATTAATTTTAATTTACTTTTATTCTTTAGCTAATTATTTATAAAAATGATTGATTGTTTCTAAAATTAATTATTGGGTCCAACCTAATTTTTAATTTTTTAGTACAAATTGGGAATCGTAGCGGTGGAATTTTTTCTCAAACTCAGGCCAACTGCTGGTAAGTTTTTGTTATTTTTCTGTAAAATTTTAATGAATTCTAATTTTCTATTGCAAAAAAAAAAAATTGAATCTTAGCGAGATTATTAATTTTAATTAATTTTTATTTCTTAGCTAATTATTTAGAAAAATAGTTAATTATTTCTAAAATTAATTAAGTAACAGTTCTGATCTTTTTTTTTGATTTTAATGTTAAACTTTTATTTGAACTTTTGTGTAAAAATTTAATCAATGGTAATTTTGTATGGCATAAAAGTTAAATCTTAGTGAAAACTGTTAATTTTAAATAATTTTTTTTAATACGAAAATTATGAAAACATGATTAGTTAAAAATTCATTCCAATTCTTGGAACACCCTTATATTGTTAAATACATAAACCTATAAATTGAATTGAATATTTGAAAGAAAAAAATAAAAATAAATTGAAATTTGTAATATTTGAAAGATAAATATATAATATTTTTCCTGTAAATTAAATTACAACTGATAATAACCAAAGCGAATGAGGTAAAAAATTAAATTTGTAATTTATTATTGAAGTTTGGATGAAGTGCAAATATAATGAGACATCTCATTATATTTGAATTTTATACAAACATCAATTAAGTATCGTAACAAATTATCAAAATTTTTAATCTTATTACATCGATAGTCATTAATCTATATTAATATCAATTTATATTTCAGTTGGACACTAATTTATATATTTATAAATTTAATTTTTAAAAATTAAAATTTATATATTGATAGTATACTTGTTTTAAAGCTCTCATCAAGTCGAGTAAAATAGAATAACAAATTATTATTTTTATATGTAGAAAATGAAAAAGTAGAGGAAATGATAGAGAGAGTATTTAGATATTATGAGATTTGGTAAAATAGGGTAGAAATAATTAAATAAAATCTATATACATTAATATTAATATATTAGGGAAAAAATAAAAGAGAGTTGTATATGGATTATGGATTAGGAAAGAAAAAATAAAAAAAAAGTTTGTTTTAAATGGGAAAACGGATTTACGGTAATAACAAATATAATAAGAAAAAGCTTCATTTTCCATATATAATATATAAATTATTCTATATATAGATAGAAGTTTATATTAAGAAAATTTAATAGGCGGGAAAATTTAAGGATGCGTTTAGGAGGGAAAAAGGCTGTTTTTATTTATATATAGATAGATATGTGAAAAGTTAAATTAATTTCGTAAGAATATTTTTCTTCCCCGTAGCAATCTAATTAATTTTAAAGTTTTTCATTTTTTGAAATAATTATGGTTCCCCCTTTTTAGTAATTTAATTAATTTTGATTAATTTTCGTCTAATAAAACTCTCTCAATTTTCATCAAATGAAAATATATCCAATTAAATATAAGAAATATAATTAATTTTAATATAATTAATTCTAATTAATTCTTGTTTTTATGAAATTATTTATAAAAATAATTTATTATTTCTAAATTTTTTTTAACCACAGTTTTAAGAATGGTAAGAATCTAATTTTAAAGATATTTTATAATTAAAAAGATATCTTGCATGCTAAAAGATATCTTTCATTTTTTTAGAAAAAATCTAGCTAACCACGGTAATCTAATTAATTTTAATTATTATTTATTTTTTAATTAATGTTATTTTTCTATTTTAAAAATACAATTGATTAATTTTAATCCAACGAAATCATGTCAATTTTCGCCCATTGAAACCAAGTCCAATTAAATAATAACAGTGTTACTAATTTTAATTAATTGTATAAGAATTCGTTTTAATTGATTTTCATTTTAGCTAATTATTGTATACATCTAATTTTAAAGAAATCTTATAATTTAAAAGATATACTACAATTAAAAAAAATCATTTTTTAGGGAAAACCCGCATCAATTTAATGATTTTTTTATATTAATTATATTTTCTTCTTTAAGAATGTAATTAATTTGGATCAATCCTTATCCACTGAACACATGTATAGCAAAATATTAGCAACGGAATTTATTATTTTAATTAATTATTGTTTAAATAATTATATTTACTTTTTTATTTAATTTAATTATTTCTAAAAAAATTAATTATTTCCAAAATAATTTGCTTTATAGCTATAATTTTAAGAATTATATGAATCTAATTTTAAAAATATCTTATAATTGAAAGGATATCTTGAAATTTAAAATATATATATATATATATATATATTGATTCAATTAATTAAAAGATCAATTAATGTTACAATTGAATGATTAATTAAACAAAATTGATGTTGCACGTTCCTTTTAATTTTTATGTAAACATTAAATGAATTATACTTTTTTTTATCTCACCAAAATTAAATCTTAGCGAAATCACCAATTTTAATTAATTTTCATTTATTAGCTAATTATTATTTTAAAAAATAATACATTCATTTTAAAATTAATTCAAGGGTCCAAGCTATGTTTTAAATTTTCATGTTACACATTTATTTTAATTTTTATGTAAAAATTTAATGAATTGTAATTTTTCATCACACAACAATTAAATCTTCCAAAAATTGGTCATTTAAATTAATTTTTGTTCCTTAACTAATTATTTATAAAAATGATCGATTGTTTCTAAAATTAATTATTGAGTCCAACCTAATTTTTAAATTTTTTAGTCCAAATTCGGAATCGTAATGGTGGGATTTTGTCTCAACTCGGGCCAACTGTCGGTAAGTTTTTTTTTTTTTTGTGTAAAACTTTAATGAATCTTAATTTTATATCGCAAAAAAATTGAACCTTAGTTACGTTTTAATTAATTTTTGTTTGTTAGCTAGTTATTTATAAATTAATTAATTATTTCTAAAATTGATAGAAGTGCGATCTTATTTTTATTTTAATGTTAAACCTTTATTTGAATTTTTGTTTAAAAATTTAATCAATGGGAATTTTTGTATGGCATAAAAATTAAATCTTAGTGGAAATTGTT
Organism: Jasminum sambac; assembly: GCA_018223645.1. NCBI lineage: Eukaryota > Viridiplantae > Streptophyta > Magnoliopsida > Lamiales > Oleaceae > Jasminum > Jasminum sambac. Next base: position 15,925,587 of record CP073644.1, read on the forward strand.
AATTTTAAATAATTTTATTTTTTTAAATATGAAAATTATGAAAAAACGATCAGTCAAAAATTCATTCTAATTTCTAGAACACCCGTATATTTTTCAAGACATAAACTTATAAATTGAAGCTTTGAAAGAAAAAATAAGAAATTTCGAAATTTACTGATTCAAAATAAAATTGAAATTTATCACAAATATATAATATTTGTCGATTTTGTGTAATTACACGAGAAATTGTATTTAAGTACTACATTAATATATAAATTATTATTTTTGCAAATTAAAGATTTATTAGGAAAAAAAATTATCTAATTTTAAACATAAAATAAAGCTAGCTTTACCATATATTTGCGAGATAAACAAATTGAAGTATTATTTTTTATTTAATGTATTTTCAAGGTAAATCAAACATGGAATAGAATTAAAAGTTAAAACATTTTATACATTTCATTGTATTTGAATTTTATACACAAACATCGATTAAGTGTTGTAACAAATTATTAATTTATATTTAAGTTGAACACTAATTTATATATTTGTGGGAAATTTTAATTTTTCAAAAAATAAAAATTTATGTATTAATAGTATACTTATTTTAAAGTTATCATCAAGTCGAGTAAAATAGAATGACAATTTTTTTTATATGTAGAAAATGAAAAAAAAGGAGAGAAAATGATAGAGAAGATATTTAGATGTAATGAAATTGGATAAAGTAGGGTAGAAATAATAAAATAAAATCTATATACATTAATATTAATATATTAGGGAGGGAAAAAATAAAGAAAGTTGGATATGGATTCGAAAATAAAAAATAAAAAATAAAAAGAGATTTTTTTAAATGGAAATACGGATTTAAGACAATATAAAATATAATAAGAAAAAATCATCATTTTCTATATATATAAAAATTATTCTATTATAGATAAAAGATTATATTAGGAAAATTTAATAGGCGGGAAAAATTGAGGGTGCATTTAGGCGGAAAAAATGCTCTTTATATATATATAGATTTATATTTAAGTTGAACACTAATTTATATATTTGCGTTAAATTTTAATTTTTTAAAAAGTAAAAATTTATATATTGATAGTATACTTGTTTTAAAGTTCTCATCAAGTCGAGAAAAATAAAATCACAAATAAAAACTATCATAAGATAAAATATAGATAAATTATTATAATAAGAGAAGAGCCTCATTTTCTATATATATAAATTATTCTATGTATAGAAAGAAGTTTATATTAAGAAAATTTAATAGACGGAAAAAATTAAGGATGTGCTTAGGAGGGAAAAAATGCTCCTTATATATATATATAAATATATAAAGATTTTGACTGGCTACAGCTACAACAGTTTGAGCGGGGAAACTATTAAATAAATGATTAAAAAATATTTTTTGTCCAATTCTTTTTCTATATTATAGATTCACATTTTCACACCCCTTGCGCAATATCAAATTTGAACGGCTCCATTCTTCACTACTCAAGTTCCAAAACCTTCGGCTACCACCACCGCCAGTCGTGAAACTAGCCAGAAACCCGCTGTCACATCAGCCAGCCTAACCCCAACCTCCGACGCTTTTTCTTTTCTTCTTCACCGTGAAGATGCTCGAAACGTCGAGCCTGGCCCTGTGCGAGGACTTGGATTCCGATGAGAACTCGACCGTCGATGGACTTTGTAATGTTCATAGTAATTACTTCCATAAGCCACCATTGACACATCCAATAATGATAATGAAGAGACAAAAAAACCACAATTTTTGCAGGCCTTTGATATGAACGCCAATTTTCCTTTTTCTTTCTTCCTTACAGCATCAGTGGAGGGTGCTTGGGGTGCATCAGTGCATGAGAAGAGTAATTGGTTTCTTTATAGTTTCGGATTACATTGAGAAACTGGAGAAATCGGGGAAACAATTAGGGCTTGAATGCGTCTCGTATGCGTTGAATGTGGTGGAGTCCGATTAAGGGTGTCAAATGGTGGAGGATATTGCATAAGTGGTCCCTGATTTATTTATTTTTTAAAATTTTGGCACGGGTCATGTTTGGGCATGTTTCTTGCATGCGTGGCTGATTTGGCAGCCCAAATCAGCGACACATCACCCGGGTGCTCCATAATATGGAGCACCCAGGTGCAATAGATCATTATTGTTATGAATTAAGTTAAAAATTTGGTGACTGTGAACAAGTTAAGTTTCAAGAACGAAGAAAGTGAATACATGCCATTGATTGATCATGACACCAATGATGGTAATAACAAGGTTGACAATGAGAATTTTCAGAGCAGGCGCATCCCAGTTTATGTTAGGAAACACCGCAAGAAGTATTGGGTTCCAATTTAAAATACTTCAACATCAAAGGCTTTAATTGATCATTACAATGAATGACTCAATCCTCAGTTGCCTGTACAGATACCTAGTATCACTCTCGAGATGTTCAAAAATTGTCTAGCTATTGCTAAAGTTGAAAGTTATCTTCTTACTTGTTTCTTTTTCCTTATTAATTCATTGGAATGTGAAATTTATTTATTAGAATTTTAATTTCTAGGATTATCTTACTTTAGATTGAAGGGGTTCTGTTCACGAAACTAGACCTATTATTTTCATTTTATATCTCTTTGGTTGTCTCTCAATTAACACATAAGCATTACTCCCTCTATTCCACAAAAATAGTCTCATTTTCATTTTCACAAAGACTAATAAATTTCAATTAATAACTTTGAAAAGTAATACTTTAATACATATTGCCTAATATACCTTTTATTTATTTACTATTCCACCTTAATAATTCTTATACGTTAATAACAATGCACATTAAATAGAAGCATATAAGAAAACTAAGAAATTAACTATGAAAATGAGACTATATTTTGGGACGGATGAAAATGAAAAATATGACTATCTCTGTGGGATGGAGTGAGTATAATACACTTGAGGTCATGAAAATTAGTGATGTAAACTATTATGTTTGAAAGCAATAATCTAACAGACGTGAAACCCTACACAAAATTTTGACGTTTCCTTATTTTGTTATTAGCATAATGTGATCATGACTATGTGAGTAAATTTAATTACTTGCATCATCAAAATCTAATCGCATTTATAAAACCCGATTTTGTGGTGCAATTAGAGTTCGATAGGCAAGCATTAATGGCAAAATAATGTTGGTGAATTATGAATAATTTTGAATCCCTATTGACTCTGATTCCTTTGCTACAAGACAGTGTTTTCAGCTAAATTTTTATTTATTTTGCTAAAAATTAAATTTTTAGGTTTGATAGTGGAGGGGCCTATGAATTGTCTTAGTAAGATGAGATGCATTGCTAATATTGATTTAAAAAATAAATAAATATTGATATTTGACTTTACCCAAATAATAATAGATGATTTTTAGGTATTAAAAAAGTTCTTAGTGCGTATTTTCTCGTCGCTTTGATTTTCACTTTGACACTAAAAATTCATAAAACTCGTGACGATATTATATTACCATGTTGGTTTTATAATGATATTTTTATTTATGAGAAATACTATAACCCGGTTTACTACAGATTTTACCGCCTTCCGTAATGGGGGTGACAAATAATCATTCTACCACTTTGTGTTATTCTATCCCACACAAGGTGTCTATATTGCGTTTTTGTGTCTATATATCTAAAAGTCTCAATTAAATAAACTAAAACTTTTAAAGAGCCTAAACCAATTTACATTAATTAGCGGAAGACTTTTGAAGGTCGTAGTTTCTGTGTCAATTACCGCAATACCAAAAATATTAGATTTTTTTCAAAAATATCCAAGATACTCGCATAATTAGTCAACTCGTAACTCTCCATTTTTGAGGAAAAAAACCACCTAAATATAAAATTTGAAAAAAATTAATAGATATCATAAAAGCATCATAAAGATTAAGTGTGACAGAAATGCGTATGCTAAGGTGAATGTGTAGCAAGACTAGAAAAGATAAAATTACAAATGAAGAAATTCGTGGTAGATTAGGAGTGGCCCCCATTGAGGATAAGACAAGAGAGGCTCGATTAAGATGGTTTGGACATACACTGCGAAGGCCTGAGGGTGTATCCGTTCGGAAAAGTAAGAGTATTAGGGTAGGTAGTGTAAGGAGAGGTAGAGAAAGACCGTTAATAACGTGAATGCAAGTTATTCGTAAGGATATGCGTATTATGTAGGTAGATGAGCGGCTAACATTAGATATGAATGCATGGCACAGCAAAATTCATATTGGCGATCCGACATGATTTTCTCATATGGTTCCACACAGCCGACCCCTACTTGTAGGAAATAAGGCTACGTTTTTTTTTGTTGTTGTTGTTGTTGTTGTTGTTGTTGTATATCATAAAAGCCTCACTATGACTCTACCACCCTCATGCATCATTGTCTGGGTAGTTATGTGTATTTATCTATAAACGGAAAATGCAGGGATTAATAACGAAAAACTGATTTATTTGGATTGGATTATATATTGTCATTATCAGTTAACAATCATTTATCATCAACCGTCAATACTTTAAAAAAAACTAAAGAAAAAGAAAAAAAAAATAAAGTTAGTGCACAAATGTGGGAATTCTCTCTCCCAATCAAGTAGAAAAACCATCTTTTATTGCATGAACTTTATTTATTTCATCCACCCCATTCATAATTGATAATTATAAGAATTAAATCATAGTAATATTTCAATCAATATAATATGCAGGACTGACCACAATATAATATAAGAATTAATATGACTAACAATCAATATGACTAATTATAAGAATTAATATGACTAACAATCAATATAATATGCAGGACTGACCACAGTGGGTGTAATATTGTATTATGGTGAGTAGTGGGCGAGTAATGGTAATGGTATTGTAATATTAGTTGAGTGATTTGGAATATTTGCTGTCTCAATTCAACCTTAAGAAAGGTGAATTATGTGTTAATTTTGGATATTATAAAAACAAAGAATATTGGCATTGTGTGAAGTACATTCAAGAATGCCCAACATTGCTCATTTTAGGACGTTGAAAATATTGAAAATAGCATAGCCGAGTGTAGTGTGAACCCTTGTTACTATTGGCCGTTACTCGGTGAATTCTTGTTACTGGTTGCTGGTACTCAATAGCTAGAATTTTTGTAACTAATAACAGTGGTTGTTACTTTTACTGACAGTTGTTACTCGTTGTGTTACTACTTTTATTAGTAATTATAGGTAGCTTTTACTCAAAAGGTGTAATTTTCCCAAAGGCAATGACTAATACATGCAACAAAAAATATGAACATGAAAAAGAACAAAAATTGGAAAATTCTTCACATTTCTTGAATTTATTTCACACCAAAATCTTTCAAGGATATCGGTGAAAATTCTAAAACCAAACATCACACTAGAAATTCCAATAGCGAGATTCTTGTTCGATCCCCGGGCTTTTGATCGACCTTCTTTTGTTGGATTTTTGTTAGACAAACTGGCACCCAGACTTGAACTCGGTTTAGCATCGCTCCTCAATGATTCCATGAATACTTAACACAAAGGGGGGAAAATAGTGGGGAAGGAAAAGAATGATTAACCTAACCAAAAAGGTGCCATTGGAACAAAAAAAAAAACCCAAGAAAAATAAATTGTGGAAATTGTCATGATCTACGTTGGAAACTTAGAGACGCCATGATTACGAAATAAATTCAACAACAGTCTAGCATCATGGTGGACTACATCACAATTGAAAAGCCCGTGTGAACAACAAGAAATGTAGCGAAATTGAGATGATGAAGCCAACGAAATACCTAAGCTATATTGATCAATTCTCTCTTCCACAGGATTTTGACTGAATTTAGGTAGAAAATTAGAGATTTTTAGTAATAAATGGATGTGTTAATGGAAGAATGGAGATGAAAAAGTTCTGCAAAGAACGAGAGTCATACTAAGATTATGCTCAATCTCTTAGGGGGTTGTATTTAATTTGAATTTGTAAGGATTTTAATTGATTTTTAAATTGAATGACATTCATACACCAGTACAAAAATGATTTAGGGTGGCGGTTGTTTTGCAATAAAGGTGGCGGTTCATTGAATGCAACCAAAAATGGCGACACCCAATATCAATATTTAGGGTGGTGGTTCCAAAAACGCCACCCTATCTTTTTTTTAAAAAAAATTTCATATACTTAGGGCGGCGGTTGTTTTCACAACCGCCACCCTAAGTTAACTTTTTTTTTTTTAATTAATTAGGGTGGCAGTTGTTCAACAACCGCCACCCTATATACCTTTTTTTTTTTGGTTAAATAACATAGAGTGGCAGTTTTTTTAACAATCGCCACCCTAAGTTTACGTCTTTTTTTTCAATTACTTTGGGTGGCGGTTTTGTTCAATAACCGCCACACTAAGATTTTTTTTTTTAAAATTAGTAAAATTTTGGGTGGTGGTTTTTATTGACAACCGCCACCTAAAATCAATTTTTTTTTTGGAATCCTGTTATACCCATTGCATGTACAAGTACTACATGCTAAATATTTCACCTAAATCCAACAACACAACCTGCAATTGAACCAATAGTATGCAAAACCATTCACAACTACGTGCCTGAACTTAGGCCTGATGAAACAAGTAGAAAGCAACTCCAGGTCACTTCGACATGGATGCAAATTAAGTATATATTTAGCCACAATACCAACTAATTAACAAATAAAGTAAATATATAAAACCTAATGAAACAAGTAAAAGCAGCTCAAACACAACTCCATACCCAAGTCCATGACTACATAAAAATACAGATGGCCACAATGCACGAGAAACTAAGTAAAACTAGAAGGAAAATAAATTGAAACCTATAAATTAAATGATCATTTCATAACTTCTCGAAAGAATTCAACCCAAAGTTCTCGTACCACATCGATGTTTTCCTGAGAATACTCTTCGGCTCCATACACCTATAAGTGAAATAATGAAAGATAATCAGTTTTATACATACCCAATAAAGTACTGAATGCTTAAATAATTAACCAATCTACATTCAATAGTACACAATTGGCTTTAGGGGACGCCCATTTGGTGGCGTTTTTAATGAAAACTCCACAATTGGTGCTTGTACTGAAGAAAGGGTGGCGGTTGTGTTGAAATCCGCCACCCTATTGTTACGACCCGAATTTTCGTTTATTTAAATTTCAACTACTATTTGGTCAAAGCCGCTAATTGTGGGTCAAAGTAAAATTATTAAAGGAATTTAATTTGGTCTATTAAAAATTTATGGACTAAATCGATTTAATTGGAAGTTTGTGGGCTATGGGCGCAATCAAGGGTCAAAGGACCAACTTAAATCTCTTAAATAAAGGACAGGACTTGGGTTGCAATTATATTATATATATATATATATATATATATACACGTATGGAACCAAAAAGGGGATTCGTGAGGATTCGACAGTAGCCAAAACTAGAGAAGCCTTTCGCGAAAAAGAAAGGAAAAAGGAAGAAAAAAAAAAGAAAAAGGAAAAAGGGGAAAAAGGAAGGAGGAAATTTGGATTCGTCGTGGTTTCGCGTGGTAAGCGTATTTCTTCAATTTTATCTTATGGAATTCGAAGTAAATAGTGGAAGTAATTCTAGGGTTTTATCAATAGACATTGGAGACTCGAAATTTATGATTAGTTTGGATTGATTGGGTGTTATTAGGATGTTATATAACTCTAATTAATTATTTTGAAGTGGAATTGATGGTAATTGAGTAGTGAATGATGAAGTGGATTGAAACTAACATTACCTAGATATAGGAAATTTAGGGAGTTATTTTGGGATTCAATTGGCTGGCTCCAACGGTATGAAATATGGTGAAATCAACCAAAGAAGTGGAATAAAGCAATAGAAATAGGAATAATAGAGAATGTTAGAAAAGTTAAAACTTGGTATTGAATGTGGGTAGGTAATTGGTTGAAAATGCGTATGTATAGGTTTTGATTGGAATCCCATTGTTATTTCAGGTGGTGACGAGACGATTGGGGAAGCCTACCAACCGAATTAGAAGCAGTTCGTAGTTTTGTGAGTGGAAAAATTATATATATTTTTTTCATAAAGTAGCACTTTTTAAATTCCAATATACTTTTAAAGATTTTCATGATATGTTGCTGCAATAAATCTTTCAGAAAGCATGGATTTTGTTAAGTAGAGCTTTCCTTTCCAAAAGATCATGTGAATATTTTTTTTAAACCATCATAAAGTGCCACGTTAGATTTACCCGCTCTGCACTGTTGTGATGTGTTCCACAGTGTATGACCAGAATTACAGAGGTCTTTGGGACCCACTTTCGTACACACATAGGCTTTGGGCGGTGTACGGGGGTGTTTAGCCTTTGGGGCTTGCTCTACGAGCGTATGACCAGATATTCAGACAGAACCAACTTTTGAGCGACACGCCACGTGTATTGAGAGTACTCTACACAAGTGTGTTGTTGCTCGTCGGTACTTTTGATGTTATTTTTCAGTAAATTATTTTTAGTTACAGAATTTAGTTTTAGAAAGCAAAATCCGTTTGAAATGGTATAATCAGTGTTTGTTCAGCTAGAACAATCTCAGTTATTAGTATTACCTTGATGGTTTTTAATCATTTATGCTATTTATGCGTTTGGATATAAAGAGCTTTTTTTTATGAAGATATTTTTGATGGAAAACTATATATGTTTGTGAACTTATGCACTCACTGGGTTACAAAACTCACGCATTTTCCTAATATTTTTCTTATCAGGAAGCAGTTGAGCGTGAGCTTGGATCGCCTGTTGACCACCACCACCATTACTTTTCCATTTAGCTAGTAGGCTTATTTATTTATTCATTCATTCACTAGCGTTTAGTTGAAACTTCGCATTCATTTGAGAAAGGGTTTTTAAGAATAGATCTATTGGTTTATTCATTAGTTATTCATTAATTCTTTTCGACATCGTTCTCGCTTGGGTTTTGAAAAGTGACACTGATATTGAATTATGGTGGTTGGGTTTGTTTTTAAAGGTTTCAATATTCTTGATTTGAAATGAGATTTGTGCAAATGTTAGGTTGCATGTCTGGAGCTTGGAATAAAGCTCTTACAGGATGGATATGTCTAAAATACAGAGGAAACTCCATCAAATTTTTCGCAAAATATTTTCTTATTATTTAAATTAAGGTAAAATCAAGCAGTTACAGTTGCCTTAGCGATGGATCCAGCACGTAATTGTCATCCATCGTTGGCGCACGCCTCGTGTCAAGCTATTAGAGATAATTTGGTGCGGGGCGTATCCATTGGCATCAGAGCATGGTCTAGGGTCTAGGATTGCATCACGTGTTCTTCTCCAGCTCAATAAAAGTTGCATTGCGCATTTCTTATAATTTCATATCATTTTGTAGAGCATCATGGCACGCGGTGGTGCAACAACTCGCAGTCAGGCACGATCTCATGCTCAACACATTCCTGAAGGGGATGTTAGGCAAGAGGGAATAGTAGATGAGTCTGTTGATCAGTCCCGTGATGGGCCTGCACAGGGGGATATGGCTCCAACTAGAAATGAACACGAAAATACAGCCCCAAATACAAACTTAACGACTCAGCTCGCTTAAGCTCTTGCTTCCATTTTACCAAAACGTGAACAAGAAACAAATATCGAGAAGGCACTTAAATTGGGAGCAAAAGAGTTTGAAGGTACAGATGATCCACCTGATGCAGACGCTTGGATGAGGAGCACCAAGCGTATACTCAGGATCATGGAATGTCTTCAAGATAAGAAAGTCTTCATTGCTTCATTTTTGTTGAAGGGTTCAGCTGCTGATTGGTGGGATTCTTTTGAAGTAGGCAAGTTGATCCGAATGCTTGTTAGCTGGGAGGCTTTCAAGACAGCTTTTGACGAAGCTTTTTACCCTCAATCATTCCTAAGCAGTAAACAGAGTGAATTTCTGAAGTTGGTCCAGGGGTCTATGACAGTTGCTCAATATCATAAGAAATTTATGGAGCTATTGAAATACGCTAGAAATTTGGTACCAGTGGAGAGTGACCAGTGTAGGAGGTTTGAAGAAGGGCTACGGGGAGACATTGCACAATCAGTCACAAATCACGGTCATGGAAATTTCAATGCACTTGTGGAGACAGCTATGAGGATTGAAAAGTACATTGCTAAGGGAAATAGTCGAGGAGAAACAGCGAGGTACCAAAGCCCCAATAATCAATCAAGCAACCCTCATGGACAGTCTAAGAAGAATAGGTAGAGTTTTTGGCCAGGTGTCACTCATACTAGCAGCTTCAAGTCTAGGTCACAGAGTTTTGGGCCTAATCAAAGTTCAGTGCAGAGCCAAGCCTCGGTGCAACAACCTAGTGGTGGTCGATCATATTCTCAGGCTACTAACTCAGGACAGCATGATAGATTTCGTACGGGTACATATCCGCAGTGCCAGACTTGTGGGAGGTTCCATCAAGGAGAATGCCTTAAAGGGGCTGGTGTTTGTTATCGTTGTGGGCAAGCAGGACACTTAAGTTTTAATTGCCCAAATTCCTAGGTGGGAAGTGCTTCACACGTCGTATCTTCACAATCGGGTGCTAATAGTGTAAAACAAGGCCAGAGGGGTCCAGCTGCTGGTAATTACATGTCGTCGAGTGTAGCACAACCTACATTTACTAATCGCAATGGTAGTAAGCAAGGAAGCCAGGGTGGACGTCCAAGAACTCAAGCAAGGTTTTTGCTGTGACTCAGTAGGAGGCCGAGGAGTCGCCTGACGTTATTATGGGTACGTTGTCCATTTTTGGTAAGAATGCTTTTACATTGATTGATTCTGGTGCTACCCATTCATTTGTTTCACATGCATTTACTGTTTATGCTGACCATATGTTAGAGCCCTTAGATACACTTTTGGCGGTGACAACTCCAGTCGGGGTGTCACTAGTAGCTGACAGTTGGTATAGGGATTGTGTTGTTAAGGTGAATGATTAGGAATTAAAAGCAAACCTAGTTCCTCTTGAAATTTGTGAGTTCGATGTGATTCTTGGCATGGACTTTTTAGCTGAGAACCATGCCACAGTTGACTGCTATCGCAAGAGAGTTGTGTTTGAGAGGCCGGGAGAACCTAAAATTATTCTGTATGGAGAACGTAGGGTTCTATCATCTTGTGTTATATCTGCACTGGATGCTGGAAGATTGCTTAGGAAAGGTTGCCAAGCATATCTTGCTCATGTGATAGATACCCAGATCACCGAATTAAAACTAGAGGATATTCCAGTTGTGCAAGATTTTTTCGAGGTATTTCCAGATGATCTTCTAGGCTTACCACCAGACAGGGAAGTGGAATTCACAATTGATCTAGTACCAGGGACAACACCTATTTCACAGGCACTGTATCGGATAGCTCCTAAAGAACTTAAGGAATTAAAAGCTCAGTTGCAAGATTTGGTTGATAAGGGTTTCATCGGGCCCAGCTTATCTCCCTGGGGAGCGCCTGTTTTATTTGTGAAAAAGAAAGACGGCACCAAGAGATTGTGTATCGACTATAGGCAACTGAATAACATCACTATTCGCAACAAATATCCCTTACCCCGAATCGATGACTTTTTTGATCAGCTCAGAGGTGCTACGGTATTCTCGAAGATTGATTTATGTTTAGGGTACCATCAGCTTAAGATCAGGGAGACGGACATATCGAAGACGGCTTTCAGGTCTCGATATGGCCACTATGAATTCTTAGTCTTGCCATTTGGATTAACCAATGCTCCAGCGGTACTTATGGATCTTATGAACAGAGTTCTCCAACCGTATCTTGATAGATTTGTGATCGTCTTTATAGATGATATACTAGTCTATTCTCGTAGTCGTGATGAGCATGCTGAGCACTTGAAGATTATTTTGCAGGTTATGCGGGACAAGCAGCTATATGCCAAGTTCAGTAAGCGTGAATTTTGGCTTGACAAAGTAGTATTCTTTGGTCATGTAATCTCAGCAGAAGGCATTTACGTAGACCCTATCAAGACTAAAGCCGTTCTTAAGTGGGAACGCCATACTAATGCAACAGAGGTTCGGAGTTTTCTTGGACCCGTGGGATAGTACCGTCGATTTATAGAAGGATTTTCTAGAATAGTTCTTCCATTGACCAGCTTGACTCATAAAGATACTAAATTTGCCTGGACAGAACAATGTGAGAAAACTTTCTTGGAATTGAAGTGTAGGCTGTCTTCTGCACCTATATTAACGCTCCCGTCTCCAGGTGAAGAATTTGTGATATATAGCAACGCTTCACGACAAGGTTTGGGTTGCGTTTTGATGCAAAACGGGAAGGTCATAGCTTATGCTTCAAGACAATTGAAGAAACATGAGTTGAATTACCCAACACATGATCTAGAGTTGGCTGCGGTGGTATTAGCTCTTAAAATTTGGAGGCACTACCTTTATGGTGAGAAATGCTAGATTTACACCGATCATAAGAGTTTGAAATACATCTTTGATTAGAAAGAGTTGAATTTGAGACAGAGGAGATGGCTCGAGCTGATTAAAGACTACGATTGTAAGATCGACTATCATCCAGGAAAAGCGAATGTGGTGGCAGACGCTTTGAGTAGAAAAACTAGTTCCTCATCACAGGCTAACGAAATGGTAGCCTTGTTGATTGGTGAGTTCAAGAAGTTGAATACCGAATTGTCCACAACTCCAACAGGAGGGATATTAGCTAGCTTCCATGTGAGACCTACCTTGGTTGCTAAGGTTAAGGAAGCACAATTTCGGGATTTGTCACTTAAGAAACTGAAGGAGGAGGTTGATCTCGGATTACGAAAAGGTTATGCGATCGCAGATGATGGTGCTTTAGTTATGGGAAACAGATTACGTGTGCCTAACATTGAAGAATTAAAGAGAGATATTTTAGAGGAAGTGCATAGTTCAGCTTATGCTATGCACCGAAGCAGTACTAAAATGTATGACACTTTGAAAGATCATTACTGGTGGTTTGGCATGAAGAAAGAGATAGCAGAGTTCATATCAAGATGTTTAGTTTGTCAGCAGGTAAAACCAGATCATCAAAAAACAGTAGGACTACTACAGTCCCTGCCTATTCCTGAGTGGAAATAGGAATATATCAGTATGGATTTTCTGTTTAGCCTTTCTCGTACGCAGCGTGGAAATGATGGAGTTTGGGGGATTGTTGATCGGTTGACGAAAACTGCTAGATTCCTTCCAATTAAGGAAACTGATCCTTTAAATAAGTTGGCTAAGTTGTATGTAGATGAGATAGTTTGTTTATATGGAGTTCCAGTGTCTATCGTTTCGGATAGAGATTCCAGGTTCACATCTAAGTTTTGGCCGAAACTACAGAATGCTTTTGGCACTAAACAACACCCCAGTACCGCATTTCACCCACAAACAGATGGTCAGTCAGAACGCACCATACAAACTTTGGAAGATATGCTTCGAGCTTGCGCCCTTGAATTTAAAGGAAGTTGGGACAATCACTTAGCCATGATGGAGTTCGCCTACAATAACAGCTATCATTCCAGTATAGGAATGGCTCCTTTTCAAGCTTTGTATGGTAGAAAATGTAGAACTCCAGTTTGCTAGAGTGAAGTGGGGGAACGAAAGTTAATGGGGCCTGAGTTGGTGCAACTCACTTCGGAGAATGTAGCGATAATCAAAGAAAGATTGAAAGCGGCTCAGGACAAACAGAAGAGCTATTCAGATAAACGCAGGAGAGATCTTAAATTCGTGGTTGGGGATAAGGTATTTCTGAGTCTATCTCCATGGAAAGGCGTTTTGAGATTTGGTAGACGAGGAAAGCTAAGCCCACGTTATATAGGGCCTTACGAGATCATTGAGGAGATTGGCCCAGTCGCTTATCGCTTAGCTCTACCAAGTGAGCTATCTAGGATTCATGATGTCTTTCAAGTTTCCGTGCTTCGCAAGTACATTTCGGACCCATCTCATATCCTAGAGGCACAACCAATTGAAGTGAGGGAGAATTTGACTTACGATGAGGAACCTGATCGAATACTTGGTAGAAGACACCAGATCAAAAACAATAAGGTGGTCGCCAACCTAGTTTAGGTATCGTGGAAGACTCATCCAGTGGAAGAAGCTGCTTGGGAGAACGAGGAGCAAATGCGAGCTAAGTATCCTCACCTCTTCAGACAGTAGCTAGCTGAATTTCGAGGACGAAATTCTTTTTAAGGAGGTAAGGTTGTTACGACCCGAATTTTCGTTTATTAAAATTTCAACTACTACTTGGTCAAAGCCGCTAATTGTTGGTCAAAGTCAAATTATTAAATGAATTTAATTTGGTCTATTAAAAATTTATGGACTAAATCGATTTAATTGGAAGTTGGTGGGCTCTGGGCGCAATCAATGGTCAAAGGACCAACTTAAATCTCTTAAATAAACGACAGGGACTTTGGTTGCAATTATATAATATATATATATATATATATATATATACGTATGGAACCAAAAAGGGGATTCGTGAGGATTCGACAGTAGCCAAAACCAGAGAAGCCTTTCGCGAAAAAGAAAGGAAAAAGGAAGAAAAAAAAAAGAAAAAGGAAAAAAGGGAAAAAGGAAGAAGGAAGTTTGGATTCGTCGTGGTTTCGCGTGGTAAGCGTATTTCTTCAATTTTATCTGATGGAATTCGAAGTAAATAGTGGAAGTAATTCTAGGGTTTTATCAATAGACATTGGGGACTCGAAATTTATCGTTAGTTTGGATTGATTGGGTATTATTAGGATGTTATATAGCTCTAATTAATTATTTTGAAGTAGAATTGATGGTAATTGAGTAGTGAATGATGAAGTGGATTGAAACTAACATTACCTAGATATTGGAAATTTAGGGAGTTATTTTGGGATTCAATTAGTTGGCTCCAACGGTATGAAATATGGTAAAATCAATGAAAGAAGTGGAATAAAGCAATAGAAATGGGAATATTAGAGAATGTTAGAAAAGTTAAAACTTGGTAATGAATGTGGGTAGGTAGTTGGTTGAAAATGCATATGTATAGGTTTTGATTGTAATCCCATTGTTATTTCAGGTGGTGACGAGACGATTGGAGAAGCCTACCAACCGAATTAGAAGCAGTTCGTAGTTCTATGAGTGGAAAAATTATATGTATATATTTTTTCATAAAGTAGCACTTTTTAAATTCCAATATACTTTTAAAGATTTTAATGATATGTTGCTGTAATAAATCTTTCAGAAAGCATGGATTTTGTTAAGTAGAGTTTTCCTTTCCAAAAGATCATGTGAATATTTTTTTAAAACCATCATAAAGTGCCACGTTAGATTTACCCGCTCTGCACTGCTGTGATGTGTTCCACAGTGTATGACCAGAATTACAGAGGTCTTTGAGACCCACTTTCGTACACACATAGGCTTTGGGCCGTGTACGGGGGTGTTTAGCCTTTGGGGCTTGCTCTGCGCGCGTATGATCAGATATTCAGACAGAACAGACTTTTGAGCGACTTATGCGTTTGGATATAAAGAGCTTTTTTTATGAAGATATTTTTTATGGAAAACTATCTATGTTTGTGAACTTATCCACTCACTAGGTTACAAAACTCACGCATTTTCCTAATATTTTTCTTATCAGGAAGCAGTTGAGCGTGAGCTTGGATCGCCTGTTGACCACCACCACCATTACTTTTCCATTTAGCTAGTGGGTTCATTTATTTATTCATTCATTCACTAGCGTTTAGTTGAAACTTCGCATTCATTTGAGAAAGGTTTTTTAAGAATAGATCTATTGGTTTATTCATTAGTTATTCATTAATTCTTTTCGACATCGTTCTCGTTTGAGTTTTGAAAAGTGACACTGATATTGAATTATGGTGGTTGGGTTTGTTTTTAAAGGTTTCAATATTCTTGATTTTAAATGAGATTTGTGCAAATGTTGGGTTGCATGTCTGGAGTTTGGAATAAATCTCTTACAGGATGGATATGTCCAAAATACAGAGGAAACTCTGTCAAATGTTTCTCAAAATATTTTCTTATTATTTAAATTAAGGTAAAATCAAGCAGTTACAATTTGCCTTAGCGATGGATCCGGCACGTAATTGTCATCCATCGTTGGCGCACGCCACGTGTCAAGTTATTAGAGATAATTTGGTGCGGGGCGTGTCACCTATGGTGTGGACAGGGTGGCAGGTGTATACACCACCGCCACCCTAAACCTACAAATTTAAAAAAAAAACACTTAGGGTGGCGGTTGTACACACAACTGCCACCCTAAGTCAAAGAATTTAAAAATAATAATAATAATAATAATAATAACATTGGGTGGCGGTTGTAACTATACAACCGCCACCCGTTTTTTTATTTTTTTATTATTAAAAATACTTTTGGGTGGCGGGTTTTTGCTACAACCGCCACCCTTTCTTTTTAAATATTTCACCAACTCACCAGATAGCCATATTCCCGTTTCTTTACTTCTTTTTTCGAAAATTTTTCGCAATTTCTTACAATATTCACATTTCAAATCTGATTGTAAGGTAAGCTTCTTGCAATTTCTTGCAATATTCTTCACAAATTGATGGTACATTTTAAGCAAGGTAAGCTTCGTTTATCTTTTGGTCCCAATTTCGTGTATTTTCGTATAATAGTTAATAGTATTTTTTTTGAGTTTTTGAGCATGCAAACTTTAAATGGCCATAACTTTTGTATACGATGTCCGTTTTCAGCCCACTGCACCATTCCGGAATGGTCGTGACGAAATCTACGACACTCACTGTTATTGCTTGTGACCCCATGTTTCAGACGATCTGAGGTTGTCTAAGGCCTCAAAACGTAATTTTTAGTTTTTCATCTTATAATTTCATGTTTTTGTTCTTAGATTGTTCATTTTGTTGTAATTAGAGGCGATTGATTTTGAATAAAAATTATTTCGTTCTTACTTGGACTTCTAAGTCTGTGTTTTTCATTGCTCATATCTTAAAAAAAATGTGGATTTTGGGTGGCGATTTTTCACTAGAACCGCCACCCTAAGTAGTTTTTTTTTTCTAAAACAACTGCCACCCTAAGTCTTTTTTGGGTGGCGTTTTTTCAACAGCCACCCTTTCGACGACTTTGAGTGTCACCATTTTGGGTGGCGATCAAAAAACCGCCACTCTAAATCTAAAACAACCGCCACCTAAGCTCCTTTTTGTACTAGTGATTAATCAATAACACACAATTTGTAGATCATCGCTTTGACCATATCGTATCATTATGTTATTCATGTTTTTCATGATGCAGTAACCACACTCATCACCTCCTAATTGTTGTGTACACTATAATTTGTATGTACCAACAAAATAAAAATAGTCATTAACAAAAAAAATTTATTTTGATAGAAATTTATATATCTTCCAAACAGAAATGAAAAAAAGTTATAAAAATATAACTTTTATTGTTAAAAATTATATATGTACATACCGGAAGTAGTTTCCATTGAAAGCTGCTTCGTCGTACACCCATTTTATCCCACTTCACTCTGAAAGCTCTAAAAATTTAAAGTATATGCATAATATTAATTGGGCGTGTTGTCGCAGTACGCCAAAATTTATTTTATTTCCTTATTCGGTTTCAAAACTACAAATTAATGTAGAAATAGTAAGTAAGGGTCGAACCCAAGAGGAACGGTGTTTAATCTGGTTGTTCTTATCAATTAATCTAGAAATAGGGGTTTTGTGAAATTGGATGAAATTCGAAAATAAAATGACAAAATAAAAGAGATGAAAATGAAACAATTGAAGATATATCTAGTTCTCGGGTTCGGTTGTGTCAACATCTTGTGTTTATCTTTCCCATGCAACGTGTACTATCTCTTCTTCAATTTATCAACTCCAATTAATCAATACGATCTGATTAACGAATTCTTCCTTAAGTGTATTAAATTAAAGTGAGTTCTTTAACTTAACGTCTAGCTATTAGATAATCCTAACAAGTTCTTAGGATTTAATGCAATGCTAGTGTGAAATGAACAAGAAGAATGAGTTGAATTAGATGATCAATTTCAAAAATTTGAATTAATACATCTAAGTTGATTTATTAACAAATATGCACGATATTCGTTTGCTACTGTGGATTGGAATCTAGTGACAATTACGGATCAAAAGTTCCAATCCTAACACATAACTTGAACTTAAAGATTAATTGATTCAATTGGCCAAAGTGAATACAATAATCACATAAATTCAAAACGGGTTCAAAAGCATAACAAATCAACAAATTGAAGTAGAGGAATAGATAAAACGTTAGCAAAGAGTTAGAAAAGATAACAACATGATAATTGAACACAACGTCCCCCTCGAACTAGATAGAGAAGTCTAACTACTCATATTAGCGGGTATCACCACTGCTATATGATATATTATACTTCACTATCTCAAGTAATATATACAAACTATAGAAATCACGTAAATAATGCTAAGAATTAAATAGAGAAGTCTAACTACTCATATATGCGGGTTAAATACTTATAACGGCGTAACGCCGTGTATCACCTCTGCAATATATGAGAAATTATCTTTCTCAAACATGAAAAATAAAAGAAGAAGAGAAATTAGTGAAGAAATGCTCCGCTAATCATATTCACGGCCGAAGTATCGTCGATTGATTAATCGAACCTAAATTTAGGTTTTTACTTCCGCCGGAATATGAAAAACTAAGAGCTTTCAAGCTAGAATTAAGAACAAATGATGAAGAGAATTTTATTGAGGAGAAAATTGGAGAGAATCACAAGCTAATTCTCTCTACAAAGTTATGTCTTCCTTCCTTACAAATGCCTCTATTTATAGGAAAAATTTCAAAAGAAAATACAATAAAAAATTACACTCATGCACCATCATGGGTTTATTAAATTGTATCCACCAAATCATGATAATGGAATTTCATCATGGTGTCGGTAAACATCTTATCTTCCTTTGGAATTTCATTATGGTATAGGTAAACATCTTATCTTGCTTTGGCAATTGAAATTTCATCTTTTGGATAGTTTAATAGAAAGTTATGAATTTTCTACCAAAACATGGCCCAAAGAATCCTCCATTCAAAATAGTCACGGTTTTACCCATTTTTGACCACCATAATGTCCGAATCATCTGAAGTCATGAACACCAAAGTTGTAGCCCTCTGAGTCTACTTTCCACATGAACAAGAATCGGGTCAATTTGATTTTTTTAGCTCAAGTTATGGTCAAATTACTGCACTGCGCCAGTAAATCCGAGTTGCTGATTTTTTTACACTTTAGTCATTTTTCTTCAAACGGCCATAACTTTAACTTGGAAACTCCAATTTGGGATTCGGAAGAAGTTTGGGAATCCTCTTTTGATGTTCTTAAACATTGGCACAAGAAAAATTATAAAAATAACTTTTCATAAAATTGCATCGGAGGTCCTCCATCTTTGATTCACTTGCATTTTGGTCCCGAGTTTCCGTTTTCATTCGATTTTCATCCATTTTGACTCCTTTTGATTCTTTGTGACCCTAAACACCACAATAAAAGAAAAACACATAAAACGGAACATATAACACTAATAAAATACACAAATACATAAAATAGAAGCGTTATTTAAGTGCTTTTCGAGCACTTATCAAACTCCCCCACACTTAGACTGTTGTTCCCCCTTGAACAACAACCCATATGATACCAAACAACACACTGATTTTACATGAGATAAACAACTTTAAACATTGAAATCCAACTACAGATAATGATTTGCTTAATAAATATTCTCCCGAACCATGAAAATTTCACTTCTTCTCAAATAGACATTGGCTTGTGAGTGTGTGCAATTGAGGTTATCATCCCATCACTAACTTGAACCAAATGAAAGCTTACGATGATCTATCCAAATCCTGACCCGAAATAGTCAAATATTTCCTTTCATTTCTCGTGATCCCACTCTTATTTTACAATGATTCCTATGAATCCTAAAAATTACTCTGTTCACCAAAAATCATCAACTGTTAGCACTGCAAAGAAAAAAAAAAGGCATGGCAGGTGTTTTATTGCAAATATGTCTTCAATTTAAAGAGTGTTTAGATTGAGCACTTCAAACCAATGAGGAAATTTATTTATCTAACTTCACACTTGGGTAGCTATCACGTTTCTCGCGATTTTTTTTTCTTTTTTTTTTTTTTGATGAAGAAGAAAAAGAAGAAGAAGAAGAGTTTTGCAATTTTCTTTTCAACTTTTACCCCACAGGTAGCTTTCACACTAAACCCCTTTCATTGGAGGCAACCTTCTTCACCCATTCGAGGTGACGACTTTACACTCTGAGGTAGGTAGCTCTTTCCTGTGGTCCCTCTCCTTATTTCGAACATAAAAGTAAAATTCATTCTCAGCATAGGTCAATGCTTTTTCCAAACTTTTTAAACTCTATCAATAAAAGACACATTCACAAAAAACAGATACCATGCGATTATAACTCCACCTCGCCAACAATTGATGTTTCCAGGTTATTTTGAGCATGACGAATGGATAGAAAAAAAAAGTTAGTTTACTATGGTCTAGAAAGTTAGAAAAAAAATCAACATTTTCAACCTTCAATTTGTGTTCTAGAGAACGATAGTAAATTACCTATAAATGTCCTCAGATACATTTGCCAGATATGCTTGGAGAAGAACAGAACACATTGTTTTTTCTTTTCGAGATCTTGTAGTTTCAGCTAAGTCACACAAATTAAGCTCAATCATATTCAAAAGTTGCTATGTCATGCAAAATCGTCGACACAAATAAAAAAAAAATCACACGCAGACCACAATATGCCACTCCCCCACACTTAAATTCTACATTGTCCCCAATGTAGAAATATAGAAAGCATGAAAAAGAGAAGAAATAGAAACTCCCCTATGGTAAGCAATGAGTCGTGCCGATTTGGGGATGGTGGTTGCACAATGTAGCACTTCTGCGGAATACTTCGACAATCCAAGAGCAAGAGACCTGCAATCAACATATTTACAGAACAAGAAAAACAACAGCTGAAAATATTGTGGTCTTGTTTTTTTTTTTTTTTTTGTGATGACGAGAAATTTATATACAAAGCGACTTTGGGAGTTGACAACCCTCTGAACATCTTGCAGTAGTATTCATATCAAATTAATGATATGATTCCGTCAAGTCTGATCCACATGGAAACTATCTGAATCAGCATACTCTCTACAAAACTGTTTGACAACCAACCTTAATGAAAAAGGTCCTCCATATCGCCACATGACACATAGGTATGTTTACCATTCAATAAAGAACAGCCCCACAAGAACCAACAAATGGGAGAACGTTTAGAGCAGCACGTCCAACTCAGACACTTCTCAAACGAATGAGACGTAGTTTTACATCTTCGGATGGGTGCTAATGATCACGCTCAAAAGTTCTTTGCTCAATGGTTAGGCCATCGAGTTTGGTTTCCAACAGACGTTGTCGTTGTTCCAACAAATTATCAAACTCTCTCACACTGATTGCGAGCTGGCTGTTTCTCCTGATAGACTTTTCGGCCCTGCACCTAATCGGTCCATCCTTGAAGAAAACAACATGTCTATATTGTGAATAAGTTTGATTTCGAGTACAATGAGGTCCCTCTAATAGCTTTCCACATTTAAAGCAACTTTTAAAGCGCTTAGCACGTCGTTTGCGAGCAGATCGGGATGACCCTGCCCCAAAAGCTATGACGTTCCAAAGGGAACGCTCATACTTGTCAACAAGTCGAACAATCTGAATCTTGATATCAAGAGGCATAGAGAAAGAGTCGAGTACTTGTAGAAGAGCAATAATATGCAGATGGGATGCCATAGAAAGAAATGAAAATTTAGTGCACTTTGAGGTATCTGCAAAAGATTTGAAAGAAGAAGGTTAATAGAAGAGAATACAGTTCTTTACGGTCTACTGAAAAAGACCAGTTTAACGCCTTTGGGCGGGATACATAAACCAGTATTCAAGGTATTTTTTTTTATTCCAGAGCGTAACACAGATGTGTTTCCAGAGTTAACTCCGTATTATACCATCGAAGTTAGCTATTCCACATTCATAACCTTAACTCTAAATCCAATTCATTCGGATCTCTTTTTCTTTCGCTTAATTCCTCGGCCAATTGATGATGTGCACTTCTACATGCATTTGTGGTACATAAGATTCTAATTTACGCAATAATTCCTCAATTGATGGTGTAATAAAAATCATTTTTAAAGTATTAGCGAAATCGACTTTTGATGAGCTAAAAATTAGAAATGCCAATAAACCATTGAAATGATTTTGAATGTTTAAAAAGACCAATTGGCTTAGAGTGTAGATTCAACGTGGCCCAAGAAATTATGTAAAAGATCTGCTCCAAAGTTTCAAAACCCCTGGTGTAATACGATAAAAGCATCCGAATGCATTATCATCGGTGTTAAGCGTTCAAACAACGATTTAGCCTTTACCTCAACGCCGATGGTTCTACCATACACTGTTTTAGAGGTGGCACAAGAATACCAATCACTGTTGATCCTCGTGCGTCTGCAGATTGAAGCGGCACACCCTATCAGTCCATGGTAACCTCCTCCGTATCTTATCTTGCCCTTCGATCTCCAAGTATTGTTCGGCCGACTCATCGGGTGCTAGAAGCGTTGGTTGTCCCAATTGATTCCAATCGAAGAGACTTATGACCCTCAATGTCCTCTTTGAACTCCCGATTCGGCGAAGTAGTAGCCTCCATAGGTTGTCGATTTTGCACACTAAAAACTGACACAAGAACACAAAAACAATTAAAAATAACAATATGTACACGTAGTTGTGATTGTGGCTCACATCTTCCTCTGGTTTCACGTCCAGAAACGGCTTAAACGCTTTCTATGAGTCGGGGATAGGCTTCCCATCCAGTTTTCTTATAGACTGGCAAATAGGGTCTTTTAAAGTCAGATTCCCAAGACTATATCGTTCTCGGTCCTTTTTAAATTCACTCCACAGATTGAGAAGTTCGATTTGTACCATTCCACTAGGATGCGTCTCAAGAGTTTGATGGATATCATCCAAAGACTCCTTACTCATGCCATCCTTAATGAAATGTATTTTATCTTCTCGATTTGTGGACACAAATCCAATGGAATGGTTAGCTGAGTTGCAGGTCCATCGAGTGCATTTATAAGGCCATCTAGCATATTTATAGCACACATTCATTCTTTTTGCTCTTCGTTTCTTGGAAAAATTACTTTTGCCTAACCCTGGTGCATATTTAGTACTTAAAGCTGGCATTTCATCTCCTAATTGGACCTTTGCTTCAATCAACCAACGGATATCCTCAGGCATTTCCTTTTCCATCAACATTTTTAACCGTCCTACTCTATAATAGTAAATCTCTTTCAAAGCATTCAAAGGCAATGACGGATAATATTTGTGGATTTTGAAAAATTTGTTATCCATTGAAAATTCAAGTGTTTTGGAGAAGTAGAAGAAAAGAGAGTGCTTAGGTTGCCTCCTAAGTAGCGCCTTTGTTTATAGTCGTTGGTTCGACTATAAATTTTTTTTTTTTTAGTTACGTAACACACGAGAGAAAAAGAAACACTGAAAAAATAATATTAAAACCATCAAAATCAATAAGTATAGTAGATTATCACACTCTCCCATATTTTCACAGATATTGAAGAAGGAAAAAAAAATGAATTACATAATCAATTAATATAAGGAAAAGACATATATATACAAAAATATCACACACATTCATGCTATAAGAAAAATAAATAAAAAGAAAAGAGGAAGAATAAGAAAAAAATCAAGAAGAGAAGAAAATTACCTAATCACTGCTAGAAAGGAGCACTCACAGAGTAATTGAAATTGTGGTTATGGTTTCAAGTGGAGAATGATCTGGATTTATAGTCAAATGAGCACTGTTTCAACTGACAACCATGTATGTAGAGTGTGCTGGAAAGAGTACGATGGGAGGAGTATCTGAGAAGGCGCGTTGACAAATTGTCCATTATCAATAATTAATCCCCACACGTTATCAATAACTATTGCTAATCACCGATTTGTGCGCTATCATGTCTCTTTCCAAATAATTGAATCTCTGGATATCCTCCTTCTACAGTTACAAGGCAACATCTTCCTTAGTACGTTAGATAAAAAAAAATGGAGAAAAAAAAATAAAAATAATAAAAATACCAAAATAAAACTAAAAATGAGAAAAAAATGCTTGGGTTGCCTCCCAAGAGCGCTTTTGTTTAAAGTCGTTAGCTCGACATAGTTCCCATTTGTCAAGTAGGGTTTCTCAAATCCATTGCAGCTCCATTTTGTCTTTGACAGTTTCCTCCGAATGTCTTGATTTCTTGGCGGTCCACCTTGAATTCTTGTCCAATCTTTTGGTTCTCCGTTCCGATGGCTTCCTTCTTTGAGATAAGGTAATTGTGCTTTGACTCCATTTTATGTGGCACGCTAGCTTTGCAATTCAATTAACACATTTCTTGCACAAAAGGGTTAGTCGAATTAATTGCAAAGACAGAACAAGCGTTATTAGGGCGCAATGAGCCATCAAAAATATTAAAGTTCGCTTTTTCCTCATCAAATTCCATGGATAGTGTACCCTCATAGACATCAATTTTAGTGCGAGAAGTGTAAAGAAATGGACATCCCAATATGATAGGTGTAGGTTGAGGTGAATGTTCATCAGCCATATCAAGCACGTAAAAATCAGCAGGGAAAACTAAACCATTTATTTTGACTAGCACATCTTCTATCACTCCATCCGGGTATGCATTGGTACGATCAGCTAGTTGCATAATTACGTGAGTTTCTTTCGGTTTTCCTAAATTTAGTGAAGCATACAAGGATCTAGGCATGACATTTATGGATGCTCATAAATCTATAAGTGCTTTGTCAATGTGGTGATTGCCTATGGTGCAAGGGCGGTGAACATACCAGGTCTTTGCATTTTGGAGGCAACTTATTACGGAATCTTCTTTGAAAGCGGTTTCTCCCATTTTGATTATTTCATTTCCTTTCAATTTCCTCTTATTAGTGCAAAGATTCTTTAAAAACTTAGCATAGCGTGGGATTTGCTTGATTGCATCTAACAATGGAATGTTGATTTCTATTATTCTAAATGTGTCCAAAATTTCTTTCTCCTTGTCATCTTTGTTGGTTTTCGCTAATCTACTCGGAAAAGGGGGAGGAATTGTTTCAGCATTGATATGAGAGTTAGGACTTACTTCCTTTTCAAGCTTTTCTTCTTTGTCTTCATGTGTGGGAACTTCTTTGTGTGGGTTCTCTATCTCTTTTCCACTCCTTAAGGTTATAGCACTGGCATTCTTTGGATTTACCTCAGGTTGAGATGGTAGCTTTCCTGCAGATTGTGCTTCTAGGCGATTGATGGCGGTTGCCAAGCTGACTCATTTGATTTTCCAAGTTTTGAATGGTTGCCTTTGAATCTGTTGAAATTTCACGGTGTTAGTTGCTAATGTTTTCACCATATCCTCGAGAGACATACGATTGTTGAGGTTTTTGTTGAAATTGCCCTTGGGGTTGAAAATTCCGATGTTCTTTGGAATTGGCCTTGAGGTTTGTTAGGGAAGAATCCTGGGTGTTTGTTGGTTCCATAACTCAGATTGGGGTGATCTCGCCATCCTTGATTATAGGTGTTTGAGTATGGATTGTACTGTTGCCTTAGGAATGGAAAATTGCTTGCTGAATTCACTTGTTCATTGTTATCCACTTGTAGAACAGGACAAGCATCTGTAGGATGTCCTAGGTTTGTGCATATGCCACATGCTTTGACTTGTGGATTGTTTCCTACAAAAATTTGTTTGAGAAAATAGGTTAGTTCAGAGAGTTGGTTTTCAACATTGGAGTTACTTACCTCATTTACTCTTCGAATGTTCGTTTCCCGGTCTGTATTGAATTGTTTAGTGTTCTCAGCCATGTTTGAAATCAATGTTCTTGCTTCAGCAGCGGTTTTGTTCATCAGAGCTCCTCCACTAGCAGCATCAACCATATTTACATGCGATTGACATAAACCTTCATAGAAGTATTGCACTAGGAGGTTTTCACGATTTGGTGATGCGGGCAGCTTGCAATGAGCTTTTTGAAATGCTCCCAATACTCATAAAGAGTTTCTCCATTGTTTTGGCGTACTCGGAGATATCTTTCACGATATTTGCGGTCTTTGAAGTTGGGAAGTACTTTTCGAGGAAAAGTTGCTTCATTTGATTCCATGTTGTGAGTGAATCTGGTGGTAAAGTGTATAACCAATCTGTTACAGCATCTTTTAGTGAAAATGGAAAAGCTCTGAGCTTGATTTGCTCTTCAGTGATGCCCGGGGGTTTCATACTATCCACCACATGAAACTCCTTCAGGTGTCGGTACGGATCTTCGCCGGATCGTCCATGAAAAGATGGTAGAAGATGTATCAAACCGGATTTCAGCTCGGAAGTTTTACCTTCTTCTACGGTTGGAAAAGTTATACACAATGGTTGTTGAGTAACTTCAGGAGTTGCCATTTGTTTAAGAGTTCTTTCATTGTTGTTATCAGCCATTTCTTGTTCTTGTTTTGCTTGTCTTATTCGTCTTCGAATGGATTTCTCGATTTCCGGATCGAAACTTTCAAGAATTCGATTAGTAGATCGAGTATTATGCATACAAGTGATTTTTTTTTTTAAAAAAATTAATTAATAAAAGCAACTAAATTGGTTAACCGTTCCCCGGCAACGGCGCAAAAAACTTGGGCGTGTTGTCGCAGTATGCCAAAATTTATTTTATTTCCTTACTCGATTTCAAAACTACAAATTAATGTAGAAATGGTAAGTAAGGGTCGAACCCAATAGGAACGGTGTTTAATCTAGTTGTTCTTATCAATTAATCTAGAAATAGGGGTTTTGTGAAGTTGGATGAAATTCGAAAATAAAATGGCAAAATAAAAGAGATGAAAATGAAACAATTGAAGATATATCTAGTTCTCGGGTTCGGTTGTGTCAACATCTTGTGTTTATCTTTCCCATGCAACGTGTACTATCCCTTCTTCAATTTATCAACTCCAATTAGTCAATACGATCTGATTAACGAATTCTTCCTTAAGTGTATTAAATTAAAGTGAGTTCTTTAACTTAACGTCTAACTATTGGACAATCCTAAACAAGTTCTTAGGATTTAATGCAATGCTAGTGTGAAATGAACAAGAAGAATGAGTTGAATTAGATAATCAATTTCACAAATTTGAATTAATACATCTAAGTTGATTTATTAACAAATATGCACGATATTCGTTTGCTACTGTGGATTGGAATCTAGTGACAATTACGGATCAAAAGTTCCAATCCTAGCACATAACTTGAACTTAAAGATTAATTGATTCAATTGGCCAAAGTGAATGCAATAATCACATAAATTCAAAACGGGTTTAAAAGCATAACAAATCACTAAATTGAAGTAGAAGAATAGATAAAACGTTAGCAAAGAGTTAGAAAAGATAACAACATGATATTTGAACACAACGTCCCCCTCGAACTAGATAGAGAAGTCTAACTACTCATATTAGCGGGTATCACCACTGCTATATGATAGATTATACTTCACTATCTCAAGTAATATATACAAACTATAGAAATCACGTAAATAATGCTAAGAATTAAATAGAGAAGTCTAACTACTCATATATGCGGGTTAAATACTTATAACGGCGTAACGCCGTGTATCACCTCTACAATATATGAGAAATTATCTTTCTCAAACATGAAAAATAAAAGAAGAAGAGAAATTAGTGAAGAAATGCTCCGCTAATCATATTCACGGCCGAAGTATCGTCGATTGATTAATCGAACCTAAATTTAGGTTTTTACTTCCATCGGAATATGAAAAACTAAGAGCTTTCAAGTTAGAACTAAGAACAAATGATGAAGAGAATTTTATTGAGGAGAAAATTGGAGAGAATCACAAGCTAATTCTCTCTACAAAGTTGTGTCTTCCTTCCTTACAAATGCCTCTATTTATAGGCAAAATTTCAAAAGAAAATATAATAAAAAATTACACTCATGCACCATCATGGGTTTATTAAATTGTATCCACCAAATCATGATAATGGAATTTCATCATGGTGTAGGTAAACATCTTATCTTGCTTTGGAATTTCATTATGGTGTAGGTAAATATCTTATCTTGCTTTTGCAATTGGAATTTCATCTTTTGGATATTTTAATAGAAAGTTATGAATTTTCTACCAAAACATGGCCCAAAGAATCCTCTATTCAGAATAGTCACGGTTTTACCCATTTTTGACCACCATAATGTCCGAATCATCTGAAGTCATGGACACCAAAGTTGTAGCCTTTGAGTCTACTTTCCACAGGAGCAAGAATCAGGTCAATTCGATTTTTGTAGCTCAAGTTATGGTCAAATTACTGCACTGCGCCAGTAAATCCGAGTTGCTGATTTTTTTACACTTTAGTCATTTTTCTTCAAACGGCCATAACTTTAACTTGGAAACTCCAATTTGGGATTCGGAAGAAGTTTGGGAATCTTCTTTTGATGTTCTTAAACATTGGCACAAGAAAAATTATAAAAATAACTTTTCATAAATTGCAACGGAGGCCCTCCATCTTTGATTCGCTTTCATTTTGGTCCCGAGTTTCCGTTTTCATTCGATTTTCATCCATTTTGACTCCTTTTGATTCTTTGTGACCCTAAACACCATAATAAAGGAAAAACACATAAAACGGAACATATAACACTAATAAAATACACAAATACATAAAATAGAAGAGTTATTTAAGTGTTTTTCGAGCACTTATCATTAATATATAAGAAGCGATCTAAACTCCAACTTATCACACAAACCAATAAATGAAATGAAAATCATTGGATATTCTCTTACACGCTTATGAGCGACTTGATAACCAAATTTCTGTTTTGATTGGCCAATGAATCCATTACTTATACTGTATTGGTTGAGGGCTCAATGACAAGCAATAACCAGTGATGACTAACAAATGTGGCAATTAGTTTTTTAGTAACAGATGTATGAATTTCGAACTTATAACATTCACAAATTAAAGTGTGAGTGATCTTACTCTTGGTGGTACGGTGCCAAAATATATTTCTGACCACTTAAGTTGCACAACGCATCATTGATGTAGCGTGAAACATCCGTATGTTGAGATCTAATCATAACTCCAGCTATTAGCTACGGATTCATGAAACCAAATGGTATTTCATACAAGTTGCCGGTTCGATGAATGTACCTATTACATAAAATACGAATTTAGAAGTTTATTACATGACTGAAAAGTAAAAGAGTCATGTAAGTTCAAATGGGAATTGAAATCTCACAATTGAAATACTTCCAAAATAGGAGCACTCAACCATTTCATCGCCATGAATTCGGCAATATCAGTAACAGTAACAAAGATATCGGTGTCAGATGATCCAGGAAATAAGTCATCGAGTGGGACCTCCAATATATCATTATCAGTAGGCATCATATTGATCAAATCGACCAATAGCTTGCAAGAGTTAGGAAGACCCTGGTACGTTGCTTCATCAACGAGATTGCGTTGTGCAGTTGCTGACATAGCAAAACTTTGAGGCTTCTTCTATTTGCCGGCTCAATCCTTCTTCTTACGTACAGCAGGATCCTACAATGATAAAATAGGCATTACAACGTTACATGAAAGGATTCTAAAGTATTAACTACTATGAATGCTATTAGATAATTTTCAAACAAATAAAATAGTAAAAAACTATTAGAAACCGTCTATTAACTTACATTTTCCAACTGAACCTGGCTTTTAGGCCACTGAACAAAACTTCCCATGGCATCCCCTAACACCACTAAGTCGTCTCGAACTGAAAGGGAAAGAGGCAACTCACGATATTGTTCAGGAACCATATCAATCCGCACCTTTACATTTCCTTCCATAAGTTGGCAACCATGCACAACCGTATTTTCGGTAATAGGATAGCAAATCACCTGTGCGACCTGTTGTATCTGGCCTTCATGTGGTAGGCACAGCATACAATCAGTAATTTTCTGTTAGTCCCAAAAATTATCAAGCAACAACTATTGTTAGTTGCTACAATTATTGTGAAGCTGATTATCTATACTATTTTAAAAATAAGTAAAATTAATTAATTATTTATATATAGTATTGTAAAAGCAAATAATTTAAACAAAATATCGTAATGGCGATGAATGGATCTGGCACACCCGAGACATGACAAACACTGCTATTACTCGCAGGTCTAGTATTGGCCATCATTGCTCCTATCCCAGTAGGTACTTGGATACCTAGTTGAATGAGGGTATCAACAACTCTCTGCTAAACCCTACTATCAAATTCGGCATTTAGTTGACTTTGAACTTCCCGTGCGACCCAGCTGTCTAAATCTTCCCGATCCAAGTTGTATTTCTTCGATTGTTCAGATGGTTTTTCAAAAACTGACCTCACACCACCTGCGTATCCATCGAACGTCCTCGGCCGGCCCGGATGATCCTCTTTCCCTAGAGGTGCTGAAAGTATGTCGTGCTATTTGGTCGGGACAAATGTTCCCTCCTCAACTTCTTTAGATTTATCCACCTATTCCAATCAAAGGTAAATTAAGTATTAACAGTTATCATTGGTTAAATAATCAATTATATGTACAATTAGAAAGAAATACTTACAATCTTGTCATAAACATCCATAATACCATGGGGATATATCAAAGTTCCATCGGGGTGAACGTGCAATCTTGCTCGTAAGTAATCCCATGAACGATCACTGTGCAAAATGGAATCGCTAACAGACCCGGAGGATGATAGGTGCCCTAAGGGGTCATTCTGTGCCCACACCTCCTTCACTCTGCGTTAGCCTGCGGACCCCATATGATGCGGATACTTATTATGTGATTGACTCTCCCTTGCATTCTCACTTGTGGCCTTCAAGAAATTAAAATACTATTATTGATCAATATGGTGGAGAAGACTCTTAGAGAAAAAATGAAAAGAATGATTGCATAGTTAATTGTAATAACTAGAGAAGTATACCTCAAATTCTTTACTCATCGCCCTTTCTTTGAATTACTCCCAATCTTCAGTGGTAATGAAGTTATAAACATCAATTGGGGAGTCATTTCTTTTTTCCTTATTGCGAATCCACTTCTGCACGAGTTTATTCTTAAAATTTCTCATTCTACGCCCAGCTTGTGAAATAACTTTCTTCTTCAGTTTGTCATCTTTCAAATTGCACGTTGTCTGTAATGTTTAAAAAATTCAACTCTTAACCTTTCTAATACGAAAATAAGTGTTAATCACATTCACAATTGTAATTTGCATTTTATTACCTTAATATCTTCCCAAATGGCATTCTTTAGGCCTGTTTCCACATGTCTCCAATCAGTATAATTTATATTTACCTTTGAGCGTGCAATTACACCAATATAATGTCGGAATCCAGTGCCACGTACCCCCATCGGCCGATCTAGGTCATCAAAATCATCACCTGTCAAATGAATACTCTTTCTCTTCCACTTCGACATAGTCGTCAGTCCTCTCGACCGTCTGGTGTTGCTGTCAACACACGGTTCTCCTGATGTAGATGAAGATCTGGAATCCGACATATTTTTGTCCTATCAGCACGTGCATGTACATTCACAAAAATATTAATAATCACGATAATAATAAATAAGATGCTGCAATGAATAAGAATGAAAAATATTACAACTGTTGTAGTTCGAAATAACATATGGCGTGCAAATAAATTTAAATTGTAAATAAATAGCAATGGAATAAAATTTAACTTACCAATATATAATAACACCGGTTGATCATTCCACGTACTCTCCCTCTTGATGGTCCGAATGCAGATAATTTGTTCCGGTGTTGTGTTCTTGAGGATCTAATATAGGAAATTCAGTTGAAAATAGAGGTGTTTCATCCCAGTGGTCATATTCATCTTCATCAACCACATCACCGATCCCAACAATGCGTCGCTTCCCTTGGAGGACAATTGACCACTTTGCATCGCTCGGATCGGTAATGTAAAGCACTTGCTTAGCTTGTGATGCAAGTATAAATGGATCATTCCGACTTCCAACCAAAGAAAAATTTACCCTACTGAGACCCAATTTGTCAATCGATACACCCCGGGTGTTATCCACCGACTTGCATCGAAATACGTACATTTGAAACTTCGTGTAATCAAGTTCCCAAATTTCTTCAATTATACCGTAGTACGTATCGACCCTATTATTAGTCGATAATTGCCACCGTGATACTCCACTATTTTGCATCATGCTTTTATCATCTTGACCTTTTGTATAAAATGTATACCCGTTAATCTCATATCCCTGGTAAGATATCACACGCGATGCGTGTCCGTAAGCCAACCACTTCACCGTCTCTTCAATCATTTCCGGCGCATGCGTCAACCGATTCATAACTTTAGTTTTGAACCATTTTGGGAAACAACGATTATGTTCACCAACCAACCACCTTTCGCCTTTCAAAGGATTTTCCGCCTTTAAAACTACCATGTGCTCATCGAAGTATGGTTGAACCACAACAAGATGATGCAAAACGAGAAGATGAGCTTTGGCTAGGTCTTCAGCAGTGGGATCGATCGCCTTGCGTCCAACAATGCCCTTACCGTCAAGCCTTCCCTCATGTCGAGATATAGGAATACCAATAGGTTCGACTTTTGCTAGGTAATCAGTACAAAATTCAATGACTTCTTCAGCAACATAACCTTCTACGATACTGCCCTCTAGTCTAAATCGATTTCTCACATATCCCTTCACGACACCCATAAACCGTTCAAATGGATACATATTGTGCAAGAATATCGGACCTAACTGCTTAATTTGTCGAACCAAATGAATAACCAAGTGCACCATGACATCGAAAAAAGATGGTGGGAAATACATTTCAAGTTGACATATGGTCACAACAACGTTTTCCTGCAGTCTATCTAACTCATCTGGATCAATAACCTTACTGAATATTGCATTGAAGAAAAAGCAAAGTTGCGTAACTACGCGCCTAACATTTTCAGGCAATATACGGCGAATAACGATCAGCAAAAGCTGCTGCATCATAATATGACAATGATGAGATTTCAATCCAACCAACTTTAAGTCCTTCATCGACACAAACCGCGGGATATTTGATGAATAACCTGATGGAACTTTCACCCCTCTCAAACATTCACAAAAAAATTGTTTTTCTTTCTTAGACAGAGTGTAGCAAGCCGCCGGTAAGAATGGGCGCTTCCCCGTCTCTTCAGTAGGTGCTAACTCTGGCCTTATTCTCAAATCCACCATGTCCTTTCTAGCATTGACAGAATCTTTCGTCTTGCCTGTAATGTTTAGCAACGTTCCGATGATATTTTTGCAAACATTCTTCTCTACGTGCATGAAATCGATACAATGTCTCACCTCTAAATACTTCCAATAAGGTAAATCCCAAAAAATCGATCTCTTCTTCCACATACTTTTTTTAGTCTGCTTAAAAGTCTTACCGAACTGAACTGAAATATCTTTAACTCGTTTGAAAACTTCTTCCCCGGACAACGACAATCGTTGCGACCGGTTCTCGGTTTTCCCATTGAAATCCTCTTTATTTTTTCGATATCTATGATTTTTTGGAAGAAAAATCCAATGATCCATGTACACATTTTTCTTGCAATTATTCAAATATAGGCTACACGTGGCATCCTCGCACACGGGACATCCCTTACCACCTTTAATTGTATAACCCGAC
This sequence comes from Jasminum sambac, assembly GCA_018223645.1. Taxonomy (NCBI): domain Eukaryota; kingdom Viridiplantae; phylum Streptophyta; class Magnoliopsida; order Lamiales; family Oleaceae; genus Jasminum; species Jasminum sambac. The sequence continues at coordinate 15,959,201 of CP073644.1, forward strand.
AAGTTACCAAAAGTTGGAAGATCATTTATGGTACAAAATAGCATTGCACGTAAATTAAAATTCTTCCGACGATGAGCATCGAACACCTCCACACCCTCCTCCCACAACCTCCTTAGATCATCAACTAGAGGTGCTAAATACACGTCGATGTTATTCCCAGTTGTTTCGGACCTGCGATTAGCAATGGCATCATCATGTATTTGCGCTTCATAGATAGCCAGTGAGGGAGATTATAGATCACTAATAGTACCGGCCATGTGCTATGCCGACTGCTCATGTCGCCGTGTGGATTCATTCCATCTGTACATAATCCGAGACGAAGATTCCTATCTTCATCCCCAAAATCTCGAAATCCCCTATTGAAATTGCACCATTCACGGGAATCAGCCGGATGTCTTAGTTTTCCATCCTTTTTCCTCCCTTCTGCATGCCACAACAATTTGGCTGCATCATCTGCATTTGCAAACAAATGCTTAAACCTTGGAATGATAGGTAAATACCATAATACCTTTGCTGGAGGGCCGTTCTTGCCCGCGCAACTATCATTGCCATTCTTTCTCTTATACCTTGATACCCCACACTTCCGGCACACATTCAAATCTCTGTACTCATTCCGATACAATATACAATCATTTGCACAAGTGTCTATCTTCTCAGTCTCCATACCCAATGGGCATAACATCTTTTTTGCCTTATACGTTGAGTTAGGCAACTCATTATGATCTGGAAGCATATCTACTAAAAGCTCCAATAACGCCGTGAAACTCTGATCACTCCACGCATTTTTCGCTTTCAAACTTAACAATTTGAACACAGCTGATAACTTGTTGTATTTTACACAACCAGGGTATAAAAGTTTTTCGGAATCGGCAAACAATTTTTCGAACTCATGGGGCCTATCAATGAAATCATCTTGCACGTCACGCAACATTTCATCCAAACGATCGTACTCCACATTCATATCTATATTTTCCTCATGACCGTCGTTGCCACTGCCCAACTTATTTTTATTAATATGCCCACCACCATTGTCATCACCAAGATTGCTACCACTACTCGTAGCAGCCACTATTTGCTCACCATACCAAAACCAACACGTGCAACCTATCTTAAACCCATTTTTAAACAAATGGTTTCTCACTTCCGCAGGGGTGTCATAACCAAGAGTATTATTACACACTGAACAAAGGCAAACAATCTTATCTTTCTTATATTTCCTTCTGTCATCCTCAGTGCATTTCAAAAACTCAGTAACTCCATTTACATATTGAAGAGAAGTATGATCTCTATACATCCAACCCCGATCCATTTCGAACGACCTATAGAGTTATTTTTCCACAATTAACCATGTAATAATATCATTACGTATAGTCTTGTTATTTTTCGATTATTAAGCGTGTAATGTTCTAAATCTGCGTTATAACTCCATATCTAATCGAAATGGTAGGGGCCTAAACCATTCGTCATCTATCTACGTAATATCGAACTGTGATTTTTTGTGTAAAACCAGTATAGTATTTTACTGTAAATTTCGGCAGCATCTCCCCTTAGTTCTCCTAAGTGTGCAATTCACATAAAGCGTAATTCATACCCGGAGAACAAAGGAGGATACTACTGAAATTAACGTAAATACATAACCGTCTACACAAAATATTAAATTTGTCACAATTTGATTTACGCAGATAGATGACAAACTCTCAATTGGGAGAATTCAAAGATAATCTTGTGCATCTTAAACTGAGCAACGATGCGCGCACAGTTAATGACATACAAGATTATCTTCAAACGGTCTTCTAAGCTCAATGCATGCGTGTGAAGTGCGGTGTAATACAATAAATAAAATCAACCAGGATAACAAAAAGATGAAAAAGTACTTCGACAATTTGATTTATTTACACCACAAAACTAATAGAATGCCTATATTATTTAAAATGATATTAAATAGTGCTATTCTTAAACCAATTGCTATAATTGTAATAAATTACAGTCATTCTAATTATATAAATATAATGACTTCGAAATTATTATTACTTTTATTGAAATAATATTATTCTCATGATCATTTCTAATAAATTATGTTTATATAAAATTAATTTTAATTTATTTATTACATATTAAAATATAGTTCAACATAATTTATAAATATTACATGCATTATTTTATCGTACGTACATAGAATACAAATTACTATAATTTTAATAAATTATAATTAGTATAATTATATAAATATAATAAATACGAAAATGTTATTACCTTAATTTATTGAAATAATATAAAATTATTCCCATGCTATTTTTTATTAATTTATATCCATATAAATTTAATATTAATTTATTTATTACGTATTAAAATGTAATTCAAGATAATTTATAAATATTGCATGCATTATTTTTTCATGCATAGAATATACTAATTAAATTAGGAACGCATCAAAAAATTAAAAATAATATTGTGTCATAAAATATCAATTTTAATAACCATATTAATAATTCATTTTTCAATTTTTTCTTATGAGTTATTTATAATTCCTCCAAAATTATTCAATAAAATTACTTAACTAAATAATACTAACCAATCTACCTATCATAATACACTAACTCAACTATAATATATATAAATCCCAAGTATATGTCCATTGCAACAAATAATATAGGGAAATTTGAACAAAAAACATATCTAATAGCGACAAATTAACAATAGAATTTGGGGATGGTATTTTCTAACCTTCAAAATACGAATATATATCACCAATTGATGGGAAGAGGACAAGCTTTCTTCAAATGTGGCTTCAACAACAACCAAAATTGCCCCAAATCCGATTTCAACAAAATACCTACAATTTCGCATGTTAAATTCCTCAAAATACTCGAAATTTGGAGAAATACATCAATGGGAAGATTCTCACTTCAAATATAGCTCCAACCCATGACCAATTTGCAGCCAAATGCGTCTAAATGATGGAATTCCGGTTGAATTTAGCCATTTTGCAGTGTATTTCTTGAACTTGCTGCTGGTTTTCGTGAATATTGGGGATCTTCATGGCCGATTATGTTTTTTTTTTATTATTATTAATGTTTAGTTTAGGGTGGCGATTGTACTACAACCGCCACCCTAAGTTATTATACAGTGGCGGTTGTGTAGTTACAACCGCCGCCCAATGTTATTATTTTTTTTAAAATTCTTTGACTTAGGGTTGCGGTTGTGTGTACAACCGCCACCCTAAGCTTTTTATTTTTTTATTTTTTTAAAAAAAATTTGATGGTTTAGGGTGGCGGTTGTGTTTACAACCGCCACCCTAAATGTTTTATTTATTTATTTATTTTTTAATTTGTTGATTTAGGGTGGCGATTGTGTATACAACCGCCACCCTAACTGTTATAATTTTTTTTTTTTTTTTGTTTAGGGTGGCGGTTTTGTGTACAACTGCCACCCGATCCATACCATAGGGTGGCGGATTTGAACACAACCGCCACCCTTTCTTCAGTACAAGAACTAATGGTGGCGTTTTCATTAAAAACGTCACCTAATCGGCGTCTCCTTAAGCTAATTGTGTACTAGTGATATAATTTAATGGATTTTTATTAATTTTTAATAGATTTCTACAGATTTCCACAGAATCCATAAAAATCTTCATTGGAGTTGGAAGGACTTTTATTTCAAATTTTTTGTGGATTCTTTAGAATTCATTTGATAATGTAGATTTTCATTTCATAAAGTAAATATTATTAATTTTATTGAATTATTTAGGACACTATTTAATTTTATTGTGAATTGCAACTTATAGAAATAAATGATCAACATATATAACAACAAACTACATTTTCATGTCTATACAATACTTTTCTTTAAAAATAATATTTTTTCTTAACTAAAAATATGCATAGCTATTGTAAATGGAAATTTCACAATGTTTTGATATAATTTAATGAGAAAAACTAAAAAGTCATCTCATGTTTAATCGGTGTGTCAAAACATATATCAAGTTATTAAAGTAAGGAATCGATATAAAGTATTTAATTATATATTGTAAAATTTTTTACAAGCTTTTGTAAATAATTATAGTTTTCATGAAAAGTGGAAGAAAAATAAGATAAAAATGTCAAAAGAACTTTTTTACATCATTCCATTGTAAAATTAAGAAAAAATGGAAAAAAATCAAGAATAAAAAGCGATGAAAGATGGTTAGTGGTGGTGGTGGTCGTCGTGCCAGGGGTAGCGGCGATAGTGGTGGGATGGTGGCAATGGTGGTGTGATGGCGGCGACATTGATGTGGTGGTGGTGATAAATAGGAGTTCATCAAAAGTTTAGGAGTGAATGATAGATTTTATATGATAAATTATATTTGTATTTCGTGCTAAAAGTTAAGTATTTAGATAATTGCATTAAAATCCTTAAAAATTCAAGATAACTTTGAATAACTTATAATTTTATAGGATTTTCAAAAGTCTTCATTGAATACTTTATTACTTTAATGGACTTTTGAAGAGTCCATAAAAATTTATAATAAAAATTTATATTGAATGCCTAAATTGAATACGCCACCCGAACACCCTAATTTGAGCTTGATAATGTTAGTACTGTTTTTATTTTTTATTTTTTAATTTTAAGTTTTCCAAAAATTGTGAAGTTGTGATTAGTTACAATTGTTATCCATGTGACAACTGATATGCTAGAATCAAAATACAAAATAATAAATTAATATATAATTTAAAAAAGAGGAAAAAAATATATAATTTCTACCAAACATTTTTATTTATTTCTTATAAACGTTTTTAAAAAATGATGGTACTAAAATAGAGAAAGTCTAGCCATTTTTGAAAATGTTGTTATATCTATATATTATTGTAAAGCGGTAAAAAAAAGGTAGGAGGTATGTCTAATTACCTCATTCTTAAATAAAGTAAGAAAATTTCCAATAATGTAAAATCTAATAATATAATTATAGAAAAATATAGTGTGAATATAGTTATCCCTCGGATATATATATATATATATATATATATATATATATATTAAAATCGAAAAGGCCGGAGGTGGCGGGGAACTATTTACATCACGATCAATCAAATTTTGTAGGTCAATTATTAATTTAGACCGACCGAAACAACTCAAAGGCCTTGGTCTGTGCACTATTAAATTTGACTAACTTTTTCTCTTTTATTATGTTCAATCACTTATACAATTATTTTATATTTTTTAATAATACATTTTTCTTAATTTTTAATCTTATATTTAACATGTAGTTCAAATAACAAAATTTTAATATGGGGATAACAGAGGATTGATCCCCTCCCCATATGAGGAGGCTCCCAACGCCACATGTCCCTCCAACCCCACTTGAAATTCCCTTCCAATTAGAGGAACATGTGGAGTGAGGAATCTTGCCATATAGGGAGGAGATCACTTGTGAGGGATAACAAAGGCCTAATTGTTGAGTCAATGACCAAACCATCCTGCTTAAATTAACAGCCCAACTCATTACTCACGCAGTCATTAGTTGACTTGCATAACAAACTTACCTTCTCTCTCCGTGTCCGCTTTATGACTCCTTTTTCCTAAATCAGATTCAGTTAACTCCCTAATCCTAATATAAATCCCCAATAAACATCAAATCAAATCAATTCATCATCATCTGTAAAAGTAGACCCTCACATAAATGGCGTCTGGAGTGTTACAATTAAGGCCGGTCGCAGTGATTAAATCTAGTATTAACGCCGATGACCGGAAAACTGGAGCTAGGAAAACGTCATCGTCTCACTGGTGGGCCCCTCTATTCGGATTCTCGTCGGACCCCGACTATGTACACTCCGACGATAGGAAGAACAGTCCGGATCCGACCCAGGTGAGGACGCGGTTCACTCCAGGCTCGTTCACCGACGAAAAGGCGAAGCAGCTCCGGCGGATGACGACTAGTACGCCGTCGTTTCACGATATGTATCATTCTGCAATCGCATCCAGGCTCGCCTCCGATTTCACCGACCGGTCTACTCGTGAGTGATGTAATTTTTAATTAATTAATTTGTATTAAATATTAAATATGTTATAATATCTGTATAAAATTGTAGCATTAAGGTGCGTGATGATGTAGAGATCTGATGCATAAGCTTGTAGTAAATTAGTAATATTTTAATCAATATGCCGGGTGTATATGAAATCAAAATAATACATTAATTAATCTTGTAATCGTTACTCTGTGTGTTTGTGGTTATAATAATATTGTTAAACCAAATTAATAATAATGTTATAACAATGTGATGGGAGTTGGTTTAATGGAAAGTATACTTTTTTATCGGTTAATATCGAGATATGTCTCCACCACTATGATTCCCATTTTGTATTTTAAAAAAAAGATATAATGTTATAATGATATTGATTATGAAGCCTTGCTTATTATTGCATAATAATGTGTGATGTTAGGAAAATGTTAAATCACCATATGGTAATTGACATGTGTAGTACCCACTACTTCGGAAGTGCTTTGATGGGTTGAATAACAAGGTCATATTACATCTACAATATCAACTAATTAGTTATGATCTAATGCCAATTAACTGACATTATAAGATGTCAATTAGTGCCGGATGGACGCTAACTCCCCCACCCATTATCAGGGATTGGGTGGGTGTGTGAACACGTATTGGCAATCCGGCATTAGTTTGCATTAGATCATTGGTCGTCAACTAATGTAGAATTCATTATGTTGTTGTATTATAATTTGAGGTAGTATAATAATTGATTTGCAATTTAAGATATAATCTTATATAGAACTCTAACTTACGAACCACTTGATATTACATAATGAGCGATAGATAGCCATTATTTTTTGACCGGAGAATATAGGGGAGGGGAATTGAGCCCTGTAAGAGTTTGAATCCTTTACTACTATACCAATCCTTTTGATCCCTAATAGATCGCCATTATTGCACACCATGAAATTAGTAGTCTTCATTGATTTACGATTTGATAAATTGATAGAGTTCAATGTTACGCAAACTCGTGCTAAATCTTAGTGTTAGCCTTGATGTATCCCCATCCTCATTGATGCTCCCTTCGTCCCACAAAAATAGATCAATTCTTCTTTTTTGGATATTCCAAATTATAACCCAATTACCGTCATTATAATATATTTACATTTTTTTCTTTTCATGTTGTGCACTTAGTCATAAATGTATTTTTTGTTTTTTGAAACGATAAATGTTATTTAACAAATAACATTTTGTATTCTTCACTAAAATTGTATTGAAAATTTTAAGTTAATTAAATGTCATCTTTAATTGAATAGGGGTATATAAAAAACAGCAAAGAGCATCTCCAATTAGAGTGAGATAGAAATTAAAAAAAAAAAAAAAAGGAGGAAAAAGTGAAAATGAGGAAAGAGATAAAAATAAATTTTAAAAAAATAATAAAATAACGGGGAAGGGTGTGTAGATGGATGTGTAATTTTGCAAATGGCACGGGAATTGATGAAGAAAAATTGAGAAAAAAATAAGATAATTGAGAAAAAAGTGATTTAGAAAACTAGGATCCACAAGAAAAAATGTATCTTTCTCTCTCTTAATAAATATTGCAATGTAGAAAGTAGCACTGAAGATGCTCTAAGTGTTTTTTTTTTCTTTTTTTCATTTCAATTACATTAAATGCAATTTTTTAATTTGTATGAAGTAACGAGTGTGTCTATCTTTATGGGATGAAGAAAGTACAATTAAGCCATGCAGCCAATTTTGATGAGAAAAAAAATTTCTTGTGGTCCAATGAATTGACAAATTCAATGTTACGTAATCCCGTACGTGTTAAATGTTGGTGTTAGCCTTCATGTATCCTGTCCTCATTCATACAGTTAGGGATGTGTTTGCATTGGCTTATTTCTACCTAGAACTCACGTCCTACTAAAAGTAAAATTCAAACATGAATATTAGTAACACATTTCAAATTATCTACATATTTTATAGTCTCCATCACTATTCATCATTCACATGGCCAAATTTTAGAGAGAGAGGGAGGGACGTGAAAAAAAAAAAAGAAGGAAAATGGATCCTTTGTGAACTGTTCTGGCCTTTAACTTTTTGCTCTAGGTGTTTTTATAATTTTATTTTTTGAAATTTATTTTCATTTCGCATATTTTATGAAATTTATCAAGTTTTATACATTTTAATTACATATTCTTGCAAAAATCAAATATTAGAATTGGATCAAATAAATATTAACTTGAATGCACAAAAGTATTAGCATAAAAGAAGTATCATCCATTTTACGATATTTTATTATCCATGACACTATTTTTTGTTAGTGTTGCAATGAAAGATGCAAAGTGAATTTTTAAGTTGAAATCCAACGAAATTCTAAATTTAATTGAAAAACTGGATATTGATTTTGTCTCTATAAAAGACAGTTATAAGTGCATCAATTGAATATCAATGATTCACAAACTGAATTATTCAAAGCATACACTTCATCAGTCACAAATACATAGTGGTTTTTTTTTCTTTCAGATATCCTGGATATTTAGGCTTGTTTATTTTTTAAGAAGTTTAATTTACAGTAGCTTATTAATAAACCCCTATTTAATCTACTTGGTTTTAAATATTAGTTTCAAATTGTATTCATTAAATAATGATAGATTAGAAAAACTATTTGCAAAATGTATCATTAAATTCACTATATTCAATTTTTGTGATATTTTTGAATACGAGGAAAAATGATTTGTTGATTCTTTTTGCAAGAATGAGCTAAGGAGGCTTAAATGAAGCAGTTCAATGCACGGTCTAAATGTTTCAAAAATGGTTTCTTCATCAAGTGAAGAATGTTGGGGTGATTTAGAACCATTTTGAATTTTTGGGGGCTCAAGAAATTGGACTAGACAAATTGGTTGTGTTCTTTATTATTGATATATGTTGATGGATGTTAAACTTGTGGTTCAAACAATCTTACAACTACAAAATAATAACGCTTGGATTAATTGATGAATACATCAGAATTAGGTCATGAATAAGGACAAGGCATTAGTTGGATTAAAAAATAACCAAACTTTTCATGTGGTATTATCATACTGATACGTTATAGTGATTGACTTGCAGTTTAAAATATTATCTTATATAGAACTTACGAGTCATTAAATATTATATAATCATTAATTAGTGTTATAGATCACCATCACCTATGAATATTATATCATGCACCATGAAATTAGTAGATTTGATTGATTTATGATCCAATGAATAGACAAACTTCAATGTTACTTAAACCCGTGTGAATGAGCCTTGTTCTAACCTCTTCCCATTCTATACAATTAAGTCACGCGGCCAATTTCAATGAAAGAAACAAAATTCCTTTGGACCATCTGTGGGGCTGACCTGGTCCTGAACTCTTTTGGTCTAAGCTATTTTTATACTTTTATTTTTTCAAATTAATTTTCATTCCGCGTATTTTATGAAATTTCTTAAGTTTTATACATTTTAATTGTATATATTCTTGCAAAAATCAAATATTACTTTAGAATTAGATCAAATAATTAAATATTAAATCGAATGAAAAAAAAAAAGAAAAAGGAAGACACAAAGTGAATTGTAAAATTGAATAAATTGAAAAAGTGTAGATGGCTTTTATCTTTATAAAAGATAGCAATTCAAAGTGTGTCAATTGAATTATTGAAAGTGTATATCATCTGTGTCTCAAGTACATAGGTTTGTATAAATTGAATACATGAATATCTCAAATACATAGACCCTTTTTTTTTTGAAAATTTTAATTTAAAGCACTTATTAATGTATCCTTGTTTAAGAATTGGTTTTAACTATGAATTTTTAATTTTATTCATTAAATAAGGGTAAATTAAGAATACGATTTTACAAATTTTATCTTTGTAATATTATTTTTAATCTTTGTGAAAAGTCAAAATAACTTTTAATATATATATATATATATATATAGATATATGACAAAAGGAGTATTAATATTTTTAAATACGAGGAAAAATGATTTACTAAATTATTTACAATATCATCACTAATTGATTCTTTTTCCAAGAATGAGCTAAGAGCATTTCCAATTTAACAATGTTAATGGAGAAAATTTTGCCAAATGACGAAAAAGTGATTATGTGGCACATTAATTGCTAGATATTGTCAATATAAACTATTTGTTATGAAATGAGGCATGAGGCACCCGAGGAAATATTATATATTATTTCTTTAATGTGAATGACTATTATGTCCCTGATGAAATTATGTAATTACGATTATGCCATTTGAAGTTTTCCTATAAATAGGGTTTCAGTTATTAATGAAATTCATTCATGTGAATTCCTTATAATTCATTCTCTCTAAATTCTCTCTATTATTTCTATACTTTTATAACACGTTATCAGCACGAGTCTCTAACCCTTTGAGTAATATGAAAGAAGTATGCTCTACAGTTGCATCTTATAGATGATCTTACAGATCGAAGCTGGATTATTACAATTTGAAATACTCAATTTTCTATAAAATCTCTCTGTCCCATTCTCTCTCTAAAGCACAAACACACTACGGCCTCAGATTTATAAAATACCTACTCCTCTGGATCGGATCACAATACCAATGTCAATTAGTGGAATTTTCCAAGCCAAACCACGAATCTGGTTTCAAAAATTAAGTGACAAAATGGAAGCAAAAGGGCGGAGAGGTATATATTATATATATTATATTATTATTTTATAATATAATAATATATTAAACTATAACATTCGTTTTCTCGAGATATAAGGAGCATACATTATCAAAATCAAATTTTCTCGACTCCATTATACTCGATTTAACGAGATCTTCGATTTGATACCAATATTGATAAGGTAAACTTTCAAAAATTTACAAATCAAGACTGACTTTTGAAAAAGTTACAAAAGGGTCCTTGGACTTGTGAATATTTACGTATTAATGCTTATAATGTCAAAACTTTATAAAGAAATATGTATAACGCCACGCACTTACTTGCGGCACGCCATTGTAAACAGCTGATAGCGATTGGCGATGGCGAATATGTATTAATGTTTTATAAAGAAATATGTGTAGCACCACCTTTTGCCGAGTGACACTGCCACAAACAGCTGCGATTGGCGGCGAGATATTTCGATTCTGACCGTTACTTTGACAATAATTATATTTTGAAGAAATAGTTAGAACAAATTTGATTCTATAGATATTTAAGTCTGACTTTATTTATTGCAATTTAAATATTGCAATACCTCCTACACGATGATGGGTTCAACCATCACTAAGCGGAAGATTTTATATATTTATGCAATTTATATGCTAAGTGAAGGGTAATACCTTCTACTAAGTAGACCCTACTCCCGAAGAAGTAGTTAATCATTATGCATTTTAATTCTGGCAATTTAAATTCCGTAAATTTATATTTATTGCAATAATTCCCATAAGGTAGGTTCGACCACCTATTGGAGGAAATTTAATTTCGCAATTTAAATTTACGCACTTTAAATTTAATATATTTCCAATGTGGTGAGTTATATCACACGATTGGTATGCATATTTTCAATGTGGTGGGTTATACCACACGTTACGAATGCTTATTACAAATGTGGTTGGATTAAACCCCACGATTGGATAAATGATTTATATATATTTGATATGAGTATTCTATTGATATTAAAGAAGAGATTTGAGCAAGTGATGCCAAAATTTACCGTTGTATGTATTGATGAAGTGAAATTGCTCAAAGAATCCCATTGTGATAAAAGAGAAAGAAAATATACGTGGTGAAAAATCTCATTATGAGATTAGTATATTGTGATATGATGAGAAATGCTCTTAAAGAAGCATTTAATAAAGGAATATTCACTTTCCACGTCTATTGAATATTGATGGAGAAAATTGAGTAAGTGGTACCTGAAGTTACCATTGGATAAATAGATGAAAGTAAAATGCTCAATAGATCCCATGTTGATAAATCAAAGAAAATATATCGCATGGAGAGATTATATGAAGTAATCTCATCGATGATATGAGATTGTATTAATATGAAAATAAAATGCTCTTGAAGAAGCATAATCACTAAGATTTCTGTATTTGAATAAAGCCAATATGATATTATTATTATTACTCGGAAGAAGTACAAAAGCGAACTAAGTGGAACATATTGAGAATATCAAAGATGGCAATAAACACTCGAAAATATAGAAATGCGAAAAGAAAATACATATTGAACCCATAAATGAGGGATGCGTCTCGAGAGTATAAATACTCCGTAACTCTGCCACCCCAAACATTCGGGTTCATAATGAAAGATCCAAAGGATCTCTTTTTAAACTTGACACCGATGGTCTGGACCGATGGGTTTCGACTTCCATGTATTTTTGAACATATGATTGAATCTTGATGAGTAGATCGACAATTGTATTAGCGAGAAACAAGTATATTTCTCATTGAGCGAGAAATAAATTTATATTCTACACACGATCTAGAAATGCTAGCAAACCATCAAAGAAATAATTAATATTCAACAAACCTATGGGTTTGTTATGAAAGTTCCAACGTGCAAATGACGCTATATTGAATACTTCCTCCAGTGTTATAGCCGTGCGGAAGAACAATAAAAGCATCACTATTGCTCATCATGTACATCGAGCGATCGTGGATGGATTGTGTTTGTAGCATCAATCCAATTTGGACTAATGACATTTCTAACTCCAATTGATTCGCCTCCAATTCGATGAAAAGGTATTACACTTGACACTCTTATCCCCATGATTGTGCGGCCATCATAAGACTCCTTAATAGTTTGTTATTAGTCCCTCCATATAGTATATTGATATTTTGTTTCCTAACTCCCTTACAAGTTGGTCTCGCCATATCCACATATTGGATATGACCTACTAGTCCTGGAGCCACCAAGAACACATATGGTTTTAATCTGGTGAGGTAAATCTTTGACTTGTATGAGATGATTCTAAAATCTCTATATCCATCTCTACTCCTATCTCTCTTTTTGCACTATACTTTCAACGTATAAACATGAGAGACACGAATCCCTTTATTTAAAGAAAAATTTTCAAACCAATAATTGATTGTACTATTTACTTTTTGACAAATATGAAAGAGAAAAAGGCAGAAAAATTTTAGTGAAATGACATATACACATCGGTGATTGAAAAATAATATATATATATACATATCTTAAAAATTGAAAAACAATATTTACAATTACAAGAAAAACATTGATCTTCAAGTTATTACACCTAGACTTCCTTATATTAATATGAGAAAATTATTATACTAAGTTTTTCTACTAAATTTACAAACAGGATCTTCTAAAGTAAGTTTTTCAAGACTATAACGTGATTGTTCATCTTTGAATTTGGCCCATAAGGCCATCAGTTCACCTTGTACATGTCCACTAGGATGTGTCTCAAGAGCCTGTTGAATATCATCCAAAGGCTCTTTACTCAATCCATCCTTAATGAATGCTATTTTATCTTCTCGGTTTCTAGACAAGTACCCCACAGATTTACATCGAGTATCACATGTCCACCGAGCACACTTGTAACATCCTCCTAATCTTTTTGCTCTCCGTTTCTTTGAAAAACTACTTTTACCCATACCAGGCATGTATTTAGAAGGAATCGAAACCTCACCAGATAATCGAACCTTTGCTTCAATCAACCATCGGATATCTTGTGGGATACCCTTATTCATTAGCATCTTCAACCTTTCAAGCCTACTTCGATAAATCATTTTTAGGATTTTGATCGGTAGTGATGGATAGTATTTTCGAAGATTTGAGAGCAAATTATCCATTATTATATATTGACCATTATTATGGTGAATACTGTAAGTGCCGGGATAATTTATAAACGCCAGATGAGGTAAGGCTCCGCGTTGGAACAGTATTAAAACATGAAGCGTATGTGCTAAGATTCCACGCTTGAACAGTGATGTGTAATAATGCTACCGAAATATGATGGAATATGTCGGTGAGCTATACATATGATGAAAGTAATAAATCATGTTGAGCACTATACAGATACTAGTGAAATCGATATAAGAATTTACTGAACTAAAAGTTCAATAATACTCGTTTGCAGAACTGGACTGACCATCCCGGTTTAAATAATTATTGAAATCAATATTTCAAGTGAAGAATTAAAAGAATTCTTCAATGATTGTTCTCGATAAATAATGAAATCATTACTAGTCAATATTGGGAATAAATCCCACATATATCTGGAATAAAGGATGAGAAATATGGGCCCACTCATCCTCCATGTGGACTATTAGATATTATGATATGGATCAACTAGATAGTCACATGTGTATTTAAGAAATATTTGCTCACGGTATGAGCATGATTCCAGATTTAATGATAAAACTAGTAAATGTATATCCCAATACTTGAATAAATCCCTGAAGGATTGAGTATGCGCATACAAGTGGGATATTATGTGGCAAATTATTTAAAATCCTCCAATAAATTGCCATTATCGAGAATAGAATGCAAACTATATAAATTCTCATATTAAGGCTGAATGATGAGAACATATATGAGTTTTAGTGTTCTAAATTTTCTTAGTATGAGGGGGAGTATTAAATGTTGAAAATGATATGTGAAATGCATCATACTATATCCTCACAATTGAAATATGAACTTGAAGTTCAAGGATGCATGAAAGACTATGAACAATCGCATATATCAGCTAGGATGCTTTGATAAGTTAATATTGTTAGAAATGTTGATATTATAAGAGTTCCCTAATCATATATATCAAAGCAAATTGTAAAAGATGGTCTTAATGACGGAGGCATATACTCTTGAAGAGTATATAGACATAACTATATTGTGTAATCCTACAAGAGGATTGATAATGAGATATCTCGATAAGTTATGTCGATATGGGGAAAGAAATAAAATTGAAAGTGTCGACACACTATGAAAAGATAGTGCTACATACTATCAATAATAGTGAGGATATTAAAATCCATCGAAAATGCCAATGCTGAAATATATGCCCTTATGATTAAAGTGTTCATGCACGGGTTTAATGAGAAATGATAATGAAACTCTTGAAGAGGTTTCAAATGTATTATTGTATCAGTGCATGCAACGGCTCAAAATATCTATATTGATATTGTTGAGAAATTTATATGCTGTACTCTTTTCCTTGATTGATGTTTTTGTCCCAAAAGGGTTTTTTCAAACAAGGTTTTTAATGAGGCAACCCAATCTCAACTAATATGAAATCTCCAGAAGAGATTTAGGTATATATCTCGATATAGTGAGAAAATGAGATCGAAACTGTTGATTGCATATATGCACTGAATATAACATGATATTGTATAACATCTAAAATTTCATTCACGTGGAAATGAATGAAGAGTATCAACCAATGTATATGATACTCATACAAATTTATGAAAGATTTTGAAATGCTTGCAGTATACTTGTATAAAATATGCGTTGCACTCTTTTTCCCTTGACTGAGGTTTTATCCCGTTGGGTTTTCCTAGCAAGGTTTTTAATGAGGCAACATTAAAGGCGTATTCACATGAATAATGTACTCTTTTTCCTTCATTAGGATTTTTCCCACTGGGTTTTTCCTAATAAGGTTTTAACGAGGCATATTCATGGTATATTGAGGACGACAAGAGAAATCGACACGGTGTATCTATTGGATCAAGTTATAATAGAGATAATGATTTAAGATCCAAATAATGATGATATTAAAATCCTTTACCAGAAGTAAGGATATCCGTCCTCAAGATATGAAATCAGATGAATAGCTGTACTCTTTTTCCTTCGATCAAGTTTTTTCCCACTGGATTTTCTTAACAAGGTTTTAATGAGGCAGCACGTGAATACTCCTATACCACTGATAGACATCAGGGGGAGCAATGTTTTCATGAAGCAGTATATAACCACTCCAAGCTATCCTGCAATCGGTTTGGAAGTTTTTTCCCACTGGGTTTTTCTCCAAACAAGTCCAGAAGGCGTTTATACTAATAGTCATTCAAGGGGGAGTGTTATGAAATGAGGCATGAGGCACCCGAGGAAATATTATATATTATTTCTTTAATGTGAATGACTATTATGTCCCTGATGAAATTATGTAATTACGATTATGCCATTTGAAGTTTTCCTATAAATAGGGCTTCAGTTATTAATGAAATTCATTCATGTGAATTCCTTATAATTCATTCTCTCTAAATTCTCTCTATTATTTCTATACTTTTATAACACTATTGCTATTAAAGTTTTTTTTGGAAAGAAGGGAAAAAATAAATAAGAAAGAAAAATTTAAACTCTGGGAAATGGCCATATATTAATATGGTACGTAATGGCTCACACACCTCAGCTACAACTAGGCATGTCCAATGGAGCAGTCCATGTTACATGCTAAAAGAAATTCGGAGACCATGCTGACTTAGCCAATTTTATACAAAATCAGTGTTCGCACCCGTGCATTGCAGGGGAGATATATTTACTAATTATTTGATTAATAATTATAAATAAATAAATAAATATAATAAGTATACATGATAGTAATAAATATCAAAAAAATAAAATGTAATAGTTTTTATCTTATTAGAATTAACCTTAACACACTAAACGATAAATAGCGAAGAAATTAATCTAAATTTAGGGTTTTATTTATTTATTTTCTTTGAAATTGATTTGATTTGTAAACTATTTTTTTTTTTTTCGAATTAGGATCTTCAAACCACTACAATATATGCCGCTCAATACTACAACGCACAACTATTCATAACTGAGTATTGATTTTATTTATTTATTTGTTTATTTATTTATTTATTTATTTAGAGGTATAGTCCAATATTGGAAAGTGATTGTTCTAACTTTTGTGGATGGTCAGGATCCAAAGAAGTGGGCGGATACTATTCTTTGAAACTGCAGGCAATCTCGCATCATATGAATCAAGTTTTTCTTTTTCCTATTAGCAACTCCGACTCAACAACATGATTTCCAAGTCTGGTATAATGACTTAGTAAATTATAAGGATTTGTCAATTATCATTATGAATTAAATGACTCAACCCTTATCTCATTAATTTGATAACTTTTTTATTTATTAATTTTAATATTTGAATTTTATATTTTAATCACACATTTAAAAATCAATTTTTAAACAACCTATGTCAAATGCACTCTTAAATAACCCCTTTATTATAAGAAAGATAGTAGAGTAATACAATATTAGATTAATAATTTCAAGTGATACAGTCAACATGATATATTTTCATTTGATGGTGAAAATGTGTATTAACTGATAAATATGTGTCCACCAACACATCACCAATGAAAAGTGACACATAAAAATACTAATTAAAAATATCAATATAAATTGTCCATCTAGAATTCATCAAAATATAACGATTGGCTTAAAAACCCTTAACTCAAATCCTTAAAAAAAAGTAATACAAAAATAAAATAATATATAAAAATAAAATGACATATGACTGAAAAACATGACACTGATTCATTATTATAGCTTTATACCACGTACTCATTTGATATAGAACACTACATTTGATAGAACTCTCTAGAATAAAGCCAACAAATTAATGCATTCTAAACCGTAAAAATTAATAATGCGATTGTTCAAATTTCACAAAAAAATCAATAAAAGAAAAAGGAAAAAAGAATAGATAGGGTCAGCAATTTAAACATTAATAAATAACAAAAAAAGAGTAATTCTAAATAGACATTCTAATTTGATATTTTTAACTGACACGGTTACTTGTCATACTTTCATTGAATATAGATAAGTGAATTAAAATGATAAATCATATGGACATATATTTATTACTCAATAATCAAAAGCTGATACATAACTGCATCAGTTAAAAATATCAACTAATAATGTCTATCTAGAATTATTCTACAAAGAAAGGCTTTGTGTTATTTGGCAGGAAAATCTCTTCAAACTATCTTGTTTTAATGTAGATTTAGATTAGATATAGATATAGATATAGATATAAATATATTTTTTAATAAATCTGACAGAAACCGTGTAATTTTTGTTAACAAATCCTGCGAAAATTATATAAATTTTATCTGGCTAATATATAATAACTATTAATTAACTAGTCCCTCAAGACAAAAAATAATTTCTTAACAGGGTTTTTTCTCAACTTCCTCTCTCTCCACCGAAAATAAGTGCAATGGAGGGGGTTGATTTTTGGCTTTTTTGGCATGAAATCACCGCTCTACATTTCTTTCTTTATTGGTTTTATTAAAATGAGTGGTTTTCCACATAGATATGTATTTTTCTTTCGTGTTCTTCACCATTTCGGCATCTTGTTGCGGCGTTTGATTTTTAACCATTTAGTTGCGGTTTTGTTTGCTCGTATGATTCAGATTGGTAAATTAGATTCGATCTATCATTGATTTAATCAATATTTGGCCATCAACGTTGCAAATCTGAAGGCATGAGTATTCTAGTTACTTTAAGTTTCTTCATATTTGTAGGCTCTTTTGCCGTTTTATGCTAGTAACCTGGGTACTGTGAGTTTGTTCGTAGATTCACCATTTGTGCTACTATCGATGTATTTTGTCAATTTGAATAAATGAATATCTTCGTTTGTAAAAAAACTATTAATTAAGATTAAGATATAATTAGTTAAAATGCCATTCGAATTGTTCAAACCAAGAAGTTAGAACACGTTGAAAAACCAACTGCTCCCATTATCTATTGACATGTGGCATATAAAATGTGTGGCTACTTTTCTTCTGGCTGTTCAATTTTAATTAACCAAGTTTCGTCCAAATAATTGTTGACATAGAAATCCACCTGGACAGATTTTTTCTCTCTCTACTAATCTGCTCTCCCTTCTCTCTCCTTTGTGAACTTCCACCTGCACTGTAGGGGGTGATTTTGGCCATTTTTGGATTGAAATCACGCCATTTCATCTCTTTCTTTGCTTTTTTTCTTTCAAAAAAGTGGTCTATCCACAAAGATCAGCGTTTTTCTTCGTGTTTGTTGGCATAGAGTTCAATCTAATAACATATCAATAAAACAAAAATAAAAAAAAAGTCAACATAAGTGTTGTTAAAAAATAATATAATATCAATGAAACAAATTGAGGATAGATCATTCAAACTCCAAAGAGAAAAATATAGCAAAAAAACTGGTAGCTAGATAAAACTTTACCACAAGCGACTTAAAGAACATAGAAAAAAATAGTGAAAAAACTACAATTAAAAAAAGTAAGACAATCCTCCAACAATGATGTTTATCACTCGTACAGAAAGCATGGATAGTAATAATATATATCGTCAACTTACTTCATTAATTGATTATAACTTGGACCTTTTTGTTAAGATGGATAGTATAAGCATAAAAAATTGATCAGTTAATCAATATACAAAAAACGTGGGCCGAATAATTAATTAACTATACGAAAAAATTAATGGAAAAATTAAATTATATAAATATTATCTTACATCTTAAATCTAATCTAATTATATAATGAATCAATTTGAATAATGATTCTTTTAGATTTTGGATAAGATCAAAATCTAATAATTACAATGAATAATTATGTGCATCTAATATAAAAGAAAAAAGCATTTTCATCAAAGACATAGACAATGGGGTTTGAACGCCACAAGATTTGATCAAGATCTCGATAAATTTGACTGTCCAATGAAGACGGGAAGAGGAGTAAAACTCGAGTCAAAGCTAAAAGCTCTCATTAATCTTTAAAAGTCCATACAAATGAGGATTCATATTTCTTATATAGCACAAAGTAGCAAAAAGCTTCTTTGACAAGCTAAACATAGAAAATATAATAAAATATTAAAATATCTAAAATTTGGCCAAAAAACACACAGGGGCCATAGTTGCACCCGCAACCCACCCTGCTGAAATTTTCAGAATGCAATCTTTTATGTTTTGGCCATCACTTTTGATTTCGACATCCGATTGAGTCGATTCAAGTGGGTTGGAAAACCAAACTCAATGAGCTACAAATCTTTAGGAAACAGTGATCTCCAAATTCGACTTGAATCTCTATCTAAAGTGCTTCTCTTTGAATCAAATGAATCCTTGGTCGTCGCTTCGTTTATAGAATCGAACCAAAATTGCCCCAAAGTGATTGTTTTCGTTTCTTTTGCACGAAAACAATGCTCCACATTTGCAATTTTTTCCTTAGCTTTGATCCTGCTCTTCTCCCACGCTCAACAAGTTGATATCTTTTGTCCCGTTCCACTCCAATTCACTTCCCCGGGCCTCCATAAGGCCCTTTACGCATTGGTGACATGTTTCTTCAGTCAATCCCGCCAATACCGTCTTCAATTTGGACGCTCTAGCCCTCGTGATTGGCCTGATGGAGACATGGAGCGCGTCCCATGGGCTTGATGACTCCGGGATCACATCATCCCCTCCCTTTTCGAGATGATTCGCCTACGAATTAGAACCTGCATCAAATGGAACGAGATCAGATACGTTAAAACAGAAACCTAATACTCACCTCAAAGATCCAACTTGCAGCCGTTGTCGTTAACTTTCTCAACAAGTTGAAATGGGCCATCACCTCGTGGTTGTAGCTCGGACTAGCGTTGTTCAGGGAAACGTTATTTCCTCAAATGAAGCCATACCCAATTGCCCGGCTCGAATAGGATCTTCTTCCTACCTTTGTTGACTTGCTTGGCCGCGTGTTTGTTTCCCTTATCGATCTTTATTTTTACCTTTTCATGCATCCCATGAACAAGCTCGGCTTTCTTTTTGCCTTCCAAACTAATCCTTTCACTCAAAGGTAGAGGAATCAAATTTAACGGGGTCAAAGGATTAAATCCATATACAATTTCAAATGGAGAAAAGTTAGTAGCAACTTGCATTGCTCGATTATATGCAAACTTTGTAAAACGCAAAAATTCTTCCCAAGTTTCCAAATTCTTTGAAATTTAAACTTGTGACAACTGTGATAGGATCCTATTGACTACTTCGGTCTGAGCGTCGGTTTGGAGGTGACTTGTTGTAGAGTACAACTTAATTCCTAGTTTTTCCCACAACGTTTTCCAAAAGTAGCTTAAGAATTTGACGTGCCTATCTGACACAATTTTCTTGGAAATACCATGCAAGCCCACTATCTCCATAAAGAAAAGGTCGATTACATGTGTAGCATCATCAGTTTTATGACAGGGTATAAAATGTGTCATTTTGCTAAACCTGCCAACAACTACAAAGATAGAATCCAGACCATTCCTAGATCTAGGCAACCCTAACACAAAATCCATAAAAATATCCTCCCACGGAGCTTGTGACACCAGTAAAGGCATATACAATCCTTTGGATAAGACTCTAGACTTGGCTTTTCGACATGTAATGCAATTGGAACAAATTCTTTCCACATCATGTTTCATTTTTGGCCAAAAGAAGTGCTCGTGAAGGACATCTAATGTTTTGTAAACTCTAAAGTGTCCCATAAGTCTCCCACAATGTGCTTATCTCACCAACAACTCACGCACAGAACCAGGGGAAACACATAATTTGTTCTCCTTAAACAAGAATTCCTCTAGCCTATAAAACTTATCAACACAACTATTTTCACAAGCAACATAAGTACTAGAGAAGTCAAGATCATTTACATATAACTCATTCAACATCTCAAACCCTGACAACTTAGTACTTAAAGCGGAAAGTAAAGCATACCTCCGTGGCAAAGCATCAGCTACAATGTTCTCTTTACCTTGCTTGTACATTATCACGTATGGGAATGTCTCGATGAATTCCATCCACTTTGCGTGCCACTTGTTTAGTTTTCCTTGCCCCTTTAAGTGCTTTAGAGATTCATGTCCGTATGAATTACAAATTCTTTCGGCCAAAGGTAATGCTGCCAATTCTCCAACGAACGAACCAATGCATACAATTCCTTGTCATGGGTTGGGTAATTAAGTGCGGCTCCACTTAATTTCTCATTAAAATAGGCAATTGGCTTCCGTTCCTGCAACAGTACATCACCAATCCCTATTCTCGAGGCATTACATTCAATCTCAAAATTTTTATCAAAATAAGGCAAGGCAAGTATGGGTGTAGAACATATCTTATCTTTAATGTGTTGAAATGCATGTTCTTGCGCGACCCCTCACTTGAAACCAACAAATTTCTTGATTACTTCAGTTAGTGGTACAGCTAAAGAGCTAAAGTTAGGCACAAGGCGTTTATAAAAACTAGCCAACCCATGAAAGCTTTTTACTTGCGACATATTTGTAGGTGTAGGCCAATTCTTAATTGCTTCTACTTTCTCTTCATCTACTTCCACTCCATGTGAACTCACCACATAACTAAGAAATGCTGTCGTTTCAAGACAAAATTGACTCATAGCGGGGTTAGCATATAATTGTTAACGCCTTAAGGTTTCCAACACACTCCTAAAGTGTTTAACATGATCACTCAAGCCCCTATTATAGAACAATATGTCATCAAAATACAACACGACAATTTACCTATGAAAGCACATAAAACATGATTCATAAATCTCATAAAAGTGCTTGGTGCATTTGTCAACCGGAATGACATCACTAACCATTCATGCAAGCCATGCTTAGTTTTGAAAGCCGTTTTCCACTCATCCCCTTCCAGCATGTGAATGTGATGATAGCCACATTCAAATCAATTTTACTAAACACATTTGAATCATGTAATTCATCTAGCATATCATCAAGTCTAGGAATAGGGTGGCGATACTTTACCATTATGTTATTGATTGCTCGACAATCAATACGTATTCGCCACGTTCTAGCCTTCTTTAGAACCAAAAGTATCGGTACTGTGCATGGACTCAAGCTTTCCCTCATGTACCCCTTGTTCAACAAATCTTCCACTTGGCATTGTAACTCCTTTGTTTTCTCTGAGTTACTATGATGAGCAGGATGATTCGGAATTGCAGCTCTGGGTACAATATCAATTTGATGCTCAATGCCTCGAAGGGAAGGCAATCCATTTGGCAATTCCTCAGGTAGCACGTCCTCGAACTCCTGTAAAAGAGAGTTAACAATATTGGGAAGGGGTTGGTTAGAGTTAAGGACATATGAGGATCCTTTGTACCTCAACAAGATCATCGATTGGTTTTCTGAAAGGGCACCCGATATTTCATTTCTTGTTGGCAAGAAACTTTCTTTCTTTTTCCCCTCTCGATTATTTTCTCTCATCTCTCCTTTTACTCCCTCATTCTTTTTTCCATTCGCCTCTCATTTTTCACTTTATCTCTTCATTCTTTACTCAAACTCACTCTTCAATTTCAATTGGCCCTCATAGACGTCTCTCGGTGATAATGGAGGAAAAGTAACTGACTTCCCATTCATCTTGAAGGTATATCGATTTGTATAACCATCATGCATCACTTTCCTATCATATTGCCATAGATGTCCCAATAAAATGTGAGTTACTTGCATTGGCACCATATCATATAGCACTTCATCCTCATAAAAACCAATAGCTATAAGCACTTTCACTTGTTTGTTCACCTTAACCTCTTCCGAATCACCAAACCATTGTAATCGGTAGGGTTTAGGGTGTGGAATAAGTTGCAAACCCACATTTTCCACAAAAAGTGTACTAGCTATATTGGTGCAACTACTCCCATCAATAATAACCCAACAAGGTTTATCGTTCACCATGCATCGAGTGTGAAAGATATTCTCCCGTTGAGGATCGGACTCATCCACCTTAGCTTGGATGCTCAAAGCTCACCTCATCACCAATGATTTGGGGATAATTGGTATACTTTCATCATTTTCTTCCAACTCATCTTCTTCTTCAACGGAGTGAGCCTTTTCTTCTTCATCCTCGGTGACCACCTCACCCCTCTCATATACCAAGATAGTCAATCTATTAGGGCACTCGAATGCATAATTGCCGAACCTTGGCATTTGAAGCACTTGACATCTCGGTTTCGCCCCGGTGTCCTTATTATCGGTCCCTTGCCTTTATCTTCCGAACTAGGGCCTGTTTTCGGTGTCTCTTTGGATGGTTCACTCTTACTTTTCCAAGTTCCTTTATTTCCACAGTTGTCAACGTATTTTGCCTTTACAAAGTTGCTGCTACTCCCGGCTTGAGGCTTGATAGGCAGTCTCCTTTTTTGTTGAGCCTCCACTTTCACGGCTTTGTGTAGCAAATCCTCAAGATTTGTATATTCTTGTAGCTCGATGTAGCTGGAAATATCTCTATTCAATCCACTAAGGAACCCAGCCATGGTAGCTTATTCTTCTTGTGCAACATCGGCCCATATCATCAATGACTCCATCTCATGGCAATAGGCATCAATGGATCGTCCTCCTTGGTACAAACTTGCAATCTTTGAAACAAACTCTAGTAGTAATGTGAGGGCACAAATATCTTCCTTAATAAGAACCTCAACTCATCCTAAGTCTCAATGGGGTCTTCATCATTTGTTCTCCTAGCCATGGTAACTTGCTTCCACCAACTTAGTGCATATCCCGTGAATTCCCTAGCCAATAGAAGCACCTTCATATTTTCCTTAATTCAATGACATTGGAATAAGACATAAACTCTTCCTTCTCAATCTAGATAGGCATCCAAATCCGACTTCCCTTGAAATGATGGAATCTCGATCTTTACGTTTTCATTTCCCCTTCATTCTCATTTCTTCCACGTCGATCCTGCTGTACCCTATCTGGCCTGACATTTGTCCTAGGCTTCTCTTCATCTTCTAGGTCACTATCCCGAGTATCTTTACACTACCGTTTCCACCTCTAGGCCGTCTTTGTCTAACCTCCAACATATCTATCCTTGTGCTCAAGGCGGCTACCGACTCCCTAGTAGCTCTAGCTTCCCGCAAACTTTTCTCCAACATTCCCCTTATTTCAGTATCCATTGTTGAATGGCCTCATCCACTTGCAGTAGAATGAATGTTATACATAATGAGGTGCAAGTGTGTGAATGTGTCCTCTCATAAATTCTTTCTCTTATGTTTGTCACTCAATAGGCCTTTTACCCGATAATACTCTCACCACTCAGCCTTTTATCTTTTATTTTCTAATCACAACTCAACCGTCAAAGGACTAATGAAGTCAAACAAGATAGGACAATCCTGCTCGATCCAATCCCAAGTAGAATGCCAAGTTACCAAGATGAAACGAAGGTAACTCAAGTAACAATAAATTCCACGAGTTCACGCTTGATAATGTATCACAATTCACAAGTACAACTCACACTTATAAGCTCAAGTAACTAGGATGTTCAATATCAAAATAAAGACTAAGTGTAGCCAATCAATGGAGTAACAGTCGTTCAATATTGTTGTCGATTCCATTGTTTGTTTTTCGGTTTGTTTCAACATTTTTTTAAAAATAATTTTCTCCGCCTTCCCCCCCTCCTTTTTTTAATCCAACAGCAACAATGACACAAACAAATCACTACAACACAATACTAGAAGGTAGATGGATTCTAATCATAAACTAAATTTACACCTAGAATAGTAAGAACACACTAATCTCTATACTTCTTTTTTGCTCTAATAACAGCAAAACACACACACACACACACACACAATCACAAGTTCTTAAGACTACTACAAGAAACTCAAAGTTACTTTAAGAATCACTCAAGAACAACTTAAGTTCATCAAGAACACCTCAAGAATCTCAAGTCTCTACTCCAGAACATAAAACACAAGAAATTGATTTAAGAAACCAGATTCAACCATTAACTCAAATCTAAATTCTAAAAATTGAAAATAACATAAACAGATAAAATAAAGATAGATACTGGATGATTAGAGTTTTCACTATGATACCAACTGATGTGAACTACGTTAGAACTGAGCTAACGCAACCCAGATGAGATTAGTGTAATCGCAGAAAAGCTAATCCCCGGCGAAGATTAGTAACAAGCCGTCACTTCTCTGCGAGGAGGAAGATCCCTCAACGCGAATCAACTCAACCACACCAACAAACAACGGGGTTTGGACGCCATGAGATTTGATCAAGATCTCGATAAGTTCGATTGTTCATTGAAGACGGGCGGAGGAGTAAAAATCGACTCAAAGCTAAATGCTTTCATTAATCTTCAAAAGTCCCTACAAATGAGGATTTATATTTCTTAAATAGTCCAAAATAGCAACAAGCTTCTTTGACAAGCTAAACATCAAAAATATAATAAAATATCAAAATATCTCAAAATATCTAAAATTTGGCCAAAAAATACACAGGGGGCATAGTTGTGCGGCATCCCCCATTGGTGCGCCCGCAGCCCGCTCTGCTGAAATTTTCAACATGTGCAGTCTTTAAGGTTTTGGCCATAACTTTTGATTCCAACATTCGATTGATCTGATTCAAGGTGGGTTGTTAACTAGACTCAATGAACTAGAAATCTTCAGCAAATAGTGATCTTGAAATTTTACTTGAATATTTGTCTAAAACACTTCTCTTTGAATTAAACGAATCCTCGATCGTCGTTTCATTTTTAGAATTGAACTAAAATTGAGCCAAAGTTATTTTTTTTGATTCTTTTGCACCTAAACAATCCTCCACACTAGCAATTGTTTCTTTAGCTTTGATCCTGCTCCTCTTCTACACTCAACAGGTTGATCTCTTTCGTCCCATTGTACTCAAATTCACTTCCCAGGCCTCCACAAGGCCTCTTTAGGCATTGGTGATATGTTTCTTCAATCATCGTCGCCAATGCCGTCTTTAATTTGGATGCTCTAACCCTCGTGGATCGGCCCGATCAGACATAGTGATTGTCTTGTGAGCTTGACGACTCCGAGATCACGTCAAATTGTTAAACTTTGTCTACCGCGAAAAAGGCCTCTTGTATAAGTGGAAATTTTTATGTACGTCTAAATATTTATTTTTTTACTTTATCTCTCATTTAGCTATGTTTAATGTAAATTTTATTCTAGCTTAGAAAAGGGGGAAAAAAAGCTACTTTTGAAATTCACGCAGATTATCCAGCGTTAAATGCGCTGACAGCAAGAAATTCTTGTAAAACACCCCCACCCCTCCAAGCTATGGTACTTAGGATTTAGGGAAGGGGTTTTGTAGGGTGGGTAAGTTTGGGAGTGTTGGAATTACATTTCCAATGCATCACTTGATTAATTATAAGACTAATATGAATTATTTAACAAATTCCTAAATTTCAGGAATGGACTAATTAAAAATTGAAAATTATTCAATGCTAAAAGTTAACACACATAGAAAGGTTATGGAATTGTCTTTCATCGTATTTTGTTTTATCCTCAATAAATTTGAAACCTGCTGGCGTTCTTTGAACTGTTAACGTTTAGGCCTTCTTTGGTGCGATTTTGGAATTTGACTAGAAGAGTCAAGTGGGTGCCTTAGGGGAAACTCGAACAAAACTTTTAGCTAGAAGAGTGAGAACAATGCTTTTCTCCTTAAGAGTGATAAGCGGTTAGAGAACTACTCGAGGACCAGAGAAAGAATGACCGGAGCCCTCATTTTATTGTGAAATTAGTGTCTCCTAGCCCTTTCCATTTCTTCGATGAAGGATTCCACTTAAGTCACAGACTTTCACTTAACTGTTTACTCGTCATTCTTTGAACTACTCGTTCCTTATGTGAACTATCAATTTGGCATGTAGCCGACAACTTAGAGTTACCAAATAAACCTAATCGTACCTACGCATTCCGCGTTAACCACAATTACACTTAACCAGCTGATCAAATGGCATCCCGGCTCTTACTTTTTCCCCTATGAGTGAAGAGCTAAATACTCACAAATATATAAAATCAAAAGAGTTGTAATATTTCTTACACCATGTAATTAGATCCTCTAACACGCCGCTCAAGTGGCATTATCCCTGTTTGATGTTAAATAATTGGATCACGAATAAAATTACCATTTTCCCTTCTAATTATTATCTCACGTGAGGCTATCATTCTCTTTGAAAATTTCTTCATGAACGAGTCGATAAACAATTACTCAGGCATCCCAAAGCATTGTTAGCAAATTCAAACTACTATTCAAAGAGAAAACCCAACCAGACTTTTAGCATATTTTGACATGCCGACGGATTCTATATGAGTTGAGAATCTACTATTTGATCTTTATTGATTCAAAACATACCCTGGTATTGGTTGTGATAATTAGACATCACTCATTGGCGTTTGAAAGTGTTGGGATATGTGCCCAACAAAGTGTTAAGACAAGGGAAAAATTGTAAATAAATAATTATTTATGTGATATAAATTGTGAGATTATTTATTTGCACAATTATTACATAAATAATGTCATGAGCTCGTGATGGAGTTTTGTACATTGCTTAGAGTGCTTGAGAGAAGGCTCATACAGAGATGAGTAGAAGATGCGTCTCCTGCCTTCATCGAGAATATTTTAGTCGCAAATTGAGAATAAAGGTGGTGCCATATTCTTAGAGGTTTGTTTGTCTCATCTGCAGCTAATGGGAATAGACAGTCTATCTTGATCATGCTGCTAGAGGTGTCATGAGTAGCGACATTAACGTATAGTTCGAGAAAAATACATTGGATTGGACCAATGTGTTGAACTTAATTCTAGAGTATGACCGTGCGTCGGGATTAACTTCCATATGACTATCGTATGATTCGTCTAAATCTGTCTTGAGTGGTATTTACTGCGTAGATGATTTGGAAGAACTTTGATGTGCCATAGGTGAGATCGATCATTTGACTTGGTCCAGATGTTGGGACTGAATGAGAATCAAAATGGTCAAATATGCACAGCAAGATGAGACTATTGTTCCTATTAAGCGAGTTAAGGAGCCTCTCTAAGTATTTTACAAAAGACCGATTTTCGGAATCTAAGCTTAGTATTTAGTATGTTGCTAAAATGAAATCATAGGGGTAAAATCAGAAAGTTACACAAAGTGCACAATTAATCAGCAGAAATGGTCAATGGCAGGAGGATTAGTCGTCGGATTAAAATGGAGACAAGTTGCTGGCATGATGTGTCAGGAGGAATTTAATTGCAGCTTAATTAATTAATCAAATTTCGTAATTATTATATAATAAGAAGTTGCGATAATTCACTTATAGCAGAGTGAGTGAATTATTAATAATTAAATCGAAGGATTTTGTCGGCAAGACTAGCTTTAGTTATTAGGAGCCTAATTATATAAGCTTGTTTGGGTCCCTTTGGTAGCTCTATAAATGCGTTGGACCAACTTATAAAAATTGAAATAGTTCAAGGACCGCACAAGAAAAAAATCAAGTGTGCAAAAGTTTAATCCATGTTGGACTAAGACTAGGGACGCTTGCCCCTACGAATAAGTGGGATGCCCCATTCTCATATTGTTTGTTGCTCTGTCGATCATTGTATAGATCGATTTTCTTTTGTGTCTTGTTGATGTTTAACTAGATTCGTTCATTTACACATACATACCTAGTTAAAGAAGATTCAAAGGTGGAAGTGATGTCGGATCAACAATCATATCAGACAAATCAACTTTCCAAATTCTTGAAAGGTATACTCCGCAACCTTTAGGATTTGATTATATATTGCAGATTTGTGATTAAACTTTTAGATACAGCCAAGTTATACGGAAAAATTTTAAAATTACCACACTTCCCTGCTATTTTTGCTTAAGAAAGAACTTGAAGTTCATAGATAATAAACACTAAACCATATGAGATTAAGTAATCCACTATTAGACGGTCAAGGCTATGTTAAGTCTTTTAGCAACAACACTCGTAACACTTAATCGACTCTTTTGTGACTATTCCAATGCATATGAAGCTTACGCCACCCATGTTAATTCTATCACCGTCGATCAGATCTATCGACACAATTAAGATAAACCACTAACTATAAAATAGTAAAGTCACTTGCCTCTCATACTCAGATAGGATGCCCACCCCTGTAAGCTAGCTAGATGACAAAAGCTTGTGGTCAAAGTACTAAGGTAGTTTCTTATGTGTGCCTCTACGTAGACACGTGGCCCATACTATCTTCAAGCAGTCAATGATATTTAGGTGCTATCTTGTATTATGTGTTTAATATTTAAATCAAGACATAAATAAAATAAATATCATTTAATCAAAATGTTAATTTACAGATTTCTCCTAATATTATTTGGCACCAAACCCAATCGGGGAGAGATGGGATTTTGGGTTTGAATGGGTTGGTTTTGAACCTTAGTTTTATCCTCTCTTTTTTCAAAATTTTTCATAAGAATCAATTCAATTTTGACAGTATTAAACTATAGATTTACAGAGATATAATATGATACGACCCCAAGGTCGAGAACCCCTAGACTGGATCCGGTATGATCGAGAACAACCCGAAACTCTCCGGCGAGGAGGAGGATCCCTCGACTCGACTCAACTGCGCCTTCAAATCACGGGGGGGTGAACGCCACGAAGGTTGATCACGCCTTCGATAAGTTCGGGGTTTCCTTAGAACGAGATGGCAACGGAGGAGCACGGCTACAACTCAACAAATTGCAATCAAGATCAAGGAAAATATGGTGGGGAGCAAGGCTACAACCCAAAGAGGAGCAATGCTACAACTCTCAAGCTAAAGAGCTTCTTTGAACCAAAGTTGTCATACAAATGGTAGAGATGAGGTTGATATACTTCATCCCCAAGATACAAGACACTTGGCAAGTGTTCAAGCTATACATGTGGTAAAAATAATGATAAAAAACTAAAATATCAAGCCAAAAGGTCAAAAATTGCTTTCTGCCGACCTTTGATACGGCCGTATGGCATATCTGATACACCCGTATGAAGCATTCTGCCCCAAAACTGCAAAAACGCTGATTTTCGGTCATACGGCCGTATGGCCTTGTAGTACGGCAGTATGGCACATTCTCGAATTTTCAAAGATCGCGCTTTCAAGATGTTTTTGCCATAACTTTTGATTCCAATGTCCAAATGAGGTGATTCAATGGGCTACAAATATTTAGAAGAAATCATCTTCAAAATCCAACTCGTTTCAAAGATGCGTATCTTTGAACCTCAATGAACATTCAAATCTTCATGAAATCAACTCAAATTGGATCCTTTTTGCTTGATCTTGATTCCACATGGCCTAAACAATGTTCCAAGGCTTCAAAATTATGTGGGAGGGATCTCGGATCATATCATAATAATAATAATAATAATAATAATAATAATAATAATAATAATTATTATTATTAGTATTATTATTATTATTGTTATTGTTGTTGTTGTTGTTGTTGTTGTTGAAATTAAAATGTGCATATAAATTCAAAAGCTATAACATTAACGCGAAAAAGTGTTAATTAGTTAATTTGTGAAAATTTGTCAATAGAAACTGTTTAATTTGAATCAAATTAGTTCGATAAATTTATTTATCAATTAAAATAAAACTACATAGAAAATAAATGTTAAAATTGCGCAATTTAAGAAAGACCTAAGACTAATTTTCATATATTTTGAAGTTATGTATTGAATTGTAATTATTACTTAGTGATCACAATAGGGGAAAATTTGTCATTTTAATAAATACTTGACTAGTTGGCCGTCAAACCACTGTTTTTCTAATGGAAAGAAATTGTACGCCAACCTTTTAATGGTTAAGGACTCCGAGTGTGAGACATTAAAGGTTTAGGACGTCATCGTAACACCCCCAAAAGTCTAGAAACCCTAGTTGCAGTTAGCTACAATCAACCCTATAAATACTCACTTCAATTAAGGTTTGGGAAATATGAAGTAGAACGAAAAATAAAAGGAGCCAAAACGTTATGAAGAGAAACATATTAATAGATTCTAAGACACGTTAAAGACTGTTTACCTAATGTCAACAAGACATGACATGAGGGAGTCTTTGGCATTAATTAATCTAAGATTACTGATAAGTATTTTATTAGCATTTATTTTATAGTTTTTATAAGTATTTTAGAGTGTCTAGTATGGTTAATTTTGTCTATTTTTAGGTGAAAAGCCAACATGGACGGACGACATTGAAAAGAAGAGAAGATAGGAAAAAAGGACCAAAAAGTGCAAAAAAATAGAAAGCGGAAACCAAAGTGGACGAGAATGAAAGATGAAGGACCTGGATTGTAAATATGATACGACTCTAACAAGCTTTCCGTACAGCCGTATCCTATTGGCTGAAGAAGTGAGCAAAATTTACCCGAGAAAGACATACGACCGTATCAATTAGTTCGTACGGCCGTAACTCTGAAAAGCCAACATACAGAAATTCAACAGAAACCTCGATACGGCCGTATCTCGAAAGTCGCACGGCTGTACCGTCCATATACTTGAAATTCCTTATTTTGCTAGAATTCTATTTTTGGTCGGTTTTTGCTACTTCTCGTGCAAGAAATCAAGACCTACTTAGTGCCTATAAATTAAGGAGAATAGCCACGGAATAGGGAGCATTTCGGAGAGGATTTGTAGAGAGCAAAAACACACCACAACCGAGCAAATTGGAGAGATTTACATGGTCTTGGAAGAGAGTCAAGACGGGAGTTGACACTTGGTGTAAGATCTACTCTTTGTTCTCGTTTCTTCTCGTAAATCCGGTGATGAACTCCTTCAATTCTTTTATTTCTTTAGTTTTTAGCATGAACAACTAATCTCTTAGTTGGGATGAACGATGTACCTTAGATTGATGATTTGATTTGAACTCTCAGTTTCTTGGGCTTTCATTATATGTATTGATTTTGCTACTAAGCTTAATGCATGATTTACTTGATCACTAAGTCATTAATTTGTAAATTCTAATCAACCGAGAGGTGAGTTAGATATCTGGATCACGTAGTAAAATTTGGCAATTCACATAAGAGCTAGAGATAGACTTTTATAATTGTTGTGATCCCACGTGACAGGTGGATATATGTGAATTCATTTTTGTTCGTTAATGCATTTAATTAAGATTTATTCAGACTATACATAGAGATATGGTAGTTGACTTAATTAAATAGGATTGATTTAAACTCGAGAGAGGTAAATTAAATCAATTTCGTGAATTTGATGTAACACAACGTGATACTAGAAATTGAGAGGAGAAATCAAATAGGATATCTAAAGATAAATCGGGATTCCCAACTTTACTCTCCATTAATTTAACAACTCTTTATTATTTTGCAGTTTATTTTGGTGTTATTTACAATTTGTGCTAAATTATCAAAACTCCAATCTTTACACTTTTATTGCTTTTGTTTCGTTAATTATTTTTACGGTGATTAGTTTAAATCGATATTGAGCAAATTAGTCCTCGTGGGAACGATACTATGGACTCACAAAGTCCACTTTACTACTTTTTTAGCGATATCGTGTACTTGCAATTATTTTCCAAAAACAAGCTTTTGGCGTTGTTGCTGATGACTATTTTTATTTAATATCAGTTTATATTAATCATAGTTTTTTCTAATTTTTAATCTCATTTTAGTTTAAGTTTAGTTTTAGTTATAAAAGAATTTTGATCTTTCTTCTTATTTAAATTTTTGCAAAAATTTGCATATAATGCATGACCCGCTCTCAAGGGGGCATTTTAGAAGAGTTTGACTCAGAGATTGAATGTGCATTAAGAGCTAGACGCAAATTAGTAATGGAACGCACTGCCGAGGAGGAAGTGAGATTGGTTTTGATTAATAGGCAAAATGAGGAACATGAAGATAAAGATGAAGGTGATGAAGACGATGGTGGAAATTTTCCTATGGCACAATTCTTGACTCCACCAACAGCCCCATCCCGATCAAGCATCATATCCCCTTCGTTTGGGAGGAATGGATTTCAACTGAGAGCCGATCTCATTAACTTGTTCACTAATAGTCTTCAGTTCTATGGCCTCGCCCATGAGAGCCCGCACACTGATCTTGCAAGATTCTTGAGAATGTGCCAGAACTTTAAGTTGGAAAGCGTGAATGAAGATGCTATAAGACTTCGCCTTTTCCCATACACCGTAAGAGATAGTGCCTTGGAATGGCTAGACTCGGAGCCTAATGCTAGTATCACGACTTGGAATGACTTGGCCCGGAAGTTTTGTAATAAGTACTTCTCACCGACCAAAGTTGCAAAAATGAAGTTGGATATTTCAACTTTCCGACAGTTTGACGGTGAAAGCTTCTATGAAGCTTGGGATAGGTTCAAGGGCATGCTGAGAATGCCCCAATCATGGGATTGGCAAAGGGACTCAGGTGCAGTACTTCTATTCTGGATTATCCCCACAGTTCAAATCCATTGTGGATTCATCCTCCAATGGATCTATCACCAACAAACGAGTGAACCAAGCATGGGACTTGTTGGCGTTAATCGCCAAGATGCACACCATGTTCCCATCCGATCGCGTGGTCTTAAAGAAAGGACCTATGACGCATGAGAGTTATGTACTAGCATCCACTAATGCTTAAATTGCCACACTGACGAAACAAGTGGAACTGCTGGTAAGAGCACAAACTCAAGGGATGCATTTAGTTCAAGCGGCCCCCGTATGTGAAAATTGTGGAGTAAATTATGCGATCTTAGACTGCATGTTGTTGACAGCGTAAAATGATCAGGTCAATTTTATGGGAATGCCAACCAACAGCAGTTCAACCCTTATTCACGAACATATAATCCGGGGTGGAAATTCCACCCAAACTTGAGATATGGGGATAGCTCAAATAATCCTCTACCTGAGAAAAAGCCAAATTTGGGGGAGATGTTACCAGAATCAACAAGTTTCAGTTAAAAAACTTAAAACTCAACTAGGGCAATTGGCTCTATAGCTCTCAGAAAGGACACTCGGAACTTTGCCAAGCAGTATGGTGACAAACCCAAAGGAGCATGTGCAAGCAATTACGACAAGAAGTGCAGTGCAACTCCCCGAAATTCATATGAAGAGGTCGAGAAAGGAAATCAACATTCCCGCTATTTAGGAACCAAACATAGATAAGGAGAAAGATGATTCACCTGTTGATGAGCCTGACGATGAGGGAATTAAAGAAACTGAGAAAAAGGTACCAACTCCACTGAAAGCATATGTACCACCGATCGCATTCTTGTGGAGATTGCAAAAACATAAATTGGACAAACAATTCTGAAAGTTCTTAGAAGTCTTTAAAAAGCTACATATCAAAATCCCGTTTGTAGAAGCCTTAGCACAAATGCCGAGCTATGCAAAATTCATGAAGGATATTTTGTCCAACAAGAGGAAACTGGAAGATAATGAGGCCGTGTGCCTAACGGAACGGAAGAGTGTTGTGCAATCATCCCGAAGAAACTACCTCCTAAGCTCAAGGATCCAGGGAGTTTTTCAATTACATGCACTATCGGTTCTAATGCTTTTTATAATGCTCTATGTGATTTGGGGGCAAGTATTAACTTAATGCCTCTTTCTGTTTATAGGAAATTGGGACTGGGAGAAGCTAAGCCAACAACAGTTTTACTTCAACTTGCAGACTGATCCATCAAGCGCCAAAGGGGCATCATTGAGGATGTCTTAGTTAAGGTGGAGAAATTCATTTTCCTAGCCGACTTCATCATTTTGGACATGGAGGAGGATAGCAATATTCCCATTATTTTACGACGACCATTCTTGGCTATGGGTAGGGCAATAATAGACGTCTGTGAAGGCAAGATGATGTAAAGAGTGGGGGACGAACAAGTCATCTTCAACGTGTTCAAAATAATGAAATATCCTACAAGTCCAGATTCATGCTATCAAGTGGACGTGGTTGAGAGATGTATCGCAGACACTCTAGAAGCAGACTACTTAGATGATGACCTAGCCTCGTGCATAATGAGATCAGAAACCACTCGATCCGAAAGCTCAACAATGAGATCGTGTGCTCAATTGCTCGAAGAAGCTCTACCAGTGATGGTTGAAAAGCACAGATATTATGCCCACTTGGAGAAAGTCCATCTAGGCCATTACCTTTGATTGATAAAGCCCCTTCTATTGCGCTTAAGCCGCTTCCAAACCACCTATGGTACGCTTATCTCGGTAACTCAAACACTTTGCCGGTAATAATCACTAACGAGATTACTAAAGAGGAAAAAGAGAAGCTGTTAAGGGTGCTAAGAGAACGTAAGACGGCGATTGGGTGGACCATATCCGATATAAATGGGATAAGCCCGTCTCTGCGCATGCATAAGATTCTCATGGAAGAAGATAACAAACCGACGATTGAGGGGCAACGCAAATTGAACGCCACTTTGCAAGAGGTCATTCGGGGAGAAGTCTTAAAGTTGATGGATGCGGGGATAATATACCCCATCTCAGACAGTCCATGGGTAAGCCCCGTCCATGTGGTGCCAAAGAAAGGAGGGATCGCTGTATAGAAGAATGAAGATAATGAGTTGATTCCCACAAGACTGGTGACGGGGTGGAGAATGTGCATTGACTACAGGAAGTTAAACAATGCCACATGAAAGGATCAGTTTCCTTTACCGTTCCTTGACCAAATGCTCGAAAGACTTGCAGGTCATTCCCATTATTGCTTCTTGGACGGATATTTGGGATGCAATCAAATCCCGATCGCCCCAGAAGATCAGGAGAAAACGACATTCACTTGTCCATATGGGACGTTTGTGTTTAGAAGAATGCCGTTTGAACTATGTAATGCTCGTGCCACCTTCCAGAGATGCATGATGTCAATATTTTCAGATATGGTGGAGCGGTTCATTGAGGTATTTATGGAAGATTTCTCAGTATTTGGTGATTCTTTTGATGATTGTTTGAAAAATCTATCTCAAGTGCTTAAGCGGCGCCAAGAGACCAATCTAGTGTTGAATTGGGAAAAATGCCATTTTATGGTGAAAGAAAGAATAGTTTTAGGGCACGGAATCTCCTAAAAAGAGATTGAGCTGGATAAGGCAAAAGTGCAAATTATAGAGAAATTTCAACCCCTACATCTGTTAAAGGAATAAGAAGTTTTCTTGTACATGCGGGATTTTACCGGAGGTTCATAAAAGATTTTTCTAAAATTACCAAACCATTGTGTAACTTGCTGGTGAAAGATGTGCAATTCAGTAATGTCTAAAAGCTTTCAGTTTTCTCAAGGAGAAATTGATTACAGCACCAGTTATCGTGGCACCTATTTGGAATCTCCCGTTTGAATTGATGTGCGATGCTAGTGATTTCGCAGTGGGAGCAGTACTTGGGCAAAGAAAGGAAAAACTGTTTCGGGTGATATATTACGCAAGCAAGACTTTGAATGAGGCTCAAATCAACTATGCCACTACTGAGAAGGATATGCTACCAGTCATCTTCGCCTTTGACAAATTTCGTGTGTATTTGGTAGGATCAAAGGTAACAGTCTATACCGATAACTTAGCCCTGAAGTATTTTCTTGGGAAAAAGGATGCAAAACCGAGATTGATAAGATGGGTTTTATTGCCCCAAGAATTTTATATTGAAATAAAAGATCGGAAAGGCACAGAAAATCAGGTCGCTGATCACTTGTCCAAATTAGAGCAGCCCACAGAGGAGCAACAATTTGAGATAAATGAGGAATGCCCTGATGAACAGCTTTTGCAGATTGGGAAGGCACCGTGGTATGCAAACATTGTTAATTACCTAGTGAGCCAAGTTACACCACCGGAACTCACCTATCAACAAAGGAAGAAGTTGCTCCATGAGGCAAGGCTATATTATTGGGATGAGCCGTACCTTTAAAAAAGAGGTCCCGATCAAATAATAAGGAGATATATCCCAGAAGAAGAGATGAAGCCAATTTTAGCAAAAGTCCACGCTTCAGTATATAAGGGTCATTTCGATCCCACCAAAACAGCTGCTAAAGTGCTCCAATGTGGATTTTACTAGCCAACGCTCTTCAAAGACGCACACAGTTTCTGCCGATCTTGTGATTGATGTCACAGAACTGGGAATGTCTCGGCCGCCATGAGATGCCACTGAATAATATTTTGGAGGTAGAGTTGTTTGATGTATGGGGCATTGACTTCATGGGACCGTTCCCACCATCATACTCCAACAAGTATATCATTGTGATGGTAGACTATGTGTCTAAATGGGTTGAAGCGAAGGCATCGCCAACGAATGATGCTAGAAGAAATATATTTTCAACTGGTATGAGGCACCAAGGGCTATACTCAGCTATGGGGGCACTCATTTTTGTAATAGAGTTTTTAAAGCCATTCTTGAAGAGTACGGGGTGCAACACAGAGTATCTATTGCTTATCACCCCAAACCAGCGGCCAAGTTCAGATGTCCAATCGATAGTTGAAAAGGATCTTGGAGTTGACTGTAAGTTCCACGAGGAAAGATTGGCCTAAGAAGCTAGATGATGCACTATGGGCTTACAGGGGCGCTTACAAAACGCCAATTGGTATATCGCCTTACCGGCACGTGTTCAGTAAAGCATGCCATCTACCGTTAGAGCTTGAGCACAAGGCTTATTGGGCTTTGAAACAATTGGCGTGATATACCAAATGATGGCACGATAAGCAAATTCACAACAGAATATTTAAACAGGATGATCAAGTGCTGTTGCATAATTCTCGGTTGAAGTTATTTCCGGGAAAATTGAGCTCCAAATGGTCTTGACCATTTATAGCTTCTAAGATTTTCCCGTACCGTAGAATAGAGCTTCATCATCAGGATAAATGGACGTTTAAAGTCAACGGGTAGAGAGTAAAGCACTATATTGAAGACTTTCCCGCAGTGAAGTCAACCATTGACATCGCTATCCCAGAATAAAACCACAGAATACTCTGGCTGAAGACTATAAATATAGCGCTTAATGGGAGGCAACCCATTTTTCTTTCTCTTTCTTTTTGCATTAGAGTAGACACGTTTATTGTTTTATTTAGGTAGAGCATATTTCGTCATTCCATTGCATTTGTTACTTTGCATCATCTTTCTTTTAGTTAAAAAAAAAATAGAGAAACCCGATAAGCTCATATGGCCATATGGATTATCCATACGGCCATACGAGCTTAACAGCTAAAATTTTACCATGTAGCTCATACGGCTGTATTGAGTCATCATACGGCCGTACAGATCAAACCCAACAAAACTACCCGAGAGATCGATACGGCCGTCTCCATTGTTTGATAGGCCGTATCTCTATCCATTTTAAAACCCCCATTCCATACCAGTCCCTTCCTCGCTCTCTTACACTATTTCCCCAAATTCATGCACGAACCCTACTTTCTCCATCACCACCAAATTCTCTCTCTACTTGCCAAGTTAGAACTCGATTTGACTCATTCCTACGCTATTCGTCCCAAAATCACACGTTTGTGAAACAAAAATCAAGATATCCATAGCCTTCTCTACCGAATTTGGGCAAGAAACTCGTAGCATCCACTATAGTGTTCGTGCATTGCATTGACTCAATGTCAAGTAAGTGATTTCTCTTTGTCTATGCGAATCGAAATTTGACTATCTAGTTGTTTCCCCATGTCCCCCTACTTCCCTTTGGAAATTAGGGCTTTCCGCTTGAATTCACTCATGCTTATCAAAGAAATAGGGATTGTGAGATGAAATATCATTTGCATTGTCAGATTTCCGAGTATTGGTTGGGTGTTACAGAACAGTATAGTGGTAGGATGATAAGTTAAGATTGATTTTGTGCCTTGAAGTTCCTGTTGGGTTACTATATAGCACTAGCACTAGTAACAGGCTTGAGGTGTAGAGAACGCATACAAAGTGTTTGATCAAAGTCCTCAATAAAACTTTTAGGCATAGTATGTTGTCTCAAACTGATAACAAGGCTTCATGTGTCGAGGTGAACATTGTGCGTGTCATAATAATAGGCACTGAGCTTTCCCACTCCACGGAGTCCACACAAGGCTATATATTTGCATACCTCGAGTGATGATAGCTTGGGCATTAAGGAAGTGATTTTACATTGCTTATACTATGTGCCAGTAAGTGTCATTGCGTCCTTTATATCACTAACATTCTCTCGTCTTCATCTAAGAACGCAACAAAAAATGGCCCCACCAAATATGAAGGGGAAATAGGTAGCCGAGATCAGCGAGTCGGCTGCAAAGAAACAGAAAACAGAAGTGGAGGGCATCCGGAAGGTCATCTCGGAGCATATATTCAAGGCATTCGATTTTATAGGGATTTCGGGAGTCACGGCGATCAGAGTATTGTGGCAAAGCTTTGAGAAGTTCAGATAGGTCAAATTTGTGAGTGAGCAGGAGAATGGAAATCAGCGATTGGTCCACAACTTTTATGCCTCTTTTAAAAATAATATCCGGGACGAGACTAAGGCCACTCACCATTCTACAGTAGTGGGCAAGAATAGGATTACCTTTTCCCCGCAAGTCATCGCCGACTACTTGGGGATCGATCGCACAGGTGCAATGGTGCCGGATATAGAGACCATCGAACTCTACAGTGATGAAGAAGCCATGAAGTGGGCCTCAACGAGGAGGCGTACCGAAGGAATCTTTCTCCCTGCCTCGAGTTGGATAATCAGGAATTGGCGTGGGATGCATGGTATGTGCATCAGCAGGGATCGGGCAGTATGTTCCCATCTATGAGCCTTATCACGGTGTCTATCAAGTACGTTTGGGTCTACCACGCCATCTGTCAGGGGCAAAAGATTGATCTGGTTGCCCACATTTATAATATCATTTGTAATTATGGCACCAGAAACATGGGACGATAGGGCATGTCTTTCCCGTGCCTTATCACGACGATCTTCCATTTGCAGCACATCCCAAGGGCTAACAAAGACGCCAATATCTTTTTGATAAACGTTCTCACAAAGGAGAGTTGGACAAGTCACCGGAAACAGGTGAAATATCATGGATATAGAGAGGCGGGGGATGACGTTGATGCAGAGGTGGGGCCTGCTGGCGCTATTACTGCAAAGCCAACTTCTTAGTCGAGCTCGATGACGCCTGACACACAGATGATGAAGATGATGGTCGGGTTAAATGCCAGATGACTGTCATTCGGGATAAGTAGCACATCATTCAAGAAGATCAGCGCCAACTGCGAGAGGATTTCCTTGCCACCGAACAGGCCCGACGCCGAGATCATGAGGAAGTAATGACCCAGCTTGCTACACTTTTCTCCGCACATCATGGACTTTCTCCCCCGTCCAATGCTTGATACAACCGCTGGGAAGTTCAGTAACTTTTCTCTTCTTCTACTTCTTTTTTACATTGAGGACAATGTTGGTTTTAAGTTTGGGGGTGTGATTTTAATTTTTGCATGTGTGTTTAATTATGAGTCATGATATTTGTGTCATCTCTTAAAAGAAAATTGTTATGTATCTTTGTCAAGCAGTGTATTTGGAATGATTGGTTCTGTTGGGCATAATTGCATAAGATGACAGTTGGGCTTTTAAACATTGCGTGATCTTTTAAAAATTTTCTTGTCACTTATTGGTACACGGTTACCTTTATTTTGAGCACATAGTCATCATTTGACTTAGATTTATGTTGGGGTGTAATCATGATGCTGTGTTCCTTCATATTACCTATGATGAACTATTTAAACCTTAAAAAGTAGGTAATTTTCCTCAAACCAAACTAGCTAAAAGGCTAAGTATCGGGGTGGTAAGATTAGTGACTGAATGTTGGGGGAACTACAGTTTGATGTTTTGATGTTTTCACCCTGAGTTGAAGGATTTTTGGTTGGTGAGTCTGTACCGATACTGACCAATGCTATCATACTACTAAGAAAAAATAAGAAAAAAAAAACAGAGTGACATAATTGCATTCATTTCATATGTGCCCCATTCTCTTGCCTCATTGACTCGAGTATTAAGTCTGATGGGTATTTTACCTGGTGTCTTGAGTGACGAGCTTGGAAGTCATCGACCTAAAACTCGCTGTACGGGTCCTTGCGAAAGCATTATTGTTGGGGCGTTGTACTTGCATATCATATTCAACTTTCAAAAAAAAGAAAAAAAAGGAGAGAAAAGAAAAAACGAAAAAAGTGAAAAATTGGGAAATAAATATTGATAGGGATTTGAAGTACCGAGAAAAAGACTCAAATACTAGAAGTTTTGAAACTTGGAGTAGAGATGGATGGAAAGCGGTAGCTTCTTTAGCATATAGTCGCTTTTTCTTAACATCTGGTGTGGAAAAATGCACTGAAATATTTTTAGAACACCTCATTCAATGAATACCCCAGGGTTGAGAGAAAAGCGTAAGGAGCGAATCCTACGAGCGGGGTGAGGAAAAATAAATCTTAGCACAAGGGAATAAGGGCATGGTTTTGCATCAAGCATTTTTTGATTGGATCTTGACATGGATTTGAGTTTAGCAATGACTAGCACACACACACACTGTATGTCATGTACATGATAAGTGAATATTTTTGTGATTTTTTATCTGGTCCAGCTGGAGTTTTGTAAGTATTTTATCATCCTGAGGTGACTAGTACAATACTTGACGCGTTGTGAGTCGTGTTTATGATTTGCGGTTAGTGTTTAGTGTGTGATTGTTTTCTATGTATTGTTTGAGGTTCTTGTTCGAAGGCGAACAAGAGGTAAGTTTGAGGGTGTTTGACAAGTATTTTGTTAGCGTTTATTTTATAGTTTTTATAAGTATTTTAGAGTATCTAATATGGTTAATTTTGTCAATTTTTAGGTGAAAAGGCAACGTGGACGGACGACATTGAAAAGAAGAGAAGATCGGCAAAAAGGACTAAAAAGTGCAAAAAAAAGAAATCGGGAACCAGAGTGGATGAGAATGAAAGATGAAGGACTTGGACTGTAAATATGATACGGCTGTAACAAGCTTTCCGTACGGCTATATCCTATCGGCTGAAGAAACGAGAAAAATTTATC
The DNA here is from genome assembly GCA_018223645.1 of Jasminum sambac. NCBI lineage: Eukaryota > Viridiplantae > Streptophyta > Magnoliopsida > Lamiales > Oleaceae > Jasminum > Jasminum sambac. The sequence goes on from CP073644.1 coordinate 16,001,840, forward strand.
CGAGAAAGACATACGACCGTATCAATTAGTCCAAACGACCGTAACTCTGAAAACCCAGCATACAGAAATTCAGCAGAAACCTCCATACGGCTGTATCTCCAAAGTCTTACGGCCGTACCGTCTATATACAAGAAATTCCTTATTTTGCCTGAATTCTATTTTTGGTCGGTTTTGGCTACTTCTTGTCAAGAAATCAAGATCTACTTGTTGCCTATAAATTAAGGAGAATAGCCAGGAAATAGGGAGCTTTTCCGAGAGGATTTGTAGAGAGCAAAAACACACCACAACCGAACAAATTGGAGAGATTTACATGGTTTTGGAAGAGACTCAAGACGGGAGTTGATGTTTGGTGCAAGATCTACTCTTTGTTCTCGTTTCTTCTTGTAAATCCGGTGATGAACTCCTTTAATTCTTTTATTTCTTTACTTTTTAGCATGAGCAACTAATCTCTTAGTTGGGATGAACGATGTAACCTAGATTGATGATTTGATTTGAACTCTCAGTTTCTTGGGCTTTCATTATATGTGTTGATTTTGCTACTAAGCTTAATGCATGATTCACTTGATCACTAAATCATTGATTTGTAAATTCTAATCAATCGAGAGGTGAGTTAGATATTTGGACCACATAGTAAAATCCGGCAATTCACATAAGAGCTAGAGATAGACTTTTATAATTATTGTGATCCCACGTGATAGGTGGATATATGTGAATTCTTTTGTTTGTTAATGCATTTAATTAAGATTTATTCAGACTATACATGAAGATGTGGTAGTTCACTTAATTAAATAGGATTGATTTGAACTCTAGAGAGGTAAATTAAATCAATTTCGTGAATTCGATCTAACACAACTTGAAATTAGAAATTGAGAGGAGAAATCAAATAGGATATCTAAAGATAAATCGGGATTCCCAACTTTACTCTCCATTAATCTAACAACTCTTTATTATTTTGCAATTTATTTTTGTGTTATTTACAATTTGTGCTAAATTACCAAAGCTCCAATCTTTACATATTTACAATTTGTGCTAAATTACCAAAACTCCAATCTTTACACTTTTATTGCTTTTGTTTCATTAATTATTTTTGCTATGATTAGTTTAAATCGATATTGAGTAAATTAGTCCTCGTGGGAATGATAATCTTGACTCACAAAGTCCACTTTACTACTTTTGTGACGATATCGTGCACTTGCGATTATTTTCCAACAACAATTACGAAGAAGTAGTTTAAGAATAGTTTTAAGGGTATCTCTAAGAGTCTCTTTAACTTTAACGAGCATCTTTTGTGTTTTTTTTATAGTATTTATAAATTGAGAGAGTCAATTTTTTAAACTGCTTCAATAGTCTCTTTATGTTAGATTCTCTATTTTACTTATTTCCAAAATTATTATTATTTTTTTGTTTTCTTATTTTTTATATGCTTGTTTCTTAATTATAATGATCACATTCTATTGTTTCCCCGTAAGTAACTAACAATTAGACCTCACATGTCGTAGTGAAAATTGAAACTTTTTCAATGTATTTAATAATAAAGATTGATTTTGGCTCTCAAAATTTGGAGAATCAAACACATTCTCTTAATAAAGAGTTAAATATAGAGAGTCTATTGGAGTAAGATTTTACAAGTTGATTTTTAAAAATAAAAGTATCTCACATTTAAAGAGTGTATTGGAAATGCTCTAGCAAAGAATCTATAAAGACCACCGACGAAGGGAAGACCGGCCGTCAAAATAAAGGCATTATTTGCCCAATATGATTGAAATATAGCCTCCATTTTGCACATGCCGAAAAAATAATTTAAATATCTTGTCTATGTCACCATGAAGGAAATTTCTTGCACGTGTTCTTACCGTGAGATTAGTTTATGTGCGACGAAATATCAAAAATTCAAAAATTGGACAAATCAAGTGGTCCATGGTGAAAGGCTATAATATTTGCTAACTCGACGTTGAGTAGGCTGCGTCGACTTTTATTCGAGTGTTACATTTCTCCGGAAACAAACAAAAGTTAATTAAAGGCATATTGGATGGACGATCGAGTATGGGCTAGCTGAAGTGATACAAAGAATGTCTCTCGTATTATTGAGGAGTTGTGCATGCATGTTAAAAGCATCCCCAATAAACTTTTTAAAAGTAAAATACTCTTTATTTTAAATAGTCAAACATTAAAAGTTAGCTCAAATAGACTTTTTAATTTAATAATTTTAAATACAGAGTAAGTGTGACTCTCCAAATTTGGAGAGCCAATCCCACTCTCTATAATTTAATTGTCACATATTTCAATACTCTTTTCTTGATTCAATAAACCCACAATTAATTTTATTGGTCAAAGACAATTAAGGTAAATAAGTGTTAATTAAAAATAAAATATCATAATAATTGTTTCTTGATATAAACAAAATAAAAAGTATAAATAAAGAGATTTTTGGAGTGAATTAAAAATTTTAGTCTCTAAATTAAAATATGTTCTCTATAATGTGAATAACACTCTTTAAAAATAAAGAGACTATTGGAGATACTCTTAGTATTAACTTAGAGGTGGGAAGAAATGGAGTTGCATCTATCCGGGGAAAAACAATAATAGAAGAGAAGAAGAAGAAGACAAGTGGAGTTGCATCATTTCTTCGTCCCATCCGAGCCCGAACGATAGTATGTGGATTAATTTGGGTTGCGCAAAACCAATAATAAAAATCGAATTTTTGCCATGAACTCAACCCAAATCAACTCGATTAATATGGACGGTTAGTTTGATTAAAAACAAAATGGTCACTTAAATTAATCTACTTGTACATTTATTTATCTACACTCATTTGTGCGTACTCTCAACAGGGTACTACGATAAAAGACCACTTTTACTCTTCGTAGGTTTAGTCAAGTACTGGTTTTTAAGTCAAGTACTGGTTTTTAGAGGGTTTACAAATGGATGTATACCAAACATCTCTCATGAGTAAGGCTCAGGTACCCACTGTGGGTACCTTACGGTACCCACAGTCGGGGAAAAAAAAAGTTTGGAGGTCGGGTGAGACCCCCCGCCATCAGGGGGCAGTTATGTATTATTCATCTAACTTAACATAGATTCCAAAAAAAATTTAAAAAAAATAAAAAAAAAAAATTTTTACGTGCCGACGTGGCGCCACCTGGTGGCGCCACGTCGGCGTGGGATTTGGCTTCTGTTCCCCACAGTGGGGAACAGAGCCAATCCGCATCTCTCATAGTCCATTTAGATAATTAATTTTGAGCACCATGACTGAAACCAATCCAAATCGGATCCATGATTTTATTATTACTAGTTTATTAAATATGCTATGGACATTGCATGATACGATAAAATGTTGAATATATTATCATTTTTATTTTGATAAAAATCAAATTCAATAAAAGTGATTGTCTTACATATAACGTACTTGAGAAAGTATTTTATTAAATCACGTATGATAAAGTTTTTTATATTGAAATTCTAAAGCATTTTTCATTAAATGAGCAACTAATTACACATTATCTAGAATAATTATATTGCATTGTGCACACCGATAAATTGAAAATTTTTTTTGTTAGCAAGAAAAAAAACTATGAACATTATAATTTTAAATGAGATTATAGATGTACACGACTATCATGAATTTGGATAATTGTAAAAATTAAGAGCATCTCCAATGCTAAAATGGGTTTCTAAAATGATGTGGAGGAGAGAGATAAAGAGAAGATGATTATTTTAATAGAACTTGAGTGGAAAGGGCGATAGGGAAAATGAGAAGGAAAAGTGAAAATGAGAAGAGAGATAGAAACAAATTTAATAATAAAAATAAAATAATAGTAGAAAGTATGTATATGAATGTCTAATTTTTGAAGGAGCATGGGAAGTGATGAAGAAAAAGTGAGGAAAAAGTGAGATAATTGATAGAAAAGTGATTAAAAAAATTAAAAGTAAAAAATATGGAACCTATAAGAAAAATTCTCTCTCTTGGTAGATATTGTAGTGTAGAAAGTAGCATTGGAGTTACTTGAAGAGTAATCTAGATGGAGATTAATTGGGAGTTACAAACAATTAAATTTCATTATTGTGCATCATTGAAGAAATTAGAGGTGATTATGATTTCTAGAAAAAATTGTGGAGAATTTGAATGGACATAGAAATAGTCATTTTGAACTTTGAAGGATAATACAATATTATTAGTTGTCTTAATTAAAATAGATGGTAATGCTTGAAATTAGAAAACTTATGGTGCATATTCTTGATTTTTTTTTATTTTTCATGCGATCGTTGGTTTTGTGTATTGTAATTATTTGTGTGCAATATTGTGATTAACTTTTAAATTTTAAATTAACCACTATAAAATAAATTGATAAAAAATTTAGTAGTATTGAATTGTATGAGTAATATTTGGAATAACATGAAAGAAATGAATGGGCTTTAATAATGAGAAGTAACAAAGAGAAAGGAGAATTAAAAGAAAATGTAGGGAGAAAAGTGGAATCCAAATGTTTCACAAGGATTTCGCCTTTTATATAGTAGTGATTTTTTTCTTTTTGTTTTTGACCGCCCGAAAAGGGGGCGGAGGTAGTGGAGATCGGGTAATTAGTTCAGTAATTGATTAGCGCTCGTTAGGATATATGTAAAAATAAATTTTTATGTGATTTTATGTAATATAAGAGAGATAGTAAGTGCAATTGAATGATGAGGATTTATGTAGTATAGGTAGGCCCACAAGATATTTGAATGTGAAATAGGAGAGAGAATGGGTGGAGTAGAAAAAAAGTGTATAAAAGTATGTAAAAATGTGTAGAAGAACACACGCTCATTCATGGTTATTTTGGTTGTTAGTCAAAAGAACAAAAGAGTTATATCACTCCGTTCATTTCATTAAGCATTGTGATATTGGGGGTGGTATTCAAAAATTTATTAGAAGTTTTGGAGTGTTTGAGGTAAAAGAATCGAAAAACAATCATTTTGATACAAATTCAAATCAATTCTACAAACGAAACGACAATTAAGGATATGTTAGATATTTTAGGCATACACGTCAAATTTGAAGATCATTATTTCTTGACGACTTGTAGCACGTTGATTCTAGTTTCCAACACACTTTTAATCAGCTCAATCGAACGTAAGGATCAAAAGTTATGCCAAAAAATTGAAGGCTGCGTGTGCTGCAAATGCGAGCGACCCGCATACGCCTTTTTGAAGCTTTTCCCCCCTTCTGAACTACAGGCAATAGGAAGGAAATTACGGCCGCAACCAGAAATAGCATGTGGTCGCGTGTGGGACTGCATGATTAAAAAATTTGGACCCGAGATATTTTAGATATTTTGAGATATTTGAATTATTTTAATGTATTTCAAATTTTAGCTTAGGGGCCAAGTTAGTTTCTATCTTTGGCCATATAAAGCCAATCTTTCATTTACAAAACCAACTCGGATGAATATATTGAGAGCTTTATGCCTGTTGAGTTGGCATTTTCGCCTCCCAAATTCTTAGAACATTGAAGACAATTGTTGAGTCGAGCTTTCTCCTCCTTTGTTCTTTGTTCTTGGAACAATTTGAAATTATGAAGAGTTTGATAATCACTTGTGGCGTTCACTACTGTTGGTTGTCTACTCCGCATCGTTAGAGGTGATTGGCTTAATATACCAATTGTTGTTACATCGTGAGTCGAATGTTGACAGTTATCAATCGACATCTCCGGATTTTTACCTTTTTTGGATAAGTTCTAATCCACACAGTTCTAATGTGGTTGGCATCACATTATTTTTTTATTTTATCGCCGACTTTTAAAATACAGGACATTTCGTATATGCGTGTATATAATTTTTCAAAACTGTAATATAAGTTTATTGAATATGAGGGCTTGTTATATATATACAACAAATTTTACCAACTCCAATCTACTTTTTTCTCTCTCATCTTTTACAACCACTCAAACATTGATTTGATAATTTGTTTATATTTTTTAATACACCTCTTCCAAATTTCAACCACACATTTTATACGAAATTCGATCGAATAAACAAAACTTCAATTCTATAGAGCAAGGCCTGAATTATTCATAGTTAGAATAGTTTATCTTCATTTAACATTGGGGTATATATTTGAAAAAATGCGAATTCAACAATATTAATTACATTTTCTTATTTCGTGTGAAATTCAAAGAAAAATACAATCAGCTTTACCCTAAAATGCAATTTGTAGTGCCAAAAAAAAATATTAATAATTGCAATTTCTCTCTCTTTATCCATGTAAATGATCTCCAACCAAAAATTGTAAATTTTACCACAAATCAACAGTTTTCAAATTAAAAACATTTCAATTTCTCTCCCTTTATCCATGTGAATGATCTCCAACCCAAAATTATATATTTTACCTCAAATGAGAATTGTTTTCATTATTTATCACTTTTTCACTTGTTTTAATTATTAATTTATTTGAACAATATATTTTACCATGAATTTGATTGCTACATGAGATATCCTTCGACTAAAGTAAATCAACATACTTATCCAATGCTGATATATTGTGTACATTTGAGTTTACACAAAAAAAGCCAAACTCGCCCCCATGAACTAGCTTCTTTAACCTCAAACCCTTGCCACAACAAATAAATTCTAGGCTTCTGACTTCAATTTCTTACCCCGGTAGCAAAAAGTTGAGGCCGCCGAGCCTTAATATGGAGAATCTGAAAAATTTTATTTGGGTTAAGGGATGAAGTAATAACATTGTAAGATCAATCAACAATTACTTTTAGTTACTGCATCTGCTTTGATTCAATGTACATTGTATAATAACTCGGCCATATTGTATTAAAGAGTGTGCCCTCATGGGTTGACCCAAACCAACTCAACCTATATCGTTATTGTGTTAGATGGTTTGTTGGTTAGAATAAGAGTTTTTGAATTGGGAATTAACTTCCCTGCACCACTATCTTCCTATTGATAAAATTATAAGCAAAGAGAAGGATTTGAGGCAATAATCAACCACACTATTCATAATTGCTTGACATACTTATAGGTGTAAAGTCCCAACTATACACAAAATTTTAATTACTAAACAAAACTGCTCATTGAATTAATCTCATAACAAGATAACTCTAAAACGAATGAATGTTCATCTATGATTTCATACAAAAATCCAAAATATAACTAAAAGATTGTTGGGGAAAACATAAATATAGGTGCAAACTATATTCAGAATATGATAAGTTTTTATTTCTTGTGTTGAATTAACTTAAAATACAATTTTAATGTGTGTTTGTTGATGTTTATAGTCGTATTTACATTTGTTTCTTTTAATTTTGTGTTAGGCCTCAAGAAAGGATGAAAATGTGCCATTTAGGACTATTTTGGGGCTTTCTTTGAAGTTCGGGGACCAAAATTGAAGATTATACAAAGGAAAAAATAAAATAAAAAAATCTGAAAAAATCGAAAAACCTGTTCGAGCGCACAGGATTCATGTGTGAGTGCATGGGGGCATTTGAATGTCCTGTGCGGGTGCCCGCCTATCACTTGTGGGTGCACGGTGAGTGATTCAAGATTTTCTTATTTGATTCGAACTCTAGTTTAGATGTTTCTTGTGCATGAATTTTGGGTTTTTTGACATCTACTTAAAGTGGAGTCGAGCCTCAATTGGAACACCTTTTGACAAGAAGCAAGTAGCGAGAAACACAAAGGAGAATTTTAAGAGATTAATTTGAATATTTAAGATTTGAACAGTCGGAGTGGAGATCTTGGTGCAAGGCTTCATCTTTCAAAATAATCTTCATAATCCAGTGATGAACTCTTTTATTCTTGTAATTTATCTTATTTTTAATATGCATAACCAATTTTCATTATTGGGATGACGTATGTAGTATAATTTGAATATTTGATTTTAATTCTCAAATTTTGGGCTATCAATTATGATGTGTTGATTTTACATCTATTCATAATGCGTGAATTACTTGGCCCCGAATTCATTGATTTGTGAATGATAATAAACCGAGATGTGAGTTATTTATTTAGACCACGTTGTAAAATCTAGCAATTTAGATAAATAGAGATATTCTTTTATAATTATTGAGATCTCTTATGAATTCCTATGTACTTTAGTGCAACTAATTAATTCGTAATTAGACTATACATAGAGATATGACAGTTGACTTGATTATGTAGGATTAATTTGAACTGGAGAGAGGTAAATAAGGCCACTTTGGTGAATTCGATCTAACATTACTATAGGATAAAATTTAAGAGGCGAAATAAAATGGGATAACTATAGATAAATGAGGATTCCCAACTTCGTTTTTCATTAATTCAACCAATCTTTTTCAATTTCGTGATTTTATTTTTTATCTTAATTTAGTTTTCTAGTGATAATTGAAATTCTCACTCTTTGACATTTTTATTCATTCTAATTGAGATTAGTTGAGGCCAATCTAAAATAAAATAGTTCTCCTAGGTATGATAACCCGAACTCAAAATTTCAATTTTACTACTTATTTTACGTCATCGTGCACTTGCAACTATATTTTCACAACAAGTTTTTGGCACCGTTGCTGGCGACTATTTTTATTTAATATTGGTTTATATTGATCTTAGTTTTTAATTTTAATTGAATTGAATTTTTTTGTTGTAAGAGAATTTTGATATTTGTTCTTTTAATTTTTTCAGAAAAGTTCATTGCATGACCCGCTCGCAAAGCAGCTATCTTGAGAAGTTTGATATTGAGATTGAATGCACGTTTAGAAGTCGATGGAACGAACACATCTTTAAAAAGGAAGATTTGCAACAACTAACACTTGAACACCCAAAATTAAGTCGATGATGGAAGCCCATTTAAGCAATTTAGTGTTTATTTTGAACCATTCTCTATAAAACTCCACCAATGTGTATCATGCACCAAACTGTCCATTCATCTTGCTACAAGCTAGAAGCTTAGAACCACAATAATTAAATGTTGGCTTTCATTCATCAATTCATCAATATTGTTGCTTCTTTATAAATGTTCCAGTAATGTAGTGGCCTACTATTGTCCCTCTGCTTTATATAATCACTTGCATTTGGACAATTACTAGAGTTTGGAACACAATATTAAAGACAAGCTTAATTAATATAGTAGTATTTATTTTCAATATATATTAGTCCACTTAATTAATCTAGTTCAAGGCTAAAACTTTCGTTCAAATCGGTTAATAGATCCTATTGACCGGAAAGACAAACATAGAATACCAAAAAACTTGCAACCAAGAAAAGAAAATAACACATGATGTAATGATATGATTCGAGATAGGTCAATATCGATTGATTTACTTCAAATGTCGATCGTGCCGATCACACAAGATCGGGCGAACAAGTTGAAGATGAACATGACGATGACAAGCTTTGTTGAAGAAAAGTGGAGAAACCTTCCTAAAGAGTCATCACAAGGCTTGGGACGATGATTGTAAGCCAAAGACAAGAAATGCATTCACTTGTTGAGCATTGGACCATTCTACACAAGTAATGATGATCGAAGGTCAAAACAATGCAATGGAAGAATTCGGGAAAATGGAAATTTTAGTGGAAAAAGTTAGAGTATGTGATCGTCCATGCCATGGAAATGTTACACTTGAAGATTTCCCCCAAACTCCATCTGCATGCCGAAGATTTTGAGTTGTCCCCGCAACTTGGGCAACCATATGGTCGCACATGCGACCACATGGTTATAAAAATTTAAACACATGTGACCGCATGGTTCAAAACTTTAGCGTGAGATATTTTAGGATATTCTGAGATATTTGCCTATTTTAGTATTGTTTCTATTTAACTTCATGGCTAAGCTAGCTTTCGATTTGGGAGTTGTATAAATAGTTTTTTCCTCATTTGTAAACAGAACTTTGAGGATATATGAGCTTATGCTCTGTTGAGTTGAGATTTCTCCTCTCCATTCTTCATTGAACATCAAACTTATCGAGAACGTGATCAGTTCTCGTAGTGTTCAAATAGCTACTTCTACACTTCTTCACATCCGTTGGGCGCTATTACCAACACCGTAAGATGAAGGTTGGCCGGATCACATGGATCACCTATCAGAGTTTAGCTTTTCTAGGATTGATCTAATCTTATATGGGTTGCGTTAGCTCAGCTTTAACGTGGTTTGCATCAGATAGGTTGGTATCAGAGTAGAAGATCTAATCATCCGATAATTTATCTTTATTTTATCTGTATTGTGTTATTTTCGATTTCTAAAATTTAGATTTGAGTTAATAGTTCGATCTAGGTTCTTTGATCATTTTTATTGTGTTATTGAGTTTCTTGAGTTGTTCTTCAGATTTGTAGTATAAAGATTATAGTGTCGTGTTTGTTTCGTGATTGTGTTGTTGTTATTGGATCAATAACAAAAAAGAAAAAAGAAGGGCCGAAAATTTTAAAAAAATTGAAGCGAGCCCAAAACAAGGAGAAGAAAAGAAAATGAAATCCACAGTGACATTGAACGAGTGACAGTCCAAATTTTGGCCAAACTTAGTTTTATGAATCGTACTATTTTAGTTGCTTGATTTGTAATCATAATGTGGTTCTTCATTTGCTAGTGGAGCTTGTTACTTGAGTTGTTACTTAGATCACCTTCGTTTCTTTGTGGCACATTGAAATCCAATTTTGAATTTGGATTAGGCAAGAGTTGTTCTAGTTTAAGATCAAGTTCGTTGGCCCTTTGGGGAATTGACTTATGAGAAAACAAGAGGCAAAAGGCCGAGATTATTGTTGGACAAAAGGCCATTGAGTGATAAATATGAGTGGTAAACTTCATGAGAGGATGCTAACATACACTTGAGCACACCATGCTTGATCTTCATTCTATTGTAGGTAAAGGCTGAGTTTCAATGATGGCTGATGAGTTTAGGAAAATATTGCAAGAGAGCAAAGATGATAGGTCGGAGTTTGAGCAAAGATGACTTCATGACGGCAATCGTAGTGATGATTTCGGCATGGTGAACCAAATGAAGATGATAATGAAGATAAGCAAAGGAGAAATAGAAGGAGAGATAGGGATCGTTGGGGAAGAAATTAAGAAGAAAGTGAAATGAAGAATGTGAAGATTCCTTTATTCCAAGATAAATCAAATTCGGATACCCATCTAGATTGGGAAAACCGAGTTGAAATTTTGTTCCAATGTCATAGAATCCTGGAGGCATTGAGAATATTGTTGTTGGCTAGGGAATTGGCTGGGTATGCCTTGAGGTGGTGGAAACAACTGACCATGGCTAGGCAAAGAAATTTGGAAGATCCCATGGAGACTTCGAATGAGTTGAAGCGCCTCAGGAGAAAGAGATTTGATCCAACACATTATTATTGGGTTTTATACCAAAGGTTGCAAGCATTGAACCAAGGGGGATGATTTGTGGAAGCTTACTACCAAGTAATGAAATGGTAAATGACTCGAGCTGACGTTACTGAAGAGGAAAAAAGCCACTATTGTCAGGTTTCTAAGTGGATTGAATAGGGAGATTGCCAACTACACCAAGCTACAGGACTACGCTGATCTTGAAGAGTTGTTACACAAACCTGTAAAAGTAGAGGCCAACGGAAGAAGCGAGTTCCAACTAAACCTCAAGTTGGGAGTGGTAGCAACTTTGATAAAGTAAAGTAGGTTGACAATCGAAGTGATAAACGGGCTTGGAAAGGAAATCGTGAGCCACTTAAGTTGGCTCCAATTCTAAGAAATCAGGCAACTTAAGTTGGCTTCAATTCTAAGAAATCAGGCAAAAGCAAATTGGTTGGGACACCAAGCTTAAACCATGACATTAAAATGCTTTAAATGTCAAAGGTTTGGCCACATTGCATTCGAATGTCCTAATAGGCAAACGAAGTTGGCATGGGAGAACGGTGAGGTGGAAACCAAAGATGAGAAAGAAGAAGCCTTATTTGTTGATGAAGAAGAAGAATTGGTCATGGAAGATCAAAGCATTCCATCAATCCCCAAAGCTTTGGCCACGGGACAAGCCATTAACTCCGAAGCTAGAGTGGATGAGATGACACCCCAAAGGAAGAATATCTTCTATACTTGTTGCTTGGTAAACAGTAAGCCTTGTGCTATTATTATTGATGAGGGTAGTTGTACAAACATAGCTAGTACTACTTTTGTGGAAATATGGGATTGCCACTTATTCCATAACCTAAACGCTATCTCTTGCAATGGTCTAGTGATTCGGGCCAGGTTAGGGCAAACAAGCAAGTGAAAGTGCCCTAACTATTGGTTTTTATGAGGATGAAGTGGTTTGTGATATTGTGCCAATACAAGCAACCCATATCTTCTTGCTATCGTTTTAAGATGAATGGAAAGCTAGTTGTACTTACTCCATTATTTCTACATCAAGTATATGAAGACCAATTGAAGCTAAAGAATAAGTTTAAAGAGGGAGAGAAGAGAATAATTGGAAAAAAAGAGTTGAATGGTAAAAAAAAGATGGAATAAAAGGAGAGTTGAGAGAAAAGAGTCGAGAAGGAAAGAGAAAAAGTGTTTCTTTGCCAAAAAGAAAGGTATGATGATAGACTTTTCAGAGAACCGACCATTGGTCTTGGTCTACAAGGAACCTTTCCTTGTCCTTAACTCTAACAATTCCCACCATCTTATTGTTAATTCTCTTCAATGGGAATTTGAGGACGTGCTTCCCAAAGAGTTGCTAAGTGGATTACCTCCCATTCGAGGTATTGAACATCAAATTAATTTGGTACCTCAACTCACAATTCCAAATCGACCCACTCATCGAAGTAACTTGGAGGAAACAAAGGAGTTACAATGTCAAAGGAAGGATTTGATGAAAAAAGGGTACATCTGAGAGAACATAAGTCCATGTGCCGTGACGGTGCTTTTGGTTCCAAAAAGATATGGAAGTTGGTGAATATGTGTTGATTTTTCAAGCAGTCAACAACATCACAGTAAAGTATTGCTACCATATCCCTAGGTTAGATGATGTGCTTGATGAGTTATATGGTGCTAATGCATTTAGCAAGATTGATCTTAAAAGTACCTATCATCAAATTAGAACGTGAGAAGGAGGTAAGTGGAGAACGGCTTTCAAAATGAATCATGGGTTATATGAATGGATGGTGATGCCATTCGGTTTAACAAATGCATCAAGTACTTTTATGTGCCTAATGAATCATATTATACGTGCTTTCATAGTAAATTTATTGTGGTGTACTTTGATGATTTGATGACATTTTGATTTGTAATCGAGGGTTAGATGAGCATGTTGAACACATTTGGGACGTTTAGAAAACCCTAAAACGTGAGAAATTATTTGCTAATCCCACTAAGAATCAATTTTTTCTAGAGAAGATGTTTTTCTTGTTTTGGTGGTGACTAACAACGGGGTAGAGGTTGATAAGGAAAAGATAAAAACGATTAAAGATTTGCCTATTCCCACTAATGTATCTAAAGTTAGGACCTTTCATGGGATTTTTTGAAGCGAAGTTCCAATTGGACTCGTAAGTCGGGTTTAGGCATCCGCCTAGCCTAGCTGGCAGGGGTCTGGAATCCCTCTACCTTTTTATTCATATAAAAAAATAAACTACAAAAGGAGGGGGCATAAACCTGATCTTCAAAAAATGAACCCAACGAGTATACGAAAAGCAGTAAATGAGGAGAGACTATCCCTCTTACAATAATGAATGAAAGAATAACGGAATAATAAATAAGCAGGTACTACCTCCTATACAGAATAATGAAAAACGGATAATAAATCATGATGAAGCGCAAAGAAATGAATTGTACCCTCACTAAGGCCCACGGACCAGCGCAAATGCATCACGATCCATCTATAGGAGAGCTCTAGCCAGGCAGGCAACTGATGTGAGCCATACTCTACTTACCGCTACTGTCGTAACCCCTCTAAAGCGAGTGCATCTGCAACCTAGTTGCCCTCGTGAAAAATATGGAAGACCAAGTTTCGATTTGTGTGGAGGAGCTGGCGAACACGTCAGCTCCAGAGGAGCTTTCATGTGTTAGGAAGCTTTTACAAAAGATTTGTGCCTAGCTTCAGTTCTTTAGCCACACCATTGATTGAAGTAATCAAGAAAACAGTTGAGTTTAAACCTGATGTTGAACAAGAACATGCTTTTCAAAATGTTAAAGATAATTTGTGTTCTTTGCTTGTGCTTGTTTTGCATGAGATTTGAAGGACTTTTGAGATTGAAAGTGATGTTTTGGCAATAGTTATTGGTGCTGTGTTAATGCAAGAACGGATGCCTATAGCATTTTTTAGTGAGAAGTTAAGTGTAGCCTCACTTAACTATCCAACATGTGACTATGAGCTGTGTGCTTTGGTTCAAGCTTTGAAAAATTAGCAACACTACCTATGGCTAAAAGAGCTCATGATTCACATAATTCACATAGATCATCAATTTCTAAACCATCTCACATGCTAAGGCAAGTTGACCAAGCTACATGCAAGGTAGATGGAGCTCACTGAAACATTTCCCTACGTGATAAAGTACAAACAAGGTAAGGAAAACGTCACTGCCAATACTTTGTTACGAAGGTATGCATTGCTATCTTCCTTAAGCACTAAGTTGTTGGGATTTGAGATGTTAAAGGAATTATATGTGAATGATCTTGACTTTTCCAATGTGGTTGTGGCTTGTTAGAAAGGAACTGTGGATATATTCTATAGACTAGAGGGGTATTTGTTTAAAGAGAATAGGCCGTGTGTGCTCACTAGTTCTATTCGGGAATTATTGGTAAGGGAAGCCCATGTGTGGAGGGTTAATGAGATACTTTGGTATGCAAAAGACCTTAGATGTCTTAAAAGAACATTTCTATAGGCCAAAGATGAAATGAGATGTTGATAGGATTTGTACCAGTTGCATTATGTGTAGAAAGGCTAAATCTAGGGTTTGATCTCAAGTGTTGTCTATGCCGCTACCGCTACTGCCACAAGCACCTTTGGAGGATATATCAATGGACTTTGCATTGGGGTTACCTAGGCCTAGGAATGGAAAGGATTCAATTTTGGTTGAGTTTAGCAAGATGTCACATTTCCTTTCCACGTCACAAGACTGATGGTGCTACTCACAAGGCAGATTTGTTCTTTAGGGAAGTAGCATGTTTAGGAATGGAAAGGATTCGATTTTGGTTGAGTTTAGCAAGATGTCACATTTCCTTTCCACGTCACAAGATTGATGGTGCTACTCACAAGGCAGATTTGTTCTTTAGGGAAGTAGCATGTTTGCATGGCATTGCCAAAACAATTGTATCAGACTAGGATGTCTAATTTCTTAACTAATTTCGAAATACTTTGGAGGGTAAGTTACTAAGCAAATTGTTATTCTCTACAACTAGTCATCCCCAAACTGATGCTCAAGCAGAAGTAGTTAATAGAACTTTATCACAATCGTTATATATTTTAATTAATAAGAACTTAAAGATTTGGGAAGTGTGTTGGCAGAGCTGTACATGCTGCTACTGATTATTCTCCTTCTGAGATTGTATATGGTTTTAATCCATTGACTCTGTGGGATTTAATTTCTTTACTTGTTGGTAAAAAGGTTAGTTAGATGGCAAGAAGAATGCCGAACTTGTTCGTGATTTGCATGAAGAGGTAAAGATGTGGATTGAGAAATGAAACGAGCAAGTTTTGAGTCGAGTAAACAAAAGAAGAAAGAAAGTCACATTCGAGCTGAGGGATTGGGTTTCGCCTGAGGAAAGAAAGATTTCCCTAACAATGGTGATAGAAGTTGCAACCCCGAGGCATTGGTCCTTTTCAAGTAATTGAGAAAGTGAATGGCAATGCCTATAAGTTGGACATTCTAAGAGATATAAGCGTCTCACTATTTTCAATGATTATTATCTTGTTCCGTTTGATGCAGGTAATAATTCATGGATGAATTTGTCTGGAGATGGAGGAGAAGCTATGATTTAAGGTTACTCAACGTTGATTGATTCACTTGAAATATTAGTCGGGCCGATCACACGAGCTCAAGTGAACAAGTTGAAGATGACGATTACGAGCTTTGTCGAAGAATAGAGAAACCTTCCCAAAGAGCAAAGGCTTGGGATGAGGATTTGAAGCCAAAGATGAGAAAGGCATTCACTTATTAAGCATTGAGACTCATTCTACACGAGAAAGGATGACCGAGGGTAAGAATAGCGCAATGGAAGAGCTCAGATACCAAAATGGCAATTTTGGTGGAAAATGTTCAAGCATGCGATCTCTCGTGCAATCCATGTTTATTTTTGAAGATTTCCCCCAAAATCCATCTCCAGGCCGCAAATTTTTAGTTGCGACCGCAACTTGGGCAAGCATGCAATCGCACACATGACCGCATAATTAAAAATATTTAAAGGTATGCGGTCGCAATGGTTATAAAAATTTAAAGGTAAGTGATGCGCATGCGACCGCATGATTCAACATTTTGGTCCCAGATATTTAAGGATATTTTGAGATATTTCCTTATTTTAGTATTATTTTTATTTAACTTCAAGGCTAAGCTGATTTGTAATTTGGGACTTGTACGAAAGCTTGTTCTTTTGGGAAGAAATTTTATCCCTACGGTATTCCGTGTAAAATATGTAGTTAATATTGTATTGAAGGATGTGTGTATGGTTGAAAATGTGTATGTGGTTATACGGAATTGCGTGTGGATAAGAATTATACCCAAAAGAACAAGCTCTAAATAGCTTTTTCCTCATTTGTAAACACAACTTTGAAGATATATGAGCTTCTGCTTTGTTGAGTTGAGGTTTCTCCTCTTCATTCTTCATTGGACATTGAACTTATCGAAAACGTGATGAATTCTCATGGACTTTAAAAACCTGCTTTTACATTTCTTCACATCCGTTGGAGGTTATTATCAACACTGTAAAGCAAAAGTTGGCGAGATCACACGGATCAAGTACCGACGTTTAGCTTTTCTGGGATTGATCTAAACTTATGTGGGATGCGTTAGTTTAGTTCTCCATGGTTTGCACTATGTAACATAATAAAACCCTAAATGGAAAATCCACGGGTTCCCTTACCACAAGAAAACAAATCTATATCAATGTTTAAAGTTTTGCAAAGTAATAAACTAATGATAAGTGCTCGAAAAACACTTAAATAACTCTTCTATTCTACGTAATTGTGTATTTTATAAGTATTATATGTTCCCTTTTATGTGTTTTTACTTTATCGTGTTCTTAGAGTCACAAGGAATCAAAATGAGTAAAAATGGATGAAAAGAGAGCAAAACGGAAACTGGGGACAAAAATATAAGCGAACCAAAGATGGAGGGCCTCCGATGTAATTTTATGAAATTTTTTTTTGCAATATTTCTTGTCCTAATATGAAAGAACATTAAAAGAGGATTCTCACATTTTTTTTCGGATTCCAAATCGGAGTTTCCTAGTGAAAGTTACGACCGTTTGAAGAAAATGACTAAAAGTGTCAATTTTCAAAACTATTGAGAGCTAAACTATATGTTGCTGAGAGTTTGGCAGATTGCACCCATTTGCGTCTACACTTGTACAACTTGGAGTTCGGTGAGGATTTTGGCCAATTTTGACTCCTTTGCGATAATACAACTTGAGCACACCATAATAGACTAATTGGATGCCACTTTTATAATTTTTTAGTGTTTTTTGTTGCAATATTTTGCTTATAAATAGAGGCATTTCCAAGCTCAAAATATATAACTTTGTAGAGAGAATTAGCTAGTGATTCTCTCCAACTTTCGCGTCAATAAAATTCTCTTCTTCATTTGTTCTTAGTTCTAGCTTAAAAGCTCTTAGTTTCTCATATTCCGCTGGAAATAAAAAACGTTAATTTAAGTAACTAATAATCGATCGACGATACTTCGGTCGTGAATATGATTAGCGGGGCATTTCTTTGCTAGTTTCTCTCTTTTTTTTATTTTTCATGTTTGAGAAAGATAATTTCTCATATATTGCAGTGGTGATACACGACGATTATGCCGTTGCAAGTATTTAACCTGCGTATATGAGTAATTAAAGTTCTCTATTTATTTCTTAGTATTTATTTACTTGTTTTCTATATTTTTGTGTATTATTTGTGATAGTGAAGTATAATCTATCATATAGCAGTGGTGATACACAACGACTACATCACTAAAGAGTATTTAACCCACGAATATGAGTAGTTAGACTTCTCTATCGAAGTTCTACCGGACGTTGTGTTCAATTAATATGTTATTATCTTTTCTAACTTTTTAGTGACATTTTATCTAGTCCTCTGCTTCAATTTGTTGATTTGTTATGCTTTTAAACCCGTTTTTGAGGTTATATGATTATTGCATTCACTTTGGGCAATTGAATCGATCAATCTTTAAATTCAAGATATATGCTAGGATTGGAACTTTTGATCCGTCATTATCATTAGATTCTAATTTAAAGTAGCAAATGAATATCGTGCACATTTGTTAACAAATCAACTTTGATGCATTAATTCAAGTTTGTGAAATTGATCATCTAATTCAACTCATTCTTCTCATTAATTTCACACTAGCATTCCATTAAATCCTAAGAACTTGTTTAGGGTTATTCGATAGCTAGATGTTAAGTTAAAGAACTCACTTTAATTTAATACACTTAGTGAAGAATTCGTTAATCTGATCGAATTGATTAATTGAAGTTTATAAATTGGAGAAGGAATAGTAACACGTTGCATGGAAAAGTCAACACGAGTTATTGACACAACCGAACCCGAGAACTAGTTATATCTTCAATTGTTTCATTTCATCTCTTTTATTTTGTCATTTTATTTTCGAATTTCATTCAAAGTTCACAAAACCCCCCTTCTATATTAATTGATAAAACCAACTAGATTAAACACCGTTCCTTTTGGGTTTGACCCTTACTTGCCACTTCTACATTAATCTGTAGTTTTGAAACTGAGTGAGGAATTAAAATAAATTTTGGTGTACTGCGACAATTACGCCAAGTTTTGGGCGCCGTTGCTGGGAACGGTTAACCAATTTAGTTGCTTTTATTAATTAATTTTAAAAAAAGTTAACTTGCATGCATAATACTCAATCTACTAATTGAATTGTTGAAAATTTAGATCCCGGAATCGAGAAATCCATTCGAAGACGAATAAGACAAGCAAAACAAACGGAACAAGAAATGGAGGAAAACAACAATGAAAGAACTCTTAAAGAAATTGCAACTCCTGAAGTTACTCAACAACCATTGTGTTTCACATTTCCAACCGCAGAAGAAGGGAAAGCTTTCGAACTAAAATCCAGTTTGATACATCTTCTACCATCTTTTCATGGATGATCCGGCGAAGATCCGTATCGACACTTGAAGGAGTTTCGTATGGTGTGTGATAGTATGAAACCCCCAAGCATCACTGAAGAGCAAATTAAGCTCAGAGCTTTTCCATTTTAACTAAAAGATGCCGCTACAGATTGGTTATGTACTTTATCACTGGGATCACTCACAACATGGAATCAAATGAAGCGACTTTTCCTCGAAACATGCTTCCCCATTTCAAAGACCTCAAATATTAGGAAAGATATCTCTGGAGCACGCCAAAAGAATGGAGAAACCTTTTATGAGTATTGGGAGCATTTCAAAAAGCTCATTGGAAGTTGTCTGCATCACCAAATCAGTGAAAACCTCCTAGTACAATATTTCTATGAAGGGCTGTGTCAACAAAACAGAAACATAGTTGATGCTGCTAGTGGAGGAGCTCTAATGAACAAAACACCTGCTTCAGCATGAACATTGATTTCAAACATGGCTGAAAACAGCCAACAATTCAGTACAGAGCAGGAAACGAACATTCGAAGAGTAAATGAGGTAAGTAATTCCAATGTTGAAAACCAAATTTCTGAACTAACCCATCTTCTCAAACAAATTGTTGTAGGAAACAATCCACAAGTCAAAGCATGTGGCATATACACAAATCTAGGACATCCTACAGATGCTTGTCCTGTTCTGCAAGTGGATATTAATGAACAAGTGAATTCAGCAAGCAAGTTTCCATTCCCAATGCAACAGTACAATCCATACTCAGACACCTATAATCCAAGATGGCGAGATCACCCCAATCTTAGTTATGTAACCAACAAGCCCCAGGTTTCTTCCCTAACAAGCCTCAAGGGCAGTTCCAATAGCAAGGAAATTTCCAATCCCAAGGGCAGTTTATTTTTCTTTCGTGTGTTACATTAAATTTTTTTTTTTATAGTCGAGCCAACAACTATAAAGAAAGGCACTACTTAGAAGGCAACCCAAGCACTCTCTTTTTTTCTACTTCTCCAAAACACTTGAATTTTCAATGGATAACAAAATTTCCAAAATCCACAAATATTACCAGTCATTGCCTTTGAATGCTTTGAAAGAGATTTATTATTCTAGAGCAGGACGGTTAAACATGTTGATGGAAAAGGAAATGCCTGAGGATATCCGTTGCTTGATTGAAGCAAACATGTTGATTAGGAGGTGAAATGCCAGCTTTTAGTACTAAATATGCACCAGGATTAGGCAAAAGTAATTTTGCCAAGAAACGAAGAGCAAAAAGAATGCATGTGTGCTATAAATGTGCTAGATGGCCTTATAAATGCACTCATGGACACACCTTTCAGTGCTTAGTTCCATTGGATTTGTGTCCACAAATCGAGAAGATAAAATATATTTCATTAAGGATGGCATGAGTAAGGAGTCTTTGGATGATATCCATCAAACTCTTGAGACGCATCCTAGTGGGATGGTGCAAATCGAACTTCTCAATTTTGTGGAGTGAATTTAAAAAGGAACGAGAATGATATATTCTTGGGAATCTAACTTTAAAAGACCCTGTTTGCAGGGCTATAAAAAAACTGGATGTGAAGCCTATCCCCGACTCGGAAGGCGTTTAAGCCATTTCTGGACGTAAAACCAGAGGAAGATGTAAGCCACAATCACAACTACGTGTACATATTGTTATTTTTAACTCTTTTTGTGTTCTTGTGTCAGTTTGTAGTGTGCAAAGTCGAAAACCTATGGAGGCTACTACTTCTGTCGGAACTGGGAGTTCAAAGAGGTAATTGAGAGTCATAAGTCTCTTTGGTGGAATCAATTTAGGACAACCGACACTTCTAGCACTAGTAGTAAAAGCTGGAACGGTACTTGGAGATTGAAAGGGTAAAATAATATACGGAGGAGGTTACCGTGGACTGATAGGGTATGCCATTCAATCTGCGTACGTACGAGGATCAACAGTGATCGGTATTACTGTGCCACCTTTAAAACAGGCATATAGTAAAACCATCATCTTTGAGGTAAAGGGTAGTTCATTGTTTGAACGCTTAACACTAATGGTAGTGCATTCGGATGCTTTTATCGTATTACTAGGGGGTTTTGAAACTTTGGAATAGATCTTTTGCATAATTTCCTGGGCACGTTGAATCTATAGTCTAAGCCAATTGGTCTTTTAAACATTCAAAACCATTTCAATGGTTTATTTGCATTCCTCAAATTTTTAGTTCATCAAAAACTGATTTCTCCTAATGCACAAAAAACGATTTTAGTTGCATCATCAATTGAGGAATTATTGGAGAAATTAGAAGCTTATGTACCACAAATGAATGTAGAATTGCCTGTCATCAATTCGCTAGAGGAATTACGCAAAATGAGAAGAGATCCGAATGAATTGGATTTAGAGTTAAGGTTATGAATGTGGAATAGCTGAC
Organism: Jasminum sambac; assembly: GCA_018223645.1. Taxonomy (NCBI): domain Eukaryota; kingdom Viridiplantae; phylum Streptophyta; class Magnoliopsida; order Lamiales; family Oleaceae; genus Jasminum; species Jasminum sambac. Next base: position 16,023,460 of record CP073644.1, read on the forward strand.
TTCAGATGGTAGAACACGGAGTTTAACTCTGGAAACACAACTGTGTTACGCTGTGTAATAAACAAAAAAAAAAGAGCCCTAGATACTGGTTTTTGTATCCCGCCCAAAGGCATTAAATTGGTCTTTTTCAGTAGACTTTAAAGAACTGTTTTCTTTTCTTTTTCATTCTTCTGTCTGGTCTTTTTCAGACACATATTAAATATTGAATTTTAACGTTTCTCAATGGCATCTCCTCTACATATTGTTGCTCTTCTACAAGTGCTCGACTCTTTTTCTATACCTACTGAGATCAGGATGTATATTGTTCAACTTGTTGATAAGTATGAAAGCTCTCTTTGGAATGTCATCGCTTTTGGGGCAGGATCATCGCGTTCTACTCTCAAACGGAGTGCTAAGCACCTTAAATATTGCTTCAAAAATGGAAAGCTATTGGAGGGGCCTCATTGTACTAGAAATCAAACTTATTCACATCATCAATATGTTGTTTTCTTCAAGGATGGACCGATTAGGTGCAAGGCCGAAAAATCTATCAGGAGAAATAGCCAGCTCGCAATAAGTGTGAAAGAGTTTGATAGTTTGTTAGACCAACGACAACGTCTATTGGAAACCAAACTCGATGGCCTAACCATTGAGCAGCAACTTTTTGAAAGTTATCACTAGCACCCATTCGAAGATGTAAAACTACGTCTCATTCGTTTGAGAAGTGTCAGAGTTGGACGTTCTGCTATAAACGTTCTCCCATTTGTTGGTTCTTATGGGGCTGTTCTTTATTGAATGGTTAATATACCCTGGCTTGGAGTGTAACCTTCCAAACTCCGGTCTGAGATTCTTTCATTGAGAACTCTTTAGCCTAAATCTAAATTGGGTTGCAAATTTTTTGTTTTCAAAACTTGAAATTATGGTGCTTAAGTTGGAGGTCGGAATAAAACCAGCCACAGCAGTAGGGGATTGACTATAACAAGATTCACTTAGTTGACGAATCAAACCTATCTGTGGGATCATAGAATGGCCTTTGTTGTCTCGCCAACAACTAAGCTATGACATAGTCGGGGTAATGAGGGATTGCTCTGAGGACAAGACTAACTCGCACCATCTCTTCCTGGGTGCCTTAAATGGTAGATGGGGTCAAACAAGCTATGGCATCAGGTTCACTACTTTCTGTTTCCGTTTTAATAATTGATAACTTGCAAAATTGAAGTTGAAGGAACTGCCTATGGGACCCAGAGTGCACCCGGATTCCACTTTAATTTTGTACTTATTTTCTAATGTTGTTGTTTTGAAAGTTATTTTATATATTGGTTGGTTTGAATTCCTAATATAATATTTGTAAAAAAAAAAATTCATTGTCATTTTCCTTGCCCTATACATATGTTGATTTCAGGGTTTCTCGCCCTTCATTTGATGGACTAGTCATACAGGATGTTGAATTTGAAGAACATCCACCAACTACCACCTAGCACAATTATGTACCCAAAGGGAGTTTCTCTTTCTTATCTTTTTTCATGCTTTCTATAATTCTACATTGGGGACAATTTAGAAATTAAGTGTGGGGGAGCGAGAGTGAAATATTTGTGGTATATTTGTGAATTTTTTTCCTTGTTATATCTATAGTTTTGCATGAGTCAGCAACTTTTAAATATAATTGAGCTTAATTTGCGTGACTTAGCTGAAACTACAGGATCTCGAAAAAAAATTATATTTGTTGTGCTCTATTCTTTTCCATGCACAACGTGCTAATTTATCTAAACACGTTTATAACGTAATTTACTATCATTTTTTGGAAATATAATTGAAGGTGGAAAATGTTGATAAACTTTTTTTTTTCTTTTTGGACCATAGTAAACCAACTCTTTTTCTATCCATTTGTCCTGCTCAAAGTAACTTGAAACGTCATTTGTTAACAAGGTGGAGTTAAGATTGCATGGTCTCTATTTTTTATGAATGTGTCTTTTGTTGACAGAGTTTTAAAAGTTTGGAAAAAGCATTGACCTATACTGAGAATAAATTTTGCTTTCATGCTTAAAATAATGAGAGGGACCACGAGAAAGAGCTACCTTTCCCAGAGTGTGAAGATTGTCACCTCGAATGGATGAAGAAGGCTACCTCCAATAAAAGGGTCAGTGTGAAAGCTACTCATGGGGTAAAAGCTGAAAAGAAAATTGCACAATTCTTTTCTCTTCTTCTTCTTCTTCTTCAAAAAAAAAAAAAAACTCATGTGTGAGGTTGGATAAATAAATTTTAAATTTACTCAGTGGTTTGAAGTGCTAAATCAAACACTTAAAATCGAAGACATATTGGCGATAAAACACCTACCATGCTTTGTTTAACTTCCCATTGCTAATAGTTGGTGATTTTTGGTGAACGGAGTAATTTTAGGATCCATGGCGAAATATCGTAAAATAAGAGTGTGATCACAAGAGATGAAAGGATATATTTGACCATTTCGGGTTAGGATTCGGATAGAACATCATAAGCTTTTATTTGTTTCCAGATAGTGATGGGATGATAACCTTAGTTGCACACACTCCCAAGCCGTTGTGTATTTGGAACGAAGTGAAATTTTCATAGCTTGAGAAAATGTTTATTAAGCAAGTCACTATCTGTAGTTGGATTTCAATGTTTAAAGTTGTTTATCTCATGTAAAACTAGTGTGTTGTTTTGTGTCATATGGTTATTGTTCGAGGGCGTACAACAGTCTAAGTGTGGGAGAGTTTGATAAGTGCTCGAAAAGCACTTAAATAACTCTTCTATTCAACGTAATTGTGTATTTTATTAGTATTACATGTCAATTTTTATGTGTTTTTCCTTTATTATGTTTTTAGAGTCACAAGGAATCAAAAGGAGCCAAAATTGATTAAAATAGAGCAAAACGGAAACTCGGGACAAAAATGTAAGTGAACCAAAGATGGAGGGCCTTCGATGTAATTTTATGAAAAGTTGTTTTTGCAATTTTTATTACTCTAATATGAAAGAACATCAAAAGAGGATTCTCACATTTTTTTCGAATTCCAAATAGGAGTTTTCTAGTGAAAGTTATGAACGTTTGAAGAAAAGACTAAAAGTGTCAATTTTCAAAACTGTTGAGGACCAAACTGTATGTTGCTGAAAGTTTGGCAGATTGCACCCATTTGGGTCTACACTTGTACAACTTGGAGTTTGGTGAGGATTTTGGTCAATTTTAACTCCTTTCAGATAATACAACTTGAGCACACTATAATAGACTAATTGGAGGCCACTTTTATAATTATTTTTTGTATTTTTTGTTGCAATATTTTTCCTATAAATAGAGGCATTTCCAAGCTCAAAATGCGTAACTTTGTAGAGAGAATTAGCTAGTGATTCTCTCCAACTTTCTCTTCAATAAAATTCCCTTCTTCATTTATTCTTAATTCTAGCTTGAAAGCTCTTAATTTCTCATATTCCGGCGGAAGTAAAAAACCTAATTTAAGTAACTAATAATCGATCGACGATACTTCGGCCGTGAATATGATTACCGGAGCATTTCTTTGCTAGTTTCTCTCTTATTTTTATTTTTCATGTTTGAGAAAGATAATTTCTCATATATTGCAGTGGTGATACACGTCGATTACGCCGTTGAAAGTATTTAACCCGCGTATATGATTAATTAAAGTTCTCTATTTATTTCTTAGTATTTATTTACTTTTTTTTTATATTTTTGTATATTACTTGTGATATTGAAGTATAATCTATCATATAGCAGTGGTGATACACGACGACTACATCGTTAAAGAGTATTTAACCCGGGAATATGAATAGTTAGACTTTTCTATCGAGTTTGAGGGGAGCGTTGTATTCAATTCATATGTTATCTTTTCTAACTTTTTAGTGACGTTTTATCTAGTACTCTACTTCAGTTTGTTGATTTGTTATGCTTTTAAACCCGTTTTTGAGTTTATATGATTATTGCATTCACTTTGGCCAATTGAATCGATCAATCTTTAAATTCAAGATATATGCTAGGATTAGAACTTTTGATCCGTCATTATTATTGGATTCTAATCAAAAGTAGTAAATGAATATCGTGCATATTCGTTAACAAATCAACTTAGATGCGTTAATTCAAGTTTGTGAAATTGATCATCTGATTCAACTCATTCTTCTCGTAAATTTCACACTACTGTTGCATTAAATCCTAAGAAGTTATTTAGATTTATCCAATAGCTAGATGTTAAATTGAAGAACTCATTTTAATTTAATACACTTAAGGAAGAATTCATTAATCAGATCGTATTGATTAATTGGAGTTGATAAATTAGAGAAGGAATAGTAACACGTTGCATGGGAAAGATCAACATGAGTTATTGACACAATCGAACCCGAGAACTAGATATATCTTCAATTGCTTCATTTTATCTCTTTTATTTTGTCATTTTATTTTCGAATTTCATTCAAACTTTACAAAGCCCCCCTTCCATATTAATTGATAAAAGCAACTAGATTAAAGACCGTTCCTTTTGGGTTCGACCCTTATTTGCCACTTCTACATTAATCTGTAGTTTTGAAACTGAGTAAGGAAATAAAATAAATTTGAGTGTACTGCGACAATCATGCCAACTAACTATCAGCACAAGAGTAAAAAATCCTTACTCGTATCCCTGTTATCTAGCAGAAAAGGAATCAATCTAGAAAACTTGATCTTCATGCATCTTCACTTCTGTAACTAGTAGCAACCTTTAATTACTTCATCAAAAGGCCACCGTCTCCAACTTCACGCCAAATGGTAGAACCTAATTTTTTGGAATCTTCAACGGTCAATTGGACAATGGAAGATATTGTTTCCGAAAGAACTATGAATTTTTGGAGCACACATTGAAACTTCTATCACGCCAAAAATTTGGGACAAATTCGAGATAATTTCTCCAATCTTTTTCTCTCACTAGGTGTGTACTCCAAAAAATTAATCATCAAGTTTATATTAGTTGATAATTCCACGCTTCCTCGTCCAATAAAAAGACACTTTTCTTTTTACCTTTTAAGACCAATTTAAACAAATCAAGTCAATTGAGACCATCAAAAGTTAGTCACTGAAAGAGATCATCTTCTATAAGGAACCAATCAAGTAATCCATGTAAGCATGAAGTCTAAAATGAGAACATGGCACAATTTTTCTTAGAAATTAAGTTAAATTAAAAAATTCTCTTTTGTTTTCCTCATGGGACCAACAATCTCCCCCATTTAGCTCTATTTAATTTCAAAACCAAGCAAAGTACCTAAGTAGTAAAAAACTCCCCCTCAAGCCTCAATACATGGGAATTTATTTCAACACAAAATTTCTACAACTCCGGCCAACAAATCACCGTAATCTCAGTTTCAACACAAAATTTCCATTATTCGACTACTCTTACATTTTTGAAAAAAGTCGGGCTACTCAGTGAAATAATGAACGGAAAAGTTTGTCTTCTTTGCAGATTGAGCTCAACTTGTAGTGCTAGTACTGTCAGCTTCATGAGTATTAAACTTGATGAGTAACTTAAAATTTTGCACCTTACTTACTCATGTACGAGTGTTAATAGTCATATTTGGCACTTCTTGGGAAGTTTTATGGTTGACCCGAGTCTTGTACTATCACAATCAACGGACGATCAAAACATAAATGGGATCAAATCATAAACGAGGGTAAAGTGCATGTGTGCACATGTAGACATTTGTGGAGCAATCATGAGTACCAAATATGAGAACAAACTATCAATCAATAGATGCATAACTAAGGCAAGTAGGAATAGAATCCAATAATTAATTGACCTCTTCTTGAAGACACGTAAGCTACTACTTTAAATAAATACCATAAGTGTCCACAGGAAGAACTCAGTTAAATATTTGCTTAACTCCAATAGAGACAGTATGTACATCCACACGAGTTCTCTGTTATATAGAGTAAGCGGTAGCTTATGGATGATGTTCTAAATTATCAACAAATTTTCAATGCATGACCTTGCTTTTGTACATTACGAAGTACGAAGTGCCGAGAGATGTGGAAACTAATCAAGGATTGGCACACTCAAATAGCGTCTCAATCAGCGACACTTTATTATTGCAAGAGGCGTGGCATACTCCTTGCAAGTTGTCAGGGTATCGCAGTTGTTTAAGATGATGTAAAAACTAAGTAAATTAAGGTTTCGATAATTTTAAGATAATCTTGTTTTGATTTTGACAGTAAGAAAAATACAAAATATAGAATGAAAAGAAAAGTAGAGAGTTCAAGAAAAACAACACTCGAGATGCCACCAATGATGGAAGTTCAACGGTATCACAAAAACCCCGGCTATGTTTCCCTCTGAGGCTCTACAAATGTAGATCCACCACCATTTCATTCACCATAGCCATCAAATACATAGATCTAGTTAGGAGTGGGCATTTCGGGTTCTGTTCCAGGTAGTGCATCACCCGGAACAGAACCGTAAATTCCGGTTCTATGAAAATAGAACAATTCGGTTCCTTTGAAACAAAATACTCGTTCGGTTCCAGTTCCGATTTGGTTTTGGTTATTTTGTGATATATTTTTTATTACTTGAAAATCGTGGGGAAAAAATAAAAATTTTGATTGAAACATAAACCTACCAAAAAAAGTAGCAGTTGTATACTACTGCTTAACAGGCAGTAGAAGCTGTTGCTGAGTAGCAGCTTTTGTTGCTTCTTAACACAACAAGTTGTTGCTTAAGGCTATTTAAGCAAAACTTTTGCTGCATAACTGCTATTAAATATGCAATTAGCACTGATCTTTGTAGAAATTTTGAATTTACCAAAGAATTCACAAGAAATCGGCAATCAAGTGAAAGAAACAATGCTATTTCTTATTCTAAATCGATTCTGGTTCAGTTTCCGATTATTACAAAGGAACAATTCGGTTATTTGTTTGGTTCCAGTTCTTAATTTTTTTTAAAAGAACCGTTCGATTCCGGTTCTTTCGGTTCGGTTCTGGTTTTTTTGCCCACTCCTAGATCTACAGCCCGTTCTTTTACAACTTTTAACAAATTTTTACACATTTTAACACATTCACATCAAAAGTCAAACCAATTACATCCACATATTTTCTGGGACTCACTGTACTACATAAATCTCCACCACTCAATCCCACTCATTCTCTCTCCTATTTCACATCAAAACTCATAAATACTCATAAATACACATACACTAACGGGGGCCTAGTCCTTTTATAAAGATTTATTGGCAAATTGAATCAAATGTAAGCGCAACTCTAATTCTAACATAACTCTCAAATCTAGCCGTTGAGATGGATTATTCACTTGGTTTCTCCCTATATTCACTAAGAACATATGCCTAAATCACTCAGATATAAGCATTACAAGAAAGCACTTGAAATAGAAAAAATAAAGGCAGAGGATAGAGAGTAATTGGTTCAAAGAAAAACTTAACCGTAAGTTTGAAAAACTTAAGCTTTAAAAAGTAATCAACTAATGGGTGTGATAAGCCAGAAGAGATCTAACGATTGGAGATCAACACAATACATCTGATGGCCATTAACTAATGCACTGAAACTAGACAAATAGTTCGGTTGAGTTGTTGCATCCGGATCAACAAGTATTGGGCTAATATAAGGCCCAATATGTCGCATATCTCCTTCTTGAGCCAAAAAAAACATCAACAGGAACCACAGGTGAATGAGTGGATTTGTATGGACATTTGTGTCCTTGCCTCCAACTGGTACAAAACATAGCATTAGAAGCTATTTTTGGATTTTTCCTGTTAATAGGGGTAAATCGAAACACTTGAGTTACACTATCACGAAGAACAAAAGAAAAATAGAAACATTTAACCTACTACATTGACAAAAGAAAAAAATAACTTGCATCAATATTCAGGAAGCGAATATAAGGTTTTGCACTTACTCAATGGAAGCACTTCAGTCCCTATGTCAGATGGATGGAGCTATGAAGGTATTTTCGCAAGAAGAATCTCACCTTTTGAAATAATGTCTCGAATAAAATGCAGTTTAACACCTATATGCTTAGTCCTATCATGAAAGACATGATTCTTAGTAGACATACTATCACAAAAGAATAAAACATCACCTTCAATCAAACTCAATTTGGATAGTAAACCCTTAAGCCGTAAAGACCCTTTTACGGCTTCAATTATAGCAACATACCTAGATTCAGTTGTAGATATTACAACAATAGACTACAATTGTGATTTCCAAGTTATGCAAGAATTATGCAAAGTAAACACAAAAGAAGTAATAGACTTTCCCTTATCCCTATCATTTGAAAAATTGAAATCAACATAGCCTTTTAGCTTAATCCCTTTAGGACAATGTCTAAAATACAAATCAACATGCAAAGTGGACTTAAGATATCTAAGAAGCCATTTAAGAGTAGTCCAATGCATAGGGCAACGGTTAGACATATATCTACTAAGCAAACTCATAGGATAGGCTAAGTCAAGTCTAGTGCATATCATAGCATGCATAACTGGACCTGCAGCACTGGAATAAGGCACATTTTCATTTTTAGTTTACCTTTAGTAGAAGTGGGACAGTCTTCTTTACTTAACACAAATTATTAGCTAAAGGCACATTAACACCATTGCAATCAATCATGGCGAATTTCTTCAAAATCTTACAAATATAAAAGGATTGATTTAAGAATAGTGTATGCCTACTTCTATATCTCGAAATGTTCATGCCAAGTATCTTAGTTACCTCTCCTAAGTCTTTCATATAAAACACAATTGATAGAGCATTTTTAACTTTAGAAATTTGATGCAAACTAGGACCAATTATAAACATATCATCTACATCGATAAGCAAATATAGCATACTAGACTTTTTTAAGTCAAAGTACATGTAATGATCAAATTTGCTTCTAATAAAACTTAGGGACAGCATATAAGCATCAAATTTTTTGTTCCACTATCTAGGTGACTGCTTCAATCCACAAAGAGACTTCTTTAAGAGGCGTACATGGTCAGGCAGATTTTTATCAGCAAAACCAGCAAGTTGGTTCATATAGATTTTTTAATCTAAATCAACATGCAAAAAAAAAAAAGTTTTAACATCCATTTGATGCATCTCTAACTTAAAATGAGCAACCAAAGCAAACATAACTCTTGGAGCAGCATTTTTAACCACAGGTAAAAAATCTCAGTATAATTAATGCCTTCTTTTGGAGTGAAACTTCTAGCCACTAATCTAGCCTTGAAGCCCACAAGTTCACGTGTTGTACCTTATTTAACCTTATACAACCACATACAGTCAACTATTGATTTCCCCTTAGGTCTTTTGAGAAGTTCCTAAGTACCCTTCCTATGTGTAGAAGACATTTTTTTCCTTCATTGATGCCCACCATTGGCCTACACTTTTGGAAGCTAATGCCTCCTCAAAAGTCTTAGGTTCAGATTCTAACAACTCACCAAAGGACCGAATAGCAAAGGCAGACAATTAAAAATCAGTAAACCTAATGGGGAGTCTTCTTGCTCTCCTATCCTTATCCCTAGTTAGCTAATAGTCAGTAAGATCACTACCTTCCTCTATCTCAACCTCATCTCACTTCCTTCATCATTTTGATCCTTATGCTCTTGATTTTGATAAAAATCATGGTCAAAATCCTCATTATAATTGGAGTTCGGGTCAAGGATATCAATAGTAGCTAACCCCACCTCACCGAAAGGTATGGTGGGGACAACAGACTTTTTAGAAGGTTTGGGATCATTAGGTTTGCCAGTAGGAATAAGACAAAGCATTTCATCGTCTCTAAAAATGACATCTCTACTTGTAATGACCCTAACTCTACCTAGAGCTCTAACCAATAATATATAGCCCTTAACTCCCTCAGGAGATCCTATGAACACACATTTTAGAGACCTATGGTTCAATTTATCATCCTTTCGGTGCACATATGCAAAACAACCAAAAACTCTCAAATGGGAGTAGTTGACTGGTTTCCCAGTCCGCCACTCCGCAGGAATCTTACCATCTAATGCAGATGAAGGTGTCTTATTCACTAAGTATGCAGTAGTATTAAGAGTCTCTCCCCATAAAAGTGTAGGGATCCCAGAATCAGATAGCATGCATCTAACTCTCTCAAGTAAAGTCCTGTTCATCGTCTCAGCAACTCCATTTTGTTAAGGGATATATGGGATAGTCTTTTGTCTTTTAATACAATTTTTCTTACAAATCTTATCAAAAATGGAATTGCAAAATTCAAGACCATTATCTATTCCTAAACATTTTAACTTAAAAACAGAACGTTTTGCAATAAAAACTTTCCAAGTTTTAAATTTCTCAAAAGTATCTGACTTGTTTTTAATTGGACAAACCCACAATTTTATTCAAAATCATCAATGAGTGAAAGAAAATATCTATTTCCTGCACGTGCTACAACAGTTGGCATAAATCAAAATGAATATATTCCAGAATAGAGTCGAACCTATGTATGCTTTGGGGAAACTGAACCCTATGTTATTTTCCCATCACACAACTTTCATGGAAAGGCAAGTCAGAAATGTGATCTGATCCCAATACTCTATTTTTAGATAGAATTTCTAGACCCTTACTGCCTATAAATGCCAACTTTCTATGCTACAAAGATGTGGGATCCAATCTTACAGCATGAGAAGAATTAGACTGGACTATGTCAACACTAATAAGATATAGTCCACCCCACTTGGATCCCTTAAATGTAAGCATGGAACCTTTATATAGTCTCATCAGACCATCTCCAAACCTACCACAGTAATCATCACCTTCTAATACAGCAATAGACATGTGACTACTGCCTAAATTAGGTACATGCCTAACATTCTTAAGGGTTTTAACACAACTAGAGTCAAATTTGAATTTAATACCCCCCATCCACCAACTTTGTATTGAAATATAATCTGCCCACTAGTCAGTAGGGTAAAAGATGCAAACTAATGCTTGTGTAGGGTTATTTGGAAAGTGGAACCTAAATATAAGAGCCACTGATAATCTACAATGCACCCAAAAGTCATAACACATAAAGACTCATTACCTTGGACTACTGGAAACACTTCTTCTTTAACAATATTAGAACCAGAAGCTCGATTTCTCTGGTCTTGATTTGTTTGAAAATTTTTAGGTTTGTTGTAGTCCTTGATGAAATGTGAGGGACTCCCACAGTTATAATAGACTCTCTTACCCTTAGCTCTTGACTTAGGCTTATGTTTACCCTTACCCTTTTTCTCATGATCTTTATTATGATTCTGACCATGATGTTGATTATGATGGTTTTGATTTTGATAATGCCGACCTCTGTTATGGTGTGTATATATATTATGGTTTTAGGTTATATACTTACCTTATATAGAGTTTCCTAGTTTAGATTTCTTATTCGCTATATATAGGTATGCATTGTACACATATTATAATTAATCAATAGAGAAATTCCTTTCAATTGTTATACGGTATCAGAGCCCTAGGGTTCGTACCAAAATTCAACACTTTGGCCTGAAATTTTGTCATAGAGAAGCTAGGGCAGCTGCTTGCATCCTAGGGTTTTTTGGTTTTGATATGTTAAAGAGTCACATTAAGTCCCTCCACCGCTTGGATTAGAAGCGCCATAGGCCGATCAGTTGGCCGGTGAAATTCGGCCGTCGAAATCCTTTAGCATAAGTCACACTCGCTACTGGAAGGCTTCGTGGTCTACTGCTATTGATGGTGTGTGGGAGCCTGTGGCTCGTTGACTGGTGTCACGCCTTTCTTGCCTAAGATCGCCAGTCAGTTCTCAAGGTAATTCTACTCTTTGTTTCGCGATTGCTCTCTTTGTGTGAGTTCAGATCAACTTTCAGCATATATAGCGCCGTTCATTCGAGACTTCTTTCAGTTTGTGGCCATCTGTTGAACTTCGATTTGAATACTTGGGTGTTGATAAATACATGTTCTTTGGTATCTGAGTAGTCAAGCCTTTATTTGGTTTAAAATTTGCTGTGTAGTTTCTTGGTTTTATCTTAAATTGAGATGGCTGAAGATTAAAAAAGTACAGCTGTCACAGACATTATTCCTATGATGTCTAAGGTTATGGAACATAAATTGACTGGGTCAAACTATCTTGATTGGTGTAAGACCGTCAGAATCTATTTGCGCAATCTGTCAGAAGATAATCATCTTATTGATGATTCCCCGCTTCCCACAGATAAGACTCGTCAAGAGTGGCTGAGAGACGATTCTCGTTTATTTCTACAAATCAGGAATTCGATTGATGTAGAAGTGGTAAGCTTGATTAATCACTGTGAGTATGCTAAGGAATTGATGGAATACTTTAGATTCTTGTACTCAGGAAAAGGAAATATTTCTCGTATCTATGACATGTGCAAGGGATTTTATCATGCTGAGCAGCAAGATTAGCCACTTCAAACCTACTTTATGAGTTTTAAGCAGACTTATGAGGAGCTAAATGAATTATTACTATTTAGTGCTGACATGAAGGTGCAGAAGGAGCGACGCAAGAAGATGGAAGTTATGAGTTTCTTGGCCAGTCTTAGCTCATAGTTTGACATCGTTAAATCCCAGATTCTATCTGTGCTAAAATTTCCTCTTTTCATAAAGTGTTTACTTGAGTTCTATGTACCGATATTGGTATAACTGCCGCTCCATCAATACAATCCTCTAGTGCACTTGCCAGTAACAAGAACAACACCAAAGGAGGAAACTCGAACAATAAGGTTGAGGGAGGTGTCATTTGTTATTATTGTTGTGAACCGGACCATACACAACATACATGTCAGAAGTTGTAGAATGAGAAAGCCCTTAAAGCTCGGGAAGCACATGCTGCTACTGCTAATTCTCACAACCCATCTAATCATTTTTCTACTCTTTCTGTCGATGAATTTGCTAAATTTACTCAATGCTAAGAAGCCGTGAAGAATTCATCTCATTCTATCGGTGTTATTGCTGAGTTAGGTAGCACAAATTCATATATCTTTTCTTCTAGTGCCAAGTGCGCCATTGATTCTGGTCCCATAAATCATATGATAGGTAACCCTAATATTTTCTCTACTTTCCAGCTACATTCATCTCGAATATCTGTTACTTTAGCCAATGGTTCTACTTCCTTTGTACTTGGTTCTGGCACTATTCACCTAACCCCATTAATCCCCTTATCCTCTTTATTGAGCCTCCCAAGTTTCTCCTTCAACTTGATCTCTGTGAGTAAACGAACTCGGGCTCTTAATTGTTGTGTCTCATTTTTTCCTAACCATTGTCTTCTTCAGGATCTTACGATGAAGAAGATTATTGGTAGAGGACATGGATCGGGAAGGCTCTATGTGCTAGATTCCCACGTTCCCAAGTCAGTTGCATGTTCGAGTATCACAACCCCATTTGAAGTCCATTGTCGATTAGGTCATCCCTCCTTACCCTGTTGAAGAAGTTGTGTCTAGAGCTTATGTACTTGTCTACATTGGATTGTAACTCATGCCTGTTTGCTAAGCACCACCGTCTCTCTTCGGCTCTTAGAGTCAATAAGCGAGCTAGTTTTCCTTTTCAGTTAGTTCATTCTAATGCTGGGGGTCCGTGTCCAGTCATGTCAAAAATTGGGTTTCGATATTTTGTTGCATTTATTGATGATTTTTCTCTTACCACTTGGCTCTATATAATGAAAAATCGCTCTAAATTATTTTCTCATTTTACTACATATTGTGGGGAGATTAAAACATAATTTAATGCTAGTGTTGGCATATCCTTCAAAGTGATAATGCCCAAGAGTATGTATCTCATGTGTTTCAGAATTACAGGAATCATAATGGTGTCCTCCATGAGACTTCTTGTGTTGACATACCATCACGGAATGGTGTGCTTGAAAGGAAAAATGGGCATGTTTTTGAAAAAGCTATGGCACTTTTATTTCATATGCATATCCCGAAACAATTTTGGGCAGATGCAGTATCAACTACATCCTTCAAAACCCTTATTTCTGATTGAACCTCGCATATTCGGTAGTATATCGTTTGTTCATGATACTAGTCCACATATAACTAAGCTAGATCCTAAGTCATTAAAATGTATCTTTCTGGGCTATTCACGTTTCCAAAAGGGGTATTGTTGCTACTGTCCTAGCTTGAACAGATACCGTGTCTCCACTGATGTTACTGTTCTTGAGCACATGCCCTACTTCTCTAACACACACGTTTCTTCCGGTTAAGGGGAAGATGATGACTTATTAGCTTATCGTGTCACCACTACGTCTCTTAATGAGACCTGTGTATCACATTATCCTCCTTCACCGAAGCCTCCAATTCGTCATGTATATTCGCGCCGATGCACTCCACTTGATCCATGTCCAGTACCGATCTCTTCTACGCCGTTAGATCCCATAAGTGATGATCGGTATCTCACCATTGCTCTTCGCAAAGGTAAGTGTTGGTGTACTTATCCTATCTCTTCATTTGTTTCTTATAATCATCTATCTTTATCATCTTGCTCTTTTTTCACTTCTCTTGATTTGGTCACTGCTCCCAGAACTGTAAAAGAAGCCTTGTCTCATCCTTGCTAACTTAGTGCTATGATCGACGAGATGAATGCTCTTGATGGTAATGATACTTAGGAGTTATTAGATTTTCCTATTTGAAAGAGGCAGTTGGCTGTAAGTGGGTTTTTACCATTAAATGTAATTCTGATGGGTTCGACTGCTTGTCTTAAGGCCCGTCTTATGGCTAAAGGATATGCTCAAACGTATGGCGTGGCTTATTTTTATACCTTTTCTCCAGTTGAAAATTGAGGTCTGTTTTGCCTTTTCATTTTGATGGCAGCCATTCATTCATTACCTTTATATCAGTTCGACATAAAAAATGCTTTCTGACATGGAGATTTATATAAAAAGGGTGTATGGACCTACGACCTCGGTTTGTTGCTCAGGGGAAGCATGGGAAAGTTCGCCGCCTTCGGAAGTCTCTGTATGGCTTGAAATATAGTCCTCGTGCTTAGTTTGGCAAATTTAGTCAGATACTTGAAGACTTCGGACTGAAGAAGGTAAAAAAGATCACATAATTTTCTATAAAGGAAACTTTGGTGAGGTCTCGTACTGGGCTTCTCTCAAAATAAGGCTTCTTTTTGACAAGATACCATGGTGAGGCCTTCAAGTAGTGAGCCATCTGTTCAATTTCTAGATCATCTTCCTCAACATCCAAAGAGGAAAAATGTTCAATTTTAGTATAGTCACCAACAACCATCCACATGTGCATTTTATAGAGCTGGGGGCCTGATTCTCAAATCTTTATGTCTTCTAAAGAGGATACTTCATCAAATCTCGTGGATGTGGACTTGATTAACCTGGAAGGATAAGAAACCACATATTGGAACCCAGCTATGAATCAACCAATTTGGACACTTGGAGCAATTGAATACCTAGTACAATTGTAAAAGTCAACTATCTCTTTGTTATTACCACTACAATGAAGATTATCAACAATGGAAATCAATAACTGAATTGGATTCGTTGTTAATTACAATACAAACAGATACGAATTAGCAAATGAATTTTGTCTATTGCTAATAGCAATAGAAACATATGCAGATTAGCAGCTTAATTAATTGTTACATATTCCATCATGTATTCTTTGTACCCATTACAAAAAATTAACAAATAGAAGGGCACAATATACATCTTCCAAAGTCTACTTGGAAATTTGTATGTGAGACATATATTAGGGAGAAAAGAAGGTTTTTCGCCCTTTCATTTTTCACTCTAATGCCTATTACAGCTATAATGCCGTCTGCAGCAGATCGTATAGATACAAAATTACTATCTATTTTCATTATATGCTTACTTAGTATGATCATGCTACCACCACTTGTGAGATATGGTAACTTTATGAAAAGAAACACAAAATTGATCTTTTAAAGTCGATTTTGTGCATCAAAATTGTGGCATTGCATAGTCCAGCATATATAGGAGACTACAGAAAATTACTTGAACCTAATGTTGGGCATGCCTTCTTTTTTAATCTATAGTGGCCATGAGTTTCTCTGTCGAAGTCGAGCAAACATACAGGTTTCGAGAAACACTCAAGGCCCAATAAAGCAGCAATGTCAACATCCTTGACATTTAGCTCTTGCTTGTGCTTCAATATGTTCTTCACATAATCAAGCTTCTTCCAGAATGACTATGTACGGCCGGGAATGTTGCACATTGTAAGTAATGAAAGCAAGTAAAAACTGTATAAGTTAAAAAGTGACAAACATGAAATTGAAAAAACAATAAATACTATTGGAGAAATAAAGCTACTACAGAAATAGTGCAAAATAATGTTGCCTGAGAAACAGAGCAATAGTCTTCTCAAATTGATGACTTCAAAAGAAATTAGACAACTACTGCCTGCCACAAACTGTAATTGAATAGGTATAGTAGTTGAAGATGTTTCTCCAATATCATAGCCATACAAAAATCTTCCAAAAACAGGGAATATACACCTAAAATCTATCAAATAAAATCGTTTCTCCACTTCTCTTGCCTATAAGCTAAATCAAATAGTTGTAATACTCGGAAAAGGACAGTAAAACCAATCCCCAAATCAAAAAGGACTAACACTTATATTTATAAATCCAAATTGGCAACTTGAATACTTGAACATCGCAGTATTTCTTTTGTCGATCTAAAATAATATCTTCCCATCCGATTTCAAGTAAAATTTGTGAAAGTAACTAAAAATCATGAAGCAGTTTGTTCAATAAGTTATATATTTGAAGACTTAACAGAAAAGAAAAAAAAAGGATATTCTAGAATTAATACTCATGGAAGTACCACCGAAACCATTGAAAAATCCTCGCACTTGCGATTCTCAATTTTTAGAACATTTTCATTCACGCCACCAAATTCATCATCACCGAGAACTGTTCCGACCTAAATTGATTTAGGCATAAATTCAACAACAATTCAGCACCTATGCCAAGTAATTTTTACAAATTTTTATATATTTTTGTACATTCTTTTTTAAATTTGAATTCATCACATCCACATATCTCGTGGGAACTACCTCTACTATAGAACTCCACCATTCCACTTCACTCATTCTCTCCCTTGTATCACATCAAAATTTATAAAAATTCATTTTTACACATACGATAACACTAACTCAGTTCTCTTTTACTTCAATTACATCAACTCTTGTCCAGCAAGACACACGAAGGTGGATCATGTCTAATCGTAATGAAGGTGATACGTTAGTGACTAAGGAGACTGTAGGTTGCCCAATATCAAAAGAAAATTTTGAAAGTTTACAGGAGTATGAGGGACTAGAAGATCCGTTTAACAATACACGATGACTGTATTGCAAAGAGATTTTACAATTCCAACATTGATGTTGAAGAAATCATCACAAGTTATGCCAGGCTTTCTTGGTACTATAGCTAGAATGATGACAATGTCAAATCCCTCTAGGGTCCGCCCGAGTTGGTCTTTTTCCACGAACCCAGCAATATATACAATATTTTAAGAAAATAAGTGTTTTACATATCAAATGATAGACACATGCAGAAAGACATGTAGTATACAAAAGGACAAAACCTTAAACTTCTATGGATTATCAAGTAGTTGGAATAGACATTTGAAATTAAGTATGTGACGATCAACCCCCAAAAATTAGGTTCTTACTTTCCAAATCAAAATTTTAAATATTTATCCCAATAGAATATTGGAACAACTCAGCGTATCTCATATAGACCTTCCTCGAGCCTCCAATTATCCACATTAACATGTGCCGTACAAAAAGACACGAGTGAACACTAAGGTTCGTAAATACGATAACTGTGCAACACACACTATGGGAATCGGGCCCACATCCCTCTGTATAGTACACCATATGAACTCATATTCAATAAAGCCAATCATCGGCACACACATGCCTTGCTCGTGTGTCCTTCATTGCCTCAAAGAAGGCTTATGAGGCTGCAAACATTTATCAATATTAATAGTTAAGGGCTAGCGTTTCTATTTGATCGCTGAACCTCAACACTCCATCCAGTATATACGCTGGTTGGTCCAACGCTGGGTCCATTACACCACGTTTGATATATATGCCCAGTTGGCTCATTGCCGGAATCCCAATGGCCAATTGACATATCTGTCCGGACGAAAAATACAATGGACGATATACCTATAAAGGGATCTCTTGCATTCACTAATATCATACAATGTCGCACTATCGCATTTCAAATGTCATGTGAAAGTATATAATAACATCAATATCGGTGAACACATAGGGCACGACGATAACACATGGGTTATATTATGAATATTGCATTATATATATTCACCTAGTCACATAATTAAGTAAATCACATAAGAATCACATAATCCATGTTATCATGACATACGTCTGTACTATAAGTGAAGTCATCGCATTTACCTTCATTGGATTATCTAACATGGGATGGTTGGGATGCTAATAACATTACGAGCCCAATTTCCCTTCCAGATCTCAATTCTGAGTTATCTACGAAAATTTACATTTCTTGCCACTAAACCTTAGAGATATAGGTTGACCAACATCATTCGCTAGCCCATTGGGAACGTTGGGAGTGTAAAATATTATTCACTATCCTAGAATAACTTAAATTATAATTTAGAAGGAAATTAGCTTTTATGAGCCAAGCAGCTTGCTTTTCTAAGGGCGTCATCGAGAAAACATAATTTTCAAATGAAAATAGGGCCTCCTATTTATATGGAGGTTAAGGCTAGGGGTAGAATTGTAATTCTATTTCTTCTAAAAATAATATGTGGGCCTTGTTGCACTACTTTGCGAAATCCTATTGGCACTAATTATTTCAAATTATCGAGATTGCTGTGTGTATAGTAGTCATCATTATCCACATTCCCAAATAATTGTGTAACGCTTGCACAATAATCTTTTCTTTGCAGTAGCTTACTTATTCTAGCTTCAAAAGAAGCATCAAACGCCCTAAAGGTAAATAAATTGTAGAAAAATCATACAAAAGTCACAGAAAGACCTATATGAATTTCAATGTGCAACATAAAAGACTTTGATCATTTTTAAACGTTTCTAAATTCATAGGGAAATTAATAAATAATTTCGGGGTGTTACAAATCCTCCTCCCTTAAAGAAATTTTGTTCAAAAAATTGAAAGTAGCTAATATCTTTATTTATGTAAATATATTTTCTAATCATGCTTCTGCTACGCACTCTTATAATATAGATAAAATGCACAAGAGTAATTCTCAAATCATAAATTCATACATGGAAGCTCGGATGGTTTGAGCTAATATAGGTTGATTGGTCGTAGGATCATGCTATGATACAAAATGTAATGACCCATCCTAAAAATACGGTTCTTACTTTGGGCACGAGTATTTTGAATATTTACCCTAATAAAATATTGGAATGGCTCAACATATCTCAGACAGACCTTCCTTGAGCCTCTAGTCACCCATGTTAACATCTATAGTACAAAATGACACACATGGACACTAAAGTTCAAGAATGAGATGACCATGCAACACACATCATGCACATTACATCCCTCGATCTAGTAGACTGCATTAGCTCATATTCGACAAGGCCAATTATCTTCGTGCACTTGCCTTACTTGTGTATCCTTGGTTGCCTTAAACAAGGCTAAGGAGACTGGAAGCACTTATCAATATCAATAATAAGGCTTCGCCTTTCTATTTGATTTCCGAATCTCAACAATGCATCGATTAAATCTACTTGGTCAGCCCACTGCGACGCCCTCATCACTGCTTCCAATATATACCCGATCGATTCATCGTCGAACCCCTAATGCCCCATTGACGTATCGATCTGGACGACAAATATAATGGTCAGTATACTTATGAAGGGATCTCGTGTGTTCTCTAATGTCACACCATCTGGACTACTGCACTTCCAATGTCATGCGAATGTATTTAATAACATCAATATCAATGAACACGTCCGGCATGATCATGGAACATAGGTAACACTATGAGTATTGCATCATACACATTTGTAATCACATAATTAAGTAAATCATATAAGAATTATGTAATCAACATTATCATAATGCGTGTTTTTACTGGAGGTGAACCAATCCCATTTACTTTCATTGGACGATCTAACATAGGATGGTTGGTGTTGCGATAAAATCCCACACCGCAAGTGTACAGGCCGCATAAGTAATAAAGAGGACTTTTAGAGTCCGGGTATCGTACCCACGAGGACTGTGCATTTCACGTTTAATTAAACTAGTCTTAACCGAAGCGAGTGGAGGTAATTTGATTGTGAGAAACCAGAATTCATAAAATTAAAGTGCAAAATTAATAAAGAACTAGGAATTAATAAATGCAAGAGTGATAGTGGTATTAAAATTCAAGATTTGGAACTAACGCTAAGGTTTTCAATCCACTTGTGAATTAGTTCTCACCCAGATTATTGATTTGATAACACAAATTGGTTTTGATGATAATTTCACAAAAATATTGGAAAATCTTTCTCAAGTAAGTTCCAACATATTCCTACGTAGTTTTAACTATATCTCTATGATAACAACAATGCAAAAACGCATTAAATTTAAGGAAATAAAATGTCACACAAAGATAGAGGTATTCTCATCCCTTATCGGACTTTATGGCTTTCAACTTTGGTCTAATCTATCCTAGTCTCTCGATTCATTAGAATAGATCACAAATTAACTCTGCGCATAAGTTAATAAAAAATAAGCCCAATTACTTGAAAACCCAATAACCAAAAATCTATCTTTGCATTAAAAAAAAGAACTTCAAATCAAAACCCAGGTTCAAACAAATTAACAAAGCTTCATCTCAACTCTAACGTTAAATTAGATCTAGCCTAACATATTGAAGAGAAAAACAAAAGAAATAGAAGAGAGAACCATAACCGGGTGTAGATCTATCTTGGCCTTGGCTTCAATCCTCAATTTCCTCTCCCAAGCTCCAATTCTTGCTCTTGATTTGTGTGTATAGCGTGATGACTTTTCCTCTCCTCTTAACCTCCTTTTATAGGTGTCAAGAGGTCCTCAAAACTCTCCAATTTCGTGTAGAACAAGGAGCCAAAAATCTACCGAAATTATAATTCTAGTCCAATTAGGAATCCGCGGGCAAAACTGGACAGCCTCGCAGCATTTACTATTTCGGTCATAACTTCTTCATCCGATGTCCGATTGAGGTTATTCAAGTTCCTGTGGAAACTAGACGAAAAGATCTATAATTTATTCAAAATAGCAACGTCCAAATCCCACTTTTATCTAGGTCAAAATTCATCCTCAATCTTTGGCATATTCACATTTTCGTCCCTGAATTTGGAAACTTTCCTTCTTTTGATATCTCTTTCTTTCTTTTGATCAATTTTCCTTTATTTTTACTCAAACTCTTTTTTATTCCAAATTTTCTCCTAAAACACAATAAATACTCAAATTAAATAAGAATTAAATATAAAAAACATAAATATTACTAGTTCAAAGGCCTTAAATAAATGCATAAAACGCACTTGTTAGACACCCCCAAACTAGAATCATTGTTCATCCTCGAACAACTAAATTAAACTTAATGACGAAAACAACATGAAAACGAACTAAACACCAACCACAAACAAGACTCAACAGTCAAATTGTACACCATATGCCTCCGGCAAATTAAAGGAAAAACACTTAAATTTGGACAATAAAAAAAAAAGCATCAAATGGTTCACCTATCAAAGTGCATGACTGTCGGTATGTGTGTGCACTAGTTGCCACATAACTAAAGTACTTATCCAATTATCACCCAAAATTGCTCAAATAAAACCATGCCCTTCCAAAGTGGTAGAAAATTGCCTCCTCGCTCGCGAATCAGTCCTAATGCTTTTCTCTCAAGTCCCGAGGTATTTCTTCTTGTGGGTTCTAAAGATATATCGTGCATTTTCCACACACGAGATGTTAAGAGAAGTGATTAAATGTTGAAAGAATTGTAGTAATCCATCCCCCAAGTCTCCAGATCTCTTGCTTTCAAGTCTCTTCCCAACACTTCAAACCCGTATCAATTACAACAATTCTTGGATTTCTTTCTTCTTTTTTTTTTTAATTCATTGTTCTTTTTTTTTCAATTTTTTTCCTGATTATATGCAATCCAGTGCCCCAACAATAATGCTTTCTCAAGGAGCCATGTAGCGAGCTTTAGGTCGATGACTCCCGAGCTCGCCACTCAAGCTACCAGGTTTGAAAAACCCCTCAGACTTTATCACTCGGTGTTAGTTATGGTGTGTACAAGGCCCCAATAGTTGGACCGGGTTGAGATATCTTGTGGCTAAAGAAACCCCATGCCCAATAGGATTATTGTAAACCTATAAATACCTCATTGTAGCCCCATTATACACAAGTTATTATTCATACATTGTCTCTAAACTCTCTCTAAATTAGCTAGCACTAAGATTTAGTGAGATCATCCTACTACGAAGTTGTTCGTTGTTCGGGACGAGTCTTGACGTGTGGATCAACGTTGGAGGTCGTACATTTGGACGGTTGTGGAGGCGAAAGATCAAAAGAGAATTGCACCGTAAAATCCGTTTTATTGGTAATCTTTTAATCACAATTCTCATCTAAGAGTCGAGAGGATCCCGTGTTGGAATTGATCAATTTATTTCCGCTGTGCATGTTTTATGGATCAATTCCTAACAGTGGTATTAGAGCCAACTCGATCTCTAGTTGACATTTGATTTAATGTTCTGTAAAACAATTTAGTTTGATTTATTTGTGACGATCTAATTACGTTGAAATTAATTTTTGATTGGATCATTAATCACGCAAAGAAAAGAAAAACAAAAAAAAAGAGAGGGATCGTCGGGTAACTGTCATGTCACCACCGGAAGCCGGCGGCGGCAGCGGCGAAGGTCGCCGCTACCGTGACCAGTTGCAGCAGTTGCCGTTGCAGTCGCCGCAGCAGCAGCAGCAGCAACTGCTGTTGTATTCGCCACTGCAGTTCCAGCAGCGGCGACTTCGCCGCTACATGGAAAAGGCAGTTGCGACATCGCCACTGCCCCTGCTGGCAGCGGCGATGGTCGCCGCTTCTCGACGGTGGCATGGGAAGGAACCCTAGCGTAAGCTAGGGTTTGCAGTCGGTCTCCTGAGAGTCGGGTGAAGGTGGGGGCTGCTCTTCAATTTTTAAAATTGCACACCAAGCCCCGTTCTCGGTTAATATGACTGACTGAGTCCATAAGTTTCGAAAACTTACAAATTAGTCCCCACTTTCAGTTTAATGCAAAAAACAGGTCCTAGGGTTGAAATTGAGATTTCTAAAATTAATAATAAATTAGTTTTTTCAATTTTCTTACAAATATTCAACTTTAAATATTTATTTTCAATTTAAAAAAAATCTTATTTGGGATAAAAGTTGAATATTTGAAATTATAATTTTAGTTTATTTTCCCTAGTATTTTTATAATATTTTATTAAAGTGTGACTTTAATATATATTATAAATAAAGTGTTATTTTGTTTGTGCTCGCGTGCAACAATACTTAATCAATTAGATTGATTATTTATTGTAGAAAATATTATTAAAGTGTGACTTTAATATATATGACAAATAAATTGTTATTTTGTTTAACCCGCCTCTAATAATATTTAATTAATTAGATTAATTATTTATTATTACATGTAATTAATTAGATTAATTCATAGAATTTTGTTTTTCCGATTGTTTGAATTGTTTAAACAATACGAGTTGTCACAATAAATTTAGAAACTAAATTGTTTGTCAATATTGGATATTGTGGATGATTATGGACCAGACCAATGTGATTGGATGAATGTATGGTTTAAATTCTTATTGGTGTTGTGGGCCTGCGTGCCTATTAATAATTTGGGGCATGCTGGCATTTAATTTTTGATTTAATTACGGACCTACGAGTCCATATGATATGGCGCATGTGCCAACTACTATTAGATACAAGTTGAAGAAGGAGATGGAGATCAATCGAGTCGCCAATGGAAGGCGAAGTTTCGGCCCTTAGGATTTGACCAACCAGTTTTTCCTGGTGGCTCGGGAAAGTTGGATAGAAAGACGTCCATAGTCATCCACCAGTTTATTATGCTTTGAATGTGTGCATGGTTGATGTATGATATTTTGCATAATGTTTGATGAGACCGATTCCCCCTTAAAATTATATTAAATGTTAATCAATGCCTTCCAATGCTATGGTGAAGAAAATTGGATTCTCACAATCGTAGTTAGTTTGTTGAGTAACTCAAAACGACTCGATCGTACAGAATGTTTTCTTCGCTGTGAGACATGTGATGTCTCTGAACATTGGGTCGAATTTAACTAAATCCATTTCTTGTTGAGTGACTCAAGGAAATAGGTTTTTAGAGGTATGTCAAGTTAATACATAAGATGTATAGGATAATGAGTTATCCACTTGATGATCCAGGAGTCACATGGAGATGTGATTGATAGAAATATCTACCTGGACGGCGGTTAGGGCTTGTTGAGTGACTCAAGGCTCTGATCGAACAATTGGGATCCTGGCCCACTGACAAATTTGAGAAATTTATTTTTGCCAATGCTGGGGATCATTGATTCAGTGGGAGCATAGTTAATGTTATAAAAGTCCATACTTTATTAACTTTAAGCATATAGTAATTGCTCTATCTTTATTATTACAGTTAATTGAATTATGGCTGGTCACATGAGTTTGAGGGGCATACTTGATGCTAACAAACTTAATGGGTCGAACTTTAATGACTGGCACCGCAATCTGAGAATTGTTCTCAAACACGAGAAAATTGCATATGTTCTTGAAGAGTTACCGGAAGCCCCTGCAACGGATGCAGCGGCGGAAGTAGTGGAGGCATATAATCAACATGTGGATGATGATAACACTGCAGCATGTGTGATGCTTGCAGCTATGTCTCCCGAGTTGCAAAAGTAACATGAGGATATGAATGCCCATACAATGATTGCTCATCTCAAGAAGTTGTATGATGAACAGTCCCGCACTGAAAGATATGAGATATCGAAAAAGCTTTTCAGGGCTGTGATGGCATAAGGATCTTCAGTAAGTGCTCACGTACTGCAAATGATTGGCTTCATTGAAAAATTGGAGCAATTGGGTTTTACCATGGACCATGAGCTAAGTGTTGACTTAGTTCTACAGTCACTCCCGGATAGCTATTCTCAGTTTATCATGAATTTCAATATGAATAAAATTGAGGCGACACTCCCGGAACTGTTGAATATGTTGAAAACTGCAGAGGCCAATATCGCCAAAACCAATGTGCAAGTGTTGGCAATTGAATCCTCCAGAGAGACTAAGAGGAATGCGAAAAGATCCTTTGTGAAAGGGTCAAAGAAGGGTAAAGCGAAGGCAAAAGTTGGCAAACAGAGAAAACAAACAAGAACAAGTCCCAACCTGATGCCGAGTGCTTTTATTGCAACGACAAAGGACATTGGAAGAGCAATTGCAAGCTCTACCTTGCTAGCTTGAAGGGAAAAAAGTCTTCTGAAACTTCTGCTTCAGGTATACACTTCATTGAGTTGAATATGACTGTATCTTCAGTCTCTTGAGTGTTAGATATCGGATGTGGATCTCATATTTGTGTAAATATGCAGGGACTAAAGAACAGTGGACTATTGCGGAAGGGAGAAGTAAACCTACGCGTTGGAAATGGAGCAAGAGTTGCTGCTTTAGCCGTAGGAAGTTACTTTCTATCGTTGCCTTCGGACCTTATTTTAGAATTAAAAGAATGTTATTATGTTCCCACTATTACCAAAAACATTATTTCTATTTTTTGTTTGGACATGAATGGTTTTAGTATTGATATTAAGAATAAATGCTGTTCTATTTATCGTGATAATGTGTTTTATGGCTATGGGAACCTAGATAATGGCATCTATATTCTAAATCTAGAACATTGTATAATGAGTATAGAAAATCAGAGGCGAAAAGTTGATAACAGTATCAACAACTCGTACCTGTGGCACTGCAGGCTCGGGCACATCAACAAAAAACGCGTCAACAAGTTACATAAGGATGGATACTTTGGGGAAGGGGATTACGAATCCTTCGAAAGATGCGAATCGTGCCTTTTAGGTAAAATGGCCAAATTCCCCTTTAGTGGAAAGGGAGAAAGAGCTGCAGAAAAATTGGAACTCATACATACCGATGTATGTGTGCCAATGACAACAGAAGCCAGGGGAGGTTTTTCCTACTTTATCACATTTATAGATGACCATACGAGATATGGATTTGTATACTTGATGAAGTTCAAGCATGAAGCACTTGAAAAGTTTAAGGAATTCAAGCGAGAAGTGGAAAAACAAACTGGAAAGAGTATTCTAACACTAAGATCTGATCGATGTGGAGAATACCTTAAGGGAGAGTTTACGAATTACCTCTAAGAGAATGGGATTCTCTCGCAGTGGACTCCACCATCTACACCACAACACAATGGTGTATCTGAGAGGAGAAACCGCACCCTATTGGATATGGTGCGCTCAATGATGAGTTAAACAAACATTCCAAAGTCATTCTGGGGACATGCAATTAAAACTGCCTGTTACACACTAAATCGTGCCCCATCTAAATCGGTTGATAAAACACCGTATGAGTTATGGACTGGTAAGAGACCAAATCTTTCATACATGAAGGTTTGGGGTTGTGAAGCTTATGTGAAGCGCACAAGCTCGGATAAATTAGATGTTAAATCCGATAAATGCTACTTCGTAGGATATCCAGCTGAAACAGTTGGATATTACTTCTACAATCCCAATGACTTGAAAGTCATCGTGTCAAGACATGCTGTTTTCTTGGAAAAAGAGTTTATTCAAAAGGAGAATAATGGGAGCAAAGTAGATCTTGAAGAGGTTCAATAAACCACAGAACTCGACAACCGATTAGATGAAACAGTAGTTGAGACACCATTGGATGATGTTGAAACTACTGAAAGGGAGATAACAACTCCCAAGGACACGCCAGCTCCTCGTAAGTCTGGTAGAATGATACGTCCTCCTCAGAGATTAGATCTCATGATTACTAATGGTACATTACTAATAGAGGAAGACGAGCCTACCACTTATGAAGAAACGAAGTCAAGTGTTGACTCGAAGAAGTGGCAAGAAGCCATGGAATTCGAAATGAACTCCATGTATGAAAACAAGGTGTGGACCTTGGTAGATCTGCCTAAAGGGGTCAAACCAATAGGTTGTAAATGGGTTTATAAGAAAAAGATCGACATGGATGGTGAAGTTCAAACTTATAAGGCAAGGCTAGTAGCTAAAGGCTATAATCAAAGACAAGGCGTTCACTTTGACGGGACCTTTTCACCTGTAGCCATGTCTAAATCAATTCGGATTCTACTTGCGATTGCAGCATACTATTACCATGAGATTTGGCAAATGGATATCAAAACCGCATTCATAAATGGGAATCTCAATGAGGATGTGTACATGACACAACCAAGAGGTTTTGAATCAAGTGAGCCACATAAGGTATGCAAACTGCAAAGATCCATATATGGACTTAATCAAGCGTCTCAGAGCTGGATTCTTCGCTTTGATGAGACAATCAAAAGGTTTGATTTCATTCAAAATGAGGACGAACCGTGTGTATACCAAAAGGGTTGTGGGAGTAAGATCGTTTTCTTAATCCTCTATGTGGATGACATACTAATATTAGGAAACGATATTCCAATGTTGAAATTAGTGAAATCCTTGTTGTCTAAAAATTTCTCCATGAAGGATTTGGGAAAGGCAGCATAGTACTTGGGATTAAGATCTATAGAGATAGATCTAGAAGATGGCTTGGCCTATCCCAATCAATGTACAAAGATAAAGTCTTGAGAAGATTTAACATGCAAGAGTCGAAGAGATGACTCTATCCCATAGGGCATGGGATTAATCTCTCAAAACATATGTGTCCACAGACACAAGTTGAGAGAGAACGCATGGATAGGATACCTTACGCATCGGCGATAGGATCCATCATGTATGCGATGCTATGTACAAGACCGGATGTCTCATATGCTCTGAGTGTCACGAGCAGGTTCCAAGCGAACCCTGGAGAAAAACATTGGATTGAGGTTAAGAACATCCTTAAGTACTTGAGAAGAACTAAGGACATGTTCTTAGTGTATGGAGGAAATGAACTAAGAGTTCAGGGATACACAGATGCTAGTTTTCAGTCAGATAAAGACGACTGCAAATCCCAATCTGGCTACGTCTTTACCCTTAATGGGGGGCCGTAAGTTGGAAAAGTTCCAAGCAAGAAACTACAGCCGATTCAACAACGGAAGCTAAATACATAGCTGCTTCAGAAGCAGCAAAAGAAGCGGTCTGGATCAAGAAGTTTGTTACTAAACTTGGAGTTGTTCCTAGCATTGTTTATCTGATGCCATTGTATTGTGATAACAGTGGAGCCATCGCGCAAGCGAAGGAACCGAGGTCTCATCAACAATCCAAGCATGTATTGAGGCGATACCATCTCATTAGAGAGATAGTTCAGAGGAATGATATAAAGATAGAGCGAGTCCATACTGATGATAACGTGGCTGATCCTTTGACCAAAGCGCTATCGCAGAATAAGCATGATAGTCATATCTTGTCCATTGGTATAAGATACATGAGTGAATGGATTTAGTTTGGATGTCAGTACTCTCATGTAAGACATTTTGAGTATGATTGATTATTTATATGCGCTTTATTATGGCAGATCTATTATATATATTTGTTGTTCAATCATAACAATTAAAATAATAGAGGCCGTAGAATAAAAGTGGAAAAACTTGTTAGTCACAAGGTGTTGTGATAGTGAGATAAAAGTTTTTAGCACTTATTCTTCAATTGTCCCTGGTCATAGTAATAACAAAACACAGATATTGTTATTGCGAATAGACTGGCATGTGTTGCATCTCCTTCTTAAAGAAGAAGTAACTGATCTCACAAGTTAAAATGTGGAGACATTCAGATGAACACATGGATGCTTTGTTGGTAGAACAAGCATCTGGATGACCCGCATAGAGAGACTACATGGATAGTTATCCTTGCGTCGGCAGTTGATCTCTAATGTGCGGTGGTGGAATTGGTCCTTAGACTTGAGAATACCATAGAATCTTATGCACGGATCGCTTTACTTTGGCGGACATTGAAGGATACTATAACTAGGGTTGACTGGAAATGTCGTACGGGTATGGTGAGATATGCATGAAGATTATGAGTATTCAATAGAGAATTCATCACTCTTGGATAACAGGAGATTATAACCTGCATTTTGCCCAATCAAGTTGATATAAATTCCTTGGCCAAGGTGAGATTGTAGGATTGAATAGAGTTTTCAATCACAATCACTGATTTAATCAACATTGAGTTGAGAGCGAACGATATGGTTGGTTGAATGAGATTGACATGAATCTATATCTCTGAACCAATCGGGTTTATATTGATGAAGGGATTATAGTTCCACGGTAACCGTACATGTAAAGGTTTCTTCATTTCACATGACTTATCCCGTCACATGGATTGCCATGACACATTGCTAGATGTCAATCATGGACGGCGACATGGGTCAATCGATCTGGGTGAATCGATGATAAATTGAAATGAGGATTTCACTTTATCCTATCCTGATAAGATCAGATAGTGACACCATGACGTTTGCCTTCGTGAGTGGGAGCCCAATGGGTCACACACAAAGTCAAGTACTCGTATCTTGAATTGGACCTTGTCCAAGTGGGAGAATGTTAGTTATGGTGTGTACAAGGCCCA
This sequence comes from Jasminum sambac, assembly GCA_018223645.1. Taxonomy (NCBI): domain Eukaryota; kingdom Viridiplantae; phylum Streptophyta; class Magnoliopsida; order Lamiales; family Oleaceae; genus Jasminum; species Jasminum sambac. The sequence continues at coordinate 16,053,140 of CP073644.1, forward strand.
ATAGTTGGACCGGGTTGAGTTATCTTGTGGCTAAAGAAACCCCAAACCCAATAGGATTATTGTAAACCTATAAATAACTCATTGTAGCACCATTATACACAAGTTATTATTCATACATTGTCTCTAAACTCTCTCTAAATTAGCTAGCACTAAGATTTAGTGAGATCATCCTACTACGAAGTTGTTCATTGTTCGGGACGAGTCTTGACGTGTGGATCAATGTTGGAGGCCGTACGTTTAGACAGTTGTGGAGGCAAAAGATCAAAAGAGAATCCGGTGTTGGAATTGATTGGTAATCTTTTAATCACAATTCTCATCTAATAGTCGAGAGGATCCGGTGTTGGAATTGATAAATTTATTTCCGTTGTGCATGAGTTATGGATCAATTCCTAACACTCGGGTCAATGAGGCAAGAGAATGAGGCAGATAAAATAAAATGCACGATTTTTTTTCCTTCTTTTTCTTTTTCTTCTTTTTTTTTGAACCGGGTGAATGATAGCATTGGTCAGTGCCGGTATAGACTCTCCAGCAAAAGTTCCTTCAACTCAAGTAAAAAGACATCAAACAACAGTTCCCCTAATATAGAGTTACTAATCCTACCACCCCAAACTAGGCCTTTTAGCCAATTTGGATTATAACATCCGGTTCGGGAGGGCCACCTGATTCTATGTTCAGCATAGAATGGTTAATTATAGGTCATCCTATGGGAAAACAACATCCAGGTGATAAATTGACAAGAACGAGAATTAAACGACAACTATGTGCTCAATAAAAAAAGTCATGAAATGATAAGTGGTGGGAAAGAAATTTGATGTTTCATGTCCAATTACTAACATAGATTAGCACATTGTCCTCATTGGCGATGCACAACTTGACTCAAACATTAAAGCACAACATGGTTTTTTTTGTAAGAAGAAGAAGAATACTATTGATGAAACAAAAGAATTATCGGACAACATAGAAAAAGGACTGCATCCCTTCAAAATGATGAGTACATTGCCCCAGTGTACACAATCAAGCTCATAAAGAAAAATCACACTAAATGCAGTAAGAGATAAAAGAGGCATGTAATCCCATATTGAGTCTAGTGAGGTAGGTGATGAATGTCTGATCTAGCATGTTCCACTATGCTGACTGTAGATGATTTGCTAGGTTGATTGTGAAGCATAGAGAGGAAAAACTCATAAATGAATAACAAAAAATGAAAGAAAACAAAAGAAAAAGGATACGGGATTGGTTGCCTCCCACCAAGCGCTCCGTTTATAGTCTAAAGCTCAACTTTTGGGAGCACTTCAAGGTATTCTAAAGAAAGGTTTTGAGCCTTTTCTTTGTCGATGATTATTGAATTAGGTCCAATTATTGTATTTACTCCAAAATAGAAGGTGGCGCTTCACATCAGTGAATGCTGGAACTTCAAAATTCGGTTGGAATTTCTATATATAGACTTAAATTGTTTCTTTGATCCTCATCACAAAATCAACTTTGATATCAAGATTGATTTCAAAGTCTTGTTTGCCAATCTCAGTCTCACTCTCTGGACTCTCTTTTTTAATTGGAACTGCTTCGAACTCAATATGTTCACTGAGATCATCTGGTATCTCAACAACATTTTCTTCAACAAAGGTTTCTTCATATTGGGATAACTCTTCAATTATATCCTACTGATTTTCGGCGGTTGAAATAACCCAACCGGCAGATCATTCATCTCAAATAGCTTGAAAAACATCGCAGCGGGCAAGCTATTGAGGACAAACTCATTAATTTCACATTTTGCTTCTAAAGCTCTTAGCCGTTCTCCTATGATAAAGTCTCCTACCAACATATGTTCCTCATCAATTCATTCATCAGTAACTGTTGTTGCCTTAGCTTGAAGTCCCGTACAAGCATAGAGTCAAAGTCAACCCTTGCCATTGGATCTTACCACTTTTGATATTTTCTAAAATAAATTAAGGAAAAGTTGTATTAATTGAACAACAAAAAGAAAAACATAAATTGAAGTTCGAATTAGTGCTAGCTAAATCAAATGGTAAAACAAATACAGTCCCCAGCAATGACGCAAAAAACTTGTTGCGATAAAATCCCACACCGCAAGTGTGTGGGTCACATAAGTAATAAAGAGGACTTTTAGAGTCCGGGGATCGTACCCACGAGGACTGTGTATTTCACGTTTAATTAAACTAGCCTTGAACGAAGCGAGTGGGGGTAATTTGATTGTGAGAAACTAGAATTCATAAAATTAAAGTGCAAAATTAATAAAGAACTAGGAATTAATAGGTGCAAGAGTGATTGTGGTTTTAAAATTCAAGATTTGGAACTAACGCTAAGGTTTTGGATCCACTTATTAATTAGTTCTCACCCAGAGTATTGATTTGATAACACAAATTGGTTTTGATGATAATTTCCCAATAATATTGGAAAATCTTTCTCATGTAAGTTCCAACGTATGCCTACGCAGTGTTAACTATATCTCTATGATAACAACAATGCAAAAACGTATTAAATTTCAGGAAATTAAATATCACACAAAGCATAGAGGTATTCTCATCCCCTATCGGACTTTATGGTTTTCAACTTTGGTCTAACCTATCCTAGTCTCTTGATTCATCAGAATAGATCACAAATTAACTCTGCACATAAGTTAATAAGAAATAAGCGCAATTACCTGAAAACTCAATAACCAAAAATCTGTCTTTGCATTTAATAAAAGAACATGAAATCAAAACCCAAGTTCAAGCAAATTAACAATGCTTTATCTCAACCCTAACGTTACATTAGATCTAGCCTAACATATTGACGAGGAAAACAAAAGAAATAGAAGGGACAACCATAACCGGGTATAGATCTATCTTGGCCTTGGCTTCAATCCTCAATTTGCTCCCCTCAAGCTCCAATTCTTGCTCTTGATTCGTGTGTATAGCATGATGATTTTTCCTCTCCTCTTAGCCGCTTTTTATAACTGTCAAGAGGTCATCAAAGCTCTCAAATTTCGTGTAGAACAAGGAACCAAAAATATTCCGAAATTATAGTTCTAGCCCAATTAGGAATCCGCGGCCAAAACTGGGCAGCCTCACAGCATTTACTATTTCGGTCTTAACTTCTTCATCCGATGTCCGATTTAGGGGATTCAAATTCCTGTGGAAACTAGACGAAAAGATCTAAAATTTATTCAAAAATAGCAACGTCCACATCCCACTTTTATCTAGGTCAAAACTCGTACTCAATCTTTGGCATATTCACATTTTCGTCCCTGAATTTGGAAACTTTCCTTCTTTTGATATCTCTTTCTTTCTTTTGATCAATTTTCCTTTATTTTTACTCAAACGCCTTCCTATTCCAAATTTTCCCCTGAAACACAATAAATACCAAAATTAAATAGGAATTAAATATAAAAAACATAAATATTACGAGTTCAAAGGCCTTAAATAAGTGTGCAAAACGCACTTATCAGTTGGCATGTTAACAACATTACGAGCCCAATGTCTTCTCGGTCCAGATCAAAATTTTGCATTCTCTAAAAAAAGTTATATTTGTTACCGCTAAACCATAGAGATAAGGGTAGACCAACATCATTCACTAGCCCCTTTGGATCGTTGGGAGTAGAAAATATTATTAATTATGCTGGAATAACTTAAATCATAATTTGGAAGGAAGTTACCTTTTATGAGTCAGGCAACTAGCTTTTCTAAGGGCTCCATCAAGAAAACATAATTTGAAAAAGAAAGTAGGACCCCTATTTGTAGGGGTTAAGGCCAGGGGAAAAATCATAAATCTATTGCTTCTTAAAATAATAGGTGGTCCTTGTTGCACCTTTGGAGAATCTCTTGGCCTTGATTATTTAGAATTTCCAAAATTCTATGTGCACAACAGTCAACCTTATCCACATTGCACAGTAGTTGTGCAGTGCTTGCATAATAATCTTTTATCTTCACCAGCTTACCTATTCTATTTTCAAAAACTGCACCAAACCATGTAAAAGTAAATAAATTGTAGAAAAATCATAGAAAAGTCACAAAAGTCATATATAAATTTTTGGGTGTTAAATAAAAGAGTTTAATCCCATAATGAGTTTTAAACATTTCTCTATTTGTAGGGAAACTAATAAGTAAATTTGGGGCATTACAAAGCACTTGTATGAACAACGACAAAAACAACAATATGTCAAAACTTGACATTCATGAGTGAAAAGAAAATGGAAGAGCAAGTAAAAAGTGGCATATATGATGGAATGCTACTAATTACCTGACAACATAGTTGGCACCAGAAGGTGCGAACTATGTTCGGATCGTCTACATATGTCCAGACACCACCCACTGATGATGGGGGGGCATGTGGCACCATCCCCTGATAGTGGGGGGCATGTGGCACCATCAGGACATAGTTGGACCCTTATGGTGCCGACTATGTTCGCATCGGATTAGGAGTGTATGATGGAAATCACATGCATGTATCGAAAAACGTCAACTCGTGAATGTAATTTGCTCTCCAAATTCCAATGCTAAAGGAGCACACTAGAAAATATGTTGAGAAAAAACTGAAATCCTATATGAAGTTATGACTATATACTAACAAATGGAATGCATAAAAAATAATTGAATATCCGAATAAGGAGATGGTATCTTTCAATAACTACCATCATTTATCGAACACATTCCTTTAGTCAGAAGCCCATTTTGATTAAAACCCTTTGTAGTTTAGCACGATTCAATGATGAGACCAATCTGACCTCGAATTTGAAGTGCTTGCATGCGGGTTATTATCCCATCTAGCATCGTAGCGGTGCTTGAGATGTGTAAAAGGAAATAACACAATCAAATATGTGCAGTATGCAATCACGTGAATATAAAATTCTTTCCACTTGTACAAATTTCTCCACATCATTAACATCTTTAAGGTAACAATTTTCTCAATGAATTCAAACTTTCTTAGTCTTCAAATTTTCAATATAATCTAGAAAGGCGAGTGAAGCCCTTGTTACTTTTGCAATGAAAAATTCATTCACTGTAAAATTCATTCCCAAAAGGAAAAGGAGTTTAAGCTTGACACAATGAAGTGTGAACCATATACACCAACTAAACCTTCAAATTATAAAAACACTATTAGTAAGGATAATCAACTCCAATTAATGATCTAAAATTAACTTCCTAGTGAAGTGAAAAGTGTTATGAACGGAGAGCTTTCATTTCAATTCCCGTTATCAAATTCATTACAAATAGCCCCTATTTATAGAAACATATTAGGGTATATCGTATTACAAATATTGATCTGTACATAATAGTTATTCACACAAAGATATGAAATATTACATATTGGGTTGGTGGCCGACAATGGCCACCAACACCATCCTTAATCATCATTACCAACATCATGATTAGTCATGATTTCATAACACTCCCCCTTGAATGACTATTATAATTGTCATCTTCGAAACTTGTTTGTGGCACCTGCTTTGAGAAAAACCAATTGGAAAAAATTCCCAAATTGATTGTAATAGAAGGAAAACGAATGCAGCTCCTCCATTTGATTTCGCATCTCGAGTATTGATATATTCATTTCTGGAGAAAGATTTCAATATCATCATCATCTGACTTCAAGTAATGTCTTCATTATAAATAGATTCATTGAGTCGATTTCTCCTGTAGTCTTCAATATACCATGAATATGCCTCGTTAAAACCTTATTAGGAATAACCAGTGGGGAAAATCCTAATGAAGGAAAAAGAGTACATTATTCATATAAACATGTCATAAACGTTGCCTTGGTAAAACCCTTGTTAGGAAAACCTAATGGGGTAAAACCTCAGTCAAGGGAAAAAGAGTGCATATTCTTCAAGCATATCAAAATCCTCCAAGGATTGACATTTCCACGTGAATGAAACCTTATATTTCAGTGGCATTTATTACTTTAGCATTATTTCATATCCTTTGCTTATCTGTAACTGGCAATCTCGAACTTATATTCTTATTCTATCGAGATATATACCCAGATCTCTTCTAGAGATTTCAAATTAGATGTGATTAGGCTACCTCATTAAAACCCTTTTTTGGGAAAAACCCTTTCGGATAAAAACCTCAATCAAGGAAAAGAGTATAGTACAGGCATTTTACTTCACAACAATATCATTATTTTGTGCCGCTGGATCTTTAATCTTTTCATTCTTTCTCATCAAGCCCGTATATTAATACTTTTTTTATAAGAGCATTTATTCTTCGATATATTTCGATATTCTCATTATTTTTGATTGTACGTAGCGCTACATTTTCGTAGTGTGTCGACACTTTTCTATTTCATTTCTTTCCCTATAACGAGATAACTTATCGAGATATCTCATTATCAATCTTTTCTTAGAATTACACAATATAGCTAAGTCTATATACTCTTCAAGCGTGTATGCCTCCTCTATTAAGACCATCTTTTATCATTTTCTTTGATATATACATATTTGGGGAACTCTTATTTAAATAATATCAATGCTTCGAGCTTACTAATTTATCAAAGTATATGTAGTTGGTATATGAGGTCGTTATTGTCTTTATGCATCCTTGAATTTCAAATTCATTTTTCAATTTTGCGGATATAACGTGGTGCATTTCATATATCATTTCCAACCATTAATACTCCCCCTCATGCTAAGAACCAAAATCATACAATTGGTATGATTTCCATTATATATTTTCTCAGTATTTAGCCTTAATTGGGGAATTTATTCAGTTTGCATTTTGTTCTTGATATTGGAAAATTGACTTCAGGACTTTAAATAATTTTCCAATCCTATCCCATTTGTATGCGTATATCCAAACGTTCAGAGATTTATTCAAATTATTGGGATATACATTTACTAGCTTTATCATTAGATCTGGAAATCATGCTTATACCGTAAGCAAATCATCTCGTACACTTCCAATTACGATATAAACATGTGACTACCTAGTGGATCCATATCATAATATCTAGTAGTCCACATGGAGGGTGAGTGGACCCATATATCTCATCCCTTATATATATTCCAGATATATTTGGGATTTATTCCCAACATTGGCTAGTAATGATTTCATCATTTATCGAGAACAATCATTTGGAGAATTCTTCCGGTTCCCGATTTCAATTAATTATTTACATCAACCGAATCAGGATCTATACAGTGCCCAACATGATTTATTACTTTCGTATTGCACACTACTGTTCAAATGTGGAGTCTTAGCCTTTACGTTTCATCTTACGACCCTGTTCAAAGGAAGAGTCGTACCTCATATGCGTTATAAATCATCCAGAAATTTGCAATATTCACCCTAACAAGGGTTCATACATTATAATGGATCATGTCCTCTCAAATCTTCGTAAATACTATCCATCATTGCCAATCAATATCCTAAAAAGAATTTATCAAGGTAAACTTAAATGGCTGAGGATGCTAATGAATAAAGACATCTCATAGTTTTCAATTTCTTCTAAACATATGCCGCATGGATAAAAGTAGCTTTGCAAAGAAACGAAGAGCAAAATGGTTAGGATGATGCTACAAATGTGCTCAGTGGACATGTAACACTCGATGGAAATCTGTGAGGTTCGTGTCGAGAAATCGAGAAGATAAAATAGTGTTCATTAAGGATGAATTGAGTGAGGATTCTTTGGATAATATTCAACTGGCTCTTGAGACACATCCTAGTGGATACGTGCAAGGTGAGCTTATGGCCTTATAGGCCTGATTCAAAGATGAAAAAGCACGTTATAGTCTCAAAAAACTTACTTCAAAAGATTCTGTTTGTAAATTTAGTAGGAAAACTTAGTATTGTGACTATCCCACATTGATACAAGCAGCTCGGATAAATAGCGTAACCCAATGTGTCACTACTATTTTGTAAATATTGTCATTTAATTTTTGAACTTTTTCAATCACCGATCGATGCATGTCATTTCACTTAAATTTTCTGTCGTGACCTTTTTTCATATTGCCAAAAAGTATATAATGAAATTACTTAATGGTTTGGAAATTTATCTTTAAATAGAGAGCTTCATGTATCTCTCATCCATACGTTGAAAACTTACTACAAAGAGAGAGATGGAGACAGAAATTTTAGAATCTTCACGTATGAGTGGATCTTCACCTTGCCAAATTGAAATCATATGTGTTCTTGGTTGGCCCAAATTGGTAGGTCATATCCAATATGAGGATACATCAAACTAACTTGCAAAGGAATTAGAGAGACGAAACATCAATATACTATATGGAGGCACCAACAACAAGCTTTGAAATAGTCTTACAGTGGACGCACAATTATGGGGGATCAAAGTGTCAAGTCTAATACTTTTTCATCGAATTGGAGCTAGTACCGTCACGGATTCAACTGTACTAATGCTGCAAACGCAATCCAGTCACGGGTTCAACTGTACTGATGCTACAAACGCAATCTATTAACAACTGCATGATGTACATGATGAAAAATAGTGATACTTTTACTGTCCTTCAAGCTGTTATAACACGTTGGAGAAAATATTCGACATAGCGTCAAAGGCACAGTGGAACTTTCATTCCAAACCCGTAGGTTTGTTGAATATTAACAATTTCCTTGATGGGTTGCCAGCGTTTCTAGATCAATGTGCAGATAATAAGTTTATTTCTCAGTCAGCGAGAAAAATGCACCAGTACAGAACCACCCATTCTACAATGATTATTTTAACATTTTACAACGGTTGTGTGCACGTTGCAGATTAAGGGGCTGCAGAAAGTGAGGACATTCTGTGTAATGCCCCCCTTTAGTTCCATATTCATATACATCATCATAACATCATATTTAACATAATGTGCACGATAATTCATTGCCATCATAACCTCGTGCGCGTATTTATGATACATAATGGACCCTAGGGCAACGTTACTCATGAATATAGCATATATGAAACCCTGAGTTCGTACTTTTCTTTTAAAACTTTCTTACGTAGTGACACGACTCTAAGGGTTTCGAATTTACATTTAAACATATTGTAGGATTGTTAGATTCCTTTTCCCTCACACATCTTCTCACACTAGGCTTGGAGAAGTCTTCGCCATCTCCCATGCACATAACATGTTTTGTACCTTCAAAAACACAAACGAACACATAATGAGTCATAAAGGCTCAGTGGGAATAGATGCAGATGCAAATGCATGTCGTTCATTGTCACATTCTTTCTTTCTTTGGGCCTTGTTGCAAATCATATGCTTACATCGACGCCATCACATAACATACATATTTGGCCAGGCCTCAATCCTTATCGGGGCTTAGATCCCCTGTGAGGCTACCATTCAGGCTAGGTCTCAATCCTCATGTGGGGCTTAGATTCCCGTGAGACCATCTTTTCCTTCACATAATTACAAACACATGATAAGCAACATCACATTCAAATGCTTTCATGACGTGATCGTGTAAACATCTTACCCCTTTAAGTCTTGGCGATTGGTTATACATAAGTTAATGAACGGGACGTATCACATATACAACTCTTCACAATCACATGTTAATCATAAACATTAGACATTACTCATTCAACACATTGGTTAGGCTGTATATCACATATCGTAATGCCAACGTCATCCAAAAATATCATATACTTATATACTCCCATGGAGTTACAAGAAACGTATGCATCTTAATGCCAAATCTTCACATAGAGACACATAGTAACTTCATCATTTGGACAATGCATATCTTATTGCTTCTTGTAGCATATTGAACTAAATTCACCTCATATAACATATCCTAACGCTAAAGTCATCAACACATATCATTTAGGCAAGTACTTCATTTGGTTTGCTACAGACACCTTAACATTGCTTCTATCTCTTTACTTTTATGGCTTTGTTACTTTCATAGGTTCCTTTGTAACTAAAAACCTTATGGGTGTGAGCATTGAGAATCACATAGGTCATATATACACATTCACAACCACAACATATCACAACATACTCACAAAGTAAGGAAATTTGATACTATCATGCTATTTCCCTTCATACACTCAAAGACATATTCTTTCCTAACAAAAGCATATATTTTCCTCTTATTACTTGAAATACATCTATCACCCACCTTATTCTAGAAGAAAACCAACCAAAGAGATGACCGAAGCTTCCTCCCTTCATTCCTCTTCCTTGTTACCATCAAAACATGGACATATGTGGATGAATCTTGGTAAATACATGATCTAATAAAGTTATGAGGAGCTTTACTATGCTAAAGAGAGTTATTAAGCATCTTAGGAAGTGCCAAAACCGAGCTTGGTGGCATATATATCAAGAAGAGAGGAGAAAGGTCTAGAAAAATCATTTCTGTTGACTTAAAATTACGGCCGTAACTCGCAAAGTACCGCCATATCGTTATAACATACGGCCGTAACCCAGGTTCTGAAAATTTCACATCTTGCCTTCCACCAAAATTATGGCCGTATACTCATAAATTACGGTCGTAACATGAACCATACGACCGTATCACTTTATCCTACGATCGTATAAAACTCTCTGAAATCTTTCACTTCTTCTCTTTAAAATTTACGACCACAAACGATAACTTTACGGCCATAATTATGGTTTTTCTGAAATGTTCCTCTCCTAATGTATTTGAAGGCCGTTACATTTTCAAACATGTCAATTGCACTTATAAACACATCGTAAACTTAACATGCACATATTCATCATGTTAAAGCATATTCACATCATTTCAGATAGTATACGAAATCACATACACATGATATTCACATACAATTGTGCAAAATGTAGACATTGGCAACGGTTCTAGTTCAGAACCGTTGCTGAAAACATACTTCTAGCAACGGTTTTATTGGAACTGTTGCGGATGACATTTTTTTTAATATGAATTTCACATCTGCAATGCTACCCACACTTTTGAATTATATTACAAGATCAATACTTGCATCAACACTACTACTATAATTCATTAACTCGATCCACAACCATATTAAAATCAAATCCACAATTCATTATACCATGTTAAACATAGAGCATCAAAATATTGCAAAACATCCAACGATCTAAGGCCAAGCTAAATCGTATTTCAGAAAAAAAAATAAATAAAAACACCAAGGTAAATCGAAAAACTATTACATATCGTCCAAAATGTTTTCAGCCCATAAATTTCGAACCTCATCTATTTGGTCTTGTGTATATGATTCTTCTCCAAAACTCACCCACAAAAGATTAAATGAAATAGTGCTACGGTTAGTACAGTAGTTTAAAACAAATTGATGAAGTATATACTAAAGAATTCTTTATTATAGTTTGATGATTTATGTATATATACCTTGTCCAGCAACTAGGTCGCATGATGATGTCTCACAAACTCCAACATGCACCACATCACGTAATATCTGCATTCACTACCACCAAGCTGTTTTTGGCACTACCACTTACATATATACTTCGTGTCATTAGCAATTCGAGAAAAAATTAATGTGAAGAAGTAATTAACAAACTTTATTTTGTATTCATAGACCATACGATGTTTCCATCATATACTGGACTCTCGCCTCTAACCTCCTCGCATATAATAAAGTCTAAAAGCCCTACAGTATCAAGAAACATATAACGATTCGATAGAAATTTATCCTAAAAAGACATTTATGCACTTTTTATTCATAATTGCTTACATATCCAACCACTACTTGAGTTGGAGAGTTTTATTCAGCTTCTCCAACGGGTCCAAGATGTACACTGTGCTTTCATGAGTACAAATGACAAGTAGAAACCAGTGTAACCCGTATTTTATATATAAAAGAAGTTTAATCACAAATGATTGAGAGAAAAATAAAAGAGACAGAAATATGGAGGATGAACGGTCTTACTTCTGAAAATAAGGTACAAGGATGAATCTACACGATTGTTGTTCTTCCATTGCATGAGACATGTAATTTACATTTTCTATCTTCACACACATACCCTCTGCGATTCTTTTTGGACACATAAACCCAATCGACTCGACAAGATGATCCTCACACAACTTATGCAGATACCTGGAAATAATTCTACAAAAAGTTAAAATTCAAATAAAGATTAAGAAGAATGTTGAGTTTGTGATAAAAAGTCTCACATTGCCATATTTTCAATGTGGTTTGTGTCAACCATTTCATACTTAGCAAGTCGACGATGTCAGTGATGAAGACATTCATTTCTACCTCATCAGTATAAAAAATATTACGATTCATCTGCACCGAGTAAATGTCTTCACCAATAGGCAAATTACGAAATAAATCATGTAGGGACTGGCAGGTTTCACTCTACCTCTCATAAGTAACACCATCAACAAGCATGTGTTGAAGGCAAGAGGATCACACTTCAAAACTTTTCTTCTTCTTCGGGTCTTCAACAATTCTTTTCCATATTCCTTTGTGCACCTTCGTACATTTAGTAAATACAGGAAGTCAAGTACTATGCATTGCAAAATCAAAAGTAACTCAAATTGGTAAAAAAAACTTTCATATATCTAAAAATTTATTACCTCTCCTGAAAGCACTAGATCCTTGGGCCACTGAGTGAAACTTCCTTCAGCTTCCCAAACCAAGTTGTTATGTGGAAATGGCATCGGAAGATAGTGTTCTTTTGCATCTAGAAGAACTCAATTTTGGATGACCGATAGTCAATCCACAATCCTTCGACATGATCTGAACGGGAATAATCTATTTCAGTTGATATGGTCCCTGAAGATGAAGGTTGTATACCGGTGGAAAATGGGGGAGTTTCTTCAAAGTGGTTACAGTCTTCTTCATCGACCACATCACGAATACCAACAATACCCCCCTTACTATGAAGGACGATTGAAAACTTATGATCGGCCGGACCAGGAACATAAAATACCTATGTTGCTTTGGATGCAAGTATAAATGGTTCATCAAGATAACCTTGCCAATCAAAATTCACTAGAGTCAAACTGAATCATCCTTTCTCACACCACAACTGTTGTCGACCCATTTACACCAAAACAAAGGAATCTGTAGGACCTTATAATCAAGTTCCCAAATTTTTTCGATGACACCGTAATAAGACACTGCAGCATCTATTGTCTGGTATCTGTAGTAGTGGAAAACTCTCTCGATAGTGCTACCAATGTCACTCCACTATTTTGCATCGTACTTTTATCATCTTGACGTTTTGTGTAAAATGCCTATCCATATACTTCGTAAGAGGAAACAACCAAGCCAGGGCCGTATGCCAACCATTTAATCATTTCTGTAACGTTGTTCGGAGTTTGGGGCAACTCTTGCATCAATCTTTCGCTGAATTATAAATGAGCGATTATGCTCTTTAGTCAACCACACTTCACCTTTAGAAGGATACTGTTGCGTCAAAGTGGAATATGCTCGTCCAACGCTAGTACACAATTGACTTTAGGGGATGCCCATTAGGTGGCGTTTTTAATGAAAACGCCACCATTGGCGCTTGTACTGAAGAAAGGGTGGCGGTTGTGTTAAAATCCGCCACCATATGGTGTGGTTAGGGTGGCGGTTGTACACACAACCGCCACCCTAAGTCAAAGAATTAAAAATAAATAAATAAATAAAACACTTAGGGTGGCGGTTGTACACACAACCGCCACCCTAAGTCAAAGAATTTAAAAAATAAATAAATAAAACACTTAGGGTGGCGGTTGTACACACAATCGCCACCCTAAGTCAAAGAATTTAAAAAATAAATAAATAAATAAAACACTTAGGGTGGCGGTTGTACACACAACGGCTACCCTAAGTCCACAAATTTAAAAAAATAATAATAATAAAACACTTAGGGTGGAGGTTGTACAGTACAACCGCCACCCAAAATGCGAAAAATTTTGAAATTTCAAATTTCGAATTTTAAAATTCACTTTGGGTGGTGGTTGTACTATACAACCGCCACCCGTTATTCAAGCAGTAATTAAATTACCAGATCTACATCATTATTTCTGTTTTCTTCCTCATTCTTCTTTCTCTCAAGTGTGAAATTTACAAATTATGGTACAGAGCTCAGATTTTATGCTAATGTAAGGTAAGCTTCCTCTATCTATTACTTTCAAATTCGTGTATTTTTTTAATGCTAATCGTGTATTTCGTGTAATTAAAAGATTAATCTTTTTTTTTTCGAGGTTTTAAGGATGCAAACTTTAAATGGCCATAACTTTTGCATACGATGTCCGTTTTCAGCCCACGAGTACATTCCGGAATCGTCGCGACGAGATCTACGACACTCACTACTAATGTTGTGACCCCATGTTTCAGGCCAATCTGAGGTCGTTTCAGCCCTCAAAATGCCATTTTTCGTTTTAGTGTTTCATTTTCGTATTTTCGTTGTTAGTGTTCAGTTGTTTATTTCATCATTTCATTTCATAGTATGTTAGGATTTTATTTCTTTTGTTATTTAAGGACATTGTGGTTGTAATTGGAGGTGATTGACTTTGAATAGAAATTATTTCGTTCTTAATACTATACAGACCTCTCTAGAAAAAAAAAAGGACATTGGGTGGCGGTTCTTTGTAAACAACCGCCACCCTAAGTGTTAAAAAAAAAATATTAGTTAGGGTGGCGGTTGTTGCTAACAACCGCCACCCTAAGTTGATTTTGGGTGGTGGTTGTTAACAACAACCGCCACCCTAAGTCCACGAATTTAAAAATAAAAAAGAGAAAGTGTGGCGTTTTATGAACCGCCACACTAAATCAAGACATTGGGTGTCGCCATTTTTGGTGGCATTCGTTAAACCGCCACCCTTAACCCAAAACAGCCGCCACCCTAAACCATTTTTGTACTAGTGCAAGTATGGAACAACCTCAGCAATATGATGCAAGAGAACGAGGTGTACCTTATCCCTATCTACGGCGGTGGGCGCAATCTATTGGAATCCAATCGTACCTTTACCTCCAAGTGTTCCCTCGTGGCTAGATTTGGGAATACCGACCAATTCAAAACCATGGAGGTATTCAATACAAAACTCGATAGCCTCCTGTGCAACATAACCTTCAATGATACCTGCCTTAGGTAGATATCTATTTCTCACGTATCATTTCAAGATACCCATGTATCTCTCAAATGGATACATGTACCTCAAGAACACCGGACCACAAAGCTTAGGGGGCGTTCTGCTTATTTTGTATTTTCTGTTTTCGTTTTCGAAAATATTTTGGTGATTTCTATTTTGAATTGGTGTTTTGAGAAAATTGAAAATGCATATGGTTTCTTGTTTTAAAAAATTATTTTGAAAAAAAAAAAAAGAAAAAATGTTTGGTTTATACATTTAGAACCACCACAAGTTGGTATAATAAAAATTACAAAAAGATCCTTAAACTTTGAAATTTAACAAAAAGGTCCCCATCTTCATCACCCACCCCACCCAACCCACCCACCCACCCACCCATGCCATCTCTCTCTCTCTTACAATACGACAAAGTTGCCGATGATTGAGGCAGATGCGAACCACCATGAAAACGGTGGTTTGCACCACCAGCAGGTGGTCGTGACAACCTCTGAGGTGGTTCGCCACCACCTTCGAGCTTGTTCGACAACCACTAATGGTGGTCCAGCCACCTCTGCAGGTGGTTCGACCACCTGTTGGTGGTCCGACCGCCTTTATTTGGTAATGGTGGTTGGACCACCACTATTTGTGGTCAAACCACCCGATATGGTGGTTTGATAGTCAGATCTGGTGGTTTGACTTTTTTCTGGTGGTGGTTGGCCGTTGCCAACAGTGGTCGGTTGTGGTTAGGACTAAAATGTATAAAAACGAAAAGTTGAAACTCAATTGTAATAAATGTAAAGTTTAAAATCTGAAAATGCATTTTCCTTGTTTTCGATATTTAACATAGAAAACGCCGAAAACATTAAAAAGACGTTTTCGAGTTTTCTATACAAATCTTGAAAATGTTTTCGAAAATGTGCTTTCAAAAATAATAAATAGAACGCGTTTTCAGCATTTTCGAAGACAGAAAACAACCCCGAAAATAGCAAAGAGAACGCACCCTTAATTTCTCTCACCAAATGAACAATCAAGTGCATCATAATGTCAAAAAACAATGGTGGAAAATACATTTCAAATTGACGTAGAATGGTAACAATGTCCGCTTGCAAATCATCTAACGCTTCTGGATCAGTAACTTTACATTGAAGAAAAAACATAACCGCGTAATGACATGTCTAACACATGGTTGCAATATGGCTCGAATTGCAATAGGTAACAAGTGCTGTATCATGATGTGACAATCATGAGACTTTATGCCTACCAATTTCAAATCCTTCATTGACACAAGTGTTCTGATGTTTAATGAATATCCAGATGGGACCTTAAAAAGTTTGAGGCACTCACAAAAACTTCTTTTCTCTTCTTTAGCTAAAGTGCAGCTCCCCGGGGGGAAATACATAAGTTTACCCAACTCTTCCGGTGCTAACTCGCCTCGTATCCTATTTCTATCATATCTTTTCTAGGTTTGATACCATCCTTTGCCTTGCAAGGAATGTTCAATAATGTTCCAATAGCACTGTCGCAAACATTTTTCTCCACATGCATCACATCAAGACAATGCCTTACAAATATATGCTGCCAGTACGATAGATCCCAAAATATAGATCTCTTCTTCAAAATACTTTTCGGCGGAGGTTTTGAAGTTTTTCCAAACACAACATTAATGTTTTTAACTTGCTCGTAAACATCCTCTCCTGATAAAGGCATCGTGTGCATTCGACCCTCGATTTTCCCATTGAACGCTTTCTTCTTTTCTCGATAAACAAGGTTAAGGGGGAGAAACCTCCTATGAACCATAAACACATTTTTCTTACAATTATGCAACCAAACGTCATTTATCTCTTCACAACAAATGGGACATACTTTAGGTCCTTTGTTGGTATAGCCTGATAAATTACCGTAACCTGGGAAATCATTTATCGTGCAAAATAACATAGCACGCATCATGAAATTATGTTGGCTTTGTGCGTCAAACACCCGCACCCCTTCATTCCACAATAGTTTCAAATCTTCAATAAGTGGCACTAGGTATACATCTATGTCATTTCCTAGTTGGTTAGCCATGAAATTAGCAATGTTAACATAATATACTTGCACTTCATGCAAAATCAAGAAGGAAGGTTGCAATTAACCAAAAGAACCGGCCAAGTGCTATGTCTACTACTCATATTACCATGCAGGTTCATTCCATCCATACAGAGTCCAAGCCTAAGATTCCTATCTTCATTACCAAATTCAGGAAACTTCCAATTAATGTTCTTCCATTGATGAAAATCGGCGGGATGCCTCAATTTTCCATCTTCATTTCTCTCTTCGACATGCCACCACACATTCTTGGCATCCTTCGCATTAGCGAACAAGCCTCTGAATCTTGGTATTACCAGAAGATACCACAACACTTTTGTCGGAGTACCTTTCTTGTCACCTCCTATCACTACTGTCCTTTTGCTTACACCCCGATGTCCCACATTTTGGACACACATGCATGTCTTTATACTCATTTCAATACAAAACACAATCATTTGGACATGCATGTTTTCCTTTGGATTTCCAAGCTGATCGGGCACAACAGTTTCTTTGCCTCATATATTGAAATAGGAAGCTTGTTGTCCTCCGGGAAGCATGTCCAGTTCCAATAACTCCGTAAAATTTTTATCACTCTATCGCATCTTTGCTTTCAAGTTATAAAGTTTGAACACAGCTGTCAACTTTGCTGAACAAATTTTTTAATACATGAGGACGCTCCATGAAATCTTCTTGTACATAACACATCATCTTGTCTAGCCGATCTTTCTCAACATCATTCTCCTCGTTGCCCACATTAATATCATCGTAATTGTTCGAAGTATTCTCCTGTCGAACACCTTCATTAACAATGGTGCTCGTTCTGGGAACCATACTCTCACCATGCCAATACCATCGTGTGTAGCCTTGTTTGAAGCCCCGACTAATCAAATGACTCATCACCATCGCAGAGCTACGCAGCCGTTTCACATTGTTACAATCAATGCAAGGACAACACATCATTTCTTCACCACTCTCTACCATATGTTCCTCAACTAATTTCATAAACTCGGCAACACTAGTGAAATATTCTTTTGTTGTACGTTTGATCCCACACATCCAACTACTACGATCCATATCCAACGACCTAAAAAATATTCATTGTCTATTATCAAGAGCACTTGTAAAATTCCATAGTGTAAGGTGAGAGTTCATTGAGTTTAACTTAAAATATGGTCAAATAGAGATTAATTTATTAAAATATAGAACAACATTCAACTTTAGATCTCAGCTCTATGGCAATCAAGAACAACCAAGTCATACTTTTTATTCATTGCTTAATTCTATTTTCAAATAATTATATAAATCCTGCAAAGATTTTGGCAAAGTCTTCCCTATAATTGGGACTTGGCCAACCTGTAAAGGGGACCTCGCACCCAATCTAAATTCAACACAACCTAATTACAATATTTCTAACCTCAAATCTCTACTCTACAATTATCAACCACGATTAGTAAATGTAAGTAACTAATTGCAACTCTTCGACAAATTGAGCGAATATTCGTGATTTTCTAAGTTGTCAAACCAAGTGCATCTACCCAAATGATCGATAAATTCATTTAAGTTGACAAAAGCACGGCCATAGAGAGACCTATGAAACTAAACTAGGGGTTTCAAATTATTACCCCTTTCGGTTGACAACTTATAGGTACATTCGGGAACTTTGCCGAATATGCTCAACAACTAAATATGAATGTGAATTTAATACCTACAGGCAAAAAAAAAAGAAAAAAAAATCATTTTTCTACTGATTCGAACCATGGATAAGTAAGTAATTTAATGTTATCCTAAGTAAATAAAAAATATGCAATATAAATGTTAAATGGGAAATCTCAAGTCTCAACTTGAAGTTTATTAAGAACTAACTTTTAGGAATTAACTATAAACATATTCAATATAAGCCAAAAAGAAAATACGTAAAACTTTTAGTTTTACTTTATATATATTTCATCAATAATCCAATCTTTCATATTTTCATTCAATTGAGTCTATACTTTATTTATAAGTTCATAATTTACTTTAATAGATCTATTCCCTTTTCTCTTCAAATAAAATTAATTAAGTAATATTCTAATTGAAAACAAATGCATTTAGGCCTTAATTATTTTTACAGGATAATTTAGCTCAATTATATACATCACAATGATAATTTTATTGTTATTTATCATTTAGTTTGCTCAATATTCCTAAATTAAATAATAATAAAAAACTTATACTAATTGAAATTGAATTGTAATCAAATCACATGCAAAGCATGTGCTTAAAACTAGTATAGCACAAAAAGTTGGTTTGAATCCGAAAAACATAGTAAAGTGAAATCACTAATTACTTAATTTAATGTAACTGGGGTTGTGCTAGCTCATGAGCAAGGTTGTAATATAAGATTGTATAAAGTTGCTAAGACAATTGCAATAAGTGGCTAAGTATATAAAACCATGTACTCTTTCAATGATCAAGGTGTGTTATAGTTGAAGAAAATGTCGTGGTGAACTTTCCCTTTTAAACCATGGCCTTGATCTTGAGTTGACGTGAATTTTTTGTGTGTTGATGACATAAAAATGTTTGAAATTTTTTATCCTCTCCGTAAAGATGCTAAATGACAAATAATGAAGGTTGAAAGTAGTGATGGAACCCTGTGGCTCATGGATATGATTTGTTGATCTTTTGGTCGTTATCTTAACGTATGTTGTGTAACTAATTTCTTAATTGTATGATTAAGAAATTAATTTGATGTTTCACCTAAGTTTGTGAAAATCCCAAATTTAATGAACCTTTCAAGTTTGTGTAGTGACCGCGAATTTCTTTAAATTAAAATATTTAATTAAAGTAGAATCTCAAACGTGTCGCTACAACTTTACGTATAGAATTAAACAGCGTACGCTCGTCTAGTTAAATTTTTCATTATTTACTACCATATTAAATTATTTAAAATAATAATAATAATAATTTATAAAACATTTCTTTATTTTCAATTTACATTTCAAGACCAAACTTTAGAAATTATTCATTTTAATCCCTAAAAATTTATTTTCTTATTCAATCATAACTTTGTATATTTTAAACCCAATTATAGACCCGTTTAAGGTCCAATTTTACTTCTTATGCTGTAAGAAGGCCCATTTGGAGGGTGACCCTAGTTTTACCCTATTTATATAGTTTAAGGTTGATTTTAGAAACCCTAGCCTCGCTACTTTCCGCTCTTTCCACAATTGGTATCTTCAAATTCATCCCACCCATTCTCATTCAACAAATCAAACTAACTTCAAGTGGTAAGATTCTTGATCTTGTATTTATATCTCCATTCAAATCCTTTCTTTTAACTATTATTTAGTTTTACACTCTTTTAATTTAGCATTTCTACACATAGATAGATTTTATTGCATGTAGTAACCTATTCTTGCCGTCTTCACCGTCAACCACCATCACCACCACCATCAACCACAGTCACCACCACACAACCACCGTCACTTCCACCATCCACCATCATCTCGGCCCCAAAACAACATTCACACCCACACCTTCCTCTAGCTCCCTAGAACATCGTAGAATAGTTTAATTTCAAAAATAGTTAGGGAATCGATCGAATTTTAAAAATACCCAAAATTCTCCATTAGTGTTCTAGCTTCAATTTCTTCCCAAATACTCAATATCTCTCCAATCAAAAACCACCACTAGCTCACCACCTTCAACTCCACCTTCGCCGCCATTTTCACCGGCTGAAAACCGCCGGAGGTCGCCAGGAAGAGAGAAAAACCGAAAGAGAGAGAGAACGAGCCTGAGAGAGAAGAGAGAGTCGGGTGGAAGAGAGAGTACACCGGCCCAATCCATTTTAAATCCGAAAATTGCAAGTTAGTCCCCGAGCTATTGGACCCTATTTAAGTTGGTCCCCAAGATTTATTTAATTTGCAAATCCCCAACTTTTAATTGTTACAATTTAATCCCTAAATATTATTTACAAATTTAATCCCCCATCTTATTTATTTTATTTAAATGAGCCCTCAAATTTTATTTAAATTCAAGTCCCTACCTTTCAATTGTTGCAATTTGACCCCTAAACTTTTATTTCACTTTTAATCCTTTAATTTCTTATTTCTATTTAAGTTAGCCCTTAAACTTTAATTGCAAATTAGTCCCCCATGTTTTAAAAATCCTATAATTGAGCCCAAAATATTTTTAGTTCACTTTTATTGCATGATAGGTCCTCAAACTATCAAATCCTTTCAAATTGACCCCCAAAGTTTTATATTCTTTCTATTTTGGTCCACAAACTTCTATATTACTTAAAGATACTTAATATTTAAGAGTGCTAATATAAATTAAATTCGTTATTGACTAGACGAGGTGTACGAACAGTTAGAGGACTGATTCTCACCGCTTAGTAGACTCAAAACTCAAGAGATACTTCAGGTAGGCTCAAAAGACTCACTTTTACTTATCGCGCATTATTAGTTAATGATCTGTACTATATGAGTGCCTTTAGTGTGTAATAGACTTGCCTTCGGGCCCAGATTTGCCTTCGGGCCCAGAGCTGCCTTCGGGCCCAGAGTTACCTTCGTGTATTATATTACAGAGTTTACATAACTATTTTCCTTATATATTTGTATAGATGATTAACTTGCACATAGCCTACTAAGTATTGTTTAAATACTCACGCCTTTCATTCTTTTACAGATTGAGGAGTTCGGAGGCGTGACGAGACATGGGAGTTCTATTTAAGCTTATTAAATACGAGACTTCACTTCCGTTGTTAATTTGGTAATCCGATGTATGGGATTATGTCGTTTTCAAACTTTTGAACTATTTAGTAACTTGTGTTAGATGTTTTGAACGTTCGGTGATCAAATAATTTTAAAACACTTTGAATGGTTGTTATATCAAATGAATTTCCGCTTTTAATTATTTGTTATACTTCCGCATTTAATATTAGAAAAAATGGTTAGTTTTAAAGAAAGAACTAACGTTTCGAGTTCTTCGAAACCGGGGCGTTACAGTTGGCATGTGAGGTAAAATGAAAGACTTTTGAGTAAATTGAATTAATAAACATATTTATAATCCTCTTTGAGCTTCTTTGAAGCAAAGAAAATGAAGTTGAATGATGATACTCTAGTAATTACAAAGGATTTAATAAAATAGTGTCTATACAAATGTACAAAATAGTATCTATAGTTAGATCTTACAAGTGAGATTAGGGAAAAAATTGAACCTTGTATAGTTAATCCAAATGAGGCATTTTAGCAAACACATAGAGGGCAAACATGGGGTGGGTTGGTTAGGGAAAAATTAGTACAATAAATTAAAAACTCGTGCTACAAATCTTAAGTGCCCAAGCTCAACATGCATATTAACACACAAAATAGCAACAACATAACAAAAAAAAAGGATTATATTACCAATATTCGTCCATGTAAGAGAGCAAAAGGGGTGAGTTTTACCTTTAATCTTTTTGCGATAATAACACAATGCCGCCCACAAATATGTTTAATCTTGCCTCCTTCATACTAGAATGAGGTGAAATTTGAGTTAATTTGTATAGCTGATAGGCGTTAATACACACACGCCAATTACACAGCAAGCACACAGGCCGTTCAAGTAGTAAAGTTTTGGACTTAAAAGTCCAGGTATCATCCCCTCAAGGACTGAAGTGATTTTACAATAGGTAGTTGCGTAATATAGTACATATATATATATATATATAAACACATTTTGAGAATGATAATTATTTGATTATAAACTTAAAAACTTTAAAGCATGCGATCGAAGGAAGTAAATGCACGTAACACGGTAATAACTTAAGAGAAGAAATAAAGCTAAGATTACTGGATTCGTTTGATCATTATGTAATTAATGCTGGGATAGTTTTCACATGAGTTACTTGTCATTTATGTTCGATCCGATTTTCCTTAAATAGGTGATTCCTCTCTCAAATGTCAAATTACCCCTTGTTGATCAGTTCAACCTACTATATTTCTAGGTCGATTCAAGATTGATCCAAAGCATAAAACTTTGTGAAAATACTCAAAGGATCATCCAAGGTAAGAGGTATATCTCTATCCTCACCAAGAACTTGGAGTGAAAAACCATTTGGTCTAAGTTAAACATTCTTTTCTCAAAGCCTATTTAACTCACAAACAATAACACTTATTGGCCAAATAAGTGAAGAGCAACAAAATCAATGGAATACACACACAACTACAAGCAACTCAATGATTCAAACTAGCTTAGCACCAATAACATGATCAAACTTGACTAAGAATCTAAACTTAAAAACTTTACCCCATAAGAGAAAGTGAAGAAATCATAGAAATGGAAATATTCATTATAATATAAAATCCAAAAATTAATTACAAGAAAGATGATAGAGAGACTCCCCTTAAGTTATAGACTTGGAGCGAATCACCTTCATCTTCATCAATTACAAGCAAAGAAGTAAAATGACCTAACTTTCCTCCTTTTCCCCTTTTTCTTGAGAGCAACACAAGATGATCAAAAAGATGGATAATAGGCCCTAAATATCTAACTTAAAAGAAGCCAAGAACTGCCCAAAAAGAACAAAGGCTAGAGGAGAAAATAGGGAGAATTTAAATGAAACAGTAAAAATGGCCCAACTCACACTTTCTGATCCTGATAAAAATACGACCTTCATTTTTAATGATACAGCCGTAAGTCCTATATTACGGCTGTAACAATTTATTGCACGGTCGTATTTTCCATTTTTCATCTTTTTAGCAATTTCCTCAGCTTGATAATGTACGACCATATCCCATTGATTACGGCCGTAAGTACCCAATGTACGATCGTATTTTCCTAATTTACGACCGTATGAAACTCTTTGCATAAAATTAGTACTTCACCGCCAAAGTTATTGGCCGTATGACTTTAGTGTATGGACGTAATTATATTTTACGATCATACTTGTTAATTGTATGGTTGTATATCTGCCCTGCTTCCATTTTCTTCAGCTTTAAGCTTCCGGCATATATTTTTCGGCTCATTTTCCTTGTTTTCTTTCCAGTTCTACCTTATTAACCTATATGGGTAAAACACATGAAATATGAGTAGAGATATGCTCGTTTTGTCTGTTTCCAGACTGTTAGACAGACACGAAAAGTGTGTGAAAACGCATCTATCAATAGCAAACACACGAAAATAGGGAAAAAATGCTACGCTTGCGTGGTTCGTCGACTTAAGGAAATGAATGCATGTTTACCTTTAATGTTTGAGATTTCCTACGATAATGCCTGCAATAATCTTTCCACGTTACTAGATCTAGATCATCTTAGTGTTTTTAATGAGAAAAGAGGTGGAGGAATGGTGAAATCGACAACAAAGAGTAGCGGCACCGCTGGAAATAGGAATTATCGAGGCCTGGGTTTTGTTTAAAGGGAATGAGAATACACCATAGTTGAGGATGAATTGTTGCTAATTTTAGGCTTCTAGAATGGTTTTAAATTAGAACAGTTGCTGAAAGGTAATATTCTACAACGGTTTTTGGAAGTGGTTATTTTGACAACTGCGGCGTATAAGTTAAACTTATTTACAAAAAAGCCACTGCATCGCTTTTCTGCAACACTTTTCCTTGCAACCGTTGTTGAATGTGTTAATTTAAAAGCTCTTTTTGTACTAGTGATACTTATTTCTACTAGTATAGTTGCTGAGCTACTCATAAAGTTTTAAGCTTATGTTCAAGAATCTCTAGAAGCCTAGATCCGTCAGGCGCAGACCATCGGTGTCAAGTGGAAAAGAAATTCGGATCCTTTAGATCTCTCATTATGAACCCTGATGCTAGTTAAGGGTGGCAGAGTTAAGAAGTATCTATACTTTCGAGACGCATCCCTCTTTTATAAGTTCAATATGTATTTTCTTTTCGCATGTAACGCCCCGAATTCGAAGAACTCGAAACGTTAGTTCTTTCTTTAAAACTAACCATTTTTTTTCTAATATTAAATGCGGAAGTATAATAAATAATTAAAAGCGGAAATTCATTTGATAAAACAACCATCTAAAGTGTTTTAAAATTATTTGATCACCAAACGTCCAGAACATCTAACACAAGTTACTAAATAGTTCAAAAGTTTGAAAACGACGTAATCCCATACATCGGTTCATCAAAATAACAACGGAAGTGAATTCTCTTATTTTATAAGCCTAAATAGAACTCCCATGTCTCGTCACGCCTCCGAACTCCACAATCTATAAAAAAATGAAAGGCGTGAGTATTTAAACAATACTCAGTCGGCTCAGCGCAAGTTAATCATCTATACAAATAGATAAGGCAAATAGTTATGTAAACTCTGTAATATAATACCCGAAGGTAACTCTGGGCCCGAAGGCAGCTCTAGGCCCGAAGGCAAATAATTTGCCCGAAGGCAACTCTGGGCCCGAAGGCAAGTCTGGGCCCGAAGGCAAGTCTGGGCCCGAATGCAAGTCTATTACACACTAAAGCCACTCATATAGTACAGATCATTAAATAATAATGCGCAATAAGTAAAAGTGAGTCTTTTGAGCCTACCTGAAGTATCTCTCGAGTTTTAAGTCTACTAAGCGGTGAGAATCAGTCCTCTAGCTGTTCGTACGCCTCGTCTAGTCAATAACGAGTTTAATTTATGTTAATATTCTTAAATATAAAGTATCTATAAGTAATATAGAAGTTTGTGGACCAAAATAGAAAGAATATAAAACTTTGGGGGTCAATTTGAAAGAATTTAATAGTTTGAGGACCTATTATGCAATAAAAGTGAACTAAAAATATTTTGGGCTCAATTATAAGATTTTTAAAACATGAGGGACTAATATGCAATTAAATTTTGGGGGTTTAATTTAATAGGAAAAATAAATTGAAGGATTAAAAGTGAAATAAAAGTTTAGAGGTCAAATTGCAACAATTGAAAGTAAGGGACTTGAATTTAAATAAAGTTTGAGGGCCCCTTTAAATAAAATAAATAAAATGGGAGATTAGATTTGCAAATAATCTTTAGGGACTGAATTGTAACACTTAAAAGTTGGGGATTTGGAAATTAAATAATTTATAGGGACCAACTTAAAACAATTAGAGAACTAGAGGGACTAACTTGCAAATAACCAAATAAATAAAAAAAAAGAAAGGAATTGGGCCGGATCTCATCTTCCTCACCCGGTTCTCCCTCTCTCTCACTCATTCTCTCGGCTCTCTCTCTACTCTCGGCGACTTCCGGCGATTTGGCCGCCGAAAAGGGCGGCGAAGGTGGAGTTGAAGGTGGTGAAGCTAGTTGTGAAGTCAATTTGAAGAAATATTGAGTATATGGGGAGAAATTGAAGCTAGAACACTAAAGGAAAAATTTGGGTATTTTTAAAATTCGATCAAATCTTCAAAAATTTTCGAAATTAAACGATTCTATGGTGTTCTAGAGAGCTAGAGAAAGGTGTAGGTATGATTTTTAGCTTGTGAAGTCGAAATTTGAACATCATTGATCCTCTTGGCCGTGTGCTATGCGTGTATGTATACGTATGTATGTATATATCTATATATATCCGTGTATATGCGTGTGTGTGGGTTGATGAAGAAGAACTATTTGTTGTGTTTGCGGCGTGAAATCTGATGGTGCGTGAGGTGGAGAAGGTGGAGTAATGGTGGTTGACGGTGGAGATGTGGTGGTGCGGCGGTGTACGTATATATACGTGTATTTATCGTGTTTTTGTGTAGAAAATCAAGTGAAAAATACAAGTAGATGATTAAAAACTTAGAACAACAAAATAAAAATGGAGATATAAATGAAAATATCAAGATATCTTACCACTTGAAGTTTGATTTGTTGAATGAGAATGAGTGGGATGAACTTGAAGATACCAATTGTGGAAAGAGGGGAAAATAGTGAGGCTAGGGTTTCTAAAATCAACCTTAACTTGTATAAATAGGGTAAAACCTAGGTTACTCCTCCAAATGGGCTTTCTTATAGCATAAGAAGTAAAATTGGACCTTAAACGGGCATATAATTGGGTTTAAAATATATATAAAATTATGATCGAATAAGAAGTTAAATTTTTTGGGTCTAAAACGAATAATTTCTAAAGTTTGGTCCTCAAATGTAAATTGAAAATAAATAAATATTTTAGAAATTATTATTATTATTTTAAATAATTTAATATAGTAGTAAATTACATAAAATTTAACTAGACGAGCGTACGCTGTTTAACTCTATGGGTGAAATTGTAGCGACACGCTTGAGGTTTTACTTTAATTAAATATTTAATTTAAGGAAATTCGCGGTCACTACATCGCATTTCTATATTTTCGAGTATTTATTGTCGCTTCTGATATTCTCAATATGCCCACTTCAACTATTTTGTGCAACAATAGTGAAATTATGTTAGCTTTATTCGAATATGGTAGTTTATTGCTCCATCAGTATAACATCTGTGGCATGTGCTTCTTCAATAGCATTTTCTTATTATGTTGATACAAGCTCATAGTACTAATGGGATTATCTTATTTTAGTATTAATACAATTCTTCCCTGCTGTTTATTTCTTTAATTCATCATCATAGAATTTATTAGGCAATTTTCTTTCATTGAACTATCCGGTGGTAGCTTCTAGCACCACTTGCTTGATTTCTCCAGCAATATTCAATAAACGTGGAGAACAAACTTTTCTTTATCAGCTACTTCTTTGAGAGCATTTCTCATCGTATCAATATATCACAATATACTAATCTCATAATGAGATTTTTCACCATGGTATATTTTCTATCTCATTTATCATCATGGGATTCCTCGGCAATTTTATTTTATCAATACATATAGCGGTAAATTCTGGTGTCACATGCTCAAATCCCTTCATTAATATCAATATGACATTCTTATCGAATATATATAAATTGGTTACTTTTATTTAGTACCAATCATGGCGTTTAATCCAACCACACTAGTGATACACACTCCAATCGTGTGGTATAATCCACCACATTAGAAATTTAAAATTCGTGAATTTAAATTGCAAAAATTAAATTCTCTCCAATAGCTAGTAGAATCGACCATATGAAAATTATATAAATTTAAATTAGCAGGATTAAACTCCGTAATGATTAACTGCTTCTTTACGAGTACACGTGTCCTTTACAGCCCGCAAGGGTAGAATTGTCAATTCCAGTACACAAGAGTAAAATCGTCAACTCCAGTCAGTAAAAGTAAAATTGTTCAACCATTTATGATACTTTGATTATCATGACCGAAAAACCATATAATCATTACCAAAAATATGGTCATCATGTTTCTCCTTGCCAATGATTTATTTCTATTTTTGGGATAATATTATCTTAACCCTAATTCATTGTTAATTATTAATTGGTTTTTAATTGCACAAACTATATAAAGAATAATATGTGAAGCATTAATCCACATAACAAATTTCTTCACAAATTTGAACTAGCATTCAACTTGGCAGACATGGGAGTTTGATTCTTGACTTAATCCTGTGTTTTTCTATTTTAATTAAATAATAAACAATATATTTATCTTTCTTGTGGTATTGGAATCTTTTTCTACAATAATGTACTGTTTAATCTAAAGTATTTAATGAATTATAATACTTAACATAAAAAGTGAAGAGCCTTTTTTTACTTTACCTACAACTTCGGACAAGTTCCACTTGAAGTTTTCTCTACAACTCTGGATTCTCCGCAACCACCTCCTTAATACTTCATCTCCATCTAACTCCTTTGGTCTAGCTTTCAAGCTCGTGTCGCCGATGTTGATTGTTGGAAAAGGTAGAGTTGAGGGAGAGGTTCAAGCTCATGCTCATTTGGTTGCTATTTTGCTGTAATTTTTCACTCATTACGTGGCTGTGCATATTGATATACAAGCATGGATGTTTATGAAGTCATGAAACTAAATTCTCCTCTCAATTTTGTAGAAATAAAGCTTCTTTCTGAGCGAGAGAGAGAGAGAGAGAAAGAGAAAAGCAAAGAGGAGATTTGGATATGAGATTTAAAAGAAGAATAAGATAGAGTTTAGTTTGATGCAGATTTAATTTGGCTAATTGAAGTAAAGTAGAGTTATCGTGCTGATAATGTGTTATGAACGAGAGAGTTTTTATTTCAATTCTCATTATCAAATTCATTACAAATGGCCTTTATTTAAAGAAAATATTAAAGCACATCGTATTATAAATATTGATCCTATACATAACAGTCATTCACACAAAGATGTTAAATATTACATATTAAATGATAATGGCCACCAACACCATCATTAATCATCATATACCAACATCATGATTAGTCATCATTTCATAACAAAAAGTAAAATTTTAGAATAAATTTCCATGCCACTAGTGTTGGATATAGCTGGACAATAATAATAATAATAATAATAATAATAATAATAATAATAATAATATTATTATTATTATTATTATTATTATTATTTTAAATTAACATGAAATATTGGTATGTTAGAGAATGAGGTTTTTAGAAGACAAAGCATCTCCGTGGAAACAACATCCTCGTAATTAAAATTCCACAGGAATGAATCAGCAAAACTTATTTTTGGGTATTACTACTTGTGAATCCATTTCCATCCAACTATGTTTGAAACCATATGATTTACATAGCTGAAACCCAAATTTAACAATTCCCAATTTAGCATCTGTTATTGTACATAGTCCATAATAGAAAGCAAGAAGAAACTCCCCTTTATAAAACTATTTCAGTGTAGAAAAACTTCCACACTTCCTCAACAATAGCGCCAGCAACAAGCTTTAGAGAATGAGAGAAGAATTTTTGCAAAACGGCAACTAATGTCAGTAAAAAAAAGCAATGAACATCAACACAAAACTCTTTGTATTATTTTCATAAGTTCAAATATTATTACTCAAGAAGTATGTCGACTATTAACTCTTACCGTCAGCCGAACCCTGTGATGCCATATTCTCCATATAATTCCAAGCACATTGCTAGGACTGCATTTTCTTCAATATGCAAGTGGTGCAATATAAACTCTGCAAAATCAAATGAAATTAACAACATCACACAAAAGTACAACTTTCAATTCTATAGGGCAAGATGATTTCGAAGAATTCTACCATTTATATTTTTACGACCATGCAAGTTGAAGGGAGAAAAAAAACGAAACAACAAATTAGGCAGCATCTTTCATATGAACAACTGAGCCACATTTGAATGAAGCAATTATTACTGCCAAGGGCAAAAAAACTGACATTCGAACCTATTTGACATCCCCACATCAATCTCACATCCTATATGTAATATAGAAATATAACACCTTACATGGACAACCTAGAAAGCATCTTTCTTATAGTAAAAAGAGATTTCACAAATCGAAAATGATGATAACATCATATTTCTAAATCTATTTAATTAGGGTACATAATAAAATTAAAGGTTTTCAACAAGAAAATGAGAATCAATACTTACACCACTAAATTGAAGTTACTCACAATCCTTATCAATAAATGTATATAGAGATGGTTTCATTAGTTAAAAATTTCATGTGCAGGGTAAACATAGAAGCCAAAGATGAACTACCAATATAAACAAATCCTTAAGATAAAATTACAAGATAAAGTGAAGCCTACACAATTGATTCATCGTCACTTTCACTGGTTGTGGAAAACTTATTTACTTCTTCTACTCGAGTATCAATTTCATCATCGTCTTGCATCCCTTCATCGGTATCAATGGTTTGAGAATTGATGTTGTTTGTAATTTCTTCCATATGTACTTCTTCAAAAGAGCTATCTTCCTGCACCAATGATTATCTAACTATGGAATTATTCGAACACGTTGTAATGTAATTTGTGGAGGATCTTTTTGAAATAGAAATTCTAGCCACAAATTAATCATTTTATTATCCTGTATGATCCCTTGAATATCAGTCACATATCTTGCTTTTGTTTTCACTATAGCCCACCAATCGAAGTTTATCTCTGGCCTTGAAGGGAACTATGCATAGTATACTTGTTGAGCTTGCTGAGCTAGGACAAATACATCATGTGAAACCAAATTTTGTTTATGATGACATCAACTAGGTTGAATAAGGGATGCATTTGAACTCCACCCTCATTGTCAAACCAATCACATTTGAACAATGTAACTCAATTTTCATCCTCGATGTATTCAAGTTCCAGTATTTCTGTTACATGGCATAATAGTTGCACTGACAATCATTATAGGTACTTCCTAATACATACACCCCATTGTTCATTATAGATTTGTTTAGCCCATAGTCAAGGGTTTGCAATTTTTCGCCATTGATGTAATACCCATTCTAGAATCGCACTTTACGTCATGGGCCCAGTGCAAAGCCTTAATGCAACAATCATCCACATTATTTCCAAACAACTAAGCAACTTTAGAAATACAAATTCTACTCCACTTTATCAATCAATCGAAAATTTCATTAATATAATCACTTACACATTGCTTCAACCACCTAGTGAAGCGTTCATCACGAAGATGATCAAGTTGTTCATAAGTTACTTGAGGGTGTTTGATTTTCATATCTTTATAAAACTCATTAAAAATAATGCAATGTAAAATGAAATCAGTTAATTACATTTATAACGCAAGAAATATGACTTATGCCACAAACGCTAGCGTCACCCACATAGTTACACTCCAAGCAAGAAAAGCAAAGAATCCGGTGAAATGATCTGTAAAACTCGATCGCCTTCGCCTTAAACGAATGGTATATAAATCGGGGCACTGCCTTCAATCGAAGAAGAAAACCATTGAGGGGTGAACGCCATGTGAAATGATCAGCTGCACGATAAGTTCAACATTATTCAATAAGAACTAATTGAGGAGAAACTCACTCACAAGCATAGAAGCTCTCTTCATATATGAACCCAGTTTACAAATGAGGACAATACCATTTATACAAAGCAACAAAGAACCAAGTTTGTCTAAGAAGCTAAAGGAAATAATACAACATAATACTAAAATATCCAAAAAAGTAGAAACAAAAAACCTCCGTCAGCGTAATTACGGCCATAAAATAAATGGGTAGGGCCATAAAATCATACGTTACTATTGTACTACCAGGCGCACAGCCGTATGACCCAAAGGTACAACCGTAAAAATCTCTCTACATGCTTTCTTGGCAATAGCTAAAAATCCTTTATTACGACTGTATGACCATGGCTACAGCAGTATTATCCTGTTTTACGATCGTAAAATGTATGAGTACAATAGTAATTTACTTTCTGAAAATTCTGATTCCTTGGCTCCATCTTTTACAGGCACATGAACTAGAGTACAACCGTAAGCCTTCAGTTATGGCCGTAAGAATATTGCATATGGCCATAAATCTACCCTGTTTCTTCATTTTTAATCCCTCTTGTCTCTAGCTCTAAAGTAGATGATATCTTTGACTTCATGAGCTCCCAATGGACGGCCCCAAGCTTGAGATGACTCCTTAGAGGAATTTTGACATACTTCATCAACTAATGTTGTCATTGGTTGCCCGACTTTCTTGGCTCGACTGCGTGTTAGTGGCCTGATTGGTACGTAGAGTGTCTCGGTTGTTGTGGAGCTACCTAGAATCATATCATTCCCTCCTTGTTCAAGCATATTTTTCCACGAATCAATCCTTCATCAAACGGAATTAGAACAGCCGCATTAAATGTAGTAGATATATTATACTTGCCTAGCAAGTCGAGTGTGTAGGCATTGTTATTAACTCTTTCGATCACTTGAAATGGGCAATCTCCTCTTGGAATTAATGTCTATCGCCGTAATTGTGAAAATCTCTCATTTCTTAGGTGTAGCCACGCCCAATCTCCCCGCTCAAAAATGACTTCTTTTTGCTTTTTTTTTACTCGAATCGACACTTGTTGGTTCTTATTTTAGATTTGTAATATGACGTTCTGATGCATCGATGGAACAAGTTAGCTTTCTTTTTCCCATCTACATTATCCCGTTCACTCACAGGTAAAGGAATTAAATCCAATGCCATTAATGGATTAAAACCATATACAACTTCAAAAGTGAATAATCAGTAGAAGAATTTATTGCTCGGTTATAAGCAAATTCAGCGTAAGGCAAACATTCTTCTCAACTCTTCAAATTCTCACCAATTATAGTGCACACCAATTGTGATGGAATTCTATTAACTACTTCGGTTTGTCCATCCATTTGGCGATAATAGGTTGTGGAAAACAAAAATATTGTTCGCAACTTATCCCACAAAGTTTTCCAAATATGGCTAACAAATTTCACATCCCTATCTGACATAATTGCCCTAGGCAATCCATGTAAATGCACAATCTCCCTAAAGAACAAGTCAGCAATATGCTTAGCATCACCGGTTTTGTGGCAAGGTATAAAATGAGTCATTTTACTAAATCTATCAACCACAAGAAAAACCGAATCCCTCCCATTCCTAGTTCTAGGTCACCTCAACATGAAATCTATAGAAATCTCCTCCCAAGGTGCTTGTGGCACTGGTAGGTGTGTGTATAATATCTGGGGTGAAACCTTAGACTTGGCTTTCTTACAAGTAACACAATTAGCACAAATTTTCTCAATATCACTTTTTGCATTTTAGGCCAAAAAGAAGTGTTCTTGTAAGGCATCCAAAGTTTTCACAATGCCGAAATGCCCCATTGAGCCCCCACCATCGGCTTCCCTTACAAGCAATTTACGTATAAAAGTAGAAGCCAAGCAAAATTTGTTTTCACGAAAGAGATATCCTTCTAGCCTGTAGAACTTATCACAACCACCACTTTTACAAGCAACATAGACGCTAGCAAAGTCCGGGTCATTCGCATACAATTCCTTTATCAATTGAAACCCAAACAATTTAGCACCTAGAGCAGTCAATAAGGCATAACTGCGTAACAAAGCATCGGCGACAATGTTCTCCTTTCCTTGATTGTAATTGATCACGTAAGGAAATATCTCAATGAATTACATCGACTTAGCATGTCGCTTATTCAACTTTCATTGGCCTTTAACGTATTTCTAGGATTCGTGATCGGTGTGAATCATAAACTCCTTAGGCCACAAGTAATGCCGCCAGTTTTCCAAAGCTCGAACCAAAGTGTACAATGCCTTATCGCATGTGGGACAATTGAGCGTAGCCCCGCTCAACTTCTCGTTGAAATACGCTAATTGGCTTCTGATCCTACATTCAAACAGCACCAATACCTACTCTCAATGTATTATATTCAATTTCAAAAGCCTTTCTAAAATTGGGTAAGGCAACTAGAGAAGAAGAGCATAGTTTTTCTTTTATAACTTGAAATGCATGCTCTTGTTCAACTTCCCATTTAAATCCGACACTCTTCTTCATCAGCTCAATTAAGGGTGCAGCCAATGTACTAAAGTTTGGTACAAACCTCCTATAGAAGTCAGCTAAACCATGAAAATTCAAAACTTCGGCTATCCTCATGGGTGTGGGCCACTATGGATAGGATTAAACTTTTCCTCATCGACTTCTACCCCGTTAGCACTAACAATGTAACCAAGAAAAACTATCTTTTTCAAATAAAACTGACTCTTAACAAGGTTAACAAATAGATTCTCCTTCCTTAAGGTTTCTAAGACGCTCCTAAGGTGGTCGACGTGATTTCTAAACCCTTGCTATAGATCAAAATATCATCAAAATACCCCATAACAAATTTTCCAATAAAAACACGTGCAACGTGGTTCATTAAACACATGAAAGTGCTAGGTGCACTCGTTAAACCAATGGCATTACCATCCATTCATATAAGCTATATTTCATCTTTAATGTTGTCCTCTATTCATCCCCTCCCTTCATTCTAATTTGATGATAACCACTTTTCAAATCTATCTTGCTAAACAAAGTCGCACCATGCAATTCATCCAATAAATCATCTAAACGAGGAATAGGATGATGACATTTTACCGTTATGTGGTTTACAGTAAGGCAATCAATGCACATCCTCCATGAGTGGCCTTTCGTTGGCACTAACAACACAGGCACGACACACAGGCTTATACTTTCTCTTATGTAACCTTTGCTTATTAGATCCTTCACTTGATGTTGCAATTCCTTTGTTTCCTCGGGATTACTTCGATGGGTGAGTCTATTTGGAATAGCAGCACCAGGTACCAAGTCTATCTGATGGTCAATGTCTCGAATGAGGAGTAATCCACTACGTAAATCCTCAGGCAGCACATCCTTAAATTCTTGCAAAAGAGAGTTAACCAAATCGGGGATGAATTCATGATTAGAATGAAGTACAAGAGAAGAATCCTTATATACCAACCAAATTAGTTGTTGGTTTTCCAAAGGAGTTCTTGAGATCTCTCTCTTTTTAGCAAAGAAGTACTCATTTTTCCCCTCTTACTATCTATCACTCATCTCTCCTTTTTCCTTTCCACTCATGTTTACAATATTCTCCCCTTTGCTTTCTCTCTTGACTTTTCTCTCAACTCTTCTACCTGGCGCATAAGCTTCATTTGGTCTTCAAATGCTTGCCATGGAGATAATTAAGCAAGTGTAACAGGAGTTCCATGCATCTGGAAGCTATATCGATTTCTGTAGCCATCATGCAACACACCTCCATCGTATTGCCACGGCCTCTCTAGAAAGATGTATATGGCTTGCATAGGAACCATTCTCGTCTGAATATGGCCCAAAAAATAGAGAAACAAGTACTTGCTTGTTAACTTTCACTTCCCTTGAATCTTTGAACCATTGCAACCGGTAGGGTTTCGGGTATTTCAACATATGTAATCCCCATTTTTCTACAAAGATTGGTACAACTGCCCACATCAGTTATGATACTACAAAGTTTACCATTCACCCAGGCTCGAGTGTGAAAGATGTTCTCCATTTGCTGTGCCACCTCATCAATCTTAGTTTGGGTACTCAGTGATCACCCTGGGACTAATGATTCGGGTATCATTGCAACAAATTTCTCATTGGCCAAATCCTTTTCTTCTTCGATGAAGAGTATTTCTTAATTGCTCTCTGTCTCCAACTCGCCATCATCTCGAACCAACATGGTAAGCCGGTTAGGGCACTCGGATGCAATGTGCACACTTCCTTGACACTTCAAACAATTAATGCCTCGATTGTGGGTTGGAGGTGCTCCTATCGAACCTTTACCCTTGTCCATTACAACTGTAGATGACTTAGGCGGCTCTCCTCTCCCTTTCCAAGCCGTTCTTTCATTCTTAGCATCCTCCCTCTTGGACTTCCTAGAACTACTTCCTCCAACTTTTCGCTTCTTGAAAGTTTAAATTGCTTCTCAATCTTCACCAATTTATGTACCAACTATTGCAAGTCGGCGTAATCATGTAACTCAACAAGATTGGCAATTTCCTTGTTCAATACCCTTAAGAATCTAGCCATAGTTGGTTCCTCTTCCTCAACTATATAGGCTCTAGTCATAAGAGATTCTATTTCTTAATAATACTCTTCAAAGCTTTGTCCTCCTTGATTTAGAGCTTGCAGTTTTGTTATAAGCCCCTATAATAATGTGAAGACACGAATTGCTTTCTCATCATGGTTTTCAACTCGTTCCAAGTCTCCATGAGGTCTTCCAAATTCCTCCTTCTTGCAATAGTAATTTTTTTCCACCAACTTAGAGTATAACCCGTGAATTACCTTCTTACCATCCGAAATTCGATGAAATTGAAAAACTAGATCCATGTTACTCTCCCAATCCAAGTACAAATCGGGGTTGCGTTTCCTTGGAATTAAGGTACTTCAACTTTTACATTCTTAACATCAGTTTCGTCCTCATGTGGTCTCCCATTTCCTCAACCTCTTCGGCCACCTCTATCACCTCTACCTCATCTATAATTTTTTTCAAATTAATCTTCATAATCTTCACTATCTTCCCTATGATTCTATGAAGATTCAATCTAGCAGTCGACCATTCAACTTCATATGTCAATTGTTGACCCAACCAATGTTTCATTGCAATCATGGATGCTTGGATATCCTTCAATGTAACAGTTCATGGTCTATGTTCCTCATTTGAACCTTTTTCCGACATGATCTGCAAATGTGTGTTAATGTGTCCTTTTGTATATATGTCTCTCGTGTATGTCACACAATAGGCTTTTACTCAATAATGCTCACACACTCTCGGCCTTTTCCCACTCAAAATTCCCTCAATCTCGATTCTCAAAAAACCGAAACGAACTAATCCAAGCTTGAACAATTTCTTGCTTAGCTCAATCCCAAATGGGCTGTTAATGATTTTCAAGCAATGCAATCAAACTTTCAACTTAACAAAGACTAATGCCACTTGACCCTAACAATCAGGGACGGATCTAGGATTAGAAATTCAGGTGGCTATCACTCATCACAATAAAATTTTCAAAGGTAAAAAAAAAATTTTTAATAGAAAATATAATGGACATCCATTTTCAAACCAAAAAAAAAAAATTTACACATGAACAATTTAGTTTTTTCAAAATTTCAAATTGTATAATTATTTTGCATTATATCATAATCCCTACCGATGTTATTGCTAGAATATTATTGTTTATTGGCCGTACAAGCTATCAATAGTAGAAAGTTCATGGGGGAAGTAAGACTATAGGAGCTATTATCTCGGAAATATTTCAACCAAAGGAAAGCAAACCCATTTTCAAATTTTTTTTTTTTGCTATAGTATGCTACAACCAAATACTGCTTCCATCACTGCGTAACAATGCAAACACTTTCACAACTTGTACCCTCAACGTAACACAAGATAATAAAAAGTGACAATTCACTCTACTAGGGTGCAATAAAAATGATAAGTGTTGCCTCTATATGGACTATCACTCGTTCAACAATTAATTGGAACCCTATATATATATATATAGACATATATATATATATATACATTTTTTTTTAAATTTGTCCCTTTTTTTTAATCGAATACAACTAAGGCCTTGTTTGATTCCCAAAAATTTTCAAAATAAGTTTCTTTCTCTTCCTTTTCAACCACACACAATTACTTTATATTTTTTAATATACTATTTCTCATTTTCAATCGCACAATCTACACACAATTCGAGTAAACAAAATTTTATCCTATAAAGGACAAGGCCTAAATATTAAACCACAACAAACTCTAATAATCTAAGAATCAAAACAAGAACTCTAAAACTTATAGATAGAATACCGGAGACTGGGAACCAAACTCTAATACCAGATGATGCGAACCTCTCTAGTATAACGCTAGCATAACCGGCATAGTTAAGCTCCAAGCCAAAAAAGCCAAGAATCTGATGAAATGATCAGTAAGACTCGATTGCCTTTGACTTAAACGAGGAAACGAACGGTATATAAACTGAGCACTGCCTTTGTTGTGATAAATCCCACGCCGCAAGTGTACGGTTTGCAAAAGTAATGAAGTGGACTTTTTGAGTCCGGATATCGTACTCACAAGGATTGTATTATTTTCACGCTTAATTTAACTGACCTTAACCGCACAAATATAATTTAAATTGATTAATTTCTAAAATTGCAAAACTTAAAATACTAAATTAAATTGCAAGATGTAAATCTAAGAAAAAAGCCTACGAACTAAACTAGAATAAATCGAATGTTGAGATTTAAATGAAATATGGGAAAAATAGAATAAAGGTCTTTAATCCACTTCTCACTTAGTTTTCCTCTGGATTATTAATTTAACAATGAAAATTTGTTTTGATGCTAAAATTCACAAAATAGTTGAATAATCTTCCTCAAGTAGAATTCAACCTATTTCGATAGCGTGTTAACTATATCTCTATGATAACAATCACATAAAAACGCATTAAAGGCATAAGAATTGCATAAAACACCGCACAAAGCATAAAAGTATTCTCATCCCCTATCAGACTTTGTGGTTTTCAATAAAAGTCTAATCTATTCACGATTTCTCAATTCTATTAAATAGATCACAAATCAACTTTGGCCATAAGTTGTAGAAACAACACAATAATAATGAAAACTCAAAAACAACATTTATTTTAGCATAAGAATTGACAAAACATCAAATTAATAATTTGAATTCAAACTAAGTTCAAAGCTTCATCCAAACCCTAATGCTAAGAGAACTCTAGGCTAACATGTTGAAAATAAAGGAACGAGAAATAGATGAAGAAGCCATAACCGGATGACAAATGAGGATGACCTTGGCTCCAATCTTCAATTTCTTACCCAACAATTCTTGAAAAGCTTCAATCTTTGGTTCTCTTCTTGTGTAAGATGTTCGGTATGTTTTCTTGTCTCTTCACCTCTTTTTATAGCCCTCGAAAAGACCTCAATTTCATGTGGAACAAGTCCTCCAAAATTTACAAAAACTGGAGTTCAAAACAAACTAGGAAGGTGTCCTCAAGGAGAGTTACGGCCATAACTATACTGAGTTACGGCCGTAACTCAGTTTCAGGCCAAGTCTACGCATAGGCTGAGTATGGGTTATGGCTGTAACCCCTGATGGTTATGGCCGTAACTCGAGTTGCCGCTTCATCTTTCAAATGTGCTAGTTTCAGTCCCTAACTTCAAATTTCTTACTTTTTTTTGCTTTCTTCAGTCTTTTTTGCTTTCCGTTTCGCTCCATCTTCCTCATTGTCCATTTTTATCCTAAAATAACATTCGACTGAACTTAGGCATAAAATAATGTAAACAAGGGTTTGAAAGCCCTCAAGAAGCGTGCAAAATGTAATTATCAGCCGTT
The DNA here is from genome assembly GCA_018223645.1 of Jasminum sambac. Classification (NCBI taxonomy): domain Eukaryota; kingdom Viridiplantae; phylum Streptophyta; class Magnoliopsida; order Lamiales; family Oleaceae; genus Jasminum; species Jasminum sambac. The sequence goes on from CP073644.1 coordinate 16,092,801, forward strand.
AATCGGAGTAGACAACCATCGAGGGATTAACATCATGTGAAACGATTAGCTTGATGATAAGGTTGGGATTGTTCAATAAGAAAAAATTGAGGAGAAACTCACTCATAAGCATAAAGGCTCTCTTCATATATGACCCTAGTTGTGTGCAAATGAGGATACAAAGCCATATATACGCAGAACCAAGCTTGTCTAAGAAGCCAAATGAAATAATACATTATAATCCTAAAATATCCAAAAAGGTAGAAACAAAAACCCTCTGGTCGGCATAAATTACGGTTGTAAAACATATGTGTATGGTCGTAAAATCATACGTTATGGCCGTAGGGTTATCCTTTAAGGTAGTATGACCAAGCATACTATCGTATGACCCAAAGGTACGACCATAAAAATCTCTCTACATGTTTCCTTGCCAAAAGCTGAGAATCCTCTGTGGCAGCTGTATGACCATGGTTACGGCTGCATTATCCTGTTTTATGGTTGTAAAATGTAAAAGTACGGCCATAATTTACTCTCTGAAAATTCTACTTCCTTGGCTCCACTTTTTACAGTCGTATGAACTCGAATACGATCGCAATCCTTCAGTTACAGCCATAAGAATATTGTATATTTCCATAAATGTACCTTGCTTCTTCATTCTTGATCCCCCTCTTCTGTAATGCTTAAATAGATGATATCTTTCATTTCATGAGCTCCCAATGGATGACCCAAGCTTCGAGAAGCCTCCATAGAGGCATTTTGACATACTTCATGAACGAACGTCATCATTGCTCGCCCTACTTTCTTTGCTCAGCTTTGTATAAGTGCCCTAATTGATACATTGAGTGTCTCATTCGTCGTGGAGCTATCGGGATTCATATCACTTTATGACTAGAACGAGAGACTTGATTACGTTACCGAGACTGAAAACATATCAAACATTCAATCAGGCTTTCATTTTTGCCATCGTACAACATGCAAGCGTTCACACAGGCATGTATCTTCTTAACTCCTTGGCCCAGACCTAATAACATTTTCTTTGTCTTGTAAAACGTATCCTTTAGGTGATGAGCCTCTAGAAGCATATATTTGACAATAGACATTAGACAGCCGAAACAAGATGTCTGTATATTAAATTTTGACTTGCAATTTAATAGTTGCAACATTTCTGAAAGTTTTGTATGCTTAGCGCATCCAAGCCATATGTTGATCTACTTCTAATAATTTATAGAATGATTTGGCTTGATGATTGGGGGCATGCTCCTCACTTTCATACTTCTTCATATTGAAGAATGCATTAGATAGTTTTGGCCTTATAGCATGCATTGCCGTTGCTTGCGGGGTACAATCTGCTGTCTGTAGTGCATTTAAGGATTCACCTAAATCAATTGCTTCTCCATGTGCATCCCACCGATTATATCCAATCGTAAAACCTTTTGTATAACAGTGACATTCCATAGTATCTCGATCAAGGGATAGTCCGTTGCCACAATCAATACACAGGCATCTAATTTTTTCCCCATTGAGAAAATGCAAAATCTTAAAACTTTTCAACCCCTTGCAGAAATTAGCCTAAAAGAAGTCCATCGCTGTGTTAGCAGTATATTATCCAACTGTGATCAGACGACATACCACCAAAAAAAGGAACAAAATAAATAAATAAACTTGAATAAAGAACCCCTAAGGAGGCAACAAAGTTATTTGCTTTACAAAATAAAAGATAGCGGAAAAAATTGAGGCATCAGGAAATTACAAGATAAACGTATGATAAAAACAAAGTATCATTTTCTACATAGTATATATGTTCCAATTTTCCAATTTTGCACGTCTTTGGTTCTTTGTCACTGTTTTCCAAGACTAGTATGCCATTTAACCATGGTGGATCCAACCGCAGGACTTATATTAATGGAATTCAAGAAGAATGATTAATTAAGTTCAAGAATGGTATACTTCCTATCCTATTATCTGTTCATATGTACAGCGGATAAGTTATAGAACTATTAAAAAAACATAGATCTCCTAGCTGATAGATCTCCAAGCTAATACCTTTTTAAAAGTCAGCATATGATAAGATCAATAACATGTTCTCAAAGACCTTTTTATGTAGGAAGCAATATAGAAGATCAAAAAGCCTAAGAATCTCTTGCAATTGTAATGTTTTGTGGAATCGGAGACAATGCACCCGCAGGAGTTCTGAAGTATATGTAAGAATATAATGAAGAACAAACCAAATAAAAGTTCAACAAGGAATTTAATTTGAAACGTGAGCTAATTAGTGAGAAGCCACAGAGATAGGAGATGCATGGGGACAAAAAAGACAACATCACTGAATACCATGATTGCTTTCCTTAATCAAGTTATACTTAAGAACGCCGGAAAGAATTGTAATGTCCAGAAACCATCCGTATATACTTTGTAAAGCCAAGTATGTTATTGCTATAGTAACACAAATACACATGTAACACCCAAAATCCAGAAACCTAGATCTAGAAGTATTAATCTTTACTTTACTTCAAAATGCTGAGAAAAGATAAATTAACTTAAAATTTTTATAGGATAAAAGAAAAATTATTTTGTAAGTTAATTTATGTTTTCCACATTTTGAAGTGAAGTAAAGTAAAGGTTGATACTTCTACGTCTGGGATGTTACAACACAGTTCAAATTTTGTAAAATTATTGCACCTACCAATGGCCGAGGTACGTTGAAGAACCTGAAAAATATAAAAGCTTTCTTACTCATATTTTGTCCACACTCTCTCTCAAAAAAAATCATGTGTTCTCTATGCTAATGCATGTGTATTTAACATAAATAGTTTGATTCAACCAAGTCAAAAGAAAGTTTCGAAGGTTTCCATGCTATAATTAAACACCATAGTACTAACATATGCTGGGAATTCGGCATATAATTTAACACTGCAGTACTAGCTTATGCTGGGGCTTCACCAAATTAGGTAATGGTTTGAACTTTCACTCCTACAAGAATATCAATAAACAATGAGTTAAAAGAGAGAGTTTATTGGTTTATAAGAGAGAGAAATGCAAGCTAATTTGTAGGTATATGCGACTAATTAACACCATCGACATACACCCAAATGTTGCATGACTAGTTAATCAAGGTGGGCCTTACTTGAACTAAGTATCCAAATTATAGTTTGAATCACTTAAAATTCCACCGCTAGCCAACTCATGAATTGGAAAACTAATGGCGTAATCCTACATAAATGAGAAGTTTCGTGTATTAGTCAGATCGTTGAAATCACTACAAATAATTGTTCAAAAGTGTGTAAAATAATCAAGGAATATGTGACACCCTGAGTTAAGGAAACACGACATGTTACTTACATTTATCACATCAAATAAGAAAGGAGAATTAAATCTCATTGGATTAAAAAAAAAAGTAAACTAAGGGTAAGTATGAAAACTGTAGCATTGGCGTTCAAAATCCGATGGTTGTGCAACGGAAAATTATTCGAATAGGTAAATATGACGGTCTTCAATGCTTGAAATGTAGCCTTCATATTATGGTAGAGCATTCAAATCAAGTTTTGGGCGCACCGATTTCTTCATCTCACAATAACTTATATTTCTGAAGTCTGTTTCATCGTTTGGAATGAAAAAACTTGATTCGTCATTCCATTTGTTGCTCTTCTTTCAAGTGAAGTACTTCACTGCATGGAAATAAGGATGGAATCAGCAGTAACATTTATGCAAATAAGTTTAAAAATAAAATATCATGTAAATCTGATGGTTCTTAAAATAGTAGATTGTTAAAGATATTGTTCTCCAAAGTTACACTGAACAATTTTTGGCATAATCTGCAATAAACTTGGCACCCAGGGTTTGTGGCAAAATCCTCAACATCTGTACAAATTTTACGAGGTCATCCGCAAATTTGCGGGACACCACACTTTTTAGTAACTTTATCGTTTATTAAAAGGCAATTATATCCACACGACAAATTTTATTATACAAGCTGCAATTATTTTAAACTCCATTAGAACTCCAAATAAAATGATATAAACACAAATTTTTTAATATTTTAATATTAACTTTTTTTACTTACACCATAGCTCTCCCTTAAGGCTTAATTTCATCTCTTTTTACTACCTTGGAGTCTTCAAATCCGCATGAGTCTTCAACCTCTACCCTACCATTGATTTATTCGACGGCCTGCCTCGCTTGCATTTTTTCCCCTTGATTGAATTATTTTTTCTTGTTTAATTCAAAGAACCATATATGAATATATCCAAACACATAGAAGGACAAGGCAATATATAAATGTAAAATAAAAATAAAAATATATAGGTATAAAATATATCTATATTCTACAAAGAAGGCAGTAATTATTTTCCTTTTGTAACTTAATGATTTGATCTGAAATAGAACATATCAATCAGGTTCAAGTCAATCTAAAACATCAAATTAGAAATAATCGTAATTTAAATGACTTCACTTTTAAAACTAATTTGGCGTTCAAATATATTCTACAAAATCTTCTTAATCAATTCAAATTATTCGGATCTCATAAAATTTCCTCACCTATATCTTCATTTCCCTTCTACTTAACAAAATCTGTAACACCCCAAATCCAGAAACTTAGACCTAGACGTGTCACCCTTTATTTCACTTTAAAATGCCGAAAATAAATAAATTAACTTACAAAATATTATTATTATTATTATCATTATTATTATTATTATTATTATTATTATTATTATTATTATTGCAAAGCCCTATAAAGATACCCTGTAACTGGACATAACCAACCTGTTAAAAAACTGAGCTTCCTCACACAAGGTTCAAGAATGTAATTAAATTAAATTCTCCAAGACCCCTTAGAAAGATACGAATAAATCAGAAACACGAATCCCATGTCTAGACTCAAATAACTTCCACCCTATCCATTAGTCCAAAATAACAAAAACCATTAGATCACGGGAAATAATTAAAAGAATGAAACAAATGACTAATAAGTGGCTATCCTAAGCGACGATAAGTTCTTTCACTTCAAAATTGAAAAACTAGCAAAAGGGCACCGTCTCAATCTGCCTCCAAGCACTTTCCTCATTCATCTAGCTCTCGTTACCTATAATGAATGGAAAAACAATCTTGTGTGAGCTAAAGCCCAGTAAGTATATCCCATGCACGTGATGCATGCTTATGCAGTGCAAGGTTTAAGTTAAATTTTACAATATGTATCCCGTTTTAACTTTTCAAACATTTTTTAGGCATTTAAATGAGTATCTTTCTTTCCATCGTGAGCTCAATTGATGTATAACCTAGTCAATCAGATGTAGTGGGCGATTCTTATTTGGAACCAGATAAATTACTTTCGACTTCCAACTTAACTTTCACTTTCAGTTTAACATTAACTTTCCATTGGGTACGCCTGGCCCCCCGCGCCCCACTTCCGACTCACACCTTTCATGACATAGATGTACACCCATTTTCTTCAAAAATTTGAGATACATACTTTTAAAAAGAGAGTATTTTCCACACTTTAACATCAAATACTTAGCTATCGAAAAATCATTAACTAGAACGACTCATGAATGCCCTGACATGTCAATCATGCATGTTCCAATGTAAAACCGGATATGATGTACATACAAGTAGTAATGGAACTATTTAACTCAAATAGTTGCACGTAGAACACTAAACCTATTAATCACACCTTAAACAATCAACTTCAGTCGAACTTCAAAAGGGAAGTTTACTTACTTGGAGTCTTTACTAAGTTACTTTGAGAAGAAAGTGGAAGTGCCTTTCGCCACTCACGGGATCAACATGCCAAAGATCCTAATTGATAAAATTAAGTTTAACCTCATTAACTTCGAGTGAGTCACAACTTGTATGCAAATTAACCCCCTCGATCTCGACAAGAATGGGAATAACTCCAAAATGAAAGCGCAGAATCATGCAATTCCAATTTTCTAGTAGTAGCGACCCGAAACTTTTATCTTATTTTATGAGAAAATTTTAATTAACGTGTCGCTAAACCGCTACTCAAATTTACCTTTAAAAAAATCGTGCTGCCCGTCTACAGTCAATATATATATATATATATATATATATATATCCATATTAAACTGTAACTTATATCAAATAATAACCCTTTTATTTAAAAATATACATATTTTGTTTAATTCCCTCCTTATTAATCATCTTCTATCACTTCGTGATTTATTTTCCAATATTTTCTTGGGAGTCAAGACAACGTCTTCAAGCAAACAACTAGAATTTTTCCAGGAAATCAAATCCTTCATGACTATGAACGCATGAGGGACAAGGAGCCTATTAACACTCAACCAACTCTTTTCTTCCCCTTACCCTATAAACCCGTATGACTGCACAGTGCCCTCACCAACTACAATACTCGGCTCTTCCCATATTTGCAGCCACTCACGTTGACAAAAGAAAACTCATGGACACAGGTAGAAGCTCATAGCACGGTAATTTCTCAGCTTATACATGTCAACCCATCCCTTTCCTTACACTATTATCGATTACAGCAGAGAGAATTACAGCAAGCTATTGAAACAAATCCAAAACCGAGTTGAGAACTCGGCTCGTGAACTAATAGTTACCACCACCGCCATTAACCTCTAACGCCACCAGCAGTCTCGACTCACGCACCCAATTCACAGGCACACGGATATGGATAAAAACATAACAACTCATGCACACACACACACATGTATGTATATATATATACCGATGCATATAGATATATATATATATATATATATATGTATATACACCCATAGATTAGCCATTAGATCCCAATAATCAGTTGATAGGAGAAGAACTTGAGGGAGGAATCGGATTTTGGGAATCGATCTGAACACGCGAACTCTTCCTCTATTGCCAAAATCCCCCAATTCAATCGAGGAAGCCTCCGTTCACCCTACAGAACGCCCACCACCACAACCGCCGCCTACTGGCGCCGCCGCCGTCGCCGCCACCTCGGACGCCCGCGATGAAGCCGACTGTGAAAGTGGCTAGCCTCTTTTTTTCTTTCTTCTAGTTTGTATATGCTTAGAGCCGAGAGGAAGAATAGCCTACTGCAAATTGAAACCAGTTTGGGGAAATTAATTAAGGATTTTGCACTCCAGGTCCCCCATAGTCTGAGAGTGGTATAAATTGGTGCCCAGTCCTGATTTCTTGTAAAAAACAACCCCCAAATCCTAAGTTTTCTCTTTTATAAAAGTCAGTCCCTATTTTTTATTTTACTTTTACAAACAGTCACGAAAGCCCAAGTTTCCGCCAGTTAAGATACGTCCCCTAATTTATTTCATTTTTATCCGACATCATTTAGTTTTATTCTTATTACACATTATTTTACTTAATTTTATTTTAATGGTAAGTTTATCTTATTTAGTTTAATCCTATTAAATTATATTATGTTTTGTTTTACTTAATTTATTATAATGCTAAATTTATTTAATTTAACTCTATTTAGGTTACTATGAGGACTATTTAAGTTTATTTAACTTAAATTTAATTAAATTAAATCCTTATTTTCTTTTATTTAAGTTACTTACTGATAAGTGCTAGAAAAGTACTTAAATAACTCTTCTATTTTACGTATTTATGTGTTTTATTTGTATTATATGTTTATTTTTATGTGTTTTCCTTTTATTGTGTGTTTAGAGTCACAAGAAATCAAAAGGGGCTAAAATGGATAAAAACGGAGCGAAAACGAAACTTGGGACCGAAATGCAAGCAAATTCAAAGATGGAGGGCCTCCGATGCAATTTTATGAAACGTTGTTTTTACAATTTTTATTGTGCTAATATCAAAGAATATCAAAAGAGGATTTCCACATTTTTTTCCGGATCCCAAATCGGAGTTTCCTAGTGAAAGTTATGGCCATTTGAAGAGAAAGGACAAAGCGTAAAAAATCAGCAGCTCGAATTTACTGTCATAGTTCAGTAATTTGACCATAACTTTTGCTACAAAATTCGGATTGACCTGTACTTTATATTGTTGGAAAGGACACGCAGAGGGCTACAACTTTGATGTTGACATCTTCAAATGATTCGGATCATATCATGGTCAAAAATGGGCAAAACCGAGAGTGATGTGAATGGAGGATTTCTTGGGCCATGTTTTGGTAGAAAATTCATAACTTTCTATTAAAATATCAAAAAAAGGAAATTCCAATTGCACAATTCAGCCAAGATGCTTACCTATACCATGATACAATATTTGAACTAATGGAGCAATTTAAGATCATGATTTGGTGGTTACCAATTAGTGGAATCATAATGGAGTAGTTGTACAATTTTTTATCATGTTTTCTTGTGAAATTTTGCCTATAAATAGAAGCATTTGTAAGGAAGGAAAGGCACAACTTAGTGGAAGAGAATTAGCTAGTAGTTCTCTCCAGCTTTCTCTTCAATAAAATTCTCTTCTTCATTTGTTCTTAGTTTTAGCTTGAAGATTTTAGCTTTTCATATTCCGGCGGATCAATTATTCGCTAAGTTCTCTTTTCACTTTTATTTCTCTATTTATTTCTTAGTATTTATTTATTTGTTTACTATATTTTGCATAATCTATCATATAGTGGTGGTGATACAAGGCAAACACTCGCTAAAAAGTATGAAACCCCGCAATTATGAGTAGTTAAGACTTTTCTATCTAATTCGAGGGGGGCGTTGTGTTCAACTAACATGTTGTTATCTTTTCTAACTCTTTAGTAATGTTTTATCTATTCCTCTACTTCAATTTGTTGATTTGTTATGCTTGTAAACCCATTTTTGAGTTTATTTGATTATTGTATTCACCTTGGCCAATTGAATCAATTAATCTTTAAATTCAAGTTACTTGCTAGGATTGGAACTTTTGATCCGTAATTGTCATTAGATTCCAATCCAAAGTAGCAAATGAATATCGTGCATATTTATTAACAAATCATCTTAGATGCATTAATTCGAGCTTGTGAAATTATTCATCTAATTCAACTCATTCTTCTCGTTCATTTCATGCTAGCTTTGCATTAAATTCTAAGAGCTTGTTTAGGGTTATCCAATAGCTAGATGTTAAGTTAAAGAGTTTACTTTTTACTTAATACACTTAAGGAAGAATTCGTTAATCAGAGCTTCTTGATTAATTGAGAGTTGATAAATTGAAAAAGGAATAGTAACACGTTGGATGGGAAAGATAAACACAAGTTGTTGACACAACCGAACCCGAGAACTAGATAATTATTTCAATTGTTTTATTTGATCTTATCTTTTGTCATTTGATTTTCATTCAAAATTCTCAAAACCCCCACTTTCCTATACTAATTTATAAAGACAACTAGATTAAGCACCGTTCCTCTTGGGTTCGACCCTTACTTACCACTTCTACATTAATTTGTAGTTTTGAAACCGAGTAAGGAAATAAAATTAAACTTTGGCGTGCCGCGACACGCCCCACCAAGTTTTTGGCGCCGTAGAAGGGAATTAGCTAGTAGTTCTCTCCAATAAAATTTTCTTCTTCATTTGTTCTTAGTTTTAGCTTGAAGATTTTAGCTTTTCATATTCCGGCGGATCAATTCTTCGCTAAGTTCTCTTTTCCCTTTTATTTCTCTATTTATTTGTTAGTATTTATTTACTTGTTTACTATATTTTGCATAATCTATCATATAGTGGTGGTGATACAAGGCGAACAGTCGCTAAAAAGTATGAAACCCCGCAATTATGAGTAGTTAAGACTTTTCTATCTAGTTCGAGGGGGACGTTGTGTTCAACTAACATGTTATTATCTTTTCTAACTCTTTAGTAACGTTTTATCTATTCCTCTACTTCAATTTGTTGATTTGTTATGCTTGTAAACCCGTTTTTGAGTTTATTTGATTATTGCATTCACCTTGGCCAATTGAATCAATTAATCTTTAAGTTCAAGTTACTTGCTCGGATTGGAACTTTTGATCCGTAATTGTCATTAGATTCCAATCCAAAGTAGCAAATGAATATCGTGCATATTTATTAACAAATCATCTTAGATGCATTAATTCGAGCTTGTGAAACTATTCATCTAATTCAACTCATTCTTCTGGTTCATTTCATACTAGCTTTGCATTACATCCTAAGAGCTTGTTTAGGGTTATCCCATAGCTAGATGTTAAGTTAAAGAGTTTACTTTTTACTTAATACACTTAAGGAAGAATTCGTTAATCAAAGCTTCTTGGTTAATTGAGAGTTGATAAATTGAAGAAGGAATAGTAACACGTTTCATGGGAAAGATAAACACAAGTTGTTGACACAACCGAACCCGAGAACTAGATATTTTTTTCAATTGTTTTATTTGATCTTATCTTTTGTCATTTGATTTTCATTCAAAATTCTCAAAACCCCCACTTTCCTATATTAATTAATAAAGACAACTAGATTAAGCACCGTTCCTCTTGGGTTCGACCCTTACTTACCACTTCTACATTAATTTGTAGTTTTGAAACCGAGTAAGGAAATAAAATAAAACTTTGGCGCGCCGCGACAAACGCGACTTTGGGAGTTAACAACCCTCTGAACATCTTGTAGCAGTATTCACATCAAATTAATGACATGATTCCATCAAGTCTTATCCGCATGGAAACTATCTGAATCAGCATACTCTCCACAAAACAGTTTGACAACCAACCTTAACGAAAAGGTCCTCCGTATCGCCACATGACACATAGGTGTGTTTACCATTCAATAAAGAACAGCCCCATAAGAACCAACAAATGGGAGAACGTTTAGAGCAGAACGTCCAACTCAGACACTTCTCAAACGAATGAGACGTAGTTTTACATCTTCGGATGGGTGCTAATGATCACGCTCAAAAAGTTGCTGCCCAATGGTTAGGCCTTTTCCTTCTACAGTTGCAAGGCAACATCTTCCTTAGTACGTTAGAAAAAAAAAAAAACCAAAATATTTTCAACTGTTGTTTTTCTTGTTCTGTAAATATGTTGATTGCAGGTCTCTAGCTCTTGGATTGTCGAAGTATTCCTCAGAAGTGCTACATTGTGCAACCACCATCCCCAAATCGGCACGCCTCATTGCTTACCATAGGGGAGTTTCTATTTCTTCTCTTTTTCATGCTTTCTATATTTCTACATTGGGGACAATGTAGAATTTAAGTGTGGGGGAGTGGCATATTGTGGTCTGCGTGTGATTTTTTTTTTTTTATTTGTGTCGACGATTTTGCATGAGATAGCAACTTTTGAATATGATTGAGCTTAATTTGTGTGACTTAGCTGAAACTACAAGATCTCGAAAGAAATAAAATTTTTGTTGTGTTATGTTCTTCTCTATGCACAGCTGGCAAATTTATGTGAGCACATTTATAGGTAATTTACTATCATTCTCTGGAACACAAATTGAAGGTTGAAAATGTTGATTTTTTTTTCTAACTTTCTAGACCATAGTAAACTAACTTTTTCTTTTCTTTTTTTTTTCTATCCATTCGTCCTGCTCAAAGTAACCTGGAAACATCGATTGTTAGTAAGGTGGAGTTATAATCGCATGGTATCTGTTTTTTTTATGTGTCTTTTATTGACCGAGTTTAAAAAGTTTTGAAAAAGCACTGACCTATGCTGAGAATGAATTTTACTTTTATATTTGAAATAAAGGAGAGGGACCACAGGAAAGAGCTACCTACCTCAGAGTGTGAAGCCGTCACCTCGAATGGGTGAAGAAGGCTGCCTCCAATGAAAGGGGTTTAGTGTGAAAGCTACCTGTGGGGTAAAAGCTGAAAAGAAAATTGCAAAACTCTTCTTCTTCTTCTTTTTCTTCTTCATCAAAAAAAAAAAAAATCACGAGAAATGTGATAGCTACCCAAGTGTGAAGTTAGATAAATAAATTTCCTCAGTGGTTTGAAGTGCTCAATCTAAACACTCTTTAAATTGAAGACATATTTGCGATAAAACACCTGCGATGCCCTTTTTTTCTTTGCAGTGCTAACAGTTGATGATTCTTGGTGAACAGAGTAATTTTTAGGATTCATGGGAATCATTGTAAAATAAGAGTGGGATCACGAGAGATGAAAGGAAATATTTGACTATTTCGGGTCAGGATTTGGATAGATCATCGTAAGCTTTCATTTGGTTCCAATTAGTGATGGGATGATAAGAATTGAAATTTTCATGGTTCGGGAGAATATTTATTAAGCAAGTCACTATCTGTAGTAGAATTTCATTGTTTAAAGTTGTTTATCTTATGTAAAATCATTGTGTTGTTTTGTGTCATATGGTTGTTGTTCGAGGGCGAACAACAGTCTAAGTGTGGGGGACTTACTATTTTATGTAAAGTTAAAAATATTTTCAACACTACTCAAGCCCAAATATACTCGTTTATTTTATAAACTTAACATCTAGCATTAATTTAATCAATTTCCTTTAATTGTAGATGACGCGTGGGATTTAGAGAATTAAAAACCACCGCCATGCTACGCTCAAACTCAAAAAAATTAGGTAGGTCCCTAAATTAAAGCTCTATTTTTCCTATCTGCGCACTTGTTATGATAACCGCTCGTGTAGTGTGCATTGTCTGTGCTATTTTTAAGAATAATGAATGAAATGGAGCTTTCGAGCGCAATAATGCTATGTAGCCTTCGGGCACACGAATGTCATGAAGCCTACAGGCACAAGAATGTTAAATAGTTACGTGCACGTTTAATGTTCGGCCGGACACATGTAATTCATAAGTTGCATACATGTACCTACCGTGTTATTACAGTTTGACTAACGTGCGCCGTGGACCTACTGAGTAATTCATTACTTACCTTTTTCCTATTCTTAACGAATTTTATAAATTAAGAGGCGGCAGAGGAGCAAGTGATAGTGGCAATCAACCAAAGAAGTCAATTGGTTGCATTTCTTGTTTTATTTAATTTAGGGAATGACTAGATATTGTTTTTAAATTTCTAGGTTATATCTTTATTTTGCAATATTATTATTATCATTACTTTTTCCCATTCAAAGAACAGTGTTCGTTAGGATTTGCTTACCAATAGCTATTGGTCTGAGAAAATATGAACATTTGTTTTAAAAATCTTTACTTTCCGCATTGCGTAACTCACGACATCTAGAAGCAAGTTTAGCAGCTTGAATCTAAGTAGATTTGGGGCATTACACTAGGATAACTAACTCATTGAATAATGTCTTTCATTAAAATCACATCTAAAATCCAATTATAGAAGCCAAAACAAGTTTTCAACTCTAAGTACAGAAACTATGGAAAATACCCTGCTATGGCAGTATGCGTTTGGCAAATTATTTAAAATCGTAAAAGACATCATAAAATTCTAAAATTTGTATAGAAAGTAGCAAACTCGTACATATTCATCATATTTAAAAATTTCAGCATATAAATCATGTTTAGGGCATCAAAACTATTTTTAACCAGACAATACCCTGTTCTCGAGTGGAATCTACTACCATGTTCTCGGGTAGAATCTACCCAGTCTCACAAAAAGTATCATAAGATAGTCTACGAGATTCTATATGATGTCAAACCAATTCTAAATGCTAGTTAACTTATGGGGGATCATTTTTCAATTTGAATCATCTAGAAATTCCATTTATACTAAAAGTTACAGCCTTTCAAAGTTGAGAGCATAAGCTGGAAAAAGTCGCAGGTGCAAAACACATTGGTTTTTCTTTCAAGCAATTCATCAAACAATATGAGGGCTTGGTGGATATTAAGTAGTCTTAATCTCATCCCATATCAAGAACTCATGCCCAACTCAAAGTATCAAGTAAATTACTATTCCCCAACCACCAAAGTCTCAATTAATCCATAAAACTTCAATTATTTATCCGGCACCAACCTATATTAGGATAGAAAAAGATAAGAGTAGAGAGAGATTACCTTATTAGAACCAAATAGAGGTCACCACAAGAGAGGAAGAAAAGAGAGAGCCGATGGTGAGAGGAAGAGAGGAAACGTGAGTTGTAGAAGTGAGATTTGGTTGGTTTTAATTGGTGAATCCAACTTGGGCTTGTTCTCCATGTTTTTTTTTTGTGTCCAAGACAATTTAGGTTGGGTTAATAGTAGTAAATATAATATTGGGCTTTAGGATTTTGGGTTCAAAAATAGGCTATTATAAATTAGCCCCAAAGTTAAAATACACAATTCTAGCTTGTTATTATTATTTTATTTGGTTAAATCATGAGTAAATAGTAAAACATTTAAATTGCAAATAATTTAAACACAAACGTAATAATATAACATTTAAACTCATTTTCATTAAATCAAATATTCTAAGTAGCACGTTGAACATGATGCATGCTCGAGTCCCTCCACTACAAAGTAAAACTCAATAGAAATCCATCATAATTATCAATAATAATTATCAATTACAATTAACTATATTAAATTGAGTAAATAACTTACGAATAAAACTCGTAATTATAATGGAAATAATATGCGGCATTACAAAATCCCCGCAAAACACATCACAAATATAACTTCTCCTTATCTCCTTTCCATGCTATTGTTTGATATCCAACAGCGTACTTTAACTTGCTCTCTGTACTTGGGTTCCACCTACAAGTAATGCATATTTTATTCATGTTTGGTGGGTTCACTATTTATTTTAAAATTTTGGCCATTAGAACATCTTCTCTTATCAATTTTAAATGCTCAATTGCGAGTAGGTGCTATCAAACATATTAATTGCGTGATTTAGCTCCCCAAACTGTAAATTTTTTGAGATTATTCAGTGTAAGCAACATGAGTTAATAATTATTTTATTTCTGAAAATATTTGTTAGCCCGTACTGTCGATACATATTGCTCATTAAATAAAACTTTTGTCATAAAAAATTCCATTTCTCGTCGAAGTAAGAAAACATAGGCTGCATTTTTTTCACGCGAATAACATATCCTTTTGTATGAATCAGTTAGCCGGTCTGAGAGGACCCTAATACAAAAGGCATTAACAAAAAAAAATTTATATGAAAACTTTCTTCCTATCTATTTTTCCTTTTTCACATTACCACAAATGAAATTTAGCCAACGTTAAGAAAATTGGCCATAACTTCTACAAATGCCCTAATAATTAGTTCAATTTCCATGATTTCCATCCATTTTTGGAGCTTCATACTTCTTGTTGGGACACAACAAAATGAATTGCATTATTATTCGGCTTTCATTTTTTTTTTTGGCATCTTTTCCCAAGCACTCTCTTGAACTTCCTTCTCTAACTTCGATGATTCCTTCTTCCTAAATCTTTTCTTTTGTTTCGACCACTTTTTCCTTTCGTCTTGAACTTAGCTTGTTTATCCACTCCTGAAATTGCTACATCATTAATCTCAGAGCTAGTCTCTCCTTCAATCTTTCCTTCACTGTTGAACATTAGCTTAAGCGTCCTTTCTTTTAATAATTTTGCAAAACGGGCATGTCTAAACATTGGCTACATATACAATTATTAATGTTAAACAAGAAATGCCTTGTTGTTTCCTCTGTCTATTCACATTTGGTGCAATTTGGAACTATACAGCCTATGCGTTTATCCTAATATTCTGAAATAATATGTATGGACTTTCTTTCTATGGTTTTGATGTATGTAATTTATTAGTTGAAACACATCTTTATTGTTCAAAATAGAAGAATGCCCTAATGAACACTTACAAGGCATTTTTTTTTGTCTTGCATCAGTAGTATAACATATAGACCTTTTTTTTAAAGCCCAAATAAGTGGTATTTAGAATTAATATAACACATATATCAAATTGGTTACTACAATTAAAGAAAAGAAGGAAATGCATATAATTTTAACATATACTTGATTTGCATCTCTTTGATTTTATGTCACTAGCTTCAACGCCGGAATGATTTTCAAAATATAAGTTCACAATTGAAATTCAGGTTGAAACATGATGATTTTTCAGCATGCTTTTTAAAGGAAAGTCACCTCAACTTTACTCAATATATTGACTTTAATAGAGCAACACACTAGTTTTGTCTTTGCATGCAAGATGCGCAGAAGAGAAGGGGCAGATGTGAAAGTTATGAAGAATGTCATGTGGACGACCACAAGATGATTTTCTTGGTGACCTAAATGATGATGCATCGTCGTGAGTTCTACGCTCCCAGAACTCCACGTCATCATGCCGTACTCAATTTTTCGAAATAATTTGAGCTGTAAAACAACAGAACAAATAAAACTTAAACTTTATTTTGTAAATAATTAAGTCAACCTTGCCATACTTCTGAGTATTTCAAAACCAAATTTTTCAACAATAGGCAAATAAAAATTTATTAAAACTCTTCAAACCTACCGTTGTCCCCTTAGTCTGCAAAATAGATTATTGACTGGAAAATATAAGTATAAAAATACACATTAGACCTACATAAATATCAGTGCACACTTAATTCAAGCTGCATGTAAACATTAAACTTCGCAAATTAAGAACAGGATGATCATAGGTTTGTTTTCTTTTTCATAATGCATGTCACCATAATCCTTTAAAGCACGTCGATGTTTAGTAGGTAAGAAGACCATCTTCGTCATTTAATGTTACCTGCAAATAATTGTAACACCGAGACATACATGAAAATTTTAAAAAAGATTTTTAGAATGGAGCCTATGTACCTTCATTCTTGAGTTCGAGCTTAAACTGGGGAGGTCCTCAAGTCCTCAAGTTTCGCGTGTCATCTATAGTTATGTAAACTATTACAATTAGTCTTAATATTAAAGTTTATAAATTAGATATAAAACTTTTAGGGACTAAAAATCAATAATTTTCAAAACCATTGTGCTAAAAAGGACCTTTTAATAGTTTTGTATTGTTTGATCAGAAGATACAACAACGGAGAATGAAGTACGAGCTGAGATGGCCCTGAACTTGGAAGCATCACCCACTATGACTTATAGGAGAAACTGGATTTATGTGCCTTTGGGTGAAGTTCCCAAACAGTTCTTGCCATCTATTGAATCTCCCCCAATTCTAGAGTTGAAACCTCTTCCCATTCATCTTAGAGATACGCATTTTTGGGGGGATTCATCAACTTTGCCAGTGATTATCTCTAATCAATTGACAGAGTAAGAGGAAGAAAAATTGCTTCGAGTTTTGAGAACACACAAGACTGCACTAGCATGGACAATTGCTGACATAAAAGGGATTAGCCCCTCGATATGTATGCACAAGATCTTGCTAGAAGAGGGTTCCAAAACATCTATTGAGGGTCAACGAAGATTGAACCCTACACTGAAGGAAGTGGTAAGAGCTGAAATTGTCAAACTCTTAGGTACAGGGATCATTTACCCTATATCTGATAGTGCATAGATAAGTCCTGTTCATGTGGTACCAAAGAAAGGTGGGATAACAGTGGTGAAAAATGAAAACAACGAGCTAATCTCAACCAGTCCAGTCACTGGTTGGAGGGTTTGGATCGATTACAGGAAGCTCAACAACGCAACAAGGAAAGAACATTTCCCTCTCCCATTCATTGATCAAATGTTGGAACGATTAGCAGGGTATTCACACTACTATTTCCTTGATGGATATTCGGGATACAATCAAATTCCTATTGAACCTACTGATCAAGAGAAGACAACATTCACATGTCCGTATAGCACGTTTGCTTATAGGAGAATGCCATTTGGGTTGTGTAATGCACCGGCAACATTTCAATGATGCATGATGGCAATATTCTCAGATATGGTGGAGCGGTTTATAGAGGTATTCGTGGATGACTTCTCAATTTTCAGGTCATCTTTTGACGAATGTCTCCATCATTTGAGTTTAGTGTTACAACGATGTGAAGAGACAAACCTCGTACTCAACTGGGAGAAATGCCACTTCATGGTAAATGAAGGGATTGTCTTGGGCCGTCGTATATCAGCAGTGGGGATTGAAGTGGACAGAGCTAAAGTGCAAGCAATTGAGAAACTACCTCCACCCACATCCGTCAAAGGCATTCATAGTTTTCTCGGCCATGCAGGATTCTATAGACGATTCATTAAGGATTTTTCAGCCATTACAAAACCATTGTGCAAGCTTTTGGAGAAGGATGTGCCATTTCATTTCTCAGAAGAATGTCTTGTGGCTTTTAACACTCTAAAGGACAAGCTAATCACTGCACCTCTCATCATCGCACCGGATTGGAACTTGCCTTCGAAATTATGTGCGATGCCAGTGATTATGCTGTGGGGGCAGCTCTAGGGCAAAGGAAAGACAAAGTTTTCAGAGTGATTTACTATGCAAGCAAAAGTCTCAACACAGCCCAAGTTAACTATGCCACTACGGAAAAGGAGCTACTGGCAGTTGTATATGCTTTTGACAAATTCCGAGTATACGTCATTGGGTCGAAAATTGTGGTTTACACAGATCATTCTGCTTTAAAGTACTTGTTTGGGAAGAAAGATGCCAAGCCGAGGCTCATTCGATGGGTATTGCTTCTACAAGAATTCGACATTGAAATTCAGGATAGAAAGGGAACAGAAAATCAAGTGGCAGATCATTTGTCAAGACTTCAGCAGGATATGGAGCCCACAGATGGTGAAATTAATGAGAACTTTCCCGACGAGCAATTGTTTCTAGTTGAAAACACTCCTTGGTTCGCCGATTATGTCAACTACCTTGTTGGGGGTGTCATTCTACCTGAATTTTCCTATCAACGGAAGAAAAAGTTCTTCCACGACCTTCGTCACTACCATTGGGAAGAACCATTTTTGTACAGGAGGGGATCTGATCAGATTATTAGAAGATGTGTGCCTGACGATGAAATGAGATTTATTCTTGAACGTGTGCATTTATCTCCTTATGGTGGCCATCTAGGACCCACCAAAACAGCTGCTAAAGTGCTACAAAGCGGATTCTATTGGCCCACCTTATTCAAAGACGCATTTTCATTTGTGAAAGCGTGTGACCGTTGCCAACGCACTGGGAACATTTCTTCATGGCACGAGATATTTGATATTTGGGGCATTGATTTCATGGGGCCATTCCCATCTTCCTACAACAACCAATACATCTTCGTGGCAGTTGATTATGTGTCAAAATGGGTTGAAGCTCGTGCTTCACCAACTAATGATGCCAAGGTGGTGGTGGAGTTTGTTAGGAAAAACATTTTCACGAGATTTAGAGCACCTCGTGCTATAATCAGTGATGGTGGTACACACTTCAACAATAGACTTTTCAAGTCTATCTTGGCTAAGTATGGAGCTCACCATCGAATGGCCACACCTTTTCATCAACAAACAAGTGGACAAGTGGAGATATCAAATCGACAGTTGAAAAGGATTTTGGAAACCACTGTTAACTCGTCTTGCACTGATTGGTCAAAGAAATTGGATGATGCACTCTGGGCATACCGTACTGCCTTCAAAACACCTATTGGTATGTCGCCTTTCCAATTAGTGCTTGGGAAATCATGTCACTTACCTGTTGAATTATAACACAAGGCATGCTGCGCGATGAAACAATTGAACATGGACATGAAAGCCGCAGGAGAAAAGAGATGTTTGCAACTCAATGAATTGGATGAGTTTCGGTTAGGTACATATGAAACTTCGACAATCTACAAAGGGCGTACTAAGAAATGGCATGACCGACACATCTAACAATGAGAATTTAGGGTAGGGGACCAAGTTTTACTCTATAATTCTCATTTAAAGCTATTCCCAGGAAAGCTTCGGTCAATTTGGTCAGGGCCATTCACGATTTCACAAGTGACTACATATGGAGCTATCGAGCTCTCTCGCCCGACCAAAGAGACCTTCAAAGTTAATGGTCAACGACTAAAGCACTACTTTGAGACCGATTTCTCAAAAGAAAAGTCGGTTCTGAAGCTGCAGTGATTCTTTTAGTCAGGCTCGTGACTATAAACAAGCGCTTTTTGGGAGGCAACCCAATCTTCTTTCCCTTAATCTGTTTCATTTGATATATTTTGTGTGTGCTTTATTTTATTTTTTTCTTATTTTTATTTTATTTAAGTGTGATTATAAAAATTTATTTACATTTAGTGTTTTTTTTAAATTGTGTTCTATTCTTGCATTTTACTTTTATTTAATCTATGTATTCTTTTTAGTGCAGTTCTATTGATGGAAATGTGAGATATTTCAGGTGGTACCGATGCTAATCATTACCGACTGTAGAGGACCGCTGTAAAAAAAAGCAACGGGTAGTAGTGGGACAGTTAGGCAGACGCATTTTCTCAACGACTCGACCGACCTACTTTTCCCTCGGATACCGCGGACAGCTCACCCACCTTGTCTGGTTTATGGTTGCAACAGTAGTCATATAGGATCCTTAAAGCAGCCGAGGTGAATCATTTCTCCACACCACACTCAGCCTTAACCTGCTTTTCTCTCTTGTTATTTACTCGATCACCATTTCTTTAGGTAAAATTCTTCTTTTCTCCGATTCTTTCACCGGTTATGAAAGCATGTTTGTATATATATCTTCTTCTTGTGATTGTTGAGTGTGTAATTCAAATCTTCATACTTCTTTTCTTTTATTTCTTCAATTTCGTCCACTAAACATGGAATCTGCACTTGTACAAATTCGAAAATAATATTCATCTTTTCCTTTGAATGATTTGAAAATAATCTACCGCTTTAGGATAGAGCGGTTAACAATGTTGATGCACCATGGGATGTCTGCAGATATACGTTGGTTAATTGAAGCCAAGGTTCGAATAGGGAGAGAAATTCCAACCATTTATTGCAAACATTTGTCTGGTTTAGGCAAAAGCAGTTTTGCTGAGAAACAAAGAGCAAAAAGAATGAATGTTTGTTATAAGTGTGCTAGATGGACATGTGATACAGGTTGTCGTTCACTTGGATTTACGTCCAAAAATCAGGAAGATAAGATAACTTTCATTAAGGATGGCTTGAGTAAGGAGTCGCTAGATGATATCCTATAGACTCTTGAGACGCATCCTTCTGGAATTGTGCAACATGAACTTCTCGTTTTATGGACTCAAGTCACGAATTAACGAGAACGCAGTCTTGGGAATCTGACTTTAAAAGACCCTATTTGCCAATTTTTAAGAAAACTGGATGCGAAGCATATCCCCAACTCATAAAAGGTGTTGCAACCGTTTCTAGACGTAAAACCAAAGGAAGATGTGAGCCACAATCACAACTACTTGTTTATATTGTTATTTTTGATTTGTTGTGTGTTTGTTTCAGTTATTAGCTTTCTTCGGCGAAGTTGAGTTCTCATGGCAGCCACTCCCAGCATAGAAGGACTTCTCATGTACAATTGCAAACCATTGGAATCTTTTGTGGAGCAAACATGGGGGCAAAGTCAGAGTACACTGCTGCCGCAGTCGATGTGGGAAGAAAACGCGGGGATCTTAAAATCAACGTCATCTATAGAGGAGGACTCTGTGGGCTGCTAGGATGTGCTATTACAGTTGCTCTAGTGCGAGGATCCAGAATTATAGGAGTCACCCTTGACCCTTTATCACAGATCTACGGAGTCACAGTCGGCACTGAGGTAAAAGTTAAATCACTGTATGAATGCCTATCACTCATGATATCATATTCTAATGCATTCATTGCACTTTTCGGAGGTTTCGAAACATTGGAACAAATTTTTAACGTTATCTCTTGGTACCAGTTGAACTTGCATAATAAACCCATTGGTCTGTTAAATGTGAACAATTTTTTCGATGGTTTATTAGCTTTTCTAGATTTTGCAACTGCTAAACAGCTAATTTCTCCCATTTCAAGAAACATGATTTTAATTTCATATTCCATTGAGGAATTATTGGAGAAATTTCTCCCTAAAGTATCTATAAGTAATATAGAAGTTTGTGGACCAAAATAGAAAGAATATAAAACTTTGGGGGTCAATTTGAAGGAATTTAATAGTTTGAGGACCTATTATGCAATAAAAGTGAACTAAAAATATTTTGGGCTCAATTATAAGATTTTTAGAACATGAGGGACTAATATGCAATTAAATTTTGGGGGTTTAATTTAATAGGAAAAATAAATTGAAGGATTAAAAGTGAAATAAAAGTTTAGGGGTCAAATTGCAACAATTGAAAGTAAGGGACTTGAATTTAAATAAAGTTTGAGGGCCCCTTTAAATAAAATAAATAAAATGGGAGATTAGATTTGCAAATAATCTTTAGGGACTAAATTGTAACACTTAAAAGTTGGGGATTTGGAAATTAAATAATTTATAGGGACCAACTTAAAACAATTAGAGAACTAGAGGGACTAACTTGCAAATAACCAAATAAATAAATAAATAAAAGAAAGGAATTGGGCCGGATCTCATCTTCCTCACCCGCTTCTCCCTCTCTCTCACTCATTCTCTCGGCTCTCTCTCTACTCTTGGCGACTTCCGACGATTTGGCCGGCGAAAAGGGCGGCGAAGGTGGAGTTGAAGGTGGTGAAGCTAGTTGTGAAGTCAATTTGAAGAAATATTGAGTATATGGGGAGAAATTGAAGCTAAAACACTAAACTAAAGGAAAAATTTGGGTATTTTTAAAATTCGATCAAATCTTCAAAAATTTTCGAAATTAAACGATTCTATGGTGTTCTAGAGAGCTAGAGAAAGGTGTAGGTATGATTTTTAGCTTGTGAAGTCGAAATTTGAACGTCATTGATCCTCTTGTCCGTGTGCTATGCGTGTATGTATACGTATGTATGTATATATCTATATATATCCGTGTATATGCGTGTGTGTGGGTTGATGAAGAAGAACTATTTGTTGTGTTTGCGGCGTGAAATCTGGTGGTGCGTGAGGTGGAGAAGGTGGAGTAATGGTGGTTGACGGTGGAGATGTGGTGGTGCGGCGGTGTACGTATATATACGTGTATTTATCGTGTTTTTGTGTAGAAAATCAAGTGAAAAATACAAGTAGATGATTAAAAACTTAGAACAACAAAATAAAAATGGAGATATAAATGAAAATATCAAGAAATCTTACCACTTGAAGTTTGATTTGTTAAATGAGAATGAGTGGGATGAACTTGAAGATACCAATTGTGGAAAGAGGGGAAAATAGTGGGGCTAGGGTTTCTAAAATCAACCTTAACTTGTATAAATAGGGTAAAACCTAGGTTACTCCTCCAAATGGCCTTTCTTATAGCATAAGAAGTAAAATTGGACCTTAAACTGGCATATAATTGGGTTTAAAATATATATATAATTATGATCGAATAAGAAGTTAAATTTTTTGGGTCTAAAACGAATAATTTCTAAAGTTTGGTCCTCAAATGTAAATTGAAAATAAATAAATGTTTTATAAATTATTATTATTATTTTAAATAATTTAATATAGTAGTAAATTACATAAAATTTAACTAGACGAGCGTACGCTGTTTAACTCTATGGGTGAAATTGTAGCGACACGTTTGAGGTTTTACTTTAATTAAATATTTAATTTAAGGAAATTCGCGGTCACTACATCGCATTTCTGTATTTTCGAGTATTTCTTGTCGCTTCTGATATTCTCAATATGCCCACTTCAACTATTTTGTGCAACAATAGTGAAATTATGTTAGCTTTATTCGAATATGGTAGTTTATTGCTCTATCAGTATAACATCTGTGGCATGTGCTTCTTCAATGGCATTTTCTTATTATGTTGATACAAGCTCATAGTACTAATGGGATTATCTTATTTTAGTATTAATACAATTCTTCCGTGCTATTTATTTCTTTAATTCATCATCATAGAATTTATTAGGCAATTTTCTTTCATTGAACTATCCGGTGGTAGCTTATAGCACCACTTGCTTGATTTCTCCAGCAATATTCAATAAACGTGGAGAACGAACTTTTCTTTATCAGCTACTTCTTTGAGAGCATTTCTCATCGTATCAATATATCACAATATACTAATCTCATAATGAGATTTTTCACCATGGTATATTTTCTATCTCATTTATCATCATGGGATTCCTCGGCAATTTTATTTTATCAATACATATAGCGGTAAATTCTGGTGTCACATGCTCAAATCCCTTCATTAATATCAATATGACATTCTTATCGAATATATATAAATTGGTTACTTTTATTTAGTACCAATCACGGCGTTTAATCCAACCACACTAGGGATATACACTCCAATCGTGTGGTATAATCCACCACATTAGAAATTTAAAATTCGTGAATTTAAATTGCAAAAGTTAAACTCTCTCCAATAGCTAGTAGAATCGACCATATGAAAATTATATAAATTTAAATTACCAGGATTAAACTCCGTAATGATTAACTGCTTCTTTACGAGTACACGTGTCCTTTACAGCCCGCAAGGGTAGAATTGTCAATTCCAGTACGCAAGGGTAAAATCGTCAACTCCAGTCCGTAAAAGTAAAATTGTTCAACCATTTATGATACTTTGATTATCATGACCGAAAAACCATATAATCATTACCAAAAATATGGTCATCATGTTTCTCCTTGCCAATGATTTATTTCTATTTTTGGGATAATATTATCTTAACCCTAATTCATTGTTAATTATTAATTGGTTTTTAATTGCACAAACTATATA
Source organism: Jasminum sambac (assembly GCA_018223645.1). Classification (NCBI taxonomy): domain Eukaryota; kingdom Viridiplantae; phylum Streptophyta; class Magnoliopsida; order Lamiales; family Oleaceae; genus Jasminum; species Jasminum sambac. The sequence goes on from CP073644.1 coordinate 16,117,220, forward strand.
AAGAATAATATGTGAAGCATTAATCCACATAACAAATTTCTTCACAAATTTGAACTAGCATTCAACTTGGCAGACATGGGAGTTTTATTCTTGACTTAATCCTCTGTTTTTCTATTTTAATTAAATAATAAACAATATATTTATCTTTCTTGTGGTATTGGAATCTTTTTCTATAATAATGTACTGTTTAATCTAAAGTATTTAATCTAAAGTATTTAATGAATTATAATACTTAACATAAAAAGTGAAGAGCCTTTTTTTACTTTACCTACAACTTCGGACAAGTTCCACTTGAAGTTTTTCTCTACAACTCTGGATTCTCAGCAACCACCTCCTTAATACTTCATCTCCATCTAACTCCTTTGGTCTAGCTTTCAAGCTCGTGTCGCCGATGTTGATTGTTGGAAAAGGTAGAGTTGAGGGAGAGGTTCAAGCTCGTGCTCATTTGGTTGCTATTTTGCTGTAATTTTTCACTCATTACGTGGCTGTGCATATTGATATACAAGCATGGATGTTTATGAAATCACGAAACTAAATTCTCCTCTCATTTTTGTAGAAATAAAGCTTCTTTCTGAGCGAGAGAGAGAGAGAGAGAGAGAAAGAGAAAAGCAAAGAGGAGATTTGGATATGAGATTTAAAAGAAGAATAAGATAGAGTTTAGTTTGATGCAGATTTAATTTAGCTATTTGAAGTAAAGTAGAGTTATCGTGCTGATAACGTGTTATGAACGAGAGAGTTTTTATTTCAATTCTCATTATCAAATTCATTACAAATGGCCTTTATTTAAAGAAAATATTAAAGCACATCGTATTAGAAATATTGATCCTATACATAACAGTCATTCACACAAAGATGTTAAATATTACATATTGGGGGCCGATAATGGCCACCAACACCATCATTAATCATCATATACCAACATCATGATTAGTCATCATTTCATAACAAAAAGTAAAATTTTAGAATAAATTTCCATGCCACTAGTGTTGGTTATAGCTGGACAATAATAATAATAATAATAATAATAATAATAATATTATTATTATTATTATTATTATTATTATTATTATTATTATTATTATTATTATTATTATTATTTTAAATTAACATGAAATATTGGCAGGTTAGAGAATGAGGTTTTTAGAAGACAAAGCATCTCTGTGGAAACAACATCCTCGTAATTAAAATTCCACAGGAATGAATCAGCAAAACTTATTTTTGGGTATTACTACTTGTGAATCCATTTCCATCCAACTATGTTTGAAACCATATGATTTACATAGCTGAAACCCAAATTTAACAATTCCCAATTTAGCATCTGTTATTGTACATAGCCCATAATAGAAAGCAAGAAGAAACTCCCCTTTATAAAACTATTTCAGTGTAGAAAAACTTCCACGCTTCCTCAACAATAGCGCCAGCAACGAGCTTTAGAGAATGAGAGAAAAATTTTTGCAAAACGGCAACTAATGTCAGTAAAAAAAAGCAATGAACATCAACACAAAACTCTTTGTATTATTTTCATAAGTTCAAATATTATTACTCAAGAAGTATCTCGACTTTTAACTCTCACCGTCAGGCCGACCCTGTCATCCCATATTCTCCATATAATTCCAAGCACATTGCTAGGACTGCATTTTCTTCAATATGCAAGTGGTGCAATATAAACTCTGCAAAATCAAATGAAATTAACAACATCACACAAAAGTACAACTTTCAATTCTATAGGGCAAGATGATTTCGAAGAATTCTACCATTTATATTTTTACGACCATGCAAGTTGAAGGGAGAAAAAAAACGAAACAACAAATTAGGCTGCATCTTTCATATTAACAACTGAGCCACATTTGAATGAAGCAATTATTACTGCCAAGGGAAAAAAACTGACATTCGAACCTATTTGACATTCCCACATCAATCTCACATCCTATTGTAATATAGAAATATAACACCTTACATGGACAACCTAGAAAGCATCTTTCTTATAGTAAAAAGAGATTTCACAAATCGAAAATGATGATAACATCATATTTCTAAATCTATTTAATTAGGGTACATAATAAAATTAAAGGTTTTCAGCAAGAAAATGAGAATCAATACTTACACCACTAAATTGAAGTTACTCACAATCCTTATCAATAAATGTATATAGAGATGGTTTCATTAGTTAAAAATTTCATGTGCAGGGTAAACATAGATGACAAAGATGAACTACCAATATAAACAAATCCTTAAGATAAAATTACAAGATAAAGTGAAGCCTACACAATTGATTCATCGTCACTTTCACTGGTTGTGGAAAACTTATTTACTTCTTCTACTCGAGTATCAATTTCATCATCGTCTTGCATCCCTTCATCGGTATCAATGGTTTGAGAATTGATGTTGTTTGTAATTTCTTCCATATGTACTTCTTCAAAAGAGCTATCTTCCTACACCAATGATTATCTAACTATGGAATTATTCGAACACGTTGTAATGTAATTTGTGGAGGATCTTTTTGAAATAGAAATTCTAGCCACAAATTAATCACTTTATTATCCTGTATGATCCCTGGAATATCAGTCACATATCTTGCTTTTGTTTTCACTATAGCCCATCAATCGAAGTTTATCTCTGGCCTTCAAGGGAACTATGCATAGTATACTTGTTGAGCTTGCTGAGCTAGGACAAATACATCATGTGAAACCAAATTTTGTTTATGATGACATCAACTAGGTTGAATAAGGGATGCATTTGAACTCCACCCTCGTTGTCAAACCAATCACATTTGAACAATGTAACTCAATTTTCATCCTCGATGTATTCAAGTTCCAGTATTTCTGTTACATGGCATAATAGTTGCACTGACAATCATTATAGGTACTTCCTAATACATACACCCCATTGTTCATTATAGATTTGTTTAGCCCATAGTCAAGGGTTTGCAATTTTTGGCCATTGATGTAATACCCATTCTAGCATCGCACTTTACGTCATGGGCCCATTGCAAAGCTGTAATGGCCCGCCCGAATTCGTCCCGGAACCGTATGTGAATACGTATGTGATTCCGTATATGTACCGTATATGATCCCATATATGAGAGGAGATGACGTGATGATGTTTCGGCATGCTATACATGTATATGGTATGTTCACAATATGCTTTGAAGTACAGGATATGTCCCGGAATGCGAAACGGCCTTCGAAATGATGAAAATGGGAAAATTCTGCAGGAGCATAATTACGGCAGTAAATGTTTGAGTTACGGCCGTAAATGTCAGGTTACGGCCGTAAGGGTCTAAGGTTACGGCCCTAAATGGTGAACAGTGGAAAATGTCCAAAAGTTTCAGAGAGCAAATTACGGTCGTATGATCTGAAGATGCGGCCATATGGTTGGAGTTACGGCCGTAAGGCATGGAGTTACGGCCGTAAGTCAAGAAGATGAAATGCAGGGGATTTACAAAGAGTTTATTACGGCCGTATGATGGTATGATACGGCCGTATTAATCATGTTACGGCCGTAAGGATATGGGGTTACGGCCGTAAGTAAGGGGTTACGGCCGTAAATGTGGAAGTTACGGCCGTAATGTTAAGTCGGCATAATGGTATTTCTAGGTGATTCTAGCCATTTCTTGGGTATTCTTCACTTGGGCTCGACTCTAAGACCCCAAAACACTCCCAAAACCCTACCAAGACTCCCAAATACCTATGGAATCATCTCCAATTCCTTCTCTCTTGTTTGTTATGGGTGTGGAAACTATGATTACAAGAAGGAAGGAAAGAAGAGAAAGAGAAGAGATGAAGAAGAAGGAGGGTTATCTATGGTTCTTGAGCTTGATTTCTTCTACAGGTGAGTAATAGGTGTATCTTATGTTAGATTAGAGATATAGCATGTTTTCTATGAGTTTATGAATAGGAAATGAGATGATTTTCATGTTATTGCTTTGATATGTTTGATATGTGAATTTATGTGAAAGTATATGATGTTATATTATAAACTTAGCATGTTGAATGATGTTATGTGATAGATATGAAGTTATAGATAGTGTATGTGATGATTGAGACCATGTAATGTGCTAGAATGACATGAAAGCTAGGATATGTGAACGAATGCCAAGTGAATGATTACGTGAAGTACGTAACATGTTATGATGATGAATCGGATGTTATATGTGAGGATATGATATGTTGTATGATGTGGAATGATAAGAAGAAGTTCATGAGAAAGTATGCTATGTAATGCCCAAGAATGTTATGAGTATGATTACAAGGTGAAGCATGAATGATGTATGATACGAAGCATGACGTATGTGAAAGAATGTAGTTGCGTATCATGTGTTTATGACGAATGGAGCGCCCCAAGAGTAAAAGAACTTTTGGGGGACGGCTTATGATGTTACTGGCGGTCTAAAGCGTAAAAGAACCTTTAGACGACGGCCCACGGCGCCCCAAAGCGTAAAAGAACCTTTGGGGGACGGCCATTACGACGGCGCCGCAAAGCGTAAAAGAACCTCTGCGGGACGGCCAATGTTATGGTATGACGAAGTACTCACATGATTCGCAACTGGGGCCCAAAGAAAGGAAGAAAGAATGTTACACGTGCATTCATGCATTGCATTGCATCTATTGCTCACTGAGTCCTCGTGACTCATTATGTGTACGTTTATGTGTTTATGATACAGTTACGTGGAGAGTGGAGAATCCGACCGAGAATGATGTGTGTGGATGTGCGTGGGAAATGGAAGGATGACGGTCCTGCAGCCCGATTTCGGACGGGTCGTTATAGGTGGTATCAGAGCAGGATTCTTCCCTCTTTCCTCGCACATCGTTGGATTCTCTCCACCACTCCATGTATGCTATGAATGAACGGAGTAAAGATGAGATGATATGAAATGTTATGCATAGAACAAAGACATGACGAATGAGACGAATGATATGTTCCCTATGCTATGTTATATTTCATACGATATGTGATGTGATGCTATGTGATATGTGAGTATGTGATGTTTTGTATGATGCATATGTATGCCTATGTTCTGTGAGGTAAGATATGGTATGTTATGTCCGTTGAAGTAACGAGGAGAATGATGTCAGATGTTGCACATGATATGAGAGTAGTAGTGGGATGGAACGTAACGGACATGATGAGCTAGAATGTTATGGGTTTGATTTAAGACGTTGGATTAAATGACGACGAAAGAAAGATGTAGTGGTATGTTACGTTGTGGTTATGTTGTGGCTTTTGATAAGGAAATGACGAAGGGAAAGTTATGAATACGAGGTCATTTCCGTGAAATTTCGGGGACGAAATTTATTTAAGGGGGGAAGGATGTAATGGCCCGCCCGAATTCGTCCCGGAACCGTATGTGAATACGTATGTGATTCCGTATATGTACCGTATATGATCCCGTATATGAGAGGAGATTACGTGATGATGTTTCGGCATGCTATACATGTATATGGTATGTTCACGATATGCTTTGAAGTACAGGATATGTCCCGGAATGCGAAACGGCCTTCGAAATGATGGAAATGGGAAAATTCTGCAGGAGCATAATTACGGCCGTAAATATTTGAGTTACGGCCGTAAATGTCAGGTTACGGCCGTAAGGGTCTAAGGTTACGGCCGTAAATGGTGAACAGTGGAAAATGTCCAAAAGTTTCAGAGAGCAAATTACGGTCGTATGATCTGAAGATACGGCCGTATGGTTGGAGTTACGGCCGTAAGGCATGGAGTTACGGCCGTAAGTCAAGAAGATGAAATGCAGGGGATTTACAGAGAGTTTATTACGGCCGTATGATGGTATGATACGGCCGTATTAATCATGTTACGGCCGTAAGGATATGGGGTTACGGCCGTAAGTAAGGGGTTACGGCCGTAAATGTGGAAGTTACGGCCGTAATGTTAAGTCAGCAGAATGGTATTTCTAGGTGATTCTAGCCATTTCTTGGGTATTCTTCACTTGGGCTCGACTCTAAGACCCCAAAACACTCCCAAAACCCTACCAAGACTCCCAAATACCCATGGAATCATCTCCAATTCCTTCTCTCATGTTTGTTATGGGTGTGGAAACTATGATTACAAGAAGGAAGGAAAGAAGAGAAAGAGAAGAGATGAAGAAGAAGGAGGGTTATCTATGGTTCTTGAGCTTGATTTCTTCTACAGTGAGTAATAGGTGTATCTTATGTTAGATTAGAGATATAGCATGTTTTCTATGAGTTTATGAATAGGAAATGAGATGATTTTCATGTTATTGCTTTGATATGTTTGATATGTGAATTTATGTGAAAGTATATGATGTTATATTATAAACTTAGCATGTTGAATGATGTTATGTGATAGATATGAAGTAATAGATAGTGTATGTGATGATTGAGACCATGTAATGATGCTAGAATGACATGAAAGCTAGGATATGTGAACGAATGCCAAGTGAATGATTACGTGAAGTACGTAACATGTTATGATGATGAATGGGATGTTATATGTAAGGATATGATATGTTGTATGATGTGTAATGATAAGAAGAAGTTCATGAGAAAGTATGCTATGTAATGCCCAAGAATGTTATGAGTATGATTACATGGTGAAGCATGAATGATGTATGACACGAAGCATGACGTATGTGAAAGAATGTAGTTGCGTATCATGTGTTTATGACGAATGTAGCGCCCCAAGAGTAAAAGAACTTTTGGGGGACGGCTTATGATGTTACTGGCTGTCTAAAGCGTAAAGGAACCTTTAGACGACGGCCCACGGCGCCACAAAGCGTAAAAGAACCTTTGGGGGACGGCCATTACGACGGCGCCGCAAAGCGTAAAAGAACCTTTGCGGGACGGCCAATGTTATGATATGACGAAGTACTCACATGATTCGCAACTAGGGCCCAAAGAAAGGAAGAAAGAATGTTACACGTGCATTCATGCATTGCATTGCATCTATTGCTCACTGAGTCCTCGTGACTCATTATGTGTACGTTTATGTGTTTATGATGCAGTTACGTGGAGAGTGGAGAATCCGACCGAGAATGATGTGTGTGGATGTGCGTGGGAAATGGAAGGATCACGGTCCTGTAGCCCGATTTCGGACGGGTCGTTACAAAAGCCTTAATGCAACAATCATCCACATTATTTCCAAACAACTAAGCAACTTTAGAAATACAAATTCTACTCCACTTTATCAATCAATCAAAATTTTCATTAATATAATCACTTACACATTCCTTCAACCACCTAGTGAAGCGTTCATCACGAAGATGATCAAGTTGTTCATAAGTTACTTGAGGGTGTTTGATTTTCATATGTTTATAAAACTCATTAAAAATAATGCAATGTCAAATGAAATCAGTTAATTACATTTATAACGCAAGAAATATGACTTATGCCACAAACGCTAGCGTCACCCACATAGTTACACTCCAAGCAAGAAAAGCAAAGAATCCGGTGAAATGATCTGTAAAACTCGATCGCCTTCGCCTTAAACGAATGGTATATAAATCGGGGCGCTGCCTTCAATCGAAGAAGAAAACCATTGAGGGGTGAACGCCATGTGAAATGATCAGCTGCACGATAAGTTCAACATTATTCAATAAGAACTAATTGAGGAGAAACTCACTCACAAGCATAGAAGCTCTCTTCATATATGAACCCAGTTTACAAATGAGGACAATACCATTTATACAAAGCAACAAAGAACCAAGTTTGTCTAAGAAGCTAAAGGAAATAATACAACATAATACTAAATATCCAAAAAAGTAGAAACAAAAAGCCTCCGTCAGCGTAATTACGGCCATAAAATAAATGGGTAGGGCCATAAAATCATACGTTACTATTGTACTACCAGGCGCACAGCCGTATGACCCAAAGGTACAGCCGTAAAAATCTCTCTACATGCTTTCTTGGCAATAGCTAAAATCCTTTCTTACGACCGTATGACCATGGCTACAGCAGTATTATCCTGTTTTACGATCGTAAAATGTATGAGTACAATAGTAATTTACTTTCTTAAAATTCTGATTCCTTGGCTCCATCTTTTACAGGCATATGAACTAGAGTACAACCGTAAGCCTTCAGTTATGGCCGTAAGAATATTGCATATGGCCGTAAATCTACCCTGTTTCTTCATTTTTAATCCCTCTTGTCTCTAGCTCTAAAGTAGATGATATCTTTGACTTCATGAGCTCCCAATGGACGGCCTAAGCTTCGAGATGACTCCCTAGAGGAATTTTGACATACTTCATCAACCAATGTCGTCATTGGTTGCCCGACTTTCTTGGCTCGACTACGTGTTAGTGGCCTGATTGGTACGTAGAGTGTCTCGGTTGTTGTGGAGCTACCTAGAATCATATCATTCCCTCCTTGTTCAAGCATATTTTTCCACGAATCAATCCTTCATCAAACGGAATGAGAACAGCCACATTAAATGTAGTAGATATATTATACTTGCCTAACAAGTCGAGTGTGTAGGCATTGTTATTAACTCTTTCGATCACTTGAAATGGGCAATCTCCTCTTGGAATTAATGTCGATCGCCGTAATTGTGAAAATCTCTCATTTCTTAGGTGTAGCCACGCCCAATCTCCCCGCTCAAAAATGACTTCTTTTTGCTTTTTTTTACTCGAATCGACACTTGTTGGTTCTTATTTTAGATTTGTAATATGACGTTCTGATGCATCGATGGAACAAGTTAGCTTTCTTTTTCCCATCTACATTATCCCTTTCACTCACAGGTAAAGGAATTAAATCCAATGCCATTAATGGATTAAAACCATATACAACTTCAAAAGTGAATAATCAGTAGAAGAATTTATTGTTCGGTTATAAGCAAATTCAGCGTATGGCAAACATTCTTCTCAACTCTTCAAATTCTCACCAATTATAGTGCGCACCAATTGTGATGGCATTCTATTAACTACTTCGGTTTTTCCATCCATTTGGCGATAATAGGTGGTGGAAAACAAAAATCTTGTTCGCAACTTATCCCACAAAGTTTTCCAAATGTGGCTAACAAATTTCACATCCCTATCTGACATAATTGTCCTAGGCACTCCATGTAAATGCACAATCTCCCTAAACAACAAGTCAGCAATATGCTTAGCATCACCGGTTTTGTGGCAAGGTATAAAATGAGTCATGTTACTAAATCTATCAACCACAAGAAAAACCGAATCCCTCCCATTCCTAGTTCTAGGTCACCTCAACACGAAATCTATAGAAATCTCCTCCCAAGGCGCTTGTGGCACTGGTAGATGTGTGTATAATAATTGGGGTGAAACCTTAGACTTGGTTTTCTTACAAGTAACACAATTAGCACAAATTTTCTCAATATCACTTTTTGCATTTTAGACCAAAAAGAAGTGTTCTTGTAAGGCATCCAAAGTTTTCACAATGCCGAAATGCCCCATTAAGCCCCCACCATGGGCTTCCCTTACAAGCAATTTACGTATAAAAGTAGAAGCCAAGCAAAATTTGTTTTCACGAAAGAGATATCCTTCTAGCCTGTAGAACTTATCACAACCACTACTTTTAAAAGCAACATAGACGCTAGCAAAGTCCGGGTCATTCGCATACAATTCCTTTATCAATTGAAACCCAAACAATTTAGCACCTAGAGCAGTCAATAAGGCATAACTGCGTAACAAAGCATCGACGACAATGTTCTCCTTTCCTTGCATGTAATTGATCACGTAAGGAAATATCTCAATGAATTACATCGACTTAGCATGTCGCTTATTCAACTTTCATTGGCCTTTAAGGTATTTCTAGGATTCGTGATCGGTGTGAATCATAAACTCCTTAGGCCACAAGTAATGTCGCCAGTTTTCCAAAGCTCGAACCAAAGTGTACAATGCCTTATCGCATGTGGGACAATTGAGCGTAGCCCCGCTCAACTTCTCGTTGAAATATGCTAATTGGCTTCTGATCCTACATTCAAACAGCACCAATACCTACTCTTAATGAATTATATTCAATTTCAAAAGCCTTTCTAAAATTGGGTAAGGCAACTAGAGAAGAAGAGCATAGTTTTTCTTTTATAACTTGAAATGCATGCTCTTGCTCAACTTCCCATTTAAATCCGACACTTTTCTTCATCAGCTCAATTAAGGGTGCAGCCAATGTACTAAAGTTTGGTACAAACCTCCTATAGAAGTCAGCTAAGCCATTAAAATTTCTGAACTTCGGCTATGCTCATGGGTGTGGGCCACTATGGATAGGATTAAACTTTTCCTCATCGACTTCTACCCCGTTAGCACTAACAATGTAACCAAGAAAAACTATCTTTTTCAAATAAAACTGACTCTTAACAAGGTTAGCAAATAGATTCTCCTTCCTTAAGGTTTCTAAGACGCTCCTAAGGTGGTCGACGTGATTTCTAAACCCTTGCTATAGATCAAAATATCATCAAAATACCCCATAACAAATTTTCCAATAAAAACACGTGCAACGTGGTTCATTAAACACATGAAAGTGCTAGGTGCATTCGTTAAACCAATGGCATTACCATCCATTCATATAAGCTATATTTCATCTTTAATGTTGTCCTCTATTCATCCCCTTCCTTCATTCTAATTTGATGATAACCACTTTTCAAATCTATCTTGCTAAACAAAGTAGCACCATGCAATTCATCCAATAAATCATCTAAACGAGGAATAGGATGACGACATTTTACCGTTATGTGGTTTACAATAAGGCAATCAACGCACATCCTCCATGAGTGGCCTTTCGTTGGCACTAACAACACAGGCACGACACACAGGCTTATACTTTCTCTGATGTAACCTTTGCTTATTAGATCCTTCACTTGATGTTGCAATTCCTTTGTTTCCTCGGGATTACTTCGATGGGCGAGTCTATTTGGAATAGCAGCACCAGGTACCAAGTCTATCTGATGGTCAATGTCTCGAATGAGGAGTAATCCACTACGTAAATCCTCAGGCAGCACATCCTTAAATTCTTGCAAAAGAGAGTTAACCAAATCGGGGATGAATTCATGATTAGAATGAAGTACAAGAGAAGAATCCTTATATACCAACCAAATTAGTTGTTGGTTTTCCAAAGGAGTTCTTGAGATCTCTCTCTTTTTAGCAAAGAAGTACTCATTTTTCCCCTCTTACTATCTATCACTCATCTCTCCTTTTTCCTTTCCACTCATGTTTACAATATTCTCCCCTTTGCTTTCTCTCTTGACTTTTCTCTCAACTCTTCTACCTGGCGCATAAGCTTCATTTCGTCTTCAAATGCTTGCCATAGAGATAATTGAGCAAGTGTAACCGGAGTTCCATGCATCTGGAAGCTATATCGATTTCTGTAGCCATCATGCAACACACCTCTATCGTATTGCCACGGCCTCCCTAGCAAGATGTATATGGCTTGCATAGGAACCATTCTCGTCTGAATATGGCCCAATAAATAGAGAAACAAGTACTTGCTTGTTAACTTTCACTTCCCCTGAATCTTTGAACCATTGCAACCGGTAGGGTTTCGGGTATTTCAACATATGTAATCCCCATTTTTCTACAAAGATTGGTACAACTGCCCACATCAGTTATGATACTACAAAGTTTACCATTCACCGAGGCTCGAGTGTGAAAGATGTTCTCCATTTGCTGTGCCACCTCATCAATCTTAGTTTGGGTACTCAGTGATCATCCTGGGACTAATGATTCGGGTATCATTGCAACAAATTTCTCATTGGCCAAATCCTTTTCTTCTTCGATGAAGAGTATTTCTTAATTGCTCTCTGTCTCCAACTCGCCATCATCTCGAACCAACATGGTAAGCCTGTTAGGGCACTCGGATGCAATGTGCACACTTCCTTGACACTTCAAACAATTAATGCCTCGATTGTGGGTTGGAGGTGCTCCTATCGAACCTTTACCCTTGTCCATTACAACTGTAGATGACTTAGGCGGCTCTCCTCTCCCTTTCCAAGCCGTTCTTTCATTCTTAGCATCCTCCCTCTTGGACTTCCTAGAACTACTTCCTCCAACTTTTCACTTCTTGAAAGTTTAAATTGCCTCTCAATCTTCACCAATTTATGTACCAACTATTGCAAGTCGGCATAATCATGTAACTCAACAAGATTGGCAATTTCCTTGTTCAATACCCTTAAGAATCTAGCCATAGTTGGTTCCTCTTCCTCAACTATATAGGCTCTAGTCATAAGAGATTCTATTTCTTAATAATACTCTTCAAAGCTTTGTCCTCCTTGATTTAGAGCTTGCAGTTTTGTTATAAGCCCCTATAATAATGTGAAGACACGAATTGCTTTCTCATCATGGTTTTCAACTCGTTCCAAGTCTCCACGAGGTCTTCCAAATTCCTCCTTCTTGCAATAGTAATTTTTTTCCACCAACTTAGGGTATAACCTGTGAATTACCTTCTTACCATCCGAAATTCGATGAAATTGAAAAACTAGATCCATGTTACTCTCCCAATCCAAGTACAAATCGGGGTTGCGTTTCCTTGGAATTAAGGTACTTCAACTTTTACATTCTTAACATCAGTTTCTTCCTCATGTGGTCTCCCATTTCCTCAACCTCTTCGGCCACCTCTATCACCTCTACCTCATCTATAATTTTTTTCAAATTAATCTTCATAATCTTCACTATCTTCCCTATGATTCTATGAAGATTCAATCTAGCAGTCGACCATTCAACTTCATATGTCAATTGTTGACCCAACCAATGTTTCATTGCAATCATGGATGCTTGGATATCCTTCAATGTAACAGTTCATGGTCTATGTTCCTCATTTGAACCTTTTTCCGACATGATCTGCAAATGTGTGTTAATGTGTCCTTTTGTATATATGTCTCTCGTGTATGTCACACAATAGGCTTTTACTCAATAATGCTCACACACTCTCGGCCTTTTCCCACTCAAAATTCCCTCAATCTCGATTCTCAAAAAACCGAAACGAACTAATCCAAGCTTGAACAATTTCTTGCTTAGCTCAATCCCAAATGGGCTGTTAATGATTTTCAAGCAATGCAATCAAACTTTCAACTTAACAAAGACTAATGCCACTTGACCCTAACAATCAGGGACGGATCTAGGATTAGAAATTCAGGTGGCTATCACTCATCACAATAAAATTTTCAAAGGTAAAAAAAAAATTTAAATAGAAAATATAATGGATATCCATTTTCAAACCAAAAAAAAAAAAATTACACATGAACAATTTAGTTTTTTCAAAATTTCAAATTGTATAATTATTTTGCATTATATCATAATCCCTACCGATGTTATAGCTAGAATATTATTGTTTATTGGCTGTACAAGCTATCAATAGTAGAAAGTTCATGGGGGAAGTAAGACTATAGGAGCTATTATCTTGGAAATATTTCAACCAAAGGAAAGCAAACCCATTTTCAATTTTTTTTTTTGGCTGTAGTATGCTACAACCAAATACTGCCTCCATCACTGCGTAACAATGCAAACACTTTCACAACTTGTACCCTCAACGTAACACAAGATAATGAAAAGTGACAATTCACTCTACTAGGGTGCAATAAAAATGATAAGTGTTGCCTCTATATGGACTATCACTCGTTCAACAATTAATTGGAACCCCATATATATATATATATATATATATATATAGACATATATATATATATATAGACATATATATATACATTTTTTGTTAAATTTGTCCCTTTTTTTTAATCGAATACAACTAAGGCCTTGTTTGATTCCCAAAAATTTCAAAATAAGTTTCTTTCTCTTCCTTTTCAACCACACACAATTACTTTATATTTTTTAATATACTATTCCTCATTTTCAATCGCACAATCTATACACAATTCGAGTAAACAAAATTTTATCCTACAAAGAACAAGGCCTAAATATTAAACCACAACAAACTCTAATAATCTAAGAATCAAAACAAGAACTCTAAAACTTATAGATAGAATACCAGAGACTGGGAACCAAACTCTAATACCAGATGATGCGAACCTCTCTAGTATAACGCTAGCATAACCGGCATAGTTAAGCTCCAAGCCAAAAAAGCCAAGAATCTGATGAAATGATCAGTAAGACTCGATTGCCTTTGACTTAAACGAGGAAACGAACGGTATATAAACTGAGCACTGCCTGTGTTGTGATAAATCCCACGCCGCAAGTGTACGGTTTGCAAAAGTAATGAAGTGGACTTTTTGAGTCCGGATATCGTACTCACAAGGATTGTATTATTTTCACGCTTAATTTAACTGACCTTAACCGCACAAATATAATTTAAATTGATTAATTTCTAAAATTGCAAAACTTAAAATACTAAATTAAATTGCAAGATGTAAATCTAAGAAAAAAGCCTATGAACTAAACTAGAATAAATCGAATGTTGAGATTTAAATGAAATATGGGAAAAATAGAATAAAGGTCTTTAATCCACTTCTCACTTAGTTTTCCTCTGGATTATTAATTTAACAATGAAAATTTGTTTTGTTGATAAAATTCACAAAATAGTTGAATAATCTCCCTCAAGTAGAATTCAACCTATTTCGATAGCGTGTTAACTATATCTCTATGATAACAATCACATAAAAACGCATTAAAGGCATAAGAATAGCATAAAACACCGCACAAAGCATAAAAGTACTCTCATTCCCTATCAGACTTTGTGGTTTTCAATAAAAGTCTAATCTATTCACGATTTCTCAATTCTATTAAATAGATCACAAATCAACTTTGGCCATAAGTTGTAGAAACAACACAATAGTAATGAAAACTCAAAAACAACATTTATTTTAGCATAAGAATTGACAAAACATCAAATTAATAATTTGAATTCAAACTAAGTTCAAAGCTTCATCCAAACCCTAATGCTAAGAGAACTCTAGCCTAACATGTTGAAAATAAAGGAACGAGAAATAGATGAAGAAGCCATAACCAGATGACAAATGAGGATGATCTTGGCTCCAATCTTCAATTTCTTACCCAACAATTCTTGAAAAGCTTCAATCTTTGGTTCTCTTCTTGTGTAAGATGTTCGGTATGTTTTCTTGTCTCTTCACCTCTTTTTATAGCCCTCTAAAAGACCTCAATTTCATGTGGAACAAGTCCTCCAAAATTTACAAAAACTGGAGTTCAAAACAAACTAGGAAGGTGTCCTCAAGGAGAGTTACGGCCATAACTATACTGAGTTACGGCCGTAACTCAACTTCAGGCCAAGTCTACGTACAGGCTGAGTATGGGTTATGGCTATAACCCCTGATGGTTATGGCCGTAACTCGAGTTGCCCCTTCATCTTTCAAATGTGCTAGTTTCAGTCCCTAACTTCAAATTTCTTACTTTTTTTT
Source organism: Jasminum sambac (assembly GCA_018223645.1). NCBI lineage: Eukaryota > Viridiplantae > Streptophyta > Magnoliopsida > Lamiales > Oleaceae > Jasminum > Jasminum sambac. The sequence continues at coordinate 16,132,508 of CP073644.1, forward strand.
GCTTTCTTCAGTCTTTTTTGCTTCCGTTTTCACTCCATCTTCCTCATTGTCCATTTTTATCCTAAAATAACATTCGACTCAACTTAGGCATAAAATAAACATAAAATAATGTAAACAAGGGTTTGAAAGCCCTCAAGAAGCGTGCAAAATGTAATTATCAGCCGTTAATCGGAGTAGACAACCATCGAGGGATTAACATCATGTGAAACGATTAGCTTGATGATAAGGTTGGGATTGTTCAATAAGAAAAAATTGAGGAGAAACTCACTCATAAGCATAAAGGCTCTCTTCATATATGACCCTAGTTGTGTGCAAATGAGGATACAAAGCCATATATACGCAGAACCAAGCTTGTCTAAGAAGCCAAATGAAATAATACATTATAATACTAAAATACCCAAAAAGGTAGAAACAAAAACCCTCTAGTCGGCATAAATTACGGCCGTAAAACATATGTGTATGGTCGTAAAATCATACGTTACGGCCGTAGGGTTATCCTTTAAGGTAGTATGACCAAGCATACTATCGTATGACCCAAAGGTACGACCATAAAAATCTCTCTACATGTTTCCTTGCCAAAAGCTGAGAATCCTCTGTGACAGCTGTATGACCATGGTTACGGCTGCATTATCCTATTTTATGGTTGTAAAATGTAAAAGTACGGCCATAATTTACTCTCTGAAAATTCTACTTCCTTGGCTCTACTTTTTACAGCCATATGAACTCGAATACGATTGCAATCCTTCAGTTACAGCCATAAGAATATTGTATATTGCCATAAATGTACCTTGGTTCTTCATTCTTGATCCCCCTCTTCTGTAATGCTTAAATAGATGATATCTTTCATTTCATGAGCTCCCAATGGATGACCCAAGCTTCGAGACGACTCCATAGAGGGATTTTGACATACTTCATGAACGAACGTCATCATTGCTCGCCCTACTTTCTTTGCTCAGCTTCGTATAAGTGCCCTAATTGATACATTGAGTGTCTCATTCGTCGTGGAGCTATCGGGATTCATATCACTTTATGACTAGAACGAGAGACTTGATTACGTTACTGAGATTGAAAACATATCAAACATTCAATCAGGCTTTCAGTTTTGCCATAGTACAACATGCAAGCGTTCACACAGGCATGTATCTTCTTAACTCCTTGGCCCAGACCTAATAACATTTTCTTTGTCTTGTAAAACGTATCCTTTAGGTGATGAGCCTCTAGAAGCATATATTTTACAATAGACATTAGACAGCCGAAACAAGATGTCCGTATATTAAATTTTGACTTGCAATTTAATAGTTGCAACATTTCTGAAAGTTTTGTATGCTTAGCGCATCCAAGCCATATGTTGATCTGCTTCTAATAATTTATAGAATGATTTAGCTTGATGATTGGGGGCATGCTCCTCACTTTCACACATCTTCATATTGAAGAATGCATTAGATAGTTTTGGCCTTATAGCATGCATTGCCGTTGCTTGCGGGGTACAATCTGCTGTCTGTAGTGCATTTAAGGATTCACCTAAATCAATTTCTTCTCCATGTGCATCCCACCGATTATATCCGATCGTAAAACCTTTTGTATAACAGTGACATTGCATAGTATCTCGATCAAGGGATAGTCTGTTGCCACAATCAATACACAGGCATCTAATTTTTTCCCCATTGAGAAAATGCAAAATCTTAAAACTTTTCAACCCCTTGCAGAAATTAGCCTAAAAGAAGTCCATTGCTGTGTTAGCAGTATATTATCCAACTGCGATCAGAAGACATACCACCAAAAAAAGGAACAAAATAAATAAATAAACTTGAATAAAGAACCCCTAAGGAGGCAACAAAGTTATTTGCCTTACAAAATAAAAGATAGTGGAAAAAATTGAGGCATCAGGAAATTACAAGATAAACGTATGATAAAAACAAAGCATCATTTTCTACATAGTATATATGTTCCAATTTTCCAATTTTGCACGTCTTTGGTTCTTTGTCACTGTTTTCCAAGAGTAGTATGCCATTTAACCATGGTGGATCCAACCGCAGGACTTATATTAATGGAGTTCAAGAAGAATGATTAATTAAGTTCAAGAATGGTATACTTCCTATCCTATTATCTGTTCATATGTACAGCGAATAAGTTATAGAACTATTAAAAAAACATAGATCTCCTAGCTGATAGATCTCCAAGCTAATACCTTTTTAAAAGTCAGCATATGATAAGATCAATAACATGTTCTCAAAGACCTTTTTATGTAGGAAGCAGCTATAGAAGATCAAAAGCCTAAGAATCTACTGCAATTGTAATGTTTTGTGGAATCGGAGACAATGCACCCGCAGGAGTTCTGAAGTATATGTAAGAATATAATGAAGAACAAACCAAATAAAAGTTCAACAAGGAATTTAATTTGAAACATGAGCTAATTAGTGAGAAGCCACAGAGATAGGAGATGCATGGGGACAAAAAAGACAACATCACTGAATACCATGATTGCTTTCCTTAACTGTTATACTTAAGAACGCTGGAAAGAATTGTAATGTCCAGAAACCATCCGTATATACTTTGTAAAGCCAAGTATGTTATTGCTATAGTAACACAAATACACATGTAACACCCAAAATCCAGAAACCTAGATCTAGAAGTATTAATCTTTACTTTACTTCAAAATGCAGAAAAGATAAATTAACTTAAAATTTTTATAGGATAAAAGAAAAATTATTTTGTAAGTTAATTTATGTTTTCCACATTTTGAAGTGAAGTAAAGTAAAGGTTGATACTTCTACGTCTGGGATGTTACAACACAATTCAAATTTTGTAAAATTATTGCACCTACCAATGGCCGAGGTACGTTGAAGAACCTGAAAAATATAAAAGCTTTCTTACTCTTATTTTGTCCACACTCTCTCAAAAAAAATCATGTGTTCTCTATGCTAATGCATGTGTATTTAACATAAATAGTTTGATTCAACCAAGTCAAAAGAAAGTTTCGAAGGTTTCCATGCTATAATTAAACACCATAGTACTAACATATGCTGGGAATTCGGCATATAATTTAACACTGCAGTACTGGCTTATGCTGGGGCTTCACAAAATTAGGTAATGGTTTGAACTTTCACTCCTACAAGAATATCAATAAACAATGAGTTAAAAGAGAGAGTTTATTGATTTATAAGAGAGAGAAATGCAAGCTAATTGGTAGGTGTATGCGACTAATTAACACCATCGACATACACCCAAATGTTGCATGACTAGTTAATCAAGGTGGGCCTTACTTGAACTAAGTATCCAAATTATAGTTTGAATCACTTAAAATTCCACCGCTAGCCAACTCATGAATTGGAAAACTAATGGCGTAATCCTACATAAATGAGAAGTTTCGTGTATTAGTCAGATCGTTGAAATCACTACAAATAATTGTTCAAAAGTGTGTAAAATAATCAAGGAATATGTGACGCCCTGAGTTAAGGAAACACGACAAGTTACTTACATTTATCACTTCAAATAAGAAAGGAGAATTAAATCTCATTGGATTTAAAAAAAAAAAAAGTAAACTAAGGGTAAGTACGAAAACTGTAGCATTGGCGTTCAAAATCCGATGGTTGTGCAACGGAAAATTATTCGAATAGGTAAATATGACGGTCTTCAATGCTTGAAATGTAGCCTTCATATTATGGTAGAGCATTCAAATCAAGTTTTGGGCGCATCGATTTCTTCATCTCACAATAACTTATATTTCTGAAGTCTGTTTCATCGTTTGGAATGAAAGAACTTGATTCGTCATTCCATTTGTTGCTCTTCTTTCAAGTGAAGTACTTCACTGCATGGAAATAAGGATGGAATCAGCAGTAACATTTATGCAAATAAGTTTAAAAATAAAATATCATGTAAATCTGATGGTTCTTAAAATAGTAGATTGTTAAAGATATTGTTCTCCAAAGTTACACTGAACAATTTTTGGCATAATCTGCAATAAACTTGGCACCCAGGGTTTGTGGCAAAATCCTCAACATCTGTACAAATTTTACGAGGTCATCTGCAAATTTATGACACCACACTTTTAGTAACTTTATCGCTTATTAAAAGGCAATTATATCCACACGACAAATTTTATTATACAAGCTGCAATTATTTTAAACTCCATTAGAACCCCAAATAAAATGATATAAACAGAAATTTTTTAATATTTTAATATTAACTTTTTTTACTTACACCATAGCTCTCCCTTAAGGCTTAATTTCATCTCTTTTTACTACCTTGGAGTCTTCAAATCCGCATGAGTCTTCAACCTCTACCCTACCATTGATTTATTCGACAGCCTGCCTCCCTTGCATTTTTTCCCCTTGATTGAATTATTTTTTCTTGTTTAATTCAAAGAACCATATATGAATATATCCAAACACATAGAAGGACAAGGCAATATATAAATGTAAAATAAAAATATATAGGTATAAAATATATCTATATTCTACAAAGAAGGCAGTAATTATTTTCCTTTTGTAACTTAATGATTTGATCTAAAATAGAACATATCAATCAGGTTCAAGACAATCTAAAACATCAAATTAGAAATAATCGTAATTTAAATGACTTCATTTTTAAAACTAATTTGGCATTCAAATATATTCTACAAAATCTTCTTAATCAATTCAAATTATTCGGATCTCATAAAATTTCCTCACCTATATCTTCATTTCTCTTCTACTTAACAAAATCTGTAACACCCCAAATCCAGAAACTTTATTATTATTAACTTAGACCTAGACGTGTCACCCTTTATTTCACTTTAAAATGCCGAAAATAAAAAAATTAACTTACGAAATATTATTATTATTATTATTATTATTATTATTATTATTATTTTTGCAAAGCCCTATAAAGATACCCTGTAACTGGACATAACCAACATGTTAAAAAACTGAGCATCCTCACACAAGCTTCAAGAATGTAATTAAATTAAATTCTCCAAGACCCCTTAGAAAGATACGAATAAATCAGAAACACCAATCCCATGTCTAGACTCAAATAACTTCCACCCTATCCATTAGTCCAAAATAACAAAAACCATTAGATCACGGGAAATAATTAAAAGAATGAAACAAATGACTAATAAGTATCTATCCTAAGCGACGATAAGTTCTTTCACTTCAAAATTGAAAAACTAGCAAAAGGGCACCGTCTCAATCTGCCTCCAAGCACTTTCCTCATTCATCTAGCTCTCGTTACCTATAATGAATGGAAAAACAATCTTGTGTGAGCTAAACCTCAGTAAGTATATCCCATGCATGTGATGCATGCTTATGCAGTGCAAGGTTTAAGTTAAATTTTACAATATGTATCCCGTTTTAACTTTTCAAACATTTTTTAGGCATTTAAATGAGTATCTTTCTTTCCATCGTGAGCTCAATTGATGTATCACCTAGTCAATCAGATGTAGTGGGCGATTCTTATTTGGAACCAGATAAATTACTTTCGACTTCCAACTTAACTTTCAGTTTCAGTTTAACATTAACTTTCCATTGGGTACGCCTAGCCCCCGCGCCCCACTTCCAACTCACACCTTTCATGACATAGATGTACACCCATTTTCTTCAAAAATTTGAGATACATACTTTTAAAAAGAGAGTATTTTCCACACTTTAACATCAAATACTTAGCTATCGAAAAATCATTAACTAGAACGACTCATGAATGCCCTGACATGTCAATCATGCATGTTCCAACGTAAAACCGGATATGTTATACATACAAGTAGTAATGGAAGTATTTAACTCAAATAGTTGCACGTAGAACACTAAACCTATTAATCACACCTTAAACAATCAACTTCAGTCGAACTTCAAAAGGGAAGTTTACTTACCTGGAGTCTTTACTAAGTTACTTTGAGAAGAAAGTGAAGGTGCCTTTCGCCACTCACGGGATCAACATGCCAAAGATCCTAATTGATAAAATTAAGTTTAACCTCATTAACTTCGAGTGAGTCACAACTTGTATGCAAATTAACCCCCTCGATCTCGGCAAGAATGGGAATAACTCCAAAATGAAAGCGCAGAATCATGCAATTCCAATTTTCTAGGAGTAGCGACCCGAAACTTTTATCTTATTTTATGAGAAAATTTTAATTAACGTGTCGCTAAACCGTTACTCAAATTTACCTTTAAAAAAATCGTATACCTGTTTACATAAATAATATATATATATATATATATATATATATCCATATTAAACTGTAACTTATATCAAATAATAACCCTTTTATTTAAAAATATACATATTTTGTTTAATTCCCTCCTTATTAATCATCTTCTATCACTTGTTGATTTATTTTCCAATATTTTCTTGGGAGTCAAGACAACGTCTTCAAGCAAACAACTAGAATTTTTCCAGGAAATCAAATCCTTCATGACTATGAACCCATGAGGGACAAGGAGCCTATTAACACTCAACCAACTCTTTTCTTCCCCCTACCTTATAAACCCGTATGACTGCACAGTGCCCTCACCAACTACAATACTCGGCTCTTCCCATATTTGCAGCCACTCACGATGACAAAAGAAAACTCATGGACACAGGTAGAAGCTCATAGCATGGTAATTTCTCAGCTTATACATGTCAACCCATCCCTTTCCTTACACTATTATCGATTACAGCAGAGAGAATTACAGCAAGCTATTGAAACAAATCCAAACCCGAGTTGAGAACTCGGCTCGTGAACTAATAGTTACCACCACCGCCATTAACCTCTAACGCCACCAGCAGTCTCGACTCACGCACCTAATTCACAGGCACACGGATATGGATAAAAACATAACAACTCATGCACACACGCACACATGTATGTATATATATATACCGATGCATATAGATATATATATAGTATATACACCCACAGATTAGCCATTAGATCCCAATAATCAGTTGATAGAAGAAGGACTTGAGGGAGGAATCGGATTTTGGGAATCGATCTGAACACGCGAACTCTTCCTCTATTGCCAAAATCCCCCAATTCAATCGAGGAAGCCTCCGTTCACCCTACAAAACGCCCACCACCACAACCGCCGCCTACTGGCGCCGCCATAGTCTGAGAGTGGTATAAATTGGTTCCCAGTCCTGATTTCTTGTAAAAACCAACCCCCAAATCCTAAGTTTTCTCTTTTATAGAAGTCAGTCCCTATTTTTTATTTTACTTTTACAAACAGTCACGAAAGCCCAAGTTTCCGCCAGTTAAGATACGTCCCCTAATTTATTTCATTTTTATCCGACATCATTTAGTTTTATTCTTATTACACATTATTTACTTAATTTTATTTTAATGGTAAGTTTATCTTATTTAGTTTAATCCTATTAAATTATATTATGTTTTGTTTTACTTAATTTATTATAATGCTAAATTTATTTAATTTAACTCTATTTAGGTTACTATGAGGACTATTTAAGTTTATTTAACTTAACTTTAATTAAATTAAAATCCTTATTTTCTTTTATTTAAGTTACTTACTTATTTTATGTAAAGTTAAAAATATTTTCAACACTAGTCAAGCCCAAATATACTCATTTATTTTATAAACTTAACATCTAGCATTAATTTAATCAATTTCCTTTAATTGTAGATGACGCGCGGGATTTAGAGAATTAAAAACCACCCCCATGCTACGCTCAAACTCAAAAAAATTAGGTAGGTCCCTAAATTAAAGCTCTATTTTTCCTATCTGCGCACTTGTTATGATAACTGCTCGTGTAGTGTGCATTGTCTGTGCTATTTTTAAGAATAATGAATGAAATGGAGCTTTCGAGCGCAATAATGCTATGTAGCCTTCGGGCACACGAATGTCATGAAGCCTACGGGCACAAGAATGTTAAATAGTTACATGCACGTTTAATGTTCGGCCGGACACAAGTAATTCATAAGTTGCATACATGTACCTACCGTGTTATTACAGTTTGACTAACGTGCGCCGTGGACCTACTGAGTAATTCATTACTTACCTTTTTCCTATTCTTAACGAATTTTATAAATTAAGAGGCGGCAGAGGAGCAAGTGATAGTGGCAATCAACCAAAGAAGTCAATTGGTTGCATTTCTTGTTTTATTTAATTTAGGGAATGACTAGATATTGTTTTTAAATTTCTAGGTTATATCTTTATTTTGCAATATTATTATTATCATTACTTTTTCCCATTCAAAGAACAGTGTTCGTTAGGATTTTGTTACCAATAGCTATTGGTCTGAGAAAATATGAACATTTGTTTTAAAAATCTTTACTTTCCGCATTGCGTAAGCTCACGACATCTAGAAGCAAGTTTAGCGGCTTGAATCTAAGTAGATTTGGGGCGTTACACTAGGATAACAAACTCATTGAATAATGTCTTTCATTAAAATCACATCTAAAATCCAATTATAGAAGCCAAAACAAGTTTTCAACTCTAAGTACAGAAACTATGGAAAATACCCTGCTATGGCAGTATGCGTTTGGCAAATTATTTAAAATCGTAAAAGACATCATAAAATTCTAAAATTTGTACAGAAAGTAGGAAACTCGTACATATTCGTCATATTTAAAAATCGCTGCATATAAATCATGTTTAGGGCATCAAAGCTATTTTTAACCAGACAATACCCTGTTCTCGAGTGGAATCTACTACCATGTTCTCGGGTAGAATCTACCCAGTCTCACAAAAAGTATCATAAGATAGTCTACGAGATTCTATATGATGTCAAACCAATTATAAATGATAGTTAACTTATGGGGGATCATTTTCCAATTTGAATCACCTAGAAATTCCATTTATACTAAAAGATACGGCCTTTCAAAGTTGAGAGCATAAGCTGGAAAAAGTCGCAGGTGCAAAACACATTGGTTTTTCTTTCAAGCAATTCATCAAACAATATGAGGGCTTGGTGGATATTAAGTAGTCTTAATCTCATCCCATATCAAGAACTCATGCCCAACTCAAAGTATCAAGTAAATTACTATTCCCCAACCACCAAAGTCTCAATTAATCCATAAAACTTCAATTATTTATCCGGCACCAACCTATATTAGGATAGAAAAAGATAAGAGTAGAGAGAGATTACCTTATTAGAACCAAATAGAGGTCACCACAAGAGAGGAAGAAAAGAGAGAGCCGATGGTGAGAGGAAGAGAGGAAACGTGAGTTGTAGAAGTGAGATTTGGTTGGTTTTAATTGGTGAATCCAACTTGGGCTTGTTCTCCATGTTTTTTTTTTGTGTCCAAGACAATTTAGGTTGGGTTAATAGTAGTAAATATAATATTGGGCTTTAGGATTTTGGGTCCAAAAATAGGCTATTATAAATTAGCCCCAAAGTTAAAATACACAATTCTAGCTTGTTATTATTATTTTATTAGGTTAAATCATGAGTAAATAGTAAAACATTTAAATTGCAAATAATTTAAACACAAACGTAATAATATAACATTTAAACTCATTTTCATTAAATCAAATATTCTAAGTAGCACGTTGAACATGATGGCGTTCGAGTCCCTCCACTACAAAGTAAAACTCAATAGAAATCCATCATAATTATCAATAATAATTATCAATTACAATTAACTATATTAAATTGAGTAAATAACTTACGAATAAAACTCGTAATTATAATGGAAATAATATGCGGCATTACAAAATCCCCGCAAAACACATCACAAATATAACTTCTCCTTATCTCCTTTCCATGCTATTGTTTGATATCCAATAGCGTACTTTAACTTGCTCTCTGTACTTGGGTTCCACCTACAAGTAATGCATATTTTATTCATGTTTGGTGGGTTCACTATTTATTTTAAAATTTTGGCCATTAGAACATCTTCTCTTATATATTTTAAATGCTCAATTGCGAGTAGGTGCTATCAAACATATTAATTGCGTGATTTAGCTCCCCAAACTGTAAATTTTTTGAGATTATTCAGTGTAAGCAACATGAGTTAATCATTATTTTATTTCTGAAAATATTTGTTAGCCCGTACTGTCGATACATATTGCTCATTAAATAAAACTTTTGTCATAAAAAATTCCATTTCTCGTCGAAGTAAGAAAACATAGGCCGCATTTTTTTCACGCGAATAACATATCCTTTTGTATGAATCAGTTAGCCGGTCTGAGAGGACCCTAATACAAAAGGCATTAACAAAAAAAAAATTATATGAAAACTTTCTTCCTATCTATTTTTCCTGTTTTACATTACCACAAATGAAATTTAGCCAACGTTAAGAAAATTGGCCATAACTTCTACAAATGCCCTAATAATTAGTTCAATTGCCATGATTTCCATCCATTTTTGGAGCTTCATACTTCTTGTTGGGACACAACAAAATGAATTGCATTATTATTCGGCTTTCATTTTTTTTTTTTGGCATCTTTTCCCAAGCACTCTCTTGAACTTCCTTCTCTAACTTCGATGATTCCTTCTTCCTAAATCTTTTCTTTTGTTTCGACCACTTTTTCCTTTCTTCTTGAACTTAGCTTCTTTATCCACTCCTGAAATTGCTACATCATTAATCTCAGAGCTAGTCTCTCCTTCAATCTTTCCTTCACTGTTGAACATTAGCTTAAGCGTCCTTTCTTTTAATAATTTTGCAAAACGGGCATGTCTAAACATTGGCTACATATACAATTATGAATGTTAAATAGTAAAATGCCTTGTTGTTTCCTCTGTTTATTCACATTTGGTGCAATTTGGAACTATACAGCCTATGCGTTTATCCTAATATTCTGAAATAATATGTATGGACTTTCTTTCTATGGTTTTGATGTATGTAATTTATTAGTTGAAACACATCTTTATTGTTCAAAATAGAAGAATGCCCTAATGAACACTTACAAGGCATTTGTTTTTGTCTTGCATCAGTAGTATAACATATAGACCTTTTTTTTAAAGCCCAAATAAGTGGTATTTAGAATTAATATAACACATATATCAAATTGGTTACTACAATTAAAGAAAAAGGGGAAATGCATATAATTTTAACATATACTTGATTTGCATCTCTTTGATTTTATGTCACTAGCTTCAACGCCGGAATGATTTTCAAAATATAAGTTCACACTTGAAATTCAGGCTGAAACATGATGATTTTTCATCATGCTTTTTAAAGGAAAGTCACCTCAACTTTACTCAATATATTGACTTTAATAGAGCAACACACTAGTTTTGTATTTGCATGCAAGATGCGCAGAAGAGAAGGGGCAGATGTGAAAGTTATGAAGAATGTCATGTGGACGACCACAAGATGATTTTCTTGGTGACCTAAATGATGATGCATCGTCGTGAGTTCTACGCTCCCAGAACTCCACGTCATCATGTCGTACTCAACTTTTCGAAATAATTTGAGCTGTAAAACAACAGAATAAATAAAACTTAAACTTTATTTTGTAAATAATTAAGTCAGCCTTGCCATACTTCTGAGTATTTCAAAACCAAAATTTTCAACAATAGGCAAATAAAAATTTATTAAAACTCTTCAAACCTACCGTTGTCCCCTTATTCTGCAAAATAGATTATTGAATGGAAAATATAAGTATAAAAATACACATTAGACCTACTGCGCATAAATATCAGTGCACACTTAATTCAAGCTGCATGTAAACATTAAACTTCGCAAATTAAGAACAAGATGATCATAGGTTTGTTTTCTTTTTCATAATGCATGTCACCATAATCCTTTAAAGCACGTCGATCTTTAGTAGGTAAGAAGACCACCTTCGTCATTTAATGTTACCTTCAAATAATTGTAACACCGAGACATACATGCAAATTTTAAAAAAGATTTTTAGAATGGAGCCTATGTACCTTCGTTCTTGAGTTCGAGCTTAAACTGGGGAAGTGCTCAAGTCCTCAAGTTTCGCGTGTCATCTATAGTTATGTAAACTATTACAATTAGTCTTAATATTAAAGTTTATAAATTAGATATAAAACTTTTAGGGACTAAAAATCAATAATTTTCAAAACCATTGCGCTGAAAAGGACCTTTTAATAGTTTTGTATTGTTTGATCAGAAGATACAACAACGGAGAATGAAGTACGAGCTGAGATGGCCCTGAACTTGGAAGCATCACCCACTATGACTTATAGGAGCAACTGGATTTACGTGCCTTTGGGTGAAGTTCCCAAACAGTTCTTGCCATCTATTGAATCTCCCCCAATTCTAGAGTTGAAACCTCTTCCCATTCATCTTAGAGATACGCATTTTTGTGAGGATTCATCAACTTTGCCAGTGATTATCTCTAATCAATTGACAGAGTTAGAGGAAGAAAAATTGCTTCGAGTTTTGAGAACACACAAGACTGCACTAGCATGGACAATTGCTGACATAAAAGGGATTAGCCCCTCGATATGTATGCACAAGATCTTGCTAGAAGAGGGTTCCAAAACATCTATTGAGGGTCAACGAAGATTGAACCCTACACTGAAGGAAGTGGTAAGAGCTGAAATTGTCAGACTCTTACGAACAGGGATCATTTACCCTATATCTGATAGTGCATGGATAAGTCCTGTTCATGTGGTACCAAAGAAATGAGGGATAACAGTGGTGAAAAATGAAAACAACGAGCTAATCTCAACCAGTCCAGTCACTGGTTGGAGGGTTTGGATCGATTACAGGAAGCTCAACAACGCAACAAGGAAAGAACATTTCCCTCTCCCATTCATTGATCAAATGTTGGAATGATTAGCAGGGTATTCACACTACTATTTCCTTGATGGATATTCGGGATACAATCAAATTCCTATTGAACCTACTGATCAAGAGAAGACAACATTCACATGTCTGTATAGCACGTTTGCTTACAGGAGAATGCCATTTGGGTTGTGTAATGCATCGGCAACATTTCAACGATGCATGATGGCAATATTCTCAGATATGGTGGAGCGGTTTATAGAGGTATTCATGGATGACTTCTCAATTTTCAGGTCATCTTTTGACGAATGTCTCCATCATTTGAGTTTAGTGTTACAACGATGTGAAGAGACAAACCTCGTACTCAACTGGGAGAAATGCCACTTCATGGTAAATGAAGGGATTGTCTTGGGCCGTCGTATATCAGCAGTGAGGATTGAAGTGGATAGAGCTAAAGTGCAAGCAATTGAGAAACTACCTCCACCCACATCCGTCAAAGGCATTCATAGTTTTCTCGGCCATGCAGGATTCTATAGACGATTCATTAACGATTTTTCAGCCATCACAAAACCATTGTGCAAGCTTTTGGAGAAGGATGTGCCATTTCATTTCTCAGAAGAATGTCTTGTGGCTTTTAACACTCTAAAGGACAAGCTAATCACTGCACCTCTCATCATCGCACCGGATTGGAACTTGCCTTCGAAATTATGTGCGATGCCAGTGATTATGCTGTGGGGGCAACTCTAGGGCAAAGGAAAGAAAAAGTTTTCAGAGTGATTTACTATGCAAGCAAAAGTCTCAACACAGCTACTGGCAGTTGTATATGCTTTTGACAAATTCCGAGTATACGTCATTGGGTGGAAAATTGTGGTTTACACAGATCATTCTGCTTTAAAGTACTTGTTTGGGAAGAAAGATGCCAAGCCGAGGCTCATTCGATGGGTATTGCTTCTACAAGAATTCGACATTGAAATTCAGGATAGAAAGGGAACAGAAAATCAAGTGGCAGATCATTTGTCAAGACTTCAGCAGGATATGGAGCCCACAGATGGTGAAATTAATGAGAACTTTCCCGACGAGCAATTGTTTCTAGTTGAAAACACTCCTTGGTTTGCCGATTATGTCAACTAGCTAGTTGGTGGCGTCATTCTACCTGAATTTCCTATAACCAGAAGAAAAAGTTCTTCCACGACCTTCGTCACTACTAATGGGAAGAACCATTTTTGTACAGGAGAGGATCTGATCAGATTATTAGACGATGTGTGCCTGACGATGAAATGAGATTTATTCTTGAACGTGTGCATTTATCTCCTTATGGTAGCCATCTAGGACCCACCAAAACAGCTGCTAAAGTGCTACAAAGCGGATTCTACTGGCCCACCTTATTCAAAGACGCATTTTCATTTGTGAAAGTGTGTGACCGTTGCCAACGCACTGGGAACATTTCTTCATGGCACGAGATATTTGATATTTGGGGCATTGATTTCATGGGGCCATTCCCATCTTCCTACAACAACCAATACATCTTGGTGGCAGTTGATTATGTGTCAAAATGGGTTGAAGCTCGTGCTTCACCAACTAATGATGCCAAGGTGGTGGTGGAGTTTGTTAGGAAGAACATTTTCACGAGATTTGGAGCACCTCGTACTATAATCACTGATGGTGGTACACACTTCAACAATAGACTTTTCAAGTCTATCTTGGCTAAGTATGGAGCTCACCATCGAATGGCCACACCTTCTCATCCACAAACAAGTGGACAAGTGGAGATATCAAATCGACAGTTGAAAAGGATTTTGGAAACCACTGTTAACTCGTCTCGCACTGATTGGTCAAAGAAATTGGATGATGCACTTTGGGCATACCTACTGCCTTCAAAACACCTATTGGTATGTCGCCTTTCCAATTAGTGTTTGGGAAATCATTTCACTTACCTGTTGAATTATAACACAAGGCATACTGCGCGATGAAACAATTGAACATGGACATGAAAGCCGCAGGAGAAAAGAGATGTTTGCAACTCAATGAATTGGATGAGTTTCGGTTAGGTACATATGAAACTTCGACAATCTACAAAGGGCGTACTAAGAAATGGCATGATCGACACATCTAACAATGAGAATTTAAGGTAGGCGACCAAGTTTTACTCTATAATTCTCATTTAAAGCGATTCCCAAGAAAGCTTCGGTCAATTTGGTCAGGGCCATTCACGATTTCACAAGTGGCTACATATGGAGCTATCGAGCTCTCTCGCCCGACCAAAGAGACCTTCAAAGTTAATGGTCAACGACTAAAGCACTACTTTGAGACCGATTTCTCAAAAGAAAAGTCGGTTCTGAAGCTGCAGTGATTCTTTTAGTCAGGCTCGTGACTATAAACAAGCGCTTTTTGGGAGGCAACCCAATCTTCTTTCCCTTAATCTCTTTCATTTGATATATTTTGTGTGTGCTTTATTTTATTTTTATCTTATTTTTATTTTATTTAAGTGTGATTATAAAAATTTATTTAAATTTAGTGTTTTTTTTAAATTGTGTTCTATTCTTGCATTTTACTTTTATTTAATCTATGTATTCTTTTTAGTGCAGTTCTATTGATGGAAATGTGAGATATTTCAGGTGGTACCGATGCTAATCATTACTGACTGTAGAGGACCGCTGTAAAAAAAAACAACGGGTAGTAGTGGGACAGTCAGGCAGACGCATTTTCTCGACGACTCGATCGACCTACTTTTCCCTCGGATACCGCGGACAGCTCACCCACCTTGTCTGGTTTGTGGTTGCAACAGTAGTCATATAGGATCCTTAAAGCAGCCGAGGTGAATCATTTCTCCACACCACACTCAACCTTAACCGGCTTTTCTCTCTCGTTATTTACTCGATCACCATTTCTTTAGGTAAATTTCTTCTTTTCTCCGATTCTTTCACCGGTTATGAAAGCATGTTTGTATATATATCTTCTTCTTGTGATTGTTGAGTGTGTAATTCAAATCTTCATACTTCTTTTCTTTTATTTCTTCAATTTCGTCCACTAAACATGGAATCTGCACTTGTACAAATGTGAAAATAATATTCATCTTTTCCTTTGAATGATTTGAAAATAATCTACCACTTTAGGATAGAGCGGTTAACAATGTTGATGCACCATGGGATGTCTGCAGATATACGTTGGTTAATTGAAGCCAAGGTTCGAATAGGGAGAGAAATTCCAACCATTTATACCAAACATTTGTCTAGTTTAGGCAAAAGCAGTTTTGCTGAGAAACAAAGAGCAAAAAGAATGAATGTTTGTTATAAGTGTGCTAGATGGACATGTGATACAGGTTGTCGTTCACTTGGATTTACGTCCAAAAATCAGGAAGATAAGATAACTTTCATTAAGGATGGCTTGAGTAAGGAGTCGCTAGATGATATCCTATAGACTCTTGAGACGCCTCCTTCTGGAATTGTGCAACATGAACTTCTCGTTTTATGGACTCAAGTCACGAATTAACGAGAACGCAGTCTTGGGAATCTGACTTTAAAAGACCCTATTTGCCAATTTTTAAGAAAACTGGATGCGAAGCATATCCCCAACTCATAAAAGGTGTTGCAACCGTTTCTAGACGTAAAACCAAAGGAAGATGTGAGCCACAATCCCAACTACTTGTTTATATTGTTATTTTTGATTTGTTGTGTGTTTGTTTCAGTTATTAGCTTTCTTCGGCGAAGTTGAGTTCTCATGGCAGCCACTCCCAGCATAGAAGGACTTCTCATGTACAATTGCAAACCATTGGAATCTTTTGTGGAGCAAACATGGGGGCAAAGTCGAGTACATCGCCGCCGCAATGATGTGGGAAGAAAACGCGATCTTAAAATCAACGCTCATCTATAGAGGAGGACTCATGGATCGCTAGGATGTGCTATTACAGTTGCTCGAGTGCGAGGATCCAGAATTATAGGAGTCACCCTCGACCCTTTATCACAGATCTACGGAGTCACAGTCGGCACTGAGGTAAAAGTTAAATCACTGTATGAATGCCTATCACTCATGATATCATACTCTAATGCATTCATTGCACTTTTCGGAGGTTTCGAAACATTGGAACAAATTTTTAACGTTATCTCTTGGTACCAGTTGAACTTGCATAATAAACCCATTGGTCTGTTAAATGTGAACAATTTTTTCGATGGTTTATTAGCTTTTCTAGATTTTGCAACTGCTAAACAGCTAATTTCTCCCATTTCAAGAAACATAATTTTAATTTCATATTCCATTGAGGAATTATTGGAGAAATTTCATGCTTATGTACCACAACTTGATCCATCGCAACCTCAAATCGACTAGAGACAAACCTCCAACAAGCGCAAACGAGACCCAAATGAAATAGATTTAGAGTTGAGGTTATAAATGTGGAATGTTATCCTTTGATTTTTAGCAGCATCTATGTGTGATTATGTTTAGCTTTATTTTTCAGGATTTTTGTATGAACCCAGTTTGTGCCACACTCAAGTAATATCTCTCCTTCTCTTTATTGAACATTGAGGATAATGTCAGTTTCAATTTGGGGGTGGGATTTTGTGCTGTTTTGCGCTGTTTTGTGCTGTTAAAAAATCATTTGATAATTTTAATTTTTGGAGATGGCAGAGTAAAGAGTAATAGACTCTTGAGACGCATCTTATTTTTGTTTGTTTTACATTTTAGACTGTTTGTGTTCTTTTGCTTTAGAGAAAACAGTTGTTGATTGCATGGTTTCTCGTTTAGTCTAGTCATTTTGTACCTTTGATTTGTAGAATTAGTCGTAATTCTCAAGTGTGGGGGTTACTTTTGATTTTGCTGTGTATAATTGGTGTGTTGGTCTGCATGCTTGTTCTTTATAGATTATTTATTACATGTCTAGTATTGTGAGTATGTGTGTTAGTCCTGTTAAATTTATGTGTGATTGTTTTGTGCAAAGTTTTTCAAAATTTTTGCTTCTAGAGTTGAAATTGTCTTTAACTCACAAAGTATACTACGCGAACTCATTTGATGATTGCTTGTCCATTGGAGGTCATGACTCATTGTTGTTGGATTTAAAAGCTTGTTAGTTAGAGTGAAAAAGTGTGCTCAAATTCATTCACCTACTTTCATTTTGAATCACTTTACCATTGTGAGATGAGTGGTGAATTAGCCGGTAGAGGATGAGTTAAGTATCGTGATGAGTTTGCGTATGTTGATTTGCGTGGAGTGTCTTTGATTAGCAAGTAGAAACAAGATAATGACCGTTTGCTAGAAATCCAATCCATGTATTTAAAAAAAAATCAATCAAACTATATTCATTTTATTGTGCTTCCATTCTCTTGCCTCATTGACTCGGGTGAATAAGTTCTTAAGGGTATCTCAATACCTGGTGCCTTGAGTGACGAGCTTGGGAGTCGCCGACCTAAAGCCTAATACATGGGTCATTGAGAAAGCATGATTGTTTGGAGCATTGCATTGCACGTTTACATTTTAATAGTAAAACAAGGGTGAGAAATAAAAGTGGCATCATGGATTTGGAACTCTGGTTGGTTTGAATTACTTTGGAGTAACTTGTTCGTTGGAGCACTCAAATTTAGGGAGAGACATCACATTGCTGCACTTTTGATTCTACCGGTAAAATTTGAATAAATAGTAAAAAAAAAAGGAAAGAGAAAAGACAAGAGTGATTGAGAACAACCTTTGGGATGATCACTTATGGATTGAGAGAAGACACATTAGGTGTGACCACGAGAGGGTAAGGATATATTTGACCGTTGAGGGTTGGGTTGCTCACCACACAACTTTTGGATCTAAACGGGGATGGGAAATGAAGGTTACCAAAGGACGAGCCCAAAAATTTTC
The DNA here is from genome assembly GCA_018223645.1 of Jasminum sambac. Classification (NCBI taxonomy): domain Eukaryota; kingdom Viridiplantae; phylum Streptophyta; class Magnoliopsida; order Lamiales; family Oleaceae; genus Jasminum; species Jasminum sambac. The sequence goes on from CP073644.1 coordinate 16,150,968, forward strand.
TGTGTAGTATGAGCTGTGAGTTGATTACAGTTTACTACTTGTTTTTATATGTTAAGTTGTTTTGAGTCTTATTATGTTTGATGGCGTGCTTATTTATTTATTTAATTTTTTGCTCGCTTGTGTGTATTTTGAGTCTTTTGTTGTTCGAGGATGAACAACAGCTTAAGTGTAGGGGTATTGATAGATTGTATTTTTTATGTTTTAATTTTATAATTTCTAGTGTGTTTTTATTATATTTTCGTATATTTTTACTAGTTCTTACTTACTTATTGTATTAGGAGTTGTAAAGAGGTAAAAATGGTTAAAAAAAAAAAGATATGAAATATCACACTTATTGGAGATGATGGATCTTGTGGCAATTCTGCAAACTTTTTCCTCATAATGTTACTTCCGGGTGCCCATTTTTGTGGAGACATTGAGTGGAGCATTATTAAGGAAGATTGTGGAGACATTAAGTGGAGCATTATTAAGGAAAAAGATAAGAAACAGTGCCACTTTACTATTGGAAACCATTTATCAAAGTAATGCGGGGAGTGAAGAAACAAAATCATGGGGCATTATTAAAGAAAATGATAAAAGAATGGGAACATGATCATTGCACTTATTTTTCCTTTTTGACTTGAATTGGAAGATGCTGAACGAGGTGCATTTATAAAGAGACATGCAGAGGGGAAAAGAGGGAGGAGAGATCCTAACACATGAGATATTGGAGTGAAAGCAAAATACGTATTAGAGAGAGTTCGTAGAGATACGTAGCTTTCACGGGAGGAGGTGCAATTGGAGAATTTCAAAGAGCAAACGAAAGGAGAAAATACCGAAGGAAAAACACATCAACTCTTTGAAATCCGGTTATGGATTTCTATATTTTCTCAATTGTAGTTCGCGTATTTAAATTCATGTGTAGCTAACTTTTTATACTTGGACGAACAATGAATCCTCGTTGTGAACTCTAGTATTACGTTATTGGATTTAATAGTACGTGATTGATTTATCGTTAATTTTATATTGTTAAGCTTATAAATTTATTTTTTTGATCAATTGATAAATTATAAATTGGCTTGTGTCGGATTTGAGAAATGAAAACACAAATTAGAATAAACAACATAGAACACTAATTTAGACAAGATTTAGAGACAAACTTGTGGTTAATGCGATCTTTAGGTGAAGTTTTGACGTAACCTATTTGAATTTATTGTGTGAATGTGTTCTAGAGGGTTAATAACGAATTTATTTAGAGATAAATAAATTGGCCTAATAGAATAGATGTATTTATCATCGAGAGAGGTAAATATTTTTTTTAGTAAATTCGTTCGTTGACGAAAATAAGATCACTACTTGAATCTAATTACGTGTACTAGAGGAATCAAAGTTGGTGAAATTGTGAGTCCCAAGTCTTGTAATTCCCATCATCGTCTATTTATGTATTGCAAATATTTAATTCTTTTAATTTAGATTTTATTTAGTTTATAAACTTTTATGTTTATTGAAAATCAAAACAACCATCAAATCGTCTTTTCAAATAGAGCACAAAATTGATAATTTTGATAGTTAAATTCAGTCTCTGTGGGATCGATACTTGAACTTAAAAATCCATTTTAGTCCTTGTTCAACCCGTACATTTGCGGCAATATTTTCAACACATTCTCAAACGAACACCGAGTATTCTCATCGAAAATTATGCAGTCAGTTTTTGCTCCTCATGAACTTTATGGTGCTTATTAACCTATGTGTCAGATTGATTTTGACGAGTCAATTGTTTTACATATTTTTTCTGCGTCTGTGGAGTATGTCCATGGGAATCGATAAACCAATTAAAGATTTGAAACGCAGAGGTTTAATGACTACATAGGGTGGTTTAAATTTTTGTCCAAAAGAAGCTGTGTGGTCCAGTTAATAGGCAAAAAAGTACAAAAGAAACTTGAAAATTTTTCTTTCGGAATTAGTATGAAAGCAAGTACAAAGTTTAAACGAATAATATTTTGGACTCATGAATGCGGTTAGTAGCACTTCTGCTTTCAGAAGTACAAAAGTAGGGATTTCCGGTTTGCATATGGAAGTCGTGTTTAACATGTCTATTTCATCAACTCAATCTTCTTATAATCCATATTAATATGTTTGTTTCATCAACCCAGCAATAATCTAATCAGGTTGCACGTACTTAATTATTATTTAATATAGATTGTTCGTAAGGTCTCCTCATAAAAAAAAGTTGAAAGACGTATGTGGCCCCCGGTGTAAGAAGGATGTTGTTTTGGTTCGTGTGTCAGAAGTGGACTGTGGCCAAAAAGGATGATCCCACCAGCGTTAGATATACGTCAATGGTTCTCCAGGATGAGGAGGTATAAGTGATTGTAGAATTTATTTTCCCACATTTTTCACAATATCGTGTGTTATAAACATTTTTATTTTTGTATTCATAAAATGTTACACATTCTTCTTTAAGGTGTTCACATAAAGACAGTTGTTGATAAGGATCTCATCCCCTAGTCGAATGAGAAGATTGATGAGCATGGATATTATGTGATTCGAAATTTCCATGTTAAAGAATGTGAAAATGTTGGAGCCCACCCCTCACCCATACAAACTCTCCTTTCACGAAGATACCAGTATTAGTGAAAATTATTTTGAAAGAGTCAAAAGCTTTCCGTTGGACTTTTATAAATTCAAGTCGTTCGAATCAATAATGACAGCACCTCAGGATGATCGTGGCATTCATTTGTTCAGTTAGTTTATTTCACTCTAATTAAAAAAAAATTCTTAATCTATTTGTCTTGCATTGCCTTCAACATTAAGCTTTTGTTAGATTTCATTGAAGCTTTAGTTCTAAAAGAGAAGTCGTGGTTTTCACACTATAAACAAACCAACTCGAGCAACCTTACATTTGTTTGTGGCACTGGAAGTAAGCGAATTATTTTTTAAAATATATTTTCATTTTTATACGAATAACCATCAGAGATCCTTACAAATATTCCTATCTATAGCGACAACGAAATACCTTAGACTTTGCGCGAAAAATACGCCGACAATGAAAATCCTATAATAAACATAAAGAGACAGGTGGTCAGTGTCATAGTGCTACAGTTGTGCCATATATCCTGGCGCAAGGGTAACATTTTGCCTCCCTTTCTTAAATGTGAAAAAATTAGATTCTTAGTTTCAAGGACGTCTGATTTCCAAGTGTTATCTAATTAGATTTCTTTATTTATTTATTTATTTGTTTGTTTATTTGTTTTTTAATTGAAGAAAACAATGCTATTAGTTTGGCAACCTCTTTTAATTGTACAAAGGTGCTAATAGATAAACGCATCCCCGAGGTTGAGGATTTCCGTGCTCCGTAAGTACAATGTCCAAGTTCATTGCATTGTGTAGACCTTGAAGTTAACTTTTTTACGAAGTGTTTAATCATGTTCTCTTAATTTCTAGTTATACAGGTATGTATGGACCGACGGCCAAATGCCTTGGTACTTGTAAGCCTCTTCTAGGAGCACTGGTCGTGTGGGCCCTACGACTAAGCTTTCTTAGCTATTGGATCTTAAAGAGGCATTAAATTTTAATCATAGTCGCAAAATGATTGATTAGTCAAACCATCTACCATTTTCTTATAGTTGTTCCACTATTTGTCTGTAGTCCATTCGTTTTTCTTCTTTCGGGAAGATTAGCATTGTGATTTTAGATGACGATTGGTCCGATCCGGGCTGCATTGATTCCACTTACTATACAAAAGCTTATCAAGATGGCCACTAATTTTTGTCCGGTGAATGCAAGAAAAGAATGCCAAACCCTAAGCGACGATATCGTGTTCGGTTGAATATTGAGGATAGGGATAGCAATACCATTGTGGTGTTCTTCGATGAGTTGTGGCGGTGTATTGTTCGAAGACGGCCCAACGAAATGTAACAAAAATCGGATGAGGTGATTTTTTATTTTATTATTATTTTAGTTTATCTATTTATTATTTGTTTATTTTTTAGGTTTATAATCTTTTCTGCGATATTGTAAATGGAATTAACTGTGCTAATTTTTAGTTCTCTTTCTTCAAGGTTCCTAAGAAGATATTGGATTTCAAGGACAAGTGTTACCTTTTCAAAGTATCTGGTCATCCGAATTTCAATTATGGTATAAGAGATTTTTATATTAGGTCGTTGTGTAATGACCCGTCAGTCATACAAGAGTTTGACCAAGGCAACGGTGATAGCTCCGACTAGTAAGCTATGTTGCACAATTTTCTATGGCCTTTGTGATTAGCTTACCTTTATTCAAGTACAATTTTCTACCTGATGTTTAACCAGAAAGCGAGTCGGATGATGATCTTGAGTTAATTATCACTAACATAACTCAAGTAGGATCGAATGCAGTAACTCATTTCCACTATCGTCATGATGTTCGTTTTTGTGGATTGATTTGTTTAGACCTTAAAAATTTATTATGTATTTCCTATCTAATCATAGGGCACATTGGATTCCACACGTATGCTATGCTTTCATAATTGCAACTTATCTCATATGTAATTATCACTTGTTGAAACATGATCATTATGCACTTCTTCTTGCTGTGATCATTTATTGATTTACTATGACTTTGTAAGCTCTATCCTTCTAATGCGTTATTTTTTTATCCAATACTGTAGCCCGGAGATTGTTCTATTGATTTTGATGGAGACACGACGTTCACGCCATCCGCGAAGCGGGATCGAGATGGAGATGATGGTCCTTCAAGTTCTACTCCAGATACTCGGGGTTCTACTAACAAAAAGTCCAAAGATGTGAAAATCGAGAAGCCGTAGGTTCAACGATTTTACACATTCCAAACTTTACCTTTTGTTATTTATCATTTGATTTGGTCACGATTTAGTGTTTCTACTTTTGAAATGATATTTGTTATTATTTTCGCATTTTAATGGTTTGGTTGTTTGATTGGATATTGATTAGATTTGCTTCGTTTTGGGATATTTTAATGGTCCAATAGTATTTTGAGAGCTTGATCGTGGGCGCTTTGAAGTTCTTTTATTGGAGATAAGATTACTGATTCAAGATGGATGATTTGCCCATTGGTAGCCTACTATTAGCAATAAGATTAGTTGTTCTATTTAGATGATATGATTTCGTCATTAGTTTGTTCGAGAAAGGATTACTGTAAATTCAAGTTTTAACACTACTAAAGCCAAATTATAAAATTGCAAAAGTTTTAGGAATCATGCGTAAGATTCTTAGGGTGATGTATACGTAATAGTAAAATTGTTTACCTAATGCCTCTTTTACCGGATGTCTTCTCTCGGAATTCTGTCTCATAGTAAATGGAGAATTGCATTATAGTTTAAATTTTTTTTGGCAAACATTTTTTTCACCATTGGTGGAGAAAAAATAGAATTATTCACTCATAGCTTAAATGACATTGAAAGATTGTATTTCAATTATTAATCAAATTTTGGCAAGCAAAGCGTGGCCACATCGCACAAATCTCATTGGAGTCGACAAAGCTGCTTAATAGAAATTTTGGTTTAAGACTAACTCACAGCTCATCATTGTTCACCCTCCAAGCTTTTATGATCACATTTTAAAATGAATGTCAACTAAGTAACGTACATTTATTTGATTGAGTTACCAGGCTTGCAAAAATTTCCAATACATAATTTATTATTTACTGATATGATATTCCAATTAAACAAATAGAAAAACATGACCAACATTTGAGATAACACAAAATCTCCATCTTGCCGCGTTTCACATCCTTCCTAATCCCTAATTGCTATCCCAAATCTGTCGCAATCTCCATCTGGCCGCATGTTAGATCTAGTTGCAATCAGATCATCCATATCCCCTCAACCAAATTACTTAACATGTTTTACCGAATCTTTGATTTCATATTCTATAATAATCATCTTATCACTATGGCAACTAATCTTAGCTATCCACAAATTCCTTCTACCCCCAAACTTTTCCCATTCGCTGTATGTATATATGTGCATGTATATATATATATATATATATATATATATATCAATAGCCCGAAGCCAATAGCTTCTTGCTTGAATGTATTCATCGCTATATTCGGTTGAACATATTAAGGTCTGGTCTTTTGTTTGTTTATGTGCTTTTTCCTCAATCAGTGTATATATAATTAGGCTATATATATAGATACATAATATAGTTTTTTTTTTACAGTTGGTGCTCGAGGTTTCTGTTTATCTACACACAAGCAACTTCGACTATTCAATAGGCATCCCGAGTATTCTCATCGAAAATTATGCAGTCAGTTTTTGCTCCTCATGAACTTTATGGTGCTTATTAACCTATCTGTCAAATTGATTTTGACGAGTCAATTGTTTTAAATTTTTTTCTGTGTCTGTGGAGTATGTCGATGGGAATGGATGAACCAATTAAAGATTTGAAATGCAGAGGTTTAATGACTGTATAGGGTGCTTTAAATTTTCGTTCAAGAGAAGTTGTGTGGTCAAGTTAATAGGAAAACAAATAGAAAAGAAATTTGAAAATTTTTCTTTTTGAATCAGTATGAAAGCAAGTACAAGGTTTAAACGAATGATCTTTTGGACTCATGAATGCGGTTAGTGGCACCTCTGTTTTTAGAAGTACAAAAGTAGGGATTTCCGGTTTGCATATGGAGGTCGTGTTTAACATGTTTGTTTCACCAAAAAGGACGATCCAACTAGCGTTAGCTATACGTTAATGGTTCTCAAAGATGTGGAGGTATAAGTGATTGTAGAATTTGTTTTCTCACATTTTTCACAATAACGTGCATTATAAACATTTTTATTTTTGTATTAATAAAATGTTACACTTTCTTCTTTTCGATGTTCGCATACGGGCCATTGTAGATGAGGATCTCATCCCCCAGTTCAGCAAGAAGATTGATGACCATGGATTGTATGTGATTTGAAATTTCCATGTTAAGGAATGTGAAAACCGTTGGAGGCCACCCTCTCACCCATACAAACTCTCATTTTACGAAAGACACCAGCGTTAGTGTAAATTAATTTGCAAAGGTCGAAAGCTTTTCATTGGACCTTTACAAATTCAAGTCATCCAAATCAATAATACAAACACCTCAAGATGATTGCAAGCCTGATTTGTTTGGTTAGTTTATTTCACTCTCATTAAAAAATTTTCGGGAATCTATTTGTGTTGCATTGCCTTCAACATTAAGTTTTTCTTAGATTTCATTGCAGCTTTAGTTCTAAAAGAAAAGCCGTGGTTTTCACATTATAAACAAACCAACTTGCGCTACCTTACATTTTGTTTGCAGGACTTGCAGTAAGCGAATTATTTTTTAAAATATATTTTCATTTTGATGCAAATAACCATCAGAGATCCTTATAATTATTCCTATCTGTAGCAACAACAAAATACCTTGCACTCTATTGGAAAAATACGCCGACGATGCAAATCCTATAATAAACATAAGGAGACATGTAGTCGTTGTCATATTGCTACAGGTATGCTGTATATCCGGGTGAAAGGGTAACATTTTTCCCCCTTTCTTAAATGTGAAAAAATTACATTCTTAGTTTCAAGGACGTCTGACTTCCAAGTGTTATCTTCTTAAATTTCCTTCTTTCTTTCTTTATTTATTTATTTGTTTGTTTTTTAATTGAAGAAAACAATGCTATTGGTTTGGCAACCTCGTTTAATTCTACAAAGGTGCTAATAGATGAACACATCCTTGAGGTGGAGGATTTCCATGTTCAGTAAGTATAATGTGCAAGTTCATCGCATTGTGTAGACCTTGAAGTTAACTTTTTTACGAAGTGTTTAATCGTGTTCTCTTAATTTCTAGTTATGCCGGTATGTATGGACCTGATGGCCAAATGACTGGGTACTTCTGAGCCTCTTCTACGAGCACCGGTGGTGGGGGCCCTACGACTAAGATTTTCTTAGCTGTTGGATCTGAAAGGGATATTAAATCTTTCTTATAGTCGCAAAACTATTGATTAGTCAACGCATCCACTATTTTCTTATAGTAGTTCCACTCTTTTTCTGTAGTACAATGGTTTTCAGTTTTTCAGGAAGATTGGCCGTGTGATTCTAGACGATGGATGGTCCTCTCCGGGCTGTATTGATTCTACCTGCTATGGCAAAGGTTATCCAGATGATGACCAATTTCTGTGTGGTGAATGCAAGAAAGGAATGGAAAACCTTGAGCGATGATATCGTGTTCGGTTGAATATTGAGCATAGGGATAACGATACTATTGTGGTGCTCTTTGATGAGTTATGCCAGTGCATTGTTAGGAAGACGGCTACTGAACTGCAACAAAAATCGGATGACATAGTTTTTTATTTTATTATTATTTTAGTTTATCTTTTTTTATTTATTTATTTTTTGGATTTATTATCTTTTCTGCGATATTGTAAATGGAATCAACTATGCTAATTTTTAATTCTCTTTGTTGAAGGTTCCTAAGGAGATATTGGATTTAAAGGACAAGTGTTTCCCTTTCAAAGTATTTGGTCATTCGAATTTCAATGATGGTCTAAGAGATTTTTATATTGGGTCTTTGTGTAATGAACCATTAATCATACAAGAGTTTGAGCAAAACAACGGTGATAGTGTTAGTTATGGTGTCTACAAAGCCCAATAGTTGGACCGGGTTGAGTTGTTTTGTGGCTCAAGAAACCACAAGCCCAATAGGATTATTGTAAACCTATAAATAGCTCAATATAGCCCCATAATACACAAGTGATTATTACATAGTCTCTAAACTCTCTCTAGAATTAGCTAGCACTAAATAGGAGAGATATAATCCCACTACGAAGTTGTTCGTGATTCGGGACGAGTTTTGACGTGTGGATCAACGTTGGAGGCCGTACGATTGGGCGGTTGTCGAGACGAAACAACAAGAGAGATCTACGCCGTGAAATCCGTTCTATTGGTAATCTCTTAATCACAAATCTCATCTAAGAGACGAGAGGATCCGGTGTTTGGAAATGATTGATTTATTTCCGCTGTGCATGTTTTATAGATCAATTTCTAACAGTGGTATCAGAGCCAACTCGATCTCTTGTTGAGATTTGATTTAATTTTTTATAAAACAATTTAGTTTGATTTATTTGGGACGATGTAATTGCGTTAAAAATTAATTTTGGATCAGATCTACTAATTAATCACGCGAAGAAAAGAAAAAAAAGGGGGGGGAAGGAGGCGTTTTTGAGCTCGCCGGAAATCGGATCCGCCGCCACCGGTGGTAGCGGCGAGAGTCACCGCTGTCACGGCCTTTGCCGCCGGCTTCTGCAACGGCAAGTTCGCCGCTGCTATTGCAGCAGCCTTTGCTGCGGTGGAGATGCAGCGGCGAGTTCGCCGCTGTGAGGGGAGGGCAGCGGCGACCGTCGCCGCTGCTGCATCGGGATGAATCCGGTGGAACCTAGTTTCCACAGTGGCTGTGACCAACGAGGATGACGGGGGCCTCGTGTGCAATTTTGGAAATTGCACACCGAGCCCCCATCTCATTTAAGTGAATTCCCTTTTACAGTAAGTTTCAGAAACTTGCAAGTTAGTCCCTGGTTAAGTTTATTGTGAAAAACAAGTCCTTGGGTTGAAATTAAGATTTCTAAAATTAATAATAAATTATATTTTTCATTTTTCTTACAAATATTCAACTTTAAATATTTATTTTCAATTTAAAAATTCTTATTTGGGATAAAAGTTGAATATTTGAAATTATAATTTTAGTTTATTTTCCCTACTGTTTTTACAATATTTATTAAAGTGTGACTTTAATATAGATGACAAATAAAGTGTTATTTTGTCTAACCCACCTCCAATAATATTTAATTAATTGGATTAATTATTTATTATTACATATAATCAATTATATTAATTATTTATTTTTACATGGAATTAATTAGATTAATTCATAGAATTTTGTTTTTTCGATTGTTTAAATTGTTTAAATAATACGAGTCGTCACAGTAAATCTAGAAACTAAATTGTTTGCCAATATTGGATATTGTGGATGATTATGGACCGGACCAATGTGATTGGATGAATGTATGGTTTAAATTCTTATTGGTGTTGTAATGACCCGTACTGTACCCACTGTACCAACACGAGTCTTTTCAGCATGCTTTGTCCTCGCTCACATGCTCCCCGAGAAAACTTCCCAGGGGGTCACCCATCATAGAATTGCTCCAGGTCAAGCACGCTTAACTGTGGAGTTTCTAACGATGGGCTTTCGGAAAAGAATGTGCACCTTGTTGGTATGAGTAGTACGAATCAATCCTTTTTAACCTCTGCTAATCGGTCTGGCATTCTGGGGTATTACAATCACCCCCCGTTGGACTCGCGACGTCCTCGTCGCGATCGAACTATCTCAGGATCTGTCGCCAGGCGTTGGGATTCTAGATGTGGCTCCTACGGGTTCAAGAGGTGGCTCCCACCCTATGGTGTAGTACTTTGTCCCGCATAGCACTTAGTTCCCGATTTCCGGCTGGCGAATGCTCTGATACCATTTGTAATGACCCGTACTGTCCCCACTGTACCAACACGAGTCTTTTTAGCATGCTTTGTCCTCGCTCACATGCTCCTCGAGAAAACTTCCCAGGGGGTCACCCATCATAGAATTGCTCCAGGTCAAGCACGCTTAACTGTGGAGTTTTTAACGATGGGCTTCCGGAAAAGAATGTGCACCTTGTTGGTATGAGTAGTACGAATCAATCCTTTTTAACCTCTCCTAATCGGTCTGGCATTCTGGGGTATTACAGGTTTTGTGGGCCTGCGAGCCTGTTAATAATTTGGGGCCTACATGCCATTTAATTTTTGGTTTAATTCTAGACCTGCGAGTCCATATAATATGGCGCATGTGCCAACTGGTATTAGATACAAGTTGAAGAAGAGGATGGAGATCATTGGAGTCGCCAATCGAAGACGAAGCTTCGCTCCTTAGGATTTGACCAACCAGTTTTTCCTGGTGGCTCGGGAAAACTGGATAGATACACGTCCATAATCATCCACCAGTTTAATTATGCTTTAAATGTGTGCATGGTTGATGTATGATATTTTGCATAATGTTTGATGAGGCCGATCCCCCTTAAAATGATATTAAATTCGCGATTAAATGTTAATCATTGCCTTCCAATGCTACGGTGAAGAACATTGGATTCTCACAATCGCAGTAAGTTTGTTGAGTGACTCAAGACTACTCGATTGTAGGGAATGTTCTCATCGCTGTGAGACATGTGATGTCTCTGAACATTGGGTCGAATTTAACTAAAATTCATTTCTTGTTGAGTAACTCAAGGAAATTGGATTTTAGAGGCATATCAAGCTAATACATAAGATGTATAGGATAATAAGTTATCCGTTTGATGATCCGAGAGTCACATGGAGATGTGATTGATGAATACATCTACCCGAACTTCGGTTAGAGCTTGTTGAGTGACTCAAGGCTCTGATTGAACAACTGGGATCCTGGCCCACTGATAAATTTGAGAAATTTATTTTACCAATGTTGGGGATCATTGATTCAGTGGGAGGATAATTAACATTATAAAAGTCCATATTTTATTACCTTTAAGCATATAGTAATTACTCTATCTTTATCATTACAGTTAATTGAATCATGGCTGGTCGCATGAGTTTGAGGGGCATACTTGATGCTAACAAACTTAATGGGTCGAACTTTAATGACTGGCACCGCAATCTGAGAATTGTTCTCAAACACGAGAAAATTGCATATGTTCTTGAAGAACAGTTACCGGAAGCCCCTGCAGCAGATGCAGCGGCGGAAGTAGTGGAGGCATATAATCAACATGTGGATGATGATAACACTGCAGCATGTGTGATGCTTGCAGCGATGTCTCCCGAAAGGTAAAGCAACATGAGGACATGAATGCCCATACAATGATTGCTCATCTCAAGGAGTTGTATGATGAACGGTCCCGCAGTGAAAGATATGAGATATCGAAAAAGCTTTTCAGGGCTGTGATGGCAGAAGGATCTTCAGTAAGTGCTCACGTACTGCAGATGATTGGCTACATTGAAAAATTGGAGCAATTAGGTTTTGCCATGGACCATGAGCTAAGTGTTGACTTAGTTCTACAGTCACTCCCGGATAGCTATTCTCAATTTATCATGAATTTCAACATGAACAAAATTGAGGCGACACTCCCGGAACTGTTGAATATGTTGAAAACTGCTGAGCCCAATATCGCCAAAACCAATGTGCAAGTGTTGGCCATTGAATCCTCTAGAGGGACTAAGAGGAAAGCGAAAAGATCCTTTGTGAAAGGGTCAAAGAAGGGTAAAGCGAAGGCAAAAGTTGCCAAAACAGAGAAAACGAACAAGAACAAGTCTCAGGCCGATGCCGAGTGCTTTTATTGTAAAGGCAAAGGACATTGGAAGAGGAATTGCAAGCTCTACCTTGCTAACCTGAAGGGAAAGAAGTCTTTTGAAACTTCTGCTTCAGGTATACACTTCATTGAGTTGAACATGACTGCATCTTCAGTCTCTTGGGTATTAGATACCGGATGTGAATCTCATATTTGTATAAATATGCAGGGACTAAAGAACAGTAGACCATTGCGGAAGGGAGAAGTAAACCTACGCGTTGGAAATGGAGCAAGAGTTGCTGCTTTAGCCGTAGGAAATTACTTTTTATCGTTGCCTTCGGGCCTTATTTTAGAATTAAAAGAATGTTATTATATTCCCACTATTACCAAAAACATTATTTCTATTTCTTGTTTGGACATGAATGGTTTTATCATTGATATTAAGAATAAATGTTGTTCTATTTATCGTGATAATGTGTTTTATGGTTATGGGAACCTAGATAATGGCATCTATATTCTAAATCTCGAACATTCTATAATGAGTATAGAAAATAAGAGGCGAAAAGTTGATAATAGTATCAGCAACTCGTACCTATGGCACTGCAGGCTCGGGCACATCAACGAAAAACGCATCAACAAGTTACATAAGGATGGATACTTTGGGAAAGGGGATTATGAATCCTTCGAAAGATGCGAATCGTGCCTTTTAGGCAAGATGGCCAAATTCCCCTTTCGTGGAAAGGGAGAGAGAGCTGCAGAAAAATTGGAACTCGTACATACCGATGTATGTGGACCAATGACAACAGAAGCTCGAGGAGGTTTTTCCTACTTTATCGCATTTACAGATGACCATACTAGATATGGGTTTGTATACTTGATGAAGTTCAAGCATGAAGCACTTGAAAAGTTTAAGGAATTCAAGCAAGAAGTGGAAAAACAAACTGGAAAGAGTATTCTAACACTAAGATCTGATCGAGGTGGAGAATACCTTAAGGGCAAGTTTATGAATTACCTCAAAGAGAATGGGATTCTCTCGCAGTGGACTCCACCATATACACCACAGCACAATGGTGTATCTGAGAGGAGAAACCGCACCCTATTGGATATGGTGCGCTCAATGATGAGTCAAACAAACTTTCCAAAGTCATTCTGGGGACATGCAATTAAAACTACCTACTACACACTAAATCGTGCCCCATCTAAATCGGTTGATAAAACACCGTACGAGTTATGGACTGGTAAGAGACCAAATCTTTCATACATGAAGGCTTAGGGTTGTGAAACTTATGTGAAGCGCACAAACTCGGATAAATTGGATGTTAAGTCCGATAAATGCTACTTTGTAGGATATCCAGCAGAAACAGTTGGATATTACTTCTACAATCCCAATGACTTGAAAGTCATCGTGTCAAGACACACTGTTTTCTTGGAAAATGAGTTTATTCGAAAAGAGAACAGTGGGAGCAAAGTAGATCTTGAAGAGGTTCAAGAAACCATGGAACTCGACAACCGATTAGATAAAACAGTAGTTGAGACATCATTGGATGAAGTTGAAACTACTGAAAGGGAGATAACAGCTCCCAAGGGCACACCAGCTCCTCGTAAGTCTTGTAGGATGATATGTCCTCCTCAGAGATTAGGTCTCATGATTACTAATGAAACATTACTAATAGAGGAAGACGAGCCTACCACTTATGAAGAAGCGAAGTCAAGCGTTGACTCGAGAAAATGGCAAGAGGCCATGGAATCCGAAATGAACTCCATGTATGAGAACAAGGTGTGGAGCTTGGTGGATCTGCATAAAGGGGTGAAACCAATAGGTTGTAAATGGGTTTACAAGAAAAAGATCGACATGGATGGTAAGGTTCAAACTTATAAGGCAAGGCTAGTAGCTAAAGGCTATAATCAAAGACAAGGCGTTGACTTTGACGAGACCTTTTCACCTGTAGCCATGTCTAAATCAATTCGGATTCTACTTGCGATTGCAGCATACCACGACTATGAAATTCGGCAAATGGATGTCAAAACCGCGTTCCTAAATGGAAATCTTAGTGAGGATGTGTACATGACACAACCGAGGGGTTTTGAGTCAAGTAAGCCACATAGGGTATTCAAGCTACAAAGATCCATATATGGACTTAAGCAAGCATCTCGGAGCTGGAATCTTCGCTTTGATGAGACAATCAAAAGGTTTGATTCCATTCAAAATGAGGATGAGCCGTGTGTATACCAAAAGGGTAGTGGGAATAAGATCGTTTTCCTAATCCTCTATGTGGATGACATACTGATATTAGGAAAGATATTCCAATGTTAAAATCAGTGAAATCCTGGTTGTCCACAAATTTCTCCATGAAGGATTTGGGAGAGGCAGCATACGTACTTGGGATTATGATCTATAGAGATAGATCTAGAAGATTGCCTTGCCTATCCCAATCAATGTACATAGACAAGGTCTTAAGAAGATTTAACATGCAAGAGTCGAAGAGAGGACTCTGTCCAATAGGGCATGGGATTAATCTCTCAAAAGATATGTGTCCACAGGCACAAGTTGAGAGAGATCGCATGGATAGGATACCTTATGCATCGGCAATAGCATCCATCATGTATGCGATGCTATGTACGAGACCGGACGTCTCATATGCTCTGAGTGTCACAAGCAGGTTCCAAGCGAATCCTGGAGAAAAACATTAGATTGCGGTTAAGAACATCCTTAAGTACTTGAGAAGAACTAAGGACATGTTCTTGGTGTATGGAGGAAATGAACTGAGAGTTCAGGGATACACGGATGCTAGTTTCCAATCAGATAAAGATGACTGTAAATCCCAATCTGGTTACGTCTTTACCCTCAATGGGGGCGCCGTAAGTTGGAAAAGTTCCAAGCAAGCGACTACAGCCGATTCAACAATGGAAGCCGAATACATAGCCGCTTCAGAAGCAGCAAAGGAAGCGGTCTGGATCAAGAAGTTTGTCACCGAACTTGGAGTTGTTCCTAGCATTGTTGATCCGATACCATTGTATTGTGACAACAATGGAGCCATCGCGCAAGCGAAGGAACCGAGGTCTCATCAACGATCCAAACATGTATTGAGGCGATACTATCTCATCAGAGAGATAGTTCAAAGGAATGATATAAAGATAGAGCGAGTCCATACTAATGATAACGTGGCTGATCCTTTGACCAAAGCGCTATCGCAGAATAAGCATGATAGTCATGTCTTGTCCATTGGTATAAGATACATGAGTGAATGGATTTAATTTGGATGTTGGTACTCTTATGTAAGACATTTCGAGTATGATTAATTATTTATATGCAATTTAAAATGGCAGATCTATTATATTTATTTGTTGTTCTACTATAACAATTAAAATAATAGAGTCCGTAGAATAAAAGTGGAAAAACTTATTAATCACAAGGTATTGTGATAGTGAGAAGAAAGTCTTTAGCATTTTATTCTTAAATTATCCCTGGTCTTAGTAATGACAAAATACGGATATTGTTATTGCGGATAGACTGGAATGTGTTGCATCTCCTTCTTGAAGAAGAAGTAACTGATCTCACAAGTTAGAATGTGGAGACATTCAGATGAACACATGGATGCTTTGTTGGTGGAACAAGCGTCTGGATGACCCGCCTAGAGATACTGCATGGATAGTTATCCTTGCGTCAGCAGTTAATCTCTAATGTGCGGTGGTGGAATTGGTCCTTAGACTTGAGAATACCATAGAATCTTATGCACCGATCGTTTTACTTTGGCAGACATTGAAGGATACTCTAACTGGGTTGACTGGAAATGCCGTACGGGTATAGTGAGAAATGCATGAAAGTTGTGAGTATTCAATACAGGATTCATCGCTCCTGGGTAACAGGAGATTATAACCTGCATTTTGCCCAATCAAGTTGATATAAATTCCTTGGCCAAGGTGGGATTGTGGGATTGAATGGAGTTTTCAATCACAATCACTGATTTAATCAACGTTGAGTTTGAGAGCGAATAATATGGTTGGTTGAACGAGATTGACGTGAATCCATATCTCTGAACCAATTGGGTTTACATTGATGAAAGGATTATAGTTCCACGGTGACCGTACATATAAAGGTTTCGTCATTTCCACATGACTTATCCCGTCGCATGGATTGCCATGACACATTGCTAGATGTCAATCATGGACGGCGACATGGGTCGATCGATCTGAGTGAATCGATGATAAACTGAAATGGGGATTTTATTTTATCCTGTCGTGATAAGATCAGATAGTGACACCATGACGTTTGCCTTTGCGAATGGGAGCCTAAAGGGTCACACACAAAGTCAAGTACTCGTGTCTTGAATTGGACCTTGTCCAAGTGGGAGAATGTTAGTTATGGTGTGTACAAGGCCCAATAGTAGGACCGGGTTGAGTTGTCTTGTGGCTCAAGAAACCACAAGCCCAATAGGATTATTGTAAACCTATAAATAGCTCAATATAGCCCCATAATACACAAGTGATTATTACATAGTCTCTAAACTCTCTCTAGAATTAGCTAGCACTAAATAGGCGAGATATAATCCCACTACGAAGTTGTTCGTGATTCGGGACAAGTTTTGACGCGTGGATCAACGTTGGAGGCCGTACGATTGGACGGTTGTGGAGGCGAAACAACAAGAGATGATATGATCTGGGATCTCTCCTAAGTTATTTTTAAGTCTTGGAACATTGTTCAGGCCAAGTGAAATCAAGACCAACCCGATTGAAGCATATTTGAAGTGATTCAAAGACGATCTGAAGGTTTGTTAAGGTTAAAAACCACACATCTTTGAAACGAGTTGGATTTTGAAGATACTTTCTTGCAAAGATTTGTAGCCCATTGAGTCTTCTTTCCAACAAGCTTTGAATCACCTCATTTGGACATCGGAATCAAAAGTTATGGCCAAAACACTAAAGACCGCGTGTCCTGAAAATTCGAGCAGAATGTGCCATACGGCCGTACGACAAGGGCAGACGGCCGTATGACCCAAAATCAGCGTTTTGCAATTTTGGGGCAGAATGCTTCATACGGGCGTATCAGATATGCCATACGGCCTTATCAAAGGTCGGCAGAAGACAAGTTTTGACCTTTTGGCTTGATATTTTAGTTTTTTATCATTATTTTTACCACATGTATAGCTTGTAAACTTGCCAAGTGGCTTTGTAACTTGGAGATGAAGTATATCAACCTCATCTCTACCATTTGTAAAAAAGACTTTTGAGCTTGTATGAAGATGATGAGCTTGAAAGCCATTGTTCAGGTCGAGCTTTCTCCCCACCTCGTCCCCCGCGTTTGGGCTCGTTAAACACAACCCCGAACTTATCGTGAGTGTGATCGACTCGCGTGGCTCTCAACCCCGTTCCTTCTTCAATTTGCGCACCGTTTGAGGCGAAGGGTTTGATATACCCTTTGTTGCTATGTCGTCGGTCGAGGGATTTCCAGGTTTTCCGATCGTTCTACCGGATATTTGGGCTTTTCTGGCGTTGTATTCATTCCGCGAGGATCGATTCGAGTCCAGCGCGGCCCGTATCGTATCATTTGGTATCAGAGCCCGAATCCAATTATCTGGTATCTATCCTTTATTAATAGTTCTTAGATTGTTGTTGTTGTTGTTTTTATCGGTTTAGATTATCGATTTTCGGTTTTTAGAATTGTAGGATTTAGTGTGTGTTCTTGGTGTTCTTGGTGCAAATTAATTTTGTGCTTAGAATCCATTTATTTTCTAGTATTGTGTTGTTGTCGTGTTTGTGAGTATATGTTGTGAAAAAAAAAAGAGGGCCGAAAATACAAAAAAAAAAATTATGGCTCCAATGTTGTGTGAACGAGTGTTAGTTGAGTTTCTTGGCTACACTTAGTTTTAATTGTTTGTGTTGTTACCCTAGTAGTGTGAGTTGTAACTTTTAGGGTTGAGTTACATTGTTAGGGTTTCAAGTTTGTAGGTGTTAGTTAAGTTGCGTTAATTTGTTGTTGAGTTTGTTTCTTAGTAGTGTCATTGTGTTTGAGTTGTAATTTATAGTTTAGATTCTTACTTTGAATTGAGAACACAATGCTGGAAATGGAAGTCAATGATAGACATCGTCCAAAAGCTATGACTTTGGAAGACTTTCACAATTCTAAGATCACACTAGACTATCGTTTGAGTCAAAAGTTGAAGGAATGTGTTCAACGATTCGTTGCGCCAGTGTATAGTAAGACAAGTCTTCGGGGTAATAGTGTTGGAGATGGAAAATATGAGGATGGGAATAGAGAGATTCGGAGGGGTAGAAAGAGGGAACAACGGAGGCAAAGTGAGTATGAAGGGGATGCGAAGAATGCGGACATTGACATACCTTCATTTCGAGGAAGAGCCAATCCGGATGTCTACCTAGATTGGGAAAGCCGAGTGGATCTCCTGTTCCAAACTCATAAAATCCGGGAGACGAAGAAGGTCCCATTGTTGGTCAAGGAGTTCACGGATCAAGCCCTATGTTGGTGGAAGTGATGATACGATACGGGCCGCGCTCGACTCGAATCGATCCTCGCGGAATGAATACAACGCCAGAAAAGCCCAAATATCCGGTAGAACGATCGGAAAACCCAGAAATCCCTCGACCGACGACATACCAACAAAGGGTATATCGAACCCTTCACCTCAAATGGTGAGCAAATCGAAGAAGGAACAGGGTTGAGCGCCACGCGAGTCGATCACACTCACGATAAGCTCGGGGTTGTGTTTAACGAGCCCAAACACGGGGGACAAGGTGGGGAGAAAGCTCGACCCAAACAATGGCTTTCAAGCTCATCATCTTCATACAAGCTCAAAATTCTTTTTTACAAATGGTAGAGATGAGGTTGATATACTTCATCTCCAAGTTACAAAGCCACTTGGCAAGTTTACAAGCTTTACATGTGGTAAAAATAATGATAAAAAAACTAAAATATCAAGCCAAAAGGTCAAAACTTGTCTTCTGCCGACCTTTGATACGGCCATATGGCATATCTGATACGCCCATATGAAGCATTCTGCCCCAAAATTGCAAAAAACGCTGATTTTGGGTCATACGGCCGTATGCCTAGTACGGCCGTATGGCACATTCTGCTCGAATTTTCAGGACGCGCGATCTTTAGTGTTTTGGCCATAACTTTTGATTCCGATGTCCAAATGAGGTGATTCAAAGCTTGTTGGAAAGAAGACTCAATGGGCTACAAATCGTTAGAAGAAATTATCTTCAAAAGCCAACTCATTTCAAAGATTTGTGGTTTTTAACCTTAACAAACCTTCAGATCGTCTTTGAATCGCTTCAAATATGCTTCAATCGGGTTGGTCTTGATTTCACTTGGCCTAAACAATGCTCCAAGACTTAAAAAAACTTAGGAGAGATCCCGGATCATATCATCCCCTCCATCTTCAAAAGGATTCGACCTCGAATCACATGGGTCTTCATTGGAGGTATGACCCCCGGATCGAATGGGAATGAGATTTCATCGATCCATATGAATAACATGTGAAGCTCCGGGACTGGTGTAAAATTTTTCCCAAAAAATGGATGGACTACCACATGAAATAAAGTTTTGTATGTTGCCATCCAGTTTTGGTAGCTAACCTGCAAGAAGAATACAAGAAAATTGGGGTGGGATGTGTTAGAGGTGTGAGATACAAGGAAGGGATCCTCATACTCACGCTCGATAGTCTCCTCGACCACCCTCTTCTCAATTGGCATCCCACTTTCTTTCACTTCAATTTCATTATTCATTGCTCCACTCTTTATTTCCTCTTTCTTCGGGGCAACGTTATGGATTTCAACAAGTTCATCCACAACTACAACCTCTAGCTCCTCTTCGACTTGCTCCACCGAGCACTCCACTCTTTTATCCTCCTCAAGATCAATTGGATGTTGAGGATCAACAACCAATTCCAATGACTCCCTTTAAGTGGATTCCCTAGTCTCCTTTTCAACTACATTGGCATTTGAACAATATGGACTAGGAGAATCAACACTCACTTCCGAAGGCTCTTTTCCAACTTCATGTGGACAATGTTGTTTAAATGGCTCAACAACCATTTCAACAATTGCATTGTCCTTCTTCAATGCAATTTTTGCCTTCTTCAGTTCACCTCCTTTCTTTCTCTCATCTCTTCTCATATCGGCCTCATCCGTTAGCTTCATTTGATCTATATGTACTTGTTCCGGAGATAACGGATCAAGTATAATAGTTTTTCCGTTCAACTTGAAACTAAAACGGTTTCTATAGCCATCATGCAATACCTTCTTATCATGTTGCCACGGTCTTCCCAACCAAACGTGGGTAATATGCATAGGTACTACATCACAAAGCAACTCATCCGTATAAGATCCGATCGAGAATGGCACTAGTACTTGCTTGTTAACCTTAACATTTCCCGAATCATTAAACCATTGCATGTGATATGGTTTCGAGTGTTTACTCATATGGAATCCCAACCTCTCAACAAGCACAAGACTAGCTAAATTTCTACAACTTCCCCCATCGATGATAACACTAGAATGCGTACCTTTCACCAAGCAACGGGTATAGAATAGATTCTCTCGTTGTGAGTTCGACTCATTCTCCTTTGCTTGAATACCAATGGCGTGCCTTACTATCAATGCTTTGGGAATTGTCGTAGAACTTTTGTCAGCAACCGCCAACTCGTCTTCCTCCTTGGTTGAAGACTCCTCTTTCACCATCTCCTTCTCGGGAACCATTTCTTCATTCTCCCGTATCACCTTTGGTTTAGGGCATTCGGATGAAATAGAATCAACCCCGTGACATTTAGAACATAGCTTGTCTCGGGTTCGGCTTGTCACTTCTCCAACTCTTCCTTTGCCCTTATCACTAAGCTCTTGTGATACTCGTGATGGTTCTCTCTCACTCTTCCAAGCCTTTCGATCAATCTCGGCGCCGGTCAATGTAGCTTGATCAAAGCCACTACGATTCTTGGTTTGGAATAGATTTGAACTTCTTCCCTTAATTTGCTTCTCCACCTCCACTGCTTTGCAAACTAATTCCTCAAGATTCGAATAGTCTAGCAATTCAATGAAGTCGGCAATATCTCGGTTCAATCCCGCCAAAAACCTAACCATAATAGCTTCTTCATCTTCAACAATATCGGCACGAGTCATCAATATTTCCATTTCTTGGAAGTACTTCTCCACGGTTTGTCCACCTTGAATTAGGTTTTGTACACTCCGATACAAATCCCTATAAAAATGCAATAGGACGAATCTCTTTCTCGTCAACTTTCTCAAGCAATCCCAAGTGTCAACGGGTTCCTCTAAATTTCTTCGCCTAGCAAGGGTGGTTTGCTCCCACCAACATAGGGCTTGATCCGTGAACTCCTTGACCAACAATGGGACCTTCTTCGTCTCCCGAATTTTATGAGTTTGGAACAGGAGATCCACTCGGCTTTCCCAATCTAGGTAGACATCCGGATTGGCTCTTCCTCGAAATGAAGGTACGTCAATGTCCGCATTCTTCGCATCCCCTTCATACTCACTTTGCCTCCATTGTTCCCTCTTTCTACCCCTCCGAATCTCTCTATTCCCATCCTCATATTTTCCATCTCCAACACTATTTCCCCGAAGACTTGTCTTACTATACACTGGCGCAACGAATCGTTGAACACATTCCTTCAACTTTTGACTCAAACGATAGTCTAGTGTGATCTTAGAATTGTGAAAGTCTCCCAAAGTCATAGCTTTTGGACGATGTCTATCATTGACTTCCATTTCCAGCATTGTGTTCTCAATTCAAAGTAAGAATCTAAACTATAAATTACAACTCAAACACAATGACACTACTACGAAACAAACTCAACAATAAATTAACGCAACTTAACTAACACCTACAAACTTGAAACCCTAACAATGTAACTCAACCTTAAAAGTTACAACTCACACTACTAGGATAACAACACAAACAATGAAAACACAGTGTAGCCAAGAAACTCAACTAACACTCGTTCACACAACATTGGAGCCATAATTTTTTTTTTTTTTGTATTTTCGGCCCTCTTTTTTTTTCACAACATATACTCACAAACACGACAACAACACAATACTAGAAACCGGAAATCCCTCGACCGACGATATAGCAACAAAGGGTATATCGAACCCTTCGCCTCAAATGGTGCGCAAATCGAAGAAGGAACAGGGTTGAGCGCCACGCGAGTCGATCACACTCACGATAAGCTCGGGGTTGTGTTTAACGAGCCCAAACACGGGGGACGAGGTGGGGAGAAAGCTCGACCCGAACAATGGCTTTCAAGCTCATCATCTTCATACAAGCTCAAAAGTCTTTTTTACAAATGGTAGAGATGAGGTTGATATACTTCATCTCCAAGTTACAAAGCCACTTGGCAAGTTTACAACCTATACATGTGGTAAAAATAATGATAAAAAAACTAAAATATCAAGCCAAAAGGTCAAAACTTGTCTTCTGCCAACCTTTGATACGGCCGTATAGCATATCTGATACGCCCGTATGAAGCATTCTGCCTCAAAATTGCAAAAAACGCTGATTTTTGGTCATACGGCCGTATGCCCTTGTCGTACGGCTGTATGGCACATTCTGCTCGAATTTTCAGGACGCGCTGTGTTTACTGTTTTGGCCATAACGTTTGATTCGGATGTCCAAATGAGGTGATTCAAAGCTTGTTGGAAAGAAGACTCAATGGGCTACAAATCTTTAGAAGAAAGTATCTTCAAAATCCAACTCGTTTCTAAGATGTGTGGTTTTTAACCTTAGCAAACCTTCAGATCGTCTTTGAATCGCTTCAAATATGCTTCAATCGGGTTGGTCTTGATTTCACTTGGCCTAAACAATGCTCCAAGACTTAAAAATAACTTAGGAGAGATCCCGGATCATATCAAGAGAGATCTACGCCGTGAAATCCGTTCTATTGGTAATCTCTTAATCACAAATCTCATCTTAGAGATGAGAGGATCCGGTGTTTGGAATTGATTGATTTATTTCAGCTGTGCATGTTTTATAGATCAATTTCTAACAGATAGCCCCAAGGTAGTAAGCTGCGTTGTAGGATTTTCTATGCCCTTTGTGATTAGCTTGCCTTGATTTATGTACACTTTTCCGCCTGATGTTTAACTGGAAAGGGAGTTGGATGATGATCTTGAGTTAATTATCAATAACATGCATGACTCAAGTAGGATAAAATGCGGTAACTCATTTACAGTATTGTCGTGATCTTTGTTTTTGTGGGCTAATTTGTTTAAACCTCAAAAATTTATTATGCATTTCCTGTCTGATCATAGGGCACATAGGATTCCACATGTGTACTATGCGTTCATAATTGCAACTTATCTCAGATGTTATAATCGCTTGTCGAAAAATGATCATTATGCACTTCTTCTTGCTTTGATTGTTTCTTAATTTACTGTGACTTTGTTAGATCTATCCTTCTAATGCATTATTTTTTTCCCCAATATTGTAGCCCGGAGACCATTCTATTAATTTTGATGGAGACACTACGCTCACATCATCCTCTAAGCGGGATTGAGATGGAGATGATGATCCTTTAAGGGCTACTCCAAAGACTCGGGGTTCTACTAACAAAAAGCTCAAAGATGTGAAAATTGAGAAGCCATAGGTTCAACGGTTTTACACCTTCCAAACTTTTCCTGTAGTTATATATTATTTGATTTGGTCGTGGTTCAGTGTTTCTACTTTTGAAGGGATATTTGTTATTATTTTCGCATTTGAATGCTTTGGTTGTTTAATTGGACATTGATTGGATTTTTTTCGTTATGAGATATTTTAATGGTCCAATAGTACTTTGAGATTTTAACTGTTGCCGCTTTCAAGTTCTTTGATTTGCAATAAGATTAGCTCTTCGATATGGATGATTTGCTTATTGGTAGCTACTATTGGTAATAAGATTAGTTGTTCTATGTATATGATATGATTCCGTCATTAGTTGGTTCAAGAAAGGATTACTGTAAATTCAAGTTTTAACACTACTAAAGTCAAATTGTGAAATTGTAAGAGTTTTAAAAATCACGTGTAAGATTCTTAAGCTGATGTTTATATAGTAGTAAAATTATTTACTTGATGCCTCTTTTATCGGATGTCTTTTCTTGGAATTCCATCTCATAGTAAATGGAGAATTGTATTCTGGTTAAAATTTTTTTTTTTTGGCAAACATTTTTTTCACCATTGATGGAGAAAAATTAGAATTATTCACCCATAGCTTAAATGACATTGAAAGATTGTACTTCAATTATCAATCAAATTGCAAGCAAAGTGTGGCCACATCACTCATTGGAGTCAACAAAGCTGCTTAGTAGCAATTTTTATTTAGGACTAACTTAGAGCTCATCATTGTTCACTCTCTAAGGTTTTATGATCACATCTCCAAATTAATGCCAACTAAGTAACAGATATTTATTTGATTGAGTTACCGGCCTTCCAAAAAATTTTGATGCATAGTTTGTTATTTATCTTAATATTATAATACTAGCAGTGTTAGCTAGGCATTCTGCCATGCTGGCAGTGCCACGCTGGCACTGCAAAAAAAAAAACACTTAAAAATTGTTAATTAATACAATATATATTTCAGCTCTTATTGATGGAAATGTCTACTTTCCAAAGAAAATAAAAACTTATAATTACTGATCAACAATGAATCCGGATTGCACCGGCGATTGCACCATTTCTACCAATGACTGCTTAATTTCTGTGGTCAAAGAAAAAATACACGTTTTGGAATTTTAGGCATGAAAAATAAATATTAACACATCAATGAACCTAGACTGCATTGTGCATGCTATACAAACTGAATACTGGAAATGACAAAACTGCAAGGACGAGTTTTACTCTCAACGTTGCTCAATTTGAGACATTAATTGATGCACAAAACTACCCAGCCTACACAATTATTCCGAAAGCAGAAATTTGGCATATTAATAATTTAATAATCATTATAAAGACAGCAACGAATCTGGACAATATTCTACATTTTATACGAAATAACACTCACCCTATAAATATGGGCAGCCTCCACATTGTCCACTCCAAAATCGCACTCAATCATAAATGAAGTTATACAAAATACAAAATCATCCCATTCATCATAACAACTTGGTTGAGCCAGTTGAACGAAATCAACGATCACAAAACTGAATGGGGACTGCGTGTGTGCGTGGCCAGAAAATGGTTTCTACATTATCCACAACCTAATGGAGAAAGTGGAAAGTCAATGGAATTCCTTTTTATTGATGAGGAAGTATAGTGATTTTTCTGCTTACATATAATTTTTTGTTCTACTTATATAATCTAACTGCTTTTGTTATCCATTTTTCCTAGGGCACACGTATTCAAGCGACTGTTGCTGACAATCTTATAGATACTTTCAAAAACCGCATTGAAGAAGGGGGATTCTATAGAATAATGAATTTCACCGTTGTTGCTAACAAGCTAAGCTACAGGGCAGCAGATCACAAATGGAGATTGAAATTCATGAGGTCCACTTTAGTCTACATAGAGAAGAGATTAACGTTTACTCTCAGCAGATACAATTTTAAAAATCTCGGCCCCCTTGCACGTGATCCTAAGGCTGATACCATAGCAATGTTTGGTAATCATCAGTGGTTCCACAATTTTACGTTCATTCAAATTTTTTCATCGTGCTCACAACCAAATTTTATTGACCACGCAGATGTCATAGGACAAATTGTTGACATCGACACCAGCCGACTCACCAGATCCAACATCATTGAAATAACTTTAAACGATAATGAGTACGTATCATTCTGTTGTGTTATGCTTACTTTTTCACAATCAATTTCGCTTTACAACGTACTAACTGTGTTACGCATTACAGGAAAAACTCTATTAAAGCAACCTTATGGGAAAATCATGCACGCACTGTGGTTGACTACCTGACAAGACAAGGCCGAGTTTCTGTTGTCATAATAATACAGCTATGCCGAGCAAAGCTTTTTAGAGGTAACAACACTTCCTAACGTGTCAAACAACGTTACAGCATGCATATAAATGCCTATTTTGACGCGTCGAATTTCAGGCAATGTTTCCTTGACAACAACATACTCAACCAGAGTTATAATTAACGAAGACATCCCTGAAATTACTGAGTTCAAGAGCAAGTAAAGACTTCATTTTCAAAGGTCTTCGTGTTATGCCTTTTCCCTTTTGGAAAATCTCATAATGACTAGCATGTGTACTCAGAATAACGGAAGAAAATGGCAACAGCTCAGCAAGCTTGAGTCATTTATCGTGTGGCAATATTTCAACAACAGATGAATTTCAGAGTGGGGACCTCCCAGTCAGGAAGATAGAGGATATTATGTCAGAAAACAAGGTACGAATGTATCAAACACTTTGACTCGAAATCTTCTACCCCTCGAAACTAAGAAAAAATGGTAATTCCTATTTCACACCGGGGAATTTTGGATCACAACAACAATTGTGGATGTTCTGCAAGGGGACTGGTCATACTATGCATGCAATGACTGTTCTAAAAAACTCATAGCGACCACTAATGGTTTCAAGTGCCCAGAATGTGATGGCACACATTCTCATGGAGTCACAAAATACAGGCTCAGGGTGAAGGTGGTTGACGGTACAAGAGGCATCGTGTTATTCTTATGGGATAGTGACGCCCAAACTTTGGTCGGAAAGAAAGCACATGAAATCAGAGAGAAAATTGGCAAGGTAAACATTTTATTGTCATTAACAACTCGAAAGACTCATGCATATAAACATGACTAATTTGTACAATCCACCTGTTTTTGTGTTTTAAGAGAAAGGAGGAAGACAATAGCATTCCTAACGAGATTGAGGATATTATTGGAAGAAAGTGTCTATTCAAATATCAAGTAAAACTAGAGCACATTCAAGGCATGGACCCCACATACTTGGTGAGAGCTATGATAGACGACGGTGATATCGTCAAAAGATACAGGAAAAGCGTCCATGGGATAGCTGAAGATCTAGAAATCCAGATGATTTCTGACGGTGAAGAAGACAATGCAATGAAGATTGCTGAAGAGAAGGTTTTTACCTATGAAAAATAAATTAATTAATGAATACTAATTGGCTAAGTGACTTACTTTCTAATTTAAAGTAATGTTTTGGTTTTGCCTTTTTTTTTCAGAAACATTCTATTTTAGAGTCCGGGGATAGTTCAATTACACCTTCCAAGAAACAAATTGGCCACGAAGAGGATGGAGGAGATTTAGAGATCCAAATGTCATCAAACAAGAAGATGAAGATCAAGGAAGTTGGGCATGTTGTCGCAGTACGCCAAAATTTATTTTATTTCCTTACTCGGTTTCAAAACTACAAATTAATGTAGAAGTGGTAAGTAAGGGTCGAACCCAAGAGGAACGGTGTTTAATCTAGTTGTTCTTATCAATTAATCTACAAATGGGGGTTTTGTAAAGTTGGATGAAATTCGAAAATAATATGACAAAATAAAAGAGATGAAAATGAAACAATTGAAGATATATCTAGTTCTCGGGTTCGGTTGTGCCAACATCTTGTGTTTATCTTTCCCATGCAACGTGTACTATCCCTTCTCCAATTTATCAACTCCAATTAATCAATACGATCTGATTAACTAATTCTTCCTTAAGTGTATTAAATTAAAGTGAGCTCTTTAACTTAACGTCTAGCTATTGGATAACCCTAAACAAGTTCTTAGGATTTAATGCAATGCTAGTGGGAAATGAACAAGAAGAATGAGTTGAATTAGATGATCAATTTCACAAACTTGAATTAATACATCTAAGTTGATTTATTAACAAATATGCACGACATTCGTTTGCTACTGTGGATTGGAATCTAGTGACAATTACGGATCAAAAGTTACAATCCTAGCACATAACTTGAACTTAAAGATTAATTGATTCAATTGGCCAAAGTGAATGCAATAATCACATAAATTCAAAACGGGTTTAAAAGCATAACAAATCAATAAATTGAAGTAGAGGAATAGATAAAATGTTAGCAAAGAGTTAGAAAAGATAAAAACATGATAATTGAACACAACGTCCCCCTCGAACTAGATAGAGAAGTCTAACTACTCATATTAGCGTGTATCACCACTGCTATATGATAGATTATACTTCACTATCTCAAGTAATATATACAAACTATAGAAATCACGTAAATAATGTTAAAAATTAAATAGAGAAGTCTAACTACTCATATATGCGGGTTAAATACTTATAACGGCGTAACGCCGTGTATCACCTCTGCAATATATGAGAAATTATCTTTCTCAAACATGAAAAATAAAAGAAGAAGAGAAATTAGTGAAGAAATGCTCGCTAATCATATTCACGGTCAAGTATCGCCGATTGATTAATCGAACCTAAATTTAGGTTTTTACTCACTGAATATGAAAAACTAAGAGCTTTCAAGATAGAACTAAGAACAAATGATGAAGAGAATTTTATTGAGGAGAAAATTGGAGAGAATCACAAGCTAATTCTCTCTACAAGTTGTGTCATTCAAGCTTGGAAATGCCTCTATTTATAGGCAAAATATTACACCAAAAAATATTAAAAAATCATAAAAGTCTTCCTTCATGAGTCTATTGTGGTGTGCTCAAGTTGTTTTATCTCTAAGAAGTCAAGAAAATACCAAAAAACACGTTTTATGGTAGGTGGAGTCCGCTGGTCAAAATCTGCAGTGGTGTCGGGCGTGACTCGAGTCGCCGCTGATTCGCCTAGTCACAAGACGGAACGGTGATGTCGTGGACGGCTGCGGGCGTGACTCGGAATGCTGGGTGTGACTCAGAGACACGCTACGATCGAGTCACTTGCGGCGCTGATCGAGTCACTTGCGGCGGTGACTCGAGTCACTCGAGTCACCCGAAATTTGCACATCAAGTCCCTCAACTTTGTAAAGTTGTTCATTTTGGTCCTTCAAAAATTGCATTTTGGTCCTTTAACTTTCTGAAAAGTTGCACTGTGGTCCCCAACAGTTTTGGAAGTGACGCTTTTAGTCCTTTTTCTTCAAACGGCCATAACTTTTACTAGGAAACTCCGATTTGCGATCCGAAAAGAGTGTAGGAATCCTCTTTTGATGGTCTTCGATTTAGCACAAGAAAATTGCAAAAAAACAACTTTTCATAAAATTGCATCGGAGGCCTTCCGTCTTTGATTCGCTTGCCTTTTTGGTCCCGAGTTTCCGTTTTCATCCGATTTTCATCCTTTTTGACTCCTTTTGATTCTTTGTGACCCTAAACACCACAATAAAGGAAAAACACATAAAACGGAACATATAACACTAATAAAACACACAAATACATAAAATAGAAGAGTTATTTAATTGCTTTTCTAGCACTTATCAGAAGTTAAAGTAGAAAAACACTAAGTGGCCAGTTTCTCTAGCTAATTGATGTTTTGCTACTATTTCAATAAAGTACTCTAATTTTTTATTTTTTGTCTAATAATTTTTTCAATCTTTGTACTTCAAATTATTTCTGCCCAGCTAAATTCTTATCAAGGCAAACTAGCAAAACAGAAAAATTGAAACAGTCCCCGTCGTTAACCCACCCCAAATACTCATTCATCTCTTGACGGCGCAACCTCAAAAACTCTAATTTACCACGGACATGTCTTTAGTCAACTAATAACCCACTCATCACAAATCAAATCCACTGAAACATTAAAATACATAAAATGTCATAATTTATAGGATGCCTGAAAACCATATAGGAATCATTCATGATCCACTATAGAGAGAATAATAATTTATGCATCATTGTCGACACTAAAACGCAAATTCAGCAAAATTAACCAGCCAATAGATTAATCATTCTTGACTAATGATAAGTGCTAGAAAAGCACTTAAATAATTCTTCTATTTTATGTATTTGTGTGTTTTATTAGTGTTATATGTTCCGTTTTATGTGTTTTTCCTTTATTGTGGTGTTTAGGGTCACAAAGAATCAAAAGAAGTCAAAATGGATGAAAATCGAATGAAAACGGAAACTCGGGACCAAAAAGGCAAGCAAATCAAAGATGGAGGACTTCCGATGCAAATTTATGAAAAGTTTTTTTTACAATTTTTCTTGTGCTAAAGTCGAAGAACATCAAAAGAGGATTCCTACACTCTTTTCGGATCGCAAATCGGAGTTTCCTAGTGAAAGTTATGGCCGTTTGAAGAAAAAGGACTAAAAGCGTCAAAACCAAACTGTTGGGGACCAAACTGCAACTTTTCAAAAGTCTGGGGACCACAGTGAAACTTTTCACAAAGTTGGAGGACCAAAATGCAATTTCTCAAGGACCAAAATGAACAACATTCAAACGTTGAGGGACTTGGTGTGCAATTTCTGGGTGACTCGGGTGACTCGAGTCACCGCGACGTGATCGAAGTCGGGCCGCA
Organism: Jasminum sambac; assembly: GCA_018223645.1. Taxonomy (NCBI): domain Eukaryota; kingdom Viridiplantae; phylum Streptophyta; class Magnoliopsida; order Lamiales; family Oleaceae; genus Jasminum; species Jasminum sambac. The sequence goes on from CP073644.1 coordinate 16,181,627, forward strand.
GTGACTCGAGTCACGCCCGATCATGCTCGATCACCGCAAGTGACTCGAGTCACCGCCGCAAGTGATCGAGTCACGCCGCAACCGTCCCTGGCCTCCCCTGCTCCGGCGGTGACTAGGCAGAATCGCTGCGTGGATCGAGTCACATGGCGACTGAGTCACGCCGACGCCGCCGCCGATTTTGACCAGCCGACTCCACCTACCATAAAACGTGTTTTTGGTATTTTCTTGACTTCTTAGAGATAAAACAATCTGAGCACACCACAATAGACTCATGAAGGAAGACTTTTATGATTTTTAATATTTTTGGTGTAATATTTTGCCTATAAATAGAGGCATTTCCAAGCTTGAATCACACAACTTGTAGAGAGAATTAGCTTGTGATTCTCTCCAACTTTCTCCTCAATAAATTTCTCTTCATCATTTGTTCTTAGTTCTAGCTTGGAAGCTCTTAGTTTTTCATATTCTAGGAAGTAAGAACCTAAATATAGGTTCGAAAAATCAATCGACGATACTTGCCGTGAATATGATTAGCGGAGCATTTCTTCACTAATTTCTCTTCTTCTTTTTATTTTTCATGTTTGAGAAAGATAATTTCTCATATATTGCGTAGGTGATACACTGCTACTGCTATAAGTATTTAACCCGCATATATGAGTAGTTAGACTTCTCTATTTAATTCTTAGCATTATTTACGTGATTTCTATAGTTTTTATATATTACTTGAGATAGTGAAGTATAATCTATCATATAGCAAAGGGTGATACCCGCTAATATGAGTAGTTAGACTTCTCTATCTAGTTCGAGGGGGACGTTGTGTTCAATTATCATGTTGTTATCTTTTCTAACTCTTTGCTAACGCTTTATCTATTCCTCTACTTCAATTTGTTGATTTGTTATGCTTTTAAACCCGTTTGAATTTATGTGATTATTGCATTCACTTTGGCCAATTGAATCAATTAATCTTTAAGTTCAAGTTATGTGCTAGGATTGGAACTTTTGATCCGTAATTGTCACTAGATTCCAACTACGAGAGCAAACGAATGTCGTGCATATTTGTTAATAAATCAACTTAGATGTATTAATTCAAGTTTGTGAGATTAATCATCTAATTCAACTCATTCTTCTTGTTCATTTCACACTAGCATTGCATTAAATCCTAAGAACTTGTTTAGGATTATCCAATAGCTAGATGTTAAGTTAAAGAACTCACTTTAATTTAATACACTTAAGGAAGAATTCGTTAGTCAGAGCTTCTTGGTTAATTGAGAGTTGATAAATTGAAGAAGGGATAGTACACGTTGCATGGGAAAGATAAACACAAGAGGTTGACACAACCGAACCCGAGAACTAGATATATCTTCAATTGTTACATTTTCATCTCTTTTATTTTGTCATTTTATTTTCAAATTTCATCCAACTTCACAAAACCCCCATTTCTAGATTAATTGATAAGAACAACTAGATTAAACACTGCTCTCTTGGGTTCGACTTTACTTACCACTTCTACATTAATTTGTAGTTTTGAAACCGAGTAAGGAAATAAAATAAATTTTGGCGTCGCGACAACACGCCTAAGTTTTTGGCGCCAAGTTCGGAACGGTTAACAAATTTAGTTGCTTTAATTAATTAATTTTTTTAAAAAAATTCTTCTTCACTTGTATGCACAATACCCGATCTACTAATCGAATTCTTGAAAGTTTCGATCCGTAAATCGAGAAATCCATTCAAGACGAATAAGACAAGCAAAACAAATCGAACGAGAAATGGCGAAAACAATAACGAAAGAACTCTCAAACAACTCGCAACTCCCGAAGTTACTCAACAACCTTTGTGTATCACCTTTCCAACCGTAGAAGAAGGTAAAACTTTCGAGCTGAAATCCGGTTTGATACATCTTCTACCATCTTTTCGTGGACGCTCCGGCGAAGATCCGTACCGACACTTGAAGGAGTTTCATGTGGTGTGTGATAGCATGAAACCCCAGGCATCATCAAGAGCAAATCAAGCTCGAGCTTTTCCATTTTCACTAAAGATGCCGCTACAGATTGGTTGTACACTTTACCACCAGGTTCAGTCACAACATGGACTCAAATGAAGCAAATTTTCCTAGAAAAGTACTTCCCAACTTCAAAGACAGCAAATATCAGGAAAGATATCTCTGGAGTACGCCAAAACAATGGAGAAACTCTTTATGAGTATTGGGAGCGTTTCAAAAAGCTCATTGCAAGCTGCCCGCATCACCAAATCGGTGAAAACCTCCTAGTGCAATACTTCTATGAAGGCTTATGTCAATCGAGCGTAAACATGGTTGATCTTTGCTAGTGGAGGAGCTCGATGAACAAAACCCCTGCCAAGCAAGAACATTGATTTCAAACATGGTGAGAACACTCAACAATTCAAGACATGCACTGAAACGAACATTCAAGAGTAAATGAGGTGCGTAACTCCAATATTGAAAGCCAACTTTCAACTAACACATCTTCTCAAACAAATTGTTGTAGGAAACAATCCATAAGTCAAAGCATGTGGCATATGCACAAACCTAGGATATCCTACAGATGCTTGTCCTGCTCGCAAGTGGATAACAACGAACAAGTGAACTCAAAGAAATAATTTCCCATTCCCAAGACAAGAATACAATCCGTACTCAAACACCTATAATCCAGATGGCGAGACCACCCCAATCGAGCTATGGAAACAACAAACCCCGAGGATTCTTCCCTAACAAACCTCAAGGCCAATTCCAGCAACAAGGGAATTTCCAACCTCAAGGGCAATTTCAACAAAAACCTCAACAATCAGGTATGTCTCTCGAGGATATGGTGAAAACATTAGCGACTAACACTGTGAAATTTCAACAGCATTCCAAATCAAGCATTCAAAATTTGGAAAACCAGATGAGTCAATTGGCAATTGCCATCAATCGACTGGAAGCACAATCTGGAGGGAAGTTACCATCTCAACCTGAGGTAAATCCATTAGTGCCATAACCTTAAGGAGTGGAAAAGAGATTGAAAACCCTCACAAAGAAGTTCCCACACATGAAGATAAAGATGAAAAGTTTGAAAATGAGGCAAGTCCTAACTCTCATATCATTGCTAAAACAATTCCTCCCCCTTTCCCTAGTAGATTAGCGAAAACCAACAAAGATGACAAGGAAAAAGAAATTTTGGACACATTTAGGAGAGTAGAAATCAACATTCCATTGTTAGATGCAATCAAACAAATCCCACGCTATGCTAAGTTTTTGAAAGATCTTTGCACTAACAAGAGGAAATTGAAGGGAAATGAAATGATCAAAATGGGAGAAACCGTTTCAGCGGTATTCCAGAAGAAGTTGCCTCCAAAATGCAAAGACCCTGGTATGTTCACTGTCCCTTGCACCATAGGCAATCACCACATTGATAAAGCACTTATAGATTTAGGAGCATCCATCAATGTCATGCCTAGATCCTTGTATGCTTCACTAAATCTAGGAAAACTAAAAGAAACCCACGTAATTGTGCAACTAGCTGATCGTACCAATGCATACCCAGATGGAGTCATAGAAGATGTGCTAGTCAAAATAAATGGCTTAGTTTTCCCTGCTGATTTTTACGTGCTTGATATGGCTGATGAACATACACCTCACCTTACACCTATCATATTGGGACATCCATTTCTTTACACTTCTCGCACTAAAATTGATGTCTATGAGGGTACACTGTCCATGGAATTTGATGAGGAAAAAACGAACTTTAATATTTTTGATGGCTCATTGCGCCCTAATAAGACTTGTTCTGTCTTTGCAATTAATTCGACTAATCCTTTTGTGAAAGAAATGTGTAAATTGAATTGCAAAGCTAGCATGCCACATAAGATTGAGCCAAAGCACAATTACCTCATCTCGAAGAAGGAAGCCATGGAAAGAAATGAGACCAAAAAAATTTGGAGAAGAATTCAAGAAGGATCATAAGAAATCAAGACACTCGGAGAAGCCATCAAGACAAAGTGGAGCTGCAATGGATTTGAGGAATCCTACTTGACAAATGGGAACTGTGTCGAGCTAACGACTTTAAACAAAAGCGCTTCTTGGGAGGCAACCCAAGCATTTTCTCTTATTTTTATCTTTCTTTTGAAATTTTCATTGTTTTTGTTTTTATTTCTCCGTTTTTTTTTTCTAGCGTACTAAGGAAGATGTTGCCTTATAACTGTAGAAGGAAAAGGCCTACCCATTGAGCAACAACTTTTTGAGTGTGATCACTAGCACCCATCCGAAGATGTAAAACTACGTCTCATTCATTTGAGAAGTGTCTGAGTTGGACGTTCTGCTCTAAACGTTCTCCCATTTGTTGGTTCTTGTGGGGCTGTTCTTTATTGAATGGTAAACATACCTATGTGTCATGTGGCGATATGGAGGACCTTTTCATTAAGGTTGGTTGTCAAACTGTTTTGTAGAGAGTATCCTGATTCAGATAGTTTCCATGCGGATCAGACTTGATGGAATCATATCATTAATTTGATGTGAATACTACTGCAAGATGTTCAGAGGGTTGTCAACTCCCAAAGTCGCTTTGTATATATTTCTCTTCTTCATTAAAAAAAAACAAACAAAAACAAAAAAAAAAAATAAAAAATAAAAAATAAAAAATTCACTTGTTGTTTTTCTTGTTCTATAAATATGTTGATTGCGTGTCTCTTACTCTTGGATTGTTGACCTGTTCCTCTGGCGCTACATTGTGCAACCACCATCCCCACTCCACGACGACTCATGGCTTACCATAGGGAGTTTCCATTTCTTCTCTTTTACATGGTATTTATATTTCTACATTGGGGACAATGTAGAATTTAAGTGTGGGGAGTGGCATATTGTGATCTCGCTTGTGATTTTTTTGTGTCTACAATTTTGCATGAGATAGCAACTTTTGAATATGATTGAGGTTAATTTGCGTGATTTAGCTAAAGCTGCAGATCCCAAAAAATCAATTTGTTGTGTTCTCGTTCTTCTCTATGCATAGTGGCTAAAATACGAGCACGTTTATAAGGTAATTTACTATCATTCTCCTGGAACACAAATTGAAGGTTGAAAATGTTGATTTTTTTCTAACTTTCTAGACCATAGTAAACTAACTTTTTTCTTTTTCTTTTTCTATCCATTCGTCTGCTTCAAAGTAACCTGGAAACATCAATTGTTAGCAAGGCGGAGTTATAATCGCATGGTATCTGCTTTTTGTGAATGTGTCTTTTATTGAGAGTTTAAAAAGTTTGGAAAAAGCATTGACCTATGCTGAGAATGAATTTTACTTTTATGTTCGAAATAAGGAGAGGGACCACAGGAAAGAGCTACCTACCTCAGAGTGTGAAGCCGTCACCTCGAATGGGTGAAGAAGGCTGCCTCCAATGAAAGGGGTAGTGTGAAAGCTACCTATGGGGTAAAAGCTGAAAAGAAAATTGCAAAACTCTTCTTCTTTTTCTTCTTCTTCATTAAAAAAAAAAAAGAGAAAAAAAAAAAAGAAAATCGCAAGAAATGTGACAGCTACCCAAGTGTGAAGTTAGATAAATAAATTCTCTCAGTGGTTTGAAGTGCCCAAATCTAAACACTCTTTAAATTGAAGACATATTTGCGATAAAATACCTGCCATGCCCTTTTTTTTTCTTTGCAGTGCTAACACTTGATGATTTTTGGTGAACTGAGTAATTTTTAGGATCCATGGGAATCATTGTAAAATAAGAGTGGGATCACGAGAGATGAAAGGAAATATTTGACCACTTCGGGTCAGGATTTGGATAGAACATCGTAAGCTTTCATTTGATTCCAGTTAGTGATCGGATGATAACCTTAATTGCACACACTCACAAGCCATTGTGTATTTGAGAAGAAGTGAAATTTTCATGGTTCGGGAGAATGTTTATTAAGCAAGTCACTATCTGTAGTTGGATTTCAATGTTTAAAGTTGTTTATCTCATGTAAAATCACTGTGTTGTTTTGTGTCATATGGTTGTTGTTCGAGGGGGAACAACAGTCTAAGTGTGGGGGAGTTTGATAAGTGCTAGAAAAGCACTTAAATAATTCTTCTATTTTATGTATTTGTGTGTTTTATTAGTGTTATATGTTCCGTTTTATGTGTTTTTCCTTTATTGTGGTGTTTAGGGTCACAAAGAATCAAAAGGAGACAAAATGGATGAAAATCGAATGAAAACGGAAACTCAGGACCAAAAAGGCAAGCAAATCAAAGATGGAGGACTTCCGATGCAAATTTATGAAAAGTTTTTTTTACAATTTTTCTTGTGCTAAAGTCGAAGAACATCAAAAGAGGATTCCTACACTCTTTTCGGATCGCAAATCGGAGTTTCTTAGTGAAAGTTATGGCCGTTTGAAGAAAAAGGACTAAAAGCGTCAAAACCAAACTGTTGGGGACCACAGTGAAACTTTTCACAAAGTTGGAGGACCAAAATGCAATTTCTCAAGGACCAAAATGAACAACATTCAAAAGTTAAGGGACTTGGTGTGCAATTTCTGGGTGACTCGGGTGACTCGAGTCATCACAGACGTGATCGAAGTCACACGCAGTGACTCGAGTCACGCCCGATCATGCTCGATCGGCCGCCAAGTGACTCGAGTCACCGCCGCAAGTGATCGAGTCACGCCCGCAACCGTCCCTGGCCTCCCGCTCGCGGCGGTGACTAAGCGAATCGCGTGGATCGAGTCGGCTGGCGACTGAGTCACGCTGACGCGCACGATTTTGACCAGCCGACTCCACCTACCATAAAAGCGTGTTTTTGGTATTTTCTTGACTTCTTAGAGATAAAACAATCTGAGCACACCACAATAGACTCATGAAGGAAGACTTTTATGATTTTTTAATATTTTTTGGTGTAATATTTTGCCTATAAATAGAGGCATTTCCAAGCTTGAATCACACAACTTGTAGAGAGAATTAGCTTGTGATTCTCTCCAACTTTCTCCTCAATAAATTTCTCTTCATCATTTGTTCTTAGTTCTATCTTGGAAGCTCTTAGTTTTTCATATTCCGGCGGAAGTAAGAACCAAAATATAGGTTCGAAAAATCAATCGACGATACTTCGGCCGTGAATATGATTAGCGGAGCATTTCTTCACTAATTTCTCTTCTTCTTTTATTTTTCATGTTTGAGAAAGATAATTTCTCATATATTGCAGAGGTGATACACGGCGTTACGCCGTTATAAGTATTTAACCCGCATATATGAGTAGTTAGACTTCTCTATTTAATTCTTAGCATTATTTACGTGATTTCTATAGTTTTTATATATTACTTGAGATAGTGAAGTATAATCTATCATATAGCAGTGGTGATACCCGCTAATATGAGTAGTTAGACTTCTCTATCTAGTTCGAGGGACGTTGTGTTCAATTATCATGTTGTTATCTTTTCTAACTCTTTGCTAACGTTTTATCTATTCCTCTACTTCAATTTGTTGATTTGTTATGCTTTTAAACCCGCTTTGAATTTATGTGATTATTGCATTCACTTTGGCCAATTGAATCAATTAATCTTTAAGTTCAAGTTATGTGCTAGGATTGGAACTTTTGATCCGTAATTGTCACTAGATTCCAATCCACAGTAGCAAACGAATGTCGTGCATATTTGTTAATAAATCAACTTAGATGTATTAATTCAAGTTTGTGAGATTAATCATCTAATTCAACTCATTCTTCTTGTTCATTTCACACTAGCATTGCATTAAATCCTAAGAACTTGTTTAGGATTATCCAATAGCTAGATGTTAAGTTAAAGAACTCACTTTAATTTAATACACTTAAGGAAGAATTCGTTAGTCAGAGCTTCTTGGTTAATTGAGAGTTGATAAATTGAAGAAGGGATAGTACACGTTGCATGGGAAAGATAAACACAAGAGGTTGACACAACCGAACCCGAGAACTAGATATATCTTCAATTGTTACATTTTCATCTCTTTTATTTTGTCATTTTATTTTCAAATTTCATCCAACTTCACAAAACCCCCATTTCTAGATTAATTGATAAGAACAACTAGATTAAACACCGTTCCTCTTGGGTTCGACCCTTACTTACCACTTCTACATTAATTTGTAGTTTTGAAACCGAGTAAGGAAATAAAATAAATTTTGGCGTACTGCGACAACACGCCCAACTAATTCATGCAATATACTTTCACCAACTATTTGCTAATTAAAACTCTAATTCATCTCCGACCATTTCCTTAGTCATGTAATGAGCCACTCATCGCACATCAAATACATTCATTGAAACAGTAAAATAAATAAAAAGTCAAAATTTATGGCCTGCGTGAAAGCCATCCAGGCGGTCATTCATCATCCATTACAAATAGAGAAAATAATAATTTATGCATTACTGTTGATACTAAAAATAAAAATGAAAAAAGGAAAGTCGGCAAGATTAATCATCCAATGAATTAATCGTTCTTAATTAATTCATGCATTCATGCAATATATATTCATCAACTATCATTTGCTAATAGATGGCACTGTTATGGTGATAATGCATTCATACAATACAATTCATCATAAAATCAATCTAATATAAAATAAGCATTTAAATTGTTTATTTCTGTAACAGTCTAAAACAGTAAAATAACTCGTGACATACATGACTTACAACTAATTAATAGCGTGACCTTTAGTTAAAAATCTTAGCCTAAATAATCAACAAAATTATATCAAGGAATAGGTTTGGAATTTAATAGGTGCGAAAATCACTTTTTATTTTCCATATTCTGAATCTCGATTCTAGAAATCAAAATTTAATGTACTATAATAATGACAAGCATAAATTAGTAGCATAAATTTAGATAAAAATCTGCCACTTACTATTTTCTATATCTTAAATACTATAATTCTCTGAATCTACACATAGTACTACATTTCTAATTCTTTCAACAAATTGAATACTCTGTCATATTATCCTTTGGGTACTATCATCTTCATCATTCACTAATATGATGAAAGGGAGTTATAGCAAGCATAGAACACCTTTGATGGACATAACAAATCACGCTGCTCCTCGATAGCAAACAACAATGGGGCACGAGTTAACAAATCTAATCTTTCACACATAGGCACTATGACACCAACTAATGGAAGTTGTATTTCTTCACAATCTACCTCGACTTCTTTGGCTCAAGGTTCAGGTATTAAAGAGTATATTTAGTTCATCCTAAGTTTTGTTATTTAATTTTAATCATATATTTTGTTAATAATTGATAGGCAAAAGGAAGAGATCAAATGGTGGAGGATTTCATAATGGCTCATCAAACCTCACTGAATGTAAATAAAATTTTTCATTCAAATAGTAGATGATTCTATGAAATTGTGTTTAAAATGTTTGTGGTTATTTATTAATTAATAACTATATCAATTACGCTTATGTGTAATGAAGGCAACTTAAGATATGGTTCAAACACAGGTAAAGATACTACTTCAAATAGTTTTATAGAGTTCAACTTACAGTTAGATGTTGAAAGTTCAAGATCCTATTTTATCATGCAATCGTATTTAGTGTATACTTGCTGTAAAGAGACATGCTATTGGTTATTCCTAGAACACAATAACCTGTTTCTACAAAATTAACCATATTCAATTACATCATTCAACTTCATATTAGACAAGCACGGTAGATAATCAGTTTGGGATATAGAGTTACCTGCATGTGTGTATTATGTGCTGCACCTCCATGTTCAAACTATTTCAAATGAACTAAGAAAAAATATAACAAAAAGAAAAAATTTAATTAGACAAAGGACAAGTAACATTCAGTAAAAGAAATCACCATTTAAAAAAATGTGCTAGAAATTAGAATCTAATACCTTCTTATCTTGGATTTATTGTTGTGCCCTCTTGAATGATGCCTCCTTACTTGCGCAATCGTTACATGATTTACAGAGATCTTACACCAATACAATTACATGACATAAAAATTAAAAATTACATACGCATTACATACATGAATCATAAATACTTAAAATTACACACACATTACACATATGAATGAGAAATACATTCTACTTAATCTTATAAAAGGTAAAGCAACAAAATGTTTCACCAAAGACAAAGCAACTCCCGAAGTGTTTGTATTACCTTGCAAACAAGATTTGAAATCTATAAGTGAATCAGCTGATTAAGACAAAAGAATCAAAAAAATAAAAATAAAAAATATGTGTTTACAGTGAGATGCTATAGCCTTATTCTAGAACACATTCTCCTATTTCTATAAATTCAACTATATATATTGACATCGTTCAACCTCACGTCTGGCAAACACTGTAGAAAATCAGCGTGGGATTTAGAGGTAAAAATATTATCATAAAAATTATAAAAACTTCCAACTCTTTAACAAAATGGAGCAAAAAAATGTAAAAGGCAAAAGTGATCTGCCAAAAATTTCACAGGCAGAAGATATTGGATGATATTATTGGGACAAACTCGAGAGCCAACAACTAGCTTAAGTCTAGCAGCTTTCTCAATTGTTGATAGCAGAGGTTGGTTTTACTTATTTCTTATGTTGCAAAAATGTGTGAAATTTCTAGGTCTTCTTTTGTATTGGCTATAATTTTCCAATATTCAGTGGTAGCCATTGAATATTAAAGGCATGTTGAGAGAAATATTCAATCCTTGAAAGATAGTCTTGCGTCGAATCAACATACTCTTTAATATCATTCACATAAATTCATGGGATCAATTTATAAAAACATTAGAAGAATTTTTTTTTTTTGTCCGTACGAGTGATGTTTATCTGTTAAAATACAATTTGTATCTTGCTATTTATCCTGTGCACTTACATTGAGAAAGAATATCTAATTCTATCAATACTTCTACAGATATTTCCGCTTTACATTGGAACGAGGAAGTTGACGAAATCTGGCATTATTTCAAAAAGGAGGGAAAGGCCGCCGTACGAAAGATGTAAGGAAAATATCAAAGCCTATACACTTATTCACATGACTGTATCCTTGTTTTACTTAACCACATATTTCCACAGCTCCAACTGAAAGCCAATTAAAGAAATCACGACTCTCTAAGATGGAAAATACTTCTAATGCACCGTGGAACAGTGAGTCTTTCAATGGACGTTTGACCTTGGGTACTCGAACACCATTATTTGATATCACTAATGGGATGTTTTGCTAGTAATATTTAATTTTTTTTATATGCTTGAAACCATATCAATCAAACTTTTCGATATTTCGCCGCTCATTTTTTTTCAAATTAATTGCTGAATTAGCTTGGCAAGTGTCGGAACTTGGCATTGCACCTGGAATAAATGCGGGGAACATGCTTCACATTAGGGTCCATTAATGCTAGCATTAGCATCCAAGGCAATAACACAAATAAATATGTTTTTGGCAATTCAATTGGATCTGGACTTCTACCTCCTTCGACTAATCACGTTGATGCAAGCAACGACGTTAATTATCGTAGTGAAAACGCTGCATCTATTCCATGCCAACATTACCTTTAAAGATTTTAATTTTTTGAACTTCAACCTTCTTTCTTGAAGCAATTAGTATTTATTACATTACACTAATGTTATTATTTCCACAGCTGAATTGGATGAACAGGCTAATTTATCACATACCCCTAGCATGGAGGAATTCTCTACTGCCACTATAGAGTTTACAAATTATTTGATGGTTTGGGATCTCCGGGTTCTCGAACCCCATAAAGTAATGTAACTAATAGTAAGGTTTTTATAGATATATTTAATTTTATGATATTTATACATTTATAACCTGAACCTGTAAGTGCTAGCTACATTATTAACTATTTTATCAACAAATTAATATTGTAATTAGTATGAAGAGAGCAGCTACTAGTTGTTAGCCATGGATTGAGAAATATCAACATGTCTACAAACAAAGGTCCTGCGAACACGAATGACTATCATGTGTCTAGCAATTACAGAAAGCAATTTGTGGTGGACAAATCATCATATCATAGTGTCTGATATGATTCAAGCTAAGTCAACATCTGTTGACCCACTTCACATGCCCGTTGGACCGATCATGAGAGCTCGTGCGAAGAGGATCAAGCTAGCAATGGCAAGTTTGATTCAAGAGATATGGCAAAACTCCACTAACGAGGCATCTTGGGGCTTGGAGGAAGTCTCGAAAGTGAAAAAGTCAAAAGAGATTAACGTTTCAAGCTTATGGATTGAAAGGGTGCAAAAATGTGAAATCGGGGTCAAAATGAAAAAAAGAACAGTTCATGGACCAAAATGCAACTTTGGAAAAACTGTTAAAACCTACAAAAATGAAGTTGAAGAAATTTTTACCAAATGCTTGATTACGGACGTAACCAAGGTAATTACGACCGTAACTGTCACAAGCATGCGGTTGCAGGCGCGACCGCATGGGCCAAATTCTAGCATAAGCATTTTTTGTTTCCTTTTCTGTTTGGAACTTGATTTTTACCATATTTACTTATTATTTCCAAGTTTTTTTGTTATTTTCGTATCGCCTAAGTTTTGTAGGTATGTAGTACTATAAATACCCACCTTATTTCATTGTAAAAATAGCTTCTGATATTATTGAATTAAAAATTGAATGTTTGTGAGTTTTATTCTCTCAAATTCTTCATTCTTCTCGAACACCCGAACTTATCAGGAGTGTAATCATCTCTTATGGGGTTCACCTCTGGTGGTTGCTAGATCCGCATCTGTGGAGTGATTGGTTTAATATACTAATTGTTGCCCAGTCATGAGTTGGAGGTCGATAGGCTACCGATCAAATTCGCTGGAGTAATTAGCTTTTCTAGGGTCAGATCTAGTCTCGCATGGGTTGTGTCGGCACCACTACAGCGGGGTTCGCATCAGTTGGTATCAAAGCTCATGCTCTAATTTACGGTAAGTATCCTTTTAGACCTAGTCTGTCTTTATCGTTGTTTTGAGGTCTAGATCTTGTTTGTTATCATTTTGGAGTCTTGTCACTATTTAATTTTCGTGTTAGAGTTAAAAAAAAGGAAAAAGAAAAGAAAACGAGGAGGAGAAACAAAAAAAAAAAGAAGGAAGAAAATTCAAGTTATTATCGTTTGCACGAGTTTAGTCAAATATATGGACTAGACTTTTATTTGTTAGAAGTTTGTTGAGAAAATCTTTGGGGTGAAGCTATCAATAGCGGGTTGAGTTAAGCAAGATTATCTCACTTCGATTTAGTTTGCTTGATTCATTTTGTAACAAAAAAATTTTGAGAAATTTAGTGGTAAAAGGCATAGTGAGTAAGACTATTATTGGGTAAAAGCCGAATTCGAGTGATACACGAGCAATAAAACATGTGAGGACACCATCACACACTAATGCACACCGTCTCTGATGAGAAATCTACTGTAGGTCAAGGCGCAATTCAGTCACCATGGAAGATTTGGGGAGGCTATGATGAGAACCCCATTGGACCATTGGAGTGATGCCAACGAAACCCACAACGAGATTGGAACAATCCCAGAAAAGCTAAAATCGAATAGAAAGTGGTAATCTCCAACCCACGCTTCACGACTCAAGAACCTAGGGTATGTTAACCCTAAACCCAATAAGATGCGGAAACGAGAACCTTCGATTGATTGTTGAACTCGCACAAGAACGATGATCTCTTGTAGAGTTCGAAACGTTCTAAGAAGAACAATGGAAGAAAAGATAATTTTCCTCACAAAAGAGTTTCACTCCAATTAATTCAAAGTTATCCTTTTACAATGGAAAAATAACCATTTAAATAGATAATAGAGAAACCCTAAACTATTGCTTGTAGGGAAAGAAATATATATTCCCTAAAATTCTAGGATAATAGAGAATAACAAAATACCATAAAAAGACTCATAAAAAATTACTAAAAATAGAATATGGGAAAAATAAGGAAAAATTTCCTAGAAATGCCTATATGGTAAGACGTGCCAACGCCTTAGCTCATGATTTTTTCTTTAAATAAATCGGTGAATAACTTTCAAGGATCTTGAGTAAATTCCCACTCTCGGATCGTATCATTCCCTCCCTCTTCAAGACGATTCGTCCTCGAATCGACACATGATTTAAAGAACGCGAATGCCCACCTGGGTCAAACGGGAATAGATTTCCACCATCAATAAGTACCAACACATGACATGTCTTTAACTTGATATCACAATAAAATGGATGTGCAAATCTTTTTTTCAACAAATGTGATGAACAAGGTAACATACTATGTGACACAACCTGCAGAAATGATTTAAACAAAACGGGGTGGGATATGTTAGATTCACCAAGTACAAGAAACGGATCCTTGTACTCATGATTCACTTCAACCTCTTCCATGACAAAATTTATTTCCCCACCTTCTTGCTCAACCACACCTTCCTCTTCCTTTTCCACAACATCTCCAATCACCACTTTCTGCTCATTTAGTTCAAATCCAATTTCGTTCTCTTTTGACGCTACTTTGTCTTTTTCAATTTCCTCTTTCTCCTCAATCTTAATTAACTCCTTTTATCCCTCTCCTTTCCTTCATTCTCTTCCGTTTCTTTCCTCCCATTTTCTTTCCTTTCCTTCATCTCTTTTTCTTGGAGTTCTAGATTCTCACTAATCTTCCTTAACAGCTCATTAATCCTTTCAAATGGATTGCTTTCTTTTCTCACCTTACTCTGATCAACAAGTGCTTCATCTGGTGTTAAAGAAGCGATGATAATCTTTTTCCCATCTTTGACAAACTTGCACATGTTTTTAGCGCTGTTGTAAGTCACATCTCTTTTATAATGCCATGGCTCCCCAAATAATATATGACAAGATTCCATGGGCACCACATCACATATTATTTTATCACTGTATGTTCCAATAGAAAAATCTACTACGACTTGTTCAGTCACCTCCACCATTCCATAGTCCTTCAACCTCATTGTGTAAGGTTTGAGATGTCGTAATTTATATAACCCCAATTTTTTAACCACAATTGTGCTAACCAAATTATCATAATACTTCTCATCAATAACCACACTACAAGGCGTAGCATTCACCAAGCACCGAAGTTTGAAACGAACACCACAAATTTTCTCCATACCCAATCACATCAATATCTCAAATTTTTTTTGAAAACAATGACTTAGGGGCAAGTGGAATTTATTTTATTGTTCCTAACAAAACAAAATATTTAGAAAGAAATCAATAAATTGATTGAAAAATTGAAATCTGGGTGTTTAGTGCCCTAAACGGTCGAATTTCCCTATAGACGCCTTGGGTCAGTAGTTGGCTACTGATCTTGTTTATTGGGTCGTTTCTACTCAAAATGCACTACGAGATCACTGAAAACGGACACCGATCAAGTCTGGGCAGATTCGGCAAACGGTAAATTTTCTGATTTTTTTTTCAAGTAAGAACACGAAAAACAAAGAAAAAAATAGATTACCTGATTTTAGAGCCAAGCTCTGATACCAACTGATGAGAACCCCATTGGAGCGATGCCAACGAAACCCGCAACGAGATTGGAACAATCCCAGAAAAGCTAAAATCGAATAGAAAGTGGTAATCTCCAACCCACGCTTCACGACTCAAGAACCTAGGGTATGTTAACCCTAAACCCAATAAGATGCGGAAACGAGAACCTTCGATTGATTGTTGAACTCGCACAAGAACGATGATTTCTTGTAGAGTTCGAAACGTTCTAAGAAGAACAATGGAAGAAAAGATAATTTTCCTCACAAAAGAGTTTCACTCCAATTAATTCAAAGTTATCCTTTTACAATGGAAAAATAACCCTTTAAATAGATAATAGAAAAACCCTAAACTATTGCTTGTAGGGAAAGAAACATATATTCCCTAAAATTCTAGGATAATAGAGAATAACAAAATACCATAAAAATACTCATACAAAAATTACTAAAAATAGAATATGGGAAAAATAAGGAAAAATTTCCTAGAAATGCCTATATGGTAAGACGTGCCAACGTCTTAGCTCATGATTTCTTCTTTAAATAAATCGGTGAATAACTTTCAAGGATCTTGCGTAAACTCCCACTCTCAGATCGTATCAGGTACTAGCCAGAAAACAATCACCAATTGTTTGAGCAAAGCCAACAGTTGAGAGCCACAGTTGAGGAATCTATCGTGGGGCTGGGAGACCGAATAGCCAGGTTAGAGGTTCCTCGTGGACTACCAAATGGAAGAGATGGAAGGGAGGAAGATCTAAATCAAGGGTCTAGGATGGATAAAGGAGATGAGGACGACTATGAGGAAGAATATAGGAGAGGAAAAGATGGACGTGGGAGAAACGAAGATGAGGGAGATGCTAAAAATATAAAGATTGAAATGCCTAAGTTCCAGGGTAAGGCAGATCTGAAGGTCTACCTTGATTGGGAGCACCAAATAGACCTAGTGTTTGCCTACCACAAAATTCCGAAAGCACGAAGGGTACAATTGATAGTGAAGGAATTCACGGGTTATGCATTGAGTTGGTGGAAACAGTTAGGCATTATGAGGCGTAGGAATTTGGGAAGACCCGTTGGAACTTGGGATGAGCTGAAAGTAATAATGAGAAAG
Organism: Jasminum sambac; assembly: GCA_018223645.1. Taxonomy (NCBI): domain Eukaryota; kingdom Viridiplantae; phylum Streptophyta; class Magnoliopsida; order Lamiales; family Oleaceae; genus Jasminum; species Jasminum sambac. Next base: position 16,198,134 of record CP073644.1, read on the forward strand.
AGGTTCGTACCACATCACTTCCATAGAGAGCTTTATCAGAGGTTACAATCCTTTACTCAAGGTGGAAGACGTGTAGAGGAGTGTTACCCAGCAATGGAGGCTCTAATGACTAGGGCTGATATAGTGGAGGATGAGGAAACCACAACGGCCCGATTTTTAGGTGGTTTAAATAGAGAAATTGCTAATGTCGCCGAGTTACAAGATTATACGGACATAGATGAATTACTTCACAAGGCAATGAAGATCGAGAAATCGGTTAAGATGAGGGTTTGGAATAAACCCTCAACAGGAAGTAGCAATAACCCTTGAAAGTCAAAGCGGGTTGACAATAAGAATGATCGAACCACATGGAAAGGTAGGAGTGAACCACTAAAAGTTATGCAGATGGTGGATACTAAGGGCAATGGCGAAATGGGAGAGTTACTGAATAGGAACCGGGATAATAAGTGCTTCAAGTGCTAAGGATTCGGGCATATTGCAGCCGAATGCCCTAATAGGCACACTATGTTGGTGAGAGATGATGGGGAAGTAGAGATTGAAGATAAGGATGAGGAAATCCCATTCGTAGAAGAAGATGAAGATGAGGTAACTGATCAGTATGTGTTACTAATTCTAGCGACACTGGTTATACTAAAAGCCTTTAGCACGCAGACGAAGGTTGATGAGGCAGCGCTGCAGAGGGAGAACATCTTTCACACGTGATGCTGCATGAATGTTAAGCCATGTAGTGTCATTATTGATAGAAGTAGTTGTATTACTATTGTTAACGCTATTTTTGTAGAGAAATTAGGATTGCCTCTACTTAAACACCTAAAACCATATAGGCTACAATGGCTTAATGATTCGGGGGAAGTGAAGGCAAACAAGCAGGTGTTAGTACATCTTACCATCGGACCCTATTCTGACGAGGTGGTTTGCGACATGGTTCCAATACAGGCCACTCATATTTTGTTGGGTAGGCCTTGGCAGTACGATCGGACTGTGTTACATGATGGGTACAAGAATCGGTATAGCTTCAAGATGAACTGAAACCTATCGGTACTTATTTCCTTAACTCCGCAACAAGTTTACAAGGATCTATTAAAGTTAAAGAGTGAGGCTGAAGAAAGAGAAAAGGAGAAAGGAGAATTGAGTGGAAAAATGAGCGAAAAAGAAAAAGGAGAGTTAAATGGAAAGAAGATAGAGGAAAAAAAGAATGAGTGCTTCTCTGTCAAGAGGCGAGATATTTCGAGGGCCATTTCGAAAAACCAACAACTTGTTTTGCTGGGGCACAAGGAATCTCACCTTGTACTTAACACTAACCATGAATCCCTCCCCAAGTTGGTTGTCTCTATTTTGCAAGAATTTGAAGACGTACTACCAGATGAGTTGCCTAGGGGATTTCCACCAATTCTGGGAATTGAGCACCAGATTGATTTTGTACCTGGAGCAGTGATCCCGAATCGACCCGCTTATCGAAGTAATCCAAAGGAAATGATGGAGTTGCAATGAGAAGCAGAGGAACTCATGAGCAAGGGCTACATAAAAGAGAGCATGAGCCCATGTGCAGTTCCAGTATTGTTTGTGCCCAAGAAGGACGGCTCATGGAGGATGTGTGTTGATTGCAGAGCCATCAACAATATTACGGTAAAGTATCGCCATCCCATTCCTAGATTAGATGATATATTGGATGAATTGCATAGCGCTAAAATTTTTAGCAAAATTGATCTTAAAAGCGGTTATCATCAAATTAGGATGAAAGAAGGAGATCAATGGAAAACGGCTTTTAAAACTAAATATGGCTTGTATGAATGGTTAGTTATTCCGTTTGTTCTAACGAATGCACCTAGTACTTTTATGCATTTGATGAATCATGTTTTACGTGCATTCATTGGAAAATTTGTGGTGATGTATTTTGATGACATCTTGATTTATAGCAAAGGATTAGAAGATCATGTTAATCACCTTAAAAGTGTTTTTATGGTTTTAAGGAAGGAAAAATTGTTTGCTAACCCGAACAAAAGTCATTTTTGCTTGGAAAAGATTGTATTTCTTGGTTACATTGTTGGTGCTAATGGGATAGAGGTAGAAGATGAAAGATAAAGCAATTAGAGAATGGTCTACACCCAAGAGCATAACTGAAGTTAGGAGCTTTCATGGTTTAGCTAGTTTCTATAGGAGATTTGTGCCTAATTTTAGTACACTAGTTGCGCCATTAACTGAAGTAATCAAGAAATCCATAGGATTTAAGTGGGGTGTTGAACAAGAATGTACTTTTGAAACAATAAAAGATAAATTGTGTTCTTCGCCCATGCTTGCATTGCCTGATTTTTAAAAGACTTTTGAGATTGAATGTGATGCATCGGGAATAGGTATTAGTGCTGTTTTGATATACGAACAAAGGCCAATTGCTTACTTTAGTGAGAAGTTGAACGGAGCCCCGCTCAACTATCCAACCTACAATAAGGTGTTGTACTCGTTAGTTCGAGCACTACAAAATTGGCAGCACTATCTTTGGCCTAAAGAGTTTGTGATTCACACCAACTACGAGTCACTAAAGCCCATCAAGGGACAAAGCAAGTTGAACAAGCGGCATGCAAGGTGGATAGAGTTTATTGAGACCTTCTCACACGTCATTAAGTGGATAGAGTTGATTGAGACCTTCCCACATGTCACTAAGTACAAGCAAGGTAAAGAGAATGTTGTAACGGATGCTTTATCCCACAGGTTTGCCTTGTTAACCACTTTAGGTGCTAGAATGATAGGTTTTGAAATGGTAAAGGACTTGTATGCAAATGATTCCTATTTCTCCAGTAATTTTTGTTGCTGTGAAAAGGGAAGTTTTGACAAATTCTATAGATCAGAAGGGTATTTGTTCAAAAAAAATAAATTTTGTGTGCCCACTAGTTCTATTAGAGAGTTGTTAGTGCCAGAAGCCCATAGTGGTAGGTTGATGGGACACTTTGCGATTCAAAAGACCTCAGGTGTCCTACATGAGCATTTTTATTTGCCTAGGATGAAACATGACGTTGAAAAGATTTGTGCTAAATGCATAACTTGTAAAAAGGCTAAGTTGAGGATATTACCACAAGGCTTATAAACACCATTGCCAGTTCCACAAGAGCCTTGGGTTGATATTTCGATGGATTTTGTGTTAGGATTGCCTAGGTCTAAGAATGGCATGATTCAATTTTTGTTGTTGTTGATAGGTTTAGTAAAATGGCTCACCTTACACCATGTCATAAGATCGACGACACCACACACATTGCAGACCTATTCTTTAAAAAAATTGTACGATTGCATAGGATTCCGAATGCAATTGTGTCTGATCGTGATGTGAAATTTCTTAGCTGCTTTTGGAATATCTTGTGGGGAAAGTTAGGAACAAAACTTTTATTTTCCACTACTTGCCACCCGCAAATTGACAATCAAACAGAAGTAGTTAATCGCACACTGTCACAGTTGTTGCGTATTTTAATTAGTAAAAACTGAAAGAGTTGGGAAGAATGTTTGCCATTCGCAGAATTTGCCTATAATCGTGCTATCCATTCTTTTACTGCTCTTTCTCCATTTGAAGTTGTTTATGGATTTAACTCGTTAACTATGTTAGATTTGATTTCTTTACCTGTGGATGAAAGGGTTAGTGTAGATGGTAAAAAGAAAGCAGAACTTGTCAAGGATCTACATGCAAAAGTGAGGGATCAAATTGAGAAACGAAACTAGCAAGTCATAGACCGAGTCAATAGGGGCCGAAGAAAGGTAACGTTTGAGGCCGGTGATTGGGTGTAGTTGCACCTGACGAAGGAGCTGTTTCCCAACCAAAGGCAATCAAAATTGCAGCCAAGAGGCGATAATACATTCCAAGTGATCCAGAAAGGCAACGACAATCCCTACAAATTGGACCTCTCAGGTGAGTATAATGGTTTGGCTACTTTCAATGTTAGTGATCTTGTTCCGTTTGATACGGGTGACGATTCATGGACGAATCTGTTTCAAGAATGAGGGAATGATATGATTCAAGCGAAGTCAGGATCCGTTGACCCACTTCACATGCCCGTTGGCCCAATCACGAGAGCTCGTGCTAAGAGGATCAAGCTAGCAATGATAGGTTTGATTCAAGAGATATGGCAAAACTCCACTAAAGAGGCATCTTGGAGCTTGGAGGAAGTTTCGAAATTGAAAGAGCCGAAAAAGAGAGCAACGTTTCAAGTTTATGGACTGAAAGTGCACAAAAATATGAAACTGGGAGTCAAAATGAAAGAAAAGAACAGTTCAGGGACCAAAATGCAACTTTGGAAAAACTGTTAAAACCATGCCATAGAACGCGCGACCGCATGGTACAAAAAAAAGTTGAAGAAATTTTCATTACGGCCGTAACTGCCACAAGCACACGGTCACGGGCGCGACTGCATGGGCCAAATTCTGGCATACACATTTTTGTTTTCCTTTTTCATTTAGAACTTGATTTTTACCATATTTACTTATTATTTTCGAGTTTTTTTGGTATTTTCGTATTGTCTAAGTTTTGCAGGTATGTAGTACTATAAATACCCACCTTCTTTCATTGTAAAAATAACTTCTGATATTATTGAATTAAATTGAGTGTTTGTGAGTTTTATTCTCTCAAATTCTTCGCTCTTCTCGAACGCCCAAACTTATCAAGAGCGTGATAATCTCTTGTGGCGTTCACCCCTATTGGTTGCCAGATCAGCATCTGTGGAGGTGATTGGTTTAATATATCAATTGTTGTCCAGTCGTGAGTTGGAGGTCGATAGGCTACCGATCAAATTCGCCGAAGTAATTAGCTTTTCTAGGGTCAGATCTAGTCTCATGTAGGTTGCATTGGCATCGCTCCAATGTGGTTGGCATCATTGTCTGGTGGTAGAAGTGATGGTGCTGGTCCGAGAAATGTGGTTGGTGAGAGTGAAGACAATGCTGCATCGAATATTTGTAAGTATTGTGTTTAAAAATTATTAATCATTCGAACTATGAGGTTATTGCTCAATTATTGTATTCGTCAATATTAAACAATCTATGTCAAATAAATCTGTGATTTCCTGTCTTTGACATCCCTGTACTAAATTTGTTTATTTGTTTTTTTTTTGAAAAATTCAATTGATATATTTGAGGAATTGTCTGATGGTCCTTCTGGAGAAGAGAACGATCCTGATGTTTTTTATGGGTATATAAGATATAGCCAGGAAGCACTTTTATGTCGTGTTCCATCTATATATAACGATTTTTTTATATAATATGATTTTTCTTTTACTTTTCTAGGTGATGATATCGAGTGTGCCAACTTCTCAAAGGCAAGTAAAAACAGAATGCCTACTTGGACATTTCATTTTGGTTTCCAAGGCATCATTGTATTTGTATGCAAAAGGATTATTTTCAATTTTGGGATTTATTGTTATAGTTTGGATTCCTAGACATTACTATCTATTCAATGTATTCATCATCGTACATTCTCTTTGTTTTGACAATTTTTATTGTTTTAATGATTATAGCATATTCTGATATTGGAGATCCTATAAATGCATACGAGCATTGTGGTGCTACTTTTTGGTATGCTGAGAGGCTCAAGAAGGAAGTTAAATCCAAGGATCCAAAATTTTGCTTGTGTTGCACTTAGGGTAATGTCGTGCTTCCCCTGATGAAGGGCCCACTACAAATCTTAAATGGGTTAATTTCCAGAGAAGATAATATGAGAAAACATTTTGTGGACAACATCCACTCCTATAACTCTATGTTGTACTGCACGTCGATGGAAGGAAAAATTGATAAATGGATAAATAGAGATAGAGCCCCACCTATATTCAGGCCGAATGGCCAGAATCATCATACCATTGGCTATTTTCTTCCTCCGGAAAATGAGAAACCAAAGTTCTTGCAGATGTATATACAAGACCCTTAGAACGAAATTGTCAATAGAATTGATGCTTGTCAGTATGTTTGAAAGTGCATTGTAATATTTTTTTAAACCTCCTATTTTTTCCACTATTTTATTTTAATATATTCAAAATCATCATTCCGTTTTTAATGGTACATTGTCCCTTGGTTTGTGTAACAGGTCCGAAGGCGTGGCAAACTTGCACACTCTGATTGTCTCTTATTTGAAGGACAAGCTCGACAAACATAATGTATTCGCTAAGTTATTCAAAATGGAAAAGGACAAATTGAATAAAACTAACTGTGCTGATGTTGGGATTAAACTTATTGGAAGGAGGAGGGGAACTAGCAGATAATATGACCTTCCTAAACTAAATGAAGTTGCAGCATTGATCAGGGGTAACATAAGGGTCGATCGAGTTGAGCGCGATGTCATTTCTCAAACAAATGGTAGAGCCCTCTAGTGCATGAACATCTCAATCCTTCGTTTCTGCCACTCCAGTATCCGTTACTTTTCCCTTTGGACATGATGGATTCATATAGGATGTGCTGCTTACCCGTGAGTTAGACTCGTCTTTTAGGGATAGACGGCATGTCTCTATAAGAGAATATTTTGCATATAGGATACAAGAAAAAGCAAATGAGTTGCCCTATATTCTGCGGTGTAAGAGGATGTTTCAACAATTCTTGGTTGATGGTTACACGATGATCGAGGCAGCCTGAATGATTTGGATCAGGACACATCAACCCGAGCTGAGATCTGAGTTGTATTGTGGTTTGGCCGATGCTGCAGTTCCTGGAAAGATAGATACATTGAGGTTGGTAAGCTTATGGTGTTCCCTAATACCTTTATTGGAAGTCCTCGATTTTTTATGGCGAACTACCAAGATGCCATGGCCATCTATAGGTGGGCCAGACATCCGACGAAACTCTTCATCACTTTCACTGCAATCCTAATTGGCCTAAGATCGCTTGTTTCATGGACAGTAATGAGCTGCACCCCATGGACTGACTTGATATTACATGCAGAATCTTCAAGATCAATCTAGATCAGCTCATCAAGGATACAAAGAAGAATAAGATATTTGGCGACCCTAAATCGGGTAGATTTATTTTCATTTATCGTGTTTCAAAATTTCACCTCAACAACTATGTTGCATAAATTATCACCCATCCTTCCACCTTCATCACACTTATATGGTAACAATTCTTTATGTTGTTGTTTGTAGTGATATATACTATGGAATTCCAAAAGTGCGGGCTGCCGCATACGGATATAGTGTTATTCATGGCCAAGAAGGGCAAGCATCCAACTCCAGCAGACGTTGATCACATAATATCCGTCAAAATCCCGGATAGAGACTCTCATCTAGATTATTATAATCATGTCAGGGATCTAATGGTTCATGGCCCTTGTGGGATTGTGAACAAGTATTCTCCGTGTATGGATAAAGGCATGTGTACGAAGTACTATTGAAAGAATTTTGTTGCCAAAACTAGCATGGATAGGAATGGTTTCCTAGTGTATAGGTGCAGAGATGATGGACGTACCGTCGAGAAGTACGAGATAGTCCTTGATAACAGATATGTAATCCCGCACAATCCCTATTTGTTTTTAAAATAGCCCACATTAATGTGCAGTGTGTAACCAGGCTAGCGCGATAAAGTATTTGTTCAAGTACATATCTAAAGGGCAAGATCAGATAACTACTACATTTTCTAGAAACACAGATTCATCTTCTAAGGTTTTGCATGATGAGATTAATGCATGTTAGGATTGTCGGTATGTCTCAACCTGTGAAAAGGCCTGGATGGTATTCTCGTTCCTGATCCACTATAGAGATGTCTCGGTAGAGCGCCTGAGCTTTCATCTCCCTTACCAACAGAATGTTGTGCACACTGAGAGTGATGAGTTTGATACAGTCTTGAGGAAGATGACTATCAAGGAAAGCAAGTTTCGTGCATGGATGAAGGCAAACCAAAAGTACCCGTCATCTAGAAATTTGCCATACGTAGAGTTTCCTTCAAAATTTATGTTGAAGCAGAAGAAGTATGAGTGGGTTCCTAGGAAGTAGCGCACTTGTGTTGACAGGTTGTATTTTGTTCAACCTGAAACTGGAGAGAGGTACCATTTGCTTACTTCATTATTTTTTTCCCGATCTTTTTGACCTTTTCCAATGTGACTTGGATAATATCGTATTGCATTCTCTAATTTATTATAATCACATCTTCAGTTTAAAAAACAAAATTTCATGTCGAACATTGATCTTTCTTTTTTATTATGGTTTTCCACATTATTTACAGGTACTGTCTGCGTACATTGCTAAATCATGTTCGAGGCCCATTTTGTCATTGTGACGTAAAGACGATTGATGGGAAAATATATAATACTTTCAAGGATGCATGCTATGCTCATGGACTTTTGGAGGATGACAAAGAATATGTTGATGCTATAATCGAGGCAAGTCACTCGCCATCTGAATATTCGCTGCGCAATTTATTTGTCACTGTACCTGTGTCGGATTGCTTGGATAGACCTGAGGCATTGTGGGAGAAATGTTGGCAATACCTCTCCGAGGACATTGAACACAATCAGCAAAGGAGTCTTAACAGTCCGGGTATGACTAGGGTTGGCAATGGGTCGGGTTCGGTTCAGGTCGGCCATACCCGAACCCGAACCATGATACCAAACCCATAACCGAACCGAACCGTGGGTTATTCAATTCAGATCGGTATCCATTCGGGTCAGTTTTTGTACCCGAACGGGTACCCGTTTACCCTTTTTTTTAATATATAACTGTCAATTGTAAATTTTAAAAAAATTTAGCCTATTTTCACCTTTTTTTAATTTAAATACTTAAATATTCGACTGCAACATGTACGATCCATTCGTCCACTTGCCACAAGCCCACAGCCCATCATTTTATAGCCCACTAGCATGTTAAATTATTTTATAGTTCACCAACTCTATGTTTTTTCTGCCAATTACCGATGTGGGATTGTGGGAATGGGATTGATGGATAGAATAGGCTTTTTCATACTTTACACAATCTCTTTTACAGTTTCTACATGCAAAATGCGATGTGTACAAACTACAAAGTGAAAAGATAATAACTTGGAGAATACTATATGAATCTATCATCCCTATTAATTATAAAAATAAGGCCATCCACCTGAAGTCGTCTACATGGAAAAATTTCCATCCCTAGGTATGACTGTGCATTGTACTATTTTTTCATCATTTCATTTATTTTCACTTAGATAAATTCTGTACATGTTGAATTATTCTAATATTTAACATTGGCAGATCATGTGAGCTCTATTGCAAAGCTTCGACTGAGCAAGGACTAGATAAAGAACTATGCTTTGGTCGAGATTGAGAAGTTGCTCTAACAAATGGGGAAGAGCCTGAGATATTACGATTCTATGTCATTCCCTGATTGCTCTTATTTCTCTGCTTCCGACAACGTTTTGTTGCCTGATGAATTGAACTGCGATAAGGATGCATTGGCCGAGGAACATTCTAGGATACTATCAGATTTGACTGATGAACAGAAAAGTGTTTACAACACCATAATCTGTGCAGTTGATAGTGAACAGGGCGGCATATTCTTTTTGTATGGGCACAGAAGTACATGGAAAACTTCTATATGGCTAACCCTGTCGGCTATGATTAGGTCTGGTGGAGATATAATGCTTAATGTAGCATCTAGTGTTATAACTTCTCTTCTTCTTCCTGGGGGGAGGACCCCACATTCAAGATTTTTTATTCCATTGAATGCAGACGAGGATTCAACTTCCAACATTAAACAAGGATGTCACCTACCTGAGCTTATTGAGAGGACTAAGTTGATAATCTGGGATGAAGCTCCAATGATGAATAAGCACTGCTTTGAAGCATTGCATCGCACCATATAGGATATTCCAAGATTCGGCAACCCAGCGGGCACGAATCAACCTTTTGGCTGAAAGACCATTATATTTAGAGGGGACTTTCGACAGATACTGCCTGTTATACCCAAGGGTCCTAGGCCATAGATCCTTAATGCAGCTCTAAACTCCTCTCACCTATGGTACCATTGCAAAGTATTGAGACTCACTAAGAACATAAAGCTAAGTAATGTTCCCAGGGACGAACAGTCTGATGAACTTCATAAGTTTTCAGAATGGATTTTAAGCATTGGAGACGGAGAAGTTGGAGGACCAAACGATAGGGAGGCTAAAATTGAAATACCAAAAGATCTTTTGGTTCGCCATTCTTCGAATTCTATTAAATCTATAATGGATAGAACATATCCTAATTTCCTTACCCAAGGTCGATCGCCAGCTTACTTGAATGGGAGAGCCGTACTTGCTCCTACTCTTGAAGATGTCGAAACAGTGAATGAGTATATAGTTGGAATGAATCAATCGGAGTTGAAGACGTATTACAGCTCAAATTCTGCATGTAAATGTGATGGCTCTGGCACTAATTTACTCAATGAGATTCACACCCCCGAATTCTTGGATCGAATTACGGGTTCGCCGAGTCACGTTTTGAGGTTGTAGGTCAGAGTTCCTATCATGTTAATGCATAATATTGACATTCATCTGCCTTGTGCCACAGTATTCAACTTATAGTCATGAGACTTGGTGATCATGTGAGAGAGACAAAGATTCTGACTGGGTTGAATGTTGGAAATGAATTTTTAATTCCGAGATTGAGTCTAACTCCATTTGACATGTTTAGTTGAGGAGACCGGTATTCACTCATGGCCAGCTATATGTTGTACTCTCAAGGATCACAAATAGGAATGGATTGAAGTTTCTCGCTTGTGATGATAGTGGACGTCCAACCAACACTACTACAAATGTCGTATATAAGGAGGTTTTTAGTAATTTATAGTGTGAGACAACTTCAGGTGTAAGGTATGTTGCGTATGTTCATTGAGTTCATACATGGTTGCCTATATTGTATGGCCTTAAATAAAATTGCAGTGTTTCATTAATATATCTTTCATTGCATGTTTCTAAATGTCCTGTTCAGGTAGTTTTTGAAGATTAACAGAGGGATGAGTTGTGACGTCTATCCAATGGAGGCATTCTATTTGACTTGAGTTAAGCCCTTATTTTTTGTTATAGGAAATAGGATCTAGGGGAGTTACATCCATTCTAACTTAACATAGTATTCTATCGAATATTTTTTGTAGGGTATGTTATAAAACATCAAGTGTTGATGTGAAATTTTGAATGTGGTTCGTAGGATATCGGAGCTTTCATATGTGTGTTAAAGTATTCTAAAGGAACACAATTTGAGACAGGGTCACCAATTAAGGATAATTAGTGAAAGTTATGAACTGAGATACACCATATTGACTTCCAGTGACTTTTAAGGGGATATTTAAAAATTTCGTAAGAATGAATTTACAAGGCTATATGATTTTGAGCTTGAGGATCAAATATGTGACTTGTGATTTTATAATGTATGTGGCTTGAAAAGTAAGGGAAACAAAACGACTCACTTACGAGAATATTTTATGGATGATTTCGTTGAAGACGAGTGAGGGTTGACCTTGAGGAATTCGAGCCATACGATGACATTTTGCAAAGTCATAAAATTATTTACAAAGTTTTCAATTAACTTCCACAATAGTCTTTCAGTTTCAATTAATGATTTATTTTTTTCCCAAACTTTCCAGAGTTGTATTTTGATTGAAATTATTTTCCTCATTGTGAAAGGAGTGGAATTCGAATTTTGAAAACCATTTATTCAACAATAGTTCTATTATTAAAGCGTGGTAATAACCTCGTATTAAATAGTTGAAATTTTAGTCACTTCTTTTCAAAATCATTTGACTCATATTATTACTCAAACTTTTGTTCAAAAATACACGAGCAATTCTTGTGGAAAAAAATTGGTCCCTGTGAAAAATATTTTGCTTCAAATGAATCTTTTGATTTCCAACTAAATGAAAACTCCTATTCATTTTTCAAAAAAAAATTATATATTTATTTCCGAATTTTCTAGAGATTATTTCATTTGGCCAAAATTTTGAAGTCAAGTGAAACTTTTGACTTTCAATTGAATGAAAGTTCTATTAGTTTCAAGAAAATTATTTCTACTCATCCTGAGAAGAAATTGTTGCATCAGGGACATTCGGAATTTTAAAGAATTTATATATATATATATATATATATATATATATATATATATATATAATAGTTGGTGCGTGCCGTGATACACCAAATATTAATTACCTTGCTCAGTTTTAAAAACTACAAATTAATGTAGCAGTGGTGAGTAAGGGTCGATCCCAATGGGAACAGGTCGTCAATTTAGTATACTTATGTTAACTAATATGATTGGGGATTTTAGTAAATGGAGAATAAATATTGAATACAAAATAAAATAACAATTAAGAAAGTTTTACCACTGAGAGAAATCATCAAGTTCTTGGTTCAATCGAGCCTCTACTTGCATATCCAATTTACTCATAACGTGTTCTATTCTCTATTTAAATCTTTAACCTTGAGATAATAACTTACACATCTTTATTATCTCCATTTTCCCTTAAGCGTAACTAATTGAAGGTCAACTTTTCAATTAGTCCTTAGACTTTTGGATAACCTAGAAGTCCGATCTCTAGATTTAATGCAAAAGCTAGCATTAAGAATTAGGAAAACATGTTAAACTTAGAGTAACATTTCAGTCAACTCGAAATGTTTAACAATAGGGTTTGTTATTCCCAACGATATGTGATTGCTAGTTGTTACGTATGAATTAAAGAAATCAACAACTACGGATTGAAACTTTAATTCTAACAAGTTGATAATAGAATTTTAACTCAATTGGCCAAATCTAATTAAAGTTCATATTATCAAAAATAAAATAGAAAAAAAAAACCAATTTTAATAAGAGTATAAGAACAACGTCACTTGTGAGTTAATCGGATAGTAAGCTTACAACAACGACATCCCCTTGAACTAGATTGAGACGCCTAGCCAATCATATTCTCGGCTAAAATATACATTTCAAATATACTTCCGCCGGAATATGAAAGCCTATTTAAGCAATCTCTAAAACTTTATTCACACTTCAACTCTTCATACTTCTACTCAAAATAAGATGCAAAAGAAAGCTAAACAAAAGATGATGCTATTAGAATGAAATATAACACTAGGAATTGAGCATGAGAGAGTATTTTACAAGTCGGAAATGGCTTAATGGCCTTACCCTTTTATAAGCACTGGAGGAATCTTTCAATAATGCATTAGGTGAGTTGTTCCTCCATTATGATTCCACTTCCCCATGCCTTTTGACTACCTTAATGTTGATTTTTGCCTTTGGGACCAAAAATAGTTGTTGTAGGCCATCAAGTTACCTTTCTTTTGGTGCTAGAATCACAACAATTGGATATTTTTAGGCTAAGTTATGGCATTTGCACTGAAAGTTGACATTGGACACGTTGGATGTTCATGATGTTGTCTTCCAACTCAATTTTCGTCTATTTTGCCGTCGATTTTTCCCAAGAGACTAGAAATAGCATTTGTAGATAATTGAGTTATTGGCAATGGAATCAGGTCAATCCCATATTTCTAGCTCAAGTTATGATTCAAACACTGAAAGCTGCTTTGTGAATCCGAGTTGCTGATTTGCACTTTCCATGCCTTGTTTAAACTTGTTTTAACTCTTCTTGGTCCATAAACATGAAAATAAATAAAAACACATAAATAAAAACTTATAAAACAATTATCACATAATAACAAACGTTATTAGGGGTATTAAAGTGCTTTTCAAGCACTTATCAAAAGTAAATTGAGGATAATGTGGTGTGGCACGAGCGGTGAGAAATTTTCTAGGGATTTGAAGTGGGCTATTATTTGTTCTGGTTTGCGGATTAAAAAAAATGTGGAGATGATTGTGAAGAAAATTTTAAGCTACATTGGGTTGTATGATTCTATAATTCAGAGATAAATAATAGATGAGAGCAAGGTCCTACAAGCTTATTGGGGACTAGCTATAAGACATACCATTGGCCATTGTTACCTATGTTATGGTTTGCACAATGTCTTTGAGATTTGGCTATTTAGTGCATAAAGGGTAAAAAACTAGAAGACCTTGCCACCTTGGTATTTATATTCTAGTAAAGGATCCATCTTTGGAGAAGGTGAAATGTTTCATTTGGTCAGAGTCCAATTCGGCACAAAAAAAGAGGGTTGTTTCCTGAGAAAGAAAGACGGTGTCATTTTTGCAAAATTATCCAAGATTTTCAAGTAAGTTAAATTTCGAGGACAAAATTATTTTTAAGTAGGAGAGGTTGTAGTGACTAGAAAATTTTAGCCGGAAAAGTTAGTTTAACTAACTTTTTCTCAATCCTCGTCTAACCCTGATTTAATTAAACCCTAATTTTAAATTTATCCCCAATTAATTAAGCCCTAATTTCATATTTGCTAGTTCCTCTGCATAGACCGGGACTTTGTCTCACATAGCTTTCGTGAAGGCAACGAGGTTGCCGACTCAATCGCTTCAGTGGGGCTATTGCAGCAGCGGTATGCAAAGTATGACTCACATCAGTTGCTTGCCTAGGCTAGCGCTCTCATACAGATGGATCATCATGGATTTCCATCAGTCAGTGCACTTTAGCGAGCCTACAGCTCACTGCTTTGGCTTTTCATGGCTTTATTTTCCGTTTTTTCACTATTCTGTACAAGGAGGTAGTAACTTCTTATTTATTATTCTTTTATTCATTCTTGTTAGGGAGATAGTATCTCCTCGTTTATTGCTTTTCGCACACTTATTGTGTTTCATTGTTTGGATGTCAAGTTAAAGCCCATTCCTTTTGTAATTATTTTTTATATATTAATAAAAATATAGGGGGATTCCAAACCCCCCACCAACTAGGCTCGGCAAACGCATAAAATCGATGTACGAGTCTAGTTGGTGCTTTGCTTAAAAAAATTTTAAAAAAAACTCAGCCATAATTTTTCGAGTTTTAGCTCCCAAATCCTAGAAGCCCCAAGCCTAATTCTTATTCTCCACGTTTAGGGTGCAGTTGCAAGCTTTCCTTACTTAATTTAGGTTTCTACATATTATGGTATATTTTAGGCTGCAAGAAAATACCTTATTTACTAATGTTAAGACTCATATATAAATACTGTAATTCATTCACACAAACACGCAAACCCACAGCAAGGTAATCATTACAAATCACCATTTTTCAGCCTTACCTCCATCTCGATGTCTCGATCTCGCCCCTTCTACCTCTCTCTCGTCCCTCCCTATCTCGTCGTTCCCTCTCTTTCTCTCGACGTCGCTCTTGGCAGTGAGCCGACGACACCAAGCCGATGATGATGAGCAACCATGGTCAAAGAGGAATGAAAAGCCACGGCCGAGTTCTTCCTTTTTCCGATTTCCTCATAGAAATCACGTACAGAATGAAGAGATAGGGGGCTGAATTGATTTTACTAACTCTTTTGCACCCGAAGTCCCCAAATTCGCTTTAGTTATTTAAGTTAGTCCTCCTATTTTATTTATTTCCAAGGTCCACAACCTTATTTTCTTTTCAATTTGGTCCAATGATTTTTAAAGTCTAATCAACTGCAATCAAATCTCATAACTTTCAGTTGATTATCAATTTAGTCCCCATACTTTATTTATGCAAGAGGTCCCGAAGTTTTAATTCATTTTCAATTGAGTCCAGTAGTTTTCAAATATGGTCAATTGCAGATTTGGCCTTCCAACTATCATTTGACTTCCGAATTAGTCCCCACAATTCTCTAATTTTTAAAATTAGCCCCAATTTTTCAAATTTAGAGATTTAAATCCCTAAACTTCATATTTACTGGATTTAAATCCTACTTTTAATAATTTCCTTTGTTTTTAAGACTTTATTTACCCAAGAGCCTAATTGGAGTTATTTTAATTATTTTAGGACTAGACGAGACACGACAGCCCTAGAGATTTGCAGTTTTATAGTTTAAACTCCCAGATTAAGGTAGATCTCTTTCTACAAATATTTTATTTTTCAAAAATGCGCATAGATGATTAATTCTTATTATGTGTTTGCATGTGGTGCATACTTCCATGATTTACTTGCTTTATTGCAAGCATGAGAGAATTATCTGCCTATTCAAGCACATGATAAATGAGAATTACTGCTTAAATGCATGAGACTAAACTTGAACTTGTATTTATTACCTGTTCATGAAATTTATTACTTGGATTACATGACCAAGTGTTTATATATAACATAAAATTATTATCATGCGGGAAATCTGCTGAGTATTTATACGAAATACTCATATTTTCTTTAACTAAACAATTGCAGATTGAAGAGTTGACGACGTGACGTTGGGCAGTGGAATAATGAAGAGTTTATTGAGAGCTCATTTAAGATTTCTTATTTTTACTATTTTATATTGAGACATTAAACTATTTGGTTTATTATTATTTCATTAATTTATTTCCGCATAAGTTTATTTCAAAGTTTGAAATGTCAATATTTGATTGATAAAAAATATTCCGCGAAGTTTAGATTTCCATTTATTACTGTTGCTTTTGGTGTTCAAAAGTTAATTTAGAATGGTGACGTGGAGTTCCAGGTAATTAGAACTCGGGGCATTACAAGTTAAGTGTTGATCCACCTCGGATATTGGTTTAGCAACATGGAATATTCTGCGTATGTTAACGATCATGTTTAGCAGTGAATACAGATGTTGCACAACGTTGTGAAGTTTGAAAGAACATAATAAAGTAATTAAATTAGCGGCAAAAAAATTGAAATTCCTCTTTATTTCAGTTTACATTGTTGAACTCTATATATTACATCAATTGATTAAATGTTGAATTCAAAAGAATGAAAGAATTAATTTATATCTTTTGTTTATACAAAACCAATTAAACCACCAAAGAATCAAACAAATAAAAGCACAAAAGAAATTAATGTAATGTTTACAAAGGAAAAGTTGCACATAAATGAATCATCAGTCATCAGTTCAGTGTAGCAAAATCTATTAGCTAATTTAGAACATCAAATATTTTGAGTGGTCACAAGGAAAGCTCAAACCGAAGTCCTAGAAATCGACGGTTTTCACGGCAAATCAAGAAGCATTTAGGGTTTTCGACCTAGAAGATTTGTTCTTGTTCATCTTGGCAAAACTCCTTCCTTAATTTATGTGAAAAAAGTCGACAAGCATCCATGCTAAGATCAATGGCAGCAGAAAGCACAACGAACAATGCAGCATCAGCCATGCAAGTAACGTGCCTCACCCCGACTTGCACTGTAGGCTTGCTCACTTTTCCTTCACCTTCAACACTCGACCCCATCACAAAACCGCCCTTAATCACATTATTAATGCAAAAATTCCCGCCCTTTTTAACGCTCATCGTACCCTCAGCAATGGGGATTCCACTAGCTAAGCCATTGTTTGTGACAAGCTCAAACTTGTAACCTAAGCCATCGACCGGCCCTCTTTCACGCCAAGCCTCCAGACGACCCCAAGGCTTCCAGCTACTAACGCAGTCGCCATTAGGGCAGAGGATCAGCCATGCTCCGGGGTTTGACCGAGAAACGCGATTTGACCCTGGGGAAGGGACAAATGGCGTGATCATAGAGGCTGCTGCAACGGGTGAACCCGATAGGTCGTAGATTATTATCATCCAACCTTTTCGCTCCCTCCCTTGTTTTTCTCGATCGCCGGAGAATGTCCTCATCAACCATCTTCTATTATTGATGTTGAAATCTGTAGGAAGAGACCTAATTTATCATAACATTAAGAATTGTTAAAAACTGCACATGGGAACAACCTTAAAAAAACCAGATATTGAAAATCTTAGGCTGCAAAACGTCATGAAAACAAGCACATGGGATGTTAAAAAGTATGGCACATTGATGATTATTAAATAGAGGACTTTTTCTTTGTGCTTTTTGACCTAATGATCCCGAAAGAAAGGGGAAATTTTAAATAAATAATTCTTGAAGAAGTTACTTTTTATCCTTAGCTCGTTTAATTAGTCTATCTTCTTGGAGCAAAAAATAATCATTTGAAAGAATGTATTTTTGGAAGTGATATAAAAATGAGAGAATTCAAGGAGAAAGGAGAAAGTTGCTAGCTAGTTACCAAATTAACAAGATATTAATTATGATTGAATTTTATACAACTTCTGAAACATTAACTTTAAGAAGGTCGACTATTAAGTATTGATGGTCTCAGGAATTTTTGAGAGGTAAGAATTGATTTTTTTAGATAAAAATAACTATTGACCAGTTAAAAAATTTATAACCTGCATTCATCATACATATATATAAGTGAATTTAAATAAATAAATTTGTTAAAAATGTAGACTATACAATTACTCAAAAAAAGGTTTTTTTTTTTTTAAGAGACATTATTTTCTCTGAAAGAGAATGCATGATTATAAAGTAAAAAGTTCGTAAAAAAACAAAACGTAAAAGATAATATTTTACAAGTGATTGGAAAAGTGTGACAAAAGTGATTAGTTAAAGGGTTCTTTTGATTCAATTGATTTGTTAAGAAAAATTATGATATGGGTGAAAAATAATATTTCTAGTTTCGTTATTTGTACTTTAAAAAAAAGTTTGTACATAAAAAAAAAAAAAATATCGAGACACCACACCCTACCCCATGATACCAAATTTGTACTTAAAAAAAAGTTTCAAATAAAAAAAAATTACCATACACGCTTTTTTAAACATGTTTTGATTAATTTTCTACAAAAACCTAAAACTAGAAATGTGCAAATTGTTTTCCACTTTCCACTCAGATGAAAAATATTTTAATTTTCAATATGTTCACGACTTCACGGTAATGTAACTGAGAGCCAAATAGATTTCTTTAGTCACTTTCGTACAGATGGGCAGGCCCTTAATCTACACACCCTACAACCCTAGCACATGTTACGCAGAATTGACTAAAGTGCGCCTGGCGGGGCTCACCTGGACCGGTTGTTCCGATCGGCGCTAAACTTGCAGCTGAAAACCGGCTGGCTTATATTCCCCTGAATTTGAAAAACCACCGGGCTGCACTGCGGTTCACCTCCAAACTGGAACACAAACCGAGGATCCGGTTCAGACCGGACAGTCAAATGCAGCTTCGCCACCGGTTTATCTTGCTCACTCCCATTCCCGCCGATTTTCATCCACCCCTTATGGTACACGATGCACCTCGACTGAGCGTTACCAAGGTCCACTGGAAGCTGAACGGAGCCCAAGAATTTACTGGAGGTGACCCCACAAGTGCGCCCCATTCTGCCGGCGAATAGGGAGATTTTGAAAATAATGCGCTTAGATGAGAGGCGACGGAGGGCGTCGGGGTTGAGGTGGAAGCCGGCGGCCGAGGTGGAAGAATCCGGTGGGTCGTTACTGGTTGATGTACAGATTGGGAGGAGGGCTGTTTGGGAAGGGAAGTTCTTGATTTTGAGCTTGGCGTAGCACGGCGTGGTTGATGGGTGGACTCCCGGTCCGGCTGGTTTGGTCGCCGGAGTGAGTTTCAGGGCCAGCGAATCCACCATTAAACGAACAAATGGACAGGGATCCATTGAAAAATTCACAAAATTCTTCTGCTTTTTTTATTTGATAATGTTGGGTTTAATGAGAGAGGAGAGAGGGGGGATTTATTTGCTTCTGAAAATTCTATGAATCGATAGGATTTACATGGGATGAACAAATGAATATATGTCGGCTCAGAGCATTGGGTGTGTCGACTAATTTTCTCGTTTCGCGCTCTATATTTTTTCTCTTTCTAGAAATGATTTTCTCATTTGTTGAGAAGGGTTTTTATCGTGTCTCGCGGGCGACATACATGTGATCGAAGAATAAAACAAATTTGCAAAGAAAATACTTTTTTTCATTTCTTTAGGTTGCATTTATCCAAGTCTATGTTTTAGCAATATGTTGCCATAATTTAAATACATTAGTAAGCAATAGTAAATGGAGAATAATGATATCTCCGTCCTATAAATATAACTCATTTCTATTTTCATAAAGATTAAGAAAAATGCAATTAATGGTATTGGAAAAGCAAAATTCAAGATTATTTTCCTAATATGCCCTCTCATTTATTAGATATTTTATTTCAGTTATTCTATTTTAATGATAACAATGTCTATAAAAGATAAATAATATTTTAACTATATTTTTAAAAGGAATGTGACCTATATTTTAGGACAATGAATAGTGGACTACATTTTTGGGACAGAAGTAGTACTACTTTTTATCACATAAATCACACAAAGGTTGACACAAAATAATGTGGAAATTGGTGATTATTAATTAGGTGCGTAGCAAGAAATTTAGTTTAGGTGTATTGAGTGCAACAATTTTTATTGAAACTCCTCAACCCTCAACATTAACTTCGACATAAAATTTATTTGCAATAAAATGTATATCTAAACTTATTGTATATTCTCATTCAAAAAATTCGATTTCAGGCTTGTCAAGAACCAACATCAACAACAATTATTGATGTAAAATGAAAAAAAAAATTGATAATATATGGGGAAATGGAAAAAATACAATAATTTTTCCATTTCTTTACCAAAACTAGTATATCAAAAATTAAGATTTTCGTGCACAGAGTAGCAAAGAGAACCATTTAAAAATAAAAAATTTCCCAAAAATTTCCTATACAATTTTTTTTTTTTTTTGCTTGATTTTACTCTTCTTGCACAATGTGGGTGGCTGAATGGATGCATGAAGCTATTGAAAACAAACTAGAAATCAACAAAAAAATAATAAAAACATCAAATCAATAATCAGAAAAATGAGCATTTGAAATACAAAATATAATACGCAAACAAGGTGTATCAGAACAATTATGGCTCATAAACTAATTTGCCAATACACTCTTACAAGCTCCAACTTGCAGATTTTAAAAATTAAGGCGAAAAATTCACAAACATGTGTAGTTGAAGTTTTTGATTGAAGAGAGATAGAAAAATAGCGAGTGTGTTTAATTTAATTAGTAATTGAATGTAAAAGATAAAGTATAATTTTATATTACCTAAACTCACAGAATTACTAATAAAAGAAAAGGTAAAAATAAAAGAAAAAGAAAAAGAAAAAGAACAAAATAAGCATAATGTGGGAAAATGGGGAAAAGAAAATGCCAAAATAAAAAATAAAATAAAATAAAACAAAATAAAACAAAATAAAATAAAAGGCATATCATGAAAGGAGGAAATGGGAGCATAAGGCATAAATTATAAGGTAAATAAATAAATAAATAAATAAAAAGAAGGTGGAAGAATGGAGAGTTGGAGAACTGAGCCCATAACCTTACGAAAGTAATCATAACCTTTTGCCAATCAAGCTACAAAACCATTTGCTACAATATTTTAAACTCACTCCTGCTTCCCTACCCACAGCGAAGATGCCCACACTTGAAAAAATTGGGAGAAAAAGATCATGGGGTCCACATAAGCCCCCACCATCAGGGGATCGTTATGTATTATTCATCTCACTTAACACAGATGCTAAAACAAATTTTTTAAAAATGGATGATGTGGCACCTTGTGAGGGTGCCACGTCATGCACAGGCATAGCCTTCTACCCACAGCGTAGACAGGAAAGCACTAACTATTTTAAACTATACTAGTCTTAATGTAGTATTGTAGTGTTTCTAAAGTGTATTTACATACATTTCAGGATGGACTAGGGGTAGAACTGAGCTACAACACTGTCCACACCCCCCGGGTGGTTATCAATTTTTAAGATGGATTATGCTAGCATGACAACGGATTCCATGCATATTAGTTAACATAGTAAACACTTTTCATGATAATATTGTTCTATCTACCACCTTACTTTTAGATCAATAATCATTGGACTATGCCAGATTAACATATTGAAATCCATAACAGTTAATACAATAGACACTTGGCATGACATTGCCATTCTATCTATCAATTAAATTTTGAATTAATGGTCATTACATACCATTTAACGTTACGCCGATTATAATTTATCTGTAATGGTGATTTAGTATTAATCATTATACGAGTGATTTATTAATATTATGTGAACTACCATGTTACTTATTATAGTGATTTAACATTGTTCTTTTAAGAT
This sequence comes from Jasminum sambac, assembly GCA_018223645.1. Taxonomy (NCBI): domain Eukaryota; kingdom Viridiplantae; phylum Streptophyta; class Magnoliopsida; order Lamiales; family Oleaceae; genus Jasminum; species Jasminum sambac. The sequence goes on from CP073644.1 coordinate 16,220,069, forward strand.
AATGTGATTTATAAATAAAAATCCACCAGTTTAGTTTTGAATTAGTAATCATTACATGCCACTTAACATTACGCTAATTATATTTTATCTATTATGTTTATTTAGTCTTAATTATTATACGTGTCGCTTATTAATATTATGTCAATTACTATGCGAGGCCAGTCTTTTTATTGAGGCAAGTGAATGACTTGCCTCCGACACTTGCTCTATGGGGGGCTCCATTCAGGATGATTTTTTTATTTTTTATTTTTGTTTTAGTCATGAATCTCAACTTGCACAAGTCAAGACACAAAGATGGTTGTCTCGCACCAATAACAAAACCCCGCCAACGAATCCGCCTTCATTTCTCTAATTCCTTTCTAAAGCTCAATCACTCTAACCTTACTAGTAAACTCCTAGCGATTGTACACATTGTCTTTGATCGCACTTGTCGCTTAATAGTGGCCATTCTGGCTTTGTTCTTGGACCTCGGCGATTACTTTGTTTAATAGTAGCAACTTCTTTCTTGAATTGTGAGCTCTTATCTTATATAAAATTAATAAATCTTGTCGAAATTATAAAAGGATTATAAATTATAATACACAAATGCTCAATTGAGTCACTTGATTGTTGTAAATGAGTGGAGGCTGTGAAAGGTTTTGCCACGTTAGAATTTAAAATTTTGAATATTTGCAATTTGGCAGCATCTTGAATGTTACTACCTCAGTCCCAAAATTATAGCCATTTTTTATCTTTACATAGATTAAGAAAAATACATTTAATGGTATTGGAAAAGTACAATTCAAGGTTATTTGCCTAATATGCCATTTCATTTATTAGATGTTTTATTTCAATTATTCTATTTTGATGATAACAATGTATATTAAATGAGGGTATAAAAGACAAGTAATATTTTAACAATATTTTTAAAAGAAATGTGACCTATATTTTGGGACGAACGAAAAAGGAATTGCGGACTATATTTTTAGGACGGAGGTAGTAAAAAAATCAATTCTTGAATCTTGAACAAATGGAGAAAAGCCAAACAAATTAAAATGCACAATTCTTGAATCTTGTAGAAATTAATGCAAATGCTATTTTTCAGAATGTTAAAAATTCTATTTTCAGATTAAGAAATTATTATCCATGTGTAGTAAGTAATGATTTTCATTTCACTCGTCTATTAAATTATAAAAATAAATGTGACATTATTGGTTTATATAAATACGCCTTTATCAGCTTATACAAATGTGGCATTCTTGAAATTGGGCATATTATTAAAGTTATTTTTCTAGTGTTGGTGAACTGGTGATGGAGTTAATCATGATACTAATAAAATAATGAACTTTAGAAAGAAATTTGCATGTTATTTAATAATTAAAGTTCTATAGTAAAAAAAAAAAAGAAAAAAAAGTCCCATTATATTGAGCAGTTGATATCCAAGAAGCTTAATTTATATGTGGTCTTGGGGCGGTAAAAGGCATAGGACCCGCACTGCTACGATTTTATTTATTATAGTAATTTAACATTGTCCTTTCATTTATTAAAAAAATAAAAAACATCGTGCTTTCAAAATAATGTGATTTATAAACAAAATCTCACCACACATATATTATATCAATCACTAAACACGTATTATTCTACATATGTTATATATTTTTATATATTTTTTCAATCTCACTTATTCTTTTTCCTATTTCACATTCACATATCTCGTAGGACCTACCTGTACTATATTATACAAATCTCTACTTTTCAATTTCACTCATTCTCTCATATGCCACATAAAAATATATAAAAATTTATTTTAATGTATATCCTAATACCTGCTAAGTGAAAGTAGCATTGCTAATACTATTATATTGTGTAATGCTTTGCCTAAAAAAATTTTTGGTGGGGTGTTGGGGGGGGCGGGGGGAGAGAGAGAGAGAACGGCGAGATACAAAATAAGAAAATTTGAGGATAATTTGTCGACAAAAACGAGAAGAAGGAACAGGAGGGCCCATTACAGCTGGACAATGGCTGTCACCACGTTATCAAATGCATGAATTAACAGCTGGAATATATTAAACAAATCGGATATTTTTCTCTCAGTTATTCAAAACATAATCCTCGGCTGACGTGCACTGCGGATCACCCTCGGATCGTGCAGTTTTTGGGTGGCTGTTAAATGACGGCGCCATCAAAATTAGACAATTTTCAATAAATATATTACTATTTTCGTCCCAAAAATATAATCCACTATTTATTTTTCGTTTGTCTAAAAATATAGGTCACATTTCTTTTAAAAATATAATTAAAATATTATTTACTTTTATACCCTTATTTAGTGTATATTATTGTCATCAAAATAAAATAGTTGAAATAAAATATCTAATAAATGAAATGACATATTAGAAAAATAATTTTAAATTTTACTTTTTCAATACTATTAATTGTAGTTTTCTTAATTTTTGAGAAAATAGAAATGAGTTATATTTATGGGTCGAAGGTAGTACTAAAACCAACCCCCTCCCCTTCAATTACATAGGCTCGTTTCATTTTTCACATAAATTAAGATTCTCATTGGAAAAATAAATAATACAATTGATTTTTTTGTTTTACCTTTATTTAATGAGTATAAAAGTTATTGAAACTATAAAATAACTTTAAAGTGTACAAATTAAATGAGGGCATATTATTAAATACATACAAATGGGTTTATATAATTGGGACAGTTAAAAAAGGAATAAATGCCTATATAATTAGGACGGAAGGAGTACTTAATACTCCGTCCGTCCCACAAATATAGGTTTAGTTACTATTTTCATCCGTCCAAAAAAGAGTGTCCAATTTCATATTGAGCATACTTTTAATTTTTCATATCCACAGATGCCCCTCATTAATATACTTTAGTATTACTCCATATCAATTACCTATGCATAACAACTAATGATATATAACAATATATATGGAAAAATAAGATAAAATTTAATGTATCAACTAAGTTAATCAACATTCTCTTAATCTGTGTGAAAATAACTATAGGATTATCTTTTTGGGACTGGAGGAGTATAATTCAATATCAAAAGTTATGGTATTGATGGAACCAAATACTATTGTGTTGAAAATTTTTGATAAAAATTATTTAATTAATATCAAATTAGTTAGATAAAATTAATTATGGACCAATTTAACAAAAATGTTGGACTAAAATATACATATTTCAAGCTTTGAGACCTGATTGTAATAACCTCCAAAGATCGTGACCTCTTGCGCGGGTGATTTTATGTTGAATGGGAAAGATTCCCATTCGAAAGAGGATAAAATAGTAAAATATGATGTAATTAACAAAAGAAGTGGATGGATTCTATCCATTTGGGCCAATACGCACCAAAATTTTTTTTCGACAAATCGCATTACCTTTTTCATTTCGTACCAAATTCGCAATAACCATACTTTTTTTTTACTATTGCACCAATTTTCCTTTAATATCCACATACCATAATTATATACTCTGTCACTAAGTGAAAATAAATTAACAACATAACTTAGTATTCAAAAAAAAAATAATAATAATAATAATAAACACACACACACACACACATATATATATATATATATATATATATATATATATAAAGAAAAGTAGGAAATTTTTAACCGTTTTTAATTAGATTAATTATTTTTCCCGCTTGAAGCTGAGCTATATTTTGTCTTTTGATTTTTTTCCTTTTTTATTAATTAATAATAAATCCCTAACAAACAAATTAACTAATCATTATCCATATTAATTAAATCTTATCCTCACCAAAATATGAAAATGTGCATAGTCAAAATTAGAGTTTTTCAAATTTCAAATGATTCAAACTTATCCTCTACAAGTTTTTTTGTCTATTAATTTTTCCCATTTTATTAATTAATAATCAATTTGAACAAATAAGTTAATCAATCATTATTTATATTTAATATTAAATATTAAATCTAAATTTCATTTCCCTACATAAATATTGACAATAAATTAACTACGGAAACAAAAATTGATTTTTTAAAAAATAATTACAGTCAACAATTTCATTAAGATTTGATTATTGTGTGATACAAAATTAGCATTCGTTAAATTTTTACACAAAATTAAAATAAAAGTATAATATTGAACTTTAAAAGTTAGCTTCGACCCACTAATTAATTTTTGAAATGATTAATTATTTTTATAAATAATTAGTTAAGAAACAAAAATTAATCTAAATTAGCAATTTCGTTAGGATTTAATTTTTGTGTGATACAAAATTAGAAATCACTAAAATTTACATAAAAATCAAAACAAATTTGTAACATGATTAGATTGGTCCATTTATTTAATTTTAGAAATAATTAATTATTTTAAAAAATAAAATTAGCAAAAAGATAAAAATTAATTAAAATTATAATTTTTTTAGGATTTAATTTTGGTGTGATAAAAAATTAGAATTCATCAAATTTGTACGGAAAAACTAAAAACTAAAGAAAAATGCAGCATTAATTTTTTAATTAATCTTTCAATCGTTTTAATTAACTAAATCTATGTCTATTTTTATATCTTTTAAATTGTAGATATCCTTTAGAAGAAATAATGAATTGATATATTTTAATAAATTGTTCAAATCTAATTTTTTAACGTTAGTGTTACATGTTTATTTTAATTGAGAAAAAAAAGAGTTGCAAATTCACTTGAAAAATATTAAACTAATTATTTTAAAAATAATTAATTATTTTTAACAATAATTATCACAAAATGTAAATTAATTATAATTAATTTTATTGTAATTAACTAAAATTAATTTTATTGTGAAGATTTAATTCGATATATTTCAATGGACAAAGATTAATTAAATTAATTATATTGATAAACGGGAAAAGTATAATTAATTTGAAAATAAAAATAGTTAAAATTAATCTAATTCCAACGATTGGCAGGATTTTACCGAACAATATTATAGAAATAATAAGTTAAAATGAAAATTAATTATGTTCTGCTAGTGTTAAAAGTATAGCATTAACAGTATTATAATAGAATATGAAAAAATAGTTCACAGAGCTTTCATACCATTAAAATTTTCTTCACCCGCTATCTTCGTGTTTCATTTCATGCTACCAAATAAATCATAACGTTTCACTAGTGACACGTATAGTCGATACCCTTCCTTGAAAATCAAATAATGTCTCTTCCCCTTCACAAGTTATTTATGAACAACTCCGAAACTCTACATTATGGTTTTTGGACAAACATGGATCGTATTCATAAGTTTAGGTGTTTTATGAGTACTTCAACGATTTTGTCATAACAAAATACTGTATTGTAATATTAGATTTAAAATAATAAATTTATTTGTTTCACATTAAATATTAAAGTTAAAAGTCCAATGCTAAAGAACTTGTTTAAGAATTGTTTTCAAAAAATTAAAATTATATTATCCTAATAATAAATAAACTTCAAAAACTACTTGTCGTAAAATAATATTGTTCAATGATCCAATTTAATCAAATTAAAAAACTTATTTAAAAAATTTTAATAAATAACATTATTCATACAAAATAACCACCTAAAGCTTCAGCCATTTCACGTAACTAAACTTGTTTATTTTTGAATAAAAATAAATTATCCATAAAATAAGATAAACAAAAAAAATTTGTTATACATGTTATAGACATGTATGTATTAATCTCTTACATTAATTAAAAGATATTAATTAATACTAAAAAAGGAAAACATGTATTAATGACCATGAAAAAAATTCCAATGTAAGATTGGCAAACATTCACATCTGCATCCATAAATGCATGAGTTAAACTATAATAATAATATGTGCATCCATTCAAAATAATAATAATATGTGCATATACATAAAAGTTATTGGCGGGTGGGTCCAAACTTTTCTTGGTATGTTATGATTGTTTGAGTGAGGTACACGAATTGATTAAAAAAAAAAAAAAAAGGCTATACATATTATGATCAAGTTATAAAATTTTAATTTTTAAGACTTAAATGTATTGATTTGAAAAAAAGAGATATCAGCGATGCACGAACGAACCACTTGTAAAATCCCTATCAACTATTTTTAATTAAACAAAAGTTGTCTGTAAAATAGAGAAATATAATAATACATAAAAGTATCTTTTAATATAATTTTTACACTCATAGTAAATTTCCATTACTTCAATTGTTTAAAAAACTGTGTACTAACTTTTTGACATGAAAGTGTAATAAATTTATTTTAACAATGTAAAAAAAAAAAAAAAATCGCGACATTTAAACAAAATAATACTCAAAAGTTAGAGCAATACTCCTATTAATTTCGAAAGTCGCTTTTAATTGTCTTTAACTTTACCATTTAAAAGAACCGTTTACTAATTTGTTGAACTTAAAAGTAGGGATTAAAATGCATTAAGTGAACTTCATAGCATACTAAAACTTTGTCTTTGAAAATAATGCACCAAAGTAGAAGTAATAATTCAAAGTAATTTATAAAAAAACATGTCAATCATCTTTAACTTAACTGTTTAAAAGAATCGTATACAAATTCTTTAACATAAAAAGTAAGGATAAAAATACATTAAGTCAATTTAACAACGTATTAAAAAAATTATCAAAAATAAAAATATCATTCAATGCAAATTTTAAGACCTCTATTTAATCATCAGTTAAAAAACTTATAGTAGCCAAATATATTATAAGTCATTGTTTTAAAAATTATGTGATTAAAGACAACTTATATGTTTATAATAATTTATAAGTATAACAATACTACAATGACAAATCAATAATTTCATGTCCAAATATATTGTATTGATTTTGAATTATATTATAACTGAACATAATATGAGATGATTGTTTAAATGCTTGATTGTACACAAATTTTTTAATACATTTATCGAATTAAACCACCAATTAATTTTGTTGATTTATGGCAAAAATAATTGCAATAACTTTAAGTTATGTTTCAAAATGAGCAAAATATTATAAAAAAACCATATAATTTAATCCTGGTAATAAAATACCGTAAAATAGCCCAATTGAAATCATTAATTAACAAAAAAAACCTTAAACACGTGAATCACATAAAAGAAAAATCTACAATTATAAATAGAAAAATTGATTTAACATATATATTTGTGTATATATATATACATAGAAAGGAAGAGGAGAGATAGCGATAGAGAAAGATTTTAAGGTGATCAAGGAGATAGGAAATGAGAGAGAGAGAGAGAGATTTGAAGGTGATCAAGGAGATAGGAAATGAGAGACAATGGTTTTACAGATGATGAATCAATTTTGGAGGGAACCTTGTCTTGCGGTGGATATACAAAGATTTGGTGTAGATTTGCTACTAATTATCAATTATTAATTAATTAAAAAAATAAAAGAAAGGGCGTGAAATGGGAATAAAATAATAATTATTTAATTCAGAAAAATTAAAAAATGAGCGGGAAAATGTGCTGTATTACATATATAAAATTGGATACATCAAAAAATGAAAAAATTAAATGGAAACAAATAAAGAAACTGGCCTATATTTTGTAGTAAATGAGTAAGGAGAATGAATAAAGCTTGTGGTACACACAAAGTGTGTACCACACAATTGCCACACCCTAATAGAGGGTGTGGCCCACAGCATGTAAATGACTATAATGCCCCCCCTGAAAGCGGGGGGCCCATGCCCCTATTTGTGTGTGGCATTTGACACACACAAATTTGTGTGTACTTGTAGAAGGGTCCATGTAACTTACAAATGTATATATATTTTATAAAATTATAACAATAAAAACAAAAGTTAAAAAGAATAAAAAACTAAACTGTCTAATGGAAGAATGAATTTTTTTTTCTTCTTAATTTCTCATGAGTTTGATGAATAGTGAGGCTAAAGAATTTTATCCTATAACAGATGGCATGTACTTTCTCTAATCATGAATTATGTCAGCTGCCGTAGTTAGCAAACCTTGGAATGTGAAGAGAACTTCTTAATTGTATATTTTCATTAATATTCTATTAATCTGTTTAGTAAATACATTTTGTAGGACAAAATAGGACAAGATGATTAGACAAATATTTTTTACTAGTAAAAGATTTCATTTAATTTTATATACGATATTTAATATTGTGGATTAGTTTTTTTTTTTTGAATGTATTAGTTGTTACGTTGAGATAGTGGAAGAAAATGAGTGCTTCAATAAATTTGAAGAACATTTTAAAAATATTTTTTAATCACGATTCAAATTGCAACATAATTTAGAGAAACCTTACATCTGCATAGTGATTTCAGCAACAAGATTGATTCAATGAGAATTTTTTGTTTGATTGTTTTAATTTTTTAGTGAAAGATTACATGGAACCTTGTGCAAATGGGTGCTTTAAATTTTTAACTTAATCATATGCAGTTATTAAAAAGTTAAAATGATTATCTGTTAGTTAATTAAGAGCATCTTCAATGGTCATCGTCTATTCTGGTTTATGTGATAATTAAATAGATGTAGAAGTCTCTTCTCATGCCATCTATTTTAATTTATGCATCGACGACATCAATTTGACATTATTATCCTAATTAATAAATATTTAAGAGTGGCTTTAATTTTTATGCCCAATGTCAATTCAACGTGTTCGCCAATTTTGAGGACCGTGTAATCGTTGGAGATACTCCGAAATATTTAAATTCTTAAAAATAATATTTTTCTCGCGACATTTGTTTTGAGATCGCTCGGCACAAATTTTTTTTTTTTTGGTAGAAAAGTTATTTTCTGAGAAAATATTGTTAAAATTGAGCAAGTTTACGAAGAAATGCAAAATAAAAATATTATTTTTATGATGTGGATAATTTACAATGAGTTGCGCGAAAAAGTGTAAGAAAAATTGTCAATCAATCACTTAAATTATATGTTCTTTTCAATGCTTTCACTTTTTCATCCTTTTTCTTTTCTGAGGTTGGATTGTCCCCTTGTCTTGAAATCAATTCTTTTCTGTTTGGTGATAGATTACCTAAGCTGACAACAGAAATGGGACCAAATGAATTATCTCTTTAGGGCACGTTACGATTCCACTACTAGGAATCAGATCTTTGATTCTATTTCTATATTTTTTAAATTATTATGTTCAATTAAAATAATTCACATTAAAATTACATGAATTGATTGATTGAATGTAATAATAAAAAATATATGAAATATGACAATAAATTTAGACTCCACTTTAATTGATTGCCAAATCATAAAATTGTGTAAAAATTTTTCTGTTGGAATAACTCCAAATTTGATACTGTCAGACGTAACATCGATGTTTTACAACGTTGCAATAACACCAAACAAAACGCTGCAGCCAAACGTCAAAGCTTTTAATACACTAGATTTGTCTGCATTGAAAATGTCAAATAGTTTAGAAGATCGAAAATTGAAAAAGTGCCTAGTGGTGATCAATCTGTCTATATGTATTGTATGCAGTAAAGGGAGGGGGGGACCAAAGGAGAGGTGTGTGAAGAGTGCAGTTATTATTGCATTAGGTATGGCCATGCTGCTGGTATTTGGTCTTCCAGTACAAGAATGCACAGACATGCGAGCATAAGCATTGTCCAGATGTACCAGGTTGGACTTTGGATTGTTAAGAAAACAAGACATGATTTTGTAGGGATTCCTCCCTTTTCTTCTGCACCACTCTATTCTTTATTATTGCTAATTGCACTTCCTAGTTTGCCTTTTAGTTGATATCAAAGCTATGTATTACAATTCTGTAAAATGAGGTGGATGCAATTCTATTCTAAAAAGCGCACTTAATCGTATGCTTAAGCATGCCTAAATTTGAAGCTTAAAGTTCACGTTTCGTCATGACTTGCGCTTTATCGTGCATGAATTGACAGCGTTTTGACCATGTATCGCTGCGCTTAAGTAGTGTTCTCAACGCTTTTTCTACATCTCACGCTTTTTAATTAAAACACTGGGACATAGTATTATTCTTCTTTTTCTTATTTGAGAATAGACGAAAATTATTGCTCACTAGCTGCAAATAACAAGGACAGAATTATGCAAAGGGAAATTCTATTGCTCATAAAGGACATGAAAGTGTCTTTTTGATTTTTAAGATGATTAGATGTGTAAAACGAAGAAAAATAAATAAATAAATTGTGTCACAAAGTTCTCTAAATTATCTTTTCAACAACAAATTTACGCTAGTATGACCCCTTTATTATAGAGAAATACAAATATTTAGAGCCCGTTAGCATCCAAATTCCTTCAAATTTTAATTCATTCTTTTCAAAATTCAAATTTGATCAAATAAATCACATCCACATATCAACTGTACTTTTAAATCTCCATCATCCAACTCCACCAATTCTCTCTCTTTCATCATAGAAAAATCAGGAATACTTTCACATAAAGAGGTAAATCGGCGGTCGTGCTCCCTTGTCAAAAAGTGTCAATGTCAAATATGATTCTCTAGAACTTGAAAATGATAATTTTGCAAAAGACTGAATATGCAAGTTTTCCGTCACAAAAGGGAGTGATCAAAGTATTTCTTCATAATTTTACTTAATCAACAATGACCATCTCGTGACATACACAGTATATACTCCACAATTTGTCAAACATTGATAACTTTCGCTTTTTAGAAACCAAAATTACAAAAACCATTGATTTGACTTGGCTTTAAATTTTGACCACTAAATAAAAAGATGATATAATTAGGAGGCAACAACTTGGTTTAATAAGGCTAGTGACAATTTATTTCACTGATTTAAATGCAAAGATTGCTGTGAGATTTGGTAGTTAGAAGTATTGCTTATGATTGACATTAACTAATTCTGGTCCACACCGGAGTGCTAGCATAATTAGGTGAAAACACATGATTACTAAAACCAATGTGCTTGTGCTGGTATATTCCAAAGAGAATAAAGCACCAAAGAAGGATGTCAAATGTTTGTTCGTTTATCTGTCAAGTTTTGCCCTACCAAACACATTTTAAGTGCTCGATCGACATAATTTAGTGACATGATTTTTCCGAAGATGTAGCATTGAAATTTGACCAAAGAGTGAAGAAACTTATAAAACGAATATAAGCATTCAGTCAAAAACGAAATATAAATTTTTATAAATAAATTATATCAAACAAACTCTTAACTTTCACAATAAATTCTTATTTTAATAATTCTTATTAGTTACAATTTATGTTTAAGTTAGACTATTTTTGTATATTTATGATAACTATTAAATTTTTAAAAGGGCGCAATTTATATATTGATATTATACTTGTTTTAAAGCTTTTGTTGTATTGAATAGATTTAAAATAAAAAAAGGAAAAAGAGGAAGAGAGAAATGAGAATATGTGCGTAGGATGGGTAGGCAAAAGAGGCGGGCCGGGGGGCATGGCGGTTGGGTTAGGCATTCAAATACAGGGGTGTGGGTTGCTTTCTGATTTCCAACAGAATTTGCCCTCATGTAACGGGGGTGAAGATAATGCCCGTTAAATGAGGGCGAGTAAAGTAGAACTCTTTTTAAACTACAAATTTTCTCGATAAACCAAACAAGCACATGTTTCTGGGTGGGTTCGACTGTGAAGTGAAGCAATTACGGGAAATTTCTGGTATGCCAATAAGCATTGTTTACCTATACATTGGGGGCTATGTTATTGAATTGTGACCCTCTATCTGTAGGTAATCAGTATTTAGTAATTACCGAAAACTCAATTTTTCAAGAATAATACATATTTTCCCAGTCATAGATTGGAGAACTCAAAGCAAAGTATCACAACTGATAAAATTACAGAAGCTGAAGATCCATTTGAGAAGATTCAAAATTTGATCTCATTCAAATGTGAAATACATAGCCATTACAGCAATAAGAATTGCAAAAGGAAAACAGCGTAATTATTCCTACTAGGACCAGGAAATTTCACACAAGTTGCAGTTACCTCGCACAAACAGAATTTGAGGGAAACTGTGTATGATAAAATTAATCAAGGCAATCAATCCTAAATTCTGATAATGAGCTCACTCTTCGTCCTCTCGACCTAATTCATATCTTGAAAGACAAAGAGGGCTCAGACACAATAAAATAAAAAAATAAAATAACTTATCGCCAAAAAAGCATGAAGACGATGAAATATGTTTCTGCCTACAGACCCTGATCAATGAGATAGTCTCCCAACCTCTCGACAACCATGTTGCATTGTCCAGGAGTTACAGGCTCCTCATAGATTCCGAAAACTAGTGCTTGACCAGTCTTCTTAACAGTAATACCGCCAGATCCCTGCCAAATTATTAGAACTCGTTTGTAACCAGTCCATAATGGCATATTTCATAAAGTTTGAAAAGTCTAATATTTTCTGCACATGATAGTAGTAACTGCTGGCAAACTTCAGTAATCAACTTGCTAAATTTTGAAGCTCCAACAATGCATCATATCAAATCTTTAACGCAAAGAACACAAAGTAGTGCATACAAGCGCATCATAATGTCACACATAACAATAGAAAGAATGTGGCACTTCATAATGGTTAAGTGACTGTTATTACATTATGCAACAGTGAGTCTTTGTACAATTTGAAGATACTATACGATTTAAGTTGGCATAAGCTATTTGTATCCATTGGCAGGAGGGCCGGGATCTTGTCAATCAGAGACACCCTCGTCAACATGATATCAATAAAGGTAGATTTAATTTTAGAGATTAAGTGTACCAATATGCCAAAAGAAATTTCATAACCAGAGTCATGCTGATCCATTTAGAAGACATTAGCAACTCCTTGGTAGATTTAAACATAACTCATCTCATTCTAATTAAAGTTAGCTGATTAATCAAACTTAGCCGATTTAGATGAACTTGCGGTTTAGTGTTTACTTCGCCGATTCCAATATGTAAAGAGCCATGCTATCTATTAACTAAACATTTTCTTGGCTTAGGTTAACCATGGCAAAGATTTTGTGGTATTCGTGATAAAAGAAACATCACTACAGCAACAGAGTTACCATGGATTATAGCCACATGAGGTACAATGTTAACTGGACGACGGTTAATCTCATTGAATAATATAAGATGAGACATGATTTCTCAATACAATACCTTCTTTCCACGGATGACAGCTCCAGGCTCGCCTTGAATTACCATATACTTTGTTCCTCCAAGATGTAGCCCTGTTGGCGCCAGATGGCCAGGTTCATCAAAATCTGTCTTAATGGCAGTGATTTCCTCTGGCTTGAACTGCAATTCCACAAACAGAAAACAGAGAAAAAAATATCAAAAAAATTTGAACGCAATAACAGATCAATATAAGAAATTACTGAGCAATGGGAAAATACAATCACATTTCATCAACTGTGGGGGATTAATAACTGAACTCTTTCTTATTAAGATCAATAATTCACAGAAAAAATCACACAAATCAGTACGTCGTATGATGGGGAATATAACTGATTGTGGCTTCAACATGTAAATCGGTGATAAATCTGACAGGAAAATCAAATCGACTGAAACCTAAAACCGGCGCTAGCGAAAAACAGAAAACTAATCAAATCGACTTTTAGATTAAATCGAGCGATGAAAGAGAATGAACCTGAGGGAAGGAGACGCTCTGAGCCCAAACAGAACCGTCAAGGCCGATAATGGCGGCGGCAGTGAGGCGTTGGCCTTCATGGCCCTCAATATCGCACATCAAGTGTTCATCAACGTATGTTTGCCACGACATTTTCGTTAAATTTCAACAGTCACAAACAATCTGAGTGATTTTATCTTCTTTGTTTCGAATTGTTGAGCTTATTATTGAAATTTGGATTGAGGATTGGAGTATTTGAAATGGTGAGAGAGTGATGAGGAGACGCACGTTCGTCTCGGGACCGTTCAGAATCGCTTAATTGTTGCCATTCATGCCAATATCCGCCTTTATTTCAGGCATTCACAACGCCATACCAGTCTTCCTTGTGCAAATTAAGGACTTGTACTTCGTCCACTTTATTATTGAACCTTTTGTTATTCAAACGGTTAAACCATCTTGCGTCTGTAGGACAATTGACAATCAAGCTTTAGGGTGTTTGCTATGTCTTAGAACAGAAATCATTTTTTATTCTTTATTTTTAAAATAAACCACTTATAGGATTGATTTGATAATTATTTTATTTATTATATTACTCTTTATTATTTTTAACTACACATTTAAAATTATTATAATCTAAATTAAAAAATGGGTTATAATCTATAATTTCTATCAAACATACCCTTAATTGCTAACAACAATTATCATCGCAGTGGTTTAACTTCTTTTCCAACATTAATCATTTAAGTTGAGAATGCCTAGAGCATCTCCAATGGATCATAGATTCTCAAAATATGGTTTCACATGTTAAAAAATGCTTATGTAATAGCACATTAAAAAATAGATACTATCTAGCACACTATCTATATCTAAATAAAGGGATTTTGGCAAATAATTAAAAAAAAGCTAGCAGTATTCTTGATTTAGTCAAAATAATAAAGGTAGCGCAAATGGTCAAAAAAAACTTTGGTCAAATGGTCCATTTAATTTCTTTTTTCCGTCGATTTTCTTTATTTTGTCTTTGTCTTGAGGATATTTTGGTCAAAACATTAGAAAAAATTACACAAATGGTCCTCACTTTGCGGGTTATTAAAATCAGTCCTAAAGTTTTTAATTTTGTTGCATTAGTCCAAATTTTAATTAAATTATATAATTTTATATTTTACCTTTTTAAGTAGATCACAATTTGGTCCACAAATAATTTTATCGAATTAATTTGACACTAATTAGATATAATTTGTCGAAAATCTTCAACGTAATAACATTTATTTATGTTTTCTTTTGCATTAGATATGCAGATATTTTGATTTTAATCAATCGCTAACAAGAACTATAATTATTCTATCTTCTTAAAATTTTAAGATACGCCAGATTATCAGAAAATAAAAATATAACTAATATAAAAATAAAATAAAATACATACGTGCACATTTTGATTTCAAAACAGATATAAATGAATTGTTGTACCTAAATAAAATTTTATTAGAAATATATCTACGTAAGAAAAATATCGATACAAACAATTAAATCAAATAAAAAAAACCCAAATCCACTCACTACTCAACCCCAACCCCCACCCCATCCAAAACCACCACCACCATCGGTGGTGGTGGTGGTGGGAAGCCACCAACCAGATCTGCTGGTGGTGGCCACCACCAACCGATTAGTCACCACCGGATCCGTGGTGACCACCAGATCTGGTGGTGGACTACCACCACCGATGGTGGTGGTGGTTTTGGGATGGGGTGGGGTTGGGGGTTGGGGGTGGGGTGTGGGTGGATTTGGGTTTTTTTATTTGATTTAATTAATTGTTTGTATCCAAAGATATTTTTCTTACATAGATATATTTCTAATAAAATTTTATTTAGGTACAACAATTCATTTATATCTGTTTTTCAAATCAAAATGTGCACGATGTATTTTATTTTATTTTTATATTCGTTATATTTTTATTTTTACAAAGAATACACGATACTAAAATTTTAAGAAGATACAATAATTATATTTATCGTTAACGATTGATTAAAATCAAAATATACGCATATCTAATGCAAAAGAAAACATAAATAAATGTTATTACGTTGAAGATTTTCGTAAAATTATCTAATTAGTGTCAAATTAATTCGATAAAATTATTTGTGGACCAAATTCGTGATTCTACTTAAAAAGGTAAAATATAAAATTATATAATTTAATTAAAATTTGGACTAATGCAACAAAATTAAAAACTTTAGGACCTGATTTTAATAACCCGCAAAGGTGAGGACCATTTGTGTAATTTTTTCTAATGTTTTTGACCAAAATATCCCTGCACAAAAGGACAAAATAGCAAAATTGACGGAAAGCAAGAAATCTCCAAATGGACCATTTCGCACTAAAGTTTTTTTTTACCATTTGCGCTACCTTTATTATTCTGACTAAATCAAGAATACTACTAGCTTTTAATTATTTCATGCCAAAATCCCTAAACAGTATGTTAGATATTGTATATTTAACCTTTTATATTAATTCTTTTTAGCCCATCTCCTTCAGTCGACGTTGATATCCACATATATAATTCCTTTTTGAGCCAACAACCACCATTGAAGACGTTTTCTCTTCATTTCCATTCTATTTGTTAAATCAATAAAAATCCATGTTTAGCTTGAACATGTAAAAAATTTTAGATTTGAGTCACCTCGAGAATTGGGCCATCAAGTGATCATGCTAGATAGGCAACTTTCCTAAAAACTCAAAACCGAACCCAACATGACAACTGTTAGTGGGACATGTCCCCCTGAGGAAATTTTGGAATGACCTAATCTTGGTTTGCTACACTTTCTGGGGCCTCACTTTCTTTTAAGAAAGTTTATGAAGCCTCCCTAAATCTAAATTATCCTTAATGAACCTAATTCAAACAAAGAATTCCCGCTCATTTTACAAATTCGAAAAACTTTTTTGAATTTGAAAAATGACTCACTTGGTCATTTTGAAATGATTGAAACGACTCAGTCAAAACGACTGACAATCGTTTCAAAACAACTATCACTCGTCAGAATGACCATGGCCGTTCAATGACTATTTAAATAAAAAAAAATATTATTTTTCACGAAAAACAACTCCAAACAAAGTCGTTTGAAGTCGTTTAAAAAACCTAGAAAGTAAATTTTAACATATACAAATGTAAAAATCACATTTCTCCTCCTCTTGCCGAGAACGTGACTTCTTTTCCACACAAGTTGAATGGTGAAAACTCTAAAAAATGAATCTTCATACAATTTCAACGGTGAAATCTTGAAAAAGATTTTAAAAAAATAATGAATAGCAAGTGTTTTTCAAGACTAAAATAATGGAAGAAGAAGAAAGGATAGGGTGAAATCTCAAGAAGAGAAAGACAAGAAAGATGTTATTTATAACAAGAAACAAGGGTAAAGATGGTATAAAATGTTTGAGAGTCAGCCAAAGGCCATAAAAACTTTTGGGCAATTATATTAACACACCAAAATATGTTTATTGCACCACATTATAACTACACCCATATAAAAAGAAAGTTTGATAATTACATCACAATAATTATACATTTATAGCCCCAAATTATTGTGAAATAAAAATGAAAAAAATAATGATGCAAAAAATTAAATAAAATTACTAGAGACAAAACTTACAAATCATTCTTCATCTCTGTCTTGAATCCTAGGTAAATTTAATGTGTGCTCAATGAAATTTGAATATGTAATTGCTTACTCATGAACTTTTAAATGTAATAAAAAACTCATTGAACTTTGTTTAATGTTAATAATCAATCATTCGATAACTCGATATTTAAATATATTAAACAATTACCCTTACCTAGCTCACAGTTTTTAACGAGGACTCAATTGATTAACTACTAACATAAGAAATTCACTTGCATCAAACAAAGAGTCATGTAAATTATAAAAAACACAACGTTTTACGTTAACAATGAAATATTAAAAAATCTTTTTTCTGGTGGATTATTTCGTTGTTTGTTTGTTGCCGGTGAATTTTTATGTCAAAATTTGTCTAAGGGATGGACTAAACACACCCTAAAATCTCCTAAACACAGCCCAAAATTCTCCTAAACCCCAAAATACCCTTTCAATTAAAAAAAAAACACAAAAGAAGACAGAGGAGGAACCGCTGCAATTTCATGCAGCGTTTCTGTCGAAACTGAAGTTGCCAACTATGGCAGCTTCAGTTGCTGCCATTTCCGGCAACACTAATGCTAGAAATTGTAGCACTTCTGCTACAATTTTCGATAATAGTGCTGTCGGAAATTGCAACGATTGAGGGGGGCCCCATCTTTCTTATTGCAGAATTTCAGCAAAAAAGAGGGGTTTCTCCCCCCAATTATTGGCTGCCATTTGCGCCACCATTGTTCGGTCATGGTTGGTCGAACAGTTCGGTCATGGTTGGCCGAACAGTTATGAAGCTGTTCGAACATTTCTAGTCGAACGAATTTTTTTAAAAGTATTTTTTGCCGAGGTATTTTAGGAAAATTGGAAATTTTTGGGGTGTGTCTAGTATTTTTTTGGGGTGCAAATAGTCCATCCCTTTGTCTAATTGATCCTTCATAGGGTATCATCAAGCACGTGAATTTAATGGTTAGTATATTTAAATTTCGGGTTAACTGATGCTTAATGGTTGACATTAACCAAAATTCGGAGAGCGGTTAGTGACATTTTAAAGTTGGGTGAGTAATAATTAGCTACTAATTCAAAGTTGATGAGTATTTATTAAATTTACCCCTTGAATCCTCGTGAGAAATCAGAGAAAGTCATAGTGAGTTCTACCTTTATCTACACAGGTCTTTCCCTTTTACTGCTACACCATTCTATTTTCTAGAATTTGAAAGAGAAGTCTCTCTCGATCTTATATATATATATATATATATATATACACACGCGTGCGCACACACACACCTTTTTCTTTGTGGGAGTTTGTATGTGTATGTTCTAGTCCAGATTTTTTGTACATTGATCTTGATTTGCCCATCTTCTTCTTGAAAGAAGCAAGCGTGTTAGTTTTGTAGGTTTATACTGAAAATTGAGGGCTTGTTCTATCCAAAATATTTTTGATTTACTCGAACAACGTGTTAGACGTGTGTTGAAATTTGAGAAAAATGTATTCAAAAATGTAAAGTAATTATATGAGTGGTTGAAAGTAATGAGAGAAAAAAAGTTAGTTGAAGTTAATGAAAAGTTATTGTATATAGAACAAGCCTTGAAATTGTACTTCTCTCCTCCATCTCTCTACAATTATATTGTATCTTGAAAACAACTATGAACACACAAATTCATTAATTCCTAAAAACAAAATAATGATTGTGATTGAAGAAAAAATTTGAGTAAGAGAATCTAGACACTTCGTCAAATATATATTTTTTTCTTTGAAAGAAACCAGTTTATTCATGACTAACCCACTCAAATGTGTCTGACAAAGAACCAATTGCCCTAGCTAACCTGTGGGCAACCTGATTTACAAACGTACAAATGAAAGAGAACCTATAGGATATCATTACAAAGCAAACGACAATCATCTATAACAAGACCCAAGTGAGATAAATCTTCGAACGAATTGTGTAGAGCATTATAGACGAGCTGTGCATCCGTTTCCACCACAATATTCTGAAGACCCAATGCTTTTATCCAATTGAGAACCTCGCGAACGCTAATGGCTTCTACAACTTTTAGATCGAATAGTCCTTCCAAGCGCACAACTTTTCCCCAAATAAAGGAGCCGTTTGAGTTGCAAATTGCAAGGCAAAGTCCAGTCCGATTAAGGTTTTCAAATAAAGCTACATGCCTACATCAACATTTATCTTTAATGATCCATCATTTGGTCTTGTCCAATTTGTATTACACATGATTGCACCAAAAAATGGCTTGAGTTTGGAGGAGACTTATGAGCATCTTGCCATTGTTTCAAGAAGAGCTTTGCAAGAGAAATAACTTTTCCCACCGTGAATGACTTAGACTTCCACACTAGGGATGGGAAAAAAAACTGTGAAAACCGAAAACCATGGTTACCCAAACCAAACGGGGCGAAAATACCCAAACCAATGGGTTGATGGGGCAAATATAGTTTTCGATTTTCCTCACCCGGTTCGGGGCGGGTCGGTTACAATTCTGGGAAAAAACCGAACCGAACTTTTTACCAGCTAGAATGGTTTTCTAGCTTGATGTTCAGGGATATAATTAAAGAATTGTGCAACCGTGTTCACAAGTTGTTAGTTAGCTGAGTTACTTAGCGGCGACTTCTTGCAACCAAAAAGCTTGAGTTGAGTCTTCCTCCATGCAATTGGCTTGTTTATATAGAATAAAAAAAGGTTTTGAAAACAGTTTGAACCGAACCGAATCAAAAACCGAACTGAACCAAATAGAACTGAAACACCAACAATTCGGTTTGGTTATGATTACGGATTTTAACCACTACTGCGGTTCACAGTTTGAGCGAAACCGACCCGTTGCCAACCCTATTCCACACAATTTCAATTCCATTTTTTGACAAGACCGAGCAAATCATGGCATCTAAGTCCCCAGCAGTTCTGCCCAAATTACACAGCAAAGAGGAGAGCCAAGTCTTGAAATGTACACTATCACTTTGTCCAAGATCAATACAAGAAGAGCACCAAATTTTTTGGGCGAAAGAACATGAAACTAGGCAATGGAAAGTAGATTCATTTTCCTCCAAACAAACCTGGCAGGTTGGGTCAATGGGCACCTGTTTCATTCGTAAACAATCAGTCGATGGAAGGACTCCAGATACAGCCCTCCTAATGAAGTTTTTCACCTGAATCTTAAGTTTCCATAAAATCTTCCAAAGAATGTCCTCCGGGGGGAGAGTGCCGATGGAAGATTGCCAAAGCTTGTAAGCACTACGAACTGTATCTTTCCCTTTCTCATCTGGAAGCCACATGACACAATCCTCGACTTGTCTCAAGCTTAAACGGGATTTGTAGAATCAGCCCACCCAAAAAGAAAAAAAAAAGAAGCGTAAAATTGGAATAATTTTGTGGGTGGGTGTACTCAGTGGAAATGGTTAAATGTATTTAATATTTTACATTCTCTCGCTCCTCCCCCTTCATCATCTACACACACTACACTCTCTCTCTCCCCCACTTTCTCTTTCTCTGTCACCCCCATACACACATCCAATAAACCATCTTATTTATCCATTTAAATTTTCAATTACAAATTAAAAAAAATATATTTGCTTCATTTTAGTCGAATTAATGACATCTTCCAAACGAGTATAATATCAATATATAAATTTTACAACTAATATTAATATAACATTAATAAACCGTGAGATAAAGAAATCAAATTAGATTAAGAATTTGCTATGAAACTTACATGAATGAGGTTTATTTCATTGATGTTTATATGTAGAAATTAAAACTCTAAAGATATAAAATGATACTTTTTTCATGTAAGTAATTTTAGTTTAATTTATTCTATTTCGGTTATCCACTGTTTGATTACCTTAAACAAAAAATGAAATGAAAGTTTAGTCTTAAATTTTTTTTATCCCATTGATCTATGCTAAAATTAGTTTTAGTTTATGCTTAAAAGTGAACGCATTAATTTTTTGATAAATACTTAATTTACTGTAAAAAAAATAAATGCTTAATTTTTAAAATAATAATTTTTATGTATATTTATATCGTACTTAAATTAAAGTTTATAATTTCAAAATAGAAATAATCTCATCGGTCTCATAATAATTCCACCTTTCCTTTTCCCCATTCTTTGTTTGAATTAATCTCTCTTCTACTTTATTCTTTTTATTGATCATATAATTTTTTTTAAAAAAAACATTAAGTCTATTTTATGTAATTATTACAAGCTTCAATTTAAGTGCGATATAAATATATAAATCATTATTTTTCAAAATTTAGCATTTATTAAAAAATTAAATTGTTCATTATTTCATTTTTCTTAAGGGAATCAAATACTGGATGACCAAAAATAAGACCAAATAAGTTAAAACTAGTTACATGAAATAATTCTCATTTTACATCTTTAAAGCTTCTATTTTTACATATAAACATCAATGAAATAAATCTCACTCGTGTAAGTTTTATAACAAACTCTTAATTTAATTTCTTTATCTCGTTAGTCTATTAGTGTTCTATTAATATTAGCTGTAATTTGTACTAAAAAAATTATCAATTGTAATTTATGTATAAGTTGGTAAATTTATGTATTTGAGATAAATTTCAAAATTTTAAAATAATAAAATGTATATATTGATCTCATACTCGTTTTAAAGATCTTGTCGAACCGAATAACATGAAGCCAACAATTTTTTTTAATTTGTAGCTGAGAAATTAAAAAGGAAAATGCGTGAATTTATTTATTTATTTTGAATCAATGAGATTGACAGGGTGTTAGTGTATGTGTATTTATGAGTATTTATGAGTTTTGATGTCAAATAGGAGAGAGAATGAGTGGGATTGAGTGGTGGAGATTTGTGTAGTACAGTGGGTCTCAGAAAATATGTGGATATAATTGGTTTGACTTTAGATAAGAATGAGTTAAAATGTGTAAAAATTTGTTAAAAGTTGTTGAAGAACGGGGGCTGAATATTTGATTGTGTGTGTGTTGGTGAGAGAGCAAAAGGGGAAGAGAAAGAGAAAGTGGGGGAGGGGCAGAGAGAGAGTGCAATGTGTGTGGATGAGGGAGGGGGAGAAGAGAGAGAATGTAAAATACTAAATACCTTTAACCCTTTTTTACGGGGGTTAAAGTGGATGAACAAAGTCCTACTCTATTTAAAATCTCCCAAGTTCAAACCGTTAAAGAGGGTGAATAAAGTCCTACTCCATGGACAACGAGATGAAAAGAAAACACATGTTTGGGGAATAGAATAATAGTTAGGTGAAAATGCAAATATGATTTTAATGTAGTAAAATGTAATTCTACACAAGGCTATTAAAGTAAATGAAAAAGATAATTAAAATAGGGGTGTAGAAATAAATTTGTGTGGTATTAATTACCCAAAACTTTTCTCACTAAAATGAGATCACTTGCACCCATTTCCTCTGCAACCTCCGAAATGCCCCCAAACCACCCCCCAACTTTCTAACCCCCCGCGAAACTTGGGAGGACCGCCCCTACCTATGGTGGTGTAGCACTTTTTTACATATTTTATATAACTTATTGAAAATCTCTTCAATAAAGAAATTGTTGGCACCCTGGTGACGTGGCACGAGCCCAGCCAGGGTTCTTCACTATGTGGACTCCCTGCTGACGTGTTGAGGGCACCAGGTCGGCTGATGATGTGTCAGAGGTCTCAGGTCGGCCACATACATTTGATAGTCGCTTGGGGGAGAGAGCACAGTCCAGTTCGGTCACCATACCTAGCTCGGTCTCACCACCGAGGTCGGCCCATTAGCAGCAGGAGCTCCAACGCCACAAGCATCCTCGCGGGTCGAGGTCAGCTCGGCGACGGCACATAGCGACTCACGATCGCTACAGTATCTGACACCGAGGACAATCTATTTGATACTCTAACACTACTTGCAACTGATAGGAGACGGCTTGCAGGTGCAACAGAAGCAATCATCACGCCTACTATGAAGTCGGTACAGCCGCCTCAATGATGAGCTACCACCGCCTACTACATCCTTGCACTATAAATAGAACACTTAGTGGCCATTTGGAGGGGGGGATATACTCTGTAATCAGTACCAATTCCGAGCTCGATTATAAATACATTTTTACTGCACCAGTTATTGCTAATCAGCCTCTAACATGCACTAAAGTTGATACTTAAGTAGTCATTACTATTTTCGGCATCAACAATTGGCGCTAGAAGGAGGGCCTCCCCCTTTGTATTCCAGCAACACGTCCCAGCTCTACCACAGAGTATTCCTCCCACGAGACATAAGCCATAGTCGTACGTCCCTCGCCTCTACGGACGAGAGCAGTTCAGATCCCAGTACGGAGTACGTCCTCCGGCCCAGCCGAGAACCCCCCTCAGGTGTAGGGCAGCACCCCGCCCAGGATGTCACCCCGCAGATCAAGCGGCCGGATGATCTCACCCGTGCCGCGTTACGCCGATGACCGACCGCAGTGCGCGCCGAGTCGGCGTCATATCACCTACGAGAGGACGCTCATCTCGGTGCCGCGCCCGGCGTCGCTTACGCGTCAATCACTCCCCCGCCCCAACACGGACGACAGTGCCGCTAGAGACCCCAACCTTGTCGGAAGCCAGATCATCCGGAAGAACTCACAGCGTCTTCGATCGGCTAGGCCCATGCCACGATCAGAAGCGGTAGCCCGAGGGACAGGGCAAAAGTGAGAACGACCCTCCCCCGCAGTCCGAGCTCGAGCTCCTGCAGAAAAGGGTGGTCGAGCTAGAGGCAAGGAAGATGGCCCCAGCCCCTCGACTCGGGTAGGGAAGGCCTCCCCACTGAGCCTGAAGATCCAGGCCGAGCCCATGCCTGCCAAGCTCAAGCTACCAAAGCAGGGGAACTATGATGGAGTAAGTGACCCGACCGGCCACGTCGACAGATACGCAGCTGCTTTCATGGAACTTCAGGGGGTCAGCGACGGGCTCATGTGCACGGCATTCCCTCTGACACTAGGACACAATGCCATGAAGTGGTTCAAGAAACTCCCCCCACACTCCATAAGGACGTGGGATGACCTCTCGACCCGGTTCCAAGCGGCCTTCATGGGGTCTCGACTACGATCGACCCCAAAGCAGAGGCTCGTAGAAGTCAAATAGGGGAGAGAAGAGTCCCTGAAGGGCTACGTGGAGCGATTCAACAACCGATACATAGAAATTGGCAGTGTGTCAGATGAAACAGCCTTGGTGGCCGCCGTGGCTGGCCTCAGATACAGGTCTCGATTCTGGTGGTCGGTTCACTAGAACAGTCCGGATACATACCATGAGTTCCTTAGCCGGGCCGAGTGCCATATTGGGACTGAAGAGGTGTCCAGAGACCCAGATGCGAAAACTCAGGACCCACGACCCGAGAAAGGCAAGAAGAAAGACGCTAGCTCGGTCCAGGCGCCAGCGCGCTCAACACCAGCCGCTGCGCGGACGGGAGGCCGCTCGACCACCTCCCAGAGATTCCAGACCTTCCACGTCCTCAACACCAGCCTGGAAGGCGTATTAATGCACGTGAAAGATCGCGGGGTGCTACCACCGCCAGCCCCGATGAGAACCCCCTCATCGAGCCAGAACCAGGAGAAGTACTGCCGGTATCATAGGTAAGCTGGACATAATACCGATGATTGTTAGGACCTGAAGAATGAAGTCGAGGGTCGCATCCGGCGCGGACAGTTGCCCGAGTACGTCGCCCCACCACTTGACCACAGCCGATCTCATCCAGGAGCTTCCAACCAGCCACAACCTCCTCTAGGGACACGGAACGAGGTCCATACGTTGGTCATGGTTAACCAGCACTTTGTCGCGTCGTGGAACCAGCCCAAGAGATTGGCCAGGGAGGCCCATACCGATTATCAGTACTCCACGCAGAGGGCGAAGACGAGCTTGGCCCCTCCCGAATCTTCGGACGTGGTGGCCTTCTCGGCGGCCGACGCCGTCCATGCCCGCCATCCTCACCACGACGCCCTTGTCATCAGCATGATCCTCAATGGGACGCACGTCCACCGGACACTTATTGACAATGGGAGTGGGGCCAACTTGCTGTACCTCTGGACCTTAATCCACATGGGCCTCGATGAGCGGCACCTGAGCCCGTGCCCCCTTGGCCCTATGGTTGGAGTGGCTGGTCATGCTATTGAGCCAGTCGGGCAAATATCGATGATGGTAGAGCTGGGAGAAAAGCCATGCCAGCGGGCTGTCATGGCCACGTTCACAGTGGTGGATCTCCTTAGTAACTACAATGCACTTCTGGGCCGGCCTCTCCTATATGAGCTGAGAGCCTCAACTTCTATCTATCACTGCCCCATGAAGTTCCCCACGTCTGCGGGGGTGGCAACGGTCCGGGGAGATCAGTCCGCGGCACGCCGGTGCGAGGTCACTTTCTCCATTGTACGTGAGCAAATCGAAGGGCTGACCGTCGCCATGGCCGAGCTCAAC
Source organism: Jasminum sambac (assembly GCA_018223645.1). NCBI lineage: Eukaryota > Viridiplantae > Streptophyta > Magnoliopsida > Lamiales > Oleaceae > Jasminum > Jasminum sambac. The sequence continues at coordinate 16,245,630 of CP073644.1, forward strand.
GATCCGCGTAGCCGACCTGAGGAACGAAGTGCACAGCCGATGGAAGAGCTGCACACCATCGAGGTCCACCCCGAGCACTCGGAGAGGGTTTTGAAGATTGATAAAAGCCTGCCTGAGCCCACACTCTCTTCCTTGGTCAAGTTCCTCCGCGGAAGCTCCGATGTCTTTGCCTGGGAGCCCTCCCACATTGTCGGGATACCTGCGTCCATTGCCTACCACCGACTGAACGTTGACCCGAATGCCCGATCCCAGCAGCAGCGGCGGCGCCTACTGAACCAGGAGCGCCATGAGGCCCTGACGAAGGAGGTCGATAAGTTGCTATAGATAGGTTTCATCAGGGAGGCCAAGTATCCTACCTGGATTGCTAATCCAGTTCTTGTGAAGAAGAACAACGGTAGTTGGAGAGTCTGCATAGACTTCACCAACCTCAACAAAGCCAGCCCCAAAGACTCATTCCCCTTGCCCCGGATAGATCAGATGGTTGACGCCACGGCTGGGTACGAGCTCCTCAGCATGTTGGATGGCTACTCGGGGTACAATCAGATCCCCATGCACCCCCGGACCAGGAGCACACGGCCTTCATAACGGATCGAGGCCTTTACTGCTACCAGGTCATGCCGTTCGGGCTGAAGAACGCCGGGGCTACCTACCAGCGCCTGGTCAATAAGATGTTTGCCGCCCAGATCGGAAGTACCATAGAGGTCTACGTTGATGACATGTTGGTTAAGAGCGTGAAGGCGACCGACCACGTTCAACACCTGGAGAAGATGTTTGAGGTCCTGAGGGAGTATCGCATGAAACTCAATCCGGCGAAGTGTGCTTTTGGAGTGAAGTCTGGAAAATTCCTTGGTTACGTGGTGAACTATAGAGGTATTGAGGCCAACCCTGAGAAAATCCGAGCCGTGCTGAACCTGCGTCCTCCTGCTAAGGTGAAAGAGGTCCAGAATCTCACCGGCCAGATCGTGGCCCTGAATCGATTTGTATCCAAGGCCACAGACAAGTGCCACCCCTTTCTCGAGGCCCTGAAGAAAGGAAAAGACTTCGGTTGGATCCCCGAGTGTCAAGAGGCCTTCGATGAGCTCAAGACACACCTGGCTCAACCTCTTCTCTTGTTGAAGCCCCGCCTGGAGGATGTTCTCTCAATCTATCTCTCCGTCTCCGAACACGCTGTGAGTTCGGTCCTTGCTCGTATCGAGGGGGACATCCAGCACCCGGTCTATTACACGAGGTAGTCCCTCGTCGACCCTCAGAAGCGGTACACACCGATGGAGAAGCTAGCCTTAGCGCTCGTCACGAGTTCCAGGAAGCTCAGGCCCTACTTCCTCGAGCACCCCATCGAGGTGGTGACCAACTACCTTTTGTGTCAGGTCCTCCAGAAGCCGGACGCCTCAGGTCGGCTGGTCAAGTGGGCCGTGAAGCTCGGACAATTCGACATCTCCGACCGGCCCAGGCTCGCCGTCAAGGGTCAGGCCCTAGTAGACTTTATAGCCGAGTTCAGGCCCCCGCTGATGAGTCCCGACTCCAAGATAGAACCCCTGGCCGCTTTATGCGACGGCTCCTTGACGGACATGCACTCTAGGGTGGGACTCATGCTTTTGAGTCCCACCTTGGAGTCCTTCTACCAGTCCCTGCGGTTCTCGTTCCCGGCCTCCAACAATGAAGCTGAATACGAGGCCCTGATCGCCGGCCTCCGGTACGCCCAAGCCATGGGTATTTCCCACCTCCAAATCCGAAGTGACTCTCAGCTCGTTGTGAATCAACTCAATGAAACCTACCTTGCCAAGGATGAGAGGATGACCAGCTATGCCGACCTCGCTGCCTCCGAGATGAAGAATTTCAGGGAAGTCGTCCTTCGACAGATCCCTCGAAACCAGAACACCCTGGCTGACGCCCTGGTGCGCCTGGCTACCAACGAAGGAATGGTGGAGCTGGAGTTCGTGCCTATCAACCTACTGACGAGGCCGGCCATTGCCCAGCACCACCTCATCGCCACCATCGACTTAGGCCCCCCTTCATGAAGAGAGGAAATTTTCTCCTTTTTGAAGGATGGTAGGGCCCCGGAGGACCCCCGCCGGCAAGACAAGTTGTGAATTAGAGCCGCTCGCTACACTATCATCGACGACACACTCTACAGACGTAGTTTCTCGGGTCCTCTACTGCGGTGCTTGACTTAAAGAGAAGTGGCCTTCCTGTTAGACGAGGTCCATTTTGGAACATGCGGAAACCACTCCAGGGGCTAGGCCCTGGCACATAAGGTCTTGCGGCAAGGCTACTTCTGGCCGACCCTCAAGAAAGATGCGATAGCGTATGTTAGGCACTGCGACAGATGCCAGCGCCATGCCCAGATCGGCGGGGCTCCTCCTACCGAGCTAGCCCACGTACTCAGTCCATGGCCCTTTTGCAAATGGGGAATTGATCTCATCGGACCTATGCCAACTGGTCGTGGAGAAGTAAAGTATGCGATTGTGGCCATGGACTATTTCACCAAGTGGGCGGAGGGCGAGGTCCTGGCTTGGATCACGGAACAAAAAACAACCCATTTAATCTGGAGGGCAATCATATGCAGATTCAAGATACTCGAGTCCATCGTAATAAACAATAGCCGGCAATTCGACAACCGTTGGCTGAGGTCCTTCTGCGAGGACCTGGGAATCAAGAACCACTATTCCACGCCGAACCACCCCCAGTCCAACGGTCAGGTGGAAGCCGTGAACAAGATTATCAAACACACACTCAAGACCCGACTGGAAGAACTGATGGGAGGATGGGCAGACGAGCTCCCGGCCGTCCTATGGTCCTATCGGACAACATGCAGGACCAGCACTGGAGTGACTCCCTTCGCGCTAGCATATGGCGTCAATGCTGTTACACCGGCAGAGGTCGAGCTACCAACTATCCATACTCGCTACTTCTCCGAATGCACGAATGACCAGGAACTGCTGCTCGAGGTCGACTTGCTGGAGGAGAAAAACGGATGGACGCTGACCTCTGTACTGAGCTATATAAATGACGCAGTGCGCGATACTTTAACCAGAAGGTGAAGAAGCGGAGCTTCCAGGTCGGAGACCTGGTACTCAGAAAGGTCTTCCTCACCACCCGGGATCAGGTCGTAGGAGCCCTGACTGAGAAATGGGAGGGTCCATTTGTAGTCCTCCGAGCCCTCTGCAATGGCTCCTACTGCATCGGGACTGCCGAAGGAGAATGATTCCCCCACCCTTGGAACGTTGAACATTTAAAGAAGTATTTCCAATAGTTCCTTGAAAATTTGCTGTAAAACAATTATAATATCTCTACTCCAGTAACGAATGAGACCTTTTGAACTATTGTGAATTTGGTGTTCAATACTTAACTACCATACCTAGGTCCGCCACGGCGGACCCACCCCCTGACATGGCCGACCTACGAGGTACGGGTTGAGGACAGATCCACCAAGGTGGCATCCAATCAAAAAATAAAATTAAAATGTCCATCTGTTTAGATCGGACCCTAGGTCCACCACGGTGGACCCACCCCCTGACATAGCCGACCTACAAGGTATGGGCTGGGGACAGATCCACGAAGGTGGCATCCAATCAAACAATAAAATTAAAATGTCCATCTATGTAGATCGGACCCTAGGTCCACCACGGTGGACCCATCCCCTCACATAGCCGAACTCAACAAGGTACGGGCTAGGGACAGATCCACCACGGTGGCAACCGCATGTCAAAACAAATTAATCTTGTTAAGTTCTTATGGCCTGCCACCCTGGACCCATTTTAGTTTAATCGACCCATGACGTCGTGCATCACATGTACACGCGATGAGCTGACTACTTAAACAGTTGCATGACAAAAGAAAGAAGCCGAGCTGAACTCAAACATTAGAAGTAAGCCAGGTTATTGGATCGACTACTTACGTCCACCCCAGTGGACCCACCCCCTGATGTAGCCGACTTATGAGGTACGGCCTGGGGACAGACCCACCAGGGTAGCACCTAACTTGTTCAAAAGTTGCATTATTAATTCCTCTTATGACCCGAGCGCGGGGACGGCCTAACGAGGTGTCCGGACTTCGAATACGGGTAGAACAGAGCAAAACGTGCAAACATACAAGACGAGCTAATTACTTGAAACATCGCATAAATGAAAAGGAAACGAGAAGAGACGAGCTGAATTAAAATCACGCGGATTAAATTTAAGTCTAGCTGAGCCCGGCATAGCTAAGCCCGGTGATGCCATTACAATACAAAAAATATATATAATAACAAAACAAAATAAGCAACGAAGCACGGAGGACCGATCACTAGCCGTCCTCAGTTTCCTTCTCTGGCAACCCATACTCCGCCCCGAGCCGCTTCACCTCCTCAGTCAGAAATCCGACGTCCCACTCCGGCTGCTTCTCTGTGATATCCCCAATAATGTCTTCGGCGGCGTTGACGGAGGTCGAGTTCAACTCGGAGGCATACTCCTGAGACTTCCTTAACTCCTTGATGATCTCGTCCTTCGACGGCCCTGGTTGGACGAGCTGAGAGCTCTTCCCAGCCTCGAGCTCGGCTTGGAGGGACTCGACTTCAGCGGCGTGGGCCTTCCGGGAGTCCTCGAGCTCCTTGGCCCCTTCATTGGCCTGCCGTTGGGCCTCCTTCAGCCTTGCCGAGGGCTTCACCACACTAGCCTTGGCCTCCACCAGGGCCGAGTCACTCTCCTTGAGATCGCCCTGCAGCTCTCGGATGGTGGCCCTCGATTGCTCCCCTGCTCGGAGTAAGTGGATCAGGGCTCGGCTACGGTGGACTGCCGCGGAGAGGGTGTTGTCCTCGGTGCCCATCTTTGATAGGTATTGTTCCTGGGCTGGGGTCCAGGGGCTCCCTATCGCCACGGTGGCGTTGTCCGCCAAGATCGGCATGACCGAGGGGCTCATCGTCCAGACCGGCCAGTTGGACAGGTAAAAATCACAGAGGGGCTTCGACAACACCCCTTTGTTTCTGGAGTAGGCTTCCTCCTGAGTCTCTGAGGTGCCAAGGTAGGGCAGGCCCGTCCTCTTTGCACTCGCTGCGGCGCTCCCGGACTCAGCCGGCCTCGCGGCCTTCATCAGCCTTTTCCCAGCCCCGTGCTTGGGCGGAGGCCGGGCTGAGTGGCCGCGGAGCCGGCCTGGGTTATCGTGGACTGCGCGCTCAGCCCATCAGTGCGCGACCTCTTGGTGGCCGGAGTTGAGGCTTGTCGTCCCCTCATCGTAGGTCGAGACGTTGAATGGGCTGTTGAACAAAAGCGGAGTTAGACGACGAAGATGAACTGAGATAGCGACGTCGGTCTGAGCAACATACCTGACGTAGATGAAGATCTCTGTGGGCGAGCCTTGGATAGCGAGTGTCAAAGAGACCGTCCTCAGTAATGAGCATTCTCCAATCACAGTCCTGTACTGACCTGGCTGCCCTAGCTCGGTCGGACCAATTCGCTGAAGGCCTGGCCTCATTGTAATTTTTATAAAAGAAACGGATGGTTCAATTCGAAATAAGTATCAGCTCAGATCAAAGGATTCTTACCGAGGGAGTGATAGTTGACCGGGATCGTTATCTCCTCCTCCCGATCGTCGGGACTGACCAGGCCGCCCAGAACCAATTTTATTTCAAGCTCTTGACCGAGTTCGGCAGTCCGGTCACAAAAGCGCCCCTCGAGTTCTGCTGAACCGAATAGTAGTACCAACCGGAATGCTACCTGTCTGACTTGAAGGAGTACAAATTGTTGAACTCCCACACCGACAGGGCTCCGAGGCCGGCCAGGTGCCAAAGGATGTACATCCCCACCACGGTCTTCCAGGTGTTGGGGGTTAGCTGTGTAGGAGCAACACCCCAAGCGTTAAGGAACTCCTTGATGACTAGGGCAAAGGGGCGGTCGTACTCAGACTCGAGCATAGCCTGGTTCACGACAACGCATCCGGTTGGTGGGTAATCGGCTCGGTCATCCGAGCTCGGGACCAGGAACCTCACCCAAGGTGATATTTGATACAGCGTATGCCACTGGGCGAGCATCTCCTCAGTGACTCCGGATGGGACCTGGGAGCACCTCCAGGGCCTCGACACATCATGCCTGGCAATCTTCTTCCTCCTCCGGATGAAGGTCGGCGGGGACGTTCCGGAGCTCGAGGGCATCGACTGCCCTGGCCTCTGCCTCGGTTCGGCGGACTCTACCTCCCTCAAGACTGTCTGAAGGGGTACAACTTCCAACACCTCTTCGACGCTGGGGGAACACTTTCTGTACGAGGAGGGGGGATACTCGCCGAACTGGGCTCCATGGTCGTAGTCGTACACCTCTCCCGCGCTCGACAACATTTCAGAAATTTCTGAAGTCCCAGATTCGGGAATATACCTGAAAGTTAGGCCGGGAGTGGGCCGAAGTCGAGGTCAGTAACGAACTGAAGGTAAGGACGGTAGGCGATCTGGGCATCAGTTCGAGAGGAAAAAATTTCGCAAGTGTGGAGAGTAGAAAAGCGGAACCCGAGGAAATAAAGGGGTATATATAGGCAATGACGGCAGAAGTCAAAAGGGCATGCCCTCCCCCAACGGTCGGTCGACACGTGTACCAGGGTCTAGGCCACGTGCTACGCGCGTGCCATCCCAGGCCGGCAAGAGCTTTAATCCCACCTGACCCAGGTTGGCATTAATGCTGGGGACAATTGTTGGCACCCTGGTGACGTGGCACGAGCCCAGCAAGGTTTCCCCACTATGTGGACTTCCTACTGACGTGTCGAGGGCACCAGGTCGGCTGATGACGTGTCAGAGGTCTCAGGTCGGCCACATACATTTGATAGTCGCTCGGGAAATTGACCCCAGTCCAGTTCGGTCACCATACCTAGCTCAGTCTCGCCATCGAGGTCGGCCCATCAGCAGCAGGAGCTCCAACGCTACGAGCATCCTCGCGGGCGAGGTTAGGCTCGGTGATGGCACATAGTGACTCCCGATCGCTACAGTATCCGACAGCGAGGACAATCCATCTGACACTCTGACACTACCTGCAACTAACAGGACATTGTCCCCATAAATGCAAAGGCGGCTGCACGCAAGTTCCGAGGTCAACACCATAAATGTCGATGGCTTGCAGGTGCAGCAGAAGCAATCATCACGCCTACTCTGAAGCCGGTACAGTCGCCTCAATGATGAGCTACCATCGCCTACTACATCCTTGCACTATAAATAGAATACTTAGTGGCCATTCGGAGGGGGGGATATACTCTGTAATCAGTACCAGTTCCGAGCTCTACTATAAATACATTTTTACTGCATCAGTTACTGCTAATCAGCCCCTAACATACACTAAAGTTGATACTTAAGTAGTCATTACTATTTTCGGCATCAATAGAAATTAACAATTATATTTTCTCAATAGAATAAAATAATACTAAATCAACATTTCCAACATGAAGTTTCTAGAAATAATTTCTAGCATCAAATTTTTAAATCCAAAAGCATAAGATGATTGAAATTTGTTTATACAAAACACGTTCTAAATTTTATGAAATAATAAATACACTTTTTAAAATATAGTCATAATCTTTTTTGTATTTCCTTTGTGGTTGACCCAAGAACCACAATCAGGGTCAAAGTAAACATTCGTCCGATCATAGTGAAGAAACCATGGAGTGCACCGCAAATGGATCCAAGAGATGATCTCTCTACACCCTCAATGTTTGAATCTTTCCCAAAAATTGATGGCGACGCTACTCTCTCTTTCCCTCTCTTGATAAGAAGATTTAAAAACTCTCTCCACTTTTTCCTTTAACCGAAGACGACACCAGCATTTTTCATTGTTAGATGCAGTTAGGTGTTGGGGATAGTTCTCTTAAAGTATTGTAGTATTACTTTATTTTAGACATCAATAAATGCTACATTTATTTTTGAACATATTAGCATATTGTATGCTATTTTATTTTTGCAAATATCATATAATAAAATCCATAGTTTATTAGATGTAATTACAATCTTAGTATATAAGAGTTATATACAGGAGGATTGTTCGGGAGTAAATTTTTATGGATTTTGATGTGAGATAGGAGAGAGAATAATTGGAGTTAAATGGTAGAGATTTGTGTAATACATGTAGGTCCCACGAGATATGTGAATGTGATTGGTTTGACCAAAATTCTGAATAAATTAAAATATAAAAATTTGTTAAAATTTGTAAACTAAGACTCATTAAGATTGTAGATAATAAACTAAAATTAAGTCCATAATGAAATTAATTAAAATATGGGGTATTTAATTAAAGCATCACTAATGCGGTCCATGAACATTGTGAATATGGTCGTCTTATCTGGACCATCGATGTAGAGATATCTAGGTGGGGGCGCTTATATATAATGAGATTATATAAGAGTTGGACCGATTTAATTTATTGTTTCATAATAAATTCCGTTATCTTTGTGAAATTCGAATTAAATCATAAAGATGATCATATATGGATAAATCTTGATCCTGGGGTGAATACATGTAACACCCCGAGTCAAGAATTCTCGATCTTGGACGCATCACCATTTCTTACACATTAACTGTGGAAATAAAGTAAATTGAATTTTTTTTGTGTCAACCTTTATTTTAAATTAAAAAGCATAAAGGTAAATAAATTTTTGAAATAACTCTTTACTTTAAAAAATGCTATAGCAATTTGGGCAGAGTATCCCTTATAAATTGGACTTAACCAACTTGTAGGGGAACTCTACACTAACACAGCAATCAAATAAGCATATCCACATCATGCTATCAAACCAACAATCTTCATCCATTCATGTAAGCCAAATAATACTTTAAGTAAATAGCCAACCTTCAATATTATCGAATAAATAACACAACTTATTTAAAATCACACGTAAATACCCCCAAAAGGCTAAATCAACATCTAAAAGAATTAAGCAACGAAAGAATAGCAACTAAGTAATTTAAACCAATCTCTTATTCCAAAGAATCAAAAGCACGACATGGGTACTGGGTGAGCTTGCCTCCAGGCGATCTCCTCAATGCATCAATTCTCCTCACCTGAAACATGGGGAAATTGAAGGAGTGACCTAAAGCTCAGCAAGTAAACTTTTACGCAAGTGATGCATGCGAATGAGATATATTACGTAAAACTTAGACTTATGCATTCCCACATACATTGACCCTTTCCATTTCCCTTTTCAAAAATATTTTCTTCCTATCGCGAGCTCACTTGGGGTATCCTCTAGCCAATCAGATGCAGTGGGCCATTTTTAGTTGGAACTACAAATTTTCTACCGGTAGGTACCACAAAGTGATACAACTTTCATTATTTTCACTTTCACTTTCACTTTCATTTTCACATTCCTTTCACTTTCGCTTTACTTTCGGTCGGGTACGCCGGTCTCCTGCACCCCATTTCCCACTTACCCCTTTCATGGCTTAGAGGTACACCCATTAATTTCAAAACTTGCGATAACTTTCCTTCAAAACTTTCACTTTCCAACCAAATCATTATTCTTTCAAATCATTGACCAAACGTGCTCATGGATGTAATGGCACAGCATTTATGCATGTTTGATCATTGTTTAGAATGTATAGTGCTTATACAACATAAGACAAGCAGTGCTGACATCGTACGTCATTGAAAAAGGCCATAAAACGCACTTACTTACCTTAACCAATTCATCTTACACATAATTAAGTAATGTTTACTTGCCTGGGGTCCTTAGCTTTCTTTCTTTTATGAGTTTGCGAGTGGAGGAGCCTTGGTTGTCACGGTGTCAATGTGCCAATAAATCCTAAATCTGTCATTAACATAAGAAACCATAAAATTCCAGGTTAACCATACTTATCCAATGTTTAGGCACTTACAAACACTCAATTAACATACACTTAACTTAAATTCTCATTTTCAAAACATCGGCTTTTACGAAGACAGGCATAACTCAAAACTTGGGGCACGAAACCATGTGAATCCAATCTGGTTGTCTAACTAACTTGCCTTTCTATGTTATAAATTAAAATCACACTAAAAACTCAATTATAGATGCCATAACACATTTTTAACTCCAACACAGAGTCTGGACCGGTTATGCTCCTGCAGCCCACTTGTGAAAAATGACTTTAGGATAGAAAACAAGGTCGTAAAATCATGAAATTCGCACAGAAGGAAAAAAACTCATTAATTTTACATACTTAAAGATTAGCTCAAAAAAATCTCGTTTGGGTCACCAAAAGATTTTTCTTCCGATCAAAAGCATTTCTCTAGTAGAATCTGTCCACTCTCCAAAAAAGTGTTATAAAAACTGCTATAGGTCTCCAAATGACGTGAAACTAATTTTAAATGATAGCCAACTCATAAAGGGTCGTTTTCGAATTAGAATCACCCAAAAATTCTGTCTACACCATCTGTTATAAATTTTTTAATTTTCAAAAGAAAACTGCTTACACAGTCCAGCAACAAATTTGGTCAAAATCTAATCAACTTCATTCAGGAAAATCATCAAACACCTTCATTGCGCATTCCATTCACTAAATAAAGCTGAATTGCTCAATTCCTAACATGAATATACTAATCTCCAATTTGAATAACACCTTTAACTCTCAATAACACTTCATTAAATCCATAGAAACATGCAATGTTCCCAATAATTACATAACAAATCCTTCAATTAACTGAAAGAATTACTCGGTTTCTCAACCCAACTACAACAACTCAAATACTTCACCATAGCAAGGTTGTACTACGGTGGAAGTAGAAAGAAAGAAGAGGAAAATTACCTTCTAACTTGTATTATCTTATGAGGGAGAATGAAGAGAGACGTGACGAGATGAGAAGAAGAGGCGTGAGAGTAGAGAGAAACGTGAGGGAGAGAGAGAGAATGGGTCCTTGAGTGTGGCTCAAGCTTGATTGTCTTAGCTTTTAAGCTATCAAGAATAGGTTTCTTTTTGGGTTTAGAAATTGTGAGCTTTATGGTTTTTATCTTGGGCTAGGAAAATGATAGATGTAGTATTGGGTTTTATTTAGTCATTAAAGATTGGACTTCCCCTCCTTAGTTCTGGGTTCAAGAATAGGCTATAATAAATTAGACTCATAATTAAAATATCAAATTCTAATTTGTTATTAATTTTCTTTTGTGAAATCATGAGCAACCACGGAAATGATCTAAATTGCAAATAAATTAAACACAAATGTAATAACATAATACTTAAACTCAATTTCGTGAAATTTAACATTCAAATTGGCACATAAAACAAAATCTAAAAATTATGAATGACACTTTGACCGCAGTGATTCCAAGTCCTTCCACTATAAAACAAGGTCAACATCTCAACTATTAAAATTATTTATTATGAACGAATAATAGAACTACACGTATATTATTATAAATTTTCACTTAATTTAATATTTGGAGAAGAATTTAAAACGGGTATTATAATATATATTCCTATTTGTTTCAATGTGCTTATTAATTTGCTGGTTTACGTTTGTAATTGAGCATTCACAACACTAGCATTTTATATTCGCATTTGAAATAAATGGTTGGGAATATAATTCACAGATAAGGAATCCAATCTTTCATGCTGGAAGTAGAGGATTCCCTCATTTATTAATTCCAAAACTGTGTTGGGCCCAACTAATTTGTAATTAGTACCACTCACTAGTAAATTAATGGCAAATGAGGATAAGAACTAATTGAGAAGGTAAACGGAAAATTTCTTGGTTAATTATGAATTGTCTATGGAGGATTAATCCATATGTAATGATTATATCAATGGACTGCTCAAATTCGTAGAGTAAGATATTCTATAATTAAAAAGAGTGTAATTCTATATTTATAGTGGAGTACTAATGGAATAAATAAGTTGAGAAAATTGATTAAAGAGTTTAATTATTTTTCCAATTTATTAGAGCTTCTGACTATAGATCCATGGCCTCTGGTGCGCTTTTCGAATTAATGACGGACTTGAAATACAGTTTGATAAATCATAATAAAATATGGGAAATAGGTTCCATATTTATTAATGGCTTAAAGATAAATATAATTGAATATAAGATATTAATTATATTTATTCTAATTATGAGTTAGTTATAAGAGTTAATAATTTCTACAAATATTGAAAATATTTAATATATATTATTTAACTGAATGTTCAGTTATAATAGGATTTAACTCTCCATTCTAGAAGATTCTAGAGATTGGATCCTAATAAGACTAGGCATATCCTACGACTAAAAATAAGAGATCTCTTGTTAGACAGGATATACTTCTACTATTGCAGAAAATTCATTTTTTCTGTGTGATAGATCTAACTAATTCTTCTCTCCTAGTATCGAGTTCAGATAAGCTCAATAATAGTATAGGATCCTACCTAAATTAGTAAGCCAACTCTACATTTTCATGAGTTGAAAATAATGTAGAAAAAGAATTAGGAATTCTAGATCTGTTTTTGGAGTGCCCACACACTGTTGTCAATTGAGAGGATTGTGCAGGAAGGTTGTGGTTTATGCTAGATTTGATTTCATAGCTTTGGCCAAATCCGATTTTGCGTAAGAGTACTTCTAAAGGTTAGTTTACTAATTTTCCAATTAGATCTATTAATTTAGATTTATTCATGATTTATATTCATATGGTCGTTCTTTGATTTTAAAAAATTTATGAAATTTCACAAAATCACTTCTGCTATATCAGATCTGATCTAATAATTGGAAATTTTATACGCTAGAATTGTTTCGACAATGCAACAATTTCCAACAAATGGTTTTAGAGGCATTGTTTATGCCATATGAATGTAAATCTGTTTTTCGTGTGAATTAGGAATTTTAAATTTTGTTTATGGATCTCATAAGTGATGCATGTCTAAAGGGAAATTGTTGAATTGTCCCAATTTTTCTTTTGACTCTTGGATATGTTTCAAATTCATTCCCTAAATACTATGTATGTGATACATGTAATTGGAGATATTCAAATACATATGTGATACATATTGTAACTATATTTATGAATATGAGATACATAAGGTTTATGTATATGTATATGTGTTCATGTATGTGTTTATGTACATATATATCTGCATATGGATACATGTCATGTATATTTGTACATAAATGTATATATGTTTATGTATATGTATATAAGTAGAATATACATGTTTCAATTAAAAAAAAAAGGTTATTTCTGGGATGGGGCACTCCCCGAAATTATTGCCGGCACGTGATCACCGCAGCAGTTGCTGTTGCTGGGGAACGACGAAAGTCACAGGTACTATAGCAGCAACAATGCCACAATTTGCAGAGGCGAAATCGCTATTGTGTAAGTGACAGTGGCGATGGTCTCCGCTACCCTTGGTGGCAGCATCGATTGCCGCTGCCCTTGGTGGCAGCGACGATCGCCGCCATTGTTGCTACGGTGGGAGAACCTCGAGTTCCACCCATTGGTTATACACGGGTGTTGATGGGAGCCTAGGTGCAATTTTTGAAATTGGACCCCGGGTCCCCTATTTTCCAAACAAAAGGTTCCCTTTTCCGAAAGTTTGTGAAACTTACGTTTTGGTCCCTGGTTTTATTATTTCTGCCCCTAGCCGTCGCGGGTAGATATAAATTTTTTGAAAATTTATTTTAAAAAATTGGATTTTTTCTATTTGATAGCAATTATTCAATTTTGAAAATTGATTTTCAATTAAAATTATGTTTTGTGCTAAATATGAGATGTTATCATTCATTGATTGTGCATGAAGTATTTTATCCTACTCCAATGCATTGAATATGCCACGTGTCATGTTATGTATAGAGTTTTGATTTCATGCGGGATTCTATGTGATAGAATAGTTTTATTTCGAATTAACAATTCTTGTAATTGCATATTTAATTGTCAAGTTATGGTAATTGCGTAGATTAGTTTGGAATTGTTTCATAGCTTGTTAATTTGGAATAAAATTCTAAAAATTATGAGTTGATCTTTAATAGTTCAATAATAGATTAAAATTCATAATTTTAATAGTCTAAAAGCTAGATTATTAAAAGTGATGTAATTTTAATGGGGTAACATATTAAGAGTTTATTATAACCCTTGATTACTGAATGAGGCTTTTTCGTTAGACCCTTTTTGGAAAAACTCTTAGGCCCAATTAGATTGGCCTATAAAGATGCCTTAAAATACCTAGATTAATTGGCAGTCCAATAGGATTGGATGTAATAAATCTTAACGGGTAAAAATTCAATCAATCGGGCTTGGTTAATTAGTACATTGAATTTAGATCCAATAGGATTGGATCTCATTTAATAAATTAATTAAAAGCCCAATTAGGTTGGCTTGATTAAAGTACTTCGAAGGTTCAATGGGGTTGAACTTCTCAAATTTAATCTAAAGTATATTAATTTAAAATCCCAAATAGTTGTGAAGTTAAATTAAAAGTCTAATGTGATTGAACTTGATTAATATAGATTTTAAGACAATTAATAAGATTGGTCTTTATGATTAAAGTACAGGATTAATTAGTATACCCATAAGATTCGTTAATAATTAAAATAGTTTAATCATTTGAAAGGATTTGTGGAAATAATTAAATTAAAAGTTCAATATGATTGAACTTGGTTAGTTTAATTTAGAGATCCATAAATTTTCTGTTGAAGGGAAATTTCAAGCATAAAATTAAAAAGACAATAAGATTGGACTTATATAGATTTTGAACTTGAAAAGTAAAGCCTCAACTACGCTTGATCTTTTAATTAAAAACATTAAATTAAATTAATAAGATGAGATCTACGCGAGAATTGGGTCACGTTTTAAACAGTGACCCAATTGTCACGTATTGTCACAGTTCTAAACTGTGACAACAATTAATAAGTCTCCATGGCGTAGCTACTGTCAAACATGAATTCAGATTCCCAAATTCGCATATCATCTTCCAACCCAAATTCCACCATGAAGAAGCCCCAATTGAGTGGTCACGATTTGAATCTCTGGGGAAGTGGTGCCGCTGCCGCCATCTCCTATTTGACCAACAGAAATAGGAAGATTCCAGGGAGTTATCGCTCTAAACCTCTAAGATCTAAGCCAGTTGTTGAAATCGACAATGATTTCGAGGCGGACTTTCAGGACTTCAAGGTTTACTCCGATGATGAATGGGCAATCGATGTCAAGCCATTCGCCTTCTCTGCTAACAAAAACATCAATCTTAGAGGTAAAGAATAATTTTTATAAGTGAATAAAATGAAACCTAGGTTTGTGTGAATAATTTTTATAACAAAACACTGGCCTTTGTTTGCAGTTTTTATGCAGTAATTTAAGTATTAAATGTTTGAGAGTTAATGTATTTTATTGTAACTAATGATAATGGGAGTATTCCTTTTCTTTGTACAGGTGTTTTCGTAGCTTATTAGCTTATTGAGAGGTGAAGATAAGGTGCTTGAATATTGATTTCAACTTTGGCCTGATTCCTGTGCTTATTCTATCAGGTAAGCCTTCTTATTCTAATTTTAATTGGGAAGTTTTATTACATTTTGTGCCTGAATGTTGTTAATTTGACAAGTTTCTTTTGCTGCTTACAAGTTCATTGTCTAAAACAAAAAGGGCCTTTTACCCCCATCTTTTTAGGATGAATGAGGAAAATGTTGTTGCTTCGAACTAATAAGTAATAAAATGTTGTTGCTTGGAACTAATAAGTAATAACTTGAATTTATGTTTACCGTTTCCACATTTTCTAAACCATTCAGAAGCTAGGCCTTTTTTTCTTTCTTTCCAATTGCTTATTTAGAAGTTATTTAATTTTCAAATTAATCTTAGGACTTGCAGTGCCTCGTGATTGATGAAGCTAATAGGATTTTGGAAGCAAATTTTGAAGAAGAAATGAAGTAGATTGCTAAAATTTTTACCAAAGGTACTTGCAGCTATACTTAGGGTATGTTTGATTCACAACAAATTTTGTATAAGTTTTGTTTACTCAAATTGCGTGTAGATTGTGTGGTTGAAAATGAGAGATAACGTATTAAAAAATATAAAATAATTGTATGTGTGGTTGAAAAGGAGGAAATGGAATTTTTTTTGAAATTTGTTGCCAATCAAACATACCCTTGATGTTCATGAGGCTTGATTGTTGCTAAATGTTTGCTTTTGGTTATCTAAAGTTATGCAATATCTCATATTGCCAGCCTTCTTATTCAGTTGGTTTGACAAATAAAATTTCAAGCTGTCTATAGTTGGTATTGCAATTATGTCACTTCTTTCGGTGTTGTAAACTATCATACATTGGTTTAATTACAGGATCCGAGGTTGATATGTTCACAAAAGTAATTCTTGAAGGTTAAGTTATAGGATTTGCATATAATTCAGTCTTATCATTTAATTGCTTTGGCATGGATGACTAGTTTAATAGTAGATACACATATGTTAGAGATGTAGTCCTATCTTTATTTTGATGTACTCAATTAATTACAGTTGAAGTTGATGACTATATGAATTGCTCTTCTAAAGTGAAACTTGGAACATCACTTGCTGGTTTGTACTTGACCACTTTTTGACTATACACCATTGGAAATTCTTCTCAACTGATGTTGGCTTTCCATATACTAATCACTAATATTACAGAGACGAGGAGCTTCAGTTGCAAAAGCTCAAAAAGCAGAAAATAACGATAGACCTGAGTCTATGTTTTTGCCGATGAATTTGGCAATGACAATGAAGAGGAAGAGGAGGAAAATAGTGAGTAATAGTTTTGATTGGTGTTCAATGATTTTGTAAAGAATGCCAGTTGGATATCTTCACCATTCAAGAAGCCCTTATATATTATTAAAATTTCTTTTATCAACATTGTTTATGTACTCACTTCTGCTTATGTAAATATAGCTACATTGATGAGGCTGCTAAAGAAAAACTCGCACCATTTTCATCACTAAGCAATGACAAAAGCTATCAAAAGTCGTGATCTAATCTTGAAAAGGTTTGTGTTGCTCTAACATTCACTGATTGCACTTGGTTTTTTCTTAACTGTGTTATACCATGTGTATGAGTAAAGAAAGAGATAAAGTATATCTCAAGTCATATAGCATTTTAAGTAGATGAAGTTTCTTCTAATGCTTATTAAATATGCATTTCCTTCTATGTGTTGTCTTGCTCATTATTTTAAATTGCATTATCTATGAATTGAAGGCTTTTATCCTTCTGTGTTTTATCTCAGTTATTCTCTTAAATTGCATTATGTATGAATTGAAGGCTTTTATTTCTTTTTGCTCATTGCAATTTTATTATAAATTTAAGGTGATTTGTTTAATCTTCTTTCTTGTGCACTAGAATTTTTTCTTTTCACTTACATATGGCGTTAGACAATAGGCTTAAGCATAGTGTATTGTTTATGTATTAGTTTTTAGTACTAGATTAGAGTTTACACTAATTGGGCCTAAAAACTTTCCTAAAAATAAGTATTAATTTTTCAGCATCTATAAATCATAGAAACTTCAAAATGAAAACCTCTTTAGGGATTGAATTAACCATTAAACCATGTGATTTTTGTGGTTGCTGGGGTTTCTATATGTTGATCTTTGGTCTTATTTCCTGGTTAGTTATTGATTAATACTTCGAGAAATGAGAGAATTAATTGCATCTTTCACATCAGGAAAGTTGAGGGAAATAAGAATGTTACGGGAAGGAGGATCATCTCAAGAAGAAGACCATGACGACTCTTTTGATGAAGAAGAAGAAGAAGAAGAAGAAGCAGAAGAAGAATATGAAGAAGAATATGTAGACGAAGAAGAAGACGAGGATGATGAAGAGGATTAGTTTATAGTGTATCCATTTCATTTTATTGATTATTGTAACATGCTCTTATTGTTTGCAATAGCATTTTGTAATCGTAGAAGGTTGTAGAAGGATAACTTCTATGTAAAACATAAACTCTTGTAGTTGGTGTTTTACCAATTGTTTATTTGTCTTATATTTGTGAGGTTTAACAAATAGCATTGGAATTGCATTTGTTATGCAAATGGCTGGACAATTTAATTTTTAATTTTTTTGTTGCTTTTACACCACCCATTGGTTACGGTTTTTAACCGTGGACATTTTGTGAATTATCACGGTTAATAATCGTGACAATCCTCAGATTCACGGTCTCGAAAAGCGCCGTGACTCATGTAGATTGTCACGGTTAAAAACGATGACAACTGAATTTGTCACCCACTGAATTGTCACGGTTAAAAATTGTAACAATCCAATTTTGCCACGGTTTTTAACCGTGACAATCCGCGGTTTTTGGTGTAGTGTGCCTAAAAGGAAAAATGACTAAAAGATCTTTATTTGTAAAGAGAAATAGGCCAATAACCACTAAGAGCTTGTACATGGTGTTGTATGTGGTTCATGGATTACACAAGCGAAGAATGGTTATGAGTGTTTCGTTGCCTTTGTTGATGATTACTCAAAATATGGATATGTTTATCTTATGCAAATGAAGTGTAGACTTTTGGAAAGTTCACGGGATTTCATGCAAATTTTGAAAGGCAACTAGGTAAATCCTTGAAGTTCCTTCTATCAAGTTAAGGTGGCAAGTATGAGCCATACTTAGTTCAAAGATTATTTGCTATAGCATGGTATTTTGTACCAACTCACTACACCTAGTACACCTCAGCAAAATGGTGTTGTTGAAAGGAGAAATTGCACTTTGCTTGATATGGTGAGATGAACTACTTGTCATTGCCAATCTTGTTTTGGGGTTAATGAGAGGTGGTTGGTTTTATGATCGTCAAGAAAAGAAGGTAGTTGTATTGACAAATGTCATCTCTCTTGAAAATGATCATATGACCAACTTAGAGCCTTGGAGTAATGTGATACTAGAGGTGTTACTTAATGATAAGATTCCACAACCAACAAGAGTTGTTGAAGAAACCATGAATGATACTATTGAACCAGATTAGAACCCCAATCCGGATCGATGTAGCGGAAGGGTGGTGAGACCGCCTTTCCATTGTGTTCAAGAAGAAGAGGCAAGTGTTGTCGCCTCTGATGGGGTGGAAAATGTTCCATTGTCATTCCAAATTGGAATGAAAGATTCTGATGAAAAACGGTGGCTATGTACTCCAAATCTGTCTTTGTACTTGTAGATCCACCTTAGCAGGTTAGACCTATTGGGTGTAAAAAGATCTATAGGAGAAAGAGATGAGTAGATAGGAAAGTAGAGACTTTCAAAGCAACGCTAGTGGTGAAGGTCTAGACCCAGAAGGAGAAAGTTTAATGTGAAGAGACTTTCTCACTTGTAACGGTGCGTAAATCCATCTGTAATCTTACTTTCAACCGAAATGGTTATAGCCTAAAGCCGTGAGCAAAAGGTTTGCAAATTGTTTAAATCCATTTATGGACTAAAGTAAGCCTCTAGGTCATGGAACTATAGATTTGATGAGACAATCAAAATATTGATGAGCCTTGTGTGTACAAGCACATCAAAAATGGTAAAGTGGCATTTTTGTGCTTTACATGGACAACATTCTACTTATTGGGAATGGAATGGAATAGTTATCTATTGTAAAGGGTTGGCTAGCCCAACGATTCCAAATGAAAGATTTGGGAGATGTAAGTTATATTCTTGGGATTCAAATTGTTCAAGATCACAAGAATAAATTTTTTGGCATAGTCTCAAAGCCTCTTATATTAATAAGATGCAGTTGCATTATAGAATGCAAGATTCCAAGAAGGGTTACCTACCAAGCCGGCATGGAGTCACCCTCTCCAAGATGCCGTGTCCTAAGGCATAGCAATATGTGGAGGACATAAGAGACTACCCGTCGAAGTGTTTTGAAAAGCATGTATTAAGTATAGGATTAGAGACATGCCACATATGTTTTAGGGCAAGTGCGAGATTGTTGGGGATAGTGCCCTTAAAGTATTGTATTCGTACTTTGTTTTAGAAATTAATAAATGCGACATTTATTTTCGAACATACTAGCATCTTGCATACGATTTTATTGTCTTAAATATCATAGGATAAAATCCTCAGTTTATTAGATCTAACAAGAATCTTAGTATATAAGAGTTATATATAAGAGGATTAAGATTGTGGATAATAAACTTAAATGAAGTCCGTGATGAAATTAATTAAAGTATGGAATCTTTAATTAAAGCATCAATAATACTGCCCATGAACATTGTGAATGTGACCGTTTTATCCGAACCGTCGATGTGGAGACATCTAGGTGGGGGCATTCATATATTATGAGATTATATAGGATTTGGACAGATTTAATTTGTTGTTTCACAATAAATTCTATTATCTTTGTGGAATTCAAATTAAATCATAAAGATGATCGTATGTGGATAAATCTTAACTTGAGGTGAATATAGATTCCTGTTTGCTTCAATTTGCTTCTTAATTTGTTGGTTTATATTTGCAATCGAGCATTCACAACACTAGCATTTTAGATTTGCATTTGAAATAAATGACGGGGAATATAATTCACAGATAAGGAATCCATTCCTTCTTATGGGAAGTAGAGAGACGATTCCTTCATTTATTAATTCTGGAACTAGGTGATGGGCCAAACTAATTTGTACTTAGTACCATTGACTAGTGAATTGATGGTAAATGAGGATAAGAAGTAATTGAGAAGGTAAATGGAAAATTCCTTGGTCAATTATGAATTGTCTATGGAGGATTAATCCATATGTAATGATTATAACAATGAATAATGCTACAAGGACGTCTTACCTCACCCCCTTGGTGACTTCCTTGACCGACCCTCACTCCCTCCCGCTTTTGACCAATTAAAAAAATCTAAAATTTCAACTCAAATAAGCAAGAAAGGGATCCAGAATTGGGTACTCCATTATTCTTCTGCCCCAAAAATCCCTAATTCCTCTTTTGCTTCGCTCAGCATGACACGGCCACTCGTCCGCGAAATTAGTCAGTGGCCAAAATTTCTTGGACATCGACGCCGAGGAGTGGGAGGGAGCATTTCAGCGGCGACGATTGCTCATGGTTGACTTGTATCGATATTACAGCTGCGGCGGAGTCAGTGGCAGTCAACCAAATTGCGGCGGCGATTGAAGTTCGTCGACCGTGTTCTTCTTCTTCTGACCGTGTTCAACAAAATATTGAGCCTTTTCTAGTTCGTTTGGAAATAAAAAATTCCCATTCCTCGGTATTTCTATTCTAAATTTTTATTTCTCGTATAATCTGTTCGGTAGATCTGATTTTGTATAATCTATTCGAAATTTTTATTTTTTGTTGAATTTGATGCTGCCTCGATTTTTCGAAGGATCAAAAATTAGTTTTGTTCAAGAGAATTTTGTAAAGATTTTCGTCTACTGGTTTTGCCGAATGGACGATGTCGCCTTGGAGTAAACTATCTGGACCAATTATACCTATTATTTGCTATTTTCAATTCTTGGTTTTCAATTTTTTCTTTGTGAATTCGACCATAAGGTTTATATTTTCGTTGTTTCGATTGAGATGAGAAGTCATATAGAAAAGCCTAATAGACTCAATGTATTGCTGGCTATATTGGTGCTTCATTGTGAATTTGTGATTTATATTGGAAGAGAAATCAAAGAATTTTTTACATGAAAATGTCCTTTTATGATCAGTAATAAAGCATTAAAAACAATATAATAAACATTAAAAATAGTATATTTGCTTCAAGTAGATGATTTTGATTGGCCACTATATCACTAAGTAGCTCTTCGATGAAAACAATAGTTTTCGGCTATTCAATAAACTCAGAATAATTCAATATTATAGATAGGAATTAAATGTTCAAGTTAATTATTCATACAGCCGTTGTGATCCATTCTTCAATTCGGAATTTTTGTTGAGTTAGGATTTAATTGTGAATTTTCGGGTCCATTTGATTTACATACATTATTTTGATCGAGTTTAATCTTAGGTTCTTCTTTCCAAATTGTGATCGAATGTGTTGGTTTATGGATTCTATCTATTGTGGATTTGTAGGTGACTTAAAGTCGTTCTTTCAAATTTTGCACATGAGTTCCATTTCACGGCAGCGTTGCACAAATTGGGAGTATTTCACAATTGATTCATGAAATTGGATCTTCCTCGAGCTCATTATGGCTGAATCTTCTACTTCCTTGTTTCGAAATAGCAGGAACAATGATTCTTCAGGTTGGGTAAGTTGCACTTTACTAGTTCACGAATATATGTTTATTAGTGTGATTGGAGCCTACTAATGTGCTGTTTTATTGAATTTTCCTTTTTTCTCGTCTTGAATAGCCACAGGATGGGGGTGGACTCAATGATTTGAAGTGCATTAGACGTTGGAACGAAAGTGAAGTGAGGGAACAACCAATGCGATGTGAATATGGAATTGACATGCGAGTGTGGACGTCTATGACTGAAAGAAATCCTGCAAGAAGGTTTAGGAGGTGAAGCACAAGTGGTGATAGCTACGAGGAAGAAATTAGGGGATGCAAGAAAAATATATATCTACACAAGCAAGAGCTTGTAATGTTGAGAGAGAAAGAATGGGGGGTAGGAAAGAAGTAAAGTGGGAAGCAGCCTATGTGCTGTCTTGTTGATTATGTTGCTTCTTACACTGTTAGCAGTTGTTATCATGTATTTGCTTAAGTAGAACTGGAGGGGGAAGAAGTGTAGTAGGAAACGATTTTTGTTGATTGCACTGTTTGTTTAATTAGGCACTGACTTAGTGAAGCATATTTTTAATTTTTATCTAAACATCCAATTGATTTATTACTGTTGTTAGAGTTTATTCACGAGGACTTGGTATCATTGAGAGATTCCAGATAAACATTTTATTAGTCTCATTATGAAAGGAGCTACAAGAAAGTGCACGTAAATGGCTCAGGTAAAAGTAATGACAAAATCAAGTAAGACTCCGATGTCCAAGTTACCGTCCCATATAAAAGCAACATAAAATACAGATCATTGTCATACACCGACAATGTTGATGGCAGAAGCATAAATTGTCCAATAATACGCAAAAGTTACATTCAAATTCATTCATAAATATACATTGATTACATGTGTCCATTCATCCATTTCTCATTGCACCTATTGTCTACCTCAAAGTTAACTAAAACGTTGGCATTCTCTTCTTTTGAGATGCATGCACACGTCTTTAGCGTCCGTGACAAGCCCTCCATCTTGACATTAAAGACAGGTTTTTGCGTCATTCGAATCCCCACTACAACTTCCTTCATCCCACACAAAATTGGAAACTGGACTTCTTGATATATTATCCCTGTCTCAAGACTGGAAAGATGAAACGCGGTCATGTCCATGAAAATTCAGGGGTGTCAACCAAATGCTCATAAAACTGCAGCATCTAATAAGGTCATTTTGTTGCATGAAACTAACAAGCTAAAACTCCATTCTGCTTTCCACCCATTGTTCAAAAAAAAAAAAATGCAGAAGATAAATAAAAGATTGAAGTTTATTTTTTAACATAATTAGCTCAACTTATTATCAATAAAAAGTAATTATTTCGATTATTTATGAGCCAAAAAAGAACAATTTCTTCGAGTACTTCTATCAGAGTAACTTTGGAATTCACACTGAGAATCCCAGTGACATCACAACAAAATTAGATTGCATCTGTATTGAAAATAATTTCACCATCCCCATACAAAATATAAATAAAAATGTCCAACTTCTTACCCTGTCAAATCAGAATAATAGAAAGATGACTCTCTTGCTAAAGATGATAGACAAGAAAGATAGATTTCCCATAAAGTTTTCTGTAATTTTTTATGGTTAACAGTAAACATTGAGACCTTCTTATGGTTAACATATATACAAACTTGAAGCCTTCTTATGATATAATAGACTGCTGAAGAATGATTCCATCGCATATATAATTTTCGAATCAAATATTCTGATGGTTAATATTATTTTCCCAATCATTCAGATGATTTGAAATCCATTTAGGTAAATAAACTGCTCCCTTTTAGCCAAATGATTAATTTTTCCGAAACAAATAAACTGCTTCATTTCCTAAATTAAATCCAAGCAACTTACACCGTTACACGTGTTGGGGGTAGTAGCTGACATTCCAATGCCATTCGTTCAACGGGTTTGGTGACAGCGATATCACTTGGAGATTGTCGATTTGCCGACACGGTTTTGCCAACAAGCTGATTCGGGGGAGAGGGTCGTTCATTCCAACACACCGATTGTCCACCACGCCTTCGTTCCAATGAGATTCCCCCCTCCCCCCTTTTTTTCCAAATTGACGATTGCCGATTTGAAGAACAGTATTGCTTGGAGCTAGGGTTCAGATCCCCAATCTAAAACGAGTGAGATAGGGGATTTGAAATGAATAGCCAACTTGGTAAAGTTTAAAATTAGAATTAAACTTATGTTATGTGGCGACTAAAGGCTTAGATCTGGTTTGAGAGGTAACCGGCTAAAGGCTAAGCAAATCAAGGGGCCAAAATGGTCAAATCGGTCAAGGAAGTCACAAAGGGGGTAAGGTAAGACATCCTTCTAGCATTATTCTTATAACAATGGACTGCTCAAATACATAGAGTAGGACATTCTATAATTAAAAAGCGTGCAATTTCATATTTTTAGTGGAGTAATAATAATAGAATTAATAAGTTGGAAAAATTGATTAAAGAGTTTAATTATTTTTCCAATTTATTGGAGCTTCTAACTATAGGTCCATGGTCCCCGATGCTCCTTTCTAATTAATGAACGACTTGAAATGCAATTTAATAAATCCTAACAAAATATGGGAAATAGTTTCCATATTTATTAATGGCTTAAGGATAAATATAATTGAATATAAGATATTAATTATATTTATTCCAATTATGGAATAATTATAAGAGTTAATAATATCTATAGATATTGAGAATATTTAATAGATATTATTTAACTGAAGATTGAGTTATAATACAATTTAACTCTCAATTTTAGAAGATTTTAGAGGTTGGATTCTAATAAGATTAGACATATCATACAACTATAAATAAGAGATCTCTTGTTAGACAGGATATACTTCTACTACTGCAAAAAATTCGTTTCTTCTGTGAGATAGATCTAACGAATTTTTCTCTCATAGTATTGAGTTCAAGTAAGCTCAATAATAGCGTAGGATCCTACCTAAATCAGTAAACTAACTCTACGTTTTCATGAGTTGAAAATAATGTAGAAAAAGAATTAGGAATTCTAGATCTGTATTTGGAGTGCCCATACACTGCCATCAATTTAGAGGATTGTACTGAAAGGTTGTGGTTTCTACTAGATCTGATTTCGTAGCCTTTTCTAGATCTGATTTTGCGGAAGACTACTTCTAAAGGTTAGTTTACTAATTTCCCCATCAGATCTATTAATTTAGATTTATTCATGATTTATATTCATATGGATGTTCTTTGATTTGTGAAAATTTATGAAATTTTACAAAATTGCTTCAACTATATCAGATCAGATCTGATAATTGGAAATTTCAAGGGCTAGGATTGTTTCAACAACGCAATAATTTCCAACATTACGGATGTTAACTAGCCGATCGACTTGATAACTTCGACCTTTGCTTCACTTGTCTTGTGGCTTGTTTTAAGCATGCCCTGAGCCAAGTTGTGCATTAAAATTGGAAACTAAGCCGGCTCGAACCCAGCTCACAAGTGAGCTTTAGCAATCGGCTTGAAAACTGACAACAGCTCGCAAAAGCTTGCATTTGGTTGGTTACTTTCAACAATAAGTGTACCAAATTTCTAAATTTTTTTCTGTTTGTGTTTAACCATTTTATAAATGTCACTTTTTTCTTGAGTCAAGGTGAAACAATTGTCCACGTTCAAAATTTAAATATTGAATTTCAATAGTTTTTGGCTATAAATTTAGAGATATTTTGACCAGTATTTATACATTCTTCAAGTTTTTGAAAAATAAAAATATATATTACACTATTCGAACCGGCTCGGGTCAGTCTCGGTGAGGCCTAAGCCAAGCCTCATTTTTATAAAGCGAGTTTGGCTAAAACAAAAAAAAGCTTGCTAAATATCCGGCCCTAAATGTTGGGCTCGGGCTCGGGCATGACTCGGATCTTTAACATCCCTTACGATGATGTCCGCTTCTAATTCAGAACACGAAAAATACTAAGTTAATATATTGAATAACGTAGTTGGTGACATAATGAACTAATTATGATGTGACGACCATTGCTTAAAAAGGAATGTGATGGATAATAAGTACAATTTGATGCCAAATGTATAATGCGTAAATCTTTACATGATCCACCATGTCGATATAGCATTGTCCTTAAGAAGAGTCCCAATGTTATTAGAGACCATTGCAGTCAAAATAAGGGTCTCTACACAAATAAAAAGATTAAGAATGTAAAATTCAAAAATAAGGTAAAATCAAAGTATTTACAAAAATCAGGTAGGTGTGGCATGAGATCTCACATTTTTTTTAAAAACAAATTACTGATAAATAAAAAATAGAAGATAATTTGCGAAATTGGAACAACCTCATCAAGAAATGCAAAAAATATATATTATCCATCCAAAACAGATACCGTATGCGAATTTTATAGTCAAAACATCTAAAATCGTCTAAATTACACTATATTACACAAACTAATAGTAGAAACCCAATTTTTTTCTATAATATTACACACTTTATAATTATGTTACACACTCTTACACACACTTTATAATTTTGTTACACACTCTTTGTACTTTATTACACACCATCTATAATTTATCACAATCCATTGTAATTAGTTACAGATAATTTGTAATTGGTTTAAAGTTAGAAAATTAGATAAGAATGAAAAACTGAAAAATAACAAAATAGAAACCATATGATCATATGGTACCTGAGATGCGAAAATTTGGACGACAGATTACCTGATTCGCCTAAATACTTTTAGGGTTATTTTAGTTGCAGGACCCCAATGTATCCAATTTGTAACAATTCCAATCCCATTATTTTTCTTCAATGTGGAACCCCCCAGTCTTTAATTTTGTTGCACTGCACTCCCACTGACTGAATTCGTCCATTTCAGCCGTTAACTCTATGGTTTTTTGTTCTTTTGTTCATCAAAGTTGGGGGTCAACTTGAAACAATACTTATTTCACAATTTTAAATCTTTTTTAAATTCCCAAGTTTTAACAATGTGCAATTTAGTCCTAAATCTTTTTAAACTTCTCAATTTTAACTTTAATTTTTTGTAATTTAGTCCTAAATTTTTTAATTTCACAATTTCAACATTATTTTTGGAAAATTGGCAGAAATGGTTCATAAATTTTACTGTTGCCATGAAATTGACACGAAATTAAAAAAAGGTAGCATTATATTAATTTCATTGAATTAATTAATTTCATATTAATTTTATTTGATTGATAATTAATTTATCGAATTTTATTTGACACCTATTAAATAATTTTTATTTACAATGTTCAACAAAATAACATTTCTTTGCATTAATATCGTAATTTCAAAATTTTTTCCTTAGCATTAGAGACGTGAACATTTCAATTCTAATTAACTATTGATAATAAATGTCAGTATTTTATCTCCATAAAATTTTAGTTGAAATATATCGTTGTAAAAACTATAACCCAATGTAAGGAAATAGTGAAATAAAATACAAAAAATTAAAAATAAAAAACCTCTAAAGATGATGGTAGCTTCACCGCTTGGCAACTAGGGAAAAGGCCCCTATGCCTGAGATTGTTGGTTATACCAGCAAATCGGGGGCCTTGTCTCCTGATTTGTTAATCAACAATTAGTTGGTTCAACTAGCTGATTGTATAAGTAGCAGATTATCGCTTGTTGGTGACTTCGACGGTGGGCAACAAAACTGGAGGAAAAGTCCCTTGGACTGTTGTTGGTGGGGTGGGTGTTGCTGGGTTGGGGGTGGATTGGGTTCGATGCGGGGTTTGATGTGGGGATTGGGTTTTTGTTTAATTTTTATTCTTTTTTAAGTTTGTTTTAATTTAATTTTAGTATTTTTCTACATTTGGAGTATTTTATATAGTGATATATTCCTACTGAAATTTTATATATTACATTTATTATTAATTATTAGTTGAAATAAAATAATTAATTATTAGTTGAAATAAAGTAATGCGTGTATTTAATTCTAAATAATTTTTGAAAAAATATAATATTAATGCTATCAAATTTTACAATGTTGAAAATGTTCGATAAAAATTATTTAATCAAAGTCAAATAAATTAGATAAGATGAATTATAGACAAAATAAAATTAGTATCAAATTAATTATTTCGATGAAATTAATATCATGCTATCTTTCTCTATTTCAGACCAACAGCCGTAAAATTTATGGACCATTTCTGCTAATTTTTCAAAAATAATATTGAAATTGTGAAATTAAAAAATTTAGGACTAAATTGTGGAAAATTAAAGTTAAATTGTGAAGTTTAAAAAGATTTAGGACTAAATTGCACATTGTCAAAACTTGTAAATTTTGAAAAGATTTGAAATTGTGAAATAAATATTGTTTCAAGTTGACCCCCCAAACTTTGATTCGGCAAAAAGACCAAAAAAAAAAAAAAAACCTTCAATTAACTGTTGAAATGGATGGATTCCGTTAGTGGGGGTGTACTACAACAAAATTAAAGATTCGGGGGATTCCACGTTGAAAAAAAAAAGGTGTTAGAATTGTTATTAAATGGATACTTTGGGGTCCTACGATGAGAATAACAAACACTTTTAAAATACTTGATTTTTGAATTAATTGAACTTAATTTTTGAGGAATGTCGTCATCAAAATAGCTCGCGGTCCTTTCGTTTGGGCTGGGCCTTCATATCCCTTAATAGAGCCATATGCAAATAGATCATATATTTTCCAACAAGTGAAATATTGTCCATCAATGTTTCGGGTTTATGCTTTCGGAAGAAGTGGAAGTGTATTCGATGTACACAACAACTCATGTTTAATTCTCAATTTTTTGTATGAGATATTGAGGAGTCATTCTGCTCTTTCCGCCACATAATTACAATTCAAAATGTTCACTCCGAGTCGTCCAAGAGTCTCTTTTCTCTTTAGCAAAATAGTATTATTATCTTTATAACATGTCAATTTTAAGCGGTGCTTATTTAATTTTTTGTATCGGCCAGCTGATTTCTAGTACTAAATTGAAGTCCACACATTTCAGTTTACTTGAACACAAGATTAATTATTGGTAATGAATAATAACAACTATCAAGCTCGTCGTTAGATTAATTTTAAAAGGGGGCGAAAAGAAAAAAGAAAAAAGAAAAAGAAAAATAGTCCTTGCTTCTTTCAAATGATTTTGTACTTGATACCGTCATAACCTTTATCATTTTGCTTTGTTGTACTGATAGGGTTTGAATTGTAAAGCAACAAAACTTTAAGATTTTCTAATAATTCTCATATACTAGGCTTACAAGAAGCAGATCACCTATACATAAAAACCACAATAGATAAAATAATAAACCTCTATATAGGAGATGAATATTAATTGACACTTCAGATTTCCGTACCAATACAATTCAATTTCACAGCGCAGATTGAATCGTTTTGCCATGCCACGCAATAAAGTTCGATAAGTATAATCCTAACACTAAAAAATGGCTCAAGAACACACTTAAGCCAAATGCTCATTCTATTATTGTCTATTAGCATCTTATTGAAGGGCAAATAAAAATAACCATGGTGATTATTGTCTATTAGCATCTTATTGAAGGGCAAATAAAAATAACCATGGTGATAAAATTGATGGTATAAGTATAAGCAACAAAACTCTAATGTCTTTATCATACAAGCCAAATACCACATTTGCAAAGCTGTCTATGAAATTGAATTATCCATTCAGAAACCACCCAAAAATACAAATAATCATTATAAAAATCTTCATAGGCAGGAAACACAGAGACAACTCACTTGAATTTAGGAAGAGAACAACATCTATCACTTCTCAAAAACAAAACTCCATCTATCAAGACCAAGAATCAATCCACACCACCAAATATCTGTATAAAGGTTTCTCTGCATAATAATAATAATAATAATAATAATAATAATAATAATAATAATAATAATAAAATAAATAAATAAAGAACAATGGTTAAATTGTCACAACCCTACTTGTGTGCACACAAAATCTTATACTAGTAAAACATAAACAGAAAAATAAGAATCCGGAAAGAGGACGTCTCACCAAAACAATCAAACACCCTGATCAAAGAGATAATCGCCAATATTCTCAATCACCATATTGCACTGACTAGGAGTCATAGGCTCGTCATAAATGCCAACGATTAAGGCCTGATTTGTCTTTTTCACAGTCACACCGCCTGGTCCCTAAACCGGAACAACATATCACGAAAAGCAAAGGCACAACATGTCAACAGCGAAGTGAGGAACTTACAATCCAATGGGCTAACAATTAATTTTATTACGTCACATTACGGATTTTTTATTTTCTTCTAAAATCTCTTTGAATTTTTATCAAAGAATTGGTGAACCAGGGCCTAGTTTGGCGCACCCTGTCTCCACCCCCACCTGTATGTGACAGCTTGTCAAGGACCACAACTCCACAACTTCATTGACATATTTAAAACTTTAACTGCATGATTAGGAGATTTGGTTTTCACTACAGCTTTAAAAATAAATCTATTTTGAAACAACACATTGCACCGTATAAGAGTGAGACTAGAAAACTCATCACACATGCTATTAACTAAATGGTTATGTGGATCTGAACCTACCTTCTTATAGATTTGTGGAATAAATCCATTTATTAAAATAGTCTCCGATCAATGCTATCCTAACCAAATACATTGAGTAGTAAGAAGTGAACAGAAATTCTAAAAGCATTAATGGATATAGATGTTTGGCAAAGAATGCATACAATTGGCGAACTATATCCCTATTTTCTACAGCCACTGATCCATTTTCCAGATTTGTGGAACATGTACGAATGTATATGCAGTTGTTTATATTAACAAACAATACCTTCTTCCCTCGAATGACAGCTCCTGGTTCACCTTGAATCACCATGTATTTTGTGCCTCCAAGGTGCAATCCAGTAGGAGCAAGCGAACCGGGATTGTCAAAGTCATTCATGATGGCAGTTATCTCATCAGGCTTGAACTGTACACAACATTGATGCAAAGAGACTTCTGTCTACTTATCAATAAATAAATTACTATACAACATTCCAACAAAAATATAAAATACAATACTAAATATATTATCAGTCTTTTTACCGGATTAAAGTTCACATACAAATTTTAGAATACTTAAAACAAGTAACCGTAAAATTCGGTATGAACAAAAGGACTTGAAGCCTCTGTTAAATAAACTACGAATTTCGCATTTATATTAAAATGCTTCCAAAAAAAAAATCTTAAAAACGTTATACTGAATGCGTCAATTAACCCCAAACCAATGAATAAAATGCGTAAAAACTACGTGTTTCTAAAGGATCTTCAAAATCATATCAGAAAAAGAAAAATTCACCAAAAATCAGATCAAATGGAGAATTTGTTGATACCTGAGGGAAGTTAGTGCTCTGTGCCCAGACGCTTCCGTCATGGCCGATGATTGTGGCGGACGTGAGATGTTTACCCTCAATATCGGCCATCAAGTGGTCGTCTATGTATAATTGCCACGACATCTTGGTTTGAATTTTTCGAAATTTAGTGGAGGAAGAACAGAATTATTAGTGCTAGTCTTTTTCACCCGTGCAACACGGGAGGTTAATGTATTAATAATTATATCTTTTGATATATATTAATTATATCAATAGCACAACCAAGATAATAAATCGAGTATTTGTGATTGTACTAAACTTAATAATTAAGATAAGTAATGAAAGAATCCGATAAAAATTTCGGTAGAGTTTTCCCCGTATATCGTACAAATCCTTCTTGTAAAATATTGAAGGAATACCTCATCAAAATCCGCATAACTTAATTTACAATTCGCTTGAAAATCTCATAACTGAATTTTACAATTCTCCGAAAATCTCAATAATAAAAATAATTCAAAAATAACACCATCAACTATTGTCAACAACATAAACACAAAATGAATAATACAAACGACTTAAATTTTTTTAAAAAACAATGAATGCACTCAAATATAAATCTTAACCCTAATTTTCTCCAAGAAAATCAAATTCCTATTAATCTACCAATGAATCGTAATAAAACAGCAACATGTGTTTTTTTACGTAAGCTTCTCGAATTTCGAAGTGCATTTATATGAAAAACTTTCAGAAATATAAAATATAATACCATAGTTCAGATAGAATAAAATTAACTATCCATAAGTGTAATTTTCGACAATAAAGCAAGTTGAGCTACTTTAACTCGAGTACAATGCTACTTATAGATAAGAGTTGCATATCATTAATTTGTATAACTCTAGCAACAATCTCAACTGGACATTATCTTCAAACAATATAATAATAGAAAACCAATAATATATAAGTACAGTGATTCACTTCTTACATCAACGTAGATGACATAAAGGGTTTGTGTAAAAAATTAAATAAAGTAAACAACGTACGTCACATGATTAATAAGTGTCAGACTATACATTGCTAAAAACTTCTATACACACGACATTCGTAACAGCTTTGGTTGGATGACCATCGTCATAACAGAGCACAAACTTCAAACCTTACATATTTGTCGCTTTGGAGACTGCAAGACATAGTTCGATAATGAATATGTAAACAATAATTTTTAAGATTTGATTGTGAAATATAATTAATTTATAGATATACACTAGTACAAAAATGAGCTTAGGTGGCGGTTGTTTTACACTTAGGGTGGCGTTTTTTTGATCGCCACCCAAACCAGCGACACCCAAAGTCGGCCAAAGGGTGGCGGTTGAAAAAACGCCACCCAAAATAGACTTCGGGTGGCGGTTGTTAAAAACAACCGCCACCCTTTATTATTATTTTTTTAATAAAAAAGGACTTTGGGTGGCGGTTTTGCATTAGAACCGCCACCCTAAGTGCTTTTTTTTTTTTTTTTTATGATATGAGCGATGGAAAACACACGAAATAATTTTTATTCAAAACCAATCACATCCAATTACAACAAAATGAACAATATAAGAACAAAAACACAAAATTATAAGATGAAAAGCTAAAAATTGCGTTTTGAGGCCTTAGATGACCTCAGATCGGCCTGAAACATGGGGTCACGGAATGTACTCGTGGGCTGAAAATGGACATCGTATGCAAAAGTTATGGCCATTTAAAGTTTACATGCTCAAAAACTCGAAAAAAATTATATTAACAATTATACAAAGATAAACGAGATTTACATGACCAAAAGATCAAAGAAGCTTACCTTACTTAAATTATGGCACCAATTTGTGAAGAAATTGCACTTAAATCTGATTTCACACCATGAATATTTGAAGAAATTTCGAAAAATTTTCAAAAGAAGGAAAACTCAGAAGCGGGAATACCAGATCTGATGAGTTGGTGGAATATTTAAAGGGAAAGGGTGGCGGTTGTAGCAAAAAACCGCCACCCAAAAGTATTTTAATAATAAAAAAATAAAAAAACGGGTGGCGGTTGTTAGCTTACAACCGCCACCCTATGTACTAAATTTTTTTTTTTTTTAACGTTCGTTTAGGGTGGCGGTTGTTAACACAACCGCCACCCAAACTGTCTTAGGGTGGCGGTTGTTTTACACAACCGCCACCTGTTGTACTAATTTTTTTTTTTTTTTGGTTGGTTTAGGGTGGCGGTTGTTAACACAACCGCTACCCGAAACCAACTTAGGGTGGCGGTTTTTTTACACAACCGCCACCCGTTGTTCTTTTTTTTTTTTTTTAACGTTGGTTTAGGGTGGCGGATTTTTGCTATAACCGCCAACCTTTCTTAATTTCGAGCATCAAGAGTGGCGGTTTCAATGAAAACGCCACCTAATGGGCGTCACCTAATGTCACTTGTGTACTAGTGATATTATAGAAATGACAATATAGTGGGTACTCCAACACCTTGTTTCTGTTTCGCTAGGAAATGTTTTTCATCATCACCACTCCCATCGTCATTTAATTGAAGGCGAGTGAGTATGATATAAGGATTGCAATTGGATGGGATTCCCATTGGCCGTCATGCCCCGCTAAAAAATTCGCATCCCTTGCACTACCCATCGTGATTATATTGTTGAACAGAAGCTTTTATTTGTATTTTTCTAATATAAGTTATAATGACATCTAATTTATTTTATAAATATTTTCTAAACATACTAAACACGTAAAACATATTTGGTGCAAACTTAGCAATTTAATATATTCGGTATATTAATATTCTGTTTAAACTCATCAATTTAGATTTTTACTTTAAATAATTTAAATTGTATAAGATTTTTAATGTGGTTGATAAAAATTTTTATAAATTTTACATTTTCTTAATCAAATATCAAATGATTTGATATTAAATTTAAATTATTTTTGATAAAAACAAATAAATTGAAATATATGTGATTAACAATTAAAACAAACAACTTGATCGATGATTTTAAAAAATTAAATAAAATCTAAACTACAAAAAATCAGTATAAAATAAATAATTTAAAGTAGCCAAAATTCTCAATAGTTATTTAAAAGATAGAATTATAAATAAAAATATTTATCATAGCCGAGCGCCAATTAAAAATTTCGAATGGAGTTTCATAATTTCAATTGTTGATAGAGTCAATAGCCAATTGTTTATTAAATATATAATTTACAAAATACGTAATTTAGATATTTACTTTTCTTCTTATTAAATCATTATTGAAAAATATGTAATTTAGATATTTACTTAGTTATCACTAAAATTAGACTTTTAACTTAATATGAAACTAAATAATATAGGAGATAGAATCATTCAATCTATATATATATATATATATATATATATCTGAGAACAAAGGTTTTAGTTAAAATAAGGATTGTATTTTAAAATATATAATTTTGGAAGTAAATATTATCAAAATTAAATATAGATTGATTAAATTCAAGCCAATAATTATCACCATACAGTTGACTAATACAATAAATGGATAAACTGATTTTTAATTAAAATAAACTATTTATTTAGAAAAATATTGTTATAAGATAAGGAATTCAAATTGATATGAAATTAATATGCTATAAAAATCAAAATCACAAATATGATTTGGACAATGTAATCGGAATATAATTACTTGTCTTTTTTAATTGGATTTTTTTGTGCTTTTAGCAAATTATCTTATCTGAGTGATTTATTCAGTGATCGATTCCAAGTATTGC
Organism: Jasminum sambac; assembly: GCA_018223645.1. Taxonomy (NCBI): domain Eukaryota; kingdom Viridiplantae; phylum Streptophyta; class Magnoliopsida; order Lamiales; family Oleaceae; genus Jasminum; species Jasminum sambac. Next base: position 16,280,771 of record CP073644.1, read on the forward strand.
ATGTAAATGCTGTAAAAAAATTTATTTCTTCTACTTTTTCCTATAAGAAGTTTTAAGTTGGAGAGTTAGAACAATAACTTCCTTTTATTAGAATTATATGACTTTCTTACACAAGATTTTTGTAAAAAATATTAGCAATTAATATAAAAACTGAATTAAGAAGATATTTTATTTTTTTAAATTAAGGTATTATGTTAACTAATTTTTAATATACATTAATTAATTTATATGAATAAAAAATTAATTTATATTTATGTAGAAAAATATCTTAGAAATCCAATATTCTTATTTTATTGGTTAAGGAATAAAATAAGTTTTTTTGCTTTTTTTGTAATAAAGCAGAAACTATAGAGTATGTTTACATGTGGAACATATGCATAAGTCTTAATGTATTATTTTTTATAAAAATTTCATCCCTTGAGATTTCCCACAAATGCAGACCAAAGGGGCAGGAATGAGGATAGCATTTCAACCCCTGAGATTCCTTACATTCTTCGCTTTGATAATCAAGTCCTACTTAGACAAATAAATAAAATTAAATCATAAAAAGAGTTATTTTTTAGTAAATTATGCAAATTATAAAAAAAGGGAATTATGGAAAAGCGTACATTTAATTTTCAATTTACTAAAATCAAATGTTTTGTTTAGAATTTAAAAAATCACGTTTTCCAAAAACATGATTTTAAAGATATAACTTATTATTATGCATCACATGAAGTATACTTAATATAAGAACTTAAACTTTTATTTTGAAATAATATGTCGACTCAACCCAATGATATTTAAAAAATCATAATAAAAAATTTATCAATGCAAAAAAGTATACATATTTGTTCACCATAAGTGATTCAAACGAATGTAAATCAAATGGATATAAATTATCTTCCCTGATGTATAGGAATATCTCATTAGATGGAGATGCTAGCAATGTCTCATCCAATGCATGGGAATTATTTGGCTATTGAGGAAAGAAAGTAAAATCAATCCACAAAGTTACCTTCGCCATTTTTTTTTATAAAAAAGTGGAGTCTGTTTAGTGGTGTAAAAAGTTAATGATAGCAACGACAAAAAAAAAAAAGAGGAAGAAAAAATTTATTGGTAAGAGGGAACAATTGTTTCAACTATTTATGGCAGACAATTCATCGAATTCTTTAAATCCATACTTTAATTTATTTCATATAATTATAAACAAAAATAATTGGCATCTTTTCAACCTAATGATCAACTTAGGAAGAAGAAGAAAATGACTGTTCTAAAAAAATTGTATTATATATAATTGTAAAAATAATAATAATAATAATAATAGTAATAATAAATTGTATTAGAAATTTTTTGGATAAAAAAATTGATGATACTAATGCAAAAAATACTAATAGTTTGAAGAAAGTAAAATCAATCCATGAATTTGCCTTATAAATTAATCATAGCCAAAAAATGAGGAAAAAAGATGAAGACGAAATTTTTTAGTGGAAAGAAAGAACAATTATTTCAACAATTTACCGTAGAAAATTTGTTGAATTCTTTCAAGTCATGTTTTAATTTATTATCTATAATTGTTAGCAAAAATAATTGCATTGGAGATTAGGTTAGGTAACAACTAAAAAAATATAATTAAATTAAAAAGAATATTATCTAATGATGGTCTATATAATGAAAAGAATATCATTAAAAAGGGTAACGTCTATTTAAGGTAAAGATAATGTCTATTTTAGGAAAAATGCATTGGGAGGAAAAATATAATGATGTTGAATTAAAAATTAATTAAAAATTTAGAAAAAAAGATATTTTGGAGGGAAAAAATGCTGTTTATATATATAATAAATTGATGTATAATAAATTGATGTAAAAATGAGAAAAAATGGATAGAGAGAGATTGATAGTGTGTCAAAACGACGGAGTGAAATGAAATGTGCGGTGATCCTTGTGACAATCCTCACTTTTATGCTTGCGATCCGCAGGATCTGGATGATCTATAACACTTCCCCATTCCATTCTTGATTTCTTTTTCCATCCATCCCAAAATATAAGATACTTTCATTATTAGTATAAATTTAACTTTTTTATTTTCTAATCTATCATTATTTATTATGCATAATTATTAATAAAAATAAATTATCATATTTAATTTAGCAACATATTGAGAAATACACAAATAAAATTTATTTTTCTAATAAATATTAAATTCAAATTCTTAATCTGTGTAAAAGTCAAACTATACCTATTAAAATGGGACGGGGGAGTATCATTATTGCCCCATTTCAAATTGTTATATTCATTTTTTTAAAAGAACAAAATTTATTTGACAAAAAATGAGTGGCAATTACAACTCTTCGAACTAATTCGGCATCTTGCACAGCCTTGTTCTCTTCCACTCGGGTGGACCATAAACTATGATCCATCCAGGTGATTTACGCCTTCGTCTGGGTTCCATTTTGAAATCCAAAAATTTGGTTAGATTTATCACGATAAGATGGAGTTCCAGCAATTTCGAAAAAAACTTTTGGACACCGTGTCAGCCTGTAGCAGCCGATCAAAGTTTTTGGCAAAATTTTGGCGCAAAATTTGCCAAAAAATTTGACCATCCGCCACGGGCTGCCACGGTGCCCAAAATATTTTTTCCAAATTTTTGGAGCTTTGCCTCGTCGTGATGAATCTAGCCAAAATTTCGGATTTCAAAATGGAACCCAGACGAAGGCGTAAATCACCCGGGCGAACCATAGTTTATGGTCCACCCCGGTGGAGGAGAACAAAATTGGAATCTTGCAATGGGCGCTAACCACCTATTTGGGCAACACAAAATTTATTTAAACTAGTATTTCAGTCGGACAATACATGGGGATAGTATAATCTATCTATCTATCTATCTATATATAAATAACATGAGGTCCGTTTCCCGCTCATTTTAGTATTTTTGTGAATTAAAAAATTATTATTTGATACGAAACCGGATAGCTCCACGTCCACCGAACCACCCTATTGGCCGATCGGACCGATTATACGAAGTCGAGCCAAAAGAATGGGACGAGCTTTGATGACCTGGGTCGAAGAAGTGTGTCAACATGTCCCTACCCGGTCATCTCCAGCCTTGGAATGGTCCACAGGAGTTCCCGAGCCAAAAGAAATCCTCCAATTACTAGTCGGGGACGTTGGAACTCAAGAATGCCATGCAGACGACATTTACGGTCGTAACCGTATTAATTACGGCCGTAACCCATCCATTATGGCCGTAACCTGAAGCCATACGGCCGTAACCTCGGAAGCTGAAGACCAGAGATTTACAGAGAGTTAAATAAGGCCGTACCATTTGGACATACGGCCGTATCAGCCTATATAAGACCGTAACTTTGGGCATTACGGCCGTAACGTCAGTTTCCAGTTTTGTGCCAAAATTATGCAGAGAGTTAATTACGGCCGTACTTATTCAGTATACGGCCGTAACTCAAGACTTACGGCCGTAACCATTATCCATACGGCCGTATCGAAGAAACCAGTTTGGACAGTTTTGAAGCCGAGAGCTTATTGCGGCCGTACGTTTTAGTAATACGGCCGTACCCGAGGATTTACGGCCGTAATTTTAGCCGACCTAGGGTTAAATTTTAGATATTTTCGGATATTTTCATTATTTTATTATTATTTCAATTTTGGGGCTTGTATATGAACAAAACAAGCCATTTGTAAATAGAACTTTTGTTCATGTATGAAGAAAGAGCTTTAAGCTTGTTCTTGAGAGATTAAATTCTCTTGTTGTTCTTTTTAACAAATCGAACTTATCAAGAGCGTGATCAACTCTTGTGGCGTTCACCCCTGCCGGTTGTCTACTACGCACAGTTGAAGGTGATAGGTTTTAGCCTATTGTTGTCACTTCATGAGTAGAAGGTCGTCAGGTTCTTGATCGTGACCAGTGATTGGCTTTTCTGGGGTCTAATCCAATCTGGATTGGGTTGTGTTGGCCTTGAGACCACCGAGGTCCGTATCAGTTGGTATTAGAGCACAGATTCTAATCATCTGGTACCTATCCTTTGTTTTCTGTTTTTACAGTATCTGTCCTTTATTAATAATTCGTAGATTGTTATCGTTGGTATTGTTATCGGATTAGAATCTTGAATTTCAAATTTTGACTTTGTAGGATTTTAGTGTGTGTTCTTGGTGTTCTTGGTGCAAATTGAGTTTTGTGCTTAGAATTCATCCAATTCTTAGTATTGTGTTGGTATTGTGTTTGTAAGTGTATGTAGTGAAAAAAAAGGAGAAGAAACGAAAGTCGAAAAAACTAGAAAAACAAAAAAGAATAAAAAAAATAGAAAAAAAGAAAAAATGAGCAATGGCTCCCATGTTACGTTGAACGAGTGTTAGTCAATACATTGGCGACACTTAGTGTTGTATTGTTGTTGTATCGTCTTGTGGTAAGTCATATTGTCTTACGTCCTAGGGTTTAATGTAGTTTGTCTTGTGTTGTCTTGTTGTTTGAGTTGTAATTTACATTGCATTGCGTTGCGTCTTTCAGTTGTAATTTGGGGTGAGCAACTGCTTTGGCATTGTTTTGGTGAACTAACAAGTAGCTCTTACCTTGATCAAGTTCGTTGAGTTCGATTGAACAAAAGAGTGTGAGTGCATTATTGATTGTTGAGTGAGAGAGTGTTGAGTGATATACACGAGTGATATTCACGAGAGGACACTATGGGTCTTGCACACACTTGCACACAATGTTTGATACAGGTTCAGTCGAGGGACACGGATCTAGAGCTGCCACCTTGGATGATATCCCGTCGGTTCTTCAGGCTTCTATGACCGCAATGGAGCGTCGGTTGAGTCAACAATTACGAGAGGATGTTGAGCAATCGGTAGCTAGGTTGAATGTTCGTAGGCCAGAGTTTGAAGAAGGTGATGAGGATGAATATGATGTGATATACAGAGGTGGTAGAGGTGGTAGAGGCGGCCGAGGAGGTCGAAGAGGTAGAGGTAATGAGAGATCACGAGAGGAGGAAAGCGATGTGAAGAATGTCAAGGTTGAAGTGCCTCCATTCCAAGGTAAAGCCGACCCGGATGCCTATTTGGATTGGGAAAGCCGAGTAGAGTTGGTGTTCCAATTTCAAAGAATCCCGGAAGAGAAGAAAGTTCCACTTCTAGTGAAAGAATTCACGGGATATGCTCTTAGTTGGTGGAAACAAACTACTACTGCTAGGTGATGCAATTTAGAAGCTCCGGTGAATACTTGGAACGAGTTGAGAACGATAATGAGAAAGCGGTTCGTCCCTACCTACTATTATCGGAGTTTGTACAATAAGTTGCAAACGTTAACTCAAGGGGGACGAACCGTGGAAGAGTATTACCAAGAGATGGAGTCTCTTATGACTAGGGCCGATATAGGTGAAGAAGATGAGGCTACCATGGCACGGTTTCTAAGTGGATTGAATCGAGAAATTGCCAATCTTGTTGAGTTGCATGAGTATGCCAATATACAATAATTGGTACAAAAGCCGCCAAGGTTGAGGCCCAATTAAAGAAAAGGAATGTCACTAGGCCTCAAGCCGGGGGGAGTAGTAGTTTTGGGAGACTAAAGTGGGGTAGTGAGAAGACTACATAGTCAAAGCCGGCATGGAAAGGGCGGAGTGAACCCCCTAAACCTTCGACGGTGGGGGAAGACAAAGGGAAGAGGCCAATGGGCGCACCTCCACTCCGGAATCGAGACATCCAATGTTTCAAGTGTCAAGGACGAGGACACATTGCCTCGGAGTGCCCTAATCGCCGTACAATGGTGGTGCGGGAGAATGGAGAAATTGAAACGGAGGATGAGGAAGAAATCCCTCCTATTGTGGAGGAGGAGGAGGAAGATTCGGATGAGCAATATATTATGACTATCCCCGAGACTTTAGTTACACGGCGAGCTCTTACCACAAAGGCTAAATTGGATGACCCGACTCCTCAACGGGAGAATATATTTCATACTCGGTGCCTAGTGCAAGGTAAACCATGTAGTTTGATTATTGACGGGGGTAGTTGTTCAAATGTTGCTAGTTATATGTTCGTTGATAGGGTTGGACTTCCATTGATCAAACACCCGAGACCGTATCGATTGCAATGGTTTAGTGATACCGGCGAAGTTCGGGTTACCAAACAAGTAAAGATTCCCATATCGATTGGAACATATGAGGACGAGGTCCTATGTGATGTAGTACCCATGCAAGCTACACACATCTTGTTGGGACGACCGTGGCAATTCGATAGACGAGTGATACATAATGGCTATCGGAATAGATATAGCTTCAAAAGCAATGGGAAACCAATTGTACTTGTTCCTTTGACACCCCAACAAGTGCATGAGGATCATGTCAAGGTCAAATAAGAAGCTGATGAGAAGGAAAAGGAGAGACGAGAGTCGAGTGGAAAAATGGAAGAGAGAGTAAAAGGAGAGAAGAGTGAGCATGAGGGAAAAAAGAAAGAGTGTTTCTTTGCAAGGCCGAGAGAAATTGTGAGGGCTCTTTCGGCAGACCAACAAGTGATCTTGTTAGTGTATAAGGAGAGTGGTCGAGTGCTCAATTCTAACCTTGACTCCCTTCCCAATTCTATTGTTTCTCTCTTGCAGGAATACAATGATATCCTTCCCGAAGAGTTGCCAAGCGGGTTGCCACCCATTCGAGGGATCGAGCACCAAATTGACTTAGTCCCCGGAGCCTCTATTCCAAACCACCCCGCCTATCGTAGCAACCCCGAGGAAACAAAGGAGTTGCAACGCCAAGTGGAGGACTTGCTCGGTCGAGGGTATATCCGGGAAAGCTTAGGTCCATGGGCCGTACCCGTGCTGCTTGTGCCCAAGAAAGATGGGACGTGGAGAATGTGTGTTGACTGTCGAGCTGTCAACAATATTACGATAAAATATCGCCACCCTATACCTAGACTTGATGACATGCTTGATGAACTTTATGGTGCTATCATTTTTAGTAAAATTGATTTGAAGAGCGGATATCATCAAATCCGAATGAAAGAGGGTGACGAATGGAAAACGGCCTTCAAAACCAAACAAGGGTTATATGAATGGTTAGTTATGCCGTTTGGTTTAACAAGCACCAAGTACATTTATGAGACTAATGAACCACGTGTTACGTTCGTTCATCGGTAAATTTGTAGTGGTGTATTTTGATGACATCTTGACTTATAGTAGGGAGCTCACTGATCATGCAAAACACCTTAGACTTGTTTTGGAAGCTCTAAGGAAAGAAAAATTGTTTGCAAACCCTACTAAAAGTCATTTCTGTCTTGAAAAGATTGTGTTTCTTGGTTATGTGGTTAGTGCTAAGGGAGTAGAAGTTGACGAAGAAAAGATTCGGGCAATTAAAGAATGGCCTACTCCGTCTAGCCTAGCCGATGTTCGTAGTTTCCATGGTTTAGCTAGTTTCTATCGTCGTTTTGTGCCTAATTTCAGTACACTAGCTGCACCATTAACTGAAGTGATCAAGAAAACGGTAGGTTTCAAATGGGAGAAAGAGCAAGAACGAGCTTTCCAAACGATTAAAGAAAAACTGTGTTCCTCACCCGTGCTTGCTCTTCCCTATTTTAACAAAGAGTTTGAGATTGAATGTGATGCATCGGGCATAGGTATTGGTGCTGTGTTAATGCAGGAACGGAGGCCAGTTGCGTATTTTAGTGAGAAGTTGAGTGGTGCCACCCTCAATTATCCTACATACGACAAAGAACTCTATGCATTGGTCGAACACTAGAGAATTGGCAACATTACCTTTGGCCAAAGGAATTTGTCATTCATACCGATCACCAATCCCTAAAGCATCTTAGAAGCCAAGGTAAATTGAACAAGCGACATGCCAAGTGGATGGAATTTCTTGAGACATTTCCTTATGTGATCAAGTACAAACAGGGAAAGGAAAACATCGTTGCAGACGCTTTATCACGCAGGTATGCCTTACTCACCACTTTAGATGCTAAATTGTTGGGCTTTGAATGGATGAAAGAATTGTATGAGAAAGACCCTGACTTTAGTAGCATCTATGTTGCTTGTGAGAGGAATGGGTTTGAGTAGTTTTATAGACTAGAGGGGTACCTATTTCGAGAGAGCAAACTCTGTGTGCCTTCTAGTTCTATACGAGAGTTATTAGTTAAAGAGGCTCATGGAGGCAGCCTTGGGCGCGTTTGTCGCGGCGCGCCAAGGTTTAATTTTTTTTCCTTACTCGGTTTCAAAACTACAAATTAATATAGAAGTGGTAAGTAAGGGTCGAACCCAAGAGGAACGGTGCTTAATCTAGTTGTCTTTATCAATTAATATAGGAAATGGGGGTTTTGAGAAAATTGAATAAAAATAGACATGAAAATGACAATAAAATAGATAAATTAATTAAAGAAATATCCAGTTCTCGGGTTCGGTTGTGTCAACAACTTGTGTTTATCTTTCCCATGCAACGTGTTACTATTCCTTCTTCAATTTATCAACTCTCAATTAACCAAGAAGCTCTGATTAACGAATTCTTCCTTAAGTGTATTAAATTAAAGTGAGTTCTTTAACTTAACATCTAGCTATTGGATAACCCTAAACAAGCTCTTAGGATTTAATGCAAAGCTAGTATGAAATGAATGAGAAGAATGAGTTGAATTAGATGAATAATTTCACAAGCTCGAATTAATGCATCTAAGTTGATTTGTTAATAAATATGCACGATATTCATTTGCTACTTTGGATTGGAATCTAATGACAATTACGCATCAAAAGTTCCAATCCTAGCAAGTAACTTGAATTTAAAGATTAATTGATTCAATTGGCCAAGGTGAATGCAATAATCAAATAAACTCAAAAACGGGTTTACAAGCATAACAAATTAACAAATTGAAGTAGAGGAATAGATAAAACGTTACTAAAGAGTTAGAAAAGATAACAACATGTTAGTTGAACACAACGTCCCCCTCGAACTAGATAGAAAAATCTTAACTACTCATAATTGCGGGGTTTCATACTTTTTAGCGAGTGTTCGCCTTGTATCACCACCACTATATGATAGATTATGCAAAATATAGTAAGCAAGTAAATAAATACTAAGAAATAAATAGAGAAATAAAAGGGAAAAGAGAACTTAGCGAAGAATTGATCCGCCAGAATATGAAATGCTAAAATCTTCAAGCTAAAACTAAGAACAAATGAAGAATAAAATTTTATTGGAGAGAACTACTAGCTAATTCTCTTCTACTAAGTTGTGCATTTCCTTCCTTACAAATGCCTCTATTTATAGGCAAAATTTCACAAGAAAACATGATAAAAAATTGTACAACTACTCCATTATGATTCCACTAATTGGTAACCACCAAATCATGATCTTAAATTGCTCCATTAGTTCAAATATTGTATCATGGTATAGGTAAGCATCTTGGCTGAATTGTGCAATTGGAATTTCCTCTTTTGGATATTTTAATAGAAAGTTATGAATTTTCTACCAAAATATGGCCCAAGAAATCCTCCATTCACATCACTCTCGGTTTTGCCCATTTTTGACCATGATATAATCCGAATCATTTGAAGACATCAACATCAAAGTTGTAGCCCTCTGCGTTTCCTTTCCAACAATATAAAGTACAGGTCAAGCAGAATTTTGTAGCAAAAGTTATGGTCAAATTACTGAACTGCGGTAGTAAATTCGAGCTGCTGATTTTTTTACGCTTTGTCCTTTCTCTTCAAATGGCCATAACTTTCACTAGGAATCTCCGATTTGGGATCCGAAAAAAATGTGGAAATCCTCTTTTGATATTTTTTGATATTGGCACAAGAAAAATTGTAAAAACAACTTTTCATAAAATTGCATCGGAGGCCCTTCATCTTTGAATTTGCTTGTATTTCGGTCCCAAGTTCCGTTTTCGCTCCGTTTTTATCCATTTTGGCTCCTTTTGATTTCTTGTGACTCTAAACACACAATAAAAGGAAAACACATAAAAATAAACATATAATACTAATAAAATACACAAATACGTAAAATAGAAGAGTTATTTAAGTGCTTTTCTAGCGCTTATCAAGCCTCATGGGACATTTCGGCATGGAAAAGACATTGGCTGTGTTGCATGATCATTTCTATTGGCCTAGGATGAAACGAGATGTAGAAAAAATTTGCATGAATTGCATTACCTGTAGAAAGGCCAAATCCAAGGTATTACCTCAAGGGCTTTACACTCCCCTTCCCGTCCCTCAATCGCCATGGGAAGATATATCTATGGATTTCATTTTGGGGTTACCTAGATCTAGAAATCGTAGAGACTCAGTTTTTGTGGTCGTTGATCGTTTTAGCAAAATGACTCACTTTATACCCTGTCACAAAACCGATGATGCAAGTCACATTGCCGACTTGTTCTTTCGTGAGATAGTTCGGCTACATGGAGTGCCTAAGACAATTGTGTCAGATAGAGACGTCAAATTCCTTAGCTACTTCTGGAAGACCTTATGGGGAAAACTAGGAACCAAACTATTATTTTCAACCACTAGTCACCCCCAAACGGACGGTCAAACCGAGGTAGTAAATCGCACTCTTTCACAGTTGCTACGTGCTATCATTAGTCGAAACATTAGGACTTGGGAAGAATGTTTGCCACATGCTGAATTTGCTTATAATCATGTTAAACATTCTTCGACTGATTTTTTGCCTTTTGAAGTGGTTCATGGTTTTAATCCGCTAACCCCATTAGATTTGATTCCTCTACCTGTGAGTGAAAGGGTTAGCTTGGATGGCAAACAAAAAGCCGAGCTTGTTCGATCAATGCATGACAAAGTAAAGTTGCAGATCGAGAAAAGAAATCAACAAGTCTCGACTAGGGTGAACAAAGGGCGAAAAGAAATGATTTTTGAACCGGGAGATTGGGTTTGGCTCCACCTTCGAAAAGAAAGATTCCCACAACTACGTCGGTCGAAATTACTACCCCGAGGTGACGGGCCTTTTCAAGTATTTGAACGAATCAACAACAACGCCTACAAACTCGATTTGCCAGGTGAGTATAATGTGTCTGCTACATTTAACGTCTCTGAGCTTGTTCTGTTTGATGCAGGAACCGATTCGTGGACGAATCAACCTGAAGAGGGAGGGGATGATACGAACCCGGATAGCTCCACGTCGACCGAACCACCCCATTGGCCGATCGGACCGATTATGCGAAGTCGAGCCAAAAGAATGGGACGAGCTTTGATGACCTGGGTCGAAGAAGTGTGTCAACATGTCCCTACCCGGTCATCTCCAGCCTTGGAATGGTCCACAGGAGTTCCCGAGCGAAAAGAAATCCTCCAATTACAAGTCGAGGACGTTGGAACTCAAGAATGCCATGCGACGACATTTACGGGCCGTAACCCATCCATTACGGCCATAACCTAAAGCCATACGGCCGTAACCTTGGAAGCTAAAGACCAGAGATTTACAGAGAGTTAAATATGGCCGTACCATTTGGACATACGGCCGTATCAGCCTATATACAGCCGTAACTTTGGGCATTACGGCCGTAACGTCAGTTTCCAGCTTTGGGCCAAAATTATGCAGAGAGTTAATTACGGCCGTACTTATTCAGCATACGGCCGTAACTCAAGACTTACGGCCGTAACCATTATCCATACTGGCGTAACGAAGAAACCAGTTTGGACGGTTTTGAAGCAGAGAGCTTATTACGGCCGTACGTTTTAGTAATACGGCCGTACCCGAGGATTTACGGCCGTAAATCCTAGACTTACGGCCGTAATTTTAGCCGACCTAGGGTTAAATTTTAGATATTTTCGTATATTTTCATTATTTTATTATTATTTCAGTTTTGGGGCATGTATATGAACAAAACAAGCCATTTGTAAACAGAACTTTTGTTCATGTATGAAGAGAGAGCTTTAAGCTTGTTCTTGAGAGATTCAATTCTCTTGTTGTTCTTTTGAACAAATCGAACTTATCCAGAGCGTGATCAACTCTTGTGGCGTTCACCCCTGCCGGTTGTCTACTATGCACAGTTGAAGGTGATAGGTTTCAGCCTATTGTTTTCACTTCGTGAGTAGAAGGTCATCAGGTTCTCGATCGTGACCAGTGATTGCTTTTCTAGGGTCTAATCCAATCTGGATTGGGTTGTGTTGGCCTTGAGACCAACGAGGTCCGTATCAATTATTTTATTATTAGAATTCACCCCTAATTGCGTGCTCCAAAAACAATCTACCAAGCAGGCTTCACCCCTCACTGCCACACGTGCTCTTATACCGATTCTACCTAATCTTTGCCCAATTTGAACTCTACCCTAATTCAATCTCTACCCTTATCTCAATTCTTTCATGAGTTTCACCCCAATTCTAACGTGTCCACCTAGAATTTGAATTCGCCTATGATTCTATCGCAAACAGATGGTGCCAATCCAGATTTCACCACTAATCTCAATCAAACCCTACTTTTCGCTCTCAAATTTGCTTCTCTGTCGTCGATTGCCCCCAATTTCGGTTGTAACAATCCACCCAGAATTTGAATTCGCCTATGATTCTATCGCAAATAGCTGGTCGCCCTAATCACAGTTGACAGTTCAATCTCAAACCCACATAGCTCCATCATTCTATGGCAAAGGCAACGAGTCATGCACCTTCTAGAATTCTTCTCCAATTCGTCTCTCAGTTCTCCCCACATATAGAATCCTTCTCCAATTCGGCTCTCAGTTCTCTGTACATATATACGTATCAACCTTCCACGATTCTTGCAAACAAATTTCACGCAGGTACTATAAAAAACTTTCACGCAGGTACTGAAATCGATGCTCTCTCTATTCCTTTCATTATTGCACTTCTGTTTGGGTAATATTTGTGTAATCCATTGTTATGTTCAGAGCTATTTAATTATATACATGCGCTGAATTTTATAGTCTGATGTCCTCTGATGTGTTCAGTATGTTGTTAATAATGGTTTTGTGTTTTTATTTAAGCAAAATAAAAGAAAAAATTTCTGTTGCACTTACATAATAACTTACCTTAAAGAGACACACTTCAAGCAAACTATTTTGCTGCAATAGTATTTGTACTAATTCCAAACACAAAGCATGATTGAAGAAATTATATCTTCCTCTATATCTAAGTTAGATGAAGCCTCCCTTTCTTTTCCATTTTATATTAATTAATAATTAACAAACTTATGAAGTTACAACAGGGCTCCTTTTATCGTCAAACTATGATTTTCCCACATAAACTTTTGAGGGTTGACATTAATTCCCCTCCTACATGCAAAACTTATTCCACATTATTGTTTGGGTTATTTTTATCAAAATATAAAGAGAACTCTAGATAAACACCATTCTGAAAGCCTTTTATTTGTATGGCTTTGAAAAAGGTAAACTTTTTCGTCCCTTTAATTGCATGCTTTCGTGGAAAAAGCCAGAATGTTTAAACTTCATGCGGTAGGACTCTGATTAACCCCCACCTATGCAAGCAATGGAAGTTTCTCCTCGAGTCATGGGCTGATTGAAATGCCTTTCTAAGTAATTATTTGTTACCTGAATTGTATTGATAGGAGGCTTATTGATCTTCATCAAGCGGCTCCTAATAAACTTCATCTTTAATGATTCTTTTCTTGGATGAAAACTCTGATGGCTGGCATTGAAATTTAAGGATTCCACTTGACAAACAGAGGAAATAAAAAACAGAAAGAAAACAAAAACTGAAATGATTGGGGAGGCCATGTTTGGGGAATGAATTTTTGTACATTGCTGTTGTCTGCTTCTGGGATCATCATCAACCTTGAATCAACTTCAAGCCCTTTGCTCTGGCAAGTTTTCAATCCTACCACACTTGTCATCAAATCCCCATGACATTTCCTAATGGCAATAATCTTAGGTAGGTTTTACTTGAAAGTGAATGTATATAAAATTACATTGCTTTCCTGTTACAATCATGTGGTGTGCTATTATTTGAATGGTTTAAAATTTAAGGCATTCTATGTAATCGGACCATATTTTCCAAGTTTTTAATTTTCTTTGATGTCATTAATTTATCTTACCGTTTCACAGCTCAATTTCCGTAATCAACCGGGTTCGATAGCAAGCGTTCTCCAATCTCCATATTCGATGAGGGCTAATGAGAATCATGAGATGCACAAATATGGGAATCCTATTGTAATTATAATTCTAATCCAATTCATTATTGTAATTCTAATTCCTATTGTAATTGTAATTCTAATACAATTCAATATTCTATGAACGAAACATTGAAAAAAATATAAATAGAGACACGGTTCCAGCAGTAGATATCAACCATACTACCGACATATCATCAATTTGAAAATCTTCTCGGTTGCAAACTTTGAAGGTATGTATTCTTATATTTTGATATTGTTTGCAACTCTCATGTATGGTTGATTACGATACCTACAAACACAGTGGAAAAATTATTCAAATGAAGCTGCTTTTTTTTCATTGAGAACATTGGTACATTGTTATTATTTTCTCTTTTTTTGGGTTTTTTTTCTATATAACATCTTTTACAATTAACGTTGTCCTCCTGTCGGTGAATTACGGTCTGTCTTAATTGCCCTTAGTCATTATCCATTTTTTTCGATATTAATATGTAGATATTTTTTGGAAATAAATACGATGGCGGGCATGTCGAGGATTTTCAAAAGTCGAGTGAAATTTAATTGTGTTCATTTTAAATTCTGCCTACTTCTATTCCAAAAAAAAAAAAAAAAAATTCTGCCTACTTAAATGTTAATGAAAATAAATTTTTGGGTTAATTATATGTAATAAAAAGTATAATTAAATTGATTGCTTATTATTTATACCGTTGATTTCCAGCCCTACGCGTGAATTACCAAGATTTAAGAATATTTCCAAATTCCAAATGGCATCAGATTCATAATTGCCCTTTGTCAATGATAATGATTGATTTAAGTAAATTAATTAAGAAATAATATTTATTTATGTTAAAAAATATATAATTCCTTATCTCAGTAAGATATTTCCTTTATTACTCTCTAACATTATCTTCAAAATTCAGTTAGTGAGATAATGACAGATTGTTATTCCATAATCTATTACTCTTTAAGTGCTATTTCACTCATGGTCATTGAAATTTAAGCTAAATAAAATCAATGATAATTACTGAAATTTAAAAGTTAATTTCAATGTTAGTCACTGAAGTATATTTATGCTTTTGTTATTGATCACTCAATTAGATTTCTTATAAATTTTGTTAATATGCCTCTTGACCTCTATTTACAAATATGTGGATCACCTTTGTAATAACTGCAATTATTTTATATCACCTTCCAAAGGAGGCAATTCCCTTTAATAGTTTGCTATGCAATGACTATAAATAAGAGTCAGAGACAAACATTCACCAATGTTGGTGTTTATTTGAGGAGGCCTGTCTTCACGCATGGTCAATTATATGTTGCGGTTTCGAGGGTCACAAGTAGGAAGGGATTGAAATTTGTTATTTGCAATGATGATGGACGGCCGACGAACAAGACTACAAATGTTGTGTATAAGGAAATTTTCAATAGTTTATAGAATGGTACGCCTCAAACATATCAGGTATATCCTTTACTCTCAAAATCACATATTAATATTTGGTTGCTGGTAATAGATTCATTTTTTTTTGTAGATTGATTGTACGGAACCGAGGTTGACGCTGTTAGTGGATGAAATATTATTCGAGGCGGCTTCCAAGAGGGACAAGACGACTATAGAGGCATAACTTCAAAATACATAATGGTTGGATTAGTACATGAAGTGAAGGGATATGAAAGAAAACCCAATTGTTTGCTGTAAAAAACTGTGATAAAAATTATTAGACATATTGTGGTCGGTCAAGTGTATCTACGATTATTTAATTGTTACGAAATTTGATGTCATTTATATATTCAATAATTGGGTTGTGTGGCGGAGAATTGTGGATTTTATCGGTCTTAGAATGTTAGTGAATCTAAGATGTTTCAACACAATATAAAATTATGTGAAATTTTTTGCTTTTTAGTCCTGCTATTTACTATAACAGGATGTATTTGTAAAAAATATAGGCGAAAGTCTACTGAAAAATTTATAAATTCTTTTACAGTTATCCCCTTATGCGGATTCTAATTTATTACATGTGCATATATCTCCCCGTGCAATGCACGGGGTGGAAAAAGCTAGTTTAGTTATAATAACATGGGAAATATATAAAATACACCTTGTATTTATAGTATATATACAACTTTCATACCGTGTTTTAAAAATTATAATTTGCATATTGCATTTCATTTATTTAATATTGATAAAACACACCCTCTATTGAAAAAATGGGAAAAATATTTAAAATTATTTATTTAGACGAAATTGCCCTTATTTGTGACTAACAAATCACACTTCATAAATGATGTTATGTAACGTTATACATGCCATTGTATTATTCTTCAAAACATTAATGAGGGAATTTATAAAAAAACTTCCTTTGTCTATGATGTACCTATAATTTACATATTACATACAATATCTCCAAGATATTATATTTTATTTTATGGAACCTAAAAACACTTTCAACCTTAAAAAATAGAAAAAAGTTATAAAACTACTTTTAAATAAATTGAAAAGACTAAACTCTTCACCAAAATTAACAAATCACACCTTCAATATCATGTTAGGTATACTTTAGATACCAATTTTTTAATATTTAATGTTTTGTCAATACTTTAATTATAAGAATCTTAAGGTATTTCTTATATACTAGTTGTTTCACCCGTGCGCTGTATGAGGGATAAAATTTTCAATTAAATAACAGTGTTGATAGATCTTAACAGTATTAACATAAGATTTCAAAAAAATAAAGTAAATAATAGGCTATAATAATAAATTTAATTAATATAACTAATAAACAATTCTATAAAAATTTTGATAGAATTTCCCATATATTTGTTCAAATCTGTCCTGTAAATATCAAAGAAACAACTCACCAAAATCCATATAACTTAATTTATTATTCTCCTAAAAACCTCAACAATAAAGACACGGTATTAACAATGAATATATGAACAATGATTTTTAAAATTTGATTGTGAATTATATTCGACATACAGATATATTATAGAAAGAGCAATGCAGTTTGAAAGACTCCAGCACCCCGTTTCTGCCTCCCTCGAAAACACTTATCCTTCTTCCCGTTCCATAGCTATGTTACTCTGTGCATTGCATGAGTAAATATGTCCAACATATGGTAATTTTAATAACTTTGAAATGTAGAATAATAAGGGACAATAAAATGAATAAAATAGTCGAGTAATATATTAAGAGAGAAATGATTCTCATTGGCTGTGGTATACAAACATATAAGGAGTTTAGATTCATGTATTGCCTTAATCAAGGGAGAAGATAGTTTCTTTTGCAGCTTCATCTCAAGTAAAATATTACATAGTTAATGTTAATAATGTCCCTTACTAATTGCTATTCATACTCTAAAATTAAATTTAAAAGCAAATATGACATATAGAAATATGCAGACCAATCATAGTTTTGCACCCATGCGATGTATGGAATTCGCTATCTTTACAAATTTATTTAAAATTTAAGAAATAAAACTATAATTTATACAAATAGGTAGCAAAATAATAAAATTTTTTATATAGGCAAAATAATAATTTTATATCAGTTGATGCAAAATTTTTTTAGAATAATTTCTTATTTTTAAATATTAAATACGGCTCCTTTGCCATGGAAAGAAAAAGGTAGTTCACTAAGGCAAGTGCGTAGATGGGTTGGGAAAGACGGTTGCGATTTGGGATCCACTTTATTCTGTGATGCAGCTATGAAGGATTGAACAACAGGGGTGGGAGGCTATATCAAGGATGTTCTTGGTTGTATTATACTGGCTTATGTGATTCGTTTGGCCAGTAAACATATTTATAAGGATGAACGACAATTAGGATCAAGATATATTTGGCAAAGTTAGTGAGTGCCAATGTGCTATCATTACCATGCTAAAGTCAAGACACACTAAATAAACAGACATTCCAGACTCATGTAACTCATTTGTAAATTTTGGTTAGAGTCTCGAATTTTCCTCTCCAATTTTTTTAACCTTTTCTACCTCCATCTTGATCAATACTCATCTTCCCATTTATTTCGCCTGTGTATATATATATATATGTATATATATCTTTTTCTAAAAATCTTACAAAATTTATAGTGAAATCTATTTGATAAATTAGAGATAACCTATATGTGGAGAGATCTTAAAAACACGACGACCACATCAAAAATTAAAAATATAAATCCATTTAAACTATCAAATCCCCAACTCCACGCTATATTAAGTTTAATCTAAACAATCCAAAAGATAATTTTACATATAATAAATTCATCATCTAAAAGTAATAAAGGCTTCCTTTGAAAATTTGAAACATTTACACAAAAGAAAACAATTAACTGAGAACTTGAACTGTAACCCTTGAAACTGCAACATATCACGATTAACAACAGGTTGTGAAATCTTCACAGCATTGCACGTTTACGCCATCTTGGATTGCATCATCCAACCCATGCATTATATAAAAGTCCCAGCATTTTGAATTGTTTATTGGAATGCAGCATACTTTGTAAACAGCCGTCAAGGTTTTGGCGAACTGCGTTTTACTGTTCCATAAACACATCAAATACATTTGCTCCATGGACGAAGTTTCCAACTACGATCCATAGGGAGTGAATGTCGTGCGCATCATAGTTGTTGGACGAATTGTCATGGAATCAACTATTCCTCCATTTGCAGCATATCCTTCATTGAAGTACCTAGCTCCAACTAGTTTCATGCCCAAAAAAAAAAAAAAATTCCGTTGGAAAAAAAAGTTTGGAGAAAATAAACTAACTAATGATTTTCCTCTGCTTAAAAAAAAAAAGAGGAAGCAAATTTGATATGGAATTTGAAAACACCCGAACACTTCAGATGCTTTTTTGAAGGCTAGGGTCCGGTCTAATTTCAAAGTTGCAATAATACATTTTAGTTTGATCTTCTTCCATAATACTGTAGAGCCCGTGCTTGGAAAAGATTCATAAGATATCCTCCAGGAGTCTCTATTTCCCATTGGCTAACTCAATTTTGTTTATCACAGCATCCATGCTCATCCCACTAAGCATGTTCAAAGGTGAATATATGGCTAAATGTTATTATGAGAGAAATACATGGACAGACAATAATCACCTAAAGTGAGTGAATAGAAGATGAACATAAGCATCTCTTAACCAAACCAACATTCTTCAAAATCGTTTATCAAAAATCTCTTCCAAACCAACACTATTTCCATCTCTTAACTAGTGATTACAGCCATTCATATGGCTGCAAATGAATAGAAACACCCTTAAACAACAGGGATTCTTAGAACTAATTAACGTTTACATTCGATGATCGAATTAAAATATTAGTCACATCTATAGAAATGATAACAATTTTAAAACACATCTTATAGTTAAATTTACTATTTTTTACTAAAATATAATGACGTGGCTAGTGTGATAATCATAAGAAAAAAAAATCTAGGATTGAATTGCAAGTGGAATATGATTGAAAAATTATAAGATTATGGGCTAATAAGAACTACTTGATTAATTTATCCATTTGAAAAAAATGAATGGATGGAAAAGAGATCTCAAACAATTCATTCGGAATCTTTCTATCAATGAATATGATAATGCAATTTCTAAAAGTTACTTAATAAATTCTTAGTCGTATCAAAACTACTTAATTAAAAATTAATTGTATCGAACAACAAACTTTATGCATTTGTAAACCAAGTCCTCTACATGGAATCATTAAATGCCATTACCTTAAAACCTCCTACATTGACTTTATGCATCGTTTCAAAGCCATTTTTCAACAATCCACTAATCCGCTTATTTTTCTTAGAATCTACAAATTTTGCAAGGTCTTCAATCAAAACTGTAGAGCAGAAATAACTTCTATCACATTCAAAACAACAAAATTTGATTTATCTAATGGACAAAGGTAATTTTGAAGGTCTAAGTATCGATCGGGATCACAAGTTCTTTAATTATAGGAAAATTTTCGCTTTCTGTGATACCAAAATTGTGTAATAACAGAAACCCATTGGCTAAAACATGAAATTGTGCTTAATAAAAGTAACTCAAATTGAAAGGATAAAAGCAACTGCGTACGAAGCATAGAAAAAGCATAGTGTAATGGATGGCAGTCTGATACACAGTCCATTAGAAATAGGCTTGCGTCAAATGCCGGGCTTACCCGATCCCTAGCATAAAAGAGGATTATATCTTGATGACGCCAAAAAAAAAATTAAAACCATCGATCAAGATCCATCAAGGTCCCTCGCAACAATCATTTAGAGCTCAAAGGAAAAAAAAATGCCATGATTGGAAAGAAGAAGATTTTGAAATTGGGAAGAATTACGTGAATTGAGAGGCTGGTTAATGCGTGAAGGTGTTGATTTCGGAAAGGAATGGCGGAAAAATGGGTGATGACGGCCCATTAAAAGATTAAGGTCATAGATTAAGGTGATTGATGCAGAATTCATTATTAAATAATTATTAATCATTAAAATAAAAAATCAGTGGAGATGATGATTACAAAGAGGCCAATGACATTCACACTACAAATAATGTTTTATACACCACATCATAATTGTTTTGAAGGTTCTCAATATTTATTTTTTATACAATTATGTGGGTGTTATTCTGCACATTTTTACACATTTTATACATTTTTTCAACTCCACTCATTTTCTCTCCTATTTCATATCCACATATCTCGTGGGGACCTACCTGTATTACACAAATCTCCACTATTCAATTCCACTCATTTTCTCTCATATATCACATAAAACACATAAAAACTTGTTTTCACAAACATCCTATATCGTTAACTTTTTTCCTTCAATTATTACCCTTAGTATTAGGCGTGTTGTCGCAGTACGCCAAAATTTATTTTATTTCCTTACTCGGTTTCAAAACTACAAATTAATGTAGAAGTGGTAAGTAAGGGTCGAACCCAAGAGGAACGGTGCTTAATCTAGTTGATTTTATCAATTAATATAGAAAAAGGGGGGTTTTGTGATATTTGAATAAAAATAGAAAATCGAACGTCAAAATAAAAGATTGAAATAAAACAATTGTACAAAATATCTAGTTCTCGGGTTCGGTTGTGTCAACAACTTATATTTATCTTTCCAATGCAACGTGTTACTATTCCTTCTTCAATTTATCAACTCTCAATTAACCAAGAAGTTCTGATTAACGAATTCTTCCTTAAGTGTATTAAATTAAAGTGAGTTCTTTAACTTAACATCTAGCTATTGGATAACCCTAAACAAATTCTTAGGATTTAATGCAAAGCTAGTGTGAAATGAACGAGAGGAATGAGTTGAATTAGATGAATAATTTCACAAACTCGAATTAATACATCTAAGTTGATTTGTTAATAAATATGCACGATATTCATTTACTACTTTGGATTGGAATCTAATGATAATTACGGATCAAAAGTTCCAATCCTAGCAAGTAACTTGAATTTAAAGATTGATTGATTCAATTGGCCAAAGTGAATGCAATAATCAAATAAACTCAAAAACGGGTTTACAAGCATAACAAAGCAACAAATTGAAGTAGAGGAATAGATAAAACGTTACTAAAGAGTTAGAAAAGATAACCACATGTTAGTTGAACACAACGTCCCCCTCGAACTAGAAAGAAAAGTCTAACTACTTATATTTACGGGGTTTCATACTTTTTAGCGAGTGTTCGCTTTGTATCACCACCACTATATGATAGATTATACGCAAAATATAGAAAACAAGTAAATAAATGCTAAGAAATAAATAGAGAAATAAAAGGGAAAAGAGAAACTTATCGAAGAAATGATCCGCTAATCATATTCACAGCCGAAGTATCGTTGATCGATTGAAGCCTTTATTTCTTCCGCCGGAATATGAAAAACTAAGATCTTTCAAGCTAAAACTAAGAACAAATGAAGAAGAGAATTTTATTGAAGAGAAAGTTGGAGAGAACTACTAGCTAATTCTCTTCCACTAAGTTGTGCATTTCCTTCCTTACAAATGCCTCTATTTATAGGCAAAATTTCACAAGAAAACATAATAAAAAATTGTACAACTACTCCATTATGATTCCACTAATTGGTAACCACCAAATCATGATCTTAAATTGCTCCATTAGTTCAAATATTGTATCATGGTATAGGTAAGCATCTTGGCTGAATTGTGCAATTGGAATTTCCTTTTTTTTTGATATTAATAGAAAGTTATGAATTTTCTACCAAAACATGGCCCAAGAAATCCTCCATTCACATCACTCTCGGTTTTGCCCATTTTTTACCATGATATGATCTGAATCATTTGAAGAGGTCAACATCAAAGTTGTAGCCCTCTGCTTGTCCTTTCCAACAATATAAAGTACAGGTCAATCCGAATTTTGTAGCAAACGTTATAGTCAAATTACTGAACTGCGGCAGTAAATTCGAGCTGCTGATTTTTTACGCTTTGTCCTTTCTCTTCAAATGGCCATAACTTTCACTAGGAAACTCCGATTTGGGATTCGGAAGAAGTTTGGGAATCCTCTTTTGATGTTCTTAAACATTGGCACAAGAAAAATTATAAAAATAACTTTTCATAAAATTGCATCGGAAGCCCTCCACCTTTGATTCGCTTGCATTTTGATCCCGAGTTTCCGTTTTCATTCGATTTTCATCCTTTTTGACTCCTTTTGATTCTTTGTGACCCTAAAAACCACAATAAAGGAAAAACATATAAAACGGAACATATAACACTAATAAAATACACAAATACATAAAATAGAAGAGTTATTTATGTGATTTTCGAGCACTTATCAAACTCCCCCACACTTAGACTGTTGTTCGCCCTCGAACAACAACCCATATGATACGCAACAACACACTGATTTTACATGAGATAAACAACTTTAAACATTGAAATCCAACTACAGATAATGACTTGCTTAATAAATATTCTCCCGAACCATGAAAATTTCACTTCTTCTCAAATACACAATGGCTTGTGAGTGTGTGCAATTGAGGTTATCATCCCATCACTAACTGGAACCAAATGAAAGCTTACGATGATCTATCCAAATCCTGACTCGAAATACTCAAATATTTCCTTTCATCTCTCGTGATCCCACTCTTATTTTACAATGATTCCCATGGATCCTAAAAATTACTCTGTTCACTAAAAATCATCAACTGTTAGCACTGCAAAGAAAAAAAAAGGGCATGGCAGGTGTTTTATCACAAATATGTCTTCAATTTAAAGAGTGTTTAGATTGATCACTTCAAACCACTGAGGAAATTTATTTATCTAACTTCACACTTGGGTAGCTATCACATTTCTCGCGATTTTTTTTTTGATGAAGAAGAAAAAGAAGAAGAAGAAGAGTTTTGCAATTTTCTTTTCAACTTTTACCCCTCAGGTAGCTTTCACACTAAACCCCTTTCATTGGAGGCAGCCTTCTTCACCCATTCGAGGTGACGGCTTCACACTCTGAGGTAGGTAGCTCTTTCCTGTGGTCCCTCTCCTTATTTCGAACATAAAAGTAAAATTCATTCTCAGCATAGGTCAATGCTTTTTCCAAACTTTTTAAACTCTATCAATAAAAGACACATTCACAAAAAATAGATATCATGCGATTATAACTCCACCTTGCTAACAATTGATGTTTCAGTGTTACTTTGAGCGGAGACGAATGGATAGAAAAAGAAAAGAAAAAGTTAGTTTACTATGGTCTAGAAAGTTAGAAAAAATCAACATTTTCAACCTTCAATTTGTGTTCCAGAGAATGATAGTAAATTACCTATAAATGTGCTCGAGATAAATTTGCCAGCTGTGCTTGGAGAAGAACAGAACACATTTTTTGTTTCGAGATCTTGTAGTTTCAGCTAAGTCACACAAATTAAGCTCAATCATATTCAAAAGTTGCTATCTCATGCAAAATCGTCGACACAAATAAAAAAAATCACACGCAGACCATAATATGCCACTCCCCCACACTTAAATTCTACATTGTCCCCAATGTAGAAATATAGAAAGCATGAAAAAGAGAAGAAATAGAAACTCCCCTATGGTAAGCAATGAGTCGTGCCGATTTGGGGATGGTGGTTGTACAATGTAGCACTTCTGAGGAATACTTCGACAATCCAAGAGCAAGAGACCTGCAATCAACATATTTACAGAACAAGAAAAACAACAGCTGAAAATATTTTGGTTTTTTTTTTTTTTTTTTTTTGTGATGAAGAGAAATTTATATACAAAGCGACTTTGGGAGTTGACAACCCTCTGAACATCTTGCAGTAGTATTCACATCAAATTAATGATATGATTCCATCAAGTCTGATCCGCATGGAAACTATCTCAATCAAAGATACTCTCTACAAAACAGTTTGACAACCAACCTTAATGAAAAGGTCCTCAATATCGCCACATGACACATAGGTATGTTTACCATTCAATAAAGAACAGCCCCACAAGAACCAGCAAATGGGAGAACGTTTAGAGCAAAACGTCCAACTCAGACACTTCTCAAACGAATGAGACGTAGTTTTACATCTTCGGATGGGTGCTAGTGATTACGCTCAAAAAGTTGCTGCTCAATGGTTAGGCCATCGAGTTTGGTTTCCAACAGACGTTGTCGTTGTTCCAACAAATTATCAAACTCTCTCACACTGATTGCGGTATTGTTGCTTTCTCCTGATAGACTTTTCGGCCCTGCACCTAATCGGTCCATCCTTGAACAAAACAACATGTCTATATTGTGAATAAGTTTGATTTCCAGTACAATGAGGTCCTTCTAATAGGTTTCCACATTTAAAGCAACTTTTAAGGCGCTTAGCACGTCGTTTGCGAGCAGATCGGGATGACCCTGCCCCAAAAGCTATGACATTCCAAAGGGAACGCTCATACTTATCAACAAGTTGAACAATTTGAATTTTGATATCAATAGGCATAGAAAAAGAGTCGAGTACTTGTAGAAGAGCAACAATACGTAGAGGAGATGCCATGGAGAGAAGTGAGAATTCAATTATTAAAGGTGTATCTAAAAAAAAAACTTGAGGGAGAGGAAAGAGAAAGAAAACAGTTCTTGAAGGTCTACTGAAAAAGACCAGTTTAACGCCTTTGAGCGGGATGCAAGAACAAGCATCCAAGGTTTTTTTTTTTAGTTACGTAACACACGAAAGAAAAAGAAACACTGAAGAAATAAGATTAAAACCATGAAAATCAATAAGCATAGTAGATTATCACACTCTCCCATATTTTCAAAGATATTGAAGAAGGAAAAAAAATAAGAAAATTTGAATTACATAATCAATTAATATGAGGAAAAGACATATATATACAAAAATATCACACATATCTATGCTATAAGAAAAACAAATAAGAAGAAGAGAGGAATAATAAAAAAAATTCAAGAAGAGAAGAAAATTACCTAATCACTGCTAGAAAGGAACACTCACAGAGTAATTGAAATTGTGGTTGTGGTTTCAAGTGGAGAATGATCTGGATTTATAGTCAAATGAGCACTGTTTCAACCGACAACCATGCACGTAGAATGTGCTGGAAAGAGTACGTTGGAAGGAGTATCCGAGAAAACGCATTGACAAATTGTCCATTATCAATAATTAATCCCCACACGTTATCAGTAACTATTGCTAATCACTGATTTGTGCATCATCATGTCTCGTCCCAATTGATTGAATCTCGAGATATCTTCTTTCCACAGTTTCAAAGTAATATCTTCCTCAGTACGATAGATAAAAAGTTGAGAAATAAAAACAAAAATTTCAAAAGAAAAATAAAAATGAGAGAAAATGCTTGGGTTGCTTCCCAAGAAGCGCTTTTGTTTAAAGTCGTTAGCTCGACTCTAAATTTTTTTTTAAAAAAAAATTAATTAATAAAACCAACTAAATTGGTTAACCATTCCCCGGCAACGGCGCCAAAAACTTGGGCATGTTGTCGCAGTACGCCAAAATTTATTTTATTTCCTTACTCGGTTTCAAAACTACAAATTAATGTAGAAGTGGTAAGTAAGGGTCGAACCCAAGAGGAACGGTGCTTAATCTAGTTGATTTTATCAATTAATATAGAAAAATGGGGGTTTTGTGATATTTGAATAAAAATAGAAAATCGAACGTCAAAATAAAAGATTGAAATAAAACAATTGTACAAAATATCTAGTTCTCGGGTTCGGTTGTGTCAACAACTTATATTTATCTTTCCCATGCAACGTGTTACTATTCCTTCTTCAATTTATCAACTCTCAATTAACCAAGAAGCTCTGATTAACGAGTTCTTCCTTAAGTGTATTAAATTAAAGTGAGTTCTTTAACTTAACATCTAGTTATTGGATAACCCTAAACAAATTCTTAGGATTTAATGCAAAGCTAGTGTGAAATGAACGAGAAGAATGAGTTGAATTAGATGAATAATTTCACAAACTCGAATTAATAAATCTAAGTTGATTTGTTAATAAATATGCACGATATTCATTTGCTACTTTGGATTGGAATCTAATGATAATTACGGATCAAAAGTTCCAGTCCTAGCAAGTAACTTGAATTTAAAGATTGATTGATTCAATTGGCCAAAGTGAATGCAATAATCAAATAAACTCAAAAACGGGTTTACAAGCATAACAAATCAACAAATTGAAGTAGAGGAATAGATAAAACGTTACTAAAGAGTTAGAAAAGATAACCACATGTTAGTTGAACACAACGTCCCCCTCGAACTAGACAGAAAAGTCTAACTACTTATATTTACGGGGTTTCATACTTTTAGCGAGTGTTCGCCTTGTATCACCACCACTATATGATAGATTATACGCAAAATATAGAAAACAAGTAAATAAATGCTAAGAAATAAATAGAGAAATAAAAGGGAAAAGAGAAACTTATCGAAGAAATGATCCGCTAATCATATTCACAGCCGAAGTATCGTTGATCGATTGAAGTCTTTATTTCTTCCGCCGGAATATGAAAAACTAAGATCTTTCAAGCTAAAACTAAGAACAAATGAAGAAGAGAATTTTATTGAAGAGAAAGTTGGAGAGAACTACTAGCTAATTCTCTTCCACTAAGTTGTGCATTTCCTTCCTTACAAATACCTCTATTTATAAGCAAAATTTCACAAGAAAATATAATAAAAAATTGTACTACTCCATTATGATTCCACTAATTGGTAACCACCAAATCATGATCTTAAATTGCTCCATTAGTTCAAATATTGTATCATGGTATAGGTAAGCATCTTGGCTGAATTGTGCAATTGGAATTTCCTTTTTTTTTTATATTAATAGAAAGTTATGAATTTTCTACCAAAACATGGCCCAAGAAATCCTCCATTCACATCACTCTCGGTTTTGCCCATTTTTGACCATGATATGATCCGAATCATTTGAAGAGGTCAACTTCAAAGTTGTAGCCCTCTGGGTGTTCTTTCCAACAATATATAGTGTAGGTCAATCCAAATTTTGTAGCAAAAGTTATGGTCAAATTACTGAACTGCGGCAGTAAATTCGAGCTGCTGATTTTTTACGCTTTGTCCTTTCTCTTCAAATGGCCATAACTTTCACTAGGAAACTCCGATTTGGGATTCGGAAGAAGTTTGGGAATCCTCTTTTGATGTTCTTAAACATTGGCACAAGAAAAATTATAAAAATAACTTTTCATAAAATTGCATCGGAAGCCCTCCACCTTTGATTCGCTTGCATTTTGGTCCCGAGTTTCCGTTTTCATTCGATTTTCATCCTTTTTGACTCCTTTTGATTCTTTGTGACCCTAAACACCACAATAAAGGAAAAACGTATAAAACGGAACATATAACACTAATAAAATACATAAATACATAAAATAGAAGAGTTATTTAAGTGCTTTTCGAGCACTTATCAAGTATTTTACCATTAGTATTTTTTTTCCATTTAGATAGTATTTGTCTGAGATTTTTTTATGTGAATGTGAAAATACTTATTTTGTCTTCGATAATTTTAAATAATGTAAATAATAACGGATATGAAATCAATAATTTTTCTTTTAACTTTAAACAACGATAACATAATATTTGGGTATATATTATTATTATTTACTCACCAAGTACGTTCATTGTTATATTTAAAAAATAATAATAAAAAAAAAATTGAGGGTGTAATTGCAGTAGTAAGCATAGTTGAAGACTTTTTCATACAAATAAACTATGGTGTGTTGTGTACATAACATTACTTATGGTGTGTGAATATAAGTTAGCTTAGAAAAATAAAGGGTAGAGATGAGGAATGGAAATAAGCAGGAAAACAAATTTATAAGAATTAACAAAATAAGATTTTGGTGGGAAATAGAAAATAAAATACAAAGTAAAAGGTATCAAATATGTCAATTCGATTAGAACCTCTATCAACAACGTATTTACTGTACTGTTAATATTCTTTGTGAAATAATACTCAATGAAAGAAAGTAAGAAACTCGGTTCACGATGCAAATGTGATGATGAAATTCATATTGCAATGTGTAATTCCTAAAGTGTATTTAGTACTAAAACATAGGCTCCGAATTAGATTTGTGGTAAATTTTTAATTTTTAATTAAAAAAGAAAAATTTATATTTTGATACTATACTTGTTTTAAAGCTCTCATCTAGTCGAATAAAATGGAGTCACGTTCACATTTTTCTTTTTCTATTTTCTTTTTTTGATTTACAGTTAGAAAATGAAAAAATAAAAATAAAAATGAGAGAGAGAGAGTATTTAGATATTATGAGATTGTTGCAGTAGGGCAGAAACAATCAAATCAAATATATATATACATATATACACATATATATGTACATTAATATTAATTTATTGTTATTAAAGGAGTTGGATATGGATTAGGGAAGAAAAAATAAGATAAAAAATAAAAAAAGAGTTGTTTTTGGGCAGGAAAATGGATTAAAGTCAACAATAAATAACAATATCAGGTTCACTGAATCTGGTCATTGGAATGAGTAAAATTTTCTTTTTCTTTTTTCTTATTTTGATTTATAGTTAGAAAATGAAAAAAAATGAAACAAAATAGGAATTGAGAGGGGAAGAAAGAGAGAGTCTTTAGATATTATGAGATTGTTATTAAAAGAATTAGATATGGATTAGGGAAGAAAAAAAATACATAAAAAAGGAGTTGATTTAAGGCGGGAAAAGGAATTTAAGACAATTAAAAAATATAAGGAAAATTTACTACTAAAAAATAAAAAAAAAGAGTTGGATTTGGACCAGGAAAATGGATTTAAGGAAACAATAAATAACAATACTGGGCACACTAAGTTTGGTCATTGGAATGAGTACAATTTAAATCCGTTAACAAATATCCATTGGAGGGCAAGTTTTGTGCCAGTAGCCACACGACAATTCCAACTCCAATAGTGTACATTTCATGGGGAATAGTTGAGGGGGACGGTTCAGGATGGTGGTGTTCATAAGTACCTTCTTCGTTTTCATGCGGCACAAAGTGGCATAGAGTGGTGTGGATGGTTTGTTGGTGGTGGAGGTAGAAATAATAAATAAATAAATTATAATTACTTATAAATAAATAAATAAAATTAAAAATAATTAATTTATTAAATAAATAAGTAAGTAAATATGTGAATAAAATAAATAAGTTAATGAATATATAAATAATAAATAATAAATAATTAATAGATAAAAAAACTTAGAAGATGAATGAAAAAGGGGATGCAAATCGAGCATTTCCCTAGGGGTACATAAGAAAATCATAAATCGAATTCTAATAAATAAAGAAATAAATAATATTTACGTTAATAACAGTAAATCCACTAAAAAAGAGTTGGTTACGGGAGGGAGGTTATCCACTTAAAAAGGACCAAGACAATTCCCAACCCATATTTTCACCATGGAATTTCTCTCTTTCCTCGAAAATTCTTCTTCTTTTTACACGCACCTTAGCATGCCATTTCTTTTCTTAACTCATGTTCGGAATTAAAACCTTTGCGACTTCTCCAGAAGTTTATCAAATAATGAGCCAGTAATTGGCATATGGTTACCATAGGGATGAACATATATATAACTAACTTCAGTTAATTAAATAAAGTAAAGTGAAGGCAAAAAAAAAAAGAAAACAAATAGAAAATGAGAGAGAGAGAGAGAGAGAGAGAAAGTATTTAGATATTATGAGATTGTTAAAGTAGGGTAGAAATAATTAAATCAAATTTATATATATTAATATTAATTTATTGTTATTAAAAGAGTTGGATATGGATCAGGGAAGAAAAAAGAATATAAAAAACAAACAAAAAGTTGGTTTTTGGGGGGAAAAGGGATTTACTGCAATTTAAAAAATACGAGAAAAATTCACTGCAAAAAAAAAAGAGTCGGTTATGGGTAAGAAAAGGGATTTAAGGCAACAATAAATAACAATGCGAGGCTCATAAAATCTGGTAAGTGGAATTAGTACAATTTTCTTTTTTCTTTTTTTGTTGATTTATAGTTAGAAAATGAAAAAAAAAAAGAAAAAAAAGAAATTGAGAGACAGAGAGAGATAGAGTATTTAGATATTATGAGATTGTTAAAGTAGGCAGAAATAATCAAATCAAATTGACATATATTAATATTAATCTATCGTTATTAAAAGAATTGGATAGGAATTAGGGAAGAAAATAGAATATAAAAAAAAGTTCGTTTGAGGTGGGAAAATGGATTTAAGGCAATTTAAAAAACTATAAGGAAAATTCCCTGCTAAAAAAAAAAGAAAATAGAGTTGGTTTTATGGGGGGGAATTGAATTTACGACAACAATAAATAGAAATACGGGGCTCACTGAGTCCAGTCATTGGAAAGAATACAATCTAAATCCCTGAACGAGGATACATTAGAGGGCAAGTTTTGAGCCACTAGCCGCAGTAATTTCAACTCCAATAGCATATACTTGAAGGGAGCAACCGAGGGGGACGGTTAGGGGTGGTGGTGCTCGTGAGTACTTTCTTCATTTTCATGGTGTAGGAAGTAGCACAGATGGCGTGGATGGTGGTGAAGGTAAAAATAATAAATAAATAAACGAATAATAACTAATAAATAAATACAATTAAAAAATTAATTTATTAAATAAATAAAAAAGTAAATATGAAAATCAATAAATAAATAATTTAATGAATATGTAAATAATAAAAAATAAGTAATTAATAGATAAAAATTTAAAACATGAATGAAAAAGGGGCGGCAGCACAAACACTTCTCTAGGGTACATAAGAAAATCATAAATAGAACTCTAATAAATAAATAAATAAATAAATAATTTTTACGTTAAATAACAGTAAATCTACTGAAAAAGAGTTGGTTACGGCAGGGAAGTTATCCACCGAAAAAAGACCAAGACAGTTCCCAACCCTTGTTTTCTCCATGGAATTTCTCTCTTTCCCCACAAATTCTTTTTCTTTTTATACACACCTCACCTTGTGATTTCTTTTCGTACCTTATATTCGGAATTAAAGCATCTACCGCTCGTCCAGAAGTTTATCAAATAATGAGCAAGTAATTGGCATATGTTTACCATCAGGATGAACATATATATAACTGATTTCAGTTAATTAAATGAAGTAAACTAAAGGCACAAAAAATAATAAAAATAGAAAATGAGAGATAGAGAGAGAGTATTTAGACATGATAAGATTATTGCAGTAGGTAAAATAATCAAATCAAATACAAATATATATTAATATTAATTTATTGTTGATAAAGGGGTTGGATATGTATTAGGGGAAGAAAAAGAGTGTAAAAAATAAAAAAAGAGTTAGTTTTAGGCGGGGAAAGGAATTTAATGCAATTAAAAAAATATGACAAAAATTCCTTGTAAAAAAAAAGAGTTGGTTCGGGGTAGTAAAAGGGATTTAAGGCAACAATAAATAACAATACCAGGCTTACTGAATCTGGTAGTTGGAATAAGTAAACATTTCTTTCTCTTTTTTTCTTATTTTGATTTATAGTTAGAAAAAAAAAAGAAATTGAGAGGGAGGGAGAGATCGAGCATTAAGATATTATGAGATTGTTAAAGTATGGTAGAAATAATCAATCAAATCAACATATATTCATATTAATTTATTGTTATTAAAAAATTGGATATGGATTAGGAAGGAAAAAAAATAAAAAAATGGTTGGTTTTAGGCGGGAAAAGGGATTGGAGGCCATTAAAAAAAATATGAGGAAAATTACTGATAAAAAGTAAGAAAACAAAGTTAGTTTTAGGAGGGAAAAAGGGATTTAAGGCAAAATAAATAACAATACGGAGCCCACTGAGTTTAGTAATTGGAATGAGTACAATCTAAATCCCTTAACGAGGATACATTGGAGGGCAAGTTTTGTGCCATCTGCCACGGTAATTCCAGCTCCAATAAGATATACTTCAGGGGTGCAGCCAGGGCGACAGTTCTTGGTGGTGGTGCGTGTGAGTACCTTCTTCATTTTCATGTTGCACGAAGTGGCGCAGAGTAGTATGGATGGTTTGTTAGTGGTGGAGGTAAAAATAATAAATAAATAAACGAATAATAACTAATAAATGAATAAATACAATTAAAAGAATTATTTTATTAAATAAATAAAAAAGTAAATATGAAAATTAATAAATAAATAATTTAATGAATATATAAATAATAAAAAATAAATAATTAATAAAAAATTTAAAAGATGAATGAAAAATGGGCGGCAATACGAGCACTTCCGCAGCGGTACATAAGAAAATCATAAATAGAACTAATAAATAAATAAATAATATTTACGTTAAATAACAATAAATCCCCTGAAAAAAATGTTGGCTATAGGAGGGAGGTTATCCACTGAAAAAGGACCAAGACAATTCCCAACCCTTATTTTCTCCATGGAATTTCTCTCTTTCCACGCAAATTCTTCTTCTTTTTATACGCACCTCACCTTGTGATTTCTTTTCAAAACTCATGTTCGGAATTAAAGCATCTGTCACTTCTCCAGAAGTTTATCAAATAATGAGCAAGTAATTGGCATATATTTACCACAAGGATGAACATATGTAAAACTGACTTCAATTAATTAAACGAAGTAAACTGAAGGCACAAAAAAAAAAGATAAAAAATAGAAAATGACCAGGAGAGAGAGCATTTAAATATTATGAGATTGCTGTAGTAGGGTAGAGATAATCAAATCAAATCTATATATATTAATATTAATTTATTGTTATTAAAGGGGTTTGATATGGATTAGGGAAGAAAAAAGAATATAAAAAATAAAAAAGGAGTTGGTTTTAAGGGAGAAAAGGGATTTAATGATTTAAGAAAAATGAGAAAAATTCATTGTAAAAAAATTTTAAAAAAAAGAGTTCATTTTTTGCAGGGAAAGGGATTTAAGGCAAAAGTAAATAACAATGTCGGGCTCATGGAATCCGGTAATTGGAATGAGTACAATTTTATTTTTCTTTTTTCTTCCTTCGTTTTTATTTTTTTTATTTATAGTAAGAAAATGAAAAAAATGAAAAGAAAAATAGAAATTGAGATAGAGAGAGAGAGAGAGAGAGAGAGATAGATATTTAGATATTATGAGATTTTAAAGTAGGGTACAAATAACGAAATCAAATCGACATATATTCATATTAAATTATTGTTATTAAAAGAATCGGATACAAATTAGGGAAGAAAAAAGAATATTAAAAAAGAGTTAGTTTTAGGTGGGAAAAGGGATTTAAGGCAATTAAAAAAATATGAGGAAAATTCCCTACTGAAAAAAAAGAAAACAAAGTTGGTTTTGGGGGGAAAATGGAATTTAAGGCAATAATAAATAACAATACCGGGCCCCTTAAGTCTAGTAATTAGAATGAGTACAATTTAAATCCCTTAACGAGGATACATTGGAGGGCAATTTTGTGCCAGCAGCCGCAGTGATTCTATCTCCAATAGTGTAACACCTCGCATGAACTAGTCCTAATTGCGTCTTTGTTCCTGTATATGATTTCGTACATGATGTGTATCTAATTTCGTATACGATGTAAAACGACATGAGGGTGTTTTGAGGTGATGAATATGTATATGTTATGTCTACGACATGTTTATAAGTATAAGCGATTTCTCGGGTTACCGGTATGGCCTTCGAATTCATAAGAAATGAAAAATTTCAGCAGAAGCAGAATTACGACTATAAATATAAAGATTATGGCCGTAAAAGTAAGGTTACGATTGTAAGTATAAGGGTTACGGCCGTAAAAGTCAAGATGAAGAAATGAAAGGTTTTCAGAGAGTTTGATACGGCCGTATGGATTGAGTTACGGCCATAAATTATGTAAATACGGCCGGAAATGTTTAAAGGAAAAAAGTGCCAAAACTTTCCGATAGTTAATTACGGCCGTATTATGCTTGGTCACGACCGTATTATGGATGTTACGACCGTAAGTTATAGGTAAACGTCCGTAATTTTAGAAAAGGGAAGATGGATGAAAATTTACAGAGGCTAGGTTACGACCGTAAGAAAACTAGATACGGCCATAAATCTGAAGGTTACGGCCGTAATTTTAAGTCGGCAGATTTGGTATTTCTAGATGTTTCTTGCCATTTATTGGGATTTAAAAACACAAGCTCGGTTCCAACACCTCCAAACCCTCCCAAGACCTCTAAGAACCTATGTAACCTCCTCAACCTCCTCATATCACTTATGTAATCCATGTGTAACCCATGTTTACAAGAAGAAATGAGGAAAGAAAGGAAGAGGAAAAGAAGGAAGACAAGGTAGGAAGAAAAGGATGTGTCCCACAGCTTATTTGTGCTTCATGTTAGTTGGGTAATAGCTGCTTCACATATGGTAAGAAGTAAATATGTGGTTCACATGGAATTAATCAAGAAATGGACATTTTTATGATGTTTATGAAGCTAAAGAGTATGTTATGATCCATTGGCCTTGTTGTATGATTATGTTATGAAGTGTGAATGATACTATATGCCTGTGTGACCTATGTGATCCTTCATGCTTAGTTTTTGAGTTGTTGGGTTACTTGGACCCCCTAGAAGTAAAGAAACAGAATGAATGACAATCTATATGTGCAATGAACCGAAGAAGCAATGCCCTATGTGATGAATTTAGCATTCAGACATGTTATGTGAAATGAATGTGGTTCAATGTGACGTATTCGTAACCCATACGTGATTAAGATACGATTATGACATATGTGATACGATTATGATGTCAGAAGCCTTGTTTCCTGTGTGATGAGGCCTGTGTGAATAAGTTATGTACGTATACGATATGTTTCCATTTCGTGGCATTACGGGACGTTATACGTAAAATGTTCAATGTATGTATTAGTAATGCCTCGTGTTTATGAACAATATGTGATTGTGAAGCCTAGCATATATGCTATGTATTAATGATTATGAGCAAATGAATTCAGGGCTTAAAGAGGTAAAAGTTTGCTCAAACATGTCATGGAAGCATATAAGCATGCCACATATGCATTTGTATGTGAGTTTCCTATCATGTGTTGATTATGTTATGTGGCGGCCTCTCGTAGGCGACAACCTTATGTTATATGGCAGCCTCGCGTAGGCGACGGCTGAATGGGGGATCCAAGCTCCAAGTATTCACATGATTCGCAACAGGGCCCGAAGAAAAAAAAGAATGTTACACATGCATTTCATACATTACATGGCATCTATTATCCACTGGGTCTTTATGGCTCATTTTGTGTATGTTTATGTCTTTGAAAGGTTATATGTATAGGGGATGGCGAAGAGTCCTTCTAGATGAGGTAACATCGATGAGTGATGAGGAAAAGGAATCCAACGATCCTACGAACCACGTAAACGTAAGCCAAAACCTTTAGAGTTATTTCAACATGTAAGAAAGTTTAAAAGAAAATTCCGAACTCAAGGTTTCGTTCATGTAATGCACGAGTAACATTGCCCTCGAGTCCGCTGTGTAATGTTAAGACGTGCACTATGCTAAGATGAGGCAATTATGTTAATGTTTACATGCACACTTTGTATGAGATGTCGTCAAGATGACGTATATATATGCGAAACTAGAGGGGGCGTTATAGGTGGTATCAGAGCAAGATTCCTTATTTCCCACACATCACGGACTCTTTTCGCCATTCCACTATAAGGTATAATGATGATATGATGCTCTGATATGTTACGAACGATATGAAATTTTTGTTATGAATGTATATTATGTTATGATCCATATGAAACGGATACAGGCGAAATTTTAAATGGATTGCATGCATATATGATTTCCCTATGATATGAATGTATATAACTTGTGTTCTGTACGTCCAATGTGAAATGATCATATGTCTCTTATGACGTGAAAGTATGCATGTTATGTATGTTATGTTATATTATGTTATGTATAATGCGAACTTATGAAGGGACATGAGACGTACGGTATGGATGGAGATGATATGATATGCATGATATGTATGAATGTAATGAAAGCTATGAGATGGAAGTATGGAAGTTATATTATGAGGAACTAATATGTAGACCGGGATTAGCATGTGAAACGTAGGATGTCTCCTCTTTCCTATAGTCTCCTTTCGTTTATATGTCCAATGATCAGATGATTGAGGATTCGAGTATAAGTATGAAATGAATGTGGTGACATAATGAGCAATGAATGAATCACTGTGATATGAATGTTAGCTTTGTTGTATATCCGAAAGAGAAAAGATAAGAAGCAGGCGTGTAATGTTTGAGCTTATGATCACCGTAGTTCATGTGATGAAATGAATATGAATATGTATATGTACGCCAATGGTTTCGGATTTTTGAGCAAACGCCGTATGAGATGTTATGTTTGATGTGGTTCAACTGGATGTTTATGCAATGTGGTAAGAAAGAAGAAGCAAGTAATGAAATGTGATGACCTGAGCTTATTTCGACTGTTACGGTAATCAATGAAGTAGCCCAAAATGAGATATGAAATGAATTCATCTCGTTGTAGTAGAAATTATACATCTCTCAAATGTTCAATGAACTTGAAATATGTTCAGTTAGCATGCGTTTCTCTTATGAGTATTGACTAATGTTAGTTATACGATTGCAACGAGAGAATCATATCAGTTATGGAGTATAGAATGAAAGTTGATGACGTTTGATATGTAGTGAATGGTTAGGATGATTGTTCATTTATTTCGAACTCGGCCAATATGTTTGTTTGTTTATTTCGAACACGGCCAGTATGATAGTTTGTTTATTTTGAACTTGGGGCCAGGTTAATGTGGAATGCCTACAATGGCAGTGTTGCACTTATGATCTATGTTATGTGATATGTTATGTAATGATGTGATATGATATGTTATGTAAATAAAAGGGGGCTCTAAAACACTACATAACAGTTGTTAAGATATGTCAAGTAACAACGTCGTTAGTTTGGCCTTTTATTCAATTTTAATGTTATGATCACATGCTTGACCGAAAAATGATGGGGGTCTCTGAAAGACCTATGCTATGCAGTTGATATGATAATATAATGGCCGACATTCTCAATTATATCACTGCCGATGTTATGTATGTATATGTGAAGAGAAGAGACAGTTGTTATTTCTCAGTCGGAAGTTGTTGAACAGTTCAGCGTTATGATAGGTATCGTTTATTTTGTGATATTACCTGCATATGTCAATGGCTTCGGCTTCTTTCCAGTTTTCTCTATGTTAATTTTCTTATTATGTGTTATCTCCATCAATATACTTCACGCTATGGAAACTACGTCGGTTGCTTCTACATACAATGTGATACGTTAACGATGTGTTTAGAATAGATTGAGTGACCGGAAGTCATATGATAGTCGAATGCTCCAACCGAGTATTATCAAGTTAGATTTATTTGACTAATGTTATTGGCAATGACAAGTCATGAATTGCTCCGTCAAGGAATGAGATGTATACGTACTGCATTATATTACATGAAGGGTAAGCAATTTGCTATGCTTCTTGTTGTGTGTCAAGTTATGTCATATGAAAGCCATGCAGTTCATTATGTTATTTCATCTCCGAGAGAGGTGAACTTGCCAATGTACTTTCCAATCATCTTCTTAGTATTTTCTATTTCGGGAAGATAGTAATGTTATGACAGGCTAATGATAGAAAAGAAAAAAAAAATATGTTAAATCTCAAGGATGTTTGTAAAGCTTAACGGACGTCCGGACTCTTATTTGTTGGGCTTCAATGATGATCGAGTCGGTTCTCTTCTTATGCTATGTGATACATGTATGCTGGGTTATTCACAACTCTCATGGGTCGAATGTCCAAGCTACAGTAAGGTATGATCATGTTCATGTTATCGGTGTCATGTCGAAGTTATATTAAATCCCGGAAGAAATATGAATGATATTCTATATGTCTTTACCACATGTCAGAAAGTTATATGCTTTACATGAAATGATCTATAAAATCTCTATGAGCCACAGGAATTTGAAATGTTGTATGACCTGTATGAGGTCAGTAGGTGATGATGTTATTAATGAAAGTGGTGACAAGTATAAATGCAAGATTTGTTCTTGTTTCAATAAGGCAATATAAATGAGATATATTAAGGTAGTATAGGATAATGTTGTGTTAGAAATGTGTAGAAGCTTGCTTTCTAGTGTTTCGAATCTGACGAAATTCGAGTAATAGCTATGTTACTCTGTTTGATTCTTTATGGTCAAGAAAGTACACGAAAAATAAGCCAAGATGAATTATATGCTTATGTATGATATGTGATTGGTACGTGATATGTTATGCGGTATAGGAAAATGTTTTAGCTCAAATTCAGAGGGCCTTTTGTGTGATTTTTTGCTTCTATGACCAATATATTTTTCTTCAAGTATGTTGCTCATTTTCGAAATGAAGTATGTATTAGTAACAATGAAATGTTAGTCCAAGACGACATTCTCTTTTTATATGAATGATTCACACGTCGACGACTATTAGGTGTTTATGATATGACATGGAATTTTCATTTTCACTTATAATATTTGCTATCTTCAGTCGAAAATACCACAGCATGAAGTTCTGGACTGATTTATGCATTGATGAATAGGAAATGGCTGACAGAAATGGAGAAGTTACATGCTGGATTCAGTATGAAAGTATACTTCACGTGTTAATGTTTAGAAAGTATATTCCAGATTTCCCTTATGTATGCTCTCAAATGATCTGTTAGATGTTTACCCGGATCAATTATATGAAAAGGGTACTGCTGCACGATATGTTATGTGAGTGGAAAGTACAGTATAACCTCTAAGTCGTGAATAAGTTTTAATGTGCAACCTACGAGGAAGAGACACGGGAAAGGAAAAGGGATAGCAGACATCAAAGTTCGGGTCATTTCGGGCAAATTTCGAGGACGAAATTTATTTAAGGGAGGAAGATTGTAACACCCCGCACGAACTCGTCCCAAGTACGTCTGCGTTCTCGTATATGATTTTGTATGTGACGTGTATCTGGTTTCGTATACGGTGTGAAACGAAATGAAGATGTTTTGAGGTGATGAACACGTATATATTATGTCTAAGGCATATTTGTAAGTATAAGAGATGGCTCGGGAATCAGTACGGCCTTCGAATTCATGAGAAATAGAAAATTTCAGTAGAAGCAGAATTACGGCCGTAAATATAAGGGTTACCGCCATAAAAGTCAAGACAAACAAATGCAAGGTTTTCAGAGAGTTTGATACAGCCGTTGGATGAAAGGGGTACGGCTGTATGGATTGAGTTACGACCATAAATTATGCAAATACGGCTGTAAATGTTTAAAGGAAAGAAGTGCCAAAACTTTTAGAGAGTTAATTACGGCTGTATTATGCTTGGTTACGGCAGTATTATGGATGTTATGGCCATAAGTTATAGGTATACGACCGTAATTTCAGAAAAGTGTAGATGGGTGAAAATTCACAGAGGCCAAGTTATGGCCGTAAGAAAACTAGATATGGGCGTAAGTACCGAGTTACAGCCGTAAATCTGAAGGTTACCGCCGTAATTTTAAGTTGGTAGACTTGGTATTTCTAGGCCTTTCTTGCCATTTCTTGGGATTCAACCATACAAGCTCGGTTCCAACACCTCCAAACCCTCCCAAGACCTCTAAGAACCTATATAACCTCCTCAACCTCCTCATATCACTTATGTAATCCATGTGTAACCCATGTTTACAAGAAGAAATGAAGAAAGGAAGGAAGAGGAAAGGAAGGAAGAGAATGTGTCCCACAGCTTGTTTGTGCTTCGTGTTAGATGGGTAATAGCTGCTTCACAGATGGCAAAAAGTAAATATGTGGTTCACGTGGAATTAATCGAGAAATGGACATTTTTATGATGTTTATGAAGCTAAAGAGTATGTTATGATCCATTGGTCTTGTTGTATGATTATGTTATGAAGTGTGAATAATATGCATTTGCTTGGGTGACCTATGTTATCCTTCATGCTTAGTTTATGAGTTGTTGGGTTACTTGGACCTCTAGAAGTAGAGAAACAGAATGAACGGCGATCTGTATGTGTAATGAACCAAAGAAGCAATGCCCTATGTGATGAATTTAGCATTCAAACAAGTTATGTGAAATGAATGTGGTTCAATATGACGTATTACGTACCCATATGTGATGAAGATATGATTATGACATATGTGATAAGATTATGGTGTTAGAAGCCTTGTTTCCTGTATGATGAGGACCAATGTGAATAAGTTATGTACGTATATGATATGTTTCCATGTCATGGCATTACGAGACATTAGACGTAAAATGTTCAATGTATGTATTAGTAATGCCTCGTGTTTCTGAACAATATGCGATTGCGAAGCCTGGCATATATGCTATGTATTAATGATGATGAGCAAATGAATTCAGGGCTTAAAGAGGTATAAGTTTGCTCAAACATGTCATAGAAGCATATAAGCATGCCACATATGCATTTGTATGTGAGTTGGATATCATGTGTTGATTATGTTATGTGGTGGCCTCTTGTACGCGATGGCCTTATGTTATGTGGCGGCCTCTCGTGGGCGACGGCCTTATGTTATGTAGCGGCCACTTGTAGGCGATGACGGAATGGGGGATTCAGGCCCCAAGTATTTACATGATTCGCAATAGGGTGCAAAGAAAGAAAAGATGTTACACATGCATTTCATGCATTACATGGCATCTATTACCGACTAGGTCTTTATGAGTGATTTTGTGTATGTTTATGTCTTTGAAAGGTTACGTGTATGGGAGACGGCAAAGAGTCCTTCCAGATGAGGTAACATCGATGTGTGATGAGGAAAAGGAGTGCAACGATCCTATGAACCACGTGAACGTAAGCTGAAACCCTTAGAGTTATTTCAATATGTAAGAAAGTTTAAAAGAAAGTTCCGAACTCAAGGTTTCGTTCATGTAATGCACTAGTAATGTCACCCTCGAATCCGCTGTGTAATGTTCAGACGTGCACGTGGCTAAGATGAGACCATTATGTTAATGTTTACGTGCACACTTCGTATGAGATGACGTGTATATATATATATATATATATATATATATATATAGATATGCGAAACTAGAGGGGGTGTTACAAATAGGATATACTTCAGGCGATGCAACCGAGGGGAACGGTTCGGGGTGGTGGTGCTCGTGAGTACCTTCTTCATTTTCATGTTGCATGAACTGGCACAGAGTGGCAAGGATGGTTTGTTGGTGGTGGAGGTAAAAATAATAAATAAATAAAAGAATAATAACTAATAAATAAATAAATACAACTAAAAATAATTACTTTATTAAATAAATAAAAAAGTAAATATGCAAATCAATAAAAAAAATTTAATGAATATATGAATAATAAAAAATAAATAATTAATAGATAAGAAATTTAGAAGATGAATGAAAAAGGGGCTGCAACACGAG
Organism: Jasminum sambac; assembly: GCA_018223645.1. Taxonomy (NCBI): domain Eukaryota; kingdom Viridiplantae; phylum Streptophyta; class Magnoliopsida; order Lamiales; family Oleaceae; genus Jasminum; species Jasminum sambac. The sequence goes on from CP073644.1 coordinate 16,322,598, forward strand.
CACTTCCCAGGGGACATCAGAAAATCGTAAATAGAACTCTAATAAATGAATAAATAAATAATATTTAAGTTTAATAACAGTAAATCCACTTAAGAAAGTTTGTTACAGGAGGGAAGTTATCCACTAAAAAATTACCAAGACAATTCCCAACCCTTATTTTCTCCATGGAATTTCTCTCTTTTCCACAAATTGTTCTTCTTTTCATATACACCTCATCTTGTGATTTCTTTTCGAAACTCATGTTTAGAATTAAAGAATTAAAGCATCTGCCACTTCTCCAAAAGCTTATCAAATGATGAACAAGTAATTGGTATATGTTTACCATAGGAATGAATATATACATAACTGACTTTAGTTAATTAAACGAAGTAAACTGAAGGCACAAAAAATTGATAAACAATAGAAAATGAGAGGGAGAGACAATATTTAGATATTATGGATTTGTTGCAATCGGGTAGAAATAATCAAATCTATATATATTAATATTAATTTATTGTTATTAAAGGGTTGCATATGGATTAGGGAAGAAAAAAGCATATAACAAAAGTTGGTTTTAAGGGAGAAAAGGGATTTAATGCAATTACAAAAAATTAGAAAAATTATTGCAAAAAAAGTAAGAAAAAAGGTTTGATTTTGGCAGGAAAAGGGATTTGAGACAACAATAAATAACAATGCCGGGCTAACAGAATCCGATAATTGGGATGAGCACAATTTTGTTTTTCTTTTTTCTTTTCTGATTTATAGTAAGAAAATTTTAAAAATGAAAAAAAAAAGAAACTGAGCGAGAGAGAGAGAGAGAGAGAAAGAAGGGGGAGAGATTGTGTATTTAGATATTATGAGATTGTTGAAGTAGGGTAGAAATAATCAAATCAAATCGACATATATCCATATTAATTTATTGTTATTAAAAGAATTTGATACGCATTTGGGAAGAAAAAAGAATATGAAAAAAAAAAGAGTTGGTTTTAGGCAGAAAAAGGGATTTAAGGCAATTTAAAAAAATGTGAGGAAAATTTGCTGCTAAAAAATAAGAAAACATAGTAGGTTTTGGAGGGGAAAATGGAATTTAGGGCTATAATAAATAACAATACCGGCTCACTGAGTCTAGTAATTAGAATGAGTACAATCTAAATCCCTTAACGAGGAAACATTGGATGGCAATTTTTTGCGCCAACAGTCGCTATAATTCCAGCTCCAATAGTATATACTTTCGGGGTGCAACCGAGGGGGACGGTTTGGCATGCTGGTGCTCGTGAATACCTTCTTAATTTTCATGTTGTACTAAGTGGCACAGAGTGGCGTGGATGGTTTGTTGGTGGTGGAGGTAACAATAATAAATAAATAAACGAATAATAACTAATTAAAAAAAAGATACAATTAAAAATAATTGCATTATTAAATAAATAGAAAAGTAAATATGCAAATAAATAAATAAATAATTTAATCAACATATAAAGAATAAAAAATAATTAATTAATAGATAAAAAATTTAAAGATGAATGAAAAATGGATGGCCAGACGAGCACTTCCTCAGGGGTACGTAAGAAAATCATAAATAGGACTCTAATATATAAATAAATAAACAAATAAATAAATAATATTTACGTTAAATAACGGCAAATCCACATGAAAAGAGTTGGTTACGGGAGGAAAGTTATGCCCTAAAAAAGGAAAAAGACAATTCCCAACCCTTATTTTCTCCATGGAATTTCTCTTCTTCCCCGTAAATTCTTCTTCTTATTATACACACCTCACCTTGTCATTTTTTTTGTAACTCATGTTCGAAATTAAAGCCTCTGCCATTTCTCCAGAAGTTTGTAAAATAATGAGCAGGTAATTGGCATGTCTACCATATGGATGAACATATATATAACTGACTTCAGTTAATTAAACGAAGTAAACTGAAGGCAGAAAAAATGAAAATAAAAATTGAAAATGAGAGAGAGAGAGAGAGTATTTAGATATTTTGAGATTGTTAAAGTCGGATTGAAATAATTAAATCAAATATATATATATATATATATATATATTAATATTAATTTATTGTTATTAAAAGAGTTGGATATGGATTAGGGACAAAAAAGAATATAAAAAATAAAAAAAGATTTGGCTTTAGGAGTGAAAAGGTATTTAATGCAATTAAAAAAATATGAGAAAAGTTCCTTGCAAAAAAATATAAAAAAAGAGATGGTTTTGAGCAGGAAAAGGGATTGAAGGCAACAATAAATAACAATACCGAGCTCATTGAATCCGGTAATTGGTATGACTACAATTTTCTTTTTCCTTTTTTTGATTTATAGTTATAAATCAAAAATGAAAAAATAGAAATTGAGAGAGAGATAGAGTATTTAGATATTACTAGATTATTAAAGTTTTGTAGAAACAATCAAATAAAATTGACATATATTCATATTAATTTATTGTTATTTAAAGAATTAGATACGAATTAGGAAAGAAAAAAAGAGTATAAAAAAAGTTGGTGTTAGGAAAGAAAATGGATTTAAGGCAATTAAAAAATATGAGGAAAATTCCTGACCAAAAAATAGGAAAACAGAGTTGGTTTTTTGTGGGGGGGAGGGATTTAAGACAATAATAAATAACAATACCGGGCTCACTGAGTCTAGTAATTGGAATGAGCGCAATGAAAATCACTTAACGAGGATCCATTGGAGGGCAGGTTTTGCGCTAGGAGCCGCGGTGATTCCAGCTCCAATAGCATGTACTTCAGCCGTGCAACCAAGGAGGACGGTTGAGCGTGGTGGCGCTTGTGAATACCTTCTTCATTTTCATATTGGACGAAATGGCATAGAGTGGCATGGATGGTTTGTTGTTGGTGAAGGTAAAAATAATAAATAAATGAACGAATAATAACTAATAAATAAATAAATACAATTAAAATAATTACATTATTAAATACATAAAAAACTAAATATGCAAATAAATAAAAAATAATTTAATGAATACATAAATAATAAAAAATAAATAATTAATAGACAAAAAAGTTAAAAGATGAATGAGAAAGGGGCGGCAACATCAGCACTTCCCCAGGCGTGAATAAGAAAATCATAAATAGAACTCAAATAAATAAAGAAATCAATAATATTTACGTTAAATAACGGTAAATCCACTGAAAAAAGAGTTGGTTCACGGGAGGGAGGTTATCTACTAAAAAAGAACCAAGACAATTCCAAACCCTTGTTTTCCCCATGGAATTTATCTCTTTCGCCGCAAATTCTTCTTCGTTTTATACACACCACAACTTGTCATTTCGTTTCGTAACTCATGTTCAGAATTAAAGCCTCTGCCACTCCCCCGAAAGTTTCTACAATAATGAGGAGGTAGTTGGCATATGTCTACCATAGGGATGAACATATATATAACTGACTTCAGTTAATTAAACGAAGTAAACGGAAGGCACAAAAAAAAATGAAAAAAAAAAGATTGAAAATGAGAGAAAGAGAGAGTATTTAGATATTTTGAGATTGTTAAAGAGTGGTAGAAATAATCAAATCAAATATATATATATATTAATATTAATTTATTATTATTAAAAGAGTTGGATATGGATTAGGGAAGAAAAAAGAATATAAAAAAGAAAAAGAGCTAGCTTTAGGCGCGAAAAGGGAATCAATGAAATTTAAAAATAAGAGAATAATTCCATGCAAAAAAAAAAGGACCAACACAATTCCTCACCCTTATTTTTCCGTTGAATTTCTCTCTTTCCCGGCAAGTTTTCCTTCTTTTTATACACACCTCACCTTGTTATTTCTTTTCCTACCTCATGTTCGGAATTAAAGCCTCTGGGACTTCTCCAGACGTTTGTAAAATAATGAGCAGGCAATTGGCATATGTCTACCACAGGGATGAACATATATAAAACTGACTTCAGTTAATAAAACGAAGTATACTGAAGAAACAAAAAAATGAAAAAAAAATCTTAATATGGGAGAAAGAGAGAGAGCATTTAGGTATTCTGAGATTGTTAAAGTGGAGAAGAAACAATCAAATAAAAATATATATATATATATATATATACTAATGTAATGTGATCAAAATAGTTGGATATGGATTATGATAGAAAAAAGAATATAAAAAATAAAAAAAGAGCTGGGTTTAGGCGCGAAAAGGGATTTAATGCAATTAACAAACTAATGTAAAAATTCCTTGCAAAAAAAAAAAAAAAAAAAAAAAGAGAGAGATAGCTTTGAGCAGGAAAAGGGATTAATGGCAACAACAAATAACAACACCGGGCTTACTGAATCCGGTTATAGGAATGAGTACAAGTTTCTTTATCTTTGTCATTTTTTAATTTATAGTTAGAAAATGAAAAAAAAGGAAAAAAATTGAGAGAGAGATAGAGTATTTAGATATTATGAGATTCTAAAAATAGGGTAGGAATAATCAAATCTTATCGATATATATTTATATTAATTTATTGTTATTAAAAGAATTGGATATGGATTAGGGAAGAAAAAAGAATATAAAAAACAGTTTGTTTTAGTCGGGGAAAACGGTTTTAAAGCAATTAAAAAAATATGAGGAAAATTCTCCGCTAAAAAAAAAGAAAACATAGTAGGTTTTGGGGAGAAAAAAGGGATTTAAGGCAACAATAAATAACAACACGGGCTCAACTGAGTCTAGTATTTGGAATGAGTACAATCTAAATCATTTAACGAGGATTCGTTGGAGGGAATGTTTTGCTCCAGCAGGCGCAGTAATTCTAGCTCCAATAGTATATACTTCAGGGGTACAACCGAGGGGGACAGTCCGGGGTGGTGGTTCTTGTGAGTACCTTCTTAATTTTCATGTTGCACGAAGTGGCACCGATTGGCGTGGATGGTTTGTTGGCGGTGGAGGTAAAAATAATAAATAAATAAATGAATAATGACTAATAAATAAATAAATACATTTGAATAATTACTGTGTTAAATACATAAAAAAGAAAATATGCAAATAAATAAAAAAATTTATTTAATGAATATATAAACAATGAAAAGTAAATAATTAATATGTAAAAAATTTACAAGGTGAATGAAAAAGGGGCGGCAACAAGAGCACCTCCCCGGGGGCGCATAAGAAAATCCTAAACAGAGCTCCAGTAAATAAATAAATAAATAAATAAATAAATAATACTTATGCTAAATAACAGTCAATCCACTGAAAAAGAGTTTACGGAAGGGAAGTTATCCCATTAAAAAGGACCAACACAATCGCTCACCCTTATTTTTTTGTGGAATTTCTCTCTTTCCTCGGAAGTTCTTCTTTTTACACACACCTCACCTTGTCATTTCTTATCCTCCCTCATGTTCGGAATTAAAGCCTCTGGGACTTCTCCAGAAATTTGTCAAATAATGAGCAGGCAATTGGCATATGTCTACCATTGGGATGAACATATATATAACTTACTTCGGTTAATAAAACCAAATATACTGAAGAAGCCAAAAAAATGAAAAGAATCTTAAAGTGAGAGAAAGAGAGAGAGCATTTAGGTATTTTGAGATTGTTAAAGTAGGGAAGAAATAATCAAATAATATATATATATATATACACACATATATATGTTAATACTAATTTATTGTGATTAAAATAGTTGGATATGGATTAGTTTAGAAAAAAGAATAAAAAAAAAAAGAGCTGGGTTTAGGCACAAAAAGGGATTTAATGCAATTAACAAACTAAGAGAAAAATTCCTTGCCAAAAAAAAAAAGAGATAGTTTTGAGGAGGAAAATGGATTAAAGGCAACATCAAATAACAATACCGGGCTTACTGAATCTGGTTATAGGAATAAGTACAAGTTTATTTTTCTTTTTCATTTTTAATTTATAGTCAGAAAATAAAAAAATAAAAAAAATTGAGAGAGAGAGATAGAGTATTTAGATATTATGAGATTCTAAAAGTAGGGTAGAAATAATCAAATTGAATCGACATATACTTATATTAATTTATTGTTATTAAAACAATTGGATGCGGAATTGGGAAGAAAAAAGAATATAAAAAAAAAGTTTTTTTAGGCGGTGAAAACTTTTTTAAAGAAATTAAAAAAAATATGAGGAAAATTCTCTGCTAAAAAAATCAAAAAACAGAGTTGGTTTTCAAGGAAGAAAAGGTATTTAAGGAAACAATAAATAACAACACCGGCTCGCTGACTCTAGTAATTTGAATGAGTACAATCTAAATCACTTAATGAGGATCCATTGAGGGAAAGTTTTGCGCCAGCAGCTGTGGTAATTCTAGCTCCAACAGCATATACTTCAGGGGTGCAACAGAGGAGGACGGTCCGGGGTGGTGGTCCTTGTGAGTACCTTCTTCATTTTCATGTTGCACGAAGTGGCACAGATTGGCATCGATGGTTTGTTGGCGATGGAGGTAAAAATAATAAATAAATAAACGAATAATGACTAATAAATAAACAAATACAATTAAATAATTACTGTATTAAATACATAAAAAAGAAAATATGCAAATAAACAAAATAAATTATTTAATTAATATATAAATAATAAAAAATAATTAATTAATATATAAAAATTGACAAGGTGAATGAAAAAGGGGCGGCAACAGGAGCACCTCCCCAGGGGCGCATAAGAGAATCATAAATAGAACTCCAGTAAATAAATTAAAAAAATAAAAATATAATATTTATGTTAAATAAAAGTAAATCCACTAAAAAAGAGTTTACGGAACCGAAGGTATCCCATTAAAAAGGACCAACACAATTCCTCACCCTTATTTTTCCGTGGAATTTCTCTCTTTCCCGGCAAGTTCTCCTTCTTTTTATAGACACCTCACCTTCTCATTTCTTTTCCTACCTCATGTTCGGAATTAAAGCCTTCGGGACTTCTCTAGAAGTTTGTAAAATAATGAGCAGGCAATTCGCATATGTCTACCATAGGGATGAACATATATAAAACTGACTTCAGTTAATAAAACGAAGTATACTGAAGAAACAAAAAAATGAAAAAAAAATCTCAATATGGGAGAAAGAGAGAGAGCATTTAGGTATTCTTTGTAAAAGTGGGGAAGAAACAATCAAATATTATATATATATATATATATATACTAATTTATTGTGATTAAAATAGTTGGATATGGATTAGGGTAGAAAAAAGAATATAAGAAATAAAAAAAAGAGTTGGGTTTAGGCCCGGAAAGGGATTTAATGCAATTAACAAGTAAGAGAAAAATTCCTTGCCCAAAAAAACGAGATAGTTTTGAGGAGGAAAATGGATTAAAGGCAACAACAAATAAGTAATAACAATACTGGGCTTACTGACTCCGGTTATAGGAATGAGTACAATTTTCTTTTTCTTTTTCATTTTTTAAATTATAATTAGAAAATGAAAAAAATGAAAAAAAAAATTGAGAGAAAGATAGAGAGAGAGAGAGTATTTAGATATTATGAGATTCTAAAAGTAGGGTAGAAATTATCAAATTGAATCGACATATATTTATATTAATTTATTGTTATTAAAAGAATTGGATACGGATTAGGGAAGAAAAAAGAATATAAAAAACATTTGGTTTTAGGCGGGGAAAAGGGCATTAAAGCAATTAAAAAAATAAGAGGAAAATTCTCTGCTAAAAAATAGGAAAACAGAGTTTGTTTTAGGAGGAAAAAAAGGGGATTTAAGGCAACAATAAATAAAAGCACCGGGCTCACGGAGTCTAGCAATTGGAGTGAGTACAATTTAAATCATTTAACGAGGATTCATTGGAGGGCAAGTTTTGCGCCGGCAGCCACTATAATTCCTGCTCCAATGGCATATACTTTAGGGGTACAACCAAGGGGGACGGTCGGGGGCTGTGGTGCTTATGAGTACCTTCTTCATTTTCATGTTGCATGAAGTGTCATAGATTGGAGTGGATGGTTTGTTGGCAGTGAGGGTAAAAATAATAAATAAATAAATGAATAATTACCAATAAATAAATAAATACAATTAAAATAATTTTGGAATTAAATACATAAAAAAGTAAATATGCACATAAATAAAAATAATAATTTAATGAATATATAAATAATAAAAAATTAATAATTAATAGTTAAAAAATTTACAAGATGAATGAAAAAGGGGTGGCAACACGAGTACTTCCCGGAGGAATATAAGAAAATCATAAGTGGAACTTCAGAAAATAAATAAAAAAATAAATAATATTTACGTTAAATAATAATAGATCAACGGAAAAAAATTTGGTCATGAGAGGGAAGTTATCCCCTTAAAAAGGACCAAGACAATTCCGACCCTTATTTGCTCTATGGAATGTCTCTAATTCCCCGGAAGTCCTTCTTTTTATACACACCTCACCTTGTCATTTCTTTTTGTATCTAATGTTTGGAATTAAAGCCTCTGGCGCCTCCAGAAGTTTGTCAAATAATGAGCAGGTAATTGGCATATGTCTACTCTAGGAATGACCATATATATATCGTTTTCAGTTAATTAAACGAAGTAAACTACAGGTGCAAAAAAATAAAAAAAAAATTGAGAATTAGAGAAAGAGAGAGAGAGTATTTAGACTTTTTGAGATTATTAAAGTAGAGTAGAAATAATCAAATAGAATCCATATATATATTAATATTAATTTATTGTTATTAAAAGACTTCGATATAGATTAGGGAAGAAAAAGAACATAAAAAATAAAAAAATAGTTGGCTTTAGGCGCGGAAAGGGTTTAATGCAATTTAAAAAGTAAGAGAAAAATTCCTTGCAAAAACGTAAAAAAAAAAAGAGAGAGAGAGAGATAGTTTTGAGCAGAAAAAGGGATTAAAGGCAACAGTAAATAACAATACCGGGCTCACTGAATTTGGTAATAGGATTGAGTAGAATTTTCTTTTTATTTTTTCATTTTTTAGTTTATATTTTTAAAATGAAAAAAAGGAAAAAAAAGAAATGAGAGAGAGAGAGATATAGAGTATTTAAATGTTATGATATTGTTAAAGCAAAGATAGAAATAATCAAATCTAATCGACATATATTAATATTAATTTATTATTATTAAAAGAATTGGATACGGATTAGGGAAGAAAAAAGAATAAAAAAAAGTTGGTTTTGGGCGGGAAAAGAAATTTCAAGCAATTAAAAAAATGAGGAAAATTCTCTACTAAAAAAAAAGAGAAAAAAGAGTTGGTTTTGGGGGAAAGGATTTAAGGCAAAATAAATAACAAGACCGACCATGCTACATCTAGTAATTGGAATGAGTATAACCTAAGTCCCTTGACGATGACCCATTCGAGGGCAAGTTTTGTGTCATTAGCAGTGGTAATTCCATCTCCAATAGCATATGTTTTAGGGGGTGCAGCCGAGGGCGACGATTGGGGGTGGTGGTGCCCATGAGTACCTTCTTCATTTTTAGGTTGCGCGAAGTGGCGCAGAGTGGCGTGGATGGTTTGCTGGTCGTGGAGGTAAAAATAATAAATAAATAAACAAATAATGACTAATAAATGAATAAATACAATTCAAATGATTACCTTATTTAATACACAATAAAGTAAATATGCAAATAAATAAAAACATTTAATATATATATAAATAATAAATAATAAATGATAAATAATAAATGGATAAAATATTTACAAGATGAATGAAAAAAGGCAGCAACACACGCACTTCCCCGGAAGTACATAAGAAAATCATAAATAGAACTCTAGTAAATAAATAAATAAATAATATTTACATTAAATAACAGTAAATCCAGCGAAAAGGAGTTAGTTACAGGAGGGAAGTTATCCTGTGAAAAAGGACAAAGACAATTCCCAAACCTTATTTTCTCCATGGAATTTCTCTCTTTTCCCTGCAAATTCTTCTTTTTATACACACCTCACCTTATCATTTCTTTTCGTAACTCATGTTTAGAATTAAAACCTCTTGCACTTCTCGAGAAGTTTGTCAAATAATGAGTACGTAATTGGCACATGTCTACCATAGGGATGAACATATGTATAACTGACTTCAGTTAATTCAGCGAAGTAAACTGAAGGCAGAAAAAAATGAAAAAAATTGAAAATGAGAGAAAGAAAGAGAGAGAGAGTATTTAGATATTTTGAGATCGTTAAAGTGGGGTAAAAATAATCATATCAAATATATATATATATATATATTAATATGAATTTATTGTCATTAAAAGAGTTGGATATAGATTATGGAAGAAAAAAGAATATAAAAAATAAAAAAAATACTGGCTTTAGGCACGAAAAGGGACTTGTTGAAATTAAAAAAGCAAGAAAAAAATTCCTTGCAAAAAAAAAAAAAATAGAAGAGATAGTTTTGATCAGGAAAAGGGATTAAAGCCAATAACAAATAGCAACACCTAGCTCACTAAATCTGGTAATAGAAATAAGTACAATTTTGTTTTTCTTTTTTCATTTTTTAATTTATAGTTAGAAAACGAAAAAAAAAAAAGAAATTGAGAGAGAGAGATAGAGTGTTTTGATATTATAAGATTGTTAAAGTAAGGTAGAAATAATCAAATCAAAATGACATATAGTAATATTAATTTATTGTTATTAAAAGAATTGGATACGGATTAGAGAAGAAAAAAGAATATATGACAAAGTTGGTTTTAGGAGGGAAACGGGATTTAAAGAAATTAAAAAATATATGAGGAAAATTCTCCGCTAAAAAATTAGAAAACAGAGTTGGTTTTGGGGGAAAAAAGGGATTTAAGGCGACAATAAATAACAACACCGGACTCACTGAGTCTAGTAATTGGAAGGAGTACAATCTAAATCATTCCACGAGAATCCATTGGAAAGCAAGTTTTGCACCAGTAGCCGCAGTAATTCCAACTCCAATAGCATATACTTTAGGGGTGTATCTAAGGGGGACGGTTAGGGGTCGTGGTGCTCGTGAGTACCTTCTTCATTTTAATGTTGAACGACGTGGCATAGATTGGCATTGATGGTTTGTTGGCGGTGGCGGTAAAAATAATAAATAAATATACGAATAATGACTAATAAATAAATAAATACAATTAAAATAATTACTGTATTAAATACAGAAAAAAGTAAATATCAAAATAAATAAAAATTATAATTTAATGAATATAAAAGAAATAAAAAATAAATAATTAATTGATAAAAAATATACAAGATGAATGAAAAAGGCGAGCCAACACGAGCACTTCCTAACGGGTATATAAGAAAATCATAAATTGAACTCCGATAAATAAATAAATAAATAAATAATAAATAATATTTAAGTAGAATAACAATAAATCCGCAGAAAAAGACTTGGTTACGGGAGGGAAGTTATCCCATGAAAAAGGACGAAGACAATTCCCAACCCTTATTTTCTCCATGGAATTTCTCTCTTTCCCCGGAAGTCCTTCTTTTTATATGCACCTCACCTTGTTATTTATTTTCGTAACTCATGTACGGAATTAAAGCCTCTTGCGCTTCTCCGGAAGTTTGTCAAATAAGGAACAGGTAATTGGCATATGCCTACCATAGGGATGAAAATATATATAACTTGCTTTAGTTAATCAAATGAAGTAAATTGAATGCACAAAAAAATCATTAAAAATTGAAAGCGAGAGAAAGAGAGAGTATTTAGATATTTTGAGATTGTTAAAGTGGGGTAGAAATAATCAAATATATATATATATATATATATATATTAATTTTTTGCTATTAAAAGAGTTAGATATGGATTAGTGAAAAAAAAGAATATAAAAATAAAAAAAGAGCTGGCTGTAGGCGCGGAAAGGGATTTCATGCAGTTAAAAAAGTAAGAGAAAAATTCCTTGCAAAAAAATTTTAAAAAAAGAAGTTATTGTTTGGAGCAGGAAAAAAGATTGAAGGCAACAACAAATAACAATATTGGGCTCACTGAATCTGGTAATAGGAATGAGTACAATTTTCTTCTTTTTTTTTTTCATTTTTTAATTTATAGTTTTAAAATGAAAATAAATGAAAAAAAAGAAATGTGCGTGTGTGTGTGAGAGAGAGAGAGAGAGTATTTTGATGTTTTGAGATTGTTAAAGGAACGTGGAAATAATCAAATCAAATCGATATATATTAATATTAATTTATTGTTATTAAAAGAATTGGATATGGATTCAAGATGAAAAAAGAATATAAAAAAAATGTTGGTTTTACGCCCAAAAAAAGATTTTAAGCAATTAAAAAAATATGAGGAAAACTCTACTAAAAAAATGAGAAAACGGAGTTGGTGTTGGGGAAAAAAGGGGATTTAAGGCAACAATAAATAACAATGCCGGGCTCACTGAGTCTAGTAATTTGAATGAGTACAATCTAAATCATTTCACGATGATCCATTGGAGAGCAAGTTTTGCGCCAGTAGCCGCGGTAATTCAAGCTCCAATAGAATATACTTCAGGAGTGCAACGGACGGGGACGGTTCGGCGTGGTGGTTCTCATGATTACCTTCTTCATTTTCCGATTGGACGAAGTGGAACGGAGTGGCGTGGATTGTTTGTTGGTGGTGGAGGGAAAAATAATAAAAAAATAAACGAATAATGAGAAATAAATAAATAAATACAATTAAAATAATAACTATATTAAATACATAAAAAAGTAAATATGCAAATAAATTAAAATAAACATTTAATGAATATATAAAAAATAAAAATAAAAAATTATATATAAAAAATTTACACGATGAATGAGGAAAGTGGCGACAACACGAGCATTTCCCTGGAGTACATAAGAAAATCGTAAATAGAACTCCAGTAAATAAATAAATAAATAATATTTACATTAAATAACATTAAATCCATTGAAAAAGAGTTGGTTACGGAAGGGAAGTAATCCCCTGAAAAAGGACCAACACAATTCCAACATGGAATTTCTTTCTTTCCCCGCAAGTTCATTCTTTTATACACACCTCACCTTGTCATTTCTTTTCGTAACTTATGTTTAGCATTAAAGCCTCCGGCACTTCTCCAGAAGTTTGTCAAATAATGGATCGGTAATTGGCCAATTTCTACCATAGGGATGAACGTATATATAACTTGCTTCTGTTAATTAAAGGAAGTAAATTGAAGGCACAAAAAAAAGAAAATTTGAAAATGAGAGAAACAGAGAGAGTATTTATATATTAAGAGATTATTGAAGTGGAGTAGAAAGAATAATATATATATATATATATATTAATATTAATTTATTATTATTAAAGGAGTTGGGCATGGATTAGGGAAGAAAAAAGAATATAAAAAATAAAAAAAGGGCTAGCTTTAGGCGCGAAAAGGAATTTAATGCAATTAAAAAAGTAAGAGAAAAATTTCTTGCAAGGGAAAAAAAAAGATTGTTTTGAGGCGGAAAAGGGATTACATGCAACAACAAATAACAATACCGAGCTCACGGAATCTGGCAATATGAATTAGTACAATTTTATTTTTCTTGTTTCATTTTTAATTTATAGTTTGAAAATTTAAAAAAATGAAAAAAAGGAGATTGGGAGAAAGAGGAGAGATAGAGTATTTAGATATTATGAGATTGTAAAAGTAGGGTAGAAATAATCAAATCAAATTCAAATAAATTAATATTAATTTATTTTTACTAAATAATTGCATACGAATTAGGGAAGAAAAAAGAATATAACAAAAGTGGGTTTTAGGCGAGAAAAGCGATGTAAAGCAATTAAAAAATATATGAGAAAAATTCTCTGCTAAATAATAAGAAAACAAGAGATGGTTTTGGGGGAAAAAGGGATTTAAGGAAACAATAAATAATAAAACCGTGCTCACTGAGTCTAGTAATTTGAATGAGCACAATCTAAATCATTTAACGAGGATCCATTGGAGGGCAGGTTTTGTGCCCGCAGTTACAGTAATTCAAGCTCCAATAGCATATACTTCAGGGGTGGAACCGAGGGGGACGGTTCGAGGTGGTGGTGCTTGTGAGTACCTTCTATATTTTCATGTTGCATGAAGTGGCACAGAGTGGCGTGGAAGGTTTGTTGGTGGTGGAAGTAAAACTAATAAATAAATAAACGAATAATGACTAATCAATTAATAAATACAATTAAAATAATTACTGCCTTAAATACCTAAAAAAGTAAATATACAAATAAAAAATTAATTTAATGAATATATAAATAATAAAAATTAATAATTAATATATAAAAATTGACAAGATGAATGAGAAAAGGGGCGGCAATACGAGCACTTTCCCGGGTTTCATAAGGAAATCGTAAATAGAGCTCCAGTTAATAAATAAATAAATAAATAATATTTAAGTTAAGTAACAAGAAATCCACTGAAAAAGAGTTGGTTATGGGAGGGAAGTTATCCCCTGAAAAAGGACCAACAAAATTCCAACGTGGAGTTTCTCTCTTTCCCTGTAATTTCTTCTTCTTTTTATACACACCTTACCTTGTCATTTCTTTTCGTGACTCATGTTCAGAATTAAACCCTCTGGCACTTCTTCAGAAGTTTGTAAAATAATGGACAGGTAATTGGCAGATTTCTACCATAGGAATGAACGTATATATAACTAACTTCAGTTAATAAAACGAAGTCAATTGAATGCACAAAAAAATAAGAAAAATTGAAAATGAGAGAAAGAGAGAGAGGATTTAGATATTTCGAGATTGTTAAACAGGGGTAGAAATAATCAAATCAAATCTATATATATATTAATATTAATTTGTTGTTATTAAAAGAGCTGGACATGGATTAGGGAAGAAAAAAGAATATAAAAAATTAAAAAAGAGTTGGCTTTAAGCGCAATACGGGATTTAATGTAATAAAAAAATTATGAAAAAAATTCATTGCAAAAAAAAAAGTGATAGTTTATCTCAGGAAACGGGATTTAAAGCAACAACAAAAAACAATACCGGGCTCACTGAATCTGGTAATAGGAGTAGGTACAATTTTATTTTTTATTTTTTCATTTTATAATTTACAGTTAGAAAATGAAAAAAAAAGAAATTGAGAGTGAGAGAGAGAGAGAGAAAGAGAGAGAAAGATAGAGTATTTAGATATTATGATATTATTAAAGCAGGGTAGAAATAATCAAAACAAATCGACAATTATTAATATTAATTTATTGTTATTAAAATAGTGGGATACGGATTAGGGAAGAAAAAAGAATTAAAAGAAAAAGTTAGTTTTATGCGGAAAAAGGGATTTAAAGCAATTAAAAAATATGAGGAAAATTCTATACTAAAAAATAAGAAAACAGAGTTGGCTTTGGGGGAAAAAAGGGATTTAAGGCAACAATAAATAACAACACCGGGCTCGCTGAGTCTTGTAATTGGAATGAGCACAATCTAATTCATTTAACAAGGATCCATTGGAGGGCAAGTTTTGCACCAGCAGTTGCGTTAACTATAGCTCCAATAGCATACACTTTAGGCTTGCAAACCGAGGGGACGGTTCGGGGTGGTGGTGCTCGTGAGTACTTTCTTCATTGTCATGTTGCATGAAGTGGCACCGAGTGGCGTGGATGGTTTGTTGGTGGTAAAGGTAAAAATAATTAATAAATAAATAAGCAAATCACGACTAATAAATAAATGAATACAATTAAAATAATTACCGCAATAAATACATAAAATAGAAAATATGAGAATAAATAAAAAATTATTTAATGAACATATAAATAATAAAAAATAAATAATTGATAGATAAAAAATTTACAAGATGAATGAAAAAGGCCCAGCAACTTGAGCACTTCTCCGACGGTACATAAAAAAATCTTAAAAAGAACTCCGGTAAATAGATAGATAAATATATAAATAAATAAATAATATTTACATTTAATAATGGCAAATCGACTGAATAAGAGTTGGTTACGGGAGGGAAGTTATCCCCTGAAAAAGGAGCAACATAATTTCCAACCCTTATTTTCTCCATGGAATTTTTCTCTTTCCCCTCAAGTTCTTATTCTTTTTATGCAAACCTCACCTTTTCTTTTCTTTTCGTAATTCATGCTCGAAATTAGGTGCTGCTTCAAAAGTTTTTCAAATAATGAGATGGTAATTGGCATATGTCTGCCATAGGGATGAACATCAATATAGCTGACTTAAAGTTAATTAAACGAACTAAATGGAAGGCACAAAAAAATTTGACAATGGGAGAAAGAGAGAGAGAGTATTTAGACATTTTGATATTGTTAAAGTGGGGTAGAAATAACCAAATCATATATATATATATATATATATATATATTAATTTATTGTTATTAAAAGAGTTGGATGTGGGTTAGGGAAGAAAAAAGAGCATGAAAAATAAAAAAAGAGCTGGCTTTAAGCGCGAAAAAGGATTTAATGCTATTAAAAAAGTATGAGAAAAATTCCTTGTAGAAAAATAAAAAAAGAAAGATAGTTTTGAGCAGGAAAAGGGATTAAAGGCAACAAAAAATAACAATATCGGGCTAATTGAATCTAGTAATAGGAATGAGTTCAATTTTCTTTTTCTTTTTGCATTTTTTAATTCATAGTTAGAAAATGAAAAAAAATGAAAAAATGAAATTGAGCGAGCGAGCGAGAGAGAGAGAGAGAGAAATAATCAAATCAAATAGAAATATATTAATATTAATTTATTGTTATTAAAAAATTGGATACGGATTAGTGGAGAAAAAAGAATATAAAAAAAAGTTTGTTTTAGGTGGGAAAAGGGATTTAAAGCAATTAAAAGAAAATGAGGAAAAATCTCTGCTAAAAAAAAGAACGCAGAGTTGGTCTTGGGGAAAAAAAGGGATTTAAGGTAACAATAAATAACAACACCGGGGTCACTGAGTCTGGTAATTGGAATTAGTACAATCTAAATCATTTAACTATGACCCATTGGAGGGCAAGTTTTCCGCCAGCAGCCGCGGTAATTCCAGCTACAATAGCATATACTTTAGGGGTGCCACCGAGGGGGATGGTTTGCGGTGGTAGTGCTCGTGAGTACCTTCTTCATTTTCATGTTGTGCGAAGTTGAACAGAGTGGCGTGGATGGTTTGTTGGGGGTGGAGGTAAAAATAATAAATAAATAAACAAATAATGACTAATAAATAAATAAATACAATTAAAATAATTACTGTATTAAATGCGTAAAAAATAAGACATAAAAATAAAAAAAGAATTATTTATTGAATGTATCAATAATAAAAAAAATAATTATTAGATAAAAAATTACAACATGAATGAAAAATGGGGGATAGCACAAGCACTTCCCCTGGGGTACATATGAAAATCATAAATAGAACTCGAGTAAATAAATAAATAAACAATATTTACGTTAAATAATAATAAATCCACATAAAAATATTTCGTGACGGGAGGGATGTTATCTCCTGAAAAAGGACCAATACAATTCCCAACCCTTATTTTCTCTGTGGAATTTCTATCTTTCCCCGTGAATTTTTCTTCTCTTTATACACATCTCACCTAGTCATTTCTTTTTGTAACTCATGTTCGGAATGAAAGCCTCTAGCACTTCTCCAGAAGTTTGTCAAATAATAAGCAGACAATTAGTATATGTCTACCATAAGGATGAAGATATATATAACTGACTTCAGTTAATTATACAAAGCAAACTGAAGGCACAAAAAAAAGAACAAAAAATTGAAAATGAGAGAAAGAGAGACAGTAGTTAGATATTTTTAGATTGGTAAAGTTGAGTAGAAATAGTCAAATCTCTCTCTCTCTCTCTCTCTCTCTCTGTATATATATAATAATATTAATATATTGTTATTAAAAGAGTTGGAATTGGATATGGATTAGGGAAGAAAAAATAATATAAAAAATAACAAAAAGAGTTGGCGTTAGGCGCAAAAAGGAATTTAACGCAATTAAAAAAGTAAGAGAAAAATTCCTTGGCAAAAAAAAAAAAAAAAGAAAGAAAAAAGAGAGAGATAGTCTATAGGAGGAAAGGGGATTAAAGGCAACACAAAATAACAATACCGGGCGCACTGAATCTAGTAATAGGAATGAGTAAAATTTTCATTTTATTATTTCATTTTTTAATTTATAGTTAGAAAATTATTTCATTTTTTAATTTATAGTTAGAAAATGAAAAAAAAAAGAAATTGAGAGTGAGAGTGAGAGATATAGTATTTAGATATTATCAGACTGTAAAAGTAGGGTATAAATAATAAAATCGGCATATATTAATATTAATTTATTGTTATAAAAAGAATTGGCTACGGATTAGGGAAGGAAAAGGACTATTAAAAAAAAGTTGGTTTTAGGCAGGAAAAGGGATTTAATGAAACTATTAAAAATATCACCTAACTCTCTTGTAAAAAATAAGAAAACAGAGTTGGTTTTGCGGAAAAAAAGGGATTTAAGGCAACAATAAATAACAACACTGGGCCCACTGAGTCTAGTAATCGGAATGAGTACAATCTAAATCATTTAACGAGGATCCATTAAGGGGCAAGTTTTGCGCAAGCACCAGCAGTAATTCCAGCTCCAATAGCATATACTTACACAGTGCAACCGATTGGGACGGTTCGGGGTGGGGTTGCTCATGAGTACATTCTTCATGTTCATGTTGCACAAAGTGGCATAGAGTAGTGTGGATGGTTTGTTAGCTGCGGAGGTAAAAATAATAAATAAATAAACGAAAAACAATTAAATACATAAAAAAGTAAATATGCAAATAAATAAAAATAATTATTTGATGAATATATAAATAATAAAAAACAAATAATTAATGGATAAAAAATTTACAAGATGAGTGAAAAAGGGACGGCAACATGAGCACTTCCCCGGGGGTACATAAGAAAATCCTAAATAGAACTCCAGTAAATAAATAAATAATATTTACGTTAATTAACAGTAAATCAATTGAAAAAAGGGAAGTTATCCCCTGAAAAAGACCAAGACAATTCCCAACCCTTATTTTCTCTATGGAATTTCTCTCTTTCCCCGCAAGTTTTTCTTTTTATACACACCTCACCTTGCCATTTCTTTTCATAACACACATTCGGAATTAAAGCCTCAGGCACTTCGCCAGAAGTTTGTCAAATAATGAACAGGTAATTAGCATATGTCTACCATAGGGATGAACATATATATAATTTACTTCAGTTAATTAAACGAAGTAAACTGAAGGCACCAAAAACTGGAAAAAAATTCACAATGAAAGAAAGAAAAAGAGTATTTAGATATTTTGAGATTCTTAATGCGGGGTAGAAATAATCAAATCCAACCTATATATATATATATATATATATATATATATGTATGTATATATTAATGTTAATTTATTGTTATTAAAAGAGTTGGATATGGATTAGGGAACAAAAAGGAATGTAAAAAATAGAAAAAGAGCAGGCTTTGGGGTGGAAAAGGGATTAAAGGCAACAACAAATAACAATACTGGGCTCAAAAAATCTTGTAATCAGAGTGAGTACAAATTTATTTTCCTTTTTCCATTTTTTAATTTATAGGTAGAAAATGAAAAAAAAATTGAGAGAGAGAGGGAGAGAGATAAAGTATTTAGATATTATGAGATTGTTAAAGTATCGTAGAAATAATCAAATCAAATCGACATATATGAAAATGAATTTATTGTTATTAAAGGAATTGGATACGGATTGGGGAAGAAAAAAGAATATAAAACAAGTTTGTTTTAGGCGGGACAAGGGATTTAAAGCAAAATTAAAAAATATGAGCTAAATTCTCTACAAAAAAATAGGAAAACATAGCTGGTTTTGGAGAAAAAGGGGATTTAAGGGAACAATAAATAACAACACCGGGCTCACTGAGTCTAGCAATTGGAATAAGTACAATATAAATCATTTACCGAGGATCCATTGGAGGGCAAATTTTGCGCTAGCAGCCGCTGTAATTCCAATTCCAATAGCATATACTTCAATGGTGCAACCGAGGAGGATAGTTTGGGGTGGTGGTGCTCGAGAGTACCTTCTTCCTTTTCATTTTGCACAAAGTGGCACAGAATGGCGTAGATGGCTTGTTGGCAGTGGAGGTAAAAATAACAAATATATAAACAAGAAATGATTAATAAATAAATAAATACAATTAAAATAATTGCTGCATTAAATACATAAGAAAGTAAATATGCCAATAAATAAAAAATTTATTTAATGAATATATGAATAATAAAATTAAATAATTAATAGATAAAAAATTTACAAGATGAATGAAAAAGGAGCGGCAACAAGACCACTTCCCGGGGGTACATAAGAAAATAATAAATAGAACACCGATAAATAAATAAAGAAAGAAAGAAAGAAAGAAAGAAATATTATTTACATTAAATAACAGTAAATCCACTGAAAAAGAGTTGGTTACGGGAGGGGAGTTATCCCCTTAAAAGACCCAGACAATTCTCAACCCTTATTTTCTCCATGGAATTTCTCTCTTTCCTCTGCAAATTCCTCTTGTTTTTATACACACTTCACCTTGTCATTTCCTTTCGTAACTTATGTTAAGAATTAAAGCCTTTGACACTTCTCCAAAAGTTGGTCGAATAATGAAAAGGTAATTGGCATATGTCTGCCATAGGGATGAATATATAAATAAATATATATATATATATATATATATAACTGACTTTAGTTAATTAAACGAAGTAAACTGAAGGCACAAAAAAATGAAAAAAATTGAAAAAGAGAGAGAGAGAGATAGAGTATTTAGATATTTTCATATTGTTCAAGTACCGTAGAAATAATCAAATCAAATCTATATATATCTTAATATTAATTTATTGTCATTAAAAGAGTTGGATATGGATTAGGGAAGAAGAAAGAATATAAAAAATAAGAAAAAAAGCCGGCTTCAGGCATGAAAATGGATTTAATGCAATTCAAAAAGTATGAAAAAAATTCCTTGCCAAAAAATAATAAAAAAAAGATATTTTGAGCGGGAAAATGGATTAAATGAAACAAAAAATAATAATACCGAGCTCACTGAATCTTGTAATAAGAATGAGTACAATTTTCTTTTTCTTTTTTCATTTTTCAATTTATGGTTAGAAAATGAAAAAAAAAAATGAAATTGAGAGGTAGTGAGAAATGGATGCGGATTAAGGCAGGATATACATTAATATTAATTTATTGTTATTAAAAGAAATGGGTGCGGATTACGGAAAAAAGGAATATAAAAAATAGTTGTTCTTAGGCTGGAAAAGGGATTTAAAGCGATTAAAAATTTATGAGGAAAATTCTCCGCTAAAAAATAAGAAAACAGAGTTGGTTTTTGGGAAAAAAAGGGATTTAGTGCAACAATAAATAACAACACCTTGCTCATTGAGTCTAGTAATTTGAATGAGTATAATCTAAATCATTTAATGAGGATCCACTGGAGGGCAAGTTTTGCTCAAGCAGCCGTGGTAATTCTAGCTCCAATAGCATATACTTTAGGGGTGCAATCTAGGGGGACAGTTCGGGGTGGTTGTGCTCGTGAGTAGCTTCTTCATTTCCATGTTGCACAAAGACGCACAGGGTGGCGTGGATGGTTTGTTGGTTGGCCGTGGAGGTAAAAATAAATAAACAAATAAACGAATAATGAATAATAAATAAACAAATATAGTTAAAATAATTACTATATCAAACACATAAAAAGTAAATATGCAAATAAATAAAACAATAATTTAATGAATAAATAACTGATAAATAATAAATAATAAATAATTAATAGATAAAAAATTTTCAAGATGAATGAAAAAGGAGCGGCAACACAAGAACTTCCCCGGGGGTACATAAGAAAATCATAAATAGAACTCGAGCAAATAAATAAATAAATAAATAAATGATATTTACGTTAAGTAATAGTAAATCCACTAAAAAACAGTTAGTTACGGGAGGGAAGTTATCCCCTCAAAAAGGAGTATGACAATTCTCTACCGTTATTTTCTCCTTGGAATTTCTCTCTTTCGCCGTAAATTCTTCTTCATTTTATGCGCATCTCACCATGTCATTTCTTTTCGTAACTCATATTCGGAATTAAAGCTTCTCACTTCTCCAGAAAGTTGTCGAACAATAAGTAGGTAATTGGCATATGTCTACCATATAGATGAACATATACATAACTGACATGAGTTAATTAAATGAAGTAAACTGAGGGCATCAAAAAATGAAAAAATTTTGAAAATGATACAAAGAGAGAGAGAGAGAGAGAGAGTATTTAGATATTTGGAGATTGTTAAAGTGGGGTAGAAATAATCAAATCAAATCTATATATATATTAATATTAATTTATTGTTATTGAAAGAGTTGGATATGGATTAGGGAAGAAAAAAGAATATAAGAAATAAAAAAAGAGCTAGGTTTAGGCGCGAATAGTGATTTAATGCAATTAAAAAAGTAAGAGAAAAATTCCTTGAAAAAAAAGCAAATAGTTTTAGTAGGAAAAGGGATTTAAGGCAACAACAAATAACAATACCGGACTGCCTGTATCTGGTAATTGGAATGAGTACGATTTTCTTTATCTTTTTTCATTTTTTAATTTATAGTTAGAAAATGGGAAAAAAAAGAAATTGACAGAGAAACCGAGAGAGAGTATTTAGATATCATGAGATTGTTAAGGTATGGTAGAAATAATTAAATCAAATCTACATGTATTAATATTAATTTATTGTTATTAAAAGAATCGGACACGGATTAGGGAAGAAAAAAGAATATCAAAAAAAGTTGGTCTTTGGCAGGAAAAAGGATTTAAAGCAATTAAAAAAATATGTGGAAAATTCTCTACTAAAAAAATAAGAAAACATAGTTGGTTTTGGGGAAAAAAAGGGATTTAAGGCAACAATAAATAACAACACCGGGCTCTCTCAGTCTAGTAATTTAAATGAGTGCAATCTAAATCATTTAACGAGAATCTATGTGAGGATAAGTTTTCCACCAAGAACCGCGGTAATTTTAGCTCCAATAGCTTATACTTCAAGGGTGCAACTGATGGGGGACGGTTCGGGGTGCTGGTGCATGTGAGTATTAAATGCATAAAAAAGTAAATATGAAAATAAATTAAAAAAATTATTTAATGAATATATGAATAATAAGTAATGAATAAGTAATAGACAAAAAATTTACAAGATGAATGAAAAACGGGCTGCAACACGAGCACTTGCCCGGGGCTATATAATAAAATCATAATTAGAACTCCAACAAATAAATAAATAAATGCATAATTAATATTTTCATGAAATAACAATAAATCTATAGAAAAAGAGTTTGTTAGGGGAGGGCAGTTATCCCCAAAAAAACAATCAAGAAAATTCCAAACCTTATTTTCTCCATAGAATTTCTCTCTTTCCCCTCAAATTCATTTTCTTTTTATGCACACCTAGCCTTGTCATTTCTTTTCATAACACTTGTTCGGAATTAAAGCCTCTTGCACTTCTCCAGAAGTTTGTCAAATAATTAGCAAGTAATTGGCATATGCATATCATAGGGATGAACATATACATAACTGACTTCAGTTAATTAAACGAAGTAAATTGAAGGCACAAAAAATTAAAAAAATTGAAAATAAGAGAAAGAGATTTGTATTTAGATATTTTTAGATTGTTAAAGTGGGTTAGAAATAATCAAATCAAATCTATATATATGTGTATATATATATTAATTTAATGTTATTTTGGATATGGATTATGGAAGAAAAAAGAATATAAAAAATAAAAAAGAGCTAGCTTAAGGCTGAAAAAGGGATTTAATGATATTAAAAAAGTAAGAGAAAAATTCCTTGTGAAAAAAAAAGAGATAGTTTATCATAGGAAAGTGGATTAAAGGTAATAACAAATAACAATACTGGACTCGCTGAATCTTGAAATAAGAATGAGTACAATTTTCATTTTCTTTTTCCATTTTTTTATTTATAGTTAGAAAATGAAAAAAAAGAAATTGAAAGAGAGAGGGAGAGATAGAGTATTCAGATATTACCAGATTGTTAAAGTACATTAGAGATAATCGAATCAACTCGACATATATTAACAATAATTTATTGTTATTAAAAGAATTGGATACGGATTAGGGAAGAAAAAAGAATATAAAAAAAGTTGGTTTTGGGCAAGAAAAAGGATTTAAAGCAATTAAAAAAATATGAGGAAAATTCTCTGCTAAAAATTAAGAAAATAGAGTTGGTTTTGGGGAAAAAAAGGATTTAAGGCAAAATAAATAATAAGACCGAGCCCACCGAGTCCAGTAATTTGAATGAGTATAATTTAAATCCCTTAACGAGGACCCATTGGAGGGCAAGTTTGGCACCGTTAGCAACGGTAATTCCAGCTCCAATAAGATATGTTTCAGGGGGTGCAACTGAGGGGGATGATTTGGAATGGTTGTGCCCGTGAGTACCTTCTTCATTTTCATATTGCACGAAGTGGCACAAAGTGGCTTGCATGGTTTGTTGGTGGTGGAGGTAAAAATAATAAATAAATATAAGAATAATGTTTAATAAATGAATAAGTAGAATTAAAATAATTACTGTATTAAATACATAAAAAATTAAATATGCAAATAAATAAATAAATCAATTTTGAATATACGAATAATAAAAAATAAATAATAAATAGATAAAAAATTTGCAAGATGAATAAAAAGGAGCGGCAACACAAGCACTTCCCAGGGCACATTAGAAAATCATAAATAGAACTCTACTAAATAATTATTATTTACATTAAATAAAAGTAAATCAACTAAAAAAGAGTTGGTTATGGGAGGGAAGTTATCCCTTGGAAAAGGACGAAGACAATTCTCAACCCTTATTTTCTCCATGGAATTTCTCTCTTTTCCCTGCAAATTCTTCTTCATTTTATACACACCTCACCTTGTCATTTCTTTTCATAACTCATGTTCAGAATTAAAGCCTCGCACTCTGCTGCACAAGTTTGTTGAATAATGGAAAGGTAATTGACATATGTCTACAATAGGGATGAATATAAATGTCTGACTTCAGTTAATTAAACGAAGTAAATTGAAGGCACAAAGAAATGAAAAAAATTGAAAATGAGAGAACGAAAGAATATAAAAAATAAAAAAGAGCTGGCTTTAAGCGCGAAAAGGGATTTAATGCAATTGAAAAAGTAAGAGAAAAATTCCTTGCCAAAAAAAAAGAGAGAGATAGTTTTGAGCAGGAAAAGGGATTAAAGGCAACAACAAGTAACAATACCGGGCTCATTGAATCTTGTAATAGGAATGAGTACAATTTTCTTTTTCTTTTTCCATTTTTTAATTTATGGTTATAAAATTAAAAAAACTGAAATTGAGAGAGAGAGAGAGAGAGTATTTAGATATCATAAGATTATAAAAGTAGGGTAGAAATAATCAAATCAAGTCGACATACATTAATATTCATTTATTGCGATTAAAAGAATTGGATACAGATTAGGAAGGAAAAAAATATAAAAAAAAGTTGGTTTTCGGCGGGAAAAGGGATTTAAAGAAATTAAAAAATGTGAGGAAAATTCTCTGCTAAAAAATAAGAAAACAGAGTTGGTTTTGGGGGAAAAAGGGATTTAAGGAAACAATAAATAACAACACCGGGCTCACTAAGAAGAGCAATTGGAATTAGTACAATCTAAATGATTTAACAAGGATCCATTGGAGGGCTAGTTTTGCGCCAGCAGCTGCGGTAATTCTAGCTCCAATCACATATACTTCAGTGGTGCAACCGAGGGAGACGGTTCAGGGTGGTGGTGCTATTGAGTACCTTCTTCATTTTCATGTTGCCCGAAATGGCACAGAGTGGCGTCGATGGTTTGTTGGCGATGGAGGTAAAAAGAATAAATAAACAAATGACTAACCACTAATAAATAAATAAATACAATTAAAATAAGTACTATATTAAATACAAAAAAAATTAAAATGAAAATAAATAAAATAAATAATTTAATGAATACATAAATAATAAATAATAATAATTAATAGATATAATATTTACAAGCTGAATGAAAAAGGGGCGGCAACAAGAGCACTTCCCCGGAAGAAAATCTTAAATAGAACTCCAGTAAATAAATAAATAAATAAATGATATTTACCTTAAATAACAGTAAATACACTGAAAAAGAGTTGATTACGGGAGAGAAGTTCTCTCCTGAAAAAGGATCAAGACAATTCCCAACCCTTATTTTCTCCATGGAATTTCTCTTTCCCCACAAATTCTTCTTCTTTTTATACACACCTCACCTTGTCATCTCTTTTTGTAACTCATGTTTGGA
Source organism: Jasminum sambac (assembly GCA_018223645.1). Classification (NCBI taxonomy): domain Eukaryota; kingdom Viridiplantae; phylum Streptophyta; class Magnoliopsida; order Lamiales; family Oleaceae; genus Jasminum; species Jasminum sambac. Next base: position 16,348,665 of record CP073644.1, read on the forward strand.
ATTAAAGCCTCTCGCACTTCTCCACAAGTTTGTCAAATAATGAGTACGTAATTGGCATATTTATACCATAGGGATAAACATATATGTAACTGACATCAGTTAATTAAACGAAGTGATCTTAAGGCACAAAAAAATTGAAAATGAGCGAAAGAGAGAGAGAGTATTTAGATATTTTGAGATTGTTAAAGTGGGGTAGAAATAATCAAATCAAATATATATATATATATATATATTGATTTATTATTATCAAAACAGTTGGATAAGGATTAGGGAAGAAAATAGAATGTAAAAAATAAAAAAAAAAAGAGCTGGGTTTCGGCACGAAAAGGGATTTAATGCAATTAAAAAAGTAAGAGAAAAATTCCTTGCAAAAAAAAAGGGAGATAGTTTTGAGTGGGAAAAGGGATTAAAGGCAACAACAAATAACAATATCGAGCTCACTGAATCTGGCAATGGGAATGAGTACAATTTTCATTTTCTTTTTTCAATTTTGAATTTATAGTTAGAAAAGTAGAAAAAAAAAAGAAATTGAAAGAGAGAGATAGAGGTAGAGTATTTAGATATTATGAAATTGTTAAAGTATGGTAGAAATAATCAAATTAAATTGACATATAGTAATATTAATTTATTGTGATTAAAAGAATCGGAAACAGATTAGGGAAGAAAAAAGAATATAAAAAAAGTTTGTTTTAGGCGGGGAAAAGGGATTTTAAGCAATTAAAAAAATGCGAGAAAAATTCTCTGCTAAAAAAAAAAAGAAAATAGAGTTGGTTTTGGGGAAAAAAAGGGATTTAAGGAAACAATAACTAACAACACCGGGCTCACTGAGTCTAATAATTGGAATGAGTGCAATCTAAATCACTTAACTAGAATCTATTGGAGGACATGTTTTCCGCCAGGAGTCACAGTAATTCCAGCTCCAATCGACTATACATCAGGGGTGCAGCCGAGGGGGACAGTTCGAGGTGGTAGTGATCGCGAGTACCTTCTTCACTTTCAGGTTGCACGAAGTGGCATAGAGTGGCGTGGATGATTTGTTAGTGGTGGAGGTAAAAATAATAAATGAATAAACGAACAGTGACTAACAAATAAATAAACACAATTAAAAAAATTACTGTATTAAATAAATAAAAAAGTAAGTGTGCAAATAAATAAATAAAAGTTAATGAATATATAAATAATAAAAAATGATTAATAGATATAAAATTTACAAGATGAATGAAAAAGGGGCGGCAACACAAGCACTTTCCCGGGGGTACATAAGAAAATCATAAATAGAACTCCAGTAAATAAATAAATAAATAATATTCACATTAAATAACAATAAATCCACTGAAAAAGAGTCAATTACGGGATGGAAGTTATCCCCCGCAATTGTACCAAGACCCTTATTTTCTCCATCAAATTTCGTTGTTTCCCCGCAAATACTTATTCTTTTAATACACACCTCACCTTGTCATTTCTTTTCATAACTCATGTTTGGAATTAAAGCCTCTGGCACTTCCCCAAAGTTCGTCAAATGACGAGTAGGTAATTGGCATATGTCTACCATAGGGATGAACATACATATAACTGACTGCAGTTAATTAAAAGAAGCAAACTGAAGGCACAAAAAAATGAAAAAAATTTAAAATGAGAGAAAGAGGGAGAGTATTTAGATATTTTACGATTGTGAAAGTGGGGTAGAAAAAATAAAATCAAATATATATATATATATATATGTATATATTAATATTAATTTATTGTTATTACACTACTACAAAAGAGGCTTTAGAAAACACACTTTAGGAGGCGGTTTCGCTTAAAACCGTTACTTAAAGTGCGGCCAATGGCATTTTCGTAATAAAAGTGAATACTTCAAGAAGCTGTTCAAAAAAACCACCGTATAAAGCCTCCTTTTGAAAGTTTTTATGAGGCAGTTTAATTGAACCGCCTCATAATGCCTTTTAAAATAGGCTTTATGCAGCGGTTCAATTGAACCGCTGCAAAAATCCACTTTAAGCGGCGGTTTTTCAACCGCCGCTTATAGTTTTTACGTATATAAACAAAGAAAATTACTTTAAAAGGTTTTATGAGGCGATTCAATTGAACCGCCTCATAAAGCCTTTTGAAGTAGGCTTTATGCTGCGGTTCAATTGAACAGCTGCATAAACCCCCTTTAAGCGGCAGTTTTTCAACCGCCACTTAAAGTTTTTATGCGTTTAAAATTATATCTTAATCTCAACTTTTCTCATTTTCACGAAAGTTTTCCTCCATCTCCCTTAAATCTTCCGATTTTCCTCCATTTTTGTGATAAAAACCTCCATTTCCCCCATTTGAAGCTTGAATTCGTGCTATTGCGTGTTTGGGAGCTTGAATTCGCACGACTACGTGTTTGGGCTACTATTATCGACCTCAAACAAGGTATGTTTTTGTCAGAATTTTTGGTTTTTGATTTTAGTTAATTTGGATCTTGTAATATTACGTGTTTGGCTACTGCATATTTGTATTTTTTACATTTTTTGCCAGATCTGCAATATTATTTTGATGTTCACAAGGAACTATGTTCTTCCTTCAAGGTATGTGCATATCTTTTAATTTTGTTATCTTTCAATTTCCTTTTTTAGGTGAAAATAATATATACATATATATATATATATATATATATATATATATATTTAAACTTATTAGAGGTTGAAGAAAAGTTTTCTGAAAAGAATATCAAATGGTGGTCGAAAAGAAGATCGATGATGACCATTTGGATACAAAGTGACCTTTGAAATTTGACTTTCTGGGAAATCCTCGTATTATTCTGGTTTGAACTTGAAATTTTTGTTTGGCGGTGTTTTCATGCGCCTAATTCCAAATAATAATTATAAATTTTTTTCTTACTGTACTAGAGGTTTTGACGGCTGTTCAGGTCACCGCCGACTATTCTCAACTTTAAGAGGCGGTAAAAAACCGCCTCATAATCCCTTGGACTTGTTGCAGCCCCCTCATACGAGGAGCACGAAAAGCGCCTCTTGAAGCCGTTTTTAAGCGTTGCAACATCTATTTTCTGTACTAGTGTTAAAAGGATTGGATATGGATTAGAGAGGATAAGAGAATATAAAAAACGAAAAAGGAGTGGCCTTTAGGTGCGAAAAGGGATTTAATGCAATTAAACAAGTAAGAGAAAATTTCCTTGCAAAAAAAAAAAAAAGAGATAGTTTATATCAGGGAGCAACAACAAATCACAATATCGGGCTCACTGAATCTGGTAATAGGAATGAGTAAGATTTTCTTTTTCTTTTTTCATTTTTTAATTTATAGTTGGCAAAAAAAAAAAGAAATTGAGGGAGAGAGACTGAGCATTTAGATATTATGAGATTGTAAAAGTAGGGTAGAAATATTCAAATCAAATCGACATACATTAATATTAATTTATTATTATTAAAAAATTGAATACGGATTAGGGAAGAAAAAAGAATATTAAAACAAGTTGCTTTTAGGCGCGAAAAGGGACTCAAAGCAATTTTAAAAATTATGAGGAAAATTCTCTACTAAAAGATAAGAAAACAGAGTTGGTATTGGGTGGAAAAAAGGGGATTTAGGGCAAGAATAAATAACAACACCAGGCTTACTGAGTCTGATAATTGGAATTAGTGCAATCTAAATCATTTAATGAGGATTATTTGGAAGGCAGGTATTGCGCCAGCAGCCGCAGTAATTTACACTTCAATAGCATATACTTCAAGGGTATAGTTGATGGGGGCAGGTCGGGGTGGCGTTGCTAGTGAGCACCTTCTTCATTTTCCTTTTGTGCGAAGTGGCATAGAGTGGGGTGGAGGGTTTATTGGTGGTGGAGTTAAAAAAAACAAATAAATGAACGAATAACGACTGATAAAGAAATAAATACAATTGAAATAATTACTGTATTGAATGCATAAAAAAGTAAATATGCAAATAAATAAAAAATAATTTAATGAATATATAAATAATTAAAAATTAATAACTAATAGATAAAAAATTTACAAGATGCATGAAAAAGGGGCGGCAACACGAGCACTTCCCGGGGGTACATGAGAAAATCATAAATCGAACTCCAGTAAATAAATAAATAAATGATATTTACGTTAAATTATAGTAAATCCACCGAAAAAGAGTTGGTTATGGGAGGGAAGTTATCCCTTGATAAAGGACCAAGACAATTCCCAACTCTTATTTTCTCTATTGAATTTCTCTCTTTCCCTGCAAATTCTTCTTCGGTTTATACACAGCTCATCTTGTCATTTCTTTTTGTAACTTATGTTCAAAATTAAAGCCTCTAGTACTTCTCTAGAAGTTTGTCGAATAATGAGCAGGTAATTGGCATATGTCTACCATAGGGATGAACATATATATAACTGACTTTAGTTAATTACACGAAGTAAAATGAAGGCACAAAAAAAAGGAAAAAATTGAAAATGAGAGAAAGAGAGAGAGTATTTAGTAGGGGTGAACACGGTTCGGTTTGGGCGGTTTCCGACAAATTTTCAAACCAAACCACTTAAAGCGGATTGGAAAAATCTCAAACCAAACCAAACCACTTCACTTTCCAAACCAAACCAAACCAAACCACTTTTTTCGGTTTGGTTCGGTTTAAAACCACGGTTTAGGAAATATAAAGCAAAACAAGCAAATACTATTCCAATTTAAAATAAATATTAATCTAAAATTTATCGATATAACATATGCATCAATATAAATAAAAGTCAAGAAATGTAAAACTAAATATATATTACAACAAAAATTCTACAATATTAGTCTAAAATTTCACCATAACATGTAGACATCAAAATCAATGTTGGTCAAAAATTTTTCAGGAATAGACTACATATCAAAATACACTTAACCAAAGTTCAATTACATTAGTACAAAATAACATCTCAATGACTCAATCAATGTCAATCGGCCTTACATCTTCGCTGTAATACATGATTCATTATCTGCACAAACATAAAAATATTATAAATTTATCCATTAATTGTAATTAAATGATATAAACTAATCATCAATAAAAAAATGAGTAGCAAACCAAATATTATAATACCTTCTATAGCTTTCTCGGAGTCATCTAATGCCTCTACTTCATCCAAGTATTGGTGAATCACTATAGGCTCCTTGCTACTATGCAACCAATTTTTAGAGCAAATCACCGCTTCAACCATTTTTGCTCTCAACGAACTCCTAAATGAATCAAGAATCACCACTAGTAAAGAATGCCGACTCTGAGGCAATCAGTGGATATTTGAATTGCTACTACCATATCTTTCGCAATTTGAGATACAATCTTATACCTACTTGCATTTAATTTCCACCAAAGTAGTATGTCAAAAGATTCATTCGTCAAATCTTGACAACGATCATTGAGGTTTCTAGACTTATAGTTTTCAATTTACAGCAAATTATTCAACAGTAATGTGTGAAGAAAGAGATGATTTTCAACATTTAGGTGACAGAGAAAGAGATTAAAACGATTAATATTAACTTTTGGTATATACCTATACTGCTATACATGCCCAATCTGCAATTTACAAAAAACGAAAAACATCCCTTGGAGATGCAGACGAAAAAAAACCAAGCATTTTCAACTGAAAATGAACGACAAAACGGTGAACTTGATCTGAACAAAATCAAGCATGACAACTGGTATATTGTGTCCATCATCTTGAAGAGCAACCAAATGGAGAAACTCGAACAAGCACACCTGAAGATCAAGAAAAGTTTAAAAATTGAAATTCTTGAAGAGCTTTGTAGGTTCGAACGTTGTACCTAAGAATTCGTGGAACTCGATCGTGCGTGAGAGCTGAAACAGAAGCGGTTGACAGAGACGAAGGACCACGGTGGTGGACGCCGGTGGAGGAGCCGAATTCGGCCAGAGAGGAGAGTGCAAGGTTGCAAGCGTGAGTTTTGATTGGAGTTAGGGCATCCGGTTCAATTTGGGGGGAAGATTTCCGAAAATTGCAGATTGGTCCCGATGTTTCTCCTTCGTTGTTAATTATTGCACTGGTTCTTCTCCTTTTTTATTGCCACTGACGTGGCTTGCTCTTAGCCTTTTCCGTCAACACGTTCTGAATTTTTTTTTTTTTTAAGTAATTGGGATTTGGATTAATGGACAGTTGTATATGAACTGTAAGTGGCTAAGTGTATATATTTAAAATGTAAAATGAAATGTATATTGTATAATTGTCGACTTTTAGTGTAATTTGGTCGATTTTTTTTTATTATTATTTTTTTTTTGTGGTTTAGCGGTTTGAAACGGTTTAGCAATTTTCAAACCTAAACCAAACCACTTTTCGGCGGTTCGGTTGGTTCAAAACCAAATCGTTGACCGGATCCACATGGATCCAAACCACGGATTCGAAAAAGCGGTTTCGGTTCAGATTTGCGGTTTTACGGTTTGGTTGTTCAGCCCTAGTATTTAGACATTTTGAGATTGTTAAAGTGGGGTATAAATAATCAAATAAAATTTATATATATATATATTAATATTTATTTATTGTTATTAAAAGAGTTCGATATGGATTAGAGAAGAAAAAAGGATGTAAAAAATAAAAAAAGAGTGGGGTTTAGGTGCGAAAAAAGGGATTTAATGCAATTAAAAAAGTAAGAGAAAAATTCCTTGCAAAACATTTTTAAAATAATGAGATAGTTTTGAGCAGGAAAAGGGATTAAAGGCAACAACAAATAACAATGCAGGGGCTCACTCAATCGATAATAGGAATGAGTACAATTTTTTTTTCTTTTTTTAGTTTTTAGATTATAGTTAGAAAGTGAAAAAAATGAAATTGATAGAGAGAGCGAGATAGAGTATTTAGATATTATGAGATTGTTAAAGTAGGGTGAAATAATCAAATCAAATAGACATATATTAGTATTAATTTAATGTTATGAAAAGAATTGGATACAGATTCGGGAAGAAAAAAGAATATATAAAAAAAAGTTTGTTTTAGGTGGGAAAAAGGATTTAAAGCAATTAAAAAAATATGTGGAAAATTCTCTGCCAAATAATAAGAAAAAAGAGTTTATTTTGGGGGGGAAAAGGGATTTAAGGCAACAATAAATAACAACACTAGGCTTACTGAGTCTAGTAATTGGAATGAGTACAATCTAAATCATTTAATGAGGATCCATTAGAAGGCAATTTTTCCGCCAGCGGCCGAGGTAATTCCTGCTCCAATACCATACACTTAGTGGTACAACCGAGGGGGACAGTTCGGGGTGGTGGTGCTCGTGAGTACCTTCTTCTTTTTCATATTGCACGAAGTGGCACAGGGTGGCGTGGATGGTTTGTTAGTGGTGGAGGTAAAAATAATAAATAAATAAATGAATAATGACTAATAAATAAATACAAATAAAATAATTGCTGTATTAAATACATAAAAGAGTAAATATGCAAATAAATAAAAATTGATAATTCAATGAATATATAAATAATAAATAATAAATAATAAATAATTTATAGAAAAAAATTTACAAGATGAATTAAAAAGGGGTGGCAACACGAGCACTTCCCTAGGGTCCATAAGAGAATCATAAATAGAACTCCAGTAAATAAATAAATAAATAAATCAATAATATTTAGGTTAAATAACAGCAAATCCACTGAAAAAGAGTTGGTTACGGCAGGGAAGTTATCCCCTGAAAGACGACCAAGACAATTGCCAACCCATATTTTCTCTATGGAATTTCTCTCTTCCCTTGCAAATTCTTCTTTTTTTTATACACATCAACCTTGTCATTTCTTTACGTAACTCATGTTTGGAATTAAAGCTTCCGGCATTTCTCCGAAAGTTTGTCAAATAATGAAAAGGTAATTTGCATATGTCTACCATAGGGATGAACATATATATCACTGACTTCTGTTAATTAAACGAAGTAAACTGAAGGCACAACAAAATGAAAAAAAAATTGAAAATGCGAGAAAGAGAGAGAGTATTTAGATATTTTGTGATTGTTAAAGTGGGGTAGAAATAATCAAATCAAATATATATATATATATATATATATATTAATTTATGGTTATTAAAAGAGTTGGATATAGATTAGGGAATAAGAAAGAATATAAAAAATAAAAAAGAACTTACTTTAGGCGCGAAAAAGGATTTAATGCAATTAAAAATGTAAGAGAAAAATTCCTTGCAAAAAAATTTAAAAAAAAGATAGTTTTGAGCAGGAAAAGGGATTAAAGGCAATAACAAATAACAATACCAGGCTCACTGAATTTGGTGATAGGAGTAAGTACAATTTTATTTTTTTTTCATTTTTTAATTTATAGTTAGAAAACGGAAAAAAATGAAAAAAAAAAGAAATTGAGAGAGAGAGAGAGAGAGATATATATATATATATATAGCGTATTTAGATATTATGAGATTGTTAAAGTAAGGTAGAAATAACCAAATTAAATCGACATGTATTAATATTAATTTATTGTTATTAAAAGAATTACATACGGGTTAGGGAAAAAAAAGAATATAAAAAAAGTTGGTTTTAGCCGGGAAAAGGAATTTAAAGAAATAAAAAAATATGAGGAAAATTGGCGTGAGTGTCCCAGTACACCAAATTTATTTTATTTCCTTACTCGGTCTCAAAACTACAAATTAATATAAAAGTCATAAGCAAGGTTCGAACCCAAAAGGAACGGTGTTTAATCTAGTTGTTTTTATCAATTAATATAGGAATGGGGGGTTTTGTGAATTTTTAAAATAAAATGACAAAATAAATGAGATAAAATGAAATAATTGAAGTTATATCTAGTTCTCGGGTTTGGTTGTGCCAATAACTCGTGTTAATCTTTCCATGCAACGTATTACTATTCCTTCTTTAATTTAACAACTCCAATTAATCAAGAAGATCTGATTAACCAATTCTTCCTTAAGTGTATTAAATTAACGTGACTTTTTTAACTTAACATCTAGCTATTGGATAACCCTAAACAAGTTCTTATGATTTAATGCAATGCTAGTATGAAATGAACGAGAAGAATGAGTTGAATTAGATGATCAATTTCACAAATTTGAACTAATGCATCTAAGTTGATTTGTTAATAAATATGCATGATATTCATTTGCTACTTTGGATTAGAATCTAATAATAATCACGGATCAAAAATTCCAATCCTAGCATATATCTTGAATTTAAAGATTGATCAATTCGATTGCCCAAAGTGAATGCAATAATCATATAAACTCAAAAACGGATTTAAAAATATAATAAATCAACAAATTGAAGTAGAGGAATAGATAAAACGTCACTAAAAAGTTAGAAAAGATAACAACATATTAGCGCGTGTTAGGGTGTGTATTTTTTTGTGTTTTTATGGGTTTTGATGTGATATAGGAGAGAGAAAAAGTGGAATTGAATGGTGGAGATTTGTGTAGTACAGGTAGGTCCCACGAAATGGATAGTGTAAAAATGTGTAAAAATGAGTAGGAGAACAGGCGCTAATTGAACACAACGTCACTCTTGAACTAGATAGAGAAGTCTAACTATTCATATTCACGGGTTAAATACTCTTTAGCAATGTAATCGCCATGTATCACCATTGTTATCTGATAGATTATACTTCACTATCACAAACAATATACAAAAATATAGAAAAAAAGTAAATAAATGCTAAGAAATAAATAGAGAAGTTTAATTACTCATATACGCGGGTTAAATACTTTCAACGGCGTAATCGCCGTGTATCACCACTACAATACATGAGAAATTATCTTTCTCAAACATGAAAAATAAAAAGAAGAGAGAAAACTAGCAAAGAAATGCTCCGCTAATCATATTCATAGACGAAGTATAGTTGATCGATTATTAGTTATTTAATTTAGGCTTTTACTTCTGCCGGAATATGAGAAACGAAGAGCTTTCAAGTTAGAACTAAGAACAAATGAAGAAGAGAATTTTATTGAAGAGAAAGTTAGAGAGAATCACTAGCTAATTCTGTCTACAAAGTTGTGTATTTTGAGCTTGGAAATGCCTCTATTTGCAGGCAAAATATTACAACAAAAAATATTAAAAAATTATAAAAGTGACCTCCAATAAGTCTATTATTGTGTGCTCAAGTTGTATTATCTCAAAGGAGTCAAAATTGGTCAAAATCCTCACCAAACTCCAAGTTGTATAAGTGTAGGTGCAAATGGGTGCAATATGCCAAAGTTTCAGCAACATACAGTTTGGTCCTCAATAGTTTTGAAAATTGACGCTTTTAGTCATTTTCTTCAAATGGTCATAACTTTCACTAGGAAACTCCGATTTGGAATCCGAAAAAAGTGTGAGAATCCTCTTTTGATGTTCTTTCATATTAGGACAAGAAAAATTGCAAAAACAAATTTTCATAAAATTGCATCAGAGGCCCTCCATCTTTGGTTTGCTTGCATTTTGGTCTCGAGTTTTCGTTTTACTCTCTTTTCATCCATTTTGGCTCTTTTTAATTCTTTGTGACTCTAAACACACAATAAAGGAAAAACACATAAAAATGAACATATAATACTAATAAAATGCGCGAATACATAAAATAAAAGAGTTATTTAAGTACTTTTCTAGGACTTATCAAACTCCCCCACACTTAGACTACTGTTCGCCCTCGAATAAAAACCTTATGACATAAAACAACTCACTGGTTTTACATGAGATAAACAACTAGTGCAATAAACATTCTCCCGAACTATGAAAATTTCACTTCTTTTCAAATACACAATGGCTTGTGAGTGTGTTACTAAGGTTATCATCCCATCACTATCTGGAAACAAATGAAAGCTTACGATGTTCTATTCGAATCCTGACTCGAAATAGTCAAATATATCCTTTCATCTCTTGTGATCCCACTCTTATTTTACAATATTTCCCATGGATCCTAAAAATTATTCCGGTTCACCAAAAATCACCAACTGTTAGCACTGCGAAGTTAAACAAAGCATGGTAGGTGTTTTATCACCAATATGTTTTCGATTTTAAGAGTGTTTGATCTAGCACTTCAAACCACTAGGTAAATTTATTTATCAACCCTCACCCTTGATTTGATTTTTTTTTTTTTGAAGATGAAGAAGAGAGAGAAGAATTGTGTAATTTTCTTTTCAACATTTAGGGAACGAGTAGCTTTCACACTGACTATTTTCATTGGAGGTAGCCTTCTTCACCCATTCGAGGTGATGATCTTGACACTCTGGGACAGGTAGCTCTTTCTCGGGGTTCCTCTCATTATTTTAAGAATAAAAGTAGAATTTATTCTCAGTATAGGTAAGTGCTTCTTCCAAACTTTTAAAACTCTGTCAACAAAAGACGCATACACAAAAAACAAAGACCATGCGATCTTAACTCCACCTTGTTAACAAATGACGTTTTCAGGTTACTTTGAGCGGGACAAATGGATAGAAAAAAAGTTAGTTTACTATGGTCTAAAAAGAAAACAAAAAAAAAATTTTATCAACATTTTCAACCTTCAATTCTATTTCCAGAAAATGATAGTAAATTACCTTATAAATGTGTTTGGATAAATTAGCTCGCTGTGCATGGAAAAGAATAGAACACAACAAATATAATTTTTTTTGAAGATCCTATAGTTTCAGCTAAATCACGCAAATTAAGCTCAATCATATTTAAAAGTTGCTAGCTCATGCAAAACTATAGACATAACAAGGGAAAAAAATTTACAAATATACCACAAATATTTCACTCTCACTCCCCCACACTTAATTTTTACATTGCCCCCAATGTAGAATTATAGAAAGCATGAAAAGATAAGAAAGAGAAACTCCCTTTGGGTACATAACGAGGCTAGGTGGTAGTTGGTAGATGTTCTTCAAATTCAGTATCCTGTATGACTAGTCCATCAAATGAAGAGCAAGAAACTCTGAAATCAACATATGTATAGGGCAAGGAAATGACAAGTGGAATTTTTTTTTACAAATATTATATTAGGAATTCAGACCAATAAATATATAAAATAACTTTTAAAACAACAACATTAGAAAATAAGTACAAAATTAAAGAGGAATCCGGGTGCACTCTGGGCCCCATAGGAAATTCCTTCAACTTTAATTTTGTAAGTTATTAATTATTAAAACGGAAACAGAAAGTAGTGAACCTGATGCCAAAGCCTGTTTGACCCCATCTACCATTTAAGGCAACCAGGAAGAGATGGTGCAGGTTGGTCTTGTCCTCAGAACAATCCCTCAATACCTCGGCTATGTCACGGCATAGTTGTTGGCGAGACAACAAAGGCCATTCTATGATCCCACAGATAGGTTTGATTCGTTGACTAAGTGAATCTTGTTATAGTCATTCCCCTACCACCGAGGGTGGTTTTAGTCCGACCTCCAACTTAAGTACCATAATTTCAAGTTTTGAAAACAAAAGATTTGCTACTCAATTTAGATTTAGGCTACAGAGTTCTTAAGGAAAGAATCTCAGACCGGAATTTAGAAGGCTACATTCCTAGCCAAGATATGTTAACCATTCAATAAAGAACAGCTCCATGAGAACCAACAAATGGGAGAACGTTTGTAGCAAAACGTCCAACTCAGACACTTCTCAAATGAATGACACGTAGTTTTACATCTTCGGATGGGTGCTAGTGATGACGCTCAAAAAGTTGCTACTCAATGGTTAGGCCATCGAGTGTGGTTTCGAATAGACGTTGCTGTTGTTCCAACAATTATCAAACTCTTTCACACTTATTGCAAGTTGGCTATTTCTCCTGATAGATTTTTCGGCCATGCACCTAATCGGTCCATCTTTGAAGAAAACAACATATTTATGTTGTGAATACGTTTGTTTGATTTCTAGTACAATGAGGCCCCTCCAATAGCTTTCCACATTTGAAGCAACATTTAACACGCTTAGCACGTCGTTTGCGAGCAGAACGTGATGATCCTACCCCAAAAGCGATGACATTCCAAAGAGAGCGTTCATACTTATCAACAAGTCGAACAATATGCATCCTGATCTCAGTAGGTATAGAAAAAGAGTCGAGCACTTGTAGAAGAGCAACAATAGGTAGAGGAGATGCCATTGAGAAAAGTTAAAATTCAATCTTTAATAAGTATTTGAAAAAGACCAGAGAGAAGAATGAGAAAGAAAAGAAAATAGTTCTTTAAAGTCTACTGAAAAAGACCAGTTTAACGCCTTTGGGCGGGATACAGAAACTAGTTGATAAGTGCTAGAAAAGCACTCAAACAACTCTTCTATTTTATGTATTTGTGTGTTTTATTAGTGTTATATGTTCCGTTTTATGTGTTTTTCCTTTATTGTGGTGTTTAGGGTCACAAAGAATCAAAAGGAGTCAAAATGGATGAAAATCGGATGAAAACGGAAACTCGGGACCAAAAAGGCAAGCGAATCAAAGATGGAAGGCCTCCGATGCAATTTTATGAAAAGTTGTTTTTTTTACAATTGTTCTTTTGCTAAAGTCGAAGACCATCAAACGAGGATTCCTACACTCTTTTCGGATCGCAAATCGGAGTTTCCTAGTGAAAGTTATGGCCGTTTGAAGAAAAATGACTAAAAGCGTCACTTCCAAAACTGTTGGGGACCAAAGTGCAACTTTGAAAAAGTATGGGAACCAAAGTGAAACTTTTCAGAAAGTTGAAGGACCAAAATGAACAACGTTACAAAGTTGAGGGACTTGATGTGCAAATTTCGGGTGACTCGAGTGACTCGAGTCACCGCCGCAAGTGACTCGATCAGCGCCGCAAGTGACTCGATCACCGCTACGACTGAGTAACGCCCGAGCATTCGAGTCACGCCGCAGCCGCCCTCGACATCACCGTTCACGCTACGACTAGGCAGAATCGCTACAGAACTCGAGTCACGCCGACACCATCGCAGATTTTGACCAGCTGACTCCACCTACCATAAAACGTGTTTTTTGGTATTTTCTTGACTTCTTAGAGATAAAACAACTTGAGCACACCACAATAGACTCATGAAGGAAGACTTTTATGATTTTTAAATATTTTTTGGTGTAACATTTTGCCTATAAATAGAGGCATTTCCAAGCTTGAATCACACAACTTTGTAGAGAGAGTTAGCTTGTGATTCTCTCCAACTTTCTTCTTAATAAATTTCTCTTCATCATTTGTTCTTAGTTGTAGCTTGAAAGCTCTTAGTTTTTCATATTCAGGCAGAAGTAAGAACCTAAATATAGGCTCGAAAAATCAATCGACGATACTTCGCCCGTGAATATGATTAACAGAGTATTTCTTCTCTAGTTTCTTTCCTAATTTTATTTTTCATATTTGAGAAAGATAATTTCTCATATATTGCAGAGGTGATACACGGCGGTTACGCCGTTATAAGTATTTAACCCTCATATATGAGTAGTTAGACTTCTCTATTTAATTCTTAGCATTATTTACTTGTTTTCTATATTTTGTGTATATTACTTGTGGTAGTGAAGTATAATCTATCATATAGCAGTGGTGATACAAGGCGAACACTCGCTAAAAAGTATGAAATCCGCGAATATGAGTAGTTAGACTTCTCTATCTAGTTCGAGGGGGACGTTGTGTTCAATTATCATGTTGTTATCTTTTCTAACTCTTTGCTAACGTTTTATCTATTCCTCTACTTCAATTTGTTGATTTGTTATGCTTTTAAACCCGTTTTGAATTTATGTGATTATTGCATTCACTTTGGCCAATTGAATCAATTAATCTTTAAGTTAAAGTTATGTGCTAGGATTGGAACTTTTGATCCGTAATTGTCACTAGATTCCAATCCACAGTAGCAAACGAATATCGTGCATATTTGTTAATAAATCAACTTAGATGTATTAATTCAAGTTTGTGAAATTGATCATCTAATTCAACTCATTCTTCTTGTTCATTTCACACTAGCATTGCATTAAATCCTAAGAACTTGTTTAGGGTTATCCAATAGCTAGACGTTAAGTTAAAGAACTCACTTTAATTTAATACACTTAAGGAAGAATTCGTTAATCAGATCGTATTGATTAATTGGAGTTGATAAATTGAAGAAGGGATAGTACACGCTGCATGGGAAAGATAAACACAAGATGTTGACACAACCGAACCCGAGAACTAGATATTTAGTTCAATTGTTTCAGTTCATCTCTTTTATTTTGTAATTTTATTTTCGAATTGCATTCAACTTCACAAAACCCCCTTTTTCTATATTAATTGATAAAAACAACTAGATCAAACACCGTTCCTCATGGGTTCGACCTTTACTTACCACTTCTACATTAATTTGTAGTTTTGAAACTGAGTAAGGAAATAAAATAAATTTTGGCGTACTGCGACAACACGCCCAAGTTTTTGGCGCCGTTGCCGGGGAACGGTTAACAAATTTAGTTGCTTTTATTAATTAATTTTTTTTTAAAAAATTCACTTGTATGCACAATACTCGATCTACTAATCGAATTCTTGAAAGTTTCGATCCGGAAATCGAGAAATCCATTCGAAGACGAATAAGACAAGCAAAACAAGAACAATAAATGGCTGATAACAACAATGAAAGAACTCTTAAACAAATGACAACTCCTTAAGTTACTCAACAACCATTGTGTATAACCTTTCCAACCGTAGAAGAAGGTAAAACTTTCGAGTTGAAATCCGGTTTGATACATCTTCTACCATCTTTTCATGGACGATCCGGCGAAGATCCGTATCGACACTTGAAGGAGTTTCATGTGGTATGTGATAGTATAAAACCCCCAGGCATCACTGAAGAGCAAATTAAGCTCAGAGCTTTTCCATTTTCACTAAACGATGCCGCCACAGATTGGTTATACACTTTACCACCAGGTTCAGTCACAACATGGAATCAAATGAAGCAACTTGTCCTAGAAAAGTACTTCCCAGCTTCAAAGACCGCAAATATCAAGAAAGATATCTCTGGAGTACGCCAAAACAATGGAGAAACTCTTTATGAGTATTGGGAGCATTTCAAAAAGCTCATTGCAAGCTGCCTGCATCACCAAATCAGTGAAAACCTCCTAGTGCACTACTTTTATGAAGGCTCTATGAAGGCTTATGTCAATCAGACAGAAACATGGTCGATGCTGCTAGTGGAGGAGCTTTGATGAACAAAACCCCTGCTGAAGCAAGAACATTGATTTCAAACATGGCTGAGAACACTCAACAATTCAGTACAGACCGGGAAACGAACATTCGAAGAGTAAATGAGGTAAGTAACTCCAATGTTGAAAACCAACTCTCTGAACTAACCTATTTTCTCAAACAAATTTTTGTAGGAAACAATCCACAAGTCAAAGCATGTGGCATATGCACAAACCTAGGACATCCTACAGATGCTTGTCCTGTTCTGCAAGTGGATAACAATGAACAAGTGAATTCAGCAAGCAATTTTCCATTCCCAAGGCAACAAAGATAATCCATACTCAAACACCTATAATCCAGGATGGCGAGATCACCCCAATCTGAGTTATGGAACCAACAAACCCCCAGGATTCTTCCCTAACAAACCTCAAGGCCAATTCCAGCAACAAGAAAATTTTCAACCCCAAGGGCAATTTCAACAAAAACCTCAACAATCAGGTATGTCTCTCGAGGATATGGTGAAAACATTAGCAACTAACACTGTGAAATTTCAACAGGATTCCAAATCGAGCATTCAAAATTTGGAAAACCAGATGAGTCAATTGGCAACTGCCATCAATCGATTGGAAGCACAATCTGGAGGGAAGTTACCATCCCAACCTGAGGTAAATCCAAAGAATGTTAGTGTCATAACCTTAAGGAGTGGAAAAGAGATCGAAAACCCTCACAAAGAAGTTCCCACACATGAAGATAAAGAAGAAAAGCTTGAAAATGGGGCAAGTCCTAACTCTCATGTCATTGCTAAAACAATTCTTCCCCCTTTCCCTAGTAGATTAGCGAAAACCAACAAAGATGACAAGGAAAAAGAAATTTTGGACACATTTAGGAGAGTTGAAATCAACATTCCATTGTTAGATGCAATCAAACAAATTCCACGCTATGCTAAGTTTTTGAAAGATCTTTGCACTAATAAGAGGAAATTGAAGGGAAATGAAATGATCAAAATGGGAGAAACCGTTTCAGCGGTATTCCAGAAGAAGTTGCCTCCAAAATGCAAAGACCCTGGTATGTTCACTGTCCCTTGCACCATAGGCAATCACCACATTGATAAAGCACTTATAGATTTAGGAGCATCCATAAATGTCATGCCTAGATCCTTGTATGCTTCACTAAATCTAGGAAAACTCAAAGAAACTCACGTAATTGTGCAACTAGCTGATCGTACCAATGCATACCCGGATGGAGTGATAGAAGATGTGCTAGTCAAAATAAATGGCTTAGTTTTCCCTGCTGATTTTTACGTGCTTGATATGGCTGATGAACATTCACCTCACCTTACACCTATCATATTGGGACGTCCATTTCTTTACATTTCTCGCACTAAAATTGATGTCTATGAGGGTACACTGTCCATGGAATTTGATGAGGAAAAAGCGAACTTTAATATTTTTGATAGTTCATTGCGCCCTAATAATGCTTGTTCTATCTTTGCAATTAATTCAACTAATCCTTTTGTGCAAGAAATGTGTAAATTGAATTGCAAAGTTAGCATGCCACATAAGATTGAGTCAAACCACAATTGCCTCATCTCGAAGAAGGCAGCCATGGAAATTGAGAACCAAAAGTCTGAGAAGAATTCAAAAAGGAGCGCCAAGAAATCAAGACATTCGAAGGAAGCTATCAAAGACAAAATGGAGCTTCAATGGATTTGAGAAACCCTACTTCACAAATAGGAACTGTGTCGAGCTAACGAATTTAAACAAAAGCGCTTCTTGGGAGGCAACCCAAGCATTTTCTCTTATTTTATTTATTTATTTTTTCTTTTTGAAATTTTCGTTGTTTTTGTTTTTATTTCTCAATTTTTATCTAACGTACTAAAGAAGATATTGCTTTACACTGTAGGAAGAAGATATTTCGAGACTTAATTATTTGGAAAGAGATCTGATGGCGCATAAATCGGCAATTAGCGGTAATTACGGATAGTGTGGGGGTCAATTATTGATAACGGACAAATCCATCAAATGCGTTTTCTCGGATGCCCACTCCAGCGTACTCTTTCTAGCACACTCTGCATGCACGATTGTCGGTTGAAACAGTGCCCAGTTTGACTATAAATTAGAGATCGTTCTCCACTCGAAATCACAACCACAATCCTAAGTCTCAGTGAGTACTTCTTTCTAGCAGTGATTAGGTAATTTCTTTCTTCTTCACCGTCTTCTTCTTCCTTCTATTTATTTTGTTTTTCTTATAGTATGGACGTGTGTGATATTTTTGTATATATATGTCTTTTCTTAATATTAATTGATTATGTAATTCAAATTTTCTTATTTTTTTTCCTTCTTCAATATCTTTGAAAATATGGAAGAGTGTGATAATCTACTATGCTTATTGATTTTGATGGTTTTAATCTTATTACTTCAGTGTTTCTTTTTCTTTCGTGTGTTATGTAGCTAAAAAAAAATAATTTATAGTCGAGCCAACGACTATAAACAAAGGCGCTACTTAGGAGGCAACCTAAGCATTCTATTTTCTTCTACTTCTTCAAAACTCTTGCATTTTCAATGGATACCAAACTTTCCAAAATCCACAAGTATTATCCGTCACTACCTTTGAATGCTTTGAAAGAGATTTATTATTCTAGAGTAGGACGGTTAAAAATGTTGATGGAAAAGGAAATGCCTGAGGACATTCGTTGGTTGATTGAAGCAAAGGTCCGATTAGGAGGTGAAATGCCAGCTTTAAGTACTAAATATGCGCCAAGGTTAGGCAAAAGTTATTTTGCCAAGAAACGAAGAGCAAAAAGAATGAATGTGTGCTATAAATGTGCTAGATGGCCTTATAAATGCACTCGATGGACCTGCAATTCAGGTAACCGTTCCATTGGATTTGTGTCCACAAATCGAGAAGATAAAATACATTTCATTAAGGATGGCATGAGTAAGGAGTCTTTGGATGATATCCATCAAACTCTTGAGACGCATCCTAGTGGAATGGTGCAAATCGAACTTCTCAATCTGTGGAGTGAATTTAAAAAAGGAACGAGAACGATATAGTCTTGGGAATCTGACTTTAAAAGACCCTGTTTGCCAGTCTATAAGAAAACTGGATGGGAAGCCTATCCCCGACTCATAGAAGGCGTTTAAGCCGTTTCTGGACGTAAAACCAGAGGAAGATGTGAGCCACAATCACAACTACGTGTACATATTGTTATTTTTGATTGTTTTTTGTGTTCTTGTGTCAGTTTTTAGTGTGCAAAGTCGACAACCTATGGCGGCTACTACTTCTACCGGAACTGGGAGTTCAAAGAGGAAATTCACAACCATAAGTCTTTTTGGTGGAATCAATATGAGAAAATCGACACTTCTTTCACCAGTAGTCACAGCTGGAACATTCCTTGGAAATCAAAAGTATAAGCTAGTCTACGGAGGAGGTTGTCATGGGCTGATAGGATGTGCGATTCAGTCAGCATATGTACGAGGGTCTACAGTGGTTGGCGTTACTGTACCACCTTTAAAACAGGAGTATGGTAAGACCATTGGTTTTGAGGTACATGCTAGATCATTGTTTGAACGCTTAACACTAATGATAATGTATTCGGATGCTTTCATTGCAATACCAGGGGGTTTTGAAACTCTGGAACAAATCTTTTGCATAATTTCTTGGGCTGAGATGAGACTACACTCTAAACCAATTGGTCTTTTAAACATTGACAACCATTTTGACGATTTATTGGCATTTCTCGAATTTTTAGCTCATCAAAAGCTTATTTCTCCTAATACTTTGAAAATGATTTTTGTTACACCATCAATTGAGGAATTATTGGAGAAATTAGAATCTTATGTCCCACAAATGAATGTAGACTTGCCTGTCATCAATTGGTTAAAGGAATTGCGCAAAAGGAACAGAGATCCGAATGGATTGGATTTAGAGTTAAGGTTATGAATGTGGAATAGCTAACTTCAGATGGTAGAATACCGAGTTTAACTCTGGAAACACATCTGTGTTACGCTCTGGAATAAACAAAAAAAAAAAGAAAAAAACACCTTGGATACTGGTTTATGTATCCCACCCAAAGGCGTTAAACTGGTCTTTTTCAGTAGACCTTAAAGAACTGTATTCTCTTCTATTAACCTTCTTCTTTCAAGTCTTTTGCAGATACCTCAAAGTGCACTGAATTTTCATTTCTTTCTATGGCATCCCCTCTACGTATTGTTGCTCTTCTACAAGTACTCGACTCTTTCTCTATGCCTCTTGATATCAAGATTCACATTGTTCGGTTTGTTGACAAGTATGAGCGTGCCCTTTGGAACGTTATCGCTTTTGGGGGCAGTCATCCCGATCCGCCATAACGACGTGCTAAAGCGCCTTAAATGTTGCTTTAAATGTGGAAAGCTATTAGAGGGACCTCATTGTACTAGAAATCAAACTTATTCAAAATATAGACATGTTGTTTTCTTCAGGGGTGGACCGATTAGTTACAGGGCCGAAAAGTCTATCAGAGAAACAACAATAAT
This sequence comes from Jasminum sambac, assembly GCA_018223645.1. Classification (NCBI taxonomy): domain Eukaryota; kingdom Viridiplantae; phylum Streptophyta; class Magnoliopsida; order Lamiales; family Oleaceae; genus Jasminum; species Jasminum sambac. The sequence goes on from CP073644.1 coordinate 16,369,198, forward strand.
CAGTGTGAGAGAGTTTGATAATTTGTTGGAACAATGACAACGTCATGGAAACCAAACTCGATGGCCTAACCATTGAGCAGCCAACTTTTGAGCGTGATCATTAGCACACATCCGAAGATCTAAAACTACATCTCATTCATTTGAGAAGTGTCTGAGTTGGACGTTCTGCTCTAAACGTTCTCCCATTTGTTGGTTCTTGTGGGGCTGTTCTTTATTGAATGGTGAACATACCTATGTGTCATGTGGCGATATGGAGGACCTTTTCATTAAGGTTGGTTGTCAAACTGTTTTGTAGAGAGTATGCTGATTCAAATAGTTTCCATGTGGATCAGACTTGATGGAATCATATCATTAATTTGATGTGAATACTACTGCAAGATGTTCAGAGGGTTGTCAACTCCCATAGTCACTTTTTATATATTTCTCTTCTTCATTAAAAAACAAAACAAAAAAAAAAAACCAAAATATTTTCAGCTGTTGTTTTTCTTGTTCTGTAAATATGTTGATTACAGGTCTCTTCCTCTTGGATTGTCGAAGTGTTCCTCAGAAGTGCTACATTGTGCAACCACCATCCCCAAATCGGCACGACTCATTGCTTACCATAGGGGAGTTTCTATTTCTTCTCTTTTTCATGCTTTCTATATTTCTACATTGGGGACAATGTAGAATTTAAGTGTGGGGGAGTGGCATATTGTGCTCTGCGTGTGATTTTTTTTTATTTGTGTCGACGATTTTGCATGAGATAGTAACTTTTGAATATGATTGAGCTTAATTTGTGTGACTTAGCTGAAACTACAAGATCTCGAAAAAAAAAATGTGTTCTGTTCTTCTCTAAACACAGCTGGCAAATTTATCTGAGCACATTTAGAGGTAATTTACTATCATTTTCTGGAACACAAATTGAAGGTTGAAAATGCTGATTTTTTTTCTAACTTTCTAGACCATAGTAAACTAACTTTTTCTTTTCTTTTTTCTATCCATTCGTCCTGCTCAAAGTAACCTGGACACATCCATTGTTAGCAAGGCGGAGTTATAATCGCATGGTATCTGTTTTTTGTGAATGTGTCTTTTATTGATAGAGTTTAAAAAGTTTGGAAAAAGCATTGACCTATGCTGAGAATGAATTTTACTTTTATGTTCGAAATAAGGAGAAGGACCACAGGAAAGAGCTACCTACCTCAGAGTGTGAAGCCGTCACCTCGAATGGGTGAAGAAGGCTGCCTCCAATGAAAGGGGTAGTGTGAAAGCTACCTGTGGGGTAAAAGCTGAAAATAAAATTGCAAAACTCTTCTTCATCTTTTCCTTCTTCATGTTCAAAAAAAAAAAAAGAGAAAAAAAAGAAAATCGCAAGAAATGTGATAGCTACCGAAGTGTGAAGTTAGATAAATAAATTCCCTCAGTGGTTTGAAGTGTTCAATCTAGACACTCTTTAAATTGAAGACATATTTGCTATAAAACACCTACCATGCCTTTTTTTTTTCTTTGCAGTGCTAACGGTTGATGATTTTTGGTGAACTGAGTAATTTTTAGGATCCATAGGAATCATTGTAAAATAAGAGTGGGATCACGAGAGATGAAAGGAAATATTTGACCATTTCGGTTTAGGATTTGGATAGAACATCGTAAGCTTTCATTTGGTTCCAGTTAGTGATGGGATGATAACCTTAATTGCACACACTCACAAGCCATTGTGTATTTGAGAAGAAGTGAAATTTTCATGGTACGGGAGAATGTTTATTAAGCAAGTCACTATCTGTAGTTGGATTTCAATGTTTAAAGTTGTTTATCTCATGTAAAATCAGTGTGTTGTTTGGTATCATATGGGTTGTTGTTCGAGGGCGAACAACAGTCTAAGTGTGGCGGAGTTTGATAAGTGCTAGAAAAGCACTTAAATAACTCTTCTATTTTATGTATTTCTGTGTTTTATTAGTGTTATATGTTCCGTTTTATGTGTTTTTCCTTTATTGTGGTGTTTAGGGTCACAAAGAATTAAAAGGAGTCAAAATGGATGAAAATCGTATGAAAACGGAAACTCGGGACCAAAAAGGGAAGCGAATCAAAGATAGAAGGCCTCTGATGCAATTTTATGAAAAGTTTTTTTTTTTACAATTGTTCTTGTGCTAAAATCGAAGACCATCAAAAGCGGATTCATACACTCTTTTCGGATCGCAAATCGGAGTTTCATAGTGAAAGTTATGGCCGTTTGAAGAAAAAGGACTAAAAGCGTCACTTCCAAAACTTTTGGGGACCAAAGTGCAACTTTGCAAAAGTATGGGAACCAAAGTGAAACTTTTCAGAAAGTTGAAGGACCAAAATGAACAACGTTACAAAGTTGAGGGACTTGATGTGCAAATTTCGGGTGACTCGAGTGACTCGAGTCAGCGGCGCAAGTGACTCGATCACCGCGCGCGCTGACTCGAGTCACGCCCGAGCATTCTGAGTCACGCCCACAGCCGTCCCTGACATCACCGTTCACACGACTAGGCAAATCGCTATGACTCGATCACACACAGACTCGAGTCACGCTGCCGACACCACCGCGCAGATTTTGACCAGCTGACTCCACCTACCATAAAACGTGTTTTTTGGTATTTTCTTGACTTCTTAGAGATAAAACAACTTGAGCACACCACAATAGACTCATGAAGGAAGACTTTTATGATTTTTTAATATTTTTTGGTGTAATACTTTGCCTATAAATAGAGGCATTTCCAAGCTTGAATCACACAACTTTGTAGAGAGAGTTAGCTTGTGATTCTCTCCAACTTTCTTCTCAATAAATTTCTCTTCATCATTTGGTCTTAGTTGTAGCTTGAAAGCTCTTAGTTTTTCATATTCCGGCAGAAGTAAGAACCTAAATATAGGTTCAAAAAATCAATCGACGATACTTCGCCGTGAATATGATTAACGGAGTATTTCTTCTCTAGTTTCTTTCCTAATTTTATTTTTCATATTTGAGAAAGATAATTTCTCATATATTGCAGAGGTGATACACTATGTTACGCTGCTATAAGTATTTAACCCGCATATATGAGTAGTTAGACTTCTCTATTTAAGTCTTAGCATTATTTACTTGTTTTCTATATTTTGTGTATATTACTTGTGGTAGTGAAGTATAATCTATCATATAGCAGTGGTGATACAAGGCGAACACTCGCTAAAAAGTATGAAATCCGCGAATATGAGTAGTTTGACTTTTCTATCTAGTTGGAGGGGGACGTTGTGTTCAATTATCATGTTGTTATCTTTTCTAACTCTTTGCTAACGTCTTATCTATTCCTCTACTTCAATTTGTTGATTTGTTATGCTTTTAAACCCGTTTTGAATTTATGTGATTATTGCATTCACTTTGGCCAATTGAATCAATTAATCTTTAAGTTCAAGTTATGTGCTAGGATTGGAACTTTTGATCCGTAATTGTCACTAGATTCCAATCCACAGTAGCAAACGAATATCGTGCATATTTGTTAATAAATCAACTTAGATGTATTAATTCAAGTTTGTGAAATTGATCATCTAATTTAACTCATTCTTCTTGTTCATTTTACACTAGCATTGCATTAAATCCTAAGAACTTGTTTAGGGTTATCCAATAGCTAGACGTTAAGTTAAAGAACTCACTTTAATTTAATACACTTAAGGAAGAATTCGTTAATCAGATCGTATTGATTAATTGGAGTTGATAAATTGAAGAAGGGATAGTACACGCTGCATGGGAAAGATAAACACAAGATGTTGACACAACCGAACCCGAGAACTAGATATTTAGTTCAATTGTTTCAGTTCATCTCTTTTATTTTGTAATTTTATTTTTGAATTGCATTCAACTTCACAAAACCCCCCTTTTCTATATTAATTGATAAAAATAACTAGATCAAACACCATTCCTCTTGGGTTCGACCCTTACTTACCACTTCTACATTAATTTGTAGTTTTGAAACCGAGTAAGGAAATAAAATAAATTTTGGCGGACTGCGACAACACGCCCACTAGTATCCAGGGCTCTTTTTTTTATTACAAAGCATAACACAGATGTGTTTCCAAAGTTCAACTCCGTATTCTACCATTTGAAGTTAGGTATTCCACATTCATAACCTTAACTCTAAATCCAATTCATTCGGATGTCTTCTCCTTTTGTGTAATTCTTCTGGCCAACTAATGACAGGCAATTCTACATTTATTTGTGGTATAAAAGCTTCTAATTTCTCCAGTAATTCCTCAATTGATGGTGCAACTAAAATCATTTTTTGTGCATTAGGAGAAATCAATTTTTGATGAACTAAAAATTCAAGAGATGCCAATAAACCATTGAAATGGTTTTGAACATTTAAAAGACCAATTAGACTAGAGTGTAGATTCCACGTGGCCTAGGAAATTGTGCAAACGATCTCTTCTAGAGTTTCAAAACCCCTTGCTAATACGATAAAAGCATTCGAATACATTACTATTAGTGTTAAACATTCAAATAATGATTTAGCCTTTACCACAAAGCCGATGATTTTACCATATTCCTGTTTTAAAGGTGACACAGTAACCCCAATAACTGTTGATCCTTGAACGTATGCAGAATGAACGACACACCCTATCAGTCCACGGTAACCTCCTCCGTATATTATCTTACCCTTTCGATCTCCAAGTACCGTTCCATCTTTTACTACCAGTGCTAGAAGCGTCAGTTGTCCCAGATTGATTCCACCAAAGAGACTTATGACTCTCAATTTCTTTTTTGAACTCCCAGTTCCAGCAGAAGTAGTAGCATCCATAGGTTGTCGACTTTGCACACTAAAAACTAACACAAGAACACAAAAAGAGTTAAAAATAACAATATGTACACGTAGTTGTGATTGTGGCTCACATCTTCCTCTGGTTTTACGTCCACAAACAACTTAAACACCTTCTATGAGTCGGGGATAAGCTTCCCATCCAGTTTTCTTATAGACTGGCAAACAGGGTCTTTTAAAGTCAGATTCCCAAGACTATATCATTCTCGTTCCTTTTTAAATTCACTCCACAAATTGAGAAGTTCGATTTGCACCATTCTACTAGGATGCGTCTCAAGAGTTTGATGGATATCATCCAAACACTCCTTACTCATGCCATCTATAATGATATATATTTTATCTTCTCGATTTGTGGACACAAATCCAATGAAACGGTTACCTGAGTTGTAGGTCTATCGAGTGCATTTATAAGGCCATCTAGCACATTTATAGCACATATTCATTCTTTTTGCTCTTCGTTTCTTGTAAAAATTACTTTGCGTAACCCTGGTGCATATTTAGTACTAAAACTGGCATTTCACCGCCTAATCGGACCTTTGCTTCAATCAACCAACGGATATCCTTATGCATTTCCTTCTCCATCAACATTTTTAACCATCCTATTCTAGAATAATAAATCTCTTTCAAAGTATTCAAAGGCAATGATAGGTAATATCTGTCGATTTTGAAAATTTTGTTATCCATTGAAAATTCAAGTGTTTTGGAGAAGCAGAAGAAAAGAGAGTGCTTAGGTTGCCTCCTAAGTAGCACCTTTATTTATAGTCGTTGGTTCGACTAATTTTTTTTAACGTAACACACGAAAGAAAAAGAAAAACTGAAATAATAAAATTAAAACCATCAAAATCACTAAGTATAATAGATTGTCATACTCTTCCATATTTTCAGATAAAATAACAAAGAAGAAAAAAATAACCAAATTTGAATTACATAATCAATTAATATGAGGAGAAGACATATATATATATACACATATATATATATATATATATATCACCCACGTCCACACTATAATAAAAAGAAAAAGAAATATGAAGAAGAAGAAGAAGAAGAAGAAGAAGAGGCAAAAGAAAGAAGAAAGTTACCTAATCACTACTATAAAGAAGTACTCACAGAGTGATTTGAGATTGTGCTTGTGGTTTTAAGTGAAGAAGGATTCCAATTTATAGTCAAGTGAGCACTTGTTTCAACCGACAACCATGCGTGTAGAGTGTGCTGAAAAGAGTATGCTGGGAGGAGTATCCGAGAAAACGCATTGACAAATTGTCCATTATCAATAATTAACCCCCACACGTTATCAGTAACTATTGCTAATCACTGATTTGTGTGCCATCATGTCTCTTCCCAAATAATTGAATCCTGAGATATCTTCTTTCTATAGTTACAAAGCAATAGCTTCCTCAATACGTTAGATAAAAAGTTGAGAAACAAAAAAAAAAATATCACAAGAGAAAAAAATACAAGTGAGAAGAAAAAAAAAATGTTTAGGTTGCTTCCGAAGAGCGCTTTTGTTTAAAGTTGTTAGCTCCACTTAGTGATGGCATGATTAACTCTGACTCTTTAATGTAATTACTTCCATGTTGGTTGTAGAGAATCCTTCGTAGTATGGTTTGAGATGGTGCCCATTCATTTTGAATATCTTATTCATTTTCAAGCTTTTGATTTCAACTACACCATATGGAAAAATTTCAGTAACAACAAATGGCCCAACCCATCTAGAGCGAAGCTTACCCGGGAAGAGTTTTAGTCTGGAATGGAAAAGTAGCACTTTTTGTCAAATACTAAACTCTTTTCTGGAGATTCATTGATCATGGAATGGCTTCGTCTTATTCTTGTAGATCATTGCATTTTCATAAGCTTCGTTTTGAATTTCTTCCAATTCTTGCAATTGAAGCTTCCTGTGATCTCCTACTGTTCCCCAATCTATATTGCATTGTTTGATTGCCCAATAAGCTTTGCGCTCTATTTCAACTGGTAGATGGGCCGGCTTTTCAAACAATAATCGGTATGGTGACATTCCAATCAGTGCTTTGTAAGCTGTCCGATATGCCAAAAGAGCATCATCCAGTCGGATGCTCCAATCCTTTCTATTAGGATTGACTGTCTTCTCAAGAATTGACTTTACTTCCCTGTTTGAGAGCTCTGCTTGTCCATTCGTCTGGGGGTGATTTGCAGTTGATACTCGGTGTAGAACTCCGTAGTTTCTTAACAAAGACTCAATGTTTCGGTTGCAAAAGTGAGTACCTTTGTCACTAATCATAGCTCTTGGAATCCCAAACCTGCTAAAGATGTTAGATTTAACAAATTCTGCAACTATTTTAGCATCATTATTTTGTGTGGCTTTCGCTTCTACCCATTTAGAAACATAGTCAATCGCCAGTAAGATATAAGAGTGGCTAAATGAATTTGGAAAGGGTCCTGATAAGTGCTAGAAAAGCACTTAAATAACTCTTCTATTTTACGTATTTGTGTGTTTTATTAGTATTATATGTTTATTTTTATGTGTTTTCCTTTTATTGTGTGTTTATAGTCACAAGAAATCAAAAGGAGCCAAAATGGATAAAAACGAGCGGAAAACAGAACTTGGGACCAAAATGCAAGCAAATTCAAAGATGGAGGGCCTCCGATGCAATTTTATGAAAAGCTGTTTTTACAATTTTTCTTGTGCCAATATCAAAGAATATCAAAAGAGGATTTCCACATTTTTGTCAGATCCCAAATCGGAGTTTCCTAGTGAGAGTTATGGCCATTTGAAGAGAAAGGACAAAGCGTAAAAAATCAGCACCCGAATTTACTGCCGCAGTTCAGTAATGTGACCATAACTTTTGTTACCAAATTCGGATTGACCTGCACTTTATATTGTTAGAAAGGACACTCAGAGGGCTACAACTTTGATGTTGACCTCTTCAAATGATTCGGATTATAGCATGGTCAAAAATGGGAAAAACCGAGAGTGATGTGAATGGAGGATTTCTTGGGCCATGTTTTGGTAGAAAATTCATAACTTTCTATTAAAATATCCAAAAAAGGAAATTCCAATTGCACAATTCAGCCACGATGCTTACCTATACCATGATACAATATTTGAACTAATGGAGCAATTTAAGATCATGATTTGGTGGTTACCAATTAGTGGAATCATAATGGAGTAGTTGTACAATTTTTTATCATGTTTTCTTCTGAAATTTTGCCTATAAATAGAAGCATTTGTAAGGAAGGAAAGACACAACTTAGTAGAAGAGAATTAGCTAGTAGTTCTCTCCAATAAAATTTTCTTCTTCATTTGTTCTTAGTTTTAGCTTGAAGATTTTAGCTTTTCATATTCCGACGGATCAATTCTTCGCTAAGTTCTCTTTTCCCTTTTATTTCTCTATTTATTTCTTAGTATTTATTTACTTGTTTACTATATTTTGCATAATCTATCATATAGTGGTGGTGATACAAGGCGAACACTCGCTAAAAAGTATGAAACCCCGCAATTATGAGTAGTTAAGACTTTTCTATCTAGTTCGAGGGGGACGCTATGCTCAACTAACATGTTGTTATCTTTTCTAACTCTTTAGTAACGCTTTATCTATTCCTCTACTTCAATTTGTTGATTTGTTATGCTTGTAAACCCGCTTTTGAGTTTATTTGATTATTGCATTCACCTTGGCCAATTGAATCAATTAATCTTTAAATTCAAGTTACTTGCTAGGATTGGAACTTTTGATCAGAATTGTCATTAGATTCCAATCGAAAGTAGCAAATGAATATCGTGCATATTTATTAACAAATCATCTTAGATGCATTAATTTGAGCTTGTGAAATTATTCATCTAATTCAACTCATTCTTCTCGTTCATTTCATACTAGCTTTGCATTAAATCCTAAGAGCTTGTTTAGGGTTATCCAATAGCTAGATGTTAAGTTAAAGAGTTCACTTTTTACTTAATACACTTAAGGAAGAATTCGTTAATCAGAGCTTCTTGGTTAATTGAGAGTTGATAAATTGAAGAAGGAATAGTAACACGTTGCATGGGAATGATAAACACAAGTTGTTGACACAACCGAACCCGAGAACTAGATATTTATTTCAATTGTTTTATTTGATCTTATCTTTTGTCATTTGATTTTCATTCAAAATTCTCAAAACCCCCACTTTCCTATATTAATTGATAAAGACAACTAGATTAAGCACCGTTCCTCTTGGGTTCGACCCTTACTTACCACTTCTACATTAATTTTTAGTTTTGAAACCGAGTAAGGAAATAAAAATTAAAATTTGGCGCGCCGCGACGACAAGCGCGCGCCCAAGTTTTTGGCGCCGTTGCCGGGGAACCGTTAACGAATTTTGTTGCTTTTATTAATTAATTTTTTTAAGAAAAAAAAATTCTTCACTGGTATGCATAATACGCGATCTACTAATCGAATTCTTAAAAGTTTCGATCCAGAAATCGAGAAATCCATTCGAAGACGAATAAGACAAGCAAAACAAACCGAACGAGAAATGGCAGAAAACAATAACGAAAGAACTCTCAAACAACTGGCAACTCCCGAAGTTACTCAACAACCTTTGTGTATTACCTTTCCAACCGTAGAAGAAGGTAAGACTTTCGAACTAAAATCTGGATTGATACATCTTCTACCTTCTTTTCATGGACGATCCGGCGAAGATCCATATCGACACTTGAAGGAGTTTCAATTGGTGTGCGATAGCATGAAACCCCCGGGCATCACTGAAGAGCAAATCAAGCTCAGAGCATTTCCATTTTCACTAAAAGATGCCGCCACAGATTGGTTATACACTTTACCACCAGGTTCAGCCACAACATGGAATCAAATGAAGCAACTTTTCCTCGAAAAGTACTTCCCACTTCAAAGACAAAGAAATATCGTGAAAGATATCTCCGAGTACGCCAAAACAATGGAGAAACTCTTTATGAGTATTGGGAGCGTTTCAAAAAGCTCATTGCAAGCTGCCCGCATCACCAAATCAGTGAAAACCTCCTAGTGCAATACTTCTATGAAGGCTTATGTCAATCAGACAGAAACATGGTTGATGCTGCTAGTGGAGGCGCATTGATGAACAAAACCCCTGCTGAAGCCAGAACACTGATTTCAAACATGGCTGAAAACACTCAAATATTCAGTACAGACCGGGAGATGAACATTAGAAGAGTTAACGAGGTAAGTAATTCCAATATTGAAAGCCAACTTTCTGAACTAACACATCTTCTCAAACAAATTGTTGTAGGAAACAATCCGCAAGTCAAAGCATGTGGCATATGCACAAATCTAGGACATCCTACAGATGCTTGTCCTGTTCTACAAGTGGATAACAACGAACAAGTGAACTCAACAAATAATTTCCCATTCCCAAGATAAGAATACAATCCGTACTCAAACACCTATAATCCAGGATGGCGAGACCACCCCAATCTGAGCTATGGAAACAACAAGCCCCCAGGATTCTTCCCTAACAAGCCTCAAGGCCAATTCCAACAACATGGGAATTTTCAACCCCAATGGCAATTTCAACAAAAACCTCAACAACCAGGTATGTCTCTCGAGGATATGGTGAAAACATTAGCAACTAACACTGTGAAATTTCAACAGGATTCCAAATTGAGCATTCAAAACTTGGAAAACCAGATGAGTCAATTGGCAACTGCCATCAATCGACCGAAGCACAATCTGAGGGAAGTTACCATCCCAACCCGAGGTAAATCCAAAGAATGTTAGTGCCATAACCTTAAGGATCCAAAAGAGATCGAAAACCTCACAAAGAGGTTCCCACACATGAAGATAAAGAAGAAAAGCTTGAAAAGGAGGTATGTCCTAACCCCTCTGTCACTACTAAAGTGATCCCTCCCCCTTTTCCGAGTAGATTAGCGAAAACTAACAAAGAAGACAAGGAATCAGAAATTTTGGACACATTTAGGAGGATAGAAATCAACATTCCATTGTTAGATGCAATCAAACAAATTCCACGCTATGCTAAGTTTTTGAAAGATCTTTGCACTAATAAGAGGAAATTGAAGGGAAATGAAATGATCAAAATGGGAGAAACCGCTTTATTGTATTCCGTAAGAAGTTGCCTCCAAAATGTAAAGACCCTGGTATGTTCACTGTCCCTTGCACCATAGGCAATCACCACATTGACAAAGCACTTATAGATTTAGGAGCATCCATAAATGTCATGCCTAGATCCTTATATGCTTCACTAAATCTAAGAAAACCGAAAGAAACTCACGTAATTGTGCAACTAGTCGATCGTACCAATGCATACCCTGATGGAGTGATAGAAGATGTGCTAGTCAAAATAAATGGTTTAGTTTTCCTCGGCCGATTTTTACGTGTTTGATATGGTCGATGAACATTCACCTCACCCTACACCTATCATATTGGGACGTCCATTTCTTTACACTTCTCGCACTAAAATTGATGTCTATGAGGGTACACTATCCATGGAATTTGATGAGGAAAAAGCGAACTTTAATATTTTTGATGGTTCATTGCGCCCTAATAACGCTTGTTCTGTCTTTGCAATCAATTCAACTAATCCTTTTGTGCAAGAACTGTGTAAGTTGAATTGCAGAGCCAGCACAACACATAAGATTGAACCAAAGCACAATTACCTCATCTCAAAGAAGGAAGCCATGGAAAGAAATGAGACCAAAAAAATTTGGAGAAGAATTCAAGAAGGACCGTTAAGAAATCAAGACACTCGGAGAAGCCATCGAAGACAAAGTGGAGCTGCAATCGATTTGAGGAATCCTACTTGACAAATGGGAACTGTGTCGAGCTAACGACCATAAACAAAAGCGCTTCTTGGGAGGCAACCCAAGCATTTTTCTTTTAATATTTGTATTTTTTTATTTTTAATTTGTTTACTTTTCATCTAACGTATTAAGGAAGATATTGCTTTATTATCAGAGGAGGACGATATTTCGAGACTCAATTATTTGGGAAGAGACATGATGGCCCATAAATCAGTGATTAGCGATAATTACGGATAACGGCAGTTAATTATTGATAAATGACAAATCCACAAACGCGTTTCCTGATACCCACTCCAACGTATTCTTTACAAAGACACTGCATGCACGATTGTCGGCTGAAACAAAGGCCCACTTTGACTATAAATCAGAGATCATTCTCCACTCGAAACCACAACCACAATCTTCATTTTCAGTGAGTACTTCTTTCTAGCAGTGATTAGGTAATTTCTTTCTTCTTCACCGTCTTCTTCTTCTTTCTATTTATTTTGTTTTTCCTAGTTTTATAGTATGGACGTGTGGAATAATTTTTGTATATATATGTATTTTTCTCATTTTAATTGATTATGTAGTTCAATTTCTGTTACTTTTTCTTCTCCTTCGTTATTTTAGTTCAAAATATGGAAGAGTGTGATAATCTATTTTGCTTATTTATTTTGATGATTTTAATCTTATTACTTCAGTGTTTCTTTTTCTCTCGTGTGTTACGTAACTAAAAAAAAAAATTTATAGTCGAGCTAACGACTATAAGCAAAGGCGCTACTTAGGAGGCAACCTAAGCACTCTCTTTTCTTCTACTTCTCCAAACCACTTGAATTTTCAATGGATAACAAATTTTCCAAAATCCACAAATATTATCCGTCATTGCCTTTGAATGCTTTGAAAGAGATTTACTATTCTAGAGTAGGACGGTTAAGAATGTTGATGGAAAAGGAAATGCCTGAGGATATCCGTTGGTTGATTGAAGCAAAGGTCCGATTAGGAGGTGAAATGCCAGCTTTTAGTACTAAATATGCACCAGGGTTAGGCAAAAGTAATTTTTCCAAGAAACGAAGAGCAAAAAGAATGAATGTGTGCTATAAATGTGCTAGATGGCCTTATAAATGCACTCGATGGACCTGCAAATCAGGTAATAGTTCCATTGGATTTGTGTCCACAAATCGAGAAGATAAAATATGTTTCATTAAGGATGGCATGAGTAAGGAGTCTTTGGATGATATCCATAAAACTCTTGAGACGCATCCTAGTGGAATGGTGCAAATCGAACTTCTCAATCTGTGGAGTGAATTTAAAAAGGAACGAGAACGATATAGTCTTGGGAATCTAACTTTAAAAGACCCTGCTTGCCGTCTATAAGAAAGCGGATGGGAAGCCTATCCCCACTCATAGAAGTCGTTTAAGCCGCTTCTGGACGTAAAACCAGAGGAAGATGTGAGCCACAATCACAACTACGTGTACATATTGTTATTTTTAATTGTTTTTGTGTTCTTGTGTCGCTTTAGTGTGCAAAATCGACAACCTATGGAGGCTACTACTTCGCCGAATCGGGAGTTCAAAGAGGACATTGAGGTCATAAGTCTCTTTGGTGGAATCAATGGGACAACCAACGCTTCTAGCACCAAGTCGGCCGAACAAGCATTTCTGAGATCGAAGGGCAAGATAATATACGGAGGAGGTTACCGTGGACTGATAGGGTGTGCCGTTCAATCTGCGTACGTACGAGGATCAACAGTGATTGGTATTACTGTGCCACCTTTAAAACAGGTGTATGGTAAAACCATCGGCGTTGAGGTCGTTTGCTCTTGGATTGTTGACCTTTTCTAAGAAGTGCTCCATTGTGCAACCACCATCCCCGATTGACACGACTCATTGCTTACCATAGGGGAGTTTCTATTTCTTCTCTTTTTCATGCTTTCTATATTTCTACATTGGGGACAATGTAGAATTTAAGTGTGGGGGAGTGGCATATTGTGGTCTGCGTGTGATTTTTTTTTATTTGTGTCGAAGATTTTGCATGAGATAGCAACTTTTGAATATGATTGAGATTAATTTGTGTGACTTAGCTGAAACTACAAGATCTCGAAAAAAAAAAATGTGTTCTGTTCTTCTCCAAGCACAGCTGGCTAAAATTACCTGAGCACGTTTATAAGGTAATTTACTATCATTTTCTGGAACACAAATTGAAGGTTGAAAATGTTGATTTTTTTTTCTAACTTTCTAGACCATAGAAAACTAACTTTTTCTTTTTTTTTTTTTATCCATTCGTCCTGCTCAAAGTAACCTAGAAACATCAATTGTTAGTAAGGTGGAGTTATAATCGCATGGTATCTGTTTTTTGTGAATGTGTCTTTTATTGATAGAGTTTAAAAAGTTTGGAAAAAGCATTGACCTATGCTGAGAATGAATTTTACTTTTATGTTCGAAATAAGGAAAGGGACCACAGGAAAGAGCTACCTACCTCAGAGTGTGAAGCCGTCACCTCGAATGGGTGAAGAAGGCTGCCTCCAATGAAAGGGGTTTAGTGTGAAAGCTACCTGTGGGGTAAAAGTTGAAAAGAAAATTGCAAAACTCTTCTTCTTCTTCTTTTTCTTCTTCATCAAAAAAAAAAAAGAAAAAAAAGAAAAAAAAATCGCGAGAAATGTGATAGCTACCCAAGTGTGAAGTTAGATAAATAAATTTCCTCAGTGGTTTGAAGTACTCAATCTAAACACTATTTAAATTGAAGACATATTTGCGATAAAACACCTGCCATGCCCTTTTTTTTTCTTTGCAGTGCTAACAGTTGATGATTTTTGGTGAACAGAGTAATTTTTAGGATCCATGGGAATCATTGTAAAATAAGAGTGGGATCACGAGAGATGAAAGGAAATATTTGACTATTTCGGGTCAGGATTTGGATAGATCATCGTAAGCTTTCATTTGGTTCCAGTTAGTGATGGGATGATAACCTCAATTGCACACACTCACAAGCCATTGTGTATTTGAGAAGAAGTGAAATTTTCATGGTTCGGGAGAATGTTTAATAAGCAAGTCACTATCTGTAGTTGGATTTCACCGTTTAAAGTCGTTAATCTCATGTAAAATCAGTGTGTTGTTTGGTATCATATGGGTTGTTGTTCGAGGGCGAACAACAGTCTAAGTGTGGGGGAGTTTGATAAGTGCTAGAAAAGCAGTTAAATAACTCTTCTATTTTACGTATTTATGTGTTTTATTAGTATTATATGTTTATTTTTATGTGTTTTCCTTTTATTGTGTGTTTATAGTCACAAGAAATCAAAAGGAGCCAAAATGGATAAAAACGAAGCGAAAACAGAACTTGGGACCGAAATGTAAGCAAATTCAAAGATGGAGGGCCTCCGATGCAATTTTATGAAAAGCTGTTTTTACAATTTTTCTTGTGCCAATATCAAAGAATATCAAAAGAGGATTTCCACATTTTTGTCGGATCCCAAATCGGAGTTTCCTAGTGAGAGTTATGGCCATTTGAAGAGAAAAGACAAAGCGTAAAAAATCAGCACCCGAATTTACTGCTGCAGTTCAGTAATTTGACCATAACTTTTTCTACCAAATTCGGATTGACCTGCACTTTATATTGTTGGAAAGGAAACTCAGAGGGCTACAACTTTGATGTTGACCTCTTCAAATGATTCGGATTATATCATGGTCAAAAATGGGCAAAACCGAGAGTGATGTGAATGGAGGATTTCTTGGGCCATGTTTTGGTAGAAAATTCATAACTTTCTATTAAAATATCAAAAAAAGGAAATTCCAATTGCACAATTCATCTAAGATGCTTACCTATACCATGATACGATATTTGAACTAATGGAGCAATTTAAGATCATGATTTGGTGGTTCCCAATTAGTGGAATCATAATGGAGTAGTTGTACAATTTTTTATCATGTTTTCTTGTGAAATTTTGCCTATAAATAGAGGCATTTGTAAGGAAGGAAAGACACAACTTAGTAGAAGAGAATTAGCTAGTAGTTCTCTCCAATAAAATTTTCTTCTTCATTTGTTCTTAGTTTTAGCTTGAAGATTTTAGCTTTTCATATTCGTGGATCAATTCTTCGCTAAGTTCTCTTTTCCTTTTATTTCTCTATTTATTTCTTAGTATTTATTTACTTGTTTACTATATTTTGCATAATCTATCATATAGTGGTGGTGATACAAGGCTAACACTCAAAAATATGAAACCCCGCAATTATGAGTAGTTAAGACTTTTCTATCTAGTTCGAGGGGACGTTATGCTCAACTAACATGTTGTTATCTTTTCTAACTCTTTAGTAACGCTTTACCTATTCCTCTACTTCAATTTGTTGATTTGTTATGCTTGTAAACCCGTTTTTGAGTTTATTTGATTATTGCATTCACCTTGGCCAATTGAATCAATTAATCTTTAAATTCAAGTTACTTGCTAGGATTGGAACTTTTGATCCGTAATTGTCATTAGATTCCAATCCAAAGTAGCAAATGAATATCGTGCATATTTATTAACAAATCATCTTAGATGCATTAATTCGAGCTTGTGAAATTATTCATCTAATTCAACTCATTCTTCTCGTTCATTTCATACTAGCTTTGCATTAAATCCTAAGAGCTTGTTTAGGGTTATCCAATAGCTAGATGTTAAGCTAAAGAGTTTACTTTTTACTTAATACACTTAAGGAAGAATTCGTTAATCAGAGCTTCTTGGTTAATTGAGAGTTGATAAATTGAAGAAGGAATAGTAACACGTTGCATGGGAAAGATAAACACAAGTTGTTGACACAACCGAACTTGAGAACTAGATATTTATTTCAATTGTTTTATTTGATCTTATCTTTTGTCATTTGATTTTCATTCAAAATTCTCGAAACCCCCACTTTCCTATATTAATTGATAAAGACAACTAGATTAAGCACCGTTCCTCTTGGGTTCGACCCTTACTTACCACTTCTACATTAATTTGTAGTTTTGAAACCGAGTAAGGAAATAAAAATAAGTTTTGGCGTACTGCGACAACACGCCCAGGTCCCATGAAATCAATGCCCCATACATCAAAAATTTCGAAAACTATGATAGGAGTTTGAGGCATTTGGTTTCATTGGGGCAAGTTACCCGATTGCTGACACTTGCTTCACGATTTGCAGAAGAGTCTTTGAACAGTGTTGGCCAGTAGAATCCACTTTCCAATATCTTCTGAGCCGTTCTTCGTGGTCCGAAATGTCCTCCGCAAGCATATGAATGGAAAAATGTGAGAATGGACTAAAATTCTGACTATGGCACACATCTCCGAATGATTTGATCCAAACACCTTTTTCACATATATGGGTCATCCCATACGTAGTATTTGGCATCACTTTTTAACTTATCTCGTTTCGCCTTGGATAAGCCTGCAGGGATTAACCTAGATGCGAAATAGTTGACCAAATCAGCAAACCAGGGGGAGTTTACCTCAGTAACAAATAGACTTTCGTCTGGAAAGGCTTCTTGCAATGGTGTTTCATTTTCTGTTCTTACAATCCTGCCACAACATTCACTGCCCCTGATTTATCTTTGATTTCTAAATTGAATTCTTGAAGTAGGAGGATCCAACGAATGAGTCTAGGTCTTGCATCCATCTTTGTGAGCAAGTATCGTAGAGCTGCATGATCTGTGAAAACAATTACTTTAGTTCCTAAGAGATATGATCGAAACTTCTCTAAAGCAAAAACTACAGATAAGAATTCTTTCTCAGTTTGTGGTGCGTTTGCTTGGGATTGATTCAATGTTCATGAAGCGTAGTAGATCACATGTGCAACTCTTCCAACTCTTTGCCCTAGAATTGCTCCCACAGCATAATCACTAGCATCGCCCATTATTTCAAACGGAAGGTTCCAGTGGGGTGGTTGAATGAATGGCTGTGTTGTGAGTCGTTCCTTGAGTTCAGCAAATGCCTTCTTGCATCTATCTTTAAATTCAAATGGTACATCCTTTTGCAAGAGATGGCATAGTGGTGATGCAATCTTTGAGAAGTCCTTAATAAACCTACAATAGAATCCTGCATGTCTAAGAAAAGATCGAATTTGCCGCACACTGGTGGGGTAAGGTAATACAGAAATAATATCTACCTTAGCTTTATCAACTTCTATTCATCTTTCTGACAGTACATGACCTAACACTATCCCTTGTTCAACCATGAAATGACATTTTTCCCAATTAAGAGCGAGGTTAGTGTCAATGCATCATTTTAAAATCAGTGTCAAATATTCCAAGCATGCATCAAAATTGTCTCCCCATACACTGAAGTAATCCATGAATACTTCAATGATTTTTTCAATGTAATCTGAGAAAATATTCATCATACAACATTGAAAAGTTGTAGGGGCATTACATAATCCAAAAGGCATACGCCTATAAGCAAATGTTCCAAATGGAAAAGTAAATATGGTTTTCTCTTGATCTTCTGGGGCTATTGCAATTAGAAAGTACCCTGAAAAACCATCAAGAAAGCAGTAACGTGTATGCTCAGCTAACGTTTTGAGCATTTGATTAATAAAAGGAATGGGGAAATGATCTTTTCGAGTTTTAGCATTTACCTTCTGGTAATCAATACATACCTGGTATTTAGTTTGTATTCTTGTTGGTACAAGTTTTCCTTCCATATTTTCGACCACAGTAATTATGGATTTCTTTGGTACTACCTGAACTGGACTAATCCAATTACTGTCTGAAATGGGATAGATCATACCTGCTCCTAATAGCTTCAGAATCTCCTTCTTCACAACTTCCATCATTGGTGGATTCAATCTCCTTTGGGCTTGTCTCGACGGTTGTGCTCCTTCTTCAAGTAATATTCTGTGCATGCAGACTGATGGACTTATACCGTTGATATCTGCAATCGTCCATCCAATTTGTTTTTTTGTGATCGCGCAAGACTCGAACCAGTTTTTCCTCCCCCACCACAATTAACTTTGACGAAACTATCACAGGGAGTGTTTCACCATTTCCAAGATAAGTGTACTTTAAGTGGCTTGGCAGAGGTTTCATTTCCAATTCTGGTGCCTGCATGATTGAAGGTAACAATTTGTGAGGAGATTCCTCTCGCTGTATGGTTTTTACATTATACCTCTATGAATTGGTCATCAATGAATTCAATGTTGCGACTGTGTTTTTCAATTCTGCGCTCAGCTCTATCTCTTTATCTTCAATATATTCCAATAATTCACAAAGTGCTATCTCTAACTCATCTCTACAATTAAGCTCAAAAACTCTTTCTACAATAGGAGTCATGTTGTTAATAGCATAAATAGTACAAATGTCACTAGGATGTTTCATTGCATCATAGATGTTAAATTGCACCATTTCCTTGTCAAATTCCATTGTCAGGATCACATTTCTTACATCAATAATTGTTTGGGAAGTCTACAAAAATAGCCTTCCCAGCCAATATAGGTGTGGAGTTAGAGGAGTGATCATCATTCATGTCTAAAACATCGAAACCGGCTGGGAATACTAGACCACCTACTTGTACTAATACGCCTTCAACTGCTCCGTTTGGATAAGCATTAGATCGATCAGCAAGTTGAATAATAACATTTGTTTCAGTTAGCTTAGCTAATTTTAAGGAAGCATAGATTGATCGTGGCCTTCATTGTCTTCTTTGTTAGCTTTTGCTAATCTACTAGGAAAAGAGGGAGGGATCATTTTAGTAATGACAAAGGGGTTAGGACTTACCTCCTTTCCAAATTTTTCTTCTTCATCTTCATGTGTAGGAACTTCTTTGTATGGGGTTTCTATCTCTTTTCCATTCCTTAAGGTTATAGCACTGACATTCTTTGGATTTACCTCAAGTTGGGATGGTAGCTTTCCTCCAGATTGTGCTTCTAGGCGATTGATGGCAGTTGCCAACTGACTCATTTGATTTTCCAATTTTTGAATGCTCGATTTGGAATCCTGTTGGAATTTCACAGTGTTAGTTGTTAATGTTTTCACCATATCCTCGGGAGACATACCTGATGATTGAGGTTTTTGTTGAAATTGCCTTTAGGGTTGGAAATTTCCTTGCTGTTAGAACTGCCCTTGAGGCTTGTTAGGGAAGAAACCTGGGGGCTTGTAGGTTCCATAACTCAGATTGGGGTGATCTCGCCATCCTGGATTATAAGTGTTTGAGTATGGATTGTACTATTGCCTTGGGAATGGAAAATTGCTTGCTGAATTCACTTGTTCATTATTATCCACTTGCAGAACAAGACAAGCATCTGTAGGATGTCCTAGATTTGTGCATATGCCACATACTTTGACTTGTGGATTGTTTCCTACAACAATTTGTTTGATAAGATGGGTTAGTTTAGAAAGTTGGTTTTCAACATTGGAATTACTTACCTCATTTACTCTTCGAATGTTCGTTTCCCGCTCTGTACTGAATTATTGAGTGTTTTCAGACATGTTTGAAATCAATGTTCGTGCTTCAACAGGTGTTTTGTTCATTAGAGCTCCTCCACTAGCAGCATCAACTATGTTTCTGCTGGTTGACACAACCCTTCATAGAAATATTGTACTAGAAGGTTTTCACTGATTCGGTGATGCGACAAACTTCCAATGAGCTTTTTGAAACGCTCCGAATACTCATAAAGAGTTTCTCCATTCTTTTAGCGTACCCCGGAGATATCTTTCCTAATATTTGAGGTCTTTGAAGCGGGGAAGTATTTTTCGAGGAAAGTTGCTTCATTTGATTCTATGTTGTGACTAATCCTGGTGGTAAAGTATATAACCAATCTGTGGTTGTATCTTTTAGTGAAAATGGAAAAGCTTTGACTTGATTTGGTCTTCAGTGATGCCTGGAGGTTTCATACTATCACACACCACATGAAACTCCTTGAAGTGTCGATATGGATCTTCGCCGGATCGTCCATGAAAAGATGGTAGAAGATGTATCAAACCGGATTTTAGCTCGAAATCTTTACCTTCTTCTACGGTTGGAAAGGTGATACACAATGGTTGTTGAGTAATTTCAGGAGTTGCCATTTCCTTAAGAGTTCTTTCGTTGTTGTTTTCCTCCATTTCTTGTTCCGTTTGTTTTGCTTGTCTTATTCGTCTTCGAATGGATTTCTCAATTTCCGAATCGAAATTTTCAAGAATTTGATTAGTAGATCGAGTATTATGCATACAAGTGATTTTTTTTTAAAATTAATTAATAAAAGAAACTAAATTAGTTAACCGTTCCCCGGCAACGGTGCCAAAAAATTGGGGTGATTGTCTTAGTACACCAAAATTTATTTTATTTCCTTACTCGGTTTCAAAACTACAAATTAATGTAGAAGTGGTAAGTAAGGGTTGAACCCAAAACGAACGGTGTTTAATCTAGTTGTTTTTATTAATTAATATAGGAATGGAGGGTTTTGTGAATTTTGAAAATAAAATGACAAAATAAAGGAGATAAAATGAAACAATTGAAGGTATATCTAGTTCTCGGGTTTGGTTGTGTCAATAACTCATGTTAACGTTTTCCATGCAACGTATTACTATTCCTTCTTTAATTTAACAACTCCAATTAATCAAGAAGATCTGATTAACGAATTCTTCCTTAAGTGTATTAAATTAAAGTGAGTTCTTTAAATTAACGTCTAGCTATTAGATAAACCTAAACAAGTTTTTAGGATTTAATGCAACGTTAGTGTGAAATAAACGAGAAGAATGAGTTGAATTAGATGATCAATTTCACAAACTTGAATTAATGCATCTAAGTTGATTTGTTAACAAATGTGCACGATATTCATTTGTTACTTTGGATTAGAATCTAATGATAATGACGGATCAAAAGCTCCAATCCTAGTATATATCTTGAATTTAAAGATTGATCAATTCAATTGGCCAAAGTGAATGCAATAATCATATAAACTCAAAAAGGGGTTTAAAAGCATAACAAATCAAAAAATTGAAGTAGAAGAATAGATAAAATGTCACTAAAAAGTTAGAAAAGATAACAACATATTAATTAAACCCAACGTCCCCCTTGAGCTTGATAGAGAAGTCTAAGTACTCATATTCGCGGGTTAAATACTATTTAACGATGTAATCGCCGTGTATCACCATTGCTATATGATAGAGTATACTTCACTATCACAAGTAATATATAAAAATATAGAAAACAAGTAAATAAATGTTAAGAAATAAATAAAAAAGTTTAATCACTCATATCGCGGGTTAAATACTTTCAACGGCGTAATCGCAGTGTATCACCACTACAATACATGAGAAATTATCTTTCTCAAACATGAAAAATAAAAACAAGAGAGAAAACTAGAAAAGAAATGCTCCGCTAATCATATTCACGGCCAAAGTATCGTCGATCGATTATTAGTTATTTAATTTAGGCTTTCACTTCCGCCGGAAATATGAGAAACTAAGAGCTTTCAAGTTAGAACTTAGAACAAATGAAGAAGAGAATTTTATTGAAGAGAAGTTGGAGAGAATCACTAGCTAATTCTCTCTACAAAGTTGTGCATTTTGAACTTGGAAATGCCTCAATTTATAGGCAAAATATTACAACAAAAAATATTAAAAAATTATAAAAGTGACCTCGAATGAGCCTATTATAGTGTGCTCAAGTTGTATTATCTCAAAGGAGTCAAAATTGGCCAAAATCCTCACCAAACTCCAAGTTGTACAAGTGTAGGCGCAAATGGGTGCAATCTGCCAAAGTTTACGCAACATACAGTTTGGTCCTCAGCAGTTTTGAAAAAAATGACGCTTTTAGTCCTTTTCTTCAAATGGTCATAACTTTTACTAAGAAACTCCGATTTGGAATCCGAAAAAGTGTGAGAATTCTCTTTTGATGCTCTTTCACATTAGGACAAGAAAAATTGCAAAAACAACTTTTCATAAAATTACATCGAATGCCCTCCTTCTTTGGTTCGCTTGCATTTCGGTCCCGAGTTTCTGTTTTGCTCTCTTTTCATCCATTTTGGCTCTTTTTAATTCTTTGTGACTCTAAACACATAATAAAGGAAAAACACATAAAAACGAACATAAAAATACTAATAAAATGTGGAATACATAAAATAGAAGAGTTATTTAAGTACTTTTCTAGTACTTATAAAAAATTCTCTGCTAAAAAATAAGAAAACAGAGTTGGTTTTTGAGGCAAAAAGGGATTTAAGGCAACAATAAATAACAACACCGGGCTCACCGAGTCTAGTAATTGGAAAGAGTGCAATCTAAATCATTTAAAGGGAGTCCGTTGGAGGACAAGTTTTGCTCTAGCAGCCGCAGTAATTCGAGATCCAGTAGAATATACTTTAGGGGTGCAACCGGGCGGGGCGGTTGGGGGTGTTGTGGTCGTGAGTAGCTTCCTCATTTCCATGTTGCATGAAGCGGCATAGAGTGGTGTGGATGGTTTGTCTGTGGTGGAAGTTAAATTAACAAAGAAATAAGTGAATAATGAATTATAAATAAGTAAATACAAATAAAATAATCACTGTTTTAAATAAATAAAAAAGTAAATAGGAAAATAAATAAAAAAATAATTTAATGAATATATACATAATAAAAAATTGATGGATAAAAAATTTACAAGATGAATGAAAAAGGGGCAGCAACACGAGCACTTCCCCAAGGCCACATAAGAAAATCATAAATAGAACTCCAGCAAATAAATAAATAAATAAATATTATTTACATTAAAAAATAGTAAATCCACTGAAAAAGAGTTGGTTATGGGAGGGAACTTATCCCCTGAAAAAGGGCATAGACAATTCCCAACCCTTATTTTCTCCATCAAATTTATCTATTTCTCTGCAAATTCTTCTTCTTTTTATACACACCTCACCTTTTCATTTCTTTTCATAACTCATGTTCGGAATTAAAGCCTCTAGCTCTTCCCTAGAAGTTTGTCAAATAATGAGCAGGTAATTGGAATATGTCTACCATAGGGATGAACATATATATAACTGACTTCAATTAATTAAAAGAAGTAAACTGAAGGCATAAAAAAAGGGAAAAAATTTGAAAATGAGAGAAATAGATCGAGTATGTAGATATTTTGTGATTGCTAAAGTGGGGTAGAAATAATAAAATCAAATCTATATATATAAATTTATTGTCATTAAAAGAGTTAGATATGGATTATGGAAGAAAAAAGAATGTAAAAAAATAAAAAAAGTGCTAGCCGTGGGAGCCAAAAGGGATTTAATGCTATAAAAAAAGTAAGCGAAAAATTCACTTCAAAAAACAAAAAGAGATAGTTTTGAGTAGGAAAAGGGATTAAAGGCAACAACAAATAGCAATACCTGGCTCACTGAATCTGGTAATAGAAATGAGTTCAATTTTTGTTTTCTTTTTTGATTTTTTTAATTAATAGTCAAAAAATTGAAAGAATTTAATAAAAAAAGAACTTGAGAGAGAGAGAGAAAGAGATAGAGTATTTAAATATTATGAGATTGCTAAAGTACGGTAGAAAGAATCAAATCAAATCGACATATGTTAATCATAATTTATTAATATTAAAAGAATTGAATAAGGACTAGGGAAGAAAAAATAATATAAAAAAAGTTGGTTTTAGGTGGGAAAAGGGATTTAAAGCAACTAAAAAAATATGAGGAAGATTCTCTGCTAAAAAATAGGAAAACGGAGTTGGTTTGGGGGAAAAAAAGGGATTTAAGGAAAAATTAAATAACAATACCGAGCCCATTAAGTTTAGTAATTGGAATGAGAATAATCTAAATCCCTCAACAAGGATCCACTAGTGGGCAAGTTTTGCGCCACTTGCTGCGGTAATTCTAGGTCCAATAGCATATATTTAAGGGGCTACAACCGAGGGGAACGGTTTGGGATCGTAGTGCTCGTGAGTACCTTCTTCATTTTCATATTGCACAAGGTGGCACAGAGTGGGGTGCATGGTTTAGTGGTGGTGGAGGTAAAAATAATAAATAAATAAGCGAATAATGACTAATAAATAAATAAATACAATTAAAATAATTAATGTATTAAATACACAGAAAAGTAATTATGAAAAACAGTAAAAAAAATAATTTAATGAATATTTAAATAATAAAAAATAAAATATTAATAAAATATTAATTACGTTAAATAACATTAAATCCACTGAAAAAAAGTTGGTTACGGGAGGGAACTTATCCCCTGAAAAAGGACCAAGACATCCCAACCCTTATTTTCTCCGTGGAATTTCTCTCTTTCCCCGCAAATTCTTCTTCTTTTTATACACACCTCACCTTGTCATTTTTTTTTCGTAACTCAAGTTCAGAATTAAAGCATCTACCAATTCTCAAGAAATTTGTCAAATAATGAGCACATAATTGGCAGATGTCTGCCATAGGGACGAACATATATATAAGTAACTTCAGTTAATTAAACGAAGTAAACTAAAGGCACAAAAAAATGAAAAGAAAAATTGAAAATGAGAGAAAGAGAAAAAGTATTAAGATATTTTTAGATAGGTAAAGTGGGATAGAAATAATCAAATCAAATCTATATATATATATATATATATATATATTACTATTAATTTATTGTTATTAAAAGAGTTATATATGGATGAGGGAAGAAAAAAGAATATAAAACATAAAAAAGAGCTGGCTTTAGGCGCGAAAAGGGATTTAATGCAATTAAAAAGTAAGAGAAAAATTCCTTGCAAAAAAAAGATAGTTTATAGCAGGAAAAGGGATTAGAGGCAACAAGAAATAACAATACCGGGCTCACTAAATCTGATAATAGGGATGAGTACAATTTTATTTTTCTTTTTTAATTTTTAAATTTATAGTTAGAAAATGAAAAGAAAAATGAAAAAAAAAAAGAAATTAAGAGGGGGAGAGAGAGAGAGATAGAGGTATTTAGATATTATGAGATTGTTAAAGTAGGATAGAAATAATCAGATAAAATCTACATATATCAATATTAATTTATTATTATTAAAAGAATATAAAAAAAGTTGGTTTCAGCGGGAAAAGGCATTTAAAGAAATTAAAACAAATGTGAGGAAAATTCTAGGCTAAAAATGAGAAAACAGAGTTGGTTTTGGGAAAAAAAGGGATTTAAGCCAGCAATAAAAAAAAAAACACCAGGCTCGCTGAGTATAGTAATTGAAATGAGTACAATCTAAATCACTTAACGAGAATCCACTAGAGGGCAAGTTTTGCGCCAGCAGCCGCGATAATTCTAGCTTCAATAGCATATACTTCAGCGGTGCAATCGAGGAGGGTTCGTGGCGGTGGTGCTGGTGAGTACCTTCTTCATTTTCGTGTTACACGAAGTAGCATCGAGTGGCGGGATGGTTTGTTGGTGGTGGAGGAAAATAAAAAATGAATAATGACTAATAAATAAATGAACACAATTAAACTAATTAATGTATTAAATATATAAAAAATTAAATATACAAATAAATAATAAAAATTTAATGAATATATAAATAATAAAAAACAAAAAATTAATAGATAAAAAATTTAAAAGATGAATGAAAAAGGGGTGGCAACACGAGCACTTCCAGGGGGGTACATAAGAAAATGATAGACAAAACTCGAGCAAATAAATAAATAAATAATATTTACGTTAAATAAAAGTAAATCCACCAAAAAAAGAGTTGGCTATGGGAGGGAAGTTATCCCCTGAAAAAGGACCAAGACAATTCCCAACCCTTATTTTATCCATGGCATTTCTCTCTTTCCTCGCAAATTCTTCTTCTTTTTACGCACAACCCACCATTTCATTTCTTTTCGTAACTCTTGTTTGGAATTAAAGCCCCTAGCACTTCTCCAGCAGTTTGGCAAATAATGAGCAGGTAATTGGCATATGTCTATCATAGGGATGAACATATATATAACTGACTTCAGTTAATGAAACGAAATAAAGTGAAGGCAAAAAAATGAGAAAAATTGAAAATGAGAGGAAGAGGGAGAGTATTTAGGTATTTATAGATTGTTAAAGTGGGGTAAAAATAATCAAATCAAATATATATATATATATATATATATATATATAAATTTTTGTTATTGAAAGAGTTGGATCTGGATCAAGGAAGAAAAAAGAACATAAAAAATAAAAAAATGAGCTGCCTTTAGGTGCGAAAAGGCATTTAATGCAATTAAAAAAGTAAGAGAAAAATTCCCTTTTAAAAAAACAGAGATGGTTTTGAGAAGGAAAAGGGATTAAAGGCAACAACAAATAACAATATCGCGCTCACTAAATCTGGTAAAAGGAAGGAGTACAATTATCGTTTTCTTTTTTCATTTTTAATTTATAGTCAGGAAAAAAAAAAAGAAATTGAGAACAAAGAGAGATAGAGTATTTAGATATTATGAGATTGTAAAAGTAGGGTATAAATAATCAAATCAAATTGACATATATTAATATGAATTTATTGTTATTAAAAGAATTGGATTTGGATTAGGGAAGAAAAAAGAATATAAAAAAGTTGATTTTAGGCGGGAAAAGGGATTTAAAGCAATTAAAAAATATATGAGGAAAATTCTCGGCTAAAAAATAAGAAAACAGAGTTGGTTTAGGGGAAAATGAATTTAGGGCAACAATAAATAACAACACGGGGCTCATTGAGTCTTGTAATTGGAATGAGTACAATCTAAATGATTTAACGAGGATCATTGGAGGGCAAGTTTTGCGCCCGCAGCCGCGGTAATTCCAACTCCAATGGCATATACTTCGTGGGTGCAACCGAGGGGGACAGTTCAAAGTTGTGGTGCTCGTGAGTACCTCCTTCATTTTAATATTGCACGGAGTCGCGTGGATGGTTTGTTGGTGGTGGAGGAAAAAATAATAAATAAATAAATGAATAATGACTAATAAATAAATAAATACAATTAAAATAATTATAGTATTAAATACATAAAAAAGTAAATATGCATATAAATAAAAAAATAATTTAACGAATATATAAATAATAAAAAATAAATACTTGATAGACAAGAAATTTACAAGATGAATGAAAAATGGGCGGCAACACGGGCACTTTCTCGGGGGTACATTAGAAAATCATAAATAGAACTCCAATAAATAAACAAACAAATAAATAATATTAACGTTAAAAAATAGTAAATCTACTGAAAAAGAGTTGGTTACGGGAGTGAAGTTATCTCCAGAGTATTTCTATCCTTCCCCGCAAATTCTTCTTCTTTTTATACACACATCACCTTGTCATTTCTTTTCGTCACTCACGTTCAGAATTAAAGCCTCCTGCCCTTCTCCAAAAGTTTGTCAACCAATGAGCAGGTAATTGGCATATGTCTTCCATAGAGATGAACATATATATAATTGACTTCTGTTAATTAAACAAAGTAAAATGAATGCACAACAAAATGAAAAAAAAATTGAAAATATGAAAAGAGAGAGCTTTTAGATATTTTGAGATTGTTAAAGTGGGATAGAAATAATCAAATCAAATATATATATATATATATATATTAATATTATTTTATTGTTATTAAAAGAGTGGGAGATAGATTAGGAAATAAAAAAGAAAATAAAAAATAAAATAAGAGCTGGCTTTAAGTGCGAAAAGGGATTTAATGCAACTAAAAACTAACAAAAAAATTTCTTGCAAAAAAAAAGCCATAATTTTCAGCAGGAAAATGGATTAAAGGCGACAGCAAATAACAATACCGGGCTAACTAAATCTGGTAATAGGAATGAGTACAATTTTCTTTTTCATTTTTGCAATTTTAAATTTGTAGTTAGAAAATGAAAAAAAGACGAAAAAAAGAAATTGAGAGAGAGAAAGACGGCATATTTAGATATTATGAGATTGTTGAAGTACGGTAGAAATAATAAAATCAAATTGACATATATTAATATTAATTTATTGTTATTAAAAGAATTAGATATGGATTAGGGAAGAAAAAAGAATATAAAAAAAGTTGGTTTTAGACGGGAAAAGGGATTTGAAGAAATTCAAACAAATATGAGGAAACTTCACTACTAAAAAATAAGAAAACAGAGTTGATTTTTAGGAGAAAAAAGGGATTTAAGGGAAAATAAATTATAATACCGCGCCAATTGAGTCTAGTAGTTGGAATGAGTATAATCTAAATCCCGTAACGAGACTCCATTGGATGGCAAGTTTTGTGACACTAGCCCCAGTAATTCCAACTTCAATAGCATATATTTCAGAACGTGCAACCAAGGGGGACGGTTCGGGGGGTGGTGCTCATGAGTATCTTCTTCATTTTCATGTTGCACGAAGTGGCATAGAATGGCGTGGATGGTTTGTTGGTTGTGGACATAAAAATAATAATTAAATAAATGAATAATGAGTAATAAATAAATAC
Source organism: Jasminum sambac (assembly GCA_018223645.1). Lineage (NCBI taxonomy): Eukaryota > Viridiplantae > Streptophyta > Magnoliopsida > Lamiales > Oleaceae > Jasminum > Jasminum sambac. Next base: position 16,397,992 of record CP073644.1, read on the forward strand.
AATTAAAATAATTACTGTATTAAATACATAAAAAAGTATATATGGAAATAAATGAAAAAATAATTTAGTGAATATATAAATAATAAAAAATAAATAATTAATAGATAAAAAATTTACAAGATGAATGAAGAAGGGGCGGCAACACGAGCACTTCCCCAGGGGTACATAAGAAAATCATAAATAGAACTCAAGTAACTAAAAAAATAAAAAAATAAAAAATATCTACGCCGAATAACAGTAAATCAATTGAAAAAGAATTGGTTACGAGAGGGAAGTTATCCCCTGAAAAAGGACCAAGACAATTCCGAACCCTTATTTTCTCCATGGAATTTCCCTCTTTCCCCGCAAATTCTTCTTCTTTTTGTACACACCTCACCTGGTCATTTCTTTTCGTAACTCATGTTTGGTATTAAAGCCTCTGGAACTTCTCTTGTAGTTTGTCAAATAATGAGAAGGTAATTGGCATATGTCTGCCATAGGGATGACCATATATGTAACTGACTTCAGTTAATTAAATGAAGTAAGCAGAAGGCGCAAAAAAAGGAAAAAAGTTGAAAATGAGGGAAAGAAAGAGAGAGTATTTAGATATTTTGAGATTGTTGAAGTGGAGTAGAAATAACCAAATCGAAACTATATGTATATATAAATATTTATTTACAGTTATTGAAAGAGTTGGATGTGGATTAGGAAAGAAAAAGAATATAAAAAATAAAAAAAGAGCTTACCTTAGGTGCAACAAGGGATTTAATACAATTAAAAAATTAAGAGAAAAATTCCTTGCAAAAAATATTTTTAAAAAAAGAGATAGTTTTGTGCAGAAAATGGATGAAATGCAACAATAAATAATAATACTGGGCTCACTGAATCGTGTAATAGGAACGAGAACAATTTTCTTTTTATCTTTTCATTTTTTAAGTTGCAGGTAGAAAAAAATGAAAAAAAAAAGAAATTTAGAGAGAGCGAGAGAAAGTATTTAGATATTATGAGATTGTTAAACTAGGTAGAAATAATCAAATCAAATCGACATATATTAATATAAATTTATTGTTATTAAAAGTATGGGATGTGCATTAGGGAACAAAAAAGAATATTTTAAAACAAGTTGACGTTAGGCGGGAACAGAGATTTAAACCAACTAAAAAAATATAAGGAAAATTCTCTGCAAAAAAAAAAAAAGGAAAACAGAGTTGGTTTTTGGGAAAAAAAGGGATCTTAGGAAAAACAATAACAATACCGAGTCCACAGGGATGCTTCGGAGGGGTGGCGCTCGTGAGTACCTTCTGCATTTTTACGTTGTACTAAGTAGCATAGAGTGGCGTGGATGGTTTGTAGGTTGTGGACGTAAAAATAATAAATAAATAAATGAACAATTACTAATAAATAAATAAATAAAATTAAAATAAATACTGTATTAAATACATAAAAAAGTAAATATGCAAATAAATAGAAAAAGAATTTAATGAACATATAAATAATAAAAAATAATTAATTAATAGATAAAAAATTTACAAGGTGAGTGAAAAAGGGGCGGCAACACGAGCACTTTGCCGGGGGTACTTAACAAAATCATAAATAGAACTCAGGTAAATAAACAAATCCGAGGGTACATAAGAAAATCATAAATAGAACTCAAGCAAATAACCGAATAACTAAATAAATAATAAATACGCCAAGCAACAGTAAATCCACTGAAAAAGAGTTGGTTACGGGAGGGAAGTTATCCCCTGAAAAAAGGACCAAGACAATTCCCAACTCTGATTTTCTCCATGGAATTTCTCTCTTTCCGCACAAATTCCTCCTCTTTTTATACACACCTTACCTTGTCATGTCTTTTCGTAACTCATGTTCGGAATTAAAGCCTCTGGCACTTCTCCAGTAGTTTGTCAAATAATGAGCAAGTAATTGGCATTTGTCCACCATAGGGATGACCATATATATAATTGACTTCAGTTAATTAAATGAAGTAAGCAGAAGGCACAAAAAAATGAAAAAGGTTGAAAATGAGAGAAAGAGAGAGAGAGTATTTTGATATTTTCAAATTGTTAAAGTGGGATCGAAATAATCAAATCAAAACCATATATATATATATATATATATATATATGTATATATGTATATATATTAATTTTAATTTAGTGGTATTGAAAGAGTTCGATGTGGATTATGGAACAAAAAGAATATAAGAAATAAACAAAGAGCTGGCTTTAAGCGCGAAAAAGGGATTTAATGCAATTAAGAAAGTAAGAGAAAAATTCCTTGAAAAAAGATTAAAAAAAGAGATAGTTTTGAGCAGGAAAATGGATTAAATGCAACAACGAATAATAATACCGGGCTTACTGAATCTTGCAATAGGAATGAGTACAATTTTATTTTTATTTTTTCATTTTTAATTTACAGTTAGAAAATGAAAAAAAACAAAAAAAAAAAGAAATTGAGAGAGAGAGCGAGACACAGTAATTAGATATTATGAGATTATTAAAGTAGGTAGAAATAATCAAATCAAATCAACATATATGAATATTAATTTATTGTTATTAAAAGTATTTGATGCGCATTAGGGAACAAAAAAGAATATTTTTAAAAAAGTTTGTTTTAGGTGGGAACAGAGATTTAAACCAACTAAAAAAATATAATCAAAATTCTCCGCTAAAAAATAAGAAAAGAGAGTTGGTTTTGGGGGAAAAAAAGGATTCTAGGAAAAATAAATAACAATACCAAATCCACTGGGAGGCATCGAGAGGTGCTGCTCGTGAGTACCTTCTGCATTTTCATGTTGTACGAAGTGGGATAGAGTGGGGTGGATGGTTTGTAGGTTGTGGATGTAAAAATAATAAATAAATAAATGAATATAATTAAAATAATTATTGTATTAAATACAAAAAAAAGTAAATATATAAATAAATAAAAAATAATTTAATGAATATATAAATAATAAGAAATAGATAATTGACAGATAAAAAATTTAAAAGATGAGTGAAAAAGGGGCGGCAACACGAGCACTTCGCCGAGGATACATAAGAAAATCATAAATAAAACTCAACTAAATAAAAAAAAATAAATAATATTTAGGCCAAACAACAGTAAATCCACGGAAAAAGAGTTGGTTACCGGAGGGAAGTTATCCCCTTAAAAAAAGGACCAAGACAATTCCGAACCCTCATTTTCTCCATGGAATTTCTCTCTTTCCCCACAAATTCTTCTTCTTTTTATACACACTTCACCTTGTCATTTTTTTTCGTAACTCATGTTCGGAATTAAAGCCTCTGGCACTTCTCCAGTAGTTTGTCAAATAATGAGCAGGTAATTGGCATATTTCTGACATCGGGATGAACATATATATAACTGACTTTAGTTAGTTAAACGAAGTAAACTAAAGGCACAAAAAATTGAAAATGACCGAGAGAGAGAGAGTATTTTGATATTTTGAGATTGTTAAAGTGGGGTCAAAATAATCAAATCGAAACTATATATATACATATATATATTTATATATATATTAATTTTAATTTATTGTTATTGAAAGAGTTGGATGTGGATTAGGTAAGAAAAAGAATATAAAAAATAAAAAAAGAGCTGGCTTTAGGCGTGAAAAGGAATTTATAATGCAATTAAAAAAGTAAGAGAAAAATTCCTTGCAAAACGATTACAAAAAGAAGAAATAGTCGAGAAAAATTCCTTGCAAAAAGATTACAAAAAAACAGATAGTTTTTAGCAGGAACAGGGTTTAAATGCAACAACAAATAACAATACTGGGCTCACTGAATTCTGCAATAGGAATGAGTACGACTTTCTTTTTATTTTTTTTTTAAAATTTATAGTAAGAAAATGAAAAAAAAAATAAATTGAGAGAGAGAAAGAGAGAGTATTTACATATTATGAGATTGTTAAAGTAGCGTAGAAATAATCAAATCAAATCAACACATATTAATATTAATTTATTGTTATTAAAAGAATTGGATGCGCATTAGGGAACAAAAACGAATATTTTAAAACAAATTGGTTTTAGGTGGGAACATAGATTTAAACCAACTAAAAAAAATAAGGAAAATTCTCTGCTAAAAAATAAGAAAACAGTGTTGGTTTTGGGGGAAAAAGGGATTTAAGGAAAACTAAATAACATTGCCGAGCCCACTGAATCTAGTAATTGGAATGAGTATAATCTAGATCCCTTAACGAGGATCCATTGGAGGGCAAGTTTTGCACCATTAGCCGCGGTAATTCCAGCTCCAATAGCATATATTTGAGGGGGTGCAACCGAGGAAAACGCTTCGAGAAGTGGTGCTCGTGAGCACCATCTTCATTTTCATGTTGCATGAAGTAGCATCGAGTGCCATGGATGGTTTGTTGGTTGTGGACGTAAAAATAATAAATAAATAAATGAATAATGAAAAATAAATAAATAAATACAATTAAAATAATTACTGTATTAAATACACAAAAAAGTAAATATGAAAATAAATAAAAAATCATTTAATGAATATGTAAATAAGAAAAAATAAATAATTAATAGATAAAAAATTTACAAGATGAATGAAAAATGGGCAGCAATACGAGCACTTCTTCGGGGATACATAAGAAAATCATAAATAGAACTCCAGTTAATAAATAAATAAATAAACAAATAATATTTGCATTAAATAATAGTAAATCCACTGAAAAAAAATTGGTTACGGGAGGTATGTTATCCCTAAAAAAGAACAAAGACAATTCCCAGCCCTTATTTTCTACACGAAATTTCTCTCTTTCCCCGTAAATTCTTCTTCTTTTTATACACACCTCACCATGTCATTTCCTTTCGTAACTGATGTTCGTAATTAAAGCCTCAAGAACTTCTCCAGAAGTTTGTCGAATGATGAGCAGTTAATTGGCACATGTCCACCATAGGGATGAACATCTATATAACAGTCATCAATTAATTAAACGAAGTAAACTGCAGGCACAAAAAAATTGAAACTGAGGGAAAGAGAGAGAGAGTAATTAGATATTTTTAGATTGTTAAAGTGGGGTGGAAATAATCAAACCAAATCGACATATATATATATATATATATATTGGTATTAAAAGAGTTAGATGTGGATTAGGGAAGAAAAAGAATATAAAAAATAAAAAAGAGCTGGCTTTAAGCGCGAAATAGAATTTAATGCAGTTAAAAAAGGAAGAGAAAAATTCCTTGCAAAAAAAAAAAACAAATAGATTGTTTTGAGGAAGAAAAGGGATTAAAGACGACAGCAAATAACAATACTGAGTTCACTGAATCTGGTAATAGGAATGAGTACAATTTTATTTTTCATTTTCAAATTTTAAATTTATTGTTAGAAAATGAAAAAAACAAAAAAAAAAAAGAAGTTGAGACAGAGAGAGAGAGAGTGATAGAGCATTTAGATATTATGAGATTGTAAAATTAAGGTAGAAATCATCAAATCAAATCATCATATATTAATATTAATTTATTGTTATTAAAAGCATTGGATACGGATTAGAGAAGAAAAAAGAATATAAAAAAAAGTTGGTTGAAGGCAGGAAAAGGGATTTAAATATGACAAAAATTCTCGGCTAAAAAATATGAAAACAGAGTTGATTTTGGGGAGAAAAGGGATTTAAGGAAAAATAAATAACAATACCGAGCCCACTGAGTCTAGTAATTGGAATGAATATAATCTAAATCCCGTAATAAGGATCCATTTGAGGGCAAGTTTTGCACCATTAGTCGCAGTAATTCCAACTCCAATAGCATATATTTCACAGGGTGCTACTGAGGGAGACTGTTCGGGGTGGTGGTGCTCGTGAGCACCTTCTTCATTCCCATGTTGCACGAAGTGGCACAAAGTGGCATTGATGGTTTGTTGGTGGTGTAGGTAAAAATAATAAATAAATAAATGAATAATGACTAATAAATAAATAAATACAATTAAAATAATCATTGTATTAAATACATAAAAAAGTAAATACGCAAATAAATAAAAAATAATAATTTAATGAATATATAAAAATAAAAAATAAAAAGTTAATAGATAAAAAATTGACAAAATGAATGAAAAAGGGGCGACAACACGAGCACTTCCTTGGGGGTACATAAGAAAATCATAAATGGAACTCCAGTAAATAAAAAAATTAAATAAATAATATTTAAAGTAAATAACAGTAAATCCACTGAAAAAGCGTTTGTTACGGCAGGGAAGTTATCCCCTGAAAAAGGACCAAAACAATTCCCAACCCTTATTTTCTCCATGGAATTTCTCTCTTTCCCTACAAATTCTTCTTCTTTTTATACACACCTCACCTTGTCATTTCTTTTCGGTAACTCATGTTCGAATTAAAGCCTCATGAACTTCCCAAGAAGTTTGCCAAATAATGAGCGGGTAATTGGCACATGTCTAAAATAGGGATGAACATATATATAACTGACTTCAATTAATTAAATGAAGTAAATTGAAGGCACAAAAAAATGAAAAAAAATTGAAACTGAGAGAAAGAGACGGAGTATGTAGATATTTTGATATTGTCAAAGTGCGGTAGAAATAATCAAGTCGAATATATGCGCGCGTGTGTGTGTATATATATATTAATATTAATTTATCATCATTAAAAGAGGTGGATGTGGATCAGGGAAGAAAAACGAATATAAAAAATAGAAAAAGAGCTGGCTTTAGGCGCGAAGAGGGATTTAATGTAGTTAAAAAACAAAGGGAAAAATTCCTTGCCAAAAAAAAAAAAGGAGATAGTTTTGAGCAGGAAAATTGATTAAAGGCAACAACAAATAACAACTCCGGGCTCGCTGAATCTAGTAATAGGAATGAGTACAATTTTCTTTTTCTTTTTTCATTTTTTAATATATAGTTAGAAAATGAAAAAAAAAGAACTTGAGAGAGAGAGAGAGAGAGAGAGAGATATATATATATATATATAGAGCATTTAGATATTACGAGATTGTTAAAGTATGGTAGAAATAATTAAATCAAACCGACATATATTAATATTAATATTAATTTATTGTTATTAAAAGAATTGGATACGGATTAGGGAAGCAAAACAACAACAACAACAAAAAAAAACTTAGCATTATTCCCTACAAGTAGGGTCGGCTGTATAGAGCCATACGAGAAAATCACGTCGGATCGTCAATATGAATTTTTCTATGCCATGCATTCCTATCTAATGCTAATCGCTCATTTACCTGCATAAAAAATAGTTGGTTTTAGGCGGGAAAAGAGATTTAAAGCAATTAAAAAATATATAAGGAAAATTCCCTGCTAAAAAAAATAAGAAAACAGAGTTGGCCTTGGGAAAAAAAGGGATTTATGACAAAATAAATAAAAATACCGAGCCCATTGAGCCTAGTAATTGAAATGAGTAAAATCTAAATCCCTTAACGAGGATCCACCCGAGGACAAGTTTTGTGCCATTAGCAGCAGTAATTCCGGCGCCAATGGCATATATTTCAACGGGTGCAACCGGGATGGACGGTTCGGGGTGGTGGTGCTCGTGGGCACCTTCTTCATTTTCACGTTACACGAAGTGGCAGAGAGGGGCGTTGATGGTTTGTTGGTGGTGGGGGTAAAAATAATAAATAAATAGACAAATAATGACTAACAAATAAATAAATACAATAAAAATAATTACAGTATTAAATACATAAAAAAGTAAATATGCAAATAAATAAAAAAATTAATGAATATATAAATGTAAAAAAATAAATAATTAATAGAAAAAATTTACAAGATGAACACAAAAGCGGCGGCAACATGAGCACATCCCCGGAGGTACATAAGAAAATCATAAATAAAACTCCAATAAATAAGTAAATAAATAAATATATAATATTTAGGTTAAATAACAGTAAGTCCACTGAAAAAGCGCTCGTTACAGGAGGGAAATTATCCCCTGAAAAAGGACCAAACAAAATTCCAACCCTTATTTTCTCCATAGAATTTCTCTCTTTCCCCTCAAATTCTTCTTTTTATACACACCTCTCCTTGTCATTCTTTTCGTAACTCATGTTTGGAATTAAGATCTCTGGCAGTTCTCCAGAAGTTTATCGAATAATGAGCAAGTAATTGGCATATGTCTTCCATAGGGATGAACATATATATAACTGACTTCAGTTAATTAAACAAAGTAAACTGAAGGCACAAAATAAACTATAGGCACAAAATAATGAAAAATAATTGAAAATGTGGGAAAGAGAGGGACAATATTTAGATATTTTGAAATTGTTAAAGTGAGGCAGAAATAATCAAATCGAATATATATATATATATATATATATATCAATATTAATTCATTATTATTAAAAGAGTTGGAAATGGATTGGGGAAGAAAAAAGAATATAAAAAATAACAAAAGAGCTGGCTTTGTGCGCGGAAAGGGATTTAACGCAATTAAAGAAGTAAGAGAAAAATTCTCGGCAGAAAACAAAAAAAAAAAAGAGACAGTTTTGAGCAGGAAAACGGATAGAAGGCAACAACAAATAACAACACCGGGGTCACTGAATCTTGTAATAGGAATGAGTACAATTTTCTTTGTCTTTTTTCATTTTTTAATTTATGGTTAGAAAATGAAAAAAAAAATTGAAAAAAATAGAAATTGAGAGAGAGAGAGAGAGAGAGAGAGAGAGAGCATTTAAATAATATGAGATTGTTAAAGTAGGGTAGAAATAATAAAATCAAATCGATATATATTAATATTAATTTATTGTTATTAAAAGAATTGGATACAATTGGGGAAGAAAAAAGAATGTAAAAAAAAGTTGGTTTTAGGAGAGAAAAGGGATTTAAAGAAACAAAAAAATATATAAGGATAATTCTCTGCTAAAAAATAGGAAAACAGAGTTGGCTTTTGGGAAAATAAATAGCAATACCAAGCACACTAACTCTATTAATTTGAATGAGTATAACCTAAATCCCTTGACGAGGATCCATTGGAGGGCAAGTTTTGCGCCATTAGCCGCGGTAATTCCAGCTCCAATATCATATATTTTAGGAAGCGGAACCAAGGGGGACGGCTCGTGGGGGTGGAGCTTGTGAGTACTTTCTTCATTTTCGTGTTGCATGAAGTGGCACAAAGTGGATTGGATGGTCTATTGGTTGTGAGCGTAAAAATAATAAATAAATAAATGAATAATGACTAAGAAATAAATAAATACAATTAAAATCGTTACTGTATTAAATACATAAAAAGGTAAATATGAAAATAAATAAAAAAAAATAATTTAATAAACATATAAAAAATAAATTATTAATAATTAGTAGATAAAAAATTTAAAAGATGAAAGAAAAAGGGGCGGCAACACGAGCACTTCCTCGGGGGTACATAAAAAATCATAAATAAAGCTCCAGCAAATAAATAAATAAATAAACAAATAATATTTACGTTAAATAACAGTAAATCCACTGAAAAAAAGTTGGTTACAGGAGGGAAGTTATCCCCTAGAAAAGGACCAAGATAATTCCCAACCCTTATTTTCTTCATGGAATTTCTTTCTTTCCCCGCAAATTCTCTTTCTTTTTATACACACCTCACCTTATCATTGCTTTTCGTAACTCATGTTCGGAATTAAAGCCTCTGGAACTTCTCTAGAAGTTCGTTGAATAATGAGTAGGTAACTGGCACATGCCTACCATAGGGATGAACATATATATATAACTGACTTTAGTTAATTGACCGAAGTAAACTGATGGCACAGAAAAAAAAAAAAACTAAAACTAAGAGAAAGAGAGAGAGTATTTAGATATCTCGATATTATTAAAGTGGGGAAGAGATAATCAAATCGAATATATATATATATATATATATATTAATATTAATTTATTGTTATCAAAGAAGTTGGATATGGATCAGGGAAGAAAAAAGAATATAAAAAATAAAAAAGAGCTGGCTTTAAGCATGAAAAAGAATTTAATGTAGTTAAAAAAAACTTAGAGAAAAATTCCTTGCAAAAGAAAAAAGGCAATAGTTTGGAGTAGGAAAATTGATTAAAGGCAACGCCAAATAACAATAACGGGCTCACTAAATCTGGTAAGAGGAATGAGTACAATTCTGTTTTTCTTTTTTCATTTTTTAATTTATAGTTAGAAAATGAAAAAAATAAAAAAAGAGAAATTGAGAGAGATGGAGAGAGTATTTAAATATTATGAGATTGTTAAAGTAGGGTAGAAATAATCAAATCAAATCGATTGGAGGGCGGGATTTAGGTGTGTATACGGATTAGGGAAGAGAAAAGAATATATAAAAAAAAGTTTGTTTAAGGCGGGAAAAGCGATTTAAAGCAACTAAAAAATATATAAGGAAAATTCTCTGCTAAGAAAACATAGTTGGCTTTGGGCAAAAAAAGGGCATTCAAGACAAAATAAATAACAATACCAAGCCCACTGAGTCTAGTAATCGGAATGAGCATAATCTCAATCCCTCAACGAGGATCCATTGGAGGGCAAGTTTTGCGCCATTGGCGCAGTAATTCCAGCTCTAATATCATATATTTCAGGGAGCGAAACCGAGGGGGACGGTTCGGGAGGGTGGTGCTCGTTAGTACCTTCTTCATTTTCGTGTTGCACAAAGTGGCACAGAGTGGAGTGGATTGTTTGTTGGTTCTGGACGTAAAAATAATAAATAAATAAATACAATTAAAATCATTATGTCCTAATAAATCAAAAAATAATTTAATAAATATATACGTAATAAAAAATAAAAAATTAATGGATAAAAAATTTACAAGATGAATGAAAGGGGGTGGCAACATGAGCACTTCCCCGGGGGTACATAAGAAATTCATAATTGGAACTCCAGTAAATAAATAAATAAATAATATTTACGTTAAATAATAGGAAATCCATTAAAAAAAAGTTGGTTACAGGAGGGAAGTTAACCCCTGAAAAAGGACCAAGACAATTCCCAACCCTTATTTTCTCCATGGAATTTCTCTCTTTCCTTGCAAGTTCTTCTTCTTTTTATACACACCTCACATTGTCATTTTTTTTTGTAACTCATGTTCGGAATTAAAGCCTTCGTCACTTCTCCAGAAGTTTGTACAATAATGAGCAGGCAATTGTCATATGTCTACCATAGGGATGAACATATATATAACCTGACTTAGTTAATTAAACGAAACACATTGAAGGCACAAAAAAATGAAAAAAAAATTGAAAATGAGAGAAAGAGAGAGAGTATTAAGATATTTTGAGATTGTTAAAGTGAGGTAGAAATATTTAAATATAATCTATATATATATATATATATATATGTATTAATATTAATTTATTGTTATTAAAAGAGTTGGATACGGATTAGGGAAGAAAAAAGAATATAAAAAATAAAAAAAGAGCTTGCTTTAGGCGCGAAAAGGGATTTAATGAATTTTAAAAAGTAAGAGAAAACGACCTTGAAAGAGAGACAGAGAGAGAGAGAGAGAGAGAGAGAGCTTTGAGCGGGAAAAGGGATTAAAGGCAACAACAAAAAACAATACCGGGCTCACTGAATCTGGTAATAGGAATGAGTACAATTTTATTTTTCTTTTTTCATTTTTTAATTTATAGTTAGAAAATGAAAACAAATGAAACAAAAAAAGCAATTGGGAGAGAAAGTGTGATGGAGTATTTAGATATTATTAGATTGTTAAAATAGGGTAGAAATAATCAAATCCAATCAACATATATTAATATTAATTTATTGTTATTAAAAGAAATGGTTACGGATTAGGGAAGAAAAAAGAATAGAAAAAAAAAGTTGGTTTGAGGCAGGAAAAGGGATTTAAAGCAATTAAAAAAATATGATGAAAATTCTCTACTAAAAAATAAGAAAACAAAGTTGGTTTCGAGGGAAAAAAAGGGATTTAAGACAAAATAAATAACAATACCGAGCCCACGGAGTCTATTAATTGGAATGATCATAATCTTAATCCCATAACGAGGGTCCACTAGAGGGCAAGTTTTTCACACCTTGCTACAGTGATTCCAGCTTCAATAGCGTATATTTCAAGGAGTGCAACTGAGGGGATGGTTTCGCGGTGGTGGTGCTCGTGAGTACCTTCTTCATTTTCATATCGCACGAAGTGGCACAGAGTGGTGTTGATGGTTTGTTGGTCGTAGAGGTAAAAATAATAAATAAATAAACGAATAATGACTACTAAATAAATAAATACAATTAAAGTAATTACTATGCTAAATACATAAAAATAAATATTCAAATAAATAAAAAATTTATTTAATGAATATATATAATAAAAAATAAATAATTAATAAGTGAAAAAGTTTAAAAGATGAATGTAAAATGGGCAGCAGTACGAGCACTTCCCCCGGGGGTACATCAAAAAATCGTAAAGAGAACTCTAATACAGAAATAAATAAATATTATTTACGTCAAATAATAGTAAATCCACTAAAAAAAAGTTGGTTATGGGACGGAGGTTATCCATTGAAAAAGGATCTAGATAATTCCCAACCTTATTTTCTCCAGGAAATTTCTCTCTTTCCCCCTAAATTCCTCTTCTTTTTTATACACACCTGACCTTGTCATTTCTTTTGTAACTCGTGTTTGGAATTAAAACCTCTAGCACTTCTCCAGAAGTTTGTCAAACTATGAGCAGGCAATTGGCATACGTCTACCATAGTGACGAACACATATATAACTGACTTCAGTTAGTTAAACGAAGTAAGCTGGATGCACACAAAAAATGAGACAACAGAAAATGAGAGGGAGAGAAAATATTTAGATATTATGAGATTGTTGCAGTAGGGTAGAAATAATCAAATCAAATCTATATATATTAATATTAATTTATTGTTATTAGAGGGGTTGGATATAGATTAGGGAAGACAAAAGAATATAAAAAATAAAAAAGAGTTGGTTTTAGGGGAGAAAAGAGATTTAATGCAATTAAAAATATATGAGAAAATTCATTGCAAAAAAAATAAAAATAAAAAAGAGTTCGTTTTTCGCAGGAGAATTGATTTAAGGCAACAATAAATAACAATGCTGGGTTCACGGAATCTGGTAATTGGAATGAGTACAATTTTATTTTTCTTTTTTATGCTTTTTATTATAGTTAGAAAATGAAAAAAAATAGAAATTGAGAGAGGAAGAGAGATAGATAGAGTACATAGATATTATGAGATTGTTAAAGTAGGGTAGAAATAATCAAATAAAATCGACATATATCCATTGTAATTTATTGTTACTAAAAGAATTAGATACAAATTAGAGAAAAAGAAAGAATATAAAAAAAAAGAGTTGATTTTTGGCTGGAAAAGGGATTTAAGGAAATATAAAAAATGTGAGGAAAATTCCTTGCTAAAAAAAAAAGAAAACAAAGTTGGTTTTTGGAGGGGGCAGGGGGAATTGAATTTAGGGCTACAATAAATAACAATATCGGGCTCACTAAGTCTAGTAATAAGATTGAGTACAATCTAAATCCCTAAACGAGGATACATTGGAGAGAAAGTTATGCGCCAGTAGTCGTGGTAATTCCAGCTCCAATAGCATATACTTCAGGGGTGCAATCGAGTGGGACTGTTTGGCGTGGTGGTGCTCGTGAGTACCTTATTCATTTTCATGTTGTATGAAGCGGCACAGAGTGGCGTGGACGGTTTATTGGTGGTGGAGGTAAAAATAATAAATAAATAAACGAATAATAACTAATAAATAGATAAAGACAATTAAAAATAATTACTTTATTAAATAAATAAAAATGTAAATATGCAAATAAAAACATAAATAATTTAATGAGTACATAAATAATAAAAAATAAATAATTAATCGATAAAAAATTTTAAAGATGGATGAAAAAAGGACGGCAAGACTAGCACTTCCTCAGGGGTACATAAGAAAATCATAAATAGAACTCTAATAAATAAATAAATAAATAATATTTACATTAAATAATGGTAAATCCACTAAAAAACAGTTGGTTACGGGAGGTAGAGTATTCCCTGAAAAAGGACCAAGACAATTCCCAACCCTTATTTTCTCCATGGAATTTCTCTCTTTCCCTGCAAATTCTTCTTCTCTGTATACACACCGGACCTTGTCATTTCTTTGAGTAACTCATGTTCGGAATTGAAGCCTCAGCCACTTCTCGAGAAGTTTGTCAAATAATGAGCAGGTAATTGGCATATGGCTACAATAGGAATGAACATATATATAACTGACTTCAATTAATTAAACGAAGTAAACTGAAGGCACAAAAAATGGAAAAAAAATTGAAAACGAGTGAAAGAGATAGGGTATTTAGATATTTTGAGATTGTTAAAGTGAAGTAGAAATAATCAAATCAAATATATATATATATATATAAATATTTATTTAATGTTATTAAAAGAGTTGCCTTTAGGCGCGAAAAGGGATTTATTGCAACTAAAAAAATAAGAGAAAAATTCTTCACAAAAAAAAAAAAGAGAGAGAGAGATGGTTTTGAGCAGGAAAAGGAATTTAAGGCAACAATAAATAACAATACCGAGCTCACTGAATCTGGTAATTGGAATGAGTACAATTTTATTTTTTATTTTTTTAATTTATAGTTAGAAAATGAAAAAAAAATAGAAATTGAAAGAGAGATAGAGTATTTAGATATTATTAGATTGTTAAAGGATGGAAGAAATAATCAAATCAAATCAACATATATTAAGATTAATTCATTGTTGTTTAAAGAATTTGATACGAATTAGGGAAGAAAAAAGAATATAAAAAAGGTTGGTTTTAGGTAAAAAAGGGATTGAAGGCAATAGAAATTATATGAGTAAAATTCCCAACAAAGAAATTGCCTAACAGAGTTGGTTTGGGTGGGGGGAAGGGATTTAAGACAACAATAAATAATAATCACTTAGTCTAGTAATTGAAATGAGCACAATCTAAATCCCCTAACGATGGTCATTTGGAAAGCAAGTTTTGCGCAAGTACCGAGGTAATTCCAGGTCTAATAGCATATATTTTAGGGGGTGCAATCGAGGGGGACGGTTCAGGTGGTGGTGCTCGTGAGTACCTTCTTTAGTTTCATGTTGCACGAAGTGGCATAGAGTGGCATGGATGGTTTGTTGGTGGTGGAGGTAAAAATAATAAATAAATAATCGAATAATAACTAATAAATAAGTAAATAAATACAATTCAAAATAATTACTTTATAAATAAAAAAAATAAAATATGCAAATAAATAAATAAATAAGTTACTGAATATGTAAATATTAAAAAATGAATAGTTAATAGATAAAAATTTAAAAGATGAATGGAAAATAGGCGGCAACATGAGCACTTTCCGAGGGTATATAAGAAAATCATAAATAGAACTCTAATAAATAAATAACTAAATAAATAATATCTACGCTAAATAACAGTAAATCCACTGAAAAAGAGTTGGTTATGGGAGGGAGGTTATCCATTGAAAAAATGCCAAGACAATTCCGAACCCTTATTTTCTCCATGGAACATCTCTCTTTCACCTCAAATTCTTCTTCTTTTTATATACATCTCACCTTGCAATTCTTTTTCGTAAACTCATGTTCGAATTAAAGTCTCTACCACCTCTCCAGAAGTTTATCAAATAATGAGCAAGTAATTGGGATATGTTTAACATAGGGATTAACATATATATAACTAATTTCGGTGAATTAAACAAACTAAAGTTAAGGCACAAAAAAATTTTAAAAAAAATAGAGAATAAGAGGGGGAGAGAGAGTATTTAGATATTATGAGATTGTTAAAGTAGGGTAGACACAATCAACTCCAATATACATATATTCATATTCATTTATTGTTATTAGTGGAGTTGGATATCATTAGGGAAGAAAAAAGAATAAAAAAAATATAAAAGGTGTTGGTTTTAGGATGGGAAAAGGGATTTAATGCTATTAAAAAAAATATGAGAAAAATTCATTGAAAAAAAAGAGTTGGTTTTGGGCAGGAAAATGAATTTAAGGAAACAATAAATAGCAATGTCGGCTCACTGAATCTGGTAATTGGAATGGCACCATTTTCTTTTTTCTTTTTTTGAGTTATAGTTAGAAAATGAAATAAAAATGAAAAAAAAAGAAATTGAGAGAGATATAGAGTATTTAGATATTATTAGATTGTTAAAGTTGGGTAGAAATAATCAAATGAAATCGACATATATTAATATTAATTTATTGTTATTTAAAGAATTGGATACGAAATTAGGGAAGAAAAAGAATATAAAGAAAGAGTTGGTTTTAGGATAGAGAATGGATTTAAGGCAATTAAAAAAAATATGAGGAAAATTTCCGGCCAGAAAATAGGAAAATAGAGTTGGGTTTTGGGGGGGAGGGGGGATGAAATTTAAGGCAACAATAAATAAAAATACCGAGCTCACTGAGTCTAGTAATTGGAATGAGTACAATCTAAATCCCTTAACGAAGATCCATTGGAGGGCAAGTTTTACGCCAGCAGCCGTAGTAATTCCAGGTCCAATAGCATATACTTCAGGGGTGCAACGGAGGGGGACGGCTGGGCGTGATCGCGCTCGTGAGTACCTTCTTCATTTTCATATTTCACGAATTGGCACAGAGTGTTGTGGATGGTTTGTTGGTGGTGCAGGGAAAAATAATAATTAAACAAATGAATAATAACCAATAAATAAATAAAAACAATTAAAAACAATTACTTTATTGAATAAATAAAAAATAAAATGTGGAAATAAATAAATAAATAAGTTAATGAATATATAAATTTCAAAAAATAAATAATTAATGGATAAAAATTAAAAAGATGAAAGAAAAAGGGGCGGCAACATGAGCATTTCCTCGGGGGTGCATAAGATGAAAGAAAAAGGGGCGGCAACAGTAAATACAGTGAAAGAGTTGGTTACGGAAGGGAGGTTATCCAGTGGAAAAGGGCCAAGACAATTCCCAACCCTTATTTTCTCCACGGAATTTCTGTCTTGCCCTTCAAATTCTTCTTATTTTTATACACATTTCACCTTGTGATTTGTTTTCGTAACTCGTGTGCAGAATTAAAGCCTTTGCTACTTCTCCAGAAGTTTGTCAAATGATGAGAAAGTAATTTGCATGTATTTACCAAAGGGATGAGCATATATATAACCTGATTTAGTTAATTAAACGAAGTAAACTAAAGGTAAACTGAGGACACAAAAAATGAGAAAAAAAAAAGAAAATGAGAGAGAGATTATTTAGATGTTATGAGATTGATAAAGTAAGGTAAAAATAATGAACTAATATATATATATATATATATTCATATTAATTTATTCTTATTAAAGGAGTTGGATATGGATTAGGGTAGAAAAAAGAATATAAAAAATAAAAAAAAAAGTGTTGGTATAGGGGGGTAAAGGCATTTAATGCAATTAAAAAAAATATGAGAAAAACTCATTGAAAAAAAAGAGTTAGTTTGGGGCTGGAAAAGGGATTGAAGGCAACAATAAATAACAATGCCGGGCTCACTGAATCTGGCAATAGGAATAAGTGCCATTTTCCCTTTCTTTTTTTGATTTATAGTTAGAAAATGAAAAAAATGAAAAAAAATAGAAATTGAGATAGAGATAGAGTATTTAGATGTTATTAGATTGTTAAAGTTTGGTAGAAATAATAAAATCAAATCGAAATATATTAGTATTAATTTATTGTTATTTAAAGAATTGGATACGAATAAGGAAAGAAAAAAGAATATAAAAAAATATTGGTAATAGGATAGAGAACGGATTTAAGGCATTTCAAAAAATATGAGGAAAATTCCCGGCCAAAAAATAGGAAGAAGAGTTGGTTTGGAAGGGGGGAAGGGATTTAACCCAACAATAAATAACAATACTAGGCTCACTGAGTCTAGTAATTGGAATCAGTACAATCTAAATCCCTTAACGAGGATCCATTGGAGGTCAAGTTTTGCATTAGCAGTCGCAGTAATTGCAGCTCCAATGGTGCTCATGAGTACCTTCTTCATTTTCATGTTGCACGAATTTGCATAGAGTAGCGTGGATAGTTTGTTGGTGGTGGAGGTAAAAATAATAACTAAATAAACAAATAATAACTAATAAATAAATAAATACAATTGAAAATAATTACTTTATTAAATAAATAAAAAAGTAAATATGAAAATCAATAAAGAAATAATTTAATGAATATATAAATAATAAAAAATAAATAATTAACAGATATAAAATTTAAAAGGTTAATGAAAAATTGGTGACAACACAAGGCTTCCCTAGGAGTACATAAGAAAATCATAAATAGAACTGTAATAAATAAATAAATAAATAAATAATATTTACGTTAAATAACAATAAATCCACTGAAAAGGAGTTGGTTACAGGAAGGCACTTATCCACTAAATACGGCCAAGATAATTCCTAACCCTTATACACACCTCACATTGTGATTTCTTTTCGTAATGCATTGTCCAAATTAAAGCCTATGCCACTTCTCCAGAAGCGTATCAAATAATGAGCAAGTAATTGGCAACTATTCACCATATGGATGAATATATATATATATATATATATATATATATAACTGATTTCAGTTAATTTAACGAAGTAAGCAAAAGCCACAAAAAATGAAAAAAAAAAAGAAAATGAGAGAGACTGTGTGTTTTTAGATATTATGAGATTATTGCAGCAGGGTAGAAATAATCAAATCAAATATATATACATACATATATGCATATATATATTAATTTATTGTTATTAAAGGAGTTGGATATAGATAAGGGAAGAAAAAAGAATACAGAAAATAAACAAAGAGTTGGTTTTAGGTGGTAAAAGGGATTGAATGCAATTTAAAAAATATGGGAAAATTTCATTGTAAAAAAAAAGTTTGTTTCTGGCAGGAAAAGGGATTTGTAGCAACAATAAATAACAATACCAGGCTCACTGAATCATGTCATTGGAATGAGGACGAATTTCTTTTTCTTCTTTATTTTTCGATTAATAGTTAGAAAATGAAAAAAAATTAAAAAAGTAGAAATTGAGAGGGAGAGAAAAAAGAGTATTTAGATATTATGAGATTGCTAAAGTAGGGTAAAAACAATCAAATCAAATCCACATATGTTAATATTAATTTATTGTTACCAAAAGAATTGGATACTAATTAGGGAAGAAAAAAGAATATTAAAAAAAAGAGTTGGCTTTCGACCGGAAAAGGGATTTAAGGCAATTAAAAAAATATGAAGAAAATTCCCCACTAAAAAAATAAGAAAACAGAGTTGGTTTTGGGGATTAAAAAGGGATTTAAGGTGAAAATAAATAACAATACCAAGCCCACTGTGTCTAGTTATTAGAATGAGCACAATCTAAATCCCTTATCGAGGATCTACTGGAGGGCATGTTTTGCTCCAGAAGCCACGGTAATTCTAGCTCCAATAGAATATATTTCACGGGGTGCAACCGAGGGTGACGATTCGGGGTAGTGGTGCTCGTGAGTACCTTTTGTCATTTTCATATAGCACGAAGTGGCACAGAATGATGTTGATGGTTTATTGGTGGTAAAGGTAAAAATAATAAGGAAATAAATGAAGAATAACTAATATATAAACAAATACAATTGAAAATAATTACTTTATTAAATAAATAAAAAATAAAAATGAAAATAAATAAATAAATAAATATGCTATTGACTATCTAAATATTAAAAAATAAAAAATTAATAGAAAAATTAAAAGATGAATGAAAAAGGGACGGCAACACGAGCAAGAAAATCATAAATAGAACTCTAATAAATAAATAAATAAATAACATTTACGTTAAATAACAGTAAATCCGCTGAAAAAGAGTTGGTCACGGGAGGGAGGTTATCCACTGAAAAAAGGACCAAGACAATTCTCAAGCCTTATTTTCTCCATGGAATTTCTCTCTTTCCCCCTCAAATTCTTTTTCTTTTTTCACACACCACACCTTGTGATTTCTTTTCTTAACTCATGTTTGGCATTAAAGCATCTGCCACTTTTCCAGAAGTTTATCAAATAACGAGCAAGTAATTGGTAAATGTTCGCCATAGGGATGAACATATATATAACTGACTTTAGTTAATTAAACGAAGTAAACTGAAAGCACAAAAAATGAAAAAAATAAAAAACGAGAGAGAGGGAGTATTTAGATATTATGAGATTATTGCAGTAGGGTAGAAATAATCACATCAAATATATATATATATATATTAAATTTAATTTAATTTATTGTTATTAAAGGAGTTGGATATGGATTAGGGAAGAAAAAGAATACAGGAAATAAAAAAAGAGTTCGTTTTGGGAAGGAAATGGGATTTAAGGCAACAATAAATAACAATACCAGGCTCACTGAATCTTGTAATTGGAATGAGGACAGTTTTCTTTTTCTTTTTTCTTTTTTCAGTTTATAGTTAGAAAGTGAAAAAAATGAAAAAAAAGAAATTGAGAGGGAGAGAGAGAAAGAGTATATAGATATTATGAGATTGTTAAAGTATGGTAGAAATAATCAAATCAAATCGATATATATTAATGTTACTTTATCGTTACTAAAAGAATTGGATACAGATTAGGGAAGAAAAAAGAATATAAAAAAAGAGATGGTTTTCGGACTGGAAAAGGGATTTAAGACAATTAAAAAAATATGAGGAAAATTCGTTGCTAAAAAATAAGAAAACAAAGTTGGTTTTTGGCAGGGGGAAGCGATTTTATGCAACAATAAATAACAATGCCAGCCTCACTGAGTCTAGTAATTAGAATGAATACAATCTAAATCCTTAACGAGGATCCATTAAAGGGCAAGTTTTGCGCCAGTATCCGCGGTAATTCCAACTCCAATAGAATATATTTCAGGGGGTGCAACCGAGGGGGACATTTCGGGGTGGTTTTCCTCGTGAGTACCTTCTTCATTTTCATATTGCACAAAATAGCACAGAGTGGCTCGATAGTTTGTTCGTGGTGCAGCTAAAAATAATAAATAAATAAACGAATAAATAAATAAATACAATTAAAAATAATTACTTTGTTAAATAAAAAAATAAAATATGCAAATAAATAAATAAATAAGTTAATTAATATATAAAAATTAAAAAATAAATAATTAATAGATAAAAAATTTAAAAGATGAATGAAAAATGGGCGACAACACGAGCACTTCTCCGTGGCACATAAGAAAATCAGAAATAGAACTCTAATAAATAAATAAATAAATATTATTTACGTTAAATAATAGTAAATCCACTAAAAAAGATTTGGTTACGGGAGGGAGGTTATCCGCCGAAAAATGACCAAGACAACTCCCAACCCTTTTTTTCTCCATTGAATTTCTCTCTTTCCCCTCAAATTCTTCTTCTTTTTATACACACCCGACCTTGTGATTTATTTACCTAATTCATGTTCGAAATTAAAGCATCTACCACTTCTCCAAAAGTTTGTCAAATAATGAGCAAGTAATTTGTGTATGTTTACCATAGGGATGAACATATATATAACTGACTTCAACTAATTAAACGAAGAAAATTAAAGGCACAACAAAATGAAAAAAATAGAAAATAAGGGAGAGCAAGAGAGTATTTAGATATTATGAGATTGTTGCAGTATGGTAGAAATAATCAAATCAAATCTATATACATATTAATATTAATTTATTGTTATTAAAGGAGTTGGATATGGATTAAGGAAGAAAAAAGAATATAAAAAATAAAAAGAGATGGTTTTAGATGGGATAAGGGATTTAATGCAGTTAAAAAAATGAGAAAAAATCCTTTCAAAAAAATTTATAAAAAGAGTTGGTTTTGGGCAGGAAAAGGGATTTGTGGCAATAACAAATAACAATAGCAGGCTCACCGAAACTGGTAATCGGAATAAGTACAATTTCATTTTTCTCTTTTCTTTTTTTTATTAATAGTTAGAAAATAAAAAAAAAAAAAAATAGAAATTGAGAAAGGGAGAGAGAAGAGTATTTAGCTATTATGAGTGTGTTAAAGTAGGGTAGAAATAATCAAATCAAATAGACATATATTAATATTAATTTATTGCTATTACAGGAATTTGAAACGGATTAGGGAAGAAAAAAAGAATATAAAACATAATTAGAAAAGAGTTGGTGCAAGGCGGCAAAAGGGATTGAAGGCAATTAAAAAAAAAAAGGAACATTCCCTGCTAAAAAATAAGAAAACAACGTTCTTTTTGGGGGGGGGGGGGGTGGAAGGGATTTACGGCAATAATAAATAACAATGTCGGGCTCACTAAGTCTAGTAATTCGAATGAGTACAATCAAAATTCCTTAACAAGGATCCATTGGAGGGCAAGTTTTGCGCTAGAAGCCGCGGTAATTCAAGCTCCGATTGCATATATTTCAAAGCGTTCAACCAAGGGGGACAGTTCGGGGTGGTGGTGCTCATGAGTACCTTCTTTATTTTCATATAGAACGAAGTGGCTTAGAGTGGCGTGGATGGTTTGTTGGTGGTGGAGGTAAAAAAAAAGTAAATAAATAAACGAATAATAACTAATAAATAAATAAATGCAGTTAAAATGAATATTTTATTAAATAAATAAAAAAGAAAATAAGCAAATAAAAAATAAATAAGTTAATGAATATATAAATATAAAAAATAATTAATTAATAGATAAAAAATTTAGAAGATGAATTAAAAAGGGGCGGCAACACGAGCACTTCTCGGGGGTACATAAGAAAATCATAATTAGAACTCTAATAAATGAATGAATAAATAAATAAATAATATTTACATTAAATAACAGTAATGTAAATATTATTTACATTAAATATAAATAAATAATATTTACATTAAATAACAGTAAATCCATTGAAAAAGAGTTGGTTCCGGGAAGGAGGTTATTTAATACCCTGTTCGATTCCGTGCAAGATTTGAAGGGGGGAAGGGATTTAAAGCAATAATAAATAACAATGCCGGGCTCACTGAGTCTAGTAATTCGAATGAGTACAATCAAAATCCCTTAACAAGGATTCATTGGAGGGCAAGTTTTGGGCTAGAAGCCGCAGTAATTCTCGCTTTAATTCAATATATTTCAGAGGGAACAACCGAGGGGGACGGCTCGGGGTGGTGGTGCTCATGATTACCTTCTTTATTTTCATATTGAATGAAGTGGCTCAGGGTGGCGTGGATGGTTAGTTCGTGGTGGAGGCATAAATAAATAAATAAATAAACGAATAATAACAAATAAATAAATAAATAAAATTAAAAATGATTATTTTATTAAATAAATAAGAAAGAAAATATGAAAATAAAAAATAAATAAGTTAATGAATATATAAATATAAAAAATAAATAATTAATAGATAAAAAATTTAAAAGATGAATTAAAAAGGGGCGGCAACACGAGCACTTCCCCGGGGGTACATAAGAAAATCCTAATTAGAAGGGTGAATGGGAGTAACTTTTAATGATTTTTAATGGATTTTAATGTGAAAGAAGAGAGAGAATGAGTGGAGGTGAGTGGTTGAGATTTATGGATATGATGAGATATGTGAATGTGATTGATTTAGGAGAGAGAAAAAAGTGAAAAAAAAGTGGTAAAAAGTGATAAAAAGTGATAAAATTTGATAAAAGTTGTATCCATTCGGCCTTTAGAACTCTAATAAATGAATGAATCAATAAATGAGGAATATTTACATTAAATAACAGTAAGTCCACTGAAAAATAGTTGGTTCCGGGAGGGAGGTTATTTAATACCCTGTTCGATTCCGTACAGGGGTGGAAAGGATTTAAAGCAATAATAAATAACAATGCCGGGCTCACTGAGTCTAGTAATTCGAATGAGTACGATCTAAATCCCTTAAAGAGGATCCATTGGAGGACAAGTTTTGGGCTAGAAGCCGCACTAATTCCGGCTCCAATTGCATATATTTCAGGGGGTATAAACCGAGGGGACGGTTCGGGTTGGTGGTGCTCGTGATTACCTTCTTTCTTTTCATATTGAATGAAGTGGCTCAGGATGGCGTGGATGGTTTGTTGGTGGTAGAGGTAAAAATAAATAAACGAATAATAACTAATAAATAAATAAATACAATAAAAATGATTATTCTATTAAAGAAATAAGAAAGAAAATATGAAATAAAAAATAAATAAGTTAATGAATATATAAATATAAAAAATAAATCAATAATAGATAAAAAATTTAAAAGATGAATTAAAAATGCGCGGCCCCGGGGATGCAAAAGAAAATCATAATTAGAACTCTAATAAATGAATAAATAAATAATATTTACATTAAATAACTGTAAATCCACTGAAAAAGAGTTGGTTCCAGGATGGAGGTTATTTAATACCCTGTTCGATTCCGTACAAGATTTGAGATGATATCAATGTGTTTTTATAGAATTATTACGTGTTTTATATGTTTATGACATGATGTTAGGTGTGTTCGGTGTGTTTGTATGTGATACGGCCTTGAAACCTATTTTAAGAGGGGAAAATTTTAGCAGATCGAGATTTACGGCATAAGGTATAGTGATACGGCCATAACACTCATGAAGAGGGTTTAAAAATTTTCAGAAACTTTTATACGACCGTACATTATTTATACAACCGTAAATTATCATCACACGGCCGTAATTTGTAAAATGGGAAGATGTATAAAGTTTTGAGAAACTTTTGTACGACCGTACATTTTATCGATACAGTCGTAATATCAAAGTTACGGCCGTAATGGTAAAGGTTACGACAGTAATTTCTGGTCGGCAGAAAAGTTTTATGGACATTTCTAGTCATTTGGCGAGGTTTAAAAGGGCAAATTTCGTTCCAAGCTCTTCATAAGACACACAAGAACATTTCTAAACAACACGAGGCATTTCCAAACTTGGTTTGATAATTTCCCTACCTATATCTATTGTTTTCCTCTTCATTTTGATACCAAAGAAGTCAAGGGAAGGAAGAGGCAGGGAAAGAAGGAAGTTACAAAGCATCTTTTAGCTTGTTTTTCTCTACTTAAAGGTAGGTAGTAGGTGCTTTTATATGTCTAAAAAGGTAAGCTATCCATACATGAGTTGTGGTTGATTTATGGATGTAAAACACAAGTTCTTTCTTGTTGAGATGTTTGAGATTGAACTAAGTGTAATTCTTGGTAGGGATTGGTGTTCTTATGATTTAGAATGCTTGAATGTGTTTGGTGATACTTAATAACATATGATGTTGCATAGGGTGAAGTTTATGAGCTTTAAGAAGTAAAGATGAAGTTAGTGTATTCTTTTTTATTGAAGCTTGAATTACATGTTTAGATAACCATGCTAGGAACTCATGTATGCATTTAAGGATTGCCAATCATATGTTTACAAATATGTGAAAGTTAAGATGGCCAAAATGGGGGGATCTAAGCCCCAAGATGTGATATGAGGCCAATGTAATGGGCTATCTATATGATACGAACCATGTGCGCCCATACATGATATGTGATTCCGTTGGCGCCATTGTAAACGCACGATTAGCAATCGGCCCCAAATTTACATGTTACGTGTACTTGCATTTCCATCTATTTCCCACTGAGTCTTTATGACTCACTATGTGTTCGTTTATATTTTGTAGATGAAGTAGGACGTGATAAGAAAATGGGAGATGGCGGAGAGTCCTCACGAACTTGATATTCAGGTGAGTCCGAAAAAAGGGGAAACACCAAAGATCATGTATAATATATTTTGTAATGGAAGCCGAAATCACTCGAAAGCTTGAACGTTTTCCTAAGTAATGAACGTTAGTGTTTATATTGTGCTACCTATATGTAAGATAAACTTATGATTTCAAAGATGTAATGCGTTAGAAATGCCATCTCTAATTTTGTAATGTGGATTGGAGTAAATTTTGTGCACGTGCCCATCATGACATGTTGGGTATTTTCTCAAAATCATTTATTCGGTTTGTTGCAAATGATTTGCCGCCTCGACTTTGTTTGCCGCTTCGCGACGGGGGTCGAGGGGGCAGCGCCCCTCGTGGGGGCTCGGGGGCAACGCTCCCGAAAGGTAAACGGAATTTTTTATTGTTGGATGAAGAGTCATTCATTCAAAAAGGTGTGTTGGTTCATTGAAGAGGTATGTCTCTTTCCAACAGACACAACTATGCCTATATATATGTCTCGTTTACTGTCATTTGGGGATAATCCGAAACCAACAACATCACGCATTCATAATCGCATTTGGCCTCATCAGTTTCTTAACCGAGTTTTTCTTCGGTTTGATCAAACGAGTCACCGTTTGGATCAAACGAAGACTCCATTGTATCCTGATAGAGGTTTTCTCTAAACCCGAAGTGACAAAGAAACGGGGACAAATATCTCTTAAAAAGACAGCGGATTCTACGCGCCTTGGAGTTAATAATTCTTCATTATTTTACCCCGATTCCTCAACATGACACACGTGACTTTCAATAAGAAATGAGAAATTATATGAAACGATATGAGATATTAGAGAAAGCGTTACAGGCTATAAACTGAAAAAGGACCAAGATATATCCCAACCCTTACTTTCTCTATGGAATTTCTCTCTTTCCTTGCAAATTCTTCTTCTTTTTATACACACCTCACCTTGTCATTTCTTTTCATAACTCATGTTCGGAATTAGAGCCTCTGCCACTTCTCCAGAAGTTTATCAAATAATGAGCAAGTAATTTGCATATGTTTACCATAGGGATGAACATATATCCAACTTACTTCAGTGAATTAAACGCAGTAAACTGAAGGCACAAAAAATGAAAAAAAAAAAGAAAATAAGAGAGAGAGTGTGTGTGTGTTTAGACATTATGAGATTGTTGCAGTAGCGTAGAAATGCTCAAATCAATTCTATATATATATATTAATATTAATTTATTGTTATTAAAGAAGTTGGATATGGATTAGGAAAGAAAAAAAATATAAAAAATAAAAAAGAAATTGGTTTTAGGCGGGAGAAGGGATTTAACGCAATTAAAAATATATGAGAAAAATTCCTCGGAAAAAAGGAGTTGGTTTTGGGCAGGAAAAGGGATTTGAGGCAACAATAAATAACAACATCTGGCCCACTGAATCTGGCAATTGGAATGAGTACAATTTTCTTTTTCTTTTTCATTTTTTTATTTATCATTAGAAAATGAAACAAAAGAAAAAAAATAGAAATTGAGAGTGAGACGGAGATAAGAGTATTTAGATGTTATGAGATTGCAAAAGTAGGGTAGAAATAATCAGATCAAATCAAATCGACATATATTAATATTAATTTATTGTTATTAAAAGAATTGGATATGGATTAGGGAAGAAAAAAGAATATGAAGCATAATAAAAAATAAAAAATAAAGAGTTTCTTTTAGGCAAGAAAAGGGATTTAAGGCAATTACAAAAAATATGAGGAAAATTCCCTCCGAAGAAAATAAGAAAACAGAGTTGGTTTTTTTTTTGGGGGGGGGGAGGGATTTAAGGAAAGAATATATAATAATACCGGGCTCACTGAGTCTAGTAATTGCAATGACTACAATCCAAATCAATTAACAAGGATCCATTGAAGGACAAGTTTTGCGCAAGCAGCCGCGGTAATCAAAACTCCAATAGCATATATTTCAAGGGGTGCAACCGAGTGGGACGGTTCGGGGGGTGGTGCTCGTGAGCACCTTCATTATTTTTATGTTGCACGAAGTGGCTCAGAGTGGTATGGATGGTTTGTTGGCGACAGATGTAAAAATAATCAATAAATAACCGAATAATAACTATTAAATAAATAAATACATACAATTAAAAATAATTACTTTATTAAAAAAATAGAAGAGAAAATATGCAAATAAAGAAATAAATAAGCTAATGAATATATAAATATTAAAAAATAAATAATTAATAGATAAAACATTTTAAAGATGAATTCAAAAAGGGGGCAACACAAGGACTTCCCCGGGGGTACATAAGAAAATCATAAATACAACTCTAATAAATAAATAAATAATACTTACCTTAAATAATACCGTGCTCACTAAATCTTGTAAATGGAATGTGTTGTCAAATTTTAAATAACTCGCAAGCGCACGAATCTATTGAAATATAGATTTAATGAGCAACGGGGTCGAACCCACAGGGACTGCGAATTTAAAAAGTATAATTTAACCCAAATTAACTCGTACACTAAACCAATTGAAAAGAGTTTGATTTTTATATTTTTAATTAATTAAAAAGACTAGTAGAAAAATTAAGATAAATAATTAAAACAACTATCAATATGATGAAAATAACCAAGGTTTCGGACTCCACCACTATTCAACCAAGCAATTCTATAACCACCATTCAATTCACAAGTTCGAGTGACAAATCAAAATCAATATATTGTCTACCCATAAATTTATCAACGAAACCCAATTAATAAAATCGCATGTTTTTCCCTCTTCACCTCTTCAAATTGACTCACCAAGCATTTACCGTAACAATTGAGTTAAAGAAAACAAAGAATCTAGAAAACAATAGCCCAAGTATTCGATGTGTCGAATCAAATTGTAATCTCATGATAAATCAAAGATAATCACTCAACATTCAAAGCACAAAGCATAGATTAATTAAATTATTATCTAACAATCACCAATACATGATAGAAGTGATTAAAGTAATTAAATTTAATCAATTAACGAAGAACGAACCGTAAACGTAAATAGCGCATAAAAAGAATTGAATTGTGAATAGAAAATCACATAGTCTAATAGAGTTTCGTCATAACCCTTGGTCTAAGAAATTTAGAATAACATAATCATTTAAAAGGTACTAGAAAAGATAGAACCCGCCATTGAAGAAGTCGCACGAGAAATATCACAACTACTTCCTTTTTCTCTCTCAATTCTCCATTCGTCCTCGCGCTCTCGGCTTTTTCTCCAAAATTGCAGCCGCAATTCTCTTCTTTTCCACCCTCCACTGGCCGCCATTCTTGCTTAAATAATTGAGGTTTGGAGTAATGGGTTTGAAGCCCATTAAGCCATGTTATATTATCTTTTTTTTTTCCTTTTTTTCTTTTTTTTTCAACATAATAAAACAAAATAAAAATAAATATTAATTATAAAATACAAAAAAGGGACTAATAAAATAAAAGAGAATATCAAAAAATATATAGTAAAAATATACTCATCAAATTCCCCCAAACCTAAATTTTGCTAGTCCTCGAGCAAAACAATATAAAAATAATCACACGTAAATATCACGTATAAAAAATAATAATAATAATAACAACAACACTTAAACAATAGTCAAATAGATTGCTTTATCGACCTCATATTTGAAAATAGCCATGATCGATGAAAGGAATGCAATATTGCCCACATATCAACCTTTGACTCTAACCATGCCAACTTTTCAAATCAAAATACTAATCAATTTCCATCACATGTATTCGGTTGACTTATTCCCAGCCCAAGATAGTCAATTCTTTTTCCTCACTCTCTCGTGGGATTCACACACCCCTTGTATGTATATTCACTCATACCCAAGGTAATAATTTTAGGTCACGCTCAATAAACTCATCCTTTCCCACTCAAGTTTGGTTGGGTCGAACCAATGATAGTGGCTTTCAAGGTTTGCAGTTATTCTCCCTTTTTTTTC
The DNA here is from genome assembly GCA_018223645.1 of Jasminum sambac. Classification (NCBI taxonomy): domain Eukaryota; kingdom Viridiplantae; phylum Streptophyta; class Magnoliopsida; order Lamiales; family Oleaceae; genus Jasminum; species Jasminum sambac. The sequence continues at coordinate 16,427,448 of CP073644.1, forward strand.
ATTCTCAAGTGCCTCAACCTTCAAGTTTCTATTAGGAACTCAAACCGACTAGCTAATCCCCCAAATGGATTTTTTATTTTTTTGATTGATATATATATTTTTTTCTTGTATCTCATGTGCAAGATCTCTCTCCCTTAAAATTTTTAGATGACCCATGCAGCGAGCTTTAGGTCGATGACTCCCAGGCCAGATGACCTTAGGGCAACGGGTTTTAAGATACCCCTTCAGACTTAATTACTCGAGTAAAAAGGCTACGAAGAGAGGTATAAGATATTCAGCTCAATGATTAACATTAGTGTATGGGGATTAGATTGCTAGCATTGGTCATTCCCTAACTTATACCTTCAGGCCAAGAACACTTCACACAATTTCAACATGCATGCACAGAATAAAAGCATTCCCATCTAACCACTCTCACAGCTCAACCACTCCCAAACAATCCTCTCTTTAGGTACGGTTCAAATGATGTGATTTAGTTTAGGCTCATACCTAATAACAAGTCATAAATTTAACCAATCGACACAATTCCAAAAATCTTTCAGTATTTCAGCCTAAAAAGCTAACATAACCAAAATCATTCGGTTAACATGTTGCATCATTGCATTCAAATCATATATCACAACAATTTCCAATAGTTATTTTATCAACCAGCAATGCTATTCAACCAAAACAAACACACAAGCACACTAATTTTTTTTTTAATTTTTAAATTTTTTTTAATTTTTAATTTTAATAATTTTTTTTGGTTTTAAAAAAAATACATATATAGTTGAAATATAACAAATAATGAAAAGCACACAGTAACAAACACTCAAAAATGCAATTTACACACCTCCAAACCTATCCTTAACATTGTCCGCAATGTTTGCAAATAGAGAGATATAAGGAAAGAAAAAAATAAGGGGAAATAGTTGGAAGGAGCACACCTAAATGGTTGGTTTCACGATGGCAGGTTCCATACGATCCTAGAAAGTAGAGACAAAAATGAAGATGAAATTACTGATTTAAAGAAATGAGGGGTAAAAAAAACATAAAATAAAATAAAATAAAAATAGAAAATAGAAAATAGAGAAAATTAGAATCAAGTTGGGTGCGCTGGCCCACTCAACTCCACTTCTTCCTCCCCATCTCGAGGTTGGAACTCCGAATATGGTTTTAATCTTAGGCCATTCACTTTGAAAATATCACCAATTTTGGGGTTTTGAACTTCAATTGTAGTGACCGGAAAATTCTTCTTAAATAAATATATTTAATTAAATAAAATTTCGAACGTGTCGCTACGACCTTACTTATAAAATTTATATCGTGCACACTCGTCTAGTCGAAATTTACATTATTTATTGTATATTTAATTATTTATAAAAAACATTTATTTATTTTCAAAAATTTATAATTGAGGACCAAACTTTAGAAATTATTCGTTTTAGTTCATAAAGTTTAGTTTTATTCCATAACTTATAGGCCCATCTAAAGTCCACTTTTAATGCTTGTCCAATATGAAAGCCCATTTGGAATGGTAACCCTAATTTTGTCCTCTTTATATAAGCTTAGGGTTGATTTTAGAACCCAAGCCTCATTACTTCCTCATCTCTCTCCCTTCTTCCTCTCTTGTGATGACCACTATTTGGTTCTAATAAAGTAATCTTTCTCCACTCTTATCCTTTTCTATCCTAATATAGGTTATTTGAGGATAAGTAATTGAAGTTTTATGGATTTATTGAGACTTTGGTGGTTGGGGAAAAGTAATTTACTTGATACCTTGAGTTGGGCATGAGGTCTTGTTATGGGATGAGATTAAGACGACTTGGTATCTACCAAGCCCCCATAGTGTTTGATGAATTGCTTGAAAGAAAAACCAATGTATTTTGCACCTGCCACTTTTTCCAGCTCCTACACTCAACTTTGAAAGGCCATAACTTTCAGTATAGATTGAATTTATAGGTGATTCAAATTGAGAAATGATCCCTCATGAGTTACCTATCATTTAGAATTGGTTTGACATCATTTGGAGCCTCGTAGGATATTTTATGATACTTTTTGTGAAACCGGGCAGATTCCACCCGAGAACAAGGTATTGTCCGTTTAAAAATAGTTTTGATGCCCTAAACTCGATTTATATGATACAATTTTTTTATATGATGAATATGTACGAGTTTTAGACCTTCTGTAAAAATTGTAGAATTTTCTGATGTCTTTTACTATTTTAAATAATTTGACAAACGCATACCGTCATAGCAGGGTATTTTCCACAGTTTCTGTACTTAGAGTTGAAAACTTGTTTTGGCTCATATAATTGGAGTTTAGATGTGATTTTAATGTAAGACATTATCCAATGAGTTAGTTATCCTAGGAATTAGAATTTCATGATCCTACGCTTTGATTTGGGAGTTATTCCCATTCTTGCCGAGAAGAGAGTCGGGAGAGGACCGAGAAACCAGTTGCAATTCCATCCTTCAATTTATTTTTTCTATTTAATTTAACCCCCAAAATTTAATTGCATATTAGTCCCTCATGATTTAAAAATGTTATAATTAAGCCCAAAATATTTTTAGTTCACTTTTATTGCATAATAGGTCCTCAAACTATAAAATTCTTTCAAATTGACCCCCAAAGTTTTATATTCTTTCCATTTTGGCCCACAAACTTCTATATTACTTATAGATACATAATATTTAAGAATATTAACATAAATTAAACTCGTTATTGACTAGACGAGGCGTACCAACAGCTAGAGGACTGATTTTCACCGCTTAGGAGGCTCAAAACTCAAGAGATACTTCAGCTAGACTCAAAAGACTCATTTTTACTTATCGCGCAATTATTGTTAATTATCTATACTATATGAGTGTGCAAATGTATGTAATTGATGTGATTGCTTGCCTTCGGGCCTAGACTTGCCTTCGGGCCTAGACTTGCCTTCGGGCCCAGAGTTACCTTCGGGTAAGAGAGAGAATTGCCTTCGAGCCCAGAGTTGCCTTCGGGCAAATTACTTGCCTTCGGGCCTAGAGCTGCCTTCGGGCCCAGAGTTACCTTCGGGTATTATATTGCAGAGTTTACATGACTATTTGCCTTATATACTTGTATAGATGATTAACTTGCGCAGAGCCTACTGAGTATTGTTTAAATACTCACGCCTTTCATTCTTTTACAGATTGATGAGTATGGAGGCGTGGCGAGACATGGGAGTTCTACTTAGGCTTATTAAATAAAAGATTTCATTTCCGCTATCATTTTGGTAATTGATGTATTGGATCATGTCATATTAAAGTTTTTGAACTATTTAATAACTCGTGTTAAATGTTTTGATCGTTTGGTGATCAAATAATTTTAAAAATACTTTAAATGGTTGTTTTATTAAATGAACTTTCGCATTTTAATTATTCATTATATTTCCGCATTTGATAAAAAAAATAAAAAAAATAGTTAGTTTTAAAGAAAGATCTAGCGTTCCGAGTTCTTCGAACTTGGGGCATTACATCAATGGCCCCAAAAAGATAGACAATATGAACAATGAAAGGACCAGACCACTTAGAGCGTAACTTACGTGGAAAGAGATGCAATCGAGAATTGTATAAAAGTACTTTCTGACTTGGTTCAAAAGATTTTCTCAGAATGTGTTTGTCATGAAAAACCTTCATACGGCTCTTGTAGATCTTAGCATTCTCGTAGGCATCATTCCTAAGTTCCTCGAGTTTTGCTAACTGCAACTTCCTATTCGACCTAGCACTTTGTATATCAAAATTAAATTTCTTGATAGCCCAATATGCTCTATGCTCCAATTCTACCGGTAAGTGATAGGCTTTCCCATACACGAGCCTATAAGGAGATATCCCAATCGGTGTTTTGAATGCCGTTCTATATGCCCATAGTGCATCTGTGAGTCTTAATGACCAATCTCTTCTATCCGGTCGAACTGTCTTCTCCAAAATATGCTTAATCTTCCTGTTTGAAATTTCCACTTGCCCACTTGTTTGTGGATGATATGGAGTAGCAACCTTGTGTCTGATCGAATACTTTGCCAAGAGAGAGTTAAATGACCTATTGCAGAAGTGAGACCCTCTATCACTAATTATAGCCCATGGAGTACCAAAACGAGAGAAAATATTATTCTTTAAGAATGCCACGACAACCTTGTGATCGTTGGTCCTACATGGGATTGCCTCGACCCATTTTGACACGTAATCGACTCCAACTAATATATATAGATAGCCAAATGAGGGTGGAAAGGTCCCATAAAATTGATAGCCCACACGTCAAATATCTCAACAAGAAGGATGGGATTTAGAGGTATCATGTTTCTCCTTGAAATGCTTCCCCCACCCTGGCATCTATCACCTGAAGAACGATATGAATAAGTATCACGAAAAAGAGTAGGCCAATAAAAACCACATTGTAAAATCTTTGCCGTAGTCTTCTTAGCACTAAAATGGCCTCCACAAGCCTGATCATGGCAAAACGATATCACACTTTGCATTTCACTTTCTGGGACACATCTCCTGATAATTTGACCAGCACAGTACTTAAACAAATAAGGATCGTCCCAAAAGAAATTTTTCACTTCAACTAAGAACTTATTTTTATCTTGTTTGTTCCAATGCTCAGGCATTTTACCTGTCGCTAGATAATTGACGATGTCCGCATACCAAGGCACAACATCAATACTCATAAGCTACTCATCAGGAAAGTACTCATTTACAGGCAAATTATTCTCAGTAATAATGAGGGACAAATGATCAGCAACAACGTTTTCGCATCCCTTTCTATCCTTAAACTCTATGTCAAATTCTTGTAATAACAACATCCACCTAATCAGCCTAGGTTTTGTATCCTTTTTAATTAACAAGTATTTCAATGCAGCATGATCAGAGAAAATAATCACTTTACTTCCTATAAGATAAGATTGAAATTTATCAAGTGCAAAGACAACTGCTAGCATCTCTTTTTCGGTGGTAGAATAGTTCAACTGTGCATCATTCAGTGTTCTAGTAGCATAATAAATTACATGAGGCAAACAATCTATTCTCTGTCCTAAAGCTGCTCCTACAGCATAATCAGATGCATCACACATGAGTTCAAACGGAAATTTCCAATCAGGTGGTCGACCAATGGGTGAAGTAGTCAACAAACTTTTCAACTTTTCAAAAGCTTCTAAACAAGAGTCATCAAAGACAAAATGAACATCTTTAACAAGTTAACTGCATAAGGGTCTAGAAATTTTGCTAAAATCTTCAATGAATCTCCTATAAGAACCAGCATGTCCAAGGAAAGATCTCACTTCTTTTATAAATTTTGGAGGTGGAAGATTGGAAATAAGATCAACCTTTGCTTTGTCAACCTCAATACCCTTACTAGAGATTACATTACCAAGAACAATACCTTGTTTCACCATAAAGTGACATTTTTCCCAGTTTAGAACCAAGTTCTTTTCAATACATCTATGCAAAACTAGAGTTAGATGCTGTAAACATTCATCAAAAGAATCTCCATAAACAGAAAAATCATCCATAAATACTTCAATAAACCTCTCGATCATATCAGAGAAAATACTAAGCATACATCTTTGAAAAGTAGCATGCATTACTGATAAGTGCTAGAAAAGCACTTAAATAACTCTTCTATTTTACGTATTTGTGTGTTTTATTAGTATTATATGTTTATTTTTATGTGTTTTCCTTTTATTGTGTGTTTAGAGTCACAAGAAATCAAAAGGAGCCAAAATGGATAAAAACGGAGCGAAAACAGAACTTGGGACCGAAATACAAGCAAATTCAAAGATGGAGGGCCTCCGATGCAATTTTATGAAAATTTGTTTTTACAATTTTTCTTGTGCCAATATCAAAGAATATCAAAGGAGGATTTCCACATTTTTATCGGATCCCAAATCGGAGTTTCCTAGTGAAAGTTATGGCCATTTGAAGAGAAAAGACAAAGCGTAAAAAATCAGCAGCTCGAATTTACTGCCGCAGTTCAGTAATTTGACCATAACTTTTGTTACAAATTTCGGATTGACCTGCACGTTATATTGTTGGAAAGGACACTCAGAGGGCTACAACTTTGATGTTGACCTCTTCAAATGAGTCGGATTATATCATGGTCAAAAATGGGCAAAACCTAGAGTGATGTGAATGGAGGATTTCTTGGGCCATGTTTTGGTAGAAAATTCATAACTTTCTATTAAAATATCAAAAAAAGGAAATTCCAATTGCACAATTCAGCCAAGATGCTTACCTATACCATGATACAATATTTGAACTAATGGAGCAATTTAAGATCATGATTTGGTGGTTACCAATTAGTGGAATCATAATGGAGTAGTTGTACAATTTTTTATCATGTTTTCTTGTGAAATTTTGCCTATAAATAGAGGCATTTGTCAGGAAGGAAGGGCACAACTTAGTGGAAGAGAATTAGCTAGTAGTTCTCTCCAACTTTCTCTTCAATAAAATTCTCTTCTTCATTTGTTCTTAGTTTTAGCTTGAAAGATCTTAGTTTTTCATATTCCGGCGGAAGAAATAAAGGCTTCAATCGATCAACGATACTTCGGCTGTGAATATGATTAGCGGATCATTTCTTCGATAAGCTTCTCTTTTCCCTTTTATTTCTCTATTTATTTCTTAGCATTTATTTACTTGTTTTCTATATTTTGCGTATAATCTATCATATAGTGGTGGTGATACAAAGCGAACACTCGCTAAAAAGTATGAAACCCCGCAAATATGAGTAGTTAGACTTTTCTATCTAGTTCGAGGGGGACGTTGTGTTCAACTAACATGTGGTTATCTTTTCTAACTCTTTGCTAACGTTTTATATATTCCTCTACTTCAATTTGTTGATTTGTTATGTTTTTAAACCCGTTTTGAATTTATGTGATTATTGCATTCACTTTGGCCAATTGAATCAATTAATCTTTAAGTTCAAGTTATGTGCTAGGATTGGAACTTTTGATCCGTAATTGTCACTAGATTCCAATCCACAGTAGCAAACGAATATCATGCATATTTGTTAATAAATCAACTTAGATGTATTAATTCAAGTTTGTGAAATTGATTATCTAATTCAACTCATTCTTCTTGTTCATTTCACACTAGTATTGCATTAAATCCTAAGAACTTGTTTAGGGTTATCCAATAGCTAGATGTTAAGTTAAAGAACCCACTTTAATTTAATACACTTAAGGAAGAATTCGTTAATCAGAGCTTCTTGGTTAATTGAGAGTTGATAAATTGAAGAAGGAATAGTAACACGTTGCATGGGAAAGAAAAATATAAGTTGTTGACACAACCGAACCCGAGAACTAGATATTTTGTACAATTGTTTTATTTCAATCTTTTATTTTGATGTTCGATTTTCTATTTTTATTCAAATATCACAAAATCCCCATTTTTCTATATTAATTGATAAAATCAACTAGATTAAGCACCGTTCCTCTTGAGTTCGACCCTTACTTACCACTTCTACATTAATTTGTAGTTTTGAAACCGAGTAAGGAAATAAATTAAACTTTGGCGCGCCGCGACAAGCGCGCTCAAGTTTTTGGCGCCATTGCCGGGGAACGGTTGACCAATTTAGTTGCTTTTATTAATTAATTTTTTTTAAAAAAAAAACAAAATTTCTTCTTCACTTGTATGCATAATACCCGATCTACTAATCGAATTCTTGAAAGTTTCGATTCAGAAATCGAGAAATCCATTCGAAGACGAATAAGACAAGCAAAACAAACCGAACGAGAAATGGCAGAAAACAATAACGAAAGAACTCTCAAACAACCGCAACTCCCGGGTTACTCAACAACCTTTGTGTATCACCTTTCCAACCGTAGAAGAAGGTAAGACTTTCGAACTAAAATCTGGATTGATACATCTTCTGCCTTCTTTTCATGGACGATCCGGCGAAGATCCATATCGACACTTGAAGGAGTTTCATGTGGTGTGCGATAGCATGAAACCCCCGGGCATCACTGAAGAGCAAATGAAGCTCAGAGCCTTTCCATTTTCACTAAAAGATGCCGCCACAGATTGGTTATACACTTTACCACCAGGTTCAGTCACAACATGGAATCAAATGAAGCAACTTTTCCTCGAAAAGTACTTCCCGACTTCAAAGACCGCAAATATCGTGAAAGATACCTGCAGATGCGCCAAAACAATGGAGAAACTCTTTATGAGTTTTGGGAGCGTTTCAAAAAGCTCATTGCAAGCTGCCCGCATCACCAAATCAGTGAAAACCTCCTAGTGCAATACTTCTATGAAGGCTTATGTCAATCAGACAGAAACATGGTTGATGCTGCTAGTGGAGGAATATTGATGAACAAAACCCCTGCTGAAGCCAGAACACTGATTTCAAATATGGCTGAAAACACTCAACAATTCAGTACAGGCCGGGAGATGAACATTCGAAGAGTTAACGAGGTAAGTAATTCCAATATTGAAAGGTAACTTTCTGAACTAACACATCTTCTCAAACAAATTGTTGTAGGAAACAATCTGCAAGTCAAAGCATGTGGCATATGCACAAATCTAGGACATCCTACAGATGTTTGTCCTGTTCTACAAGTGGATAACAACGAACAAGTGAACTCAGCAAATAATTGCCCATTCCCAAGACAAGAATACAATCCGTACTCAAACACCTATAATCAAGGATAGTGAGACCACCCCAATCTAAGCTATGGAAACAACAAGCCCCCAGGATTCTTTCCTAACAAGCCTCAAGGCCAATTCCAACAATATGGGAATTTTCAACCCCAAGGGCAATTTCAACAAAAACCTCAACAATCAGGTATGTCTCTCGAGGATATGGTGAAAACATTAGCAACTAACACTGTGAAATTTCAACAGGATTCAAAGGCAAGCATTCAAAACTTGGAAAATCAAATGAGTCAGTTGGCAACTGCCATCAATCGCCTAGAAGCACAATCTGCAGGAAAGCTACCATCTCAACCTGAGGTAAATCCAAAGAATGTCAGTGTTATAACCTTAAGGAGTGGAAAAGAGATAGAGAACCCACACAAAGAAGTTCCCACACATGAAGATAAAGAAGAAAAGCTTGAAAAGGAAGTAAGTCCTAACTCTCATATCAATCCTAAAACAATTCCTCCCCATTTTCCGAGTAGATTAGCGAAAACCAACAAAGATGACAAGGAGAAAGAAATTTTGGACACATTTAGGAGAATAGAAATCAACATTCCATTGTTAGATGCAATCAAGCAAATCCCACGCTATGCTAAGTTTTTGAAAGATCTTTGCACTAATAAGAGGAAATTGAAAGGAAATGAAATAATCAAAATGGGAGAAACCGTTTCAGCAGTATTCCAGAAGAAGTTGCCTCCAAAATGCAAAGACCCGGGTATGTTCACTGTCCCTTGCACCATAGGCAATCACCATATTGACAAAGCACTCATAGATTTAGGAGCATCCATAAATGTCATGCCTAGATCCTTATATGCTTCACTAAATCTAGGAAAACCGAAAGAAACTCACGTAATTGTGCAACTAGCTGATCGTACCAATGCATACCCGGATGGAGTGATAGAAGATGTGCTAGTCAAAATAAATGGTTTAGTTTTCCCTGCTGATTTTTATGTGCTTGATATGACTGATAAACATTCACCTCACCCTACACCTATCATATTGGGACGTCCATTTCTTTACACTTCTCGCACTGAAATTGATGTCTATGAGGGTACACTATCCATAGAATTTGATGAGGAAAAAGCGAACTTTAATATTTTTGATGGTTCATTGCGCCCTAATAACGCTTGTTCTGTCTTTGCAATCAATTCAACTAATCCTTTTGTGCAAGAACCGTATAAGTTGAATTGCAGAGCCAGCACAACACATAAGATTGAGCCAAAGCACAATTACCTCATCTCCAAGAAGGAAGCCATGGAAAAAACTGAGACCAAAAGAATTTGGAGAAGAATTCAAGAAGGACTGTTAAGAAATCAAGACACTCGGAGAAGCCATCGAAGGCAAAGTGGAGCTGCAATGGATTTGAGGAATCCTACTTGACAAATGGGAACTGTGTCGAGCTAACGACCATAAACAAAAGCGCTTCTTGGGAGGCAACCCAAGCATTTTTCTTTTAATATTTGTATTTTTTTAGTTTTTAATTTGTTTACTTTTCATCTAACGTATTAAGGAAGATATTGCTTTATTACTGTAGGAGGATGATATTTCGAGACTCAATTATTTGGGAAGAGACATGATGGCCCATAAATCGGTGATTAGCGAGAATTACGGATAATGGGCAGGTTAATTATTGATAAATGACAAATCCGTCAAACGCGTTTTCTCGGATGCCCACTCCAACGTACTCTTTACAGCACACTCTGCATGCACGATTGTCGGTTGAAACAGTGCCCACTTTGACTATAAATCAGAGATCATTCTCCACTTGAAACCACAACCACAATCTTCATTTTCAGTGAGTACTTCTTTTTAGCAGTGATTAGGTAATTTCTTTCTTCTTCACCGTCTTCTTCTTCTTTCTATTTATTTTGTTTTTCCTAGTTTTATAGTATGGACGTGTGGGATATTTTTGTATATATATATGTATTTTTCTCATTTTAATTGATTATGTAGTTCAATTTCTGTTACTTTTTCTTCTCCTTCGTTAGTTTACTTGAAAATATGGAAGAGTGTGATAATCTACTATGCTTATTGATTTTGATGGTTTTAATTTTATTACTTCAGTGTTTCTTTTTCTCTCGTGTGTTACGTAACTAAAAAAAAATACCTTGAATCTTTGGTTTATGTATCCCGCCCAAATGCGCTAAACCTGGTCTTTTCAAAGAGACCTTAAAGAAGCTGTATTCTCTTCTATTAATCTTCTTCTTTCAAGTCTTTTGCAGATACCTCAAAGTGCACTGAATTTTCATTTCTTTCTATGGCATCCCCTCTACGTATTGTTGCTCTTCTACAAGTACTCGACTCTTTCTCTATGCCTCTTGATATCAAGATTCAGATTGTTCGACTTGTTGACAAGTATGAGCATTCCCTTTGGAACGTCATAGCTTTTGGGGCAGGGTCATCCCGATCTGCTCTCAAACGACGTGCTAAGCGCTTTAAAAGTTGTTTTAAATGTGGAAAGCTATTAGATGGACCTCATTGTACTAGAAATCAAACTTATTCACAATATAGACATGTTGTTTTCTTCAAGGATGGACCGATTAGGTGCAGGGCCGAAAAGTCTATCAGGAGAAACAGCCAGCTCGAATTCAATTTGAGAGAGTTTGATAATTTGTTGGAACAACGACAACGTCTGTTGGAAACCAAACTCGATGGCCTAACCATTGAGCAGCAACTTTTTTAGCGTGATCACTAACACCCATCCGAAGATGTCAAACTACGTCTCATTCGTTTGAGAAGTGTCTGAGTTGGACGTTCTGCTCTAAACGTTCTCCCCTTTGTTGGTTCTTGTGGGGCTGTTCTTTATTGAATGGTAAACATACCTATGTGTCATGTGGCGATATGGAGGACCTTTTCATTAAGGTTGGTTGTCAAACTGTTTTGTAGAGAGTATGCCGATTCAGATAGTTTCCATGCGGATCAGACTTGATGGAATCATATCATTAATTTGATGTGAATACTACTACAAGATGTTCAGAGGGTTGTCAACTCCCAAAGTCGCTTTGTATATAAATTTATCTTTATCTTAAAAAAAAAAAACCAAATTATTTTCAGTTGTTGTTTTTCTTGTTCTGTAAATATGTTGATTGCAGGTCTCTTGTTCTTGGATTGTCGAAGTATTCCTAAGAAGTGCTACATTGTGCAACCACCATCCCCAACTCGGCACGACTCATTGCTTACCATAGGGGAGTTTCTATTTCTTCTCTTTTTCATGCTTTCTATATTTCTACATTGGGGACAATGTAGAATTTAAGTGTGGGGAGTGGCATATTGTGGTCTGCGTGTGATATTTTTTATTTGTGTCGACGATTTTGCATGAGATAACAACTTTTGAATATCATTGAGCTTAATTTGCGTGACTTAGCTGAAACTACAAGATCTCGAGAAAAAAAAAGTGTTTTGTTCTTCTCCAAGCACAGCTGGCAAATTTATCTGAGCACATTTATAGGTAATTTACTATCATTCTCTGGAACACAAATTGAAGGTTGAAAATGTTAATTTTTTTTCTAACTTTCTAGACCATAGTAAACTAACTTTTTCTTTTCTTTTTTTTTTCTATCCATTCGTCCTGCTCAAAGTAACCTGGAAACATCAATTGTTAGCAAGGTGGAGTTATAATCGCATGGTATCTGTTTTTTGTGAATGTGTATTTTATTGACAGAGTTTAAAAAGTTTTGAAAAAGCACTGACCTATGCTGAGAATAAATTTTACTTTTATATTTGAAATAAAGGAGAGGGACCACAAGAAAGAGCTACCTACCTCAGAGTGTGAAGCCGTCACCTCGAATGGGTGAAGAAGGCTGCCTCAAATGAAAGGGGTTTAGTGTGAAAGCTACCTGTGGGGTAAAAGCTGAAAAGAAAATTGCAAAACTCTTCTTCTTCTTCTTTTTCTTCTTCATCAAAAAAACAAAAAAAAAAAAAAGAAAAAGAAATCGCGAGAAATGTGATAGCTACCCAAGTGTGAAGTTAGATAAATAAATTTCCTCAGTAGTTTGAAGTGCTCAATCTAAACACTCTTTAAATTGAAGACATATTTGCGATAAAACACCTGTCATGCCTTTTTTTTCTTTGCAGTGCTAACAGTTGATGATTTTTGGTGAACAGAGTAATTTTTAGGATCCATGGGAATCAAATCATTGTAAAATAAGAGTGGGATCACGCGAGATGAAAGGAAATATTTGACTATTTCGGGTCAGGATTTGGATAGATCATCGTAAGCTTTCATTTGGTTCCAGTTAGTGATGGGATGATAACCTCAATTGCACACACTCACAAGCCATTGTGTATTTGAGAAGAAGTGAAATTTTCATGGTTCGGGAGAATATTTATTAAGCAAGTCATTATCTGTAGTTGGATTTTAATGTTTAAAGTTGTTTATCTCATGTAAAATCAGTGTGTTGTTTGGTATCATATGGGTTCTTGTTCGAGGGCGAACAACAGTCTAAGTGTGGGGGAGTTTGATAAGTGCTAGAAAAGCACTTAAATAACTCTTCTATTTTACGTATTTGTGTGTTTTATTAGTATTATATGTTTATTTTTATGTGTTTTCCTTTTATTGTGTGTTTAGAGCCACAAGAAATCAAAAGGAGCCAAAATGGATAAAAAGGGAGCGAAAACGGAACTTGGGACCGAAATACAAGCAAATTCAAAGATGGAGGGCCTCCGATGCAATTTTATGAAAAGTTATTTTTACAATTTTTCTTGTGACAATATCAAAGAATATCAAAGGAGGATTTCCACATTTTTGTCGGATCCCAAATCGGAGTTTCCTAGTGAAAGTTATGGCCATTTGAAGAGAAAAGACAAAGCGTAAAAAATCAGCAGCTCGAATTTACTGCCGTAGTTCAGTAATTTGACCATAACGTTTGCTACAAAATTCACATTGACCTGCACTTTATATTGTTGGAAAGGACACTCAGAGGGCGACAACTTTGATGTTGACCTCTTCAAATGATTCGGATTATATCATGGTCAAAAATGTGCAAAACCGAGAGTGATGTGAATGGAGGATTTCTTGGGCCATGTTTTGGTAGAAAATTCATAACTTTCTATTAAAATATCAAAAAAAGGAAATTCCAATTGCACAATTCAGCCAAGATGCTTACCTATACCATGATACAATATTTGAACTAATGGAGCAATTTAAGATCATGATTTGGTGGTTACCAATTAGTGGAATCATAATGGAGTAGTTGTACAATTTTTTATCATGTTTTCTTGTGAAATTTTGCCTATGAATAGAGGCATTTATAAGGAAGGAAGGGCACAACTTAGTGGAAGAGAATTAGCTAGTAGTTCTCTCCAACTTTCTCTTCAATAAAATTCTCTTCTTCATTTGTTCTTAGTTTTAGCTTGAAAGATCTTAGTTTTTCATATTCCGGCGGAAGAAATAAAGGCTTCAATCGATCAACGATACTTCGGCTGTGAATATGATTAGCGAATCATTTCTTGGATAAGTTTCTCTTTTCCATTTTATTTCTCTATTTATTTCTTAGCATTTATTTACTTGTTTTCTATATTTTGCGTATAATCTATCATATAGTGGTGGTGATACAAAGCGAACACTCGCTAAAAAGTATGAAACCCCGCAAATATGAGTAGTTAGACTTTTCTATCTAGTTCGAGGGGGACGTTGTGTTCAACTAACATGTGGTTATCTTTTCTAACTCTTTGCTAACGTTTTATCTATTCCTCTACTTCAATTTGTTGATTTGTTATGCTTTTAAACCCATTTTGAATTTATGTGATTATTGCATTCACTTTGGCCAATTGAATCAATTAATCTTTAAGTTCAAGTTATGTGCTAGGATTGGAACTTTTGTTCCGTAATTGTCACTAGATTCCAATCCACAGTAGCAAACGAATATCGTGCATATTTGTTAATAAATCAACTTAGATGTATTAATTCAAGTTTGTGAAATTGATCATCTAATTCAACTCATTCTTCTTGTTCATTTCACACTAGCATTGCATTAAATCCTAAGAACTTGTTTAGGGTTATCCAATAGCTAGATGTTAAGTTAAAGAACCCACTTTAATTTAATACACTTAAGGAAGAATTCGTTAATCAGAGCTTCTTGGTTAATTGAGAGTTGATAAATTGAAGAAGGAATAGTAACACGTTGCATGGGAAAGAAAAATATAAGTTGTTGACACAACCGAACCCGAGAACTAGATATTTTGTACAATTGTTTTATTTCAATCTTTTATTTTGACGTTCGATTTTCTATTTTTATTTAAATATCACAAAACCCCCATTTTTCTATATTAATTGATAAAATCAACTAGATTAAGCACCGTTCCTCTTGAGTTCGACCCTTACTTACCACTTCTACATTAATTTGTAGTTTTGAAACCGAGTAAGGAAATAAATTAAACTTTGGCGCCGCGACAAGCGCGCCCAATTACATAAACCAAATGGCATTCTCCTATATGCAAAAGTTCCAAAATGACAAGTGAAAGTGGTTTTCTCTTGAACCTCGGGAGCAAGGGGAATTCGATTATAGCTTGAATAGCCATCTAGAAAGCAATAAAAATCATGTCCTGCTAGCCTATTCAAGCATTTGATGAATAAATGGGAGAGGAAAATGATCTTTTCTAGCTACAAGTGTAACGACCCGTCCGGAACCGGGCTGCAGGACCGTGATCCTTCCATTCCCCACGCACATCCGCACACATCATTCTCGGTCGGATTCTCCACTCTCCACGTAACTGCATCATAAACATATAAACGTACACATAATGAGTCACGAGGACTCAGTGAGCAATAGATGCAATGCAATGCATGAATGCACGTGTAACATTCTTTTCTTCCTTTCTTTGGGCCCTAGTTACGAATCATGTGAATACGTCATCATAACATAACATTGGCCGTCCCCCAAAGGCTTGTCTCACTCTTTGGGGCGCCGTAGGCCGTCGTCTAAAGGCTTGTCTCGCTCTTTAACCGCCCGTAACATCATAAGCCGTCCCCCAAGGCTTGTCTCACTCTTGGGGCGCTACACAAGTCATAAACACATGATACGCAACTACATTCTTTCACATACGTCATGCTTCGTGTCATACATCATTCATACTTCACCTTGTAATCGTAATCATAACATTCTTGGGCATTACATAGCATACTTTCTCATGAACTTCTTCTTGTCATTACATATCATAGAACATATCATATCCTTACATATAACATCCCATTCATCATCATAACGTGTTATGTACTTCATGTAATCATTCACTTGGCATTCGTTCACCTATCCTAGCTTTCATGTCATTCTAGCATCATTACATGGTATCAGTCATCACATATTTCATGTACTACTTCATATCTATCATCTAACATCATTCAACATGCTAAATTCACAATATGAGATCATATACTTTCATATAACATCATATAGTTTCATAGAATTCACATACTCAACATATCAAAGCCATAACATGAATTTAAGCTCATTTCCTATACATAAACTCATAGAAAACATGCCATCTCTATGCATTAACATGAACTACATCTATTACTCACCATTATAGAAGAAATCAAGCTCAAGAACCGTAGATAACCCTCCTTCTTCTTCATCTCTTTCTTCTCTTCCTTCCTTCTTCTTGTAATCATAGATTACACAAACATTACATAGCTCATATATGGAGTGGGAGATGATCACATATGTTCATGAGGGTCTTGGAAGTGTTTTGGGAGCTTTGGAACCGAGTTTGGGTGAGAAATGTCCAAGAAATGGCCAGAATCTTCTAAAATAACACTTCTGCCGACTTAAAATTACGGCCGTAACTTCCGTATTTACGGCCGTAACCCCTGACTTACGGCCGTAACCCAATAATCTTACGGTCGTAATTCCAACCATACGGCCGTATCTTCAGATCATACGACCGTAATTTGCTCTCTGAAACTTTTGGACATTTTCCACTGTTCACCATTTACGCTCGTAACCTTAAACCCTTACGGCCGTAACGACATTCTGGCCGTAACCGCCATTCTACGTAACCCTTGATTCTGCTGAAATTTCCGTTTTCATCATTTAAATGACGTTTAGACTCGACATGTCTCATACATTCCCAAACATTTCATGAACGCATCATACACATATACATTATGTCGGGTCGACTTTGAGCGGGGCATTACAACAAGATTTAATTTTCTATAATCAATGCACACACACCATCCTGTAGTTATTCTAGTTGGAATCAATTCATTGTTAGCATTAGCGACCACAGTTATACCTGACTTCTTTGGGACTACATGCACCGGACTTACCCAACTACTATCAGAAATAGGATAAATAATCCCAACATCTAACAATTTAAGCACTTCATTTCTCACAACATCTTTCATGTTGGGATTTAACCTACGTTGCATCTCTCTAGTTGGTCTAGCATTTTCTTCAAGATGAATGCGATGCATTCAATCAGCAGGATTTATACCTTTAATATCAACAATGGTCCACCCTAGTACTTCTCTGTGCTCAGACAAAACATGTAACAACTTACCTTTTTGCTCACCATCAAGGGAGGAAGATATTATTACTGGCAAAGTTTCTGACTCTCCCAAGAATGCATATTCCAAGTTGCTTGACAATGCTTTAAGTTCCAATTTTGGTGGTTTTTCAGTTGATGGGATACTCTTCTTCTCCTCGCTAGGTGGAAGTGGCTCAATTTTTGCTCTCCAATTACTTGTATCCATGATAGGCGTTGAGTCAAGCAATGCGTTCCCTTCATCAATTGTACTATCAACATCAAAAGAACCACCAAAATGAGTTAAACACATTTCTAGCACATCATCACAATTATTAGAAACGAAGGAATCATCGACTAATGACTCTATCATATCAACATCAACAACTTCCCCATCATCTAATGGTTGCTTGTTAATGTTAAAAACATTCAATTCCAGAGTCATATTGCCAAAAGAAAGCTGCATCACCCCATTCCTGCAATTGATAACAGCATTAGATGTTGCCAAAAAAGGATGACCTAGAATAACGGGAATGTGCTTTGTAGAACTTGCACAGGTTGAGTGTCAAGTACAATAAAATCAACAGGAAAAAAAAACTTGTCAACCTGTATCAAAACATCCTCTACAATTCCACGAGGAACTTTAATAGATCTATCAGCAAGTTGTAAAAAAACAGTAGAGGGTTTCAAGTCGCCTAACCCGAGTTGCACATATACAAAATAAGGAAAAAGATTAACACTAGCTCCTAAATCTAATAAAGCTTTCTCAATCTTATGATTTCCTAGAACACATGAAATTGTAGGACAACCTGGATCTTTAAATTTCGGAGGAGTTTTTCTTTGAATGATAGAGCTTACTTGTTCAGTTAAGAATGCCTGCAACTGCCTCTTCTTAATACAAAGATCTTTTAAAAATTTAGGATAGGCTGGTACTTGCTTTATTGCATCAAGTAAAGGGATGTTTATACTTACCTGCTTGAAGATTTCCATCATTTCATTGATTGTGTTACCTTTCTTTCCTTTAGCTAACCTTTGTGGAAAAGGAGCTTTTGGAATGTACGATGATTGAATGTCTTCCCCTGAACTCTCCTTTGATGGATCTTGATTTGGAATTTTCTCGAAGGAATCTTCTTCAGATTTCTTTCTAGTTGGAGTCTCTACTTGATTGTCAAATAATTTACCACGTCTCAGTGTCATGATAGCCTTCGCATCTTCTTGTTGATTTTTAGACGTAGCTCCAACATTGTGCATCCCCTTTGGATTAGGAAGTGGCTGGCTAGGGAATTTTCCTTTCTCAATAGTTGTTGCCAAATGTTGGACAGAGGAAGCTAACTGTCCAATCATTTTTTCCATATTAGATATAGAATTTGTTTGAGAATTTTGAGATTCTGCAATTGTCTGATTTTGTTGATCAAGCGTTGCTTGTGTGGACTTAGCTAATTTATCAAATGCCTCTTCCCATGGCTTCGGTTGTGAAAAGTTCTGATTGAACTGTCTCATATTCTGCTGAGGAACTTGACTTGGCATACCATTTTGTTGAGAACCCTGTGACCATGAGAAATTTGGGTGGTCTCTCCATCCTGGGTTATATGTATTAGAGTAAGGATTGTAGGATGGTTTTCTCATCATGTTTAGGGCATTGGCTTGATCAGGGCGATTACCGACAAGTGGCTTGTTTGCGGGTGTCATTGTCAAAGAAGCTAGTTGGCGAGAGATGCCTTCAATTATTCCTTTGACTTCTCTAATCTCTGAACTAGAATCATTACTTCGAATCTCATATATTCCTCGTTTCTTTCCTTCAGTTCAAGAAGAACGACTTCGCTGTTGAGAATTTTCTGCTTGTTTTTTAAAGAAATCCCAAATTTCAGTTGCATTTTTAGACATAAGCTCTCCACCACTTGTAGCCATCAACCATTCTTGAATATGTGGTAGGAATCCCTCCAAGAAATATTGGCAAAGGTGCCATTTTTCATAACCGTGATGTGGACACTTTAATAGCAACCCATTGAATCTCTCCTATACTTCATAAAATGGCTCATCATCTCTCTGCACAAATTCTGAAATTTCCCTGCGAAGAGCATTTTTTTGTGAACAGGAAAATATTTATTCAAAAATTTAGCAACCATTTGTTCTCAAGAAGTAATACTATTAGATGGCAAAGTATTAAACCATGATTGAGCTTTATCCTTTAAAGAAAATGGGAACAATCTCAATTTAACATTATCCGGAGTGACATTCTCATATTTAAAAGTTTCACATATAGCATAGAAATCAGTTAAATGATTATAAGGCTCCTCCCTTTCCAAATCATAAAATGATCAGAAACAATTGAGTATACTAGGTTTGAGTTCAAAAGTTCGAGCAGCTACTTAAGGATATTGGATGCATGATGTGCTCAAATTAGATAGAGGGCTAAAATAATCCTTAAAAGGCTTCTCTTCAGTTTCATCAGCTATCTCAATTTTGACCATATTGTCGTCAATTTTATCCGTGGTTGCAAGTTGTTTTCTTTGATGAAAAGTTCTTTCAATCTCACTATCAAATGGTTCTAACTCAAGATTGAGTGATCAACGACCATGCATGCAGCGAAATTTTCTTCTTTTCAATTTTTAATTTTAACGACAATCACTAAAAAAATAAAATAAAGTAAAATAAAACAAAAATAAAAATCACAAACTAACTGCTATACTAACAAAAATTCAAAATAAAAGAATAAAACAAAGGAGCAAAAACACCTGATTTTCTACTTTTGTAGAAATTTTTATTGACCACGACCAAGTGTTTCTACGATAAAGCTATTCTGCGAAAAGAAAAAAATAAAATAAAATAAAATGGTGAAAACTAAATAATAGTAATATTCTAAGCTAATTAACAAAATAAAAATAAAATGAAAGAAATTAATTAAGGCTCAATCAACTTCCTAACATAGTCCCCCGTAACGGCGCCAAAAACTTGTTGTCAAATTTTAAATAACTCGCAAGCGCATGAATCTATTGAAATATAGATTTAATGAGCAACGAGGTCGAACCCGTAGGGACTGCGAATTTAAAAAGTATAATTTAACCCAAATTAACTCGTACACTAAACAAATTGAAAAGGGTTTGATTTTTATATTTTTAATTAATTAAAAAGACTAGTAGAAAAATTAAGATAAATAATTAAAACAACTATCAAGATGATGAAAATAACCAAGGTTTCGGACTCCACCACTATTCAACCAAGCAATTCTCTAAGCACCATTCAATTCACAAGTTCGAGTGACAAATCGAAATCAGTCTATTGTCTACCCATAAATTTATCAATGAAACCCAATTAATAAAATCTTATGTTGTTCCCTCTTTACCTCTTCAAATTGACTCACCAAGCATTTATCGTAACAATTGAGTTAAAGAAAACAAAGAATCTAGAAAATAATAGCCCAAGTATTCGATGTGTCGAATCAAATTGTAATCTCACGATAAATCAAAGATAATCACTCAACATTCAAAGCACAAAGCATAGATTAATTAAATTATTATCTAACAATCACCAATACATGATAGAAGTGATGAAAGTAATTAAATTTAATCAATTAACGAAGAACGAACTGTAAACGTCAATAGCGCATAAAAAGAATTGAATTGTGAATAGAAAATCACATAGTCTAATAGGGTTTCGTCCTAACACTTGGTCTAAGAAATTTAGAATGACATAATCAAGTAAAAGGTACTAGAAAAGATAGAACCCGCCATTGAAGAAGTCGCACGAGAAATATCACAATTACTTCGTTTTTCTCTCTCAATTCTTCATTCGTCCTCGTGCTCTCGGCTTTTTCTCCAAAATTGCAGCTGCAATTCTCTTCTTTTCCTCCCTCCACTGGCCGCCATTCTTGCTTAAATAATTGAGGTTTGGAGTAATGGGTTTGAAGCCCATTAAGCCATGTTACATTATCTTTTTTTTCCTTTTTTTTATTTTTTTTTCAACATAATAAAAAAAATAAATATTAATTATAAAATACAAAAAAAGGACTACTAAAATAAAAGAGTATATCAAAAAATATATAGTAAAAATATACTCATCAGAATGAGGACAAATTTATTTTTCTTTTTTCTTTTTTCTTTTTGATTTATAGTTAGGAAATGAAAAAAAAAATAGAAATTGAGAGGGTGAGAAAGAGAAAGAATATTTTGATATTATTAGATTGTTAAAGTAGGGTAGAAATAATCAAATCAAATCTACATATATCAATATTAATTTATTGTTTCTAAAAGAATTGGATACGAATTAGGGAATTAAAAAGAATATGAAAAATAAAAAAAGAGTTTGTTTTAGGAAGGAAAACCAATTTAAGGCAATTTTAAAAAATTAGGAAAATTCCCTGCCAAAAAAAACAAAAAAAAAAAGAAAACAGATTTGGTTTTTTTTTTTTGGGGGGGGGAAGGAATTTAAGGCAATAATAAATATCAATACCAGGCTCACTGAGTCTAGTAATTGGAATGAGTACAATCTAAATCCCTTAACGAGGATTAATTTGACAGCAAGTTTTGCCCCAGCAGCCGTAGTAATTCCAGCTCCAATAGCATATATTTCGAGGGGTATAATCAAGGTGGATGGTTGGGGTGGTGGTTGCTGGCGAGTACCTTCTTTATTTGCATGTTTCGCGAAGTGGCCCGGAGTGGTGTTGATGGTTTGTTGGTGGTGAAGGTAAAAATAATAAACAAATAAACGAATAATAACTAATAAATAAATAAATACGGTTTAAAACAATTACTTTATTAAATATATAAAAAATAAAATATGGAAATAAATAAATAAGTTGATTACTATATAAGTATTAATTAATATTTAATAGACAAACTTTTGAAAGATGAATTAAGAAAGGCCGGCAACACGAGCACTTCCCCGGGGGTACATATGAAAATCATAACTAGAACTCTAATAAATAAATAAATAAATAATATTTACGTTAAATAACAGTAAATCCAATGAAAAAGAGTTGGCTACGGCAGGGAGGTTATCCCCTGAAAAAGGACCAAGACAATTCACAACCCTTATTTTCTCCATGGAATTTCTCTCTTTCCCAATAAATTTGTAACACCCTAAGTCTAGAAAACCTAAACTCAGAATTATTAACTTTTATTTTCATACTTTTAACTGCGGAAATAGATAGAAGTGATTTAATCCTAAGAAATATATTTATTATATTGTACATATGTATGATTTTTTTTTTAAATCCTACACAAATTTTGGCAGGGTTTCCTCGACAACTGGACATAACTAACCTGTTCAAAAACTCTGCATTCCTTCACAGCATCAATGCTAATGTTTCCAAAAACAATTAACATAAAAGAGACACTATTCAAGACTTTCGCCAAATAAAAGAACTAGCTTTCCAACATATCCATCAACCCAAAATCTGAAGCCAAAAGAAACCTCATAATTGGGAAACAGTTGAACTAACGAATAAATGAATAATAAATAAATAGCCTAAGCAGGGAACATTATTTAATTTAAATGAAGACAAATGAAAAGCTAGCAAATTGAATCATGACTGAGCCCGCCTTCAAGCCACTCCCACGGCCATCGACTATCATCAGCTATAAAGTAAAGGGAATCAATTGCGTGAGCTGAAGCCCAGTAAGCAAATTCCATGCACGTGATGCATGCTGATGACATGCAATGCATATATGCGTTTCAAATATGTACCCAACTTTCTTAAGCTTAAACATTTCAAAGTCAAATAATCTTCGTTCAAAACATTCGTTCCTTTCAAAACATTTACTTTTCGTCGTGAGCTCACTTGGTGTATCGTCTACACTAATTAAGCTCAGCAGTGGGCAGTTATTATTTGGAACCAGATTCAAAACTATCGGTAGTAAACATTCCATTCAATCCCTTAAAGGGAATATACATTCCATTCCTTTCAACACCGCGAAGCAGTAAACATTCTAGGTCGGGTACGCCGGTTCCCCACGCCCCCATTTCCCACTCACTCCTTTCATGACATAGAGATACACCCGTTCTTTTATTAAAAAATTGTGGATACATATCACCTTGCAAGAAAAGGACTTCACTTTCATACTTTAACATTTAAGGTACTTAACCTTTCCAAAACCATTGATTGTACATGCTTTGTGGATGCAATAACAAGTACATGTATAACGGAGAAATTATTTGAAACAAATAATTGCTCTTAGAAGCAACAAGCACATAAATTTTACCTTATACGTTCATTTTCACTTAGAGTCAAGAGGGGGAATTTACTTACCTGAATTCCTTAATAAGTGTGATCCACTTGATTGGCAAGCGGAGTGTCTTGGTTGCCCACGACGTCAATGTGCCCAAATCCTTTTTTTTTTTTAAAGATTTAGAGGAAACATTTAAAATGCGATCCCACAACCAAACTACCTTCAATCCACAAATTCAAACTATCACCCTTTACAAATATGCGCATAACTTCAAATTTAGAGTACGAAATCATCTGAATCTAATTGGGTTGTCTAAGTAACTCATATGGATACAATATATCTCAAAATAACATCAAAATTCAAGGCATAGATGTTGTGACAAGATTTTAACTTCAAATAAGCCCAAAGTTTCTGCTTGTGCAGCACGTTTTATGAAAATTGTTTTAAAATAGTAAATGGAGTCGTAAAATCACGAAATTCATACAAGAGGTGGAAAACCCATACAAGTTCAACATATTTTAAAATTAGCTCTGGATATGCACGTTTGGGTTGCTTAAAGATCTTTCTCCTAGCATAAAAACTGTTCTCGGGTAAAACTGGCAGGGTATACAAAAAGTAGTATAAAACCTTCAACACGGCTTCAAACGATGTCATTCCAGTTTTAAATGATACATAACTCGTAGGAGGTTGTTTTCCAACTTGAACGATAGCAAAATTCAATATACACTAAAAGTTATGACCTTTCAAATTCAGGGGGCAGAACTGCCCTGTTTCTAACCAATATCAAAGAAATCACCTAGGTATTTCATCAAACATCTTGAGTGCATGCTCAAAACTAATCACTTTCAACATTGTTCTCATTATCACAATACCCATCTTGTTGTCACCACAAAGTTCACCCACTTTTCTCTTGTTTAAAACATCCAACAGCACCAAACACACAATTTCCACAAGAAAATTGAATTCACAAACATACTTTAAGCTTCTTAAAATTCAAAAAGGATTTAAGCACAGAGTGAAGAACAAATCAAAAATCGTATATATGTACATATATTCCATCAATAGAATTCCTAATCAACATCAAAGGATGCAAATACTAATAGAACATGAAGGATTCATGGTGTGAGCATGTAAAACGACAAATATTTGGTCGGGATTTACCTTTTTCTTCTTTTTTTTTTTTTTGCTAGATGATGTAGAGGGAGAGAGAGACGAGATTGTGAAGAGGAAGAGAGAGGGAGAGAGAGCCGAGACCTTGAAGGGATGAAACGTGAGCGATAGTGAGGAAAAAAACAAGACTTTAAGTTGTGGGTTTTGGGCCAAGGTCATGTAGTATTGTTGGGTCTTGTTAATCAATTCGAATTGGGCTTAAGGTGGTCAAGAATAAGAGCCTGGGTTTATGATTTTTAGGTTAAAATCATTGCTTTGCATTAGGCCCAAATTAGAAATGCCCAATTTTTTTTACTCAATATTTTGTACCCTCATAAATTAAGTTAAATCCTAAGCAAATAATAAAAGCATTTAATTGCATAATATTTAAACATGGAGACTATAAATATCGCACTTCAACTTATTTTCTTAAAATTAAGCATTCTAGTTGGCACATTGATCCCCTCGGCGTCCAAGTTCTTCCGCTACAAAATAAGGTTGGATTATCGATGATGATAATAATAATAATAATAATAATAATAAATTGAATAATTTATTATGACGCTAACACTAAAATTACATATAATTCATGAAAAGTACGTAAGGTGACACGCGTCGTTACAATACCCTACCACAAACAAATTTCGTCCTCGAAATTAGAACTTACTGAAAAGGTGAGGATACTTGGCCCGCATCTTTTCCTCGCGCTCCCAAGTAGCCTTCTTGACAAGCCCCGTCCCAAATTATCTCTAATAACTTGATACGTGGCGTACGCCGACGATAGAGGCGAGCCTGGTGCTGGACCCACCACCAAGACAAACTGAACTTGACACGAAACTATAGTTTTTCTGTACTAAGATGAGCTGATAATAATTATGAAAGGGCTTCCTAAATAAATTTGGATAACCAACCCGAAAATATTAAACATCATAGGTAGAAATCGTGGGAAAAGAATTATAATTGAGAAAATGATGAATAATTCTAAAACCAACGATTTAAAAAAAATATAATAAATAAATGAAATCCTCAACCATATTTGGCATGTATATCAAAATGTGATGATTGCTAAGTTAAAATATGAATCATCTGAATACTATGGTGGTCGGCTCAGAACTCTACAGGCAATCCAATAATGCTCAAACTCGATCCTTCCTATAAGAAAACGTTAGGGGAAATACGTGAGTTTTGTAACCCAGTGAGTGGATAAATTTGAAAACACATATATATATTTATAAAGTATTTCATATTATATAGTTTTGGAGAAAATTTCTGAACTTGTTAAAGTGTAAGCATAATTGAAAAATACTACAAGAATTGGTAAGTAAGTTTCCAAGTGAAATACTAAAATAAAGCTGAATTACATCGTTGAAAGTAATGCTACAAGCTGGTACTTGAGACTTGAACAAAGTTCCGAGATTCTGAAAGTATTGGGAGTTAAGTTTAAAGTTAACACTGTGTAATTACAATTAATCTGAAAATACAACCAAAAATACTAATGAGTAGCAACACACATGTGCAGAGAAACTCGATGCACAAGGCGAACTACTCAAGCTGAGCTAATGACTGAATAACTGGTCATACGCGCGCAGAGCAAGCCCCAAATGCTAAACACCACCATACACGGGCCCAAGCCTATGTGTGTATGGTGATGGGTCCCCAAGACCTATATAAGCTGGTCATACACTGTGGAACGAATCACAACAGTGCAGAGCGGGTAAATCTAACAAGGCACTTTATAGCAGTTTAAAAAGAATTTTCACATAATCTTTTAGAAAGGAAACTCTACCTAGTAAAATTCATAATTTTTGAGATATTTATTGCAACAGCATGTCATGATAATCTCTAAAAATATATTGGAATTTAAAACGTGCTACTTTATGAAAAATATAGTTTTTCCACTCACATAACTACGAACTGCTTCTAGTTCGGTTGGTAGGCTTTCCCAATCGTCTTGTCACCACATGAAATAACAACAGTATTCTAATCAAATCCTATACACATGAATTTCCAACTAATTGCCTACCCACACTCAATACCAAGCTTTAACTTTTCTGACATTCTCTAATTTCCACAGTCCATTGCTTTATTCCTCTTTTTCATTGATTTTACAATATTTCATACCATTGGAACCAGCCACTGGAATCCCAAACTAAATCCCTAAATTTCCAGCATCTAGGTAATGTTAGTTTCAATCCGCTTCATCATCCACTACTCAATTACCATCAATTCCACTTCAAAAAAATTAATTAGGGCCAATAACTTCTTAATAACACCTAATCAACCCAAATTAATGATAAATTTCGAATCCCCAATGTCTGTTGGTAAAACCCTAAAATTAATTTTACTATTTACCCTGAATTCCATAAGATAAAATTGAAGAAACATACTTACCATGCGAAACCACGACGAATCCAAGCTTCCTCCTTCCTTTTTCGCTTTTTTCCTTTTTTTTTTTTTTTCTCGTTTTTCTTTTCTTCTTTTTCTCGTGATTGGCTCTTCCTTGGTTCTCGTTACTGCCGAACACTCACACTAATTCCTTTTCGTTTCATATATATATATACATATATTATATATAATTGCAACCTAGGTCCCTTTCCTTTAATTAAGAGATTTAAGTTGGTCATTTGACCCTTAATTACATCCATAGCGCACAAACTTCCCATTAAATTAATTAAATCCATAAACTTTTAATAGACCAAATTAAATCCCTTTAATAATTTGACTTTGACCCACAATTAACAGCTTTGACCAAGTAGTAGCTGAAATTTGAATAAGTGAAAATTCGGGTCGTAACACTTCTCAACTGCATGGTTCCTCAACAGGACCTTGACTAATGCTACTGTTTTCTTCCTCAACTCCTTTTCTGCCCTCTCTAAGATCCTTACTGGCGACTCTTTATAAATCAATTCCTCACGGAGGTCCAATGAATCGTAACTAAGGACGTAAGAGGGATCTGGAATATACCTCCTTAGCATAGATACGTGAAATACATTATGCACCCCTGATAGCGCTGGTGGCAATGCAACTCGATAAGTTAGGTCACCCACCTCTTCCAGTATTTCAAAGGGTCCAACAAAACGAGGACTTAACTTTTCTTTCTTACCAAATCTCATGACCCCTTTCATGGTGCTACTTTCAGAAATACTTTGTCATCAACTTTAAATTTCAAAGGCTTTCGTCTTCGATCAGCATAGCTCTTCTGCCTACTTTGAGCTGGTTTCATTCTTTGTCTTATTTTCTCAACCTTCTCCGCTGTCTGCTGAACTATTTCGGGACCCAATAATTTTCTCTCGCCGGCCTCATCCCAATGTATTGGTGATCTATACTTTCTCCCTTATAATGCTTCATAGGGTATCACAGCGATGGTAGCCTGATAACTATTATTGTAGGCGAACTCAACCAAAGAGAGTAATTCATCCCAAGTACCTACGAAATCAATGATGCATGCCCTCAGCATGTCTTCCAAGGTTTGAATAGTCCTTTCTGACTGTTCGTCTGTTTGGGGGTGAAAAGCATTACTAAAGTTCAACCTTGTGCCCATAGCATTATGCAGACTCCTCCAAAACGAAGAAGTAAATTTTGGATCTTGGTAAGATACAATGGATATGGGGATCCCATGTAGCCTCACAATTTCTGCTATATACAACTCAGCATACTTCTCCATATTATAAGTGGCCTTCACAGGTAGGAAATGTGCTGATTTCGTAAGACGATCGACTATCACCCAAATAGAATTATGCACTTTCTTGGTCTTAGGTAATCCAAGTACAAAATCCATGTTGATTCGCTCCCATTTCCATTCCAGGATCATTAAGGGTTGTAGAAGGCCTAAGGGTCTTTGGTGTTCAGCCTTGACTTGTTGGCATGTAAGACAACTCTGAACAAAATTTGCTACATTGCGACTCATACCAACCTACCAAAAATGCTTTCTCAAGTCACGATACATTTTCGTACTCCCTGGATGAATTGAATTGGGAGTATCATGAGCTTCCCTCATAATTTCTTTCTTCAACTCTTCATTATTGGGGACGATGAGTCTGTCACCATGTCGGAGAGCACCATTTGTGGTGATGACGAAATCTGAACTTTTCCCCTCAGTTACCTCAGGTGGAAATTTTAATATTCTAGGATCTTTAGTCTGCAAGGTTTTGATCCTCTCAAAAAGTGTCTGTTGCACAATTAGGTTGGCAACGTAGCCCGATCTACTTCGAGGGACGATCTGTAGCTCAAGCCTCTTGATGTCCATCAGCAATGGTTTATGAACAACTTGCAAATTGGCTATGACCCCTGATTCTTTCTACTAAGCGCGTCATCTACCACATTGGCCTTGCCCGAATGATAGTGTATTATACAATCATAATCCTTTACAAGCTCCAGCAATCGACTCTGCCTCATGTTGACCTCTTTTTGTGT
The DNA here is from genome assembly GCA_018223645.1 of Jasminum sambac. Lineage (NCBI taxonomy): Eukaryota > Viridiplantae > Streptophyta > Magnoliopsida > Lamiales > Oleaceae > Jasminum > Jasminum sambac. Next base: position 16,456,270 of record CP073644.1, read on the forward strand.
GAAGAAATATTTGAGGCTTTTATGGTCGGTGTAGATCTCACATCTAAGCCCCATACAAGTAGTGCCTCCAGATTTTCAGTGCGAACACAATAGCTGCCAACTCCAGATCATGAGTTGGATAATTTTTCTCATACTCCTTCAATTGCCTTGAGGCGTAAGCAATTACTTTGCCATGTTGGATTAAAACACAGCCATGACCTTTCTTTGAGGCATCACTATAGATTACACCCATCGTTACCTTGCGGAATGGTTAAGATAGGAGCAGTTGTCAACCGTTTCTTCAATTCCTCGAAGCTCTTCTCACAATCCAGACCCCACTGAAATTTTGAGTTCTTCCTAGTCAACTGGGTCATGGGCGAGGCGATTTTTGAGAATCCTGCAACAAACCTTCGATAATAGCCAGCTAATCTAAGGAAACTGCGAACTTCTCCAACATTAGTTGGCGTCGGCCAATTTTGAACCGCCTCAACCTCACTCGGGTCAACTAAAATACCTTCCTTGGATATGATATGCCCTAAGAATGGCACTCTATCTAGCCAAAATTCACACTTCTTAAATTTGGCGAAGAGTTTCTTTTCCCTCAATCTCTGAAGTACTTGTTGCAAGGGTGTTTCATGTTCTTCCATTGACCGTGAATAGACCAAGATGTCATCAATGCAAACAATGACAAATTGATCCAAATACTCTTTAAAAATTCGATTCATTAAATCCATAAATGCTGCTGGGGCGTTTGTCAACCCGAAAGGCATTACCAAGAACTCATAATGCCTATAATAGGTGCGAAAAGCGGTCTTTGGGATGTCCTTTTCCCTGATCCTCAATTGATGGTAACCAGATCGCAGATCAATCGTTGAGAAATATCCTGCGCCCTGAAGTTGATCAAATAAATCTTCAATCCTAGGCAAGGGATACTTGTTCTTTATCGCCACCTTGTTCAGTTCTCTATAGTCAATGCATAGCCTTATAGCGCCATCTTTCTTTTTCACAAATAGAACATGAGCACCCCATGGTGAGAAGCTGGGTCGGAGAAACCCCTTATTCATAAGATCTTGAAGTTGCTCCTTAAGTTCAGTAGGAGCCATTCGGTAGGTTGCTTTGGATATCGAGGTTGTTCCAGTACTAATTCAATTGTTAAGAAAGCCGTGGGCTTCTCGTGGGCCTATCTCCCCCGGCCCATGCTAGGTTAAGTGTGTAGGGTTTTTTTTGTTCTTCTAGTATTATATGACGGCTTATGGTGTATTGTTAGGGTTATGACATTAGTATATATATATGAGATCTGTTAAGCTCGTGTAGAGCGATTCCTTTTCTATTCTTTCATAACTTTGAATTCAACTTGGTATCAGAGCCAAATCCTTCTCCTTTTCCTCTTTCAAACACCTTTCGTTCCCCTCTTTTCTTCCCTTTGTTTTCCCATAATTGAAGTGTTCTTGGGGGGTTTTTAAACCCTTTGTGCCAAGTGTGTTGCATCTCTAATGTATTAAAGTTGGTAAAGTTGTGGGTTTGTGCTGTGTCTTGATCGGTGTGGGCTTCGTAGTGTTGCTGGTGCATGTGTTGTGAGTTGTTGAAATCAAGTCTACATCGATCAAATCTACGTTTGTTGCTGTCCAATTTGTGTAGTATTTCTATCGAGCTACGAATCGCCGCTAAGATGTCGCTACAGCATTCCCTCGGCTACAGATATCGCCGCTAATCTCGCTCAAGTGACGCCAAGCTACAAGAACACCTGGCCACTGATAATCTCGCCATGCTGATTGCTACAGTATATATTTGTGTTGGTTGTTTTGGTGTAAAAAAGCTGAAATTCAGTTTTTGTCTGTTGTTTGGCTTGATCCGGTGAATAATGGGAGATGAGACTGTGAAACCCGCATCAATCAAGGCCTGGCAAAGAAGCCACCTTTGTATTATGCTAATGATGACCTTGGCAAGCCGATTACCAACATTAAATGCGAATGGGAATAATTATCTGCCTTGGAGTTATCTTTGTTGAGCACTTTATTCGTGCTAAAAGGAAAATCAAATTTCTTAAGGATGATCCTCCAAGTAGTACTGATCCAGAATATGAGGAGTGGGAATCCTCAAACTCGATGGTTCTAACATGGTTATGGAACAGTATGGAACCCAAAGTTCTTACTAATGTACAGTTTTTACCAACAGCTAAACAGGTTTGGTCATCCCTGAAGGAAATGTATTCTCAAGAGAACAATATCTCACGTATTTATGATCTGTATGAATCCCTGTTTAAGACCAAACAAGGTGAGAGAACCATTGATGAGTATTACAGCACTATGAAGGGACTGTGGGAAGAACTTCTGCTTTATCAACCGCTTACAGTGGATCTCGAGCAACAACGACAAGCTCGAGAACAATTTCAGGTAGCGCTTCTTTTGCATGGGCTCAATTCCGAATATAGCGTGTACAAAGATCAGCTTCTAGCTAGTGAAACAGTTCCTACAGCTGCACAGGCTTTCTCTCGTCTTAAAAGGCGACGTCAAGAGAGTGGTGAATCTGGTTATCCTTCAAAGGAGTCATCTGCGTTACTGTCTGCTTCTAGTATTGGTGGACGAGGAGGATCGAGTGGTGGTCGAGGTTCTTATGGTCGTGGAGGTCATGGAAATTCTAATGGTAGGAGTTCACGTGGTGGTAGAGGTAATCGTGGTCGTGGTGGAAAGAATGGCGGTAATGACGAAAGGAAATGTACACATTGTGGTTTGGAAGGACATACTGAACCATTTTGTTGGGATAAATATGGGAAGCCAGCTTATGCCAATCATGTTGTTGATCAGTCTCTGGAGGCATCTGATGTGGCGCCGCCCACATCCTTTGATAACACGACTCCAGTTATTTTGGATCAGATTCTGAGTCGTCTAAATTCATTGTCTACATCTTCTGGCATGCCCACTGCTACCGTTGTGAGTTCTGGTAAGTCTGCTAATTTGGCAATGCCTTCTTCATCTTGGATCATTGATTCAGGAGCTAGTGCCCATATGACTGGTAATTCCTCTCTTCTTTCCAACTTTGTTCCTACTAAGTCTAGTATGAGTTTAGCTGATGGTTCTTCGCGTCCAGTTCTTGGTAGTGGAACCCTCCATCCAACTCAATCTTTAGAGTTGAAATCGGGCCTCTATGTACCAAATCTTTCATTTAACCTTGTTTCTGTTAGTGCTCTTACTAAAGCTCTAAACTGCTCTATAACTTTCACCGCTACTGGTTGTGTTTTTCAGGACCTCCAGACGAAGATGATGATTGGTTCGGGATATGAGCGCGATGGATTATATGTGTTGGATGTTGAGGAGTCTAGGTCTGCGTCTGCACTGAGTGCATCTGTGTCGCCACTTCAGTGGCATTGTCGTCTTGGTCATCCATCTCTTGTTAAATTACGTCAGTTAATTCCTAATTTGAGTCCTATGTCTATTTTAGAGTGTGAAGCGTGTCAATTGGGAAAACATCACCGTAGTACGTTTCACGATAGGATTGATAAACGGTCGTTGTGTCCATTTGATGTAGTCCATACGGACATTTGGGGTCCTGCAAGAAATAAAAGTTTGTCTGGTTTTCTTTACTTTGTGGTATTTGTCGATGATTATTCACGAATGACGTGGCTGTATTTGTTAAAAGATCGCCACGAGTTACCTCGTATTCTTTCAAATTTCTACAATGAAATTGAGACCCAATTCCATACTAAACTTAAAATATTTCGGTCTGATAATGCCTTAGAATATACCCAATCGTGTCAAATCCTTTTGTGAAGATCGAGGATTATTCATCAAACCACTTGCCCATATACCTCGCAACAAAATGGGGTTCTTTGAGCGTAAATTGCGTCATTTACTAGATGTTACTCGTACTATGATGTTTGCTATGAGAGTTCCTAAACCATATTGGGCTGACGCTGTTCTTACAGCTAATTACCTTGTTAATCGTATGCCATCTTCTGTCCTTGCTAAACAGTCGCCTTTCCAGTTGTTGTACCCTGGTCAAAAGACCTATCATGTTCCACCTAGAGTGTTTGGTTGTGTCGCATTTGTCCATGTTCTCAGCCCTGGTCGTGACAAGTTGGACCCTCGGTCTGTCAAGTGTGTATTCGTTGGCTATTCCCGCACGCAAAAAGGGTACCGTTGTTATAATCCTGTTACCCATCAGTATTATGTTAGTGCTGATGTCACATTCTTTGAGTCTACATCCTATTTTTCCTCTTATGGGCAGCAATTTGATTGAGTTAGTATCTTGTCGTGGGGAGCTTCTTAGTCCATCTCCTCCGATCGTTCTGTCCCGATTGTCCCTTGTGATCTTTGTCAAGGAAGTGTCAGGTCGTGTTCCACTTACTACTTTGCGTGATATGCCCATTTATGCTCAATATCATCGCCGTGACCGTGAGAAAAGACACTGCAGTGAATTGCCTTTGAACCAATCATCATCCTCTCGAGGCTCACATCGTTAAATCTTGAGAGTGTTGATGTAGAACCCATTGCTAGAAGAACCAGGTCCAAAACGGCCCATCCTATATCTCGGTTTGTTTCATTTCATCGTATTGCTCACCTTTTAGTACATTTGCATTGTCCATATCTTCATTTGGTCCCATCTTCTCTTACTCAGGCACTAGCTTCCCCTGGTTGGAAGTCACCATGACGGAGGAAATATCGCTCTTCATGAGAATAAGACTTGGGATTTGACCCGCTCCCCTTTGGAAAAACAACGGTAGGATGTCGATGGGTATATACGGTTAAGTATTTACCAGATGGCTCTGTCTGTAGAACGCTTGAAGGCTCGTTTGGTTGCCAAAGGGTATACTCAGACTTATGGGGTGGATTATATGGAGACCTTTTCTCCAGTTGCTCGGCTTAATTCAGACCGAATCTTGCTCTCTGTTCTTTGTTTGTAAGAGGTGGCCTTTATATCAATTGGATATTAAAAATGCCTTTTTGCATGGCGTGTTACATGAAGAGGTTTATATGGAGCAGCCCCCTGGGTTTGTTGTTCCAGGCCAAGAACATATGGTGTGTAAGCTGAAGAAGGCGATTTACGGGTTGAAACAGTCGCCCCGTGCGTGGTTTGATCGGTTTAGTTCTGTGGTTCTCCAGTTTGGCCTTCGCCGTTCAGTATGTGATCATTCATTGTTTGTTCGGCATTCCTCTTCTGGTACCATTATTCTCATTGTCTATGTGGACGATATTATAATTTCTGGAAGTGATGTTGCTAGTATTTCCGCTTTGAAGGAATATTTAGGGGCGCAGTTCCATACGAAAGATTTAGGCCTCCTTCGTTATTTCCTTGGGATAGAGGTTGCTCGTTCAGGTAATGGCCTTAATCTCTCTCAGCGTAAGTATGTGTTGGATCTACTTACTGAGACTGGGCTTCTCGGTTCAAAGCCTATAAATACGCCTATGGATCCTACAATGAAGCTGGATGCCGAACAGGGGGAGGTGTTTCCTAATTCGGGTAGATATCGACGCCTTGTTGGCCGTCTCATCTATCTAACGGTGACTCGCCCTGATATTACTTATGCTGTTAGTATTGTTAGTAAGTTTATGCACAGTCCTCGCGTTCCTCATTGGAATGCTGTGATTCGGATTTTACGATACTTGAAGGGTTCTCCTGGAAAGGGACTTCTTTATCGGCCTTCACAGCATATCGATATTAGTGGATTCTCAGATGCTGATTGGGCAGGTGACTCCACCGATCGTCGGTCAACGTCTGGGTATTGTACTTTAGTTGGTGGTAATCTTGTTACTTGGCGAAGTAAGAAGCAAAATGTTGTGGCTAGATCAAGTGCTGAAGCTGAATATCGAGCTATGGCACATACAGCAGCTGAGATGATTTGGGTTCGTTCCCTTTTGTCTGAGATGGGTATTATGATAACCTCTCCTATGCCGATGTATTGTGATAATAAAGCGGCAATATTTATAGCAAGCAACCCAGTGTTTCACGAGCGCACCAAGCATATCGAGGTTGACTGTCACCTTATTCATGATTTGATGATGTCAAAGCAGATTGTTACTCCATATGTGAAGTCTGAAGATCAGTTGGGTGATATCTTCACCAAGCCTCTCCCTCGTGACGGTTTTTTGACCTTGTGTTTCAAGCTGGGCATGTTTGATTTGTATGCTCCAGCTTGAGGGGGAGTGTTAAGAAAGCCGTGGGCTTCTCGTGGGCCTATCTCCCCCGGCCCATGCTAGGTTAAGTGTGTAGGGTTTTTTTTGTTCTTCTAGTATTATATGACGGCTTATGGTGTATTGTTAGGGTTATGACATTAGTATATATATATGAGATCTGTTAAGCTCGTGTAGAGCGATTCCTTTTCTATTCTTTCATAACTTTGAATTCAACTTCAATAACAAAGTCAATGTCCCTCTCAGGTGGTAAACCGTGGAAGTCATCAGGAAATATATCTGGATAATCCCGAACAGTTGGGATTTTTTCAATGGTAAGTTCCACTTTAGGCACCTCAATCACTAAAGCCAAGTACGCTGTGCAACCTTTATTCAACATTAGTCGGGCTTTGATGGCTGATATTATCAGAATTGATAGTTTGGTCTTCACCCTAACAAAGAAAAATGGAGGCTCATCAGGAGGCTCAAACACTACTGTTTTGTTGTGGCAATTGATAGTAGCATGGTGTTTTGATAGCCAGTCCATCCCTAGTATAACGTCAAAGTCATGGATGTCCATCACTATGAGTTCTGCTAAAAACTCCTTCCCATTCACTACGACCGGGCAGTTCTTCATTCTATAGTTTGAGTTCATTACCACCCCGGATGGAGTGGAAACACTGAACTATTTGTCCATATGCGGAAGTGGATTACACAAACGCTCGGCAAACAAGAGACTAACAAATGAGTGTGTAGTCTCGGAGTCAAACAAGATAGTGGCTAGGGTATGACAGACAATCGCTGAGCCTACATGACAGTGGACAATCAGTAAGCCTACATGACAGTGTATGAATGGATGTATGTAGTGAAAACATATTATTTATTTGAGTGATAAAAGTACTAAACTTAAATTGTAAGTACCTGAGACAACTATCTGTGCATCATCGGCCTCCTCCTTGGACATCGTATAAACTCATGCCTGCGTAGCGTTCTTTTTCTCCTTACAATCCTTTGCCAAATGTCCAGCCTTTCTACAATTATAGCACACATTCAACCTTAATCGGATCAGTAGTGCCAGCAAATGACGGCGGAGATAGTTTCTTAAACTCTGAGATCTTTCCATGATCCGGTGCATAGCTTCTCTTGGACCCAAAATCCAAAAGCCCAATATTACATCCATTACTATTAACCCAACCTAAATTGTCTTGGACACCAAGAAAAAAAGAACATGGAGAACAAGCCCAAGTTGGATTCACCAATTTAAAACCCAATTAAAAACAGTCAAAGCTCACTTCTACAACTCACGTTTCCTCTCTTCCCCTCACCAATAGCTCTCTCTCCCTTCTTCCTCTCTTGTGGCGACCTCTATTTGGTTCTAATAAGGTAATCTCTCTCTACTCTTATCTTTTCTATCCTAATGTATGTTGGTGGGGGATAAATAATTGAAGCTTTATGGATTAATTGAGACTTTGGTGGTTGGGGAAAAGTAATTTACTTGATACTTTGAGTTGGGCATGAGGTCTTGATATGGGATGAGATTAAGACTACTTGATATCCACCAAGCCCTCATAGTGTTTGATGAATTGCTTGAAAGAAAAACCAATGTGTTTTGCACCTGTGACTTTTTCCAGCTTCTGCTCTCAACTTTGAAAGGCTATAACTTTTAGTATAGATGGAATTTCTAGGTGATTCAAATTGGAAAATGATCCCCCATGAGTTAATATCATTTAGAATTTGTTCGACATCACTCGGAGTCTCGTAGAATATTTTATGATACTTTTTGTGAGACTGGGCAGATTCCACCCGAGAACAGGGTATTGTCCGGTTAAAAATCATTTTGATGCCCTAAACGTTATTTATATTAGGCGATTTTTGAATATGATGAATAAGTACGAGTTTCCTACCTTCTGTAAAAATTTTAGAATTTTATGATGTCTTTTACTATTTTAAATAATTTGATAAACGCATACTGCCATAGCAGGGTAATTTCCACAGTTTCTGTACTTAGGGTTGAAAACTTCTTTTGGCTTCTATAATTGGGGTTTAGATGTGATTTTAATGAAAGACATCATCCAATGAGTTGGTTATCCTAGAAAATTGGAATTGGATGATTCTGTGCTTTCATTTGGGAGTTATTCCCATCTTGTCGAGATCGACGGGTTAATTTGTATACAAGTTGTGATTCACTAGAAGTTAATGACGTTAAACTAAATTATGTTAATTAGGATCTTTGGCACGTTGATCCCGTGAGTCGTGAAAGGCACCTCCACTTGCTTCTCAAAGTAACTTAGTAAGGATTCCAGGTAAGTAAACTCCCCCTTTGAAGTTCGACTAAAGTTTATTGTTTGAGGTGTGATTAACATGTTTAGTGTGCTACGTGCAACTATTTGATTTAAATACTTCCATTACTATTTGTATGTATAATATATCCGGTTTTACATTGGAGCATGCATGATTGACATGTCATGGCATTCATGAGTAGTGCTAGTCAATGATTTTTCGATAAGTTAAGTATTTGATGTTAAAGTGTGGAAAATACTCTCTTTTTAAAAGTATGTATCCCAAATTTTTGAAGAAAATGGGTGTACATCTATGTCATGAAAGGTGTGAGTCGGAAGTGGGGCCCGAGGGGCCAGGTATACCCAATGGAAAGTTAATGTGAAATTAAAAGTGGAAGTTAAGTTGGAAGTCGAAAGTAATTTTATCCGCTTTGTGGTACTACCGGTAGAATTTTATCTGGTTCCAAATAAGAATCGCCCACTGCATCTAATTGACTAGGTGATATATCAAGTGAGTTCACAATGGAAAGAAAGATAGTCATTTAAATGCCTAAAGAATGTTTGAAAAGTTAAAACGGGATACATGTTGTAAAGTTTAATTTAAACCTTGCACCGCATAAGCATGCATCACGTGCATGGGGTTTACTCACTGGGTTTTAGCTCTCGCAAGATTATTTTTCCATTCATTATAGGTGATGAGAGCCAGATGAATGAGGAAAGCGATTGGAGGTAGATTTAGATGGTGTCCTTTTGCTAGTTTTAAATTTTGAAGTGAAAGAACTTATAGTCGCTTAGGATAGCTACTTATTAGTCATTTGTTTCATTCTTTTAACTATTTCCCGTGATTTAATGGTTTTTTTATTTTAGACTAATGGATAGGGTGGAAGTTATTTGAGTCTAAATATGGGATTGATGTTTCTGATTTATTCGTATCTTTCTAAGGGGCCTTGGAGAATTTAATTTAATTACATTCTTGAAGCTTGTGTGAGGATGCTCAGTTCCTTAACAGCTGGGTTATGTCCAGTTACAGAGTAAACTCTGCCGAAATCTTTATAGGACTTTGCAAATAAAAAAACAATAATATTTCGTAAGTTAATTTATTTATTTTCCCATTTTAAAGTGAAATAAAGGGTGACACGTCTAGGTCTAAGTTTCTGATTTTGGGTGTTACCAGTTATGGTATTAGAGCTAAGTGTTCTAAAAGCGATTATGTACACATTAAGGATTATTTTCAAAATCTTATGGGTACTGAATCATGCCACAAGTTCCTCTTCCTCGATCATCTGGTAAGATTAGTTTTACCTTAAATCCTAGAGTATTTTAGTTGTATTGCAATGATTGTGATTCGTTAGATTGTTAGATTGATTGCTTCTCTGTGTATGATATTGTATTTGTTCAGTAATGACTCGTAGTACTCATTCTCAAGCTCACCAAACTAACCCTTCCTAAGCTCACGAGGCCACGTTTCAACCTCTGGCTTGAAGGACAGACAATCATACTGGAACTCAAGGGACTCTATTAACAATGGAGAATTTCATGCAGGCCTTGGCTGCTTTCAAACAAGCAAGTCAGTCCAGGTAGAGTAATATGTTGGAGCATGGAAAAATTTTCAAAGTTTAAGAAACTTTCTCCGCCATCATTTGCTGGCATTACTGATCCTATTGAAGCCGCGAAATGGCTAACTGAAATTCAAAAAGCCTTCAACGTGATGGAATACACTGATGGAGAAAAGGTTAGGTTTGCTGCTTATATGCTTCAGGGCGATGCTTATGACTGGTGGTTGATGGTTCAACATGAACATGAAAGGGATACCAACCCTTTCACTTGGGGAATGTTTACTGAAGCTTTCGATGATAAGTATTTTCCCAAGAGCGTTCGTCAAGAAAAAGAAAGGGAATTTGTGAAATTAGAGCAGGAGAATCAGACAATGGCTGAATACGAAGCTGAATTTGCTCACTTACCAAAATTTGCACCAGACTTAGTGGCTGTAGAAGACAGGAGGGTTAGGCATCAAATTAAACAAACAGTGATTCCATTCAAGCTTGCGACGTACCGAAAACTGGTTAATAAAGCCTTCTTAGTCGAAAGGGCACAACTCGTGGCTAGAGAGGAAGCAAGAGCTAAGCCAAGCAACCAGAGGTTCAAAGGTGGCAACTGTAAGAGTTGGAATAAAGGTAGACAGAAAAGGAGGAATGATCATGGAAGTAGTCGAGTCACCAACAAAATAAAACAGCAGAAGAAGCCTTACCCAAAATTGTGGTAAAGAGCATCTTGGTGAATGCCTTCAGGGCAAGGGGGTCTATTACAAGTGTGGAGAACCTGGACAGTTCGCCAATGACTGCAAGGGTTGTGCAGCCCACCTTGCATTAGTAATTGAAGTGCCTAAAGAAGAATTGTCTATTGAACAAATCCCCATTGTTCGAGAATAACAAGATGTATTCCCATAGGACCTTTATCGTTTACCACTGGAAAAGGAGGTCAAATTCGTTATTGACCTAGTGCCTGGGATAGCTCCAATATCCAAGGTACCGTATCGTATGGCTCCTGCCAAACTCAAGGAACTCAAAGAGCAACTCCAGGATCTTATGGATAAGGGGTTTATTAGACCTAACTTTTCGGCATGGGATGCTCTCGTCCTATTCGTAAAAAAGAAAGATGGCTCTACGAGGCCTTTTGGGGTAAACCCAAGAATAAAACCCTGTGGTTAGGCCCAAAGCCGACAATATCATGCCAAACTGGATCGGATTGCTAACGGACAGTACCCAAATCCGTATGGTCCTCCCCGGGGCACAGCAGGCCAGATCCGGGTGGACCATGATGCGGGTCGGGTCGTTATAGATGATATCAGAGCTACAGCCCAACCGGAAGTGTGGCCAACGAGGACGTTAGGCCCCTTTAGGAGGGGTGATTGTAAGACCACAATCCCACATCGCTTGGGCATAAGAGAGGAGTCTAGTTTATAAGTTAGGAGACCCATTCAACTAGGCATGAGGCCTTTTGGGGTAAACCCAAGAACAAAACCGTGTGGGCTAGGCCCAAAGCGGACAATATCATGCCAAACTGGATCGGGTCGCTAACGGACTGTACCCAAATCCGTATGGTCCTCCCGGGGGCACAGCAGGCCAGATCCGGGTGGACGATGATGGGGGTCAGGTCGTTACAAAATTCCTCTTCTTTTTATACACACCTCAGCTTGTGATTTTTTTTCGTAACTCATGTTCGGAATTAAAACCTCTGCCACTTCTCCAGAAGTTTATCAAATAATGAGCAAGTAATTGACATATGTTTACCCTAGGGATGAACATATATATAGCTGACTTCAGTTAATTAAAAGAAATAAACCGAAGGCACAAAAAAATGAAAAAAAAAGAAAATAAGAGAGAGAGAAAGTATTTAGATATTATGATTAGATTATTACAGTAGTGTAGAAATAGTCAACTCAAATCTATATGTATATTAATATTAATTTATTATTATTAAAGAAGTTGGATATAGATTGGGGAAGAAAAAAGAATATAAAAAAATAATTAAAAAAAGTTGGTTTTAAGCGGAAAAAGGGATTCTATGCAATTAAAAAATATGAGAAAAATTCCTTGGATAAAACAAAAAGTGTTGGTTTTGAGCAGGAAAATGGATTTGAGGCAGCAATAAATAATAATACTAGGCTCGTTGAATCTGATAATTGGAATGAGTACAATTTTCTTTTTCTATTTTCCCTTTTGATTTATAGTTAGAAAATGAAAAAAAAAAGAAACCAAATAGAAATTGAGAAGGGGAGAGAGATAGAGTATTTAGATACTAGGAGATTGTTAAAGTATGGTAGAAATAATCAAATTAAATTCACATATATTAATATTAATTTGTTGTTATTAAAAGAATTGGAATACGGATTAGGGAAGAAAAAGAATATAAAATATAATAAAAAAGAGTTGGTTTTGGGCAGGAAAAGGGATTTAAGGCAATTAAAAAAATATGAGGAAAATTCCCTGCTAAAAAATAAGAAAACAAAGTTGGTTTTGCAGGGGAAAAAGGAATTTAAGACAATAATAAATAACAATACCGAGCTCACTGAGTCTAGTAATTTGAATGAGTAAAATCTAAATCCCTTAATGAGGATCAATTGGAGGGCAAGTTTTGCGCCAACAGCTGCAGTAATTCCACCTCCAATAGCATATATTTCAGGGGGTGCAACCGAGGGGAACGGTTCGGGGTGGTGGTTCTCGTAATTACCTTCTTCATTTTCATATTACACGAAGTGGCACAGAGTGACGTTGATTGTTTGTTGGTGGTGGAGGGAAAAATAATAAATAAATAAATGAATAATAACTAATAAATAACTAAATACAATTAAAAATAATTACTTTGTTAAATAAATAAAAAATAAAATATGCAAATAAATAAATAAATAAGTTAATGAATATATAAATATTAAAAAATAAATAATTAATAGATAAAAAATTTAAAAGATGAATTAAAAAGGGCACGCACCACGGGCCCTTCCCCGGGGGTGCATAAGAAAATCATAAATAGAACTCTAATAAATGAATAAATACATAAATAAATAAATACATAAATAAATTATATTTACTTTAAATAAAAATAAATCCATTAGAAAAGAATTGTTTATGGGAGGAGTGTTATCCACTGAAAAAGAACCGAGACAATTCCTAACCCTTATTTTCTCTCTAGAATTTCTCTCTTTGCCCATAAATTCTTCTTTTTCTTTATACACACCTCACATTGTCATTTCTTTTCTTAACTCATATTCGGAATTAAAGGCTCTACCACTTCCCCAGAAGTTTATCAAATAATGAGCAAGTAATTGACATATGTTTGCCATATGGGTGAACATATATATAACTAACTTTAGTTAATTAAACGAAGTAAATTGAAGGCGCAAAAAATGGAAAAAAATATAAAATGAGAGAGAGAGCGAGTATTTAGATATTATATATATATAAATATACCAAGGTCAGTTTTATGCTCATTTTAGTATTTTTCTGAATAAAAAATTATTATTATTTTGTTAATTGTCTCCAATAGAATCACCTTCAAATTCGGCCCCTAATTAATTTATTTTATTATTTTATTGTTACGAATCAATCTCAAGCTTCTTTTCCCCAACCTATTCACGCGTTTATTTCCACTTTCCCGTCTCCTTCAATCTTCACGCACCTTTTTCTTCTCTCCACCCTTATTTTCCTTTTGTGTTGCCCTTCTTTTTTGGCATTCCCTTCTAACTCAAATCTGTCTCCGTGATTTGTGCATCAATTCATATTTCTTCTATTCAATTCGAACCAAATCACTATTGATATTCCAATATCTTCTACAATCTGAATAAATTGCCCTTTCACGATTCTTCTTGATTTGGTGTTTTGAGTTTTTTTTCCAAATTATTTCTATTTTGGGATGTGAAGTTTCTCAGTAGAAGATAGTTTGGGGTGTGATCTCTATTCTGGTTTTCATGTATAAATTTTTCCTTTTCTTTATGCACACCTCACCTTGCCATTTCTTTTCTTAACTCATATTCAGAATTAATGCCTCTGCCACTTCTCCAGAAGTTTATCAATCAATGAGCAAGTAATTGACATATATTTACCATATGGATGAACATATATATAACTAACTTTAGTTAATTAAACGAAGTAAATTGAAGGCACAAAAAATTAAAAAAATATAAAATGAGAGAGAGAGTATTTAGATATTATCTATATATATATATATATATATATATAAACCAAGGTCGGTTTCTGACTCATTTTAGTATTTTTCTAAAGAAAAAAATTATTATTATTTTATTAATTATCTCCAATAGGATCGCCTTCAAATTCGGCCCCTAATTAATCTATTTTATTATTTTATTGTTAAGAATCAGCCTCAAGCTTATTTTTCCAAACCTATTCACTCATTTATTTCCACTTTTCCGTCTCCTTCAATCTTCACGCACCTTTTTCTTCTCTCCGCCCCTAATTTCCTTCTGTGTTGCCCTTCTTTTTCGACATTCCCTTCTCACCCAAATCTATCTCTCTAATTTGTGTATCAATTCATATTTCTTCTATTCAAATTCGAACCAAATCACTATTGATTTTCCAATATCTTCTACAATCTAAATAAATCACCCTTTTACGATTCTTCTGGATTTGGTGTTTTGAGTTTTTTTCCAAATTATTTATGTTTTGGGGTGTGAAGCGTCTCAGTAGAAGATAGTTTGGGGTGTGATCTCAATTATGGTTTTCATGTATATCGCTCTGTTTTGGGGTGTGATCTGGCTGCATTGTAAGTCATTCTCCTTTTCTTATTTCAATTTTTTTTCAGTTTTGTTTTCGATTAAGAACGTATAATCGTATGAGAATTCCTGATTGATTTTCATATCATAAAGAATGAAGATTTGGAGGAATGGATCATAAACTGCTCAAATTTCTGGCTATCTTAACATGCCGTCCTCAAAGTCAAATGGATCGAACCGTGGGAGCTTGGAGAATTTCAATGGCGACCATAAAGGTATGAATTCCCTTTCTCTTGAATCTCAGGTTAAGAAAATTGTGGCTCAAATGTTGATTTTGAGATGTTGATTTTCTGTTATTATTATTATATTATTATCATTATTTTTTGAATTTTATTCAATTTTTATTTTGATTCTTTCACCAATCTCCATCAGCTATGGCCTTGTGGGTCTCCAATTACTCCTAACTCTGACTTTGATATTTCATAAATTTATTGAGCCTCCATTTTTATTTTTCTTGTGTAGAATTTTGTTTCAGCTATTTTAAAAATGTCTTGAGTTTTCTTTTTCATTTCTTTTTTTTTTAAATATGCTTGTTGTACTTCAGTTACTAATTTGTTGATTTGTTGTGCTTGCAATTTTTATTTTTTCTTAACACTAGCAATTAAGCTTCTTAAATTGTCCAATGGTTTTCGGCCAATAGTGGCTATTTTTTGTTGAAGGTACTCATTCTTGGATGGCTATTCTAGTGGCCTTTTTGGGATTGGTATCTTTCCTTCAACATATTTTCATATTGACTTATCAACTCTGTCAAATAGGAGTCCCTATTTTCTGAATTTACACTAAACATGAGTTTTGAATGAAGTTCATTTAGTGTCCGGGGCTATTTTGTGCATTGAATACTGTGTGCATTTGATACTCATTAGCTCCAAGTTACTTATTATTCTTTTTCTCTCTATAGGATATTTTCCCCTATTTGGTGAATCCTTAATTAGTTGCCTTTTTCAACTTACTTTCCAACTGCCCTCTAGAAATTAATTATTATTCTGTTTCACTTAACGCAATATTTTTTCCCTATTTGATGAATCCTCTATCTAGTGCCTTCCTCGACTTACTTTCAATTATTGTTGGGAATAGAATTTTTTCTAACATAGCAACCAATTTTTTCCCTTGCAACTGTTGCGACTGTGTTTGGTGTGTATGTAAACATCTTTCACTGCTCAGTCCAAATTTAGTTATTTGAGGAATCTAATATTCATGTTGTCAGAGGGTATCTAGAGGGCCTTCCCGTATACTATGGCTGTGCTAAAAAACCTATTCTTTTATTTGTGACTCAACTACTTCGGGTGCGTTTGATTGCAAAGTCGGAAAATGATTGGAAGGAAAACCTTTTCCGGGTAAATGAATTCCGGGAAAAGGTTTTCCAGAGAAATGGTAGTTGTAGGTATTTGATTGGATTAATTTGAAAGTTGGAAAATGATGTTATTTTCCTTATTTTTGAGTTTTTTTTAATGAAATTTGATCATTTTCCTTATCTTTATGGTTAAAGTAAATTATCATTTAAAAAAAAGGAAAAAAAGTGCCAAACTTTTCCCGGAAAACAAAAACCACCCCCCTTAAGGAAAACGTTTTCCTCCAAAATAAGGAAAAGAACGAAAATCGAAGAAAAGCTGAAAAATGTTTTCCAGGAAAAAATGCAATCAAACAGCTAAGGGTCGAAAAAAAAGTTGGAAAAGGACTTTTCCTTGAAAAAAAAGAGTCAATCAAAACACACCCTTAAGGTAGAGCAGCAGTTTTTGAGGTGAGGCATGAAGCCATGCTCAAATTATTTTTACTTTAGAATGTGAATTTTTGTTGGTTGGACTGAGGGTTCTGAAAATCGAAGTTTGAAAATTTGTCATGTGGATGTTAGTTTCTCCTTGTAATAAGAAGTGTGAATAAAAAAGTTTTGAAAGTTCCTCCTATAGAAAGAAATGTAATTTTTTTTTGTTCTTTTGTTATTTATATTTTAGTCGAAAAGTTAAAAGAATGGCTTAGATACTAATACTCTTATCCAGTTTGAAGTCATCTTCATCCTTACTATTTTTGAAGCAAAAGAATAAAGAATATTATCCTCCATAATTCACTTTAATAACAAAGTGGTATTAGTCATTCCAATTCATATGAAAATCTTTATGGGGTCTAGCATGGTGCATCCACAAACCTTAATCGTATTTGACAGATGTGTTTCTGTCCTTCTCATCTATATTTTTATGTCTAAATTATGTGTCTTCTAATTCACCTATATTTTCTTTTGTGTGGAAAATAAATGCTGTGTCATTTCTTTTAATAAATATTCATTGGGAAAAGTTGTAAAATAAGAATCCAATGTGCAATCTCATTGCATACCTAGTGATGATTTCTTGCATGGACTGTTGATATCCTCATGATGATTTCTTGAATGGACTGCTGATATAATCTTTTAGTAAGTAAAGCAGATATATATAAATTTATTCCTATAAATTATAATCTTATATAGATGCTGATTGGAAATTATAATCTTATATAGATGTCTATTGGCTGAAAAATTTTGGCGGCTATGATAGTGAATGTTGCACACATATGTTGAGGAGCAGAACCAACATTATAATCGTATGTGCTAATTCTGGGGTGAAAATCAGCCCAAGGTAAGCTGATAAAAAGACTGGCTGTTGAAGGAGTGTTTATGGTTTGTTTACCATCATGAAAGCATTTTGAGGACACGGTGGACGGTAGCATAAAATACTTTTCACCCGCGTGTTGCATAACATAGTTCTCAAGACATATTTTACTTTTGTTTCATTAGACACATGGTACAACATTGTATTCTTTTAGAAAATAATTTCCTTTTTTCCGACATTTGTTATGTAGATAACTAAAGCTTAGTTTCTTTCCTTGGGATAGATTCTTTTTTGGGCATCCACAAATCACGCAGTTTTATTCCTTTTTGACTGGATATATAGAAAATGTCTCTCTCCCATTTGTATAAGTCAATTTTATATAGATGTATTCTTCTTTACCTTGCCTTCCTAGTAATCATACTAGGGATAGTCATGCGTTTATACCTCATTGCAACTTGGTTTTGTGAATGATTTTGTATTTGCAATGATGTAATTGCATTACGATTGAAAAGCACATTCTACTAAATTCATTTATATTTAGGGTGGTATAAATTGATTTATACTAGAGCTAATTATTTGATCACATCACCTTAGATTGATTCATTTATCATCGATTCATTATTTCCAAAATGAATGTCGAAAACCTTTTTGGTTTTTTCTTGCTCCTGGCCCCGCTCCTTTTTTTCCCTGCAACAATTTCAGTATGACTAAAAAACTTAATGTAGCTCATTGATTTCAGTGATTGATTAGTGTGGTAAATTTCGGCTTAGAGAACGTTTAGCGTAAATGTAAGATATTAAGTCAAAAATCCCTTTAAAAAAAAAAATTCATGGCACATGTAGTATGTGGCTTCTTTCAAAAAAAGAAGAAACAAAAATGTAGCATGTGGTTTGTGAAATGCTTTCAACCACATATATATTTTTTCAAATATCAATTATGAAGCAGAATATCTTGGGCATAGCTCTCCTACTTTCCCAGCACAACGCGCAGGTGAAAACACGAGTGAGATTTTTAAAGGGTAGAAATAATCAAATCAAATATATATATTAATATTAATTTATTCTTATTAAATAAATTGGATATTGATTAGGAAAGAAAGAAGAATATAAAAAATTTTAAAAAAGAGTTTGTTTTAGGTGGGAAAATTGATTTAAAACAATTAAAAAAATATGAGGAAAATTCCCTGCTAAAAGAAAATAGTTGGTTTTAGGAAAGAAAATGGATTTAAGGTAATTAAAAAATATGAGGAAAATTCGCTGCATTTCTTTATACCTTAAAAAAAGATAATGAAAATCCCTTGCTTTTCTTTAATAAATCAATTACATATTGGAAAATATAGATAAAAAAAAACTATTCAACTTTGCAAAATGAGAGAAATATGAATTTGTTCTTAACCTTTGGAAAATAAGTTTTATTCAATGAATAGGAAAAATCAAGTTCAATAGTATGCAATATTTAGTACTATTTTTGCAACTTAATTTATTTTATCTTTCAATGTTTTTTGCATTTATTTAATTTTTATTTTTCTAAAACAAGAAAACATTAAAAATCAAAGGAGTAAAATTATTTGTCATGAAAAAAATTAAATATTTATAGTACTAGTGGTAAAACTAATTAATGACGACAACGACAATTATGATTCCTTATTTTCAATTTAATTATAATATTTCACACCAGAAACTCTCCTTTCTCTTTACCGTTCAGTTTTTCCCCTCTCTTCTGTGATTCTTTCCCCTACGCCATTGGGGGTGATTATTTGGCTTTTTTGGCCTCAAATCACCCCCTTTCTCTCTTTTTGTATATATTTTCTTTTAAGAAATGGTCTATCCACATAGATCTGAGCTTTCTTTTTCCTTTTTGTGTTTTCGTCATCTTGGTGCGGCACTTGGCTTTTCACCGGCTTGTTACGGTGTTGTTTATTCGTGTGCTTCAAATTGGTCCTCCGCTTCGAATCACCGCGGCTTCAATCCATCTTTGGGGGTCAGTGTTGCAGATCCGGAGGCATGCGTATTCCGATCACTATGTTTTAGATACCTTTGTAGGCAGTTTGCCGTTTCTTGCTTTTAACCGGGGTGATATGTTCATCCTTTTAGTTTTTAGAGGTATTTAATCTGTGGTTGTTCGTTGTATTTTTCCAATTTGAATGAATGAAAAAGCCACTTTTCAAAAAAAAATTTTAAAACTTACTGCGGAATAAAAGTAGGAAAGAAAGAAATTTGATAAAATAATTAGTAATTAATATTTTGAATAGTATGTAAAGTGTTACATAATAAAATTTATGAAATGTAATTTGTCAATCACAAATAGGGGTAATTTCATCTTAATAAGTATTATTTTAAATTTTTCCATTTTTTCATTCAATAGAAATGTGTTTTGTTAGGCATAAATGAAATGTGATGTGTAAAATGTAATTTGCTCTAATACGGTATGTAAATTGTAGTTATACTATAAGCATAGAGTGCATTTTATAAATTTCCCTCAAAATATTAAAATTATTTATTAGACAATCGAAATGAATAAACCAAAATTTACTCAAATTTGAACTGAATAAAAAAATTAAAAATTCTATTTCTTTAAAAACAACATTCATCGTTGTATTTTTTTTGAGTCAATAGATAAATCTTTCAGGTTGACCCGAATTGGTTTGAAATTAAACACACTTAGCGCAAATTTTATCTGGCTCCACACAAATTAATGCCGATTTCAGAAATTTCAATCTCCAATCATGTTTTGCTGCTGGATAAGAAATCTTATTCAGAGAAGTGCGTTATATGATAAAAACGGCTCTTGTCTATGAGAGACTCAAACTTAGATACCAGAGTATATGGAACTGATACTTGATTCTTGTACCCTAAAATAGAAAGCAAGACAAATTGTTATAAATTTTCGATTGTATGATGCATAACTTTGAAAACCGAGCACAGCACCTTAAAGTTCAACTTACTTTCTCATCAATGAACATGAACTCCATAGTAGTGTCCTTCTTACCGTCACTCTGTGTG
Source organism: Jasminum sambac (assembly GCA_018223645.1). Lineage (NCBI taxonomy): Eukaryota > Viridiplantae > Streptophyta > Magnoliopsida > Lamiales > Oleaceae > Jasminum > Jasminum sambac. The sequence goes on from CP073644.1 coordinate 16,476,499, forward strand.
AATTTTAGAAACCACCTTCTCGCGATGCAAACTCTGATTTTCTATCATCAATGTCACTCAGGTAGTTGAGCCAAGGCAACATTTTTGGACACAGATTTTTTAATATTGAGCTTTGGAGAATGACTGCAATGTGGATTGTGTATTATACGCAATGATGAGACACTTAAAAACTATTTACAAGCGTCCATAAGTTTTTTTGTAACTGAAATTTTCTATCAATATTTGACTTAATTAAGTAATATCCAATTTCCTTTCTCAATAAATGCGTGAATTCCATGATGAGACACCTGATAACAACATTTTCCATGCATTCATGCATAGGTTTTAAATTCTTTGTTTGATTATAATAAGATAGAGAGGTAAGGCTCATTATGTCCCCTCTCATTTTGTAAAATTTTTTTCCATGAATAAAACTGTATCTCGAGTTTGGAGTTTTGAGCCGAGGTACTTTCCTTCAAAAAATTTTCATTTCTCAAACAAAAAGGGAAAAAAAACTCAAAGTGCTTTTGTTCGAGGTTGTTCGATCACAGACAACATTTCGCTTGCATAAAAGATGATGCATTACTTAAAACGGAAAATGCAAGGAAATGATGGTTACGTAGCCCTAAAAATTAATATCAGTAAAGCATACAACAAATTGGAATGTGTTTTTTTGAAAGCTATTATGGCTAGAGTGGGATTTCCTTCATATTGGATTAATCTTATTTCTCTTTTTACTCCCACTATAAGGTACCATGTACCATGATGTGTAAAATGGGGCAGTCATTGGCCCAATTATCCTCGAACGAGGTTTGAGGTAGGGGTGTCCTATCCCCAAACATATTTATTCTCTGCTCTAAAGGTCTTCTAGTGCATTGAAGCACAAGGATGCGTCAGGCAATACTCAAGGTTGGAGGATCACTAGGGGGTGCTCCTATGATATCACCCCTCTTTTTCACATATGATAGTTTATTTTTCTTCAAAGCAAACCTCTAATAGTACTCTATTATCAAGAATCTACTTGTGGCTTATAAGGAAGAATCGGGGCAATTGGGTAATCTGTGTAAAATCTTCTATTTTTTTCAGCTCAAATGTTAATCAGGAGATAAGAGCAACTATTTGCAACCATTTGGGTATCCTTGTTTCTACAGGTCACGACCATTATATAACACCCCAAATCAAAAAACCTAAACTTAGAGATATTAACCTTTATTACCATACCCTAAAATGTGAAAAATGGAAAGAAGTGATTTAATTATAAAAAATACATTTATTATTACATATATACACACACGTATGAAAATATTTTTTTTATTCTTTTAAAATCCTACATAAATTTTTCCATGGTTTCCCCTGTAATTGGACATAACCAACCGGTTCCAAAGAACTTAGCATCCTCATACAATATCAATACTAAAGTTTGCAGAAGCAATTAACTTAAAAGAGACCTTATTCAAGACTTTTGCCAAATAAAAGAACTATTTTTCAAACATGTCCATCAGCCCAAAATCAGAAGTCAAAAATCTCATAATTAAAAACAATTGAATCAACGAATAAATGAATAATAAAGAAATAGCCTAAGCATGGAATATTTTTTAATTTAAGCGAAAATGAAAAACCAACAAATTGAGTACTGGCTAAGCCTGCCTTCAAGCTACTCCCATGACCATCTAACTTTCCTCACTGACAAGGTAAAGGAAAATAATTGCATGAGCTAAAGCTTAGTAGGAAAATTCCATGCACGTGATGCATGCTTACGGCATGCAATGCATATATGCTTTTCAAATATGCATCCAACTTTCTTAAACATAAACATTTCAAAGTTAAATAATTTTCGTTCAAGACATTCGTTCCTTTCAAAACATTTACTTTCCATCATGAGCTCACTTGGTGTATCGTCTATACCCATTAAGCTCAGCAATGGGCAGTTATTACTTGGAACCAGATTCAAAAATACTAGTAGTAAACATTCCATTCAATCCCTCAAAGGGAATATACATTTCTTTCCATTCGATACCGCGAAGTGGTAAACATTCTAGGTCGGGTATGCCAGTTCCCCACTGCGCATTTCCCACTCACTCCTTTCATGGCATAGAGGTACACCCATTCTTTCATTAAAAGTTTATGGATACATATCACTTTGCAAGAAAAGGACTTCACTTTCATACTTTAATATTTAAAATACTTAACTTCTCCAAAGCCATTGATTGTGCATGCTTAATAAATGTAGTGACAAAGTACATGTGTAATGGAGAAATTATTTGAAACAAATAACCGCACTTAGAAGCACCTAGCATATAATTTTCACCTTACACGGTCAACTTCACTTAGAGTCAAGAGGGGGAATTTACTTACTTGAATTCCTTAACAAGTTTGATATACTTGATTAGCAAGTGGAGTGTCTTTGTTTCCCATGACGTCAATGTGCCCAAAATCCTAATTCGTTAAAAAAATTATAGAGGAAACATTTAAAATAGGATCCCACAACCAAAATTTCTTCAATCCCCAAATACAAACTATCACCCTTTACAAAGACGCGCATAACTTCAAATTTAGAGTACGAAATCATGTGAATCTAATTGGGTTGTCTAAGTAACTCATATGGCTACATGATATCTCAAAATGACATCAAAATTCAAGTTATAGATGTTGTGACACAATTTTAACTCCAAACACAGAAGTTGCCAAAAGTTTCTGCTTGTGCAGTGTTGCACGTTTATCCCGCAAGTGAACAAGTCGTGACACGTAATATAGTAATGGGTAGAGTGTCGAACAAACGAGGACTGTATATGCTTATAACATTTATTTTGCTAACCTTAACTAAAACAATAGGTTTGAAGTTGGTTTGCAATTCTAAAATTAAATTCTTAACTAAATTGCAAAACGAGATAGAGAATTGAACTGAAGAAAAATATTGTATGCGAAACAAGTAGAGAGCTAGTACTAGGGTTTTGAATCCACTTTGCAATTAATTCAAATTGGGATCATTAGTTGATACGAATAATTGATCTAGACGATGGAATTTCCTAATATAATGAAAGTCTCTCTCGAGCAAATTCACCTATTCGCATGCAATATTAACTATTTCTAATTTAATCATGTGCACATAAATGCATTCAAACTCTAGAAATTCACATAAACATTGCATAAGACATAGCGGCACTCTCGTCATCTGTCACACCCTATGATTTTCAATTTTATGGTCTAACTCATCTACGTTCTCTCGAACCAATAAACAAGTCACAAATCAACTTTGTGCATAAGTTGTAAAAATATAGAGCAATTAATTGAAGATTCGTAGAACAAACATTCGGTTGAAGATAATCAAGTCAAAACATCAACTAATAACCAAAACATAAAATAATTAACAAAACTTCATCAAACCCCAACACTAAGTGGGAATTTAGCGGAACATATTAGGCATGAACGAACAAAAACTAGAAGAAAAATTCATAACCGGATCTTGGATAATATGGGTCTTGACTTCAATTTTCGACTCCCCGGTAGATCTTGCCAAAAAGCTCCAATCTTTGATGTTCTTTTGTGCAGAAAGCTTCTCCATTTTTCTTTTACTTTGAACCTCTTTATATAGGTGTAATTAGGTTTCCAAGGTGTTCCAATTTCGTGTGGAGAAAGTAGACCAAAATATACCAAAAATAGAGTCCAAACCAATTTAGGAATTCTGGAATTGCGACAGTTATAGCCATATCCTTCATTGATACCGCCGTGACCTAACTAATACGGCTGTATTGGCCTTTCTGCTCAATTTTTTTGGCCGCGGCTGAGGTCTCGTTACGGCCATATCCATTCCGAATATGGCCATATCTCCTCCTGGGTCCTTTAACTCTATTTTTCTGTTCACTTCGATCCTTGGCTTCGAATTTCTTGATTCCTTTAGTGTTTTTTGCTTCTTTTGACTTTGTTTTTACTCCATCTTCTTCATTCTCCATTTTCTCCTAAAATAATAGCATTGAACTAAACTTAAGTATCAAATTAACATAAAAACAATATAAATACACGTTTAAAAGGCCTTAAATAAGTGCACTTATCATGCAGCACAATTTACAAAAAAAAATTTTAAAATAGTAAATGAAGTTGTAAAATCACGAAATTCATACAAGAGGTGGAAAACTCATATAAGTTTAATATAATTTAAAATTAGCTCATGATAAGCGCGTTTGGGTTGCAAAAAGATTTTTCTTCCTGCCTAAAAACTGTTCTCGGGTAAAACTGGCAAGGTATACAAAAAGTAGCATAAAACCTTCAAGAGGCATTCAAATGATTTCATTCTAGCTTTAAATGATACATAACTCATAGGAGGTTGTTTTCCAACTTGAACCATGCCAAAATTCAATATATACTAAACGTTATGACCTTCCAAATTTAGGGGTGAAACAGTCCAAGTTTATCACATATATCAAACAATTCACCTAGGCATTTCACCAAACACCTTGAGTGCATTCTAAAACTGATCACTTTAAACCTTGCTATCATCATCACAATATCCATCTAGTTCACTCTCTTTTCCTTCTTGTTTAGAACATCCAACAACACCACACACACAATTCATACAAGAAAATTGAATCATAAACATACTTTAAGCTTCATAATATTCAAAAAGGTTTTAAGCACCTAGACACAAGAAAAAATCAAATATCATATAGAATTCTTCTTTATATTCATAATGATAAATTACAAAGCTCTATCTATATCTTATATATTGCATTAACAGAATTCCTAGTCAAAGTCAAAGGAAACAATACTAATAAAACATGAAGGATCATGGTGTGAGCATGTAAAATAACAAATATTTGGTCGGGTTTCACCTTCTTCTTCTTTTTTTTCTTCCTAGATCGATGTAGAGGAAGAGAGAGAATCGAGAGCTTGGGGAAGAAAGAAACGTGAAAGATAGTGAGGGAGAAACAAGGCTTAAAGCTTGTGGGTTTTGGGCCAATGTCATAGTCTTGTTGGATCTTGTTAATCAATCCAAATTGGGCTTAGGATGGTCAAGAATAAGAGTTTGGGTTTATTATTTGTGGGTTAAAATCATTGCTTTACATTAGGGCCAAATTAGAGATGCCCAATTTTAGAGTCAATATTTTTGTGCCTTCATCGATTAAGTTAAATCCTAAGCAAATAACAAAAGGATTTAATTGCATAATATTTAAACAAAGAAAATTAAGAATATCGCACTTCAACTCATTTTCATAAAATTAAACATTGCAGTTGGCACATTGATCGCATCGACGTCCAAGTCCTTCCGCTGCAAAATAAGGTATAATAATAATAATAATAATAATAATAATAATAATAATAATAATAATAATAATAAATTGAATCATTTATTATTGACCTTAACGATGAAATTACGCATAATTCATAAAAAGCATGTAAGGTGACACGTGTCATTACACATTATCTTTGGCCCCCTTCCATGGTAGGATGAAAAAAAAGGACATTTTTACTTTTGTTCAGGATTGAGTTTGGTAGAAATTACAAGGATGGCGATGACGAGAGAACCCCTGCTCTAAAGCTAGTAAAGATATCCTCCTAAAGTCAGTGGCTCAAGCTCTTCAAAATTAGGCTATGATCGCTTTCTTACTCCCGGTTGGAATTTGTGATGAGTTGGAGCGGATGATGAACTCATTTTCATGAGGAAGACAGAAAGTATCATCTAAAGGGATCTCATTGATGCAATGGGATCACTTTTGCTTCCCTAAATCTTGGGGCGTTTTGGGTTTCTAGAAACTTCGTGATATGAACTTGGCTCTCTTAGGCAAACACACATGGAAATTGCTTTGTGAACCCAAATCACTTGTCACGAGGACTCTCAAAGCTCATTACTTCCCTCGTACCACATATTCGGATGGCAAGTTAGGTTACAATCCAAGCTATACATGGAGAAGTATATTTGCCGCACAAAACTTGATCAAATATGCTGGCATTTTTGTATAGGAAAGGGTGATTTGGTGCGTGTTGGGCATAATGCTTGGTTGCCAAACATGGAGAATGGAAAGATTACCTCGAGGCTGATTCATCATTGTGAGAACATCACGGTTAGTTAGTTAATTAATAGGGAAACGAATCGATGGGACTTGGATTTTCTCCATGACCTTTTTAACGAAAGAGATAGGAATCTGATTTTGCAAATCCCATTAAGCACTAGAGGTATCGAAGATCGCTTTATATGGTTCTAAGATGCCAAAGGTAGAGTTCGAAGTGCGTACCAACTCCAACGTGTTTCTTCCGGCAATCTTTATCTCTTCCCGAACGATGTACTTCGGTCGATTATTTGGAAGCTTAAAATCCCTCCAAAGGTGAAAAATTTTTTTGAGAGCTACGATTGGAGTACTTTGCATGGCTGATTAATTGCTCACTAAGAGGGTGCCAACTAACCTAACATGCCAGGTTTGTTTAGCTAAAGACGAATCAACCTTTCACTGCCTTGTGGCTTGCTATTTTTCCCGGAAGCTTTGGTCCTCTTTTGCTATTGATTTTAGACATGAAGATAGCCTCCCTTTTAGAACTTTGCTTGCTTTGATGATGAACAATTTGAGAGGAGAAGATAGGGAACTCATTGCCATGTATTGCTGGGTTCTATGGAAAAATAAGAACGAAGTTGTGTGGAAGTCCAAATCGTTCATGGTGTTGAAAGAGACTCGGAGGGCAAGTTTTACAGCAACAGCCACGGTAATTGGAATGAGTACAATAACATATACTTAGTTTAGTAATTGGAATGAGTACAATCTAAATAATCTAACGAGGATCCATTGGAGGGCAAGTTTTGCGCCAGCAGCCACGGTAATTCAGGCTCCAATAGCATATACTTCAGGGGTACAACTGAGGAGAACGGTCCAGGGTGGCGGTGGTTGTGAGTACCTTCTTCATTTTCATGTTGCACGAAGTGGCACAGATTGGTGTCGATGGTTTGTTGGCGATGGAGGCAAAAATAATAAATAAATAAACGAATAATGACTAATAAATAAATAAATAAATACGATTAAAATAATTACTGAATTAAATACATAAAAAAGTAAATATGCAAATAAATAAATAAATAAATAATATTCACATTAAATAACAATATATCCACTGAAAAAGAGTTGGTCACGCGAGGGAAGTTATCCCCTTAAAAATGACCAAGACAATTCCCACCCCTTATTTGCTCCATGGAATGTCTCTCGTTCCCTGGAAGTCCTTCTTTTTATACACACCTCACCTTGTCATTTCTTTTCGTAGCTTATGTTCGGAATTAAAGCCTCTGGCGCTTCTCCAGAAGTTTGTCAAATAATGAGCAGGTAATTGGCATATGTCTACCATAAGGATGAACATATATATAATCGTTTTCACTTAATTAAACGAAGTAAACTAAAGGCACAAAAAAATTAAAAAAAATGTGAGAATTAGAGAAAGAGAGAGAGTATTCAGACTTTTTGAGATTGTTAAAGTGGAGTAGAAATAATCAAATAGAATCGATATATATATATATATATATATATATATTAATATTAATTTATTGTTATTAAAAGACTTGGATATGGATTAGGGAAGAAAAAAGAACATAAACATATATATAAAAAAAAGAGTTGGCTTTAGGCGCGGGAAGGGATTTAATGCAATTAAAAAGTAAGAGAAAAAGGATTAAAGGCAACAATAAATAACAATACCAGGCTCACTGAATCTGGTAATAGGATTGAGTACAATTTTCTTTTTGTTTTTTCATTTTTTAATTTATAGTTTGAAAATGAAAACAATGAAAAAAAAGAAATTGAGAGAGAGAGAGAGATAGATAGAGTATTTAGATATGATGAGATTATTAAAGTATGGTATAAATAATCAAATCAAATCGACATATATTAATATTAATTTATTGTTGTTAAAAAATTGAATACGGATTAGACAAGAAAAAAACTATTAGAAAAATGTTGGTTTTAGGGGGGAAAAAGGTTTTAAAGCAATTAGAAAAATATGACTAAAATTCTCGACCAAAAAATAAGAAAATAGAGTTGGTTTTGTGGAAAAAAATGGATTTAAGGAAACAATAAATAACAACATCGGGCTCACTGAGTCTAACAATTGGAAAGAGTACAATCTAAATCATTCAACGAGGATCGACTAGAGGGCAAGTTTTGCGCCAGTTGCCGCCATAATTCCAACTCCAATAGCATATACTTCAGGGGTACAACCGAGGGAGACGATCCAGGGTGGTGGTGCTCCTAAGCACCTTCTTCATTTTCATATTGTACGAAGTGGCACAGATTGATGTGGATGGTTTGTTGGCGGTGGAGTTAAAAATAATAAATAAATAAATGAATAATGACTAATAAATAAGCAAATACAATTAAAACAATTATTGTACTAAATACATAAAAAAGTAAATATGCAAATAAATAAAAATATAATTGAATGAATATATAAACAATAAAAAATAAATAATTACTACATAAAAAATTTACAAGTCGAGTGAAAGAGGGTTGGCAACACGAGCACTTCCCCGGGGTACATAAGAAGATCATAAATAGAACTCTAGTAAATAAATAAATAAATAAATAATATTGACGTTAAATAATAATAAATCCACTGAAAAAGAGTTGGTTACGGGCGGGAAGTTATCCCCTGAAAAAGGACCAAGACAATTCCCAAACCTTATTTTTTCACCGTGGAATTTCTCTCTTTTTTTGGAAGTCCTTCTTTTTATACACACCTCACATTGTCATTTCTTTTCGTAGCTAATATTCAGAATAAAAGCCTCTGGCGCTTCTCCAGAAGTTTGTCCAATAATGAGCAGGTAATTAGCATGTGTCTACCATGGGGATGAACATATATATAATTGACCTCAGATAATTAAACGAAGTAAACTGAAGGCACAAAAAATGAAAAAAAAATTGAGAAAGAGAGAAAGAGAGAGAATATTTAGATATTTTTAGATTGTTGAAGTGGGGTAGAAATAATCAAATCAAATATATATATACATATATATATATTAATATTAATTTATTGTTATTAAAAGAGTTGGATATGGATTAGGGAAGAAAATAAAATATAAAAAATAAAAAAAATGCCGGCTTTAGGCGCGAAAAGGGATTTAATTCCATTAAAAAAGTAAGGGAAAAATTCTTGCAAAAAATTTTTTTAATAAAAGAGATAGTTTTGAGTAGGGAAGGAGATTAAAGGCAACAATAAATAACAATACCGGGCTCACTAAATCTGGTAATTGGAATGAGTACAATTTTATTTTTTTTTCATTTTTTCATTTATAGTTTGAAAATGAAAAAAAATGGAAAAAAAAGAAATGAGAGAGACAGAGAGAGAGAGAGAGATAGAGTATGTAAATATTATGATATTGTTAAAGTAAGATAGAAATATTCAAATCAAATTGACATATATTAATACTAATTTATTGTTATTAAAAGAATTAGATACGGATTAGGGAAGAAAAAAGAATTAAAAAAAAAGTTGGTTTTAGGCGAGAAAAGAGATTTCAAAAAATTAAAAAAATATGAGGAAAATTCTCTTCTAAAAAAGGGAGAAAATAGAGTTTGTTTTGGGGGAAAAAGGGATTTAAGGCAAAATAAATAAAAAGAATTCGAATGAGTATAACCTAAATCCCTTAACGATGACCAATCAAGGCAAGTTTTGCGCCATTAGCAGTGGTAAATTCCAACTCCAATAGCATATGTTACAGGGGGTGCAGTTGAGGGAGACATTGGGGGTGGTCGTGCCCGTGAGTACCTTCTTCATTTTCATATTGCATAAAGTGGCACAGAGTGGTGTGGATGGTTTGTTGGTCGTGGAGGTTAAAATAATAAATAAATAAACGAATAATGACTAAGAAATGAATAAATACAATTCAAAGAATTACTTTATTTAATACATAATAAAGTAAATATGAAAATAAAAAAAAAAAAAATTTAATGTATATATAAATAATAAATAATAAATAATAAATGGATAGAAAAAATTACAAGATGAACGAAAAAGGAGCGGCAACACGCGTACTTCCCCGGGATAGTGATTGTCATCCCCCGCACCTCTCTTCAAGAGGGTTTTATGATACCTTCGATACTTGGTTCCCTGAGATCCCAACGGCATGATAATGGCAATGGGTTGTGAACGCATGCCTTTGCTGTAATAATAATGGAATGTTCAGAAGGGGTTAGCCAGGGTTTCACTGGCGATGGGTTGTAATCCTCCATGCCCTGCTACTAACCCCATAATGCGTTTGTAGAGAAAACCACTGCCGGAGTGGCCTTGATATAATAATCATCTCACAGTGTACAACACAACTGGAGGAGATTTAATAGAGTAGTCTTCTCACATAGCAAGATATCACCGAAGTGGGAATAATAATCATCTCACAGAGGGAGGCATCGTCGATGCGGAAATAATAATCATCTCGTAGAGTGAGGCATCGCTGAAGAGAAATTAATAATCATCTTTGTGGAGTGAGACATCGCCGGAGCGAAAATAAGAATAATCATGTAGAGAGGGGCATTGCAAAAGTGAAATAATAATCATCTCGAGGAGCGAGGCATTGTTGGAGCGGAAATAAAAATCATCTCATAGAGCAGGGCATGCTAAAGTGGAAATAAAAATCATCTTGTGGAGCGAGGGATCGTTGAAGCGCAAATAATAATCATCTCACAGAGCAAGGCATCATTGAAGCAGAAATAATAATCATCTCGTAGAGCAAGGCATCGATAGACCGAAAATAATAATCATCTCGCGGAGCGAGGTATCGTCGGAACGAAAATAAGAATCATCTCATGGAGTGAGGTATCTCCAAAGTGGAAATAATAACCAAATATGTAGCTTTCCCTTTTCTTTTTTTGTCCCTTTTTTTATTGTTTCAATTATATATAATGCTTTATACATTGAATAATAATAATTTTACCATTATAGCCTCATTTAATTTGCACACTTTTTTCTTTTATTCACTAAATAAGGGTAAATACCAATTTCCATGAAAAGAGATTTATAACATATACATAGTCATTCTTCCTCTCTCAACTCCTTCTTTCCACCGAAATCGAGTGCAACGAAAAGGATGATTTGTAGCCTTTTTGGCATGAAATCACCGCTCTACATTGCTTTCTTTGTCGCTTTTAGTAAAATAAGTGGTTTTTCCATATCACTATGTATTTTTTCTTTGTGTTCTTTGTGATTTCACCGTCTTCTTGCGGCACTTGATTTTTCACCATCTAGTTGCGATTTTGTTTGTTCGTATGATTTGGATTAGTAAATTAAATTTGATCCATCATTGATTCAATCAATATTTGAGCGTCAGTGTTGCAGATCCGAAGACATGGGTATTTCGTTCACTTTGATTTTTTCACATTTGCAGGCATTTTTCCCTTTATGCTATTAACCTACGTGTTGTCATTTGTTCGCAGAATCACTATTTTTGGTTTTAGCATATTGAATTTGTCCTGCTATCGATGTATTTTGCCAATTTGAATGAATGAATATCTTTGTTTGTAAAAAAAGAGTAAATAAAATGGAGAAGAAACTTTTTCAGTGGAGATTTGAGATTGAGAGAGGATTATCTTGTGTTCTTGAACATGCCAACCAGCATGTTAGTACGTCACTTTCTTTTATTTTTCTTTTTGAAGATGCCTTGGTTTTATTTTCATGAAAAATATTTTAACGAGATAGATGCACAAGCTATTTTCGATATGATTATCGGATATGGATTTAAGAATCAAATATCTATTGAAGTAGCACCTCTTAGAGGATATCCGATACTTGTAGTTTTGAAGTCACATTTTTAGAAGACAAATGATTCTGAAAGTAAATGGAAAGATTTGTTCTTTTCTTATATCCACTCGTTGTGTAATAATTTCGAGGGACGAAATGGTAGGAAACAATCATAACTTTTCCCTTAAGTTTTTGAGGGCTTCAACTGATACTTTTACTATTTTGCCCTTATGTTTTCTTTGTAAATATTATTCAACTAATTTTTTCTCCATTTCTTTCTCACTTTTTCCTCAATTCTTATTCTCTATTCCTTTAGTTTTGAAAAATCACTCCATTTCCATGACCTTTCATCTTCGACTTGAATATTTTTTTCGTCTTGAATTGTTTTGTTTGGGCGAAAATTAACTTAAGAGTTTGTTTGATAAAACTTATACAAATAAATTAATTTTATTTATTGTTGTTTTCAACAACTTATTACATGGATTTGTCAAATTTTTGTGCTTTTCATACTTTTTCTTTTACATTTCAACTTGAACTATATGTATTTAAAGGGTTATTTTCGCAAAAGGACCCCAAAGTATTATTTTGTAACAATTCCAACCCCATTCTTATTTTTATGCTACTACAAGTCCCCAATCTTTAATTTTGTTTCACTACAATCCCCCACTAACAGATTCCATCCAATTCAACCGTTAAATTTCTCTTTTTGTGCACTAAAGTTTGGGGTTCCGACTCGAAACACTCTTTTATCTGCTAAAATTTGGGATCCTGATTTGAAACGCCCTTTTATTTTACAATTTGAACTTTTAGCAATGTGCAATTTAGTCCCAAATCTTTGTAAACTTTATAATTTTAACTTTAATTTTTCACATTTTAGTCCCGAATTTTTAAATTTCACAATTTCAATATTATTTTTGGAAAATTGGTGGAGATGGTCCATAAATTTTATAGCTGCTACGAAATTTGTATGAAATAACAAAAAGGTAACATCATATTAATTTCAATGAATTAATTAATTTGATATTAATTTTATTTGGTCTATAATTAATTTTATCGAATTTATTTGACATCGATTAAATAATTTTTATTGATAATTTTCAGCATAATAGAATTTGACAATCGCATTAATATCACAATTTTCCAAATAATTTCTTAGCATTAAAGGTGTGCACATTTCGATTTTAACTAAATGTTAATAATAAACGTAATTATTTCGTCTCCATAAAATCTTACTAGAAATATATCATTATAAAAACCATATTGAATGTAAAGAAATAATAAAATAAAATACCAAATAATTGAAAAAAAAACTCTAAACATGACTGTCACTTCGCCACTCGGCAGGGGAAAGACCCTGTGCCTGAAATTGTTGGTTATACCAGCAAATAGGGGGCTTTCCTCCTCATTTGATGATCAGCAATTACCTAGTTGCCTGGTTTTACCAATTAACCGGACAGCCACCAGATTGTCATCTGCCAGTGACTTCGTCGGTAGGCGAAAAACCCTAGGGGAAGCGCTCTGGATTGTTTTTGATGGGGTAGATGCTGTTAGATTGGGTTAGAGGAGGGGTTTTTGGGGGGTTTTATTTTTTATTCTTTTTAAACTTCGTCTTTCCTACAATCGGATATTTTTTATAGTGATATATTCTTACCAAAACTTTATAAATTAAATTTATTATTAACTGTTGGTTGAATTCAAAATGTGTATTTGTTTAATTCTAAATATTTTTTTTGAAAAATTATGATATTAATGGGATCAAATTCTATTATGCCGAAAATTGTCGATAAAATTTATTTAATCAGTATCAAATAAATTCGATAAAATTAATTATAGGTCAAATAAAATTAATATCAAATTAATCAATTTGGTGAAATTAATATGACGTTACCTTTTGTTATTTCATACCAATTTTGCAGTAGCTGTAAAATTGATGGACCATTTTTGCCAATTTTCTAAAAATAATGTTGAAATTGTGAAATTAAAAAATTCAAGACTAAATTGTAAAAAATTAAAGTTAAAATTATAACATTTAAAAAGATTTAGGACTAAACTGTACATTGTTAAAAGTTCAAATTGTAAAATAAAAGGCGTTTCAAATTAGGAACCTAAAGTTTTAGTGCATAAAAGAATGTTTCAAGTCAGGATCCCAAACTTTAGTGCACAAAAGGACAAATTTAACTGCTGAATTAGATGGAATCCACTAGTGGGGGGTTGTAGTAAAACAAAATTAAAAATTGGGGACTTATAGTGGCACAAAAAAATGGGGCTGGAATTGTTACAAAATCTATACTTTGGGGTCCTTTTCCGAAAATAACGCATATTTAAATTATGATTTTTTTAATAATATCTATCAAACAAATCCCAATTACCATTATTAAGACTACTTGTAATTTGAGGGACCGATAATGATCTACTCACTTGGTCTCAATTATTTTTTCAATTTTGTTTTTTTGCAAAGATTAAGAATAATATTAATTAGAAATTATAATTATGCAAACAAATATCCTGAAATACCCTTAACTTAATTGCTGTTATGTATTAAAGAGTAGCATTAGAAAAGACAATATAGGGGTACACTTCATAAATGAATGTCAAATTGGATCAAATAAATGGGACAATCCAAAGAGGAAAAATGAACCAAATAATTGGGACGGAAGGAGTAATAGGTTTCTTGGAGAATGTATAAAAAAAGGAAAAAATGTTATTGAGACATGTAAAAGACAAATATTAGTAGTGTGTGTTCGAAAATAAGTAGGGGTACAAAAATAGTGATTACTCAAAGAATAATTTTACATTAATATTTAACTTTAATATTTTTAAGTTATATAGTTGATGTCTTTCATTTTCACTGGATATATGAAGAGATGCATTGAAATACTAATTTTAACTTAGTAATAAAACATACTGCACACCTTCATTTGATGTGTATCACCTAAAAATGTCATTAACCATGTCCATTTAGAATTATCTTTATTGAAATAATTTTTCTAAAGATAAACAAAGAAAATTCACCTCATTTTTTTCTCAACAAGAAAGGAAAAAAAAAAGAAACAACCGGAAAAATAAAATTGCTCATCGGCCAAAATTTTGAAAAGCAATTTGGTCATTTTATATTCCTCTTGTTTGGCGGTCATTCCCTTTTGAATTGATTGCCTTTCCCCAAGTCGGCCGGTGGCTTTTGTCCCCTCTCTCTCTCACACTGGAAACCTATCCGCTCAAATCTCAATAATAAATAAACAAACAGCTGGCTGGAGAGCGAGCATATACGCCATCAGAAAGTGAGAAAAACCTAATCAAGAATAATGAAGACTAAGAAACCTCTCAAGGAACTCAAGCTGTCTGTTCCAGCTCAAGATTCTCCCATTTCCAGCTTCCTGTAATCTAATTGATGCCGTTTTTGATCTGTTTGTTGTTAAATCAAGGTTAAAGGTTCTGATATATGTATGATTTCCTAAATGCAGGACGGCGAGTGGGACGTTTTTCGATGGGGATTTACTGTTAAACCAGAAAGGGTTACGGTTAATTTCAGAAGAGAATGAATCCCTTGTACGATCCTTTTACTTCTCTCTCCTCCTTTTTTTTTTTTTATTTTTTTTTATTTTGTATTGGATATTTTGTGTCCTGTGATTTAATTGAGTTTTGGCGGATTACTCATTGTTTATCAATTTTCACCACTTCTGTTAATTGTTGCGGATCCTTCTTTTTTTTTTTTTTTTGCCCTTTAATTGCTTTCAATTTGGAATTGGAAAAGCTTTCTTCCTAATTTTGATTCCAGATCGAAGTGGATTGCATTGTCAAATCAGAATGGGTGGTTTTATGATAACACATCTCGTTTACTTAACTTCTTCCCTGATGCCTGTTTAATCTAGTTAACTATTTATTTTTTTCCCAGTTGGCCCAAATTTATGCAATGATCTCATATACCCTCTGTTTCTTATTTCTGAATTTATAGCTTATGGACCCATGATTGGACTTCCCTAATGTTTATAGGAAATCTTGTGATTCAGTACAGCATTTAGTTAAGTTTAGAGCTAGTTTGGAAAACAATCTGGAAATATTTGCATTTGAAAATTGTAAAAGTTAGGAGTGTAGGAATGTAGGTAAATGTGTGGTTGAAAATTAAGATTGAATTTAAGTAAAAAGCTCACTGGTAGAATTTTATTTGAAGTTCTTGAGGCAATGACTCACAAAAGACTATAGAAAAAAGTAATGTTTGGTATTGTGGAATCATCACATGATATTATACTTATTAATTCTAGGCTATTAAGTAAAATATTTCATTCATATGTTCATTAATTCTACCATTATTTGTAATCATGTTACTGAGTTTGTGACCTTTGTATCTGAATGAGCATTGACTAGTTATGCTCTTGTGCTAAAAGAAATCACACTATGATATTGTTCTGATTTCAAACTCATAAATTAGTGATACTTTTTACCCTTGTTAGTGGAACTAACTAGACTTTGACTCTTCAACTGGTTACAGCCATCAGAAACTAAGGAGATCGACCTTCAATTTTCATTAGAAGATCTTGAGACCATTAAAGTCATCGGGAAAGGAAGTGGTGGTGTAGTTCAACTTGTTCGCCATAAATGGGTTGGAACTTTGTTTGCATTGAAGGTCAGTGTGCAAGCATTTAGCTGTGCTATTTATATTTGGGAGAACATGCGATTTATGTTTGGAAGAGTTGGACAATTATTGGACCTTACTAGCCTTTCCAGTAGTGTAATGAACTAAATTTACCTCTAATGGCAGTTGTTTACTATCATGAATGCATTTTCCCTCTTTTTCTTTCCACAGGTTATCCAGATGAACATTCAAGAGGAGGTACGTAAACAAATTGTTCAAGAACTGAAAATAAACCAAGCATCACAGTGTCCGCACGTTGTAGTTTGTTACCACTCATTCTACCACAATGGAGCAATATCTCTTGTGTTGGAGTACATGGACCGTGGGTCATTGGTTGATGTAATACGGCAAGTTAAGACAATTCTTGAACCATATCTTGCTGTTGTTTGCAAACAGGTTTGTGGCTTCTCCAAGTGACATAATAATCTTTATTATTACATTTCTTTGTCAGCAATTTCAACTTACAGTGAACCAAATTTTAATTTAATTTCAGGTTTTACAAGGTCTTGTGTACCTACATCATGACAAGCATGTAATCCATAGAGACATTAAGCCATCAAACCTGCTAGTGAACCACAAAGGGGAAGTAAAAATTACAGATTTTGGTGTAAGTGCTATGCTGGCCAATTCTATGGGCCAGAGGGATACATTTGTTGGGACATACAATTACATGGCTGTGAGTAAAATTTACACCCTTCAGTTGCATTAAGATGAAAGTAATGTCTAATTATTTTTAATAATGATTTTCAAACAAAAGAAAACACAAGTAATAATTAAGTGCTCCTTTTTTTTTTCCCTCTTTTTAACATTTTTATTTAGCCTGAAAGAATCAGCGGAAGCACATATGACAATAAGAGTGATATCTGGAGTTTGGGAATGGTGATCCTTGAATGTGCTATAGGACGTTTTCCTTACACCAAATCCGAAGATCAGCAAAGTGGGCCAAGCTTTTATGAGCTTTTGCAAGCAATAGTTGGAACTCCACCACCGTCTGCCCCACCAGATCAATTCTCTCCCGAGTTCTGTTCATTTGTCTCCTCATGGTAAGAATGAAAGTATTATCATCTTTCCATAATTCCATGAATGGTCGATAATGTCCTTTCTTCATCCTGTCATTTTTTGACAATTGTTTTTTCTTCAGTAGTCACTTAATAATTGAATCTGTTGAATATGTAGCATACAGAAGGATCCTAAAGACAGATCATCAGCTTTGGATCTATTGGTTAGTTTGTCGACAGAGTACTTTTATCTCACAAGAAAAAGTTGTGGCATTTCTTAACTAATGGAAGTTATTGCATTGTCAGAATCACCCATTCATCAAGAAGTTCGAAGACAAAGACATTGATCTCAGCATTCTTGTTGGCAGCTTGGAGCCTCCCATCCGATAATTACGTCACCGTGTAAAATGCTTCTAGCTTGTATTACATGTGGTGAGGATTAACGTTTTGGCGGCATGTTGTGATCGCAACATATGCGAATGTAGTAACTGTTCTGACTATGAGCTATAGCTGCAAAGAATTCGGCTTCTTTGATTCACAAATCATTATATTGCCAGTGTTAGTTTAAATTTTATGATAATTAGAAATTAATTTCAATTACTCAATTAAATTTAAAAATCAATATTAATTACACATCTCAAATAACTATTTATTATATATAATTTAAACTTTTTTTTTTCTTTTAACTCAAAAATTAAGTTATATAATTCATTCAAAGTCAAACATCAATTTCAATTATAGGTCTCACTTAACTACTAATTATTCACATATTAGGTGATCTTGATTTAGGTTCAACTTAATAGAAATATGGCTAATTACCATTGAAGGATCTAAGATATCAATTTTGAGTGTCCAATGGGACTTCCAGTCCTATGCGGGAATAACTCCATCTCCATCTCCCTCTATGCATCTTTTGCTAACTTGTACCAACTCCTTTTGATTATCTTTTCTCTATTAGCATGCTTCCCGAGTTGTTTAAATGCAATTCAAGACCTACTCTAAGATGTGAACAATGTTTTAAGCTTAAAACCATACCCTTTAAAATTAGTGTCGATGAAGCTTAGGTTCACACTGATGTTTGGGCTTCGCTTGTCTCCTTCAGATCATAAATATTTCGTGTCCTTTATTGATGATTATACTAGAATACCTTCCCGTTCCATAAATTATGAGCTTCCATTGAGGATGTTGTCACTCTTTCACCTTGTTCGACTTACCTTAAATTTTGTCTAACGCTGGACTTGTTTAGAGGCGACCAAGGTATCCGCCTAGGTCCAAATTTTTAGAGGGCCCACAAATCTTCCTTTTTTTTTTTTTTTGTGTTATCATGATAATATAAAATTTCGTTCCAACATTTTTAATCTTTGAGCTCAGTAGTGGAAAAGCCATCATGGTACACATGGCAGGCAGTGGTTCAGAGATAGACTTTCACACATTTATTTTCCATTTTTCACCATATTCTATTTACCGTAAATTTTGTCGAGGTTGGACCAGCTTCAAATTTTTACCATCCAAGAGCAAGATTAATGTTAGGGAAAAAAACCAAGAGGAAAAAGATAGGAGAAAAATTTTGGGGAAAAAAATTATTCTTAAATAATATATAGGAGAAAAATTCGGGGGAAATTTTGGATATAGATTTTTGGATTTTTTGCCACCCACATTAATTGATAAATAGTGTCAATTTTTACTTTATATATATATATATATATATATATATATGTATACACACATATTAACTCTTGCCAATAACTGTGTTTGAATTAATGTCATGTGGCTTTTGCAGTTCTATTGATTCTCACAATTTTGCCATATCCAACTAAATGCAATGTCTTATTTAAAAAAAAAAAAACTATATGCAATGTCATTTGTCCCCCAAAAAAAAAAAAAGTAAGACATGTTATAAAACTATAAAGAAAATACAGAGAATGAATTCTCAAGAATAATTTTCATTAAGAAATGAAGCTCCTATATATAGAAATTTCCAATTGCACAATCATAATTACATAATTTCATCAAGCGTATAGTAGTCATTCACATAATATAATTATTAACAATTGCGTCATCGCATGCATCATCATTTTTGTCCTTGTTATCTAATTATTCGTAACCCTCCCCCTTAAATGATTATTATTACAAACGTCTTCTAAACTTATTTGGAGAAAAACCCAACAGGAAAAAACTTCCAAATTGACTGTAGGAGAGCTTGAAGTGGTCATATGCTGCTTCATCAAAACATTGCTCCCTTTGATATCGATCAGTGGTATAGGAGTATTCACGCGCTGCCTCATTAAAATCTTGTCAAGAAAATCTAGTGGGAAAAAACTCGATCGTGGGAAAAAGAGTACAACTACTCCATCTGATTTCATATCTTGACGACTGATATCTTTACTTCTGGTAAAAGATTTCAATATCATCATCGTTTGGATCTGAAGCAAGGTCTCTATTATAACTTGGTTCAATAGATACATTGCGTCGATTTCTCCTGTAGTCCTCAATATACCATGAATATGCCTCATTAAAACCTTGTAAGAAAAAATCCAATGGGAAATACTCTAATGAAGGAAAAGGAGTACATTATTCATGTGAATATGTTAAGAAAGTTGTCTCGTTAAAAACCTTGTTAGGAAAACATAATGGGATAAAACCTCCATCACGGAAAAAGAGTACAACGTGTATCATGTATGCTTTAGGCATATAAAAAGTCCTTCGGGGATGAGTATCATATAGATTGATTGATACTTTTCACTTATTTCCATGTGGCACATTCAATGCTTATATGCAGTTGGCAACTTCGATCTCATCTTCTTACTGTATCGAGGTATAAACCTGAATCTCTTTTGGAGATTTCAGATTAGTTGTGATTAGGCTGCCTCATCAAAAACTTTATTTTAGAAAAATCCTTTGGGATAAAAACTTTAATCAATGAAAATAGTACAGCATACGAATTTTCGTTCACAACAAAATCATTATAGATCTTTTGAGTTGTTGTATGCACTGATACGATATTTGGAATCTCTTCAAGAGTTCGTTTATCATTTCTCATTAAGCCCACATATTAATACTTTTATTATAGGACATATATTTCAATGTTGGTGTTCTTCGACAGATTTCAATATCCTCACTATTATTGATAGCATCTAGTGCTATAGTTTCATAGTGTATCGGTACGTTCAATTTGACTTTAGTCCTTGTAACGGCATAACTTATCAAGATATCTCATTATCAATCCTCCCCTAGGATTACACAATATAGTTATGTCTATATACTCTTTAAGAGTATATGCCTCTTTCTTTGGTCTTTTGCTTTGATATGTATTTTGGGGAACTCTTGTTGGATTTGAATAATATCAATGCTTCGAGTGTGCTAATGATAGGTGCTTTAAAAGAGTCCAAATAACTTTCTAATATCGTTTGTTATTGTATGTTATTTGTTCTATAAGTTCGTTTTTATGTTTCTTTGCTAAATTTTATGTTTAGGGTTGAGTTGGAGTTTAAAAGGATGAAAATGAGTTAAAAAGATCCACAAAAGTGGAAAGAAATGGAACCGGGGTGAAAGAGCGAAGAAACGAAGTTTAAGAATTCGTTTGATTAAAAGGAATGAATTTTTCATAAAGATAAAAGTTGAATTTCGAATTCACTATTTCTTGAAGAATTATAGCTCTCTGAATCTAGTTTCCAATCCAACTTGAATCTGCTCAATCGGACATCAGAATAAAAAGTCATGGTCGAAATACTAAAGAGCGCATGGGTTGTGCAGAGAGTGAGTTACCGCCATAACCCACAAAACCCTGATTTTCGCAAATTTTATTAGACTTCTATGTTTGGTTAGTTTTTGGGGGCTTCTTGTGTGTGAAATTGGGACTTATTGAAGAACTAATTGAGCTTATAAATAGAAGATCGTAAGCCACACAATTGAGAGAACTTCATATATCAACCTTTAGAGAGAAATAGAGGGAGAATTAAAGAGAAGAGATCCATTATTCAAGAGCTACAATGGAAGATTCAAACCAAGAACTTGGAGATCTCAACATGAAGATGATCGTCAAATTTCCCTCTACCTAGTGCTGGGGATGTTGATGTCCAAACCAGTGTTTTCTATATCTTAGTACTTGTTTTCATTCTATTAAACAATTGTTGGATTATTTTGATATTATTGATTTGTGAGAACAAATTTTAATTCAATTTGCGCAGGTTGTGTTGAATTCTATTTGTCATAATGCTAGAATTAGGACTTCAATTCGTAATTGTTGATCTATTTAATTCATTAATAGCAACTAGAGCTTGTGCATCTTTAGGGATAATTAAACCTAGGTTAATCAAATCGAGCTTGTGAATTTGAGACCTAGTTGAACTTGTTCTTCCAGATTTATTTACCAATTTCCTCATTAAACCTAAAGACCGTATGTTGGGTTATCCGGGAATTAGGAACTAATTAATAACTTATTTTAATTGGTTACACTTAAGGAAGAATTGGATAGTTAGGGCCTTTTAAGTACCGTAGAGTTAATAATTGGGAGATAGAATTGAGACCTGTTGTGAGGAAATCACGGTAAGACTCAACTGAACCGTAAGCTCGGTGTTTCCTTTAATTGACATTTATCCATTTTATTGCTTTGTGTCTTTGTTTAGTATTAAATTCAATTGCAATCACAAAACCCCTTTATTTTACAGTTAGTACGTTTAATTACTTTAACCACCGTTCTCTGTGGGTTCGACCCATACTCACCGCTTCTACATTAATTTATTGTTTTGAGACTGAGTACGAAAATTTATTATTTGGTGTATCGCGGCACGCTACTAGCTAACTTATCAAAACATCTGTTGCTGGTATATATGGTTGTTAATAGTCTTTCATGCATCTTTGAACTTCAAGTTCATATTTTAATTGCGAGAATTTAACATGATGCATTTCACATATTACCCCTCATGCTGGGAACCAAACTCATACAATTGGTATGGTTTCCATTATGTATATTCTCAGCATTAAGCCTTATGGGGAATTTATACAGTTTGCATTTTATTCTCGATCTTTGCAAATTGATTGGAAGACTTTAAATAATTTGCCAATTATATCCCACTTGTATGGACATATACAATCTTTCAGGGATTTCGTCAAGTCATTGGGATGCACATTTACTAGCATTATCATTAGATCTGGAAATCATGCTCATACCATGAGCAAATCGCCTCATAAACTTCTAGTTACGAATCATATACACATGTGACTATCTAGTAGATCCATATCATAATATCTAATAGTCCACATGGAGGATTAGTGGGCCCATATTTCTCAACCTTATATATTCAACATATGTTTGGGATTTATTTCCAACGTTGGCTAGTAATCATTTATTGAGAACAATCATTTGAAGAATTCTTCTAGTTCTTCACTTGAAATATTGATTTCAATAATTCTTTACATCAATCAAACTGGGATAGTCAGTCCAGTTATGCAAACTAGGATTATTAAACTTCTGGTCCAGTAAATTCTTATATTGATTTTACTAATATCTATATAGTGCTCAACACAATATATTTCTCATATTATATGAACAGTTTACAGACATATCCCGTCATCTTTCAACGACATTATTGAACTCTACTATTCAAATGCAGAGTCACAGCTTACACGCGTTACATCATGGCTACTATTTAATTAAAGAGTCTTAGCGTTTACGTTTCATGTTGCCATACTGTTCAAACGCGAAGTAGTACCTCATACGCTTCATATTATTCTATAAATAGATTATCAAGATTATTGCAAATTCACCCTAACAAAGGTTCGTTATAATGGATCATGTGCTCTACAATCTTCGAAAACACTACCCATCACTACCGATGAATATCTTAAAAAGAATTTATCGAGGTAGGCTCAAAAGATTGAGGACGCTAATGAAGAAGGGCATCTTAGAAGATATATGATGGTCGATCGAAGCACAAGTTCGATTATTTGGTGAATTTTCAAATTTTTTTAAACACATGCAAGGTACGGGTAAAAGTAGTTTTGCAACGAAATGGAGAGCAAAAAGATGGAGAGGGTGCTGCAAATGTGCTCGGTGGACATATGACACTTGATGTAAATCTGTGAAGTACTTGTCCAGAAACCGAGAAGATAAAATAGCATTCATTAAGGTTGGATTGGGTAAGGAGTCTGTGGATGATATTCAACTGACGCTTGAGACACATCCAAGTGGATACGTGCATCGTGAGCTTATGGTCTTATGGGCACAACTCAAAGATGAACGAACACGTAATAGTGTAGAAAAACTTACTTCAAAAGATGTTGTTCGTAAAATTTAGTAGGAGAACTTAGTATTATGACTTTACCACATTGATACAAGGCAACTCGGCCAAATAGCGTAAACCAATGTGTCACTAGTATTTTTTGTAAATATTGTTTTCCGATTTTCAAAGATGAGTGTGATTTCATTTAAATGGCTAATGTCTTTCTGCCATTTTCCTTTTGAAATTGTCAAAAGTAAATAGTGAAATCATTTATTGGTTTGTAAATTTTTTTTTTTTTTAAAGTAGAGTGCCACATATAGTAAAGACATATCTCTCATCCATATATTGAAAGCTTAGTGCAAAGACAGAGAGATAGATGGAAATTTCAGAATCCTCACATATAGGTCGATATTTACCTCATTAGATTAAAACCGTATATATTCTTGGTGGATCCAGACTAGTAGGTCATATCCAATATGTCGATATAGCAAACCAACTTGTAAGAGAATTAGGAAGGCAAAATATCAATATAATGTATGGAGGGATAAACAATAGACTTTTAAACAGTCTTACAGCGGCCATGCAATTATGGGGGATAAGGATGATAAGCGTAATACCTCTTTACCGAATTGGAGCCAACATCGTCATGGGTTTGTCTTGACTGATGCTACAAACGCAGCCTATTGACGACAGCATGATGTATATGATGAACAATAGTGATGCCTTTATCGTTCTTCCAGGTGGTTACAGTACACTAGAGGAAATATTCAATATAACATCATGGGTACAGTGGAACTTCCATACCAAGCCCATTGGTTTGTTGAATATTAACAATTTCTTTGATGGCTCGTGAGTTTTTCGTGATCAAGGTATACGTATAAGTTTATTTCTCATTCAACGAGAAAAATGCTTATTTCTGCGAACATAGTTGATGAGCTACTCATAAAGCTTCAAACATATATTTCAGTTTAAGATTCTGTGGAAGCCAAGGTCTGCTGGTCATAGACTTATGGTGTCAGGCGAAAAAGAAGCTTGGATTTTCGAGACCTCTCATTATGAACCCTGATGTTAGTTATATGGGTGGCAGAGTTATAGAGTATTATACTCTCGAGATGCACCCCTCCTCTATGGGTTCAATATGCATTTCTATATTGTCGAGTGTTTACCTCTTTTGATATTCTCAATATGTTACACTTCGATTGTTTTGTGCTTCTTCTGGAGCAACAATAATAATATCATTTTGTGTTTATGCAAATACAGAGGTCTAGTACTTTAGGACTATAACATCTGTGACATATGCTTCTCCAAGAGCATTTTATTGTCGTATCAATACAATCTCATCGCATCAATGAGATTAGATCATATTAGCATTAATATGATCCCTCCATGCAATATTTCTTTTGATTTATCAATATGGGATCTATTGAGCATTTTACTTTCGTCTAGCTATCCAACGGTAGCTTCTAATACCACTTGCTCAATTTTCTCCATTAATTTTCAACAAACGTGGAGAATGAATTTTATTTTTATGTCTACTTCTTCGAGAGTATGATTAGAATATTTGATCAATTACTTTTTCTGGAATAGGATTAGTTATACCCAATCGTGTAGTATAACCCACCACATTGGAAATATACGCAAATTTTAAAGTGCATAATGTAAATTGCAGACGTTAAATTCTCTCTAATAGGTGGTTAAACGTTCCATATGAAAATTATCACAATAAATATAAATTTACGGAATTTAAGCTGTGAGAATTATAATGCATAATGATTAACTACTTCTTCTTTAGGAGTAGGATCTGCTTAGTAGAAGACATTATCTATCACTTAGCATATAAAGTGCAGAAATATATAAAACCATCCGTACTGTGATAGTTGAATCCATCACTCAGGAGGTGCTGCAGTATTTAAATTGCTGAAATTAAATTGCAAAAATATATAAAACTTTCTCATTAGTGATGGTTGAACCCATTATCACATAGGAAGTGTTGCAGTATTTAAATTGCAATAAATTAAATCCTTCAAATAGGTGATTCAAGCCACCATTTGGGAATCATTGCAGTAAATAAAGTGCGAGAATTAAATTATAAAATGTTTAACTGCTTCTACAGAAGCATATTTGTCATTCTAGAACAAATACATTATATAATTGAACTCTTTGGGAGTTTACAATAATACTTTGATCTTTTAACGCAAATGGACTTTAGGCCATTTATAGTTATCGAATATTTATATTTTTGATTGGCCATTAAATATCATCAACGGATTTAGAATTTCTTCGAGAATATTCTATCCATTTTAACCATCATCAAATTCGATCGGTTTTGCCTCTAACAGTCGGTGGGGTAAAATAGTCTATATTTCACTGCACAAGTCCGATCCATAATTGGGAACCATCAAAAGTTTCTAAATTTAGTAAGATATATTCTGCCTTGCCGGACTATCGCTGAAAAATTTCTTTAATTTTCAGTTCCGGTAAATACGACCAATTGAGGTAAAAACATACGATCAGGTCCTCTTCCTTTTTTTTTTTTTTAAATTTTGATGTCCGACATTCAAAATCCACAAATCTATAATAGAAATGTAGATAGTTAGATTTAAAATATAATGCAAGAAATGGGACCTGATTTTGATACCGGATGCATCCACAATCACCAAAAAACGTTCAGCCGCCTCTTCAACTCGAGTTTTTTTCCTCCATCACATCGTCACCAAGTGTCCAAATTTTATGATTTTAGGCGTGTAGATACGTTAAGATGTTACGGTTCTAACGGCACTAATTTCACCTTAATCTGACTCCAGATGCTCCCACAATCGTCAGTCGAACATGGGGCTATCTGATTTCGCGCTGTTGATAGAAAATGCTTCATCTGCCATTACTGGAAAGTGAAAGTGCTATGCACCTGCTCTGTGGGGAACTTCGATATGGTCTCAAATTTTGCTGACTCTTCCTGGTTTGGTCACAAATCGAAACTAAAATCTCGGGTTTGGTGTTGATTTCCCCTTTTCTTGCACCTCGAAATTTTAGCTTTTCTCTGCCTTAGAGTAACCTTTTCACCTCAAATTTGGTATCAATGGACTTCATCACTGAGAGATTCAATGATGTCGACTCGTTTTATGCTTTTGTCAACTCGTTTGGTTGGACAATGAAGTCGAAGCCGCGAAGCGACAACTTATGTAGTTTCTTCCCTTTTCCTTTTAATTCTTCCTCTCTTCGTATATTTTTTCTGTGAGTGATTGGGGAGATATAGAGAGAGATAGACTAGAGATAGAGAGAATGAGATCGTGGGACTCTAGGAAGGAGATGATAAGAGATAAGAATGGACAAAGACAAGAGGTGGTGAAGTAGGTGGAGCCAATTTGTGTTGTGCTCTATTATTATACAAATACGATGAGAAAATAACTACCGAAATTGCGTGAATAAATTAGCTTATTGGTAATAGATTGGTTTCTGATACAGAAGATTATCTATAAGATGCAACTGTAGAACATATTTCCCTCATATTACTCAAATGACTAGAGACTCGTGATGATAACGTGTTATAAAATTATAAAGAAAATAGAGAGAATTTCGAGAGAATGAATTCTTAGGAATAATTTTCATTAAGAAATGAAACTCCTATATATAGAAACTTCCAATGGCACAATCGTAATTACATAATTTCATCAAGGGTATAATAGTTATTCACATAATATAATTACTAACACTTGAGTTGTCATATGCGTAATCATTTTCGTCCCTGTTACCCAATTATTCATAATAAGACATAATTTAATGCTACGGTTTTTCTAATTGTTGTTGTTGTTGTTGTTATTATTATTATTATTTTTTTGTACTACTTATTAAATAATTGAAGAAATATATTTCGTCTTACACCCATTGACAATTAGCAAGATTTAATTGGTCAAGAGAATTTTATGGGCCATGAAAAGTTAGGGAGAATTGGGTAAAAATACACCTTACATTTAGCCCCATTTTACCCAATTTCCTCCCACAAATGAGTTTATCCACCCCAAATAGGATACATTATTTAGGTTTGTTGGGTAAAATTTTGGTTTTTTTTCCACCCAACATTAATCTTGCTCTAAGGGTGTGTTTGATTGGAAAGCTGTAAAACGTTTGGAAGGAAAATAATTTTAGAGTAAATGAATTCTGGGAAAAGATTTTTCAGGAAAAATTGTAGCTGTAAATGTTGGATTGCATTAATTTATAAATTGGAAAATAGTGTTTTTATTTTCTTTTATGAAATTTGATCATTTTCCTTATCATTGTGGTTAAAGCAAATTGTCTATTCAAATGAAAAAAAAAAAGCAAACTTTTCCGGGAAGCCAAAAACCTCATTCCCCTCAACCCCCCAGAAAAATGTTTTCCACCAAAATAAGGAAAAGAATGGATTTCGAGAAAAGTTAGAAAATATTTTCCAGGCAAACAATGTACAATCTAACAGACTATTAAGTTAGAAAAATGAGGAAAAACTTGATTATTCTAGAAAAAAATGGCCAATCAAACACACACTAATAGATTTGTTCTCAGTCATAAAAATTCTTCAAAACTTATGTTGCTTGCATAGTTTACCCCTATTCAATTTTCATATATTTATTTACTTGCAATAATTTAAGCATTTTTTGAATGTTTAATTTCACAAAACACTACATTTAACACTATCTTTTTAGACAACTATTTCCTCCAATTCAAGAATAATTTTTTTTTTTTATTATTATTATTATTATTATCCATTAACAAAACATGCCAATGATGTTTAAAAAAGGGCTATTGCACCTATATATAATTAATTTTTTTTTCAAATAATGAATCTTTTATAAACACAAATATAATCAAACTCTAGATGCGCGTATACTTCTATATGAAGATAATTTTGTAGAGTATTGATCAAAAGGGATTGTGATTGTTATAATTTCTTCACTGAACTTAGACACAATAGCATTTTTCTTCGCAATATTTTTGGTGAATAATACTTTCACATTTAATTTTTTTTTTGTATGTAGGTACACAAACAACTTTATTTAATTATTTTCTCGATTATTTTTTGCTTTCTTAATTTTTGTATTCAATTGATACTTTTTAAAAAATTTGTATATTTTACCTTCAAAATTAATTTAATTTTATGTTTTATTTAATAAAAAGTTTGAATTAAATAATTGTATAATTTTTCTAATGCGTTCCTTCCTATAAAAGTAAACATTGCCAGTGAAATTAAAGTTTAAAGTTCCAATCAAGGGCATAAAAGTAACCAAATTCTTATGTTTGTGAAGAAGATTAGAATGTTGTCCACCTAATAAGATTGTATTATTAGTATTTAGTTAAGGTAAAATACATGACTAATATTGTTTAAATTATTTTTCAACATATTATTTGTTTATAATTTTTTACCTTTTTATAAAAAATAAATTTTAAATGGTTTTATATTAAGAGACTCAACTTTGAACTCAACTTTGAAAGATCAATTCAGGCCCAAAAAGCACAAGTATGACGTGACATGAATTTTTTTATGAGGTTTTCGCTTTTGTATCTTATATTGATGTGCAGGTGTTGTGTGTAATCTTTCAAAAAAAATGTCTTTCTCAACTATCTTAATCCTCAAAAGGGTTATAAATGATTTAACCATTGCGCAGGAAAATGTTATGTTAGTTGTTTAAATAGTTTTCACACTCATGCAATGCACAGGAATCACTAATGTTGATAATCTATGATTTTGTAATACATGACCAAAAATTTCACAGAACATCAGACACGTATAAAAAATAGAGTAATACATGACCAAAAATCACTAACATTTGCAATATATATTTTTTCGTGTGCTAGTTAAATAGCCAAAATAGAGTAGACCGAATTCATATAAAATAGCACAGAGAGTACATATCATTTAGAAATAAAATAGTCACAACATTAAATACAAACTTCAAATAATTACTAAACGTTAGCTGATAAAAAAGTGTGTCAATTTACAATGAAATGAAACCAAGATTATAGTTCATTTAATAATTAATTAAAAAAATATAAATAAAAATAAGAAAAAATAAGATGATTATACAGACTTTAACATGTGATTTACTAAACTAAAAAAAAATTCAAACAGGCCCTTCCCATACCAAAGCCCCCCAACCTAAAGCCTCGCCGACGAGATAGGATTCCAAACCAGCAACCAGATCTTGTTGCTGGTCCGCAATAGCAACTAGTTGAGAAACAGATCTAGCTAGTTGCTCGAACTAGCAACCATCGTTGGAGGGTGGAATTTGCTAGCTATCAGAAGACACACGACTTTCAAATCTTTGGTGGAGAAACCATGGGAATGTATTCGGATTTTTCACCAGAGAAAATGAAGCGTTGCAGGAGAAAAAGAGATTTTGAATAGGGGACCTTTTCAGTAAGGGCTTGAAGTCTTAATCATTGGGCGAACCCCTTAATCTCAATTATGACTATGGAATATATAGCCATTTTGTAGAGAGATAAAGATAAAGCCATTGGATATCGCCAAAAATAAATTCAAAAGGAAAAAGGAAAAACAAACCAATTGTGCATGATGAACTTGCCAAAATTACAAGTATGACTTGCAGGCAGAAACTCTCCTTATATATGAGTTTTTCTTTTTTATAAATAGAGGCATTGTTTTCTCTTCTATGTACCATTCAAGTATGAGTTAAGAGAAAAATAGTAGTTTAACACTTTAGCTTTTGTGGTTGATAAGTGCGTTTGATACACTTATCGAGGGTCAATTTACTCAGATTTTCGAGTATTATCATGTGTATTGAATGACTAAGTATCATTAATTGACGTGATTTTAGGACAAAAACGGGGAATAAGGAAGATGAAATAAGAAGGAAGCCGAAAGAAGCAAAAAGGATCAAAGACACCAAAGAAAGTGGGCTCAGGCACCAAAACGAATAAAATCAGAAAGTGAAAGATAATGTCGAGTTACGGCCGTAACCACCTTGAGTTACGACCATAACCCATATGCAGCTTGCGCAGTTTTGAGGACAGTGGCTGAGTTACGGCCGTAACTCAGCATAGTTACGGCCGTAACTAGCGTAATTCCAGTTTCCTTGGTTAGCTTGGACTTCAATTATGGTATACTTTTGGGTTCCTTCTCACACACGAAAATTGGACCATCTTGGGACCTTGCGAGGGCTATAAAAAGAGTTGAGGGGAACGTCAGAGACGAGGAGAGAACAAAAATTGGAGGAACCAACTTGGAGAAAAAGCCACAATTGAAGATCCAAATTCAAGAGCTCAACATTAACTCGGTTATGGCTTTCTCTTCTCGTTTTTCTTCTATTCTTTGCAGCATGTTAGGCTAGATTTCTCATAGCATTAGGGTAGAGATGAAACTTTGATTTTAGTTTGAATCCGGATTGTTAATTTGATGTTTTGTTAATTCTTATGCTAAGATGAATGTTCGGTTTTGAGTTTTCAATATAATTGTGTTTTCTTTTACAACTTGTGGCCAAAGTTGACATATGATCTATTTATTGAATTGAGAAATCGTAAATAGATTAGACTTTTATTGAAAACCACAAAGTCCGATAGGGGATGAGAATACCCCTATGCTTTGTGCGATGTTTTTATGCAATTCTTGTGTTGTAATGCATTTTTATGTCGTTGTTATCATAGAAATATAGTTAACATGTCATATAAATAGGTTGAATTCTACTTGAGAAAGATTATTCAACAAATCTGTGAATTAAATCGTCAAAACTAACTTTCGTTGTCAAATTAATAATCCGGGGGATGACTAATTGAAAAGTGGATTCGAAACCTTAATGCTAGTTTTTCCATATTCGATTTAAAACCATAAAAATTCATTCTTTCACTTTATTCCAATTTAGTTCGTAATCTCTAGTTTTATATTTTACAATTTAACTAGTAGTGCAATTTTCACACGTCTAGGAATTAATTGATCTCAACTTATTCGTTTCGGTTAAGGTTAGCTAGAGTGAATGTGAGAATAATTCAGTCCTCCTGGGTACGACATCCGAACTCTAAAAGTCCTCTTTATTACTTACGCAACCCGTACACTTGCGGTGTGGGATTTATCGCAACAGTGGTCTTTGTGGTAGTACAAAGAGTAGAAAATTAAGTGTGGCAAGGCTCGCGCTATTTTTTTTGTAATACTTGGGTTGTGGGGTGGTGAATGAAAAGTCTATATGCTTGTAAAAATTTATTAGAAAGTGGAAATCGTTGACGGTTTGCCCATGGTTTTTCTCCGGTTTTGGAGGTTTTCACATAAATCTTGTATTGTTATTTCCTTAAATATTTATTTCTCCTATTCTTTTGGTATTTCTCAACTTAAAGCTAAGATCTTGGGATAAATGTGAAATCACATTCCGGTTAATTTACCAACAAAAACAATTGTGATATTTCATTGTACGCAATTGTGATGTCTCACTTAATTATACAACTAGATTATGCAAATAACATGATTCATTTTATCTATATATTATCTAAAATTGATGTGAATTGACGGTTATGATTAAAAAACAATTATTTGGATAGCAAATTAATTGTAACTTTGTTTTGCCAATAAGTTTTGCCATGTGTACGGTTTGTTGTGTTGTACCATTTTCTATTTTATCTTTCACTTTTCTACCAACATTCATTTATCTTTTGCAGTTTTCTCTTACTGTACAATCTTAGACATCCCCTTTTCCTTTGTAAAAATTATGAAACTCATTGTAGAACTGATTTGTTTTTGCTTTATGATATCTATCTATATATCTATAAAACCTGAAGTGATTTCGGTTATGTTGCTTGTGGCTGACTGTTTGGCGTGATTGTCTCAGTACACCAAAATTTATTTTATTTCTTTACTCGGTTTCAAAACTACAAATTAATGTAGAAATGACAAGTAAGGGTCAAACCCAAAAGGAACGGTATTTTATCTAGTTGTTTTTATCAATTAATATAGAAGGGGGAGTTTTGTGAAGTTTGAATGAAATTCGAAAATAAAATGACAAAATAAAAGAGATAAAATAAAACAATTGAAGATATATCTAGTTCTCGGGTTCGGTTATGTCAATAACTCATGTTGATCTTTCCCTTGTAACGTGTTACTATTCATTCTCCAATTTATCAACTCCAATTAATCAATACGATCTGATTAACGAATTCTTCCTTAAGTGTATTAAATTAAAGTGAGTTCCTTAACTTAACATCTAACTATTGGATAACCCTAAATAAGTTCTTAGAATTTAATGCAATGCTAGTGTAAAATGAATGAGAAGAATGACAATTAGATGATAATTTCACAGACTTTAATTAATGCATCTAAGTTGATTTGTTAACAAATATGCACGATATTCATTTGCTACTTTGGATTAGAATCTAATTATAATGATGGATCAAAAGTTCCAATCCTAGCATATCTTGAATTTGAAGATTGATCGATTCAATTGGCCAAAGTGAATGCAATAATCATATAAACTCAAAAATGAGTTTAAAAGCATAACAAATCAACAAAGTGAAGTAGAGGAATAGATAAAACGTCACTAAAAAGTTAGAAAAGATAACAACATATTAATTGAACACAACGTCCCCCTCGAACTAGATAGAGAAGCCTAACTACTCATATTCACGGGGTAAATACTCTTTAGCGATGTAATCGCCATGTATCACCACTGCTATATGATAGATTATACTTCACTATCACAAGTAATATACAAAAATATAGAAAACAAGTAAATAACTGCTAAGAAATAAATAGAGAAGTTTAATCACTCATATACGCGGGTTAAATACTTTCAAGGGTTAAATATTTACATACAATCTATGCTAACCTAACCTAACACTCAACTTGGAAACCCCGACGAACATCGTCGCATTATACCTACCGCACCATCCTAAACTCCGATGCCTTTTCTTCACAAGTGGATCTTTTACCACACTGAAACTCTAGCCACCTAACTAATCTCCAGAACACTGAAGATTATTTGGTAGAGGATTTTAGGGTTGGTGTTTTTGTATCATTGATTACCTCTAAACAATAACTCTCAAACAAAGGTGGGTAATCAAGAAGCAATTGAGACGTTTCTAGGGATGTTTTAATACTCCCTCCGTCCCACTAAGATAGACAAGTATTCGTATTTTGTCCGTCTCAAATTATAGTCCAATTTTCTTATTGAATGTATAATTTATTTTCCATGTACTAAAATACCCCTATTTAAGATAATTGGAATACTAAACATCAAGATAGATATTTCAGCTCCTAAGATATTTAAACATGTTCACACTACTTAGTGGGACGGAGGGAGTAGTAGGTTTACTCTTAAATCTCGTGTATGGCAGAAAATGTATTGAACATGTACATATATGGATGGAGTAATGGGTCAAAACTACACAGAATCCTGAACTGGGTCTGACCAGATGACATGGGTAGCTCGAGAGCTTCTTGAGCGCTCGTTCTCTAATGGATTTGCTTGAGCGGATTTCCAAGGGGCCCGACTCACTCTCTTATATTGTAACTTTGTTAGGATTATGATTGGGATACAATGCCTATTTTTAAAAATCATTTTAGACCTTGTTTACAAATAAATATTTAACAATGACTACTCACAATTATCGGTGATGCGCAAATGAATTGGGAGTAGTTGATTTATTATCTTAAATATAGGATTTAAGACGACAAATAAATCAATATCATATCACAGTTTCTAAATGATATCATTTTGTTTTCCCAAACATGAAAAATAAAAGGAAGAGAGAAACTAGAAAAGAAATGCTCCGCTAATCATATTGACGGCCAAAGTATCGTCGATCGATTATTAGTTACTTAAATAAGGCTTTTACTCCCGATGGAATATGAGAAACTAAGAGCTTTCAAGCTAAAACTAAGAACAAATGAAGAAGAGAATTTTATTGAAGAGGAAGTTGGAGAGAATCACTAGCTAATTCTCCCTACAAGGTTGTGTATTTTGAGCTTGGAAATGCCTCTATTTACAGGCAAAATATTGCAACAAAAAATATTAAAAAATTATAAAAGTCACCTCCAATTAGTCTATTATGGTGTGCTCAAGTTGTATTATCTCAAAGGAGTCAAAATTGGCCAAAATTTTGACCAAACTCCAAGTTGCACAAGTGTAGACACAAATGGGTGCAATCTGCCAAACTTTCAGCAACATACAGTTTGGTCCTCAACAGTTTTGAAAAGTGACACTTTTAGTCCTTTTCTTCAAACGGTCATAACTTTCACTAGGAAACTCCGATTTGGAATCTGAAAGAAATGTGAGAATCCTATTTTGATGTTCTTTCATATTAGCACAAGAAAAATTGCAAAAACAATTTTTCAAAAAATTACATCGGAGGCCCTCCATCTTTGGTTCGCTTACATTTTGGTCCCGAGTTTCCGTTTTGCTCTCTTTTCATCCATTTTCACTCATTTTAATTCCTTGTGACTCTAAAAACACAGTAAAGGAAAAACGCATAAAAAGGACATAAAAACGAACATATAATACTAATAAAACATGCAAATGCGTAGAATAAAAGAGTTATTTAAGCGCTTTTCAGGCACTTATCAAACTCCCCCACACTTAGACTATTGTTCGCCTCGAACAAAACCATATGTGACACAAAAAAACACACTAGTTTTGCATGAGATAAACGAGTTTAAACATTGAAATCCAACTACAGATAGTGACTTGCTTAATAAACATTCTCCCAAGTAATGAAAATTTCACTTCTTTCCAAATACACAACAGCTCGTGAGTCTGTGCGACTAAGGTTATCATCCCATCACTATCTGGAAACAAATGAAAGCTTACGATGTTCTATCCGAATCCTGACCCGAAATGGTCAAATATATCCTTTCATCTCTTGTGATCCCACTCTTATTTTACAATATTTCCTATGGATCCTGAAAATTACTCCGCGCACCAAAAAACACCAACTGTTAGCATTGCGAAGTTAAGCAAAGCATGGTAGGTGTTTTATCGCTAATATGTCTTCGATTTTAAGATGTTTGATTTAGCACTTCAAATCACTGAGTAAATTTATTTATCCACCCTCATACTTGATTTGACTTTTTCTATTTTTTTTTGGAAAAGAAGAGTGAAGAATTGTGCAATTTTCTTTTCATCTTTTACCGCATGAGTAGCTTTCACACTGACCCTTTTCAGTGGAGGTAGCCTTCTTCACCCATTCGAGGTGACGATCTTCACACTCTGGGACAGGTAGCTCTTTTTCATGCCCCCTCTCATTATTTTAAGCATAAAATTAGAATTTATTCACAGTATAGATCAGTGCTTCTTCCAAACTTTTTAAAACTCTGTCAACAAAAGACACATTCAAAAAAAACAGAGACCATGCAATCTTAACTCCACCTTGTTAACATATGACGTTTTCAGGTTACTTTAAGGAGGACAAATGGATAGAAAAAGAGTTGGTTTACTATGGTCCAAAAAGAAAACCAAAAAAAAAAAAATTTATCAACATTTTCAACCTTCAATTCTATTTCCAGAAAATGGTAGTAAATTATCTTATAAACGTGTTTGGATAAGTTAGCCCGCTGTGCATGGAAAAGAATAGAACACAACAAATATAATTTTTTTCAAGATCCCGTAGTTTCCGCTAAGTCACGCAAATTAAGCTCAATCATATTTAAAAGTTGCTAACTCATGCAAAACTATAGACATAACAATAAAAAAAAAATCATAAATCTACCACAAATATTTCACTCTCACTCCCCCACACTTAATTTCTACATTATCCCCAATGTAGAATTATAGAAAGCATGAAAAAGATAAGAAAGAGAAACTCCATTTGGGTACATAATGAGGCTAGGTGGTAGTTGGTGGATGTTCTTCAAATTCAGTGTCCTGTATGACTAGTCCATCAAATGAAGAGTGAGAACCCCTGAAATCAATATATGTATAGGGCAAGGAAAATGACAGTGGATTTTTTTTTTTTACAAATATTATATTAGGAATTCTAACCAACAAATATATAAAATAACTTTTAAAACAACAATATTAGAAAATAAGTACAAAATTAAAGTGGAATCCGGGTGCACTCTGGGCCCCATAGGCAGTTCCTTCAACTTCAATTTTGTAAGTTATAACGATCAATTATTAAAACTAAAAAAAAAGTTGTGAACCTGATGCCATAGCCGGTTTGACCCCATCTGCCATTTAAGGCACCCAGGAAGATATGGTGCAGGTTGGTCTTGTCCTCAGAGCAATCCCTCATTACCCCGGTTGTGTCACAGCTTAGTTGTTGGCGAGACAACAAAGGCCATTCTGTGATCCCACAGATAGGTTTGATTCGTCGACTCAGTGAATCTTGTTATAGTCAATCCCCTACCACCGGGGGTGATTTTAATCCGACCTCAAACTTAAGCATCATAATTTCAAGTTTTGAAAATAAGAGATTTGCTGCTCAATTTAGATTTAGGCTAAAGAGTTCTTAAGGAAAGAATCTCAGACCGGAGTTTGGAAGGCTACACTCCAAGCCAAGGTATGTTAACCATTCAATAAAGAACAACACCATAAAAACCGACAAGTGGGAGAACATTTATAGCAGAACGTCTAACTCAGATACTTCTCAAATGAATGAGGCGTAGTTTTACATCTTCTGGTGGGTGCTAGTGATCACGTTCAAAAAGTCGCTGCTCAATGGTTAGGCCATCGAGTTTGGTTTCCAATAGACGTTGCCGTAGGTCCAACAAATTATCAAATTCTTTCACACTTATTGTGAGCCGACTATTTCTCCTGGATAGACTTTTCGCCCTGTACCTAATCGGTCCATCCTTGAACAAAACAGCATATTCATGTTGTGAATAAGTTTGGTTTCTAGTACAATAAGGCCCCTCCAATAGCTTTCCACATTTGAAGCAACTTTTAAGGCACTTAGCACGTCGTTTGCGAGCCGAACGCGATGATCCTGCCCCAAAAGCGATGACATTCCAAAGAGAGCATTCATACTTATCAGCAAGTTAAACAATATGCATCCTGATCTTAGTAGGTATAGAAAAAGGGTCAAGCACTTGTAGAAGAGTAACAATACGCAGAGGAGATGCCATTGAGAAAAGTTAAAATTCAATCATTAACGTGTATCTGAAAAAGACCATAGAGAAGAATGAGAAAGAAAAGAAAATAGTTCTTTAAGGTCTACTGAAAAATACCAGTTTAACGCCTTTGGACTGGATACAGAAATCAGTATCCAGGGTTCTTTTTTTTTGTTTATTACAAAGCGTAATGCAAATGTGTTTCAAGAGTTAAACTCCGTATTCTACCATTTGAAGTTAGCTATTCCACATTCATAACCGTAACTCTAA
Organism: Jasminum sambac; assembly: GCA_018223645.1. NCBI lineage: Eukaryota > Viridiplantae > Streptophyta > Magnoliopsida > Lamiales > Oleaceae > Jasminum > Jasminum sambac. The sequence continues at coordinate 16,514,308 of CP073644.1, forward strand.
ATCCAATTCATTTATATCTCTTATCCTTTTGCGTAATTCCTCTGGCCAATTGATGACAGGCAATTCTATATTCATTTGTGGTATATAAGCTTCCAATTTCTCCAATAATTCCTCAATTGATGGTATAACTAAAATTAGTTTTTGCGCATTAGGAGAAATCAGCTTTTGATGAACTAAAAATTCGAGAAATGCCAATAAACCATTGAAATGGTTTTGAATGTTTAAAAGACCAATTGACTTATAGTGTAGATTCAACGTGGCCCAGGAAATTATGCAAAAGATCTGTTCCAGAGTTTCAAAACTCCCTGGTAATACAATAAAAGCATCCGAATGCATTAACATTAGTGTTAAGCGTTCAAACAATGATCTAGCCTCTACCTCAAAGCCGATGGTTTTACCATACACCTGTTTTAAAGGTAGCACAGTAATACCAATCACTATTGATCCTCGTACGTATGCACATTGAACGGTACACCCTATCAGTCCACAGTAACCTCTTCCGTATATTATCTTACCCTTTCGATCTCCAAGTACCGTTCCAGCTTTTATTACCGGTGCTAGAGTCGTTGGTTGTCCCAGATTGATTCTACCACACTAAAAACTTACACACTAAAAACTTACACAATTTACTCTTTGAACTCCCAGTTTCGGCAGAACTAGCAGCCTCCATAGATTGTCGACTTTACACACTAAAAACTGACACAAGAACACAAAAAGAGTTAAAAAATAACAATATGTACGCTTAGTTGTGATTGTGGCTCACATCTTCCTCTGGTTTTACGCCCAGAAACGGCTTAAACGTCTTCTATGAGTAGAGGATAGGCTTCCCATCCAGTTTTCTTATAAACTGGCAAACAGGGCCTTTTAAAGTCGGATTCCCAAGACTATATCGTTTTCGTTTCTTTTTAAATTCACTCCACAAATTGAGAAGTTCGATTTGCACCATTCCACTAGGATGCGTCTCAAGAGTTTGATGGATATCATCCAAAGACTCCTTATTCATGCCATCCTTAATGAAATATATTTTATCTTCTCGATTTGTGGACACAAATCCAATGGAGCGGTTACCTGAGCTGCAGGTCTGTCGAGTGCATTTATAAGGCCATCTAGCGTATTTATAGCACACATTCATTCGTTTCGCTATTCGTTTCTTGGCAAAATTACTTTTGCCTAACCCTGGTGCATATTTAGTACTAAAAGCTGGCATTTCACATCCTAATTGGACATTTGCTTCAATCAACCAACGTATATCCTCAGGCATTTCTTTTTCCATCAACATTTTTAACCGTCCTGCTCTAGAATAATATGTCTCTTTCAAAGCATTCAAAGGCAATGGCGGGTAATATTTGTGGATTTTGGAAAATTTGTTATCCATTGAAAATTCAAGTGTTTTGGAGGAGTAGAAGAAAAGAGAGTGGTTAGGTTGCCTCCTAAGTAGCGCCTTTGTTTATAGTCGTTGGCTCGACTATAATTTTTTGTTTTTTAGTGACGTAATGCACGAAAGAAAAAGAAACACTGAAGTAATAAGATTATAACCATTAAAATCAATAAGAATAATAGATTATCACACTCTTCCATATTTTCAAACAAGATACTGAAGAAGGAAAAAAAACTTTTGAATTACATAATCAATTAATATGAGGAAAAGACATAGATATACAAAAATATCACACGTCCATGCTATAAAGAAAACAAATAAGAAGAAGAGGGAAGGAAGAACAAGAGGAAAAAAAATCAAGAAGAAGAGGAAAATTACCTAATCACTGCTAGAAAGGAACACTCATAGAGTAATCGAAATTGTGATCGTGGTTTCAAGTAGAGAAGGATCTCGATTTATAGTCAAATGAGCACTGTTTCAACCGACAACCATGCATGTAGAGTGTGCTGGAAAGAGTAGGTTGGGAGAAGCATCAGAGAAAACAAGTTGAGAAATTGTCCATTATCAATAATTAACCCCCATACGTTATTAATAACTATTGCGAATCACCGATTTGTGCGCCATCATGTCTCTTCCCAAATAATTGAATCCCGAGATATCTTCTTTATACAGTTTTAAAGTAATATCTTCCTCAGTACGATAGATAAAAAGCTGAGAAATAAAAACAAGAATAACGAAAATATCACAAGAGAAAAAAAATAAAAGTGAGAAGGAAAAAAAATGTTTGGGTTGCCTTCCAAGAGTGCTTTTGTTGAAATTCGTTAGCTCGACTTAGTGATGGCATGATTAACTCTGACTCTCTAATGTAATTACTTCCATGTTGGTTGTAGAGAATCCTTCGTAGTATGGTTTGAGACGGTGCCCATTCACTTTGAATATCTTATTCGTTTTCAAGCTTTGATCTCAACTGCACTATGTGGAAAAATTTCGGTAACAACAAATGGCCCAACCCATCTAGAGCGAAGCTTGCCCAGAAGAGTTTTAGGTCTGGAATGGAAAAGTAGCACTTTTTGTCCAATACTAAACTCTTTTCTGGAGATTCGTTGGTCATGGAATGCCTTCATCTTATTCTTGTAGATCATTGCATTTTCATAAGCTTCGTTCCGAATTTCTTCCAATTCTTGCAATTGAGGCTTCCTGTGATCTCCTACTGTTCCCCAATCTATATTACATTGTTTGATTAACCAATAAGCTTTGTGCTGTATTTCAACTGGTAGATGGCACGGCTTTCCAAACACTAATCGGTATGATGACATTCCAATCGGTGTTTTGTAAGCTGTCCGATATGCCCAAAGAGCGTCATCTAGTCGGATGCTCCAGTCCTTTCGATTAGGATTGACTGTCTTCTCAAGAATTGACTTTACTTCTCTGTTTGAGGGCTTTGCTTGTCCATTCGTCTGGGGGTGATATGTACCTGAGACTCGGTGTAGAACTCCGTATTTTCTTAATAAAGACTCAATGCTTCGGTTGCAAAAGTGAGTACCTCTATCACTAATCATAGCTCTTGGAATCCCGAACCTACTAAAGATGTTAGATTTAACAAATTTGGCAACTATTTTAGCATCATCAGTTCGTGTGGCTGTTGCTTCTACCCACTTAGAAACATTGTCAACTACTAGTAATATACAAGAGTGGCCAAATGAATTTGGAAAGGGTCCCATGAAATCAATGCCCCATACATAAAAAATTTCGCAAACTATGATAGGAGTTTGAAGCATTTGGTTTCGTTGGGACAAGTTACCCAATTGCTGACACTTGTCACAGGATTTGCAGAAGATATAAGCGTCTTTGAACAGTGTTGGCCAGTAGAATCCACTTTCCAGTATCTTCTAAGCCATTCTTCGTGGTCCGAAATGTCCTGCACAAGCATATGAATGGACTGAAATTCTGACTTTGGCACACATCTCCGGATGATTTGATCCGAACACCTTTTCCACAAATATGGGTCATCCCATATGTAGTATTTGGCATCACTCTTTAACTTATCTCGTTTCGCCTTGGATAAGCCTGTAGAGATTGACCTAGATGCGAGATAATTAACCAAATCAGCAAACCAGGGGGAGTTTACCTCAGCAACAAATAGACTTTCGCCTGGAAAGGCTTCTGGTAATGGTGTTTCTTTTTCTTTTCTTACAATCCTGCTAAGATGGTCTGCCACAACATTCGCTGCCCCTGATTTATCTTTGATTTCTAAAATAAATTCTTGAAGTAGGAGGATCCAACGAATGAGTCTAGGTTTTGCATCCTTCTTTGTGAGCAAGTATCGTAGAGCTGCATGATTTGTGAAAACAATTACTTTAGTTCCTAAGAGATATGATCGAAACTTCTCTAAAGCAAAAACTACAGATAAAAATTCTTTCTCAGTTGTGGTGTAGTTTGCTTGGGATTGATTCAATGTTCGTGAAGCGTAGTAGATCACATGTGCAGCTCTTCCAACTCTTTGCCCTAGAATTGCTCCCACAGCATAATCACTAGCATCGCACATTATTTCAAACGGAGGGTTCCAATCGGATGGTTGAATGATTGGCGGTGTTGTGAGTCGTTCATTGAGTTCATCAAATGCCTTCTTGCATCTATCGTTAAATTCAAATGGTACATTTTTTTGCAAGAGATTGCATAGTGGTGATGCAATCTTTGAGAAGTCCTTTATAAACCTACGATAGAATCTTGCAAGTCCAAGAAAAGATCGAATTTCCCGCACACTGGTGGGGTAAGGTAATGTAGAAATAATATCTACCTTAGCTTTATCAACTTCTATTCCTCTTTCTGACAATACATGACCCAACACCATCCCTTGTTCAACCATGAAATGACATTTTTCCCAATTAAGAACGACGTTAGTGTCAATGCATCGTTTTAAAATCAGTGTCAAATTGTCCAAGCATGCATAAAAAGTGTCTCCCTATACACTGAAGTCATCCATGAATACTTCAATGATTTTGTCAATGTAATTTGAGAAAATACTCATCATACAACATTGAAAAGTTGCAGGGCCATTACATAATCCAAAAGGCATACGCCTATAAGCAAATGTTCCAAATGAACAAGTAAATGTGGTTTTCTCTTGATCGTCGGGGGCTATTGCAATTTGAAAGTACCCTGAAAAACCATCAAGAAAGCAGTAATGTGTATGTTCAGCCAACTTTTCGAGCATTTGATCAATAAAAGGAGGGGGAAAATGATCTTTTCGAGTTTTAGCATTTACTTTCCGATAATCAATACATACCCGATATCCAGTTTGTATTCTTGTCGGTACAAGTTCTCATTCCTTATTTTCGATCACAGTAAATCCGGATTTCTTTGGTACTACCTGAACTGGACTAATCCAATTACTATCTGAAATGGGATAGATCATACTTGCTCCTAATAGCTTCAGAATCTCCTTCTTCACAACTTCCATCATTGGTGGATTCAATCTCCTTTGGGCTTGTCTCGACGGTTGTGCTTCTTCTTCAAGTAATATTCTGTGCATGCAGACTAATGGACTTATACCCTTGATATCTGTAATCGTCAATCCAATTTCTTTTTTGTGATTGCGCAAGACTTGAACCAGCTCCACCATAGTTAATTTTGACGAAACTATCACAGGGAGTGTTTCACCATCTCCAAGATAAGTGCACTTTAAGTGGCTTGGCAGAGGTTTCATTTCCAATTCTGGTGCCTGCATGATTGAAGGTAACAATTTATTAGGAGATTCCTCCAACTGAATGGTTTTTACATTATACCTCTGTGGATTGGTCATCAATGAATTCAATGCTGTGGCTGTGTTTTTCAATTCTGCGCTCAGCTTTATCTCTTTGTCTTCAATATATTCCAGTGATTCACAAAGTGCTGTCTCTAACTCGTATCTGCAATTAAGCTAAAAAACTCTTTCTACAATAGGAGTAATGGTGTTAATAGCATAAACAGTACAAATTTCACTAGGATGTTTCATTGCATCATAGATGTTAAATTACACCCTTTTCTTGTCAAATTCCATTGTTAGAATCCCATTTCTCATATCAATAATTGTTTGGGAAGTCCACAAAAATGGCCTTCCTAGCAATATAGGTGTGGAGTTAGGGGAGTGATCATCATTCATGTCTAAAACATAGAAATCGGCTGGGAATACTAGACCACCTATTTGTGCTAATACGTCTTCAACCACTCCGTCTGGATAAGCATTACAGCGAGTTGAATGATAACAAGGGTGATTGAGAATGTTTTTTAATGGTTTTTAATGTAAAGGATAAGAGAGAATGAGTGGAATTTAATGGTGGAGATTTGTGGATGTGACATGATGTGTGGATGTGATTGATTTAGAGTAAAGAAAGAATGTATAAAAAAGTGGAAAGATTTTGAAAAATTGGATGCCAATCATGCTTAACATTTGTTTCAGTTAGCTTAGCTAATTTTAAGGAAGCATAGATTGATCGTGGCATAACGTTAATCGACACTCCTAAGTCTATTAAAGCGCGGTCTAACTTAGTGTTTCCAATTGTGCATGGAATTGTGAACATACCTGGATCTTTGTATTTTGGAGGTATTTTTCTTTGAAACAAAGCTGGAACCATTTCTCCCATTCTTACTTTTTCATTTCCCCTCAGTTTCTTCTTCTTGGTGCAAAGTTCTTTTAAGAATTTGGTACTTGTTAGGATCCCATTTCTCACATCAATAACGTGGTACTTGTTTGATTGCATCTAACAAGGGAATATTGATTTCTACTTTCCTAAATGTGTTCAAAATTTCTGTTTCCTTGTCTTCTTTGTTAGGTTTTGCTAATCTACTAGGAAAATGGGGAGGGATCATTTTAGTAATGACAGAAGGGTTAGGACTTACCTCATTTTCCAACTTTTCTTCTTCATCTTCATGTGTGGGAACTTCTTTGTATGGGTTTTCTATCTCTTTTCCACTCCTTAATGTTATAGCACTGACATTCTTTGGATTTACCTTAGGTTAGGATGGTAGCTTTCCTCCAGATTGTGCTTCTAGGCGATTGATGGCAGTTGCCAACTGGCTCATTTGATTTTCCAACTTTTGAATGCTTGATTTGGAATCCTGTTCGAATTTCACAATGTTAGTTGCTAATGTTTTCACCATATCCTCAAGAGACATACTTGATGATTGAGGTTTTTGTTGAAATTGTCCTTGGGGTTGGAAATTTCCTTGCTGTTGAAACTGCCCTTGAGGCTTGTTAGGGAAGAAACCTGGGGGCTTGCTGGTTCCATAACTCAGATTGGGGTGATCTTGCCATCCAGGATTATAGGTGTTTGAGTATGGAATGCACTGTCGCCTTGGGAATGGAAAATTGCTTGCTGAATTCACTTGTTCATTATTATCCACTTGCAGAACAGGACAAGCATCTATAGGATGTCGTAGATTTGTGCATATGCCACATGCTTTAACTTGTGGATTGTTTCCTACAATAATTTGTTTGAGAAGATGGGTTAGTTCAGAAAGTTGGTTTTCAACATTGGAATTACTTACCTCATTTACTCTTCAAATGTTCGTTTCCCGCTCTGTATTGAATTGTTGAGTGTTTTCAGCCATGTTTGATCAATGTTCGTGCTTCAGCAGGTGTTTTGTTCATTAGAGCTCCTCCACTAGTAGCATCAACTATGTTTCTGTCTGGTTGACACAGCCCTTCATAGAAATATTGCACTAGGAGGTTTTCACTGATTTGGTGATGCAGACAATTTCCAATGAGCTTTTTGAAATGCTCCCAATACTCATAAGAGTTTCTCCATTCTTTTGGCAAGCTCCAAAGATATCTTTCCTAATATTTGAGGTCTTTGGAGTGGGGAAGTATTTTTCGAGAAAAAGTTGCTTCATTTGATTCCATGTTGGGACTGATCCTGGTGGTAAAGTACATAACCAATCTGTGGCGGCATCTTTTAGTGAAAATGGGAAAGCTCTGCGCTTGATTTGCTCTTCAGTGATGCCTGGGGGTTTTATACTATCGCACACCACATGAGACTCCTTCAAGTGTCGATACGAATCTTTGCCGGATCTTCCATGAAAAGATGGTAGAAGATGTATCAAACTGGATTTTAGCTCGAAAGCTTTACCTTCTTCTACGATTGGAAAGGTGATACACAATGGTTGTTGAGTAACTTCAAGAGTTGCCATTTCTTTAATAGTTCTTTCGTTGTTGTTTTCCTCAATTTCTTGCTCTGTTTGTTTTGCTTGTCTTATTCGTCTTCGAATGGATTTCTCGATTTCCGAATCGAAATTTTCAAGAATTCGATTAGTAGATCAAGTATTATGCATACAAGTGAATTTTTTTTAAAATTAATTAATAAAAGCAACTAAATTGGTTAACCGTTCCCCGGCAACGGCGCCAAAAACTTGGCATAATTGTCGCAGTACACCAAAATTTATTTTATTTCCTTACTCGGTTTCAAAACTACAAATTAATGTAGAAATGACAAGCAAGGGTTGAACCCAAAAGGGATATTATTTTATCTAATTGTTTTTATCAATTAATATAAAAGGGGGGGGGGGTTTTGTGAAGTTTGAATGAAATTCGAAAATAAAAAGACAAAATAAAAGAGATCAAATAAAATAATTGAAGATATATCTAGTTCTCGGGTTCGGTTGTGTCAATAACTCATGTTGATCTTTCCGATGTAACGTGTTACTATTCATTCTCCAATTTATCAACTCCAATTAATCAATACGATCTGATTAACGAATTCTTCCTTAAGTGTATTAAATTAAAGTGAGTTCCTTAACTTAACATCTATTGGATGACCGTAAATAAGTTCTTAGGATTTAATGCAATGCTAGTGTAAAATGAACGAGAAGAATGAGTTGAATTAGATGATCAATTTCACAAACTTGAATTAATACATTTAAATTGATTTGTTAACAAATATGCACGATATTCATTTGCTACTTTGGATTAGAATCTAATGACAATGACGGATCAAAAGTTTCAACCCTAGCATATCTTGAATTTAAAGATTGATCGATTCAAATGGTCAAAGCGAATGCAATAATCATATAAACTCAAAAACGGGTTTAAAAGCATAACAAATCAACAAATTGAAGTAGAGGAATAGATAAAACGTCGCTAAAAAGTCAGAAAAGATAACAACATATTAATTGAACACAACGTCCCCCTTGAACTAGATAGAGAAGTCTAACTACTCATATTCGCGGGTTAAATACTCTTTAGCGATGTAATCGTCGTGTATCACCACTGCTATATGATAGATTATACTTCACTATCACCAGTCATATACAAAAATATAGAAAATAAGTAAATAAATGCTAAGAAATAAATAGAGAAGTTTAATCACTCATATACGCGGGTTAAATACTTTCAACGGCGTAATCGCCGTGTATCACCACTGCAATACATGAGAAATTATCTTTCTCAAATATGAAAAATAAAAGGAAGAGAGAAACCAGAAAAGAAATGCTCTGCTAATCATATTCGCGGCCAAAGTATCTTCGATCGATTATTAGTTACTTAAATTAGGCTTTTACTTCCGCCGGAATATGAGAAACTAAGAGCTTTCAAGTTAGAATTAAGAACAAATGAAGAAAAGAATTTTATTGAAGAAGAAGTTGGAGAGAATCACTAGCTAATTCTCTCTACAAGATTGTGTATTTTGAGCTTGGAAATGTCTCTATTTATAGGCAAAATATTGCAACAAAAAATACTAAAAAATTATAAAAGTGGCCTCCAATTAGTCTATTATGGTGTGCTCAAGTTGTACTATCTCAAAGGAGTCAAAATTGGCCAAAATCCTGACCAAACTCCAAGTTGTACAAGTGGAGACGCAAATGGGTGCAATCTGCCAAACTTTCAGCAACATATAGTTTGGTCTTCAATAGTTTTGAAAATTGACACTTTTAGTCCTTTTCTTCAAATGGTCATAACTTTCACTAGGAAACTCCGATTTTGAATCCGAAAGAAATGTGAGAATCCTATTTTGATGTTATTTCATATTAGGACAAGAAAAATTGCAAAAACAAAATTACATCGGAGGCCCTCCATCTTTGGGTTGCGTGCATTTTGGTCTCGAATTTTCATTTTCCTCTCTTTCATCCATTTTGGCTCCTTTTGATTCCCCGTGACTCTAAAAACACAATAAAGGAAAAACACATAAAAAGGAACATATAATGCAAATAAAATACGCAAATACGTAGAATATAAGAGTTATTTAAGTGCCTTTCGAGCACTAATCACTACTTCTACCACTGTATTTGCGGCGGTGTTGCCGCAGTTGGTGGTTGGTTATTCAAATCTTGAATTTCTTATTATCCATCACAATTGTGCCACAATAACTAATGTTAGTATAGATAGTGGGCGTGTGTTGTTGAACCGACAATCGGTTGATTGCCCTTTACACATTTACCAATAATTGGGGCATCTAAACATGCATTGGATGTTGTTTATTGTTTGTGCGGCCTAGCGTGGAATTGCCATATTTTTGGTAGTTGTATTAGACTTTATATTCTACATTTGTTAAGGACGTTTGCATAAATAAAATCTTCTTTATTGATAGTAATTCATTAGGCTACATGCCATACAGGTGCTATTGGAATATATCACAAATGGAGGATAATCATATGTCTATACAACATAACATTACATTGCAGAACCACATAAAAAGCTTGCTGGCAGATGTAGTTATTGTTTATATTACATCACAATGGAGCCAACCTTAGATACTAATGTTTCCTTGCTCTAAATAGATGGCCAAGGAAACTTTATCCGTTGCGAAGACAAAATAGGAGATGGCCCTTCAAGTCGAGCTTTGAGAGGAGCTTCTTTTTTGTTAGAGATGGTGGACTGTCTTCACCGAATAGGCTATGTTTTGCAGTTGCAGTGTTGGAAGTGATGTCAGTAGTTTCTGAGTAAGCTCATCTTTTTTTTATTTTCAATGTCGTTGTTTTCAACTGGGATTATGATATATTTCTCTGGGATGTGCTCATCGATGCTCACAACTTCCAGGAAAAATGGTCGGTCAAAAAATTTGATCATACTTAGATTGCATTAATTGAACTCTGTCTCTCAACAACTACATTAATTTTAAATTCTCGAATATCCTTCCTATTTACGATGCCTTGGTCTTTCATATTCCTAAAAATAGGGAAATATGGCTTCGGGGAGTTCTAGTGATAGCCAAACATTTGATCTCCGTGGTCCTCTTTTTGATTTTCTAGCGTTTCATTTGCTTCGTGACGATGATGAAGTTTTTAATCCCAATGTTGAAATTTTCATGGTTGGTGGTGGTGTTGGTCATTTTTCTATTCTTGTGAGGAGCAGAGATCTAAAGTTTTAAAATGCTAGGGTTATAGTTTCTTCCCCTCTTATAAATATGTCTGTGTGCCAAACTGGTCGAGTTATGCTAGCATTTGATAGTATGGAGAAAGACTAGACTCATAGAGATGTTTTTTTTACATGCTTTCGATAAACCAGTTATGTATACTAAAGTTGTCTACCCTTACATTTCGACTGCCCAACTTACCTTTCAAAAAATGATAAATTGTCTTTTTCTTTTACGCTGAACATATCAAATTTTTTAATCCTGAAGATTTAGTAAATATGTTCAAGGAAGCCGAGGTGTTTTATGTTCAAAATCCTAATGTTTCATTTCTTAAATATGAGAGAGAGGTAGTTAAAAAGAGAGTTGATGCTCTAGATATAGTTGGAAAAATTGGTTTTGTGTCGATTCTTTCGGCGAATCCAAAATTCCATTCATCTGTTGAGGAAGAATCTTGAGAGGAAGAAGGGTAAAATGCAAGTGAAGGCAAGATGGATGTCTGTGTTTTTGGATTAGGTCTGTTGTTGTCATGTGTTTTGTTGTGAATGTATTAGATGGTTACTAAGTGGATAGTGTGTTTTTTAGGCTGTGCTAAAAATGAATGCTTTGAGTATTGTACAAATGTTTAAGGTTTAGGATGTTTAGTACCTAGGTTCTAGCTTATTAGGGAAGTAAATTTGTATTTCTTGTTTTTATTTTACATTTTTTTTTTGTTAAAAGCAAGTGTAATATATAATAGAACATTTTGTCGTATATTTTATTAAATGGCAAAAGAATATAAGGACCTCTGTTAGCATTTTGTATATATAATGTCCAATATAAGAAGGTGGCTTTGATATACTTACACTGCGTATGGGGCCCATGGGTTTTGTGGAACTTGCTTTGAAGTAGTATTCAGCTATTTCACTCATCATAGTTGTTGAAATTGCACCAGTGGCATCTGTTAGGTCAATATTTGCTCGAGTCTTAACAAATGAAGGGTTTTAAAAATTTTTAGACAATCATCAAATAATTGTAATAATTGTATGGGGTGGTGAATCTACCTTGGTATAGCCACACTAGTCGATTCTTTGCAGCACCTATAGTAGTACATGTGGCTGGCTATTTTGGCACCTGATGGAGGGCAACAGATGTTGCAAGACATGTAGCAGTAAAGGGAACCATCGCGTTTGACTTTAGCAACTGCTTTGATCCAGCAATATTCTTTAGGAGGCTGTGAACAATATAAAATTAAATAAGGCGGGGTGTGGGAATTTTTTAATGTATATTCAAAGGTGCCATCGAATTTTATGATTAGGTAGTTGTTACTATGTTGCAAGCATCCATAATAGCCTGCATTATTCTGTCAGCAAGTGCTTCAATTCTTTTGGGAATGAGATAATCTTGTAAGGCAATAAACTCACTAATAGTTTCCAGATTTTCATTAATACTGTGTATGTATAATTGTTTAGATAATTCGGGGTATTCTTTATCATATCATATGAAATACGAACTGAATCTGGAAATGTTAGTAGACGTACCATTTCTTGAAAGTTTCAGCCTCAGCAAATGGAAAATTTATGTACCAGCATGTATCGTGTGTAATCGACGGAGATAAACCTTATGTTACCAAATATAAGATGTACGTTATGCGAATGCAAAATTAATTTCTGGCAAACTAATTTTGATAGTAATAACAATTATTTTATCTTACCTCCATGGGAAGTAACATGCAAATGTATGGCAATGATGATTGGTTTTGTTGGCAGAAGTTGAACAATTTGTTCAGTCTCATTTTCAACGTATGGACCATTAGAATCTTATAGTGAAAGTTTCAAAGCTATAAAGTTATGGTAGGTTTAGTTAATCTTAGGGCTCTACGTGTGTCTTTATTTATGTTAAGGCGACAAATGTTATTTTCAGATTTGTATGTACCTTTTGTCCATCAGTATGACGTCTTGGACTGTGATATTGTCTCCATTTTTGGTTGATCATGGCTTTCAAGGTTTTGCAGCAATAGCTATGCTCATTGTGCGTACAATTGAATGAATTTATGAATACCTTGTTATCTAATGAACTTAATAGTAAATGGATCTTAAAAAATAAAAAATAAAAGTTCTAGTTTAATAAGATTGAGTATGAGGGTTGTTTCTTTACCTGATTTTATTTTTGGTGTTCACAAATGGTCGAAGTTATGAGAATGGAAAAATAGTCATTGAGGAGTAGATTAATTCATGGTAAACTTCATTAAGTGGTTGTACCCCTATGGTGTTAGATAATATCCATTGCAATTTTCCCAGTTTGGTGGAAAATCTTGTAGAAGGAGGTTTCAGATTGGCACTTGAAATGCGATAGATGTTGCCAAGAATTAGTTCATCCCGAAACGATGGAATGTGTTTCTCCCAGATAACACTCTTTATAGTGTTTCCCTAGATAGAAGCAAATGAATGTTTTATTAGTATACTTGGTAAAATTTGGTATTGAATGACTTTGAATACATGTCTATTATGACTATTGTCAACCAACATTATTCCAAGTCATAACTTGATGGACTTAGGTCCTAGAATCGTGTGCATTAATTTTGCTCATGGATTACAGAAAAATGCTAACCTACAAGTCCATGAATGTCAGTGTTTGGTATTTTATTGGATTGATTGTCCTATTTTTGGTGATGGTTTTTCAGATACAATTACCTTAGCAATCCAATATGAATCTCCTTCGAGAATTTCATTAATTTGCTTGTAGGAGTGGCCCATGTTAACAACATGCAGCATAAGGAGGCAATTGTGGTTGTAACATATAGGTTTATTGAATGAAACTTATTTAATACTTAACAAATTCTTTTTGTTGGCATTTAATGGTGTGCAAGTGTTTCTTTGGGATAATGGAGTGAATTCGCTTGGCAACAATTGTAGTATAAGGTACTATATATATATATATGAGTTGAATGGTAGCAAATACAATTCATTTATTATTATTAGTTTATTATGCTATGAAGTGATTATTATAGGTGGAAGAAGGAATATTTGGAGGGTGAGCAGAGTAAATATTTCCAGGAATATTTTAAGAGGCAAGTTGTTTGGCTTGTTATTTAAAAAATATTATATTATAGTATATTGAAGAAGGTATATGTGGAGGTTCAGAAGGGCACATATTTTCTGGAATTTTTTAGGAGGCGAGACTTGGTATTTCAAAAACACACACACAAGTAGATCAGAATGCCATCAAAAAGTAGAGAAGGCACTTAAGTAAATATATGTATAGACGCTTATGTTATATTATATTTAACCAAGCAATGTATGTTATAAGGCTTTTTATTTCATGTGTTCTATTTGATTTGAACATCTAGTGTAGCTTATTTGGTCAATGTATGTAGTAAATATTTTTGATGTGATGGTCTTAATCCAAAAAAATATACAAGGCCCAATGTTACAGCAACAAGCATAGTCTTTCAAATTGTTCTTTTTTTTTTTTGGTAAAACAAATTAGTTACTATTTATGTTGGAGACTAACTATATATAGTTTACTGTTATATTTTATTTATTGATCTAGTGTACCTTTGGATTAAAATATTATTTTAATGTGTTTTACTTAAGCTAAGAAAAATACTAGCTGGAAAGCATATGATGTGACTTCTACTGTTGAAAATCAGAATACCAAGGCCTTTTTGTGTGTAATAATAAGTACCAAAACTACAAAGTCCACTTGCTAATATATTATATGGTAGACACCTAATATTTTGTATTAAATAGTGTAGAAAGACACGCGTTTTGTTATATTTAAAGTAGCTATTATACATCTTTTCAATTGTACGTCAATTGGCTTCAAAACTTGGATTTAGTAGGTGTACTTGAAAAAGTAGTTGGATGGATTTGTTGATCACCACATGCATTACCTATTTGCCCTTAATATCTGCCACGTACTGTTCTACATATTCAAACTAATTATGACACATATTTTCAATGTTTTGTGCTCTGTGAAATTAGACTTGTTGGTAATGCATAAGTGGTAATCCCTAATAACAGCAATGTATGGTTAGGTATATTTAAACTAATTACTACACATTCACACTTATTGTGGCTTTTGAAACTGGATGTAGTGGCCGCAATTCTTTTTAAGTAAAATATATTTAATTAAGTAAAATATATTTAATTTAATAAAAATCTCAAGCGTGTCGCTACAACTTCACCTATAGAATTAAACAGCGTACGCTCGTCTAGTTAAAATTTTATAATACTAACTATTATATTGAATTATTTAAAAAATAATAATTTATAAAATATTTATTTATTTATTTTAAATTTATAAACGAGGACCAAACTTTAGAAATTATTAATTTTAATCCCTAAACTTTAACTTCTGATTCAATTATAATTTAATTTACATTTTAAACCCTATTAGAGGCCCATTTGTAACCCAATTCTATTTCTTACACTCTAAGGAAGCCCATTTAAGAGGGTAACCTAGTTTCTTACCCTACATACATAAGTTAAGGATGTTTTTTCAAAAACCTAGCCTCTCTATTCTCCCATCTTCTCCCAAATAGTACCTCCTAAATCATCTTGTTCAATCACATTCAAGAAACCAACTACCATCTAGAGGTAAGATTTCTTGATGTTTTAATTCATATTACTATTTTTATTTTTATTATTTTAAGTTTGTAATCATCTAGTTGTATTTTTACTTGATTTCATACACAATACATACACAATATCGTATATATACATACACAACCACCGCACACCGCCATCACAAGCAACCACCTCGCCGCCGTGCCACCACCGAGTCACCACCATCATCACCTCCATACACTTACATACACACATATATACATACAATACATACACGCCATGAAACTCGCGTGTCAAGCTCGGCCCAAAAACACCAACGACGCCCAAAACCCGACTTTAATTCACAAAAATCAAACCTACACCTCCCTCTCCGTCCCTAGAACATCGTAGTATAGTTTAATTTCAAAAATTTTCAACGAATCAAACCAATTTTGAAAATACCCAAATTTCTACCTAAGTTTCAATCCTTGATTTCTCCCTCAAAACTCAACCATTTTTCAATCCAACAACACCACTAGATTCACCACACCTCAATCTACCTTCACCTCCATTTTTACCACAAAAGTCGCGGAACCAGGTGAGTATGTGTGAGCCGTGCGTGTGTGTAGAGAGAGAGAGAAGTGTCGGGTGATGATGATGAAGACCCGCGGATCCGGCCCAAATCCATTTAAAATCCGGATTTTGCACTTTCAGTCCCTCAAGTTTCTAAGCTAGTTTAAGTTGGCCCCTATAGTTTATTTAATTTACAAATCCTCAACTTTTAATTGATACAATTTAATCCCTAAATATTATTTACAGCTTTAATCCCCTATTTTATTTATTATATTTAAATGAGCCCTCAAATTTTATTTAATTTCAAGTCCCTAACTTTCAATTGTTGCGATTTGACCCCTAAACTTTTATTTCACTTTTAATCCTTCAATTTCTTTTTCCTATTTAATCTAACCCCCAAAATTTAATTGCATATTAGTCCCTCATGTTTTAAAAATCCTATAATTGAGTCCAAAATATTTTTAGTTCACTTTTATTGCATAATAGGTCCTCAAACTATTAAATTCTTTCAAATTGACCCCCAAAGTTTTATATTCTTTCTATTTTGGTTCACAAACTTCTATATTACTTATAGATACTTATATTTTAAGAATATTAACGTAAATTAAACTCGTTATTGACTAGACGAGGCGTACCAACAGCTAGAGGACTGACTTTCACCGCTTAGAAAGCTCAAATCTCGAGAGATACTTCAGGTAGGCTCAAGAAACTCACTTTTACTTATCGCGCAACTGTAGTTAATAATCTGTACTATATGAGTGAGCAAATGTATGTAATTC
Source organism: Jasminum sambac (assembly GCA_018223645.1). Lineage (NCBI taxonomy): Eukaryota > Viridiplantae > Streptophyta > Magnoliopsida > Lamiales > Oleaceae > Jasminum > Jasminum sambac. The sequence continues at coordinate 16,530,887 of CP073644.1, forward strand.
ATGTGATTGCTTGCCTTCGGGCCTAGACTTGCCTTCGGGCCCAGAGTTACCTTCGGGTAAGAGATTTGCCTTCGGGCCCAGAGTTACCTTCGGGTAAGAGATTTGCCTTCGGGCCCAGAGTTACCTTCGGGTAAGAGAATTGCCTTCGCCCAGAGTTACCTTCTGCAAAAGATTTACGAGTTTGCATTACTATTTGCCTTATATATTCGTATAGATTGATTAACTTGCGCTGAGCCTACTGAGTATTGTTTTAATACTCATGCCTTTCATTATTTTATCTTTTACAGATTGAGGAGTATGGGGGCGTGGCGAGGCATGGAAGTTCCGCTAGGCTTATTAAATAAAAACTTTCATTTCCGCTATTATTTTAGTATTTGATGTATTGGATCATGTCAATTTAATGCTTTTGAACTATTTAGAAACTCGTGTTAGATGTTTTGATCGTTGGTGATCAAATAATTTCAAAAATACCTTAAATGGTTGTTTAGTTAAATGAATTTCCGCATTTTAATTATTTATCATATTTCCGCATTTGATATAAAAAAAAAAATGGTTAGTTTTGAAGAAAGATCTAGCGTTCCGAGTTCTTCGAACCCGGGGCGTTACAGCTTGGTGTCAGAGCGGGTCTACGTTTCTGTAGACTTGCACAGTTTTAGAGTGTTTTCAAAATCCATTTTGAAAATTTTAAGAGTTTTAAGCCTTAAGAACTACCATGGTCGTCGTCACTCCACCAACTCCAAGGTAAAGTGTTTATGGATAAAGATTTTATGTTTATTTCGGATACATGAGATGAAATGTTTTAGAAATGAAGTATTTGTATCCGGATAGAGAGAGAAAGAAATCGAGTTTGAGCCTAAGCGTGAAATCTCCAAGTGATTAATAGAGTATAATTTTGAATGTATTGCATGATATTTCTAGTCCTCAAAATTTATTTCGTGATTTTTTTTTAAAGTATTGACTATTGAGTATGGGTATTGTTGCTCTCTCTTGCCTATATTGAATGGTAATTTGTAATTGCTGGTGGATTGGGACTTTAGTTAGTGTTTCGCATTGAGATGGGAGTTGTGATGGATTTGCGATTGATTGTAATGGAACTTCAATTCAATGTCATTGGTTAAAATAGGGTCGTAATGGAATGATGGACATGAGTAAGAAGGAATTAGACCTGTGCTATGCTAGATATTCCGAAATTCTTGAGTGTAAAGAATGAAAGACAAGATGAGTAAATGTATTCCACGAATATCGGTAGTGTGTGATACTAACTGATCATGGATATTGTTGATTTGATTTTGTGCACTCGAGATGAGATTGTTGCGTTGCATTGTTATGAAGTTTTGATGAGATTGTTGCATTACATTGTTATGAAGTTTTAATGCAATAGAAAATGTATATATCTCATCGTCTACATTCTGGGTCGCAAATATGCTATTCTATCCTCAAAGTGAAGTTTGTAAGTTTCATATTTGCATGTTATGGTATCCTCAACGGAAAACAATTTGAGATTAAAGATTATAGATTGAGGATAGTTAGTAGAAGTCATGACTTTAGATTTTTGGATTTTATACTTGGGCATAAAATGCTAAAGGTTGATTTGAATTGTTTTTAATGTTGAATTTGGAGGACTTGATTAGTGGTGAATCAGTTCAAATTGTATAAATTGAAGTTAAAGGTATTATTTATGAAATTTGGGTGGCATGTTTATATATATATTATGTTGGGAACTTCTAATGACAAAGTTTGACAAATTTTGCTAGATTGAGGTTGGGAGAGATTTTGAAGAATTCATATATAATTTTTTATGAAATGAGTTTTCAGGATAACATATTTGGATTTAGAGGATTAACTATATAAATGTGATTGTGTGATGATTTTGATTTTAAGGATGTAGCGCGATTTTGAGAGTGTGATTGATTTTAAAATCTATTTAGATTTTTGGGATTTGAGGATTTGAAATGTGAGGTCAGAGGTTGTACGGTTGGGGGAATTGCCTGAGAAAGGTTTCATCCGACTAAGTGTGTCTCCATGGGAAGCACATGTATTTGTTAAGGAGAAGGATGACAATATGAGGATGTGCATTGATTATAGAGAACTCTACAAGTTGACAATAAAGAATAAGTACCCCCTACCCAGCACTGACGATTTGTTTGATCAGTTGAGGGGTGCTTCGGTTTTCTGGAAGATTGATTTGAAATCAGGGTAACACCAGTTGAAGGTCAAGCCGACAGATATACCTAGGACAGCATTCAGGACACGATATGGGCATTACGAGTTTACAGCGATGCCCTTTAGTCTCATGAATGCACCTACAGTGTTCATAGATTTAATGAATCAAGCTTTTCATCAGTATCTGGACAAGTTCGTCATCGTATTTATTGATGATGTATTGACATATTCAAGGGATTTTGATCAGCATGGGGATCGGAACAGTTGAGGATTGTACTTGATGCATTGAGGAGATAGTCGCCTTTGAGAACATTCGACCCATACATGATCCAAATGAAAATATTGTTTTTTATGCAAACTCACGAAATTACTTATCAAGTTTTCAGTCAAGTTTCACCATCCTTTCCAATTTGATTGACTAGTTATTTTCGAATTTCTTAAGTTGCGTTTGATTCAAAAATACATTTCTTGTTGCGAAAGAAATAGAAATCGATTTCAAAAACATGGTTGACATTGGGAGTATTATTATTATTATTATTATTATTATTATAAGGTTGTGCTAGATCATACTTTTATTTGACTTACTTGTTTGGTAAGCAAGAACGCTTTGAGCATAAGTTAATGCAACATTATGAAATTTTCTTTAGCCTTCGATTGAGGATGGAATGTTCTTCTTTTTAATGCTGTTGCAATTCAAATGATATTTCTCATTGCGAGAAGAATGGAAAGAAAATTTTAAAACTTTTACTTTTTCAACACTTGACTTGTTATGCAAGGAAAATGTGTTAAAGTGTTGATTTTTTGGGATTTCGACCTATATTTGTAATCAACCTATCTCTATAAACTCAACAAACAATTCTTGTGAAGAAAGGATTTGACAAAAATTTCGTTTTCTATTTAGATTCCTGAGTTCAATTAATGAATGTTCCATCTATTTTCAACAAAATTAATTCCATTCCTATCAAGCGATAACTATTGTATTGGGTGACGATCACATTTCAAGGGATTTTGATAGTGAAGGATATATTCAGGGAAAATATTTGTGGCTCATATATAGTTGGAACATGACCAGAGTCGTAATGGTTTTGAATTCGAGACTTGAAAATTTTTGGAAGAAAAGAAAGGTTACGATTATGACATTGTTGCCAAATTCCTGGTACTATTTGTAATTCAAACGAATTTACATAGACGACAACGGGGTCCCTTCGACTATTACGGACTAATTATGAGGTATATACTCGATTATCGTTATCTAAGCGATAACATATGTGATATTATTAAGGCTTTGCTATGAGGAGCACAATATGGTATGATCAAAAGGAAATTGATACTTTTAGTTAAGTAGAAATAGTTAGTTGGGGTACAAATCGTAAAGATAATATTGTTTTCAAAAGAGAAGATTACCATGGATTTCGTGACGAGTCTTCCTAGGTAACCGAGATGACATGATGTCATATGGGTGATTGTGGATCGACTCACGAAATCGCACACTTTCTACCGCTTAGGATGACTCTCAAAGATCGACCCTGGCAGTACAGCTTATATGTTAGAGAGATTGTTCGACTTCATGGGGTACCTGTGTCCATTGTTTCAGATCGAGATCCGAGATTCACCTCGAGATTTTGGGAGAGTTTACAGACGGCTATGGGCACAAAGCTTAGATTCAGTACCGCTTACCATCCCCAAACGGATGGTCAATCTGAGCGTACCATTCAGATATTGGAGGATATGTTGAGAGCATGTGTTCTAGACCTGGCCGGGAGTTGGGAAACTCATTTGCCACTTATAGAGTTTGCCTACAACAACAGCTTCCAGGCCACGATTGGGATGGCGCCTTATGAGGCATTGTATGGGCGACGGTGTCGATCGCCAATCTATTGGGATGAAGTTGGAGAGAGGAAGATGTTGGGACCAGAAATGGTAGAGAAGACTGTTGAGGCTATAGAGAAGATCAGAGTAAGGATCAAAGCCGCTCAAGATAGACAGAAGAGCTACGCCGATAAGAGGAGAAAGGATTTGAGGTTTGAGATTGGAGAGAAAGTATTTCTCAAAGTGTCTCCAATGAAAGGCACCATACGTTTTGGGAAGAAAGGGAAATTGAGACCACGGTTCGTTGGACCGTTTGAGATACTAGAAGAAGTTGGGACAGTAGCTTATCGCTTGGCTTTGCCGCCCGAGCTTTCATCGGTGCATAATGTATTTCATGTCTCACAGTTGAGGAAGTATGTCCATGATCCGAGTCATGTGGTGAACTTTCAATCTTTGGATATTCAGAAGGATTTGTCATATCAAGAGACACCCGTGACGATTATAGATCGAAAGGTCCATGTCTTGAGGAATAGAAGAGTTTCCCTAGTTAAGATTCTATCGGGTAGTCATGGCAAGGATGAGGCAACATGGGAGAAAGAAGAAGAGATCCTATCCCAATACCCAAACCTCATAGATCAAGTAAGTTTATGTTTTAAGTAAATTTAAATTTCGAGGACGAAATTATTTTAAGAGGGTAAGGTTGTAGTGACCGCAATTCTTTTTAAGTAAAATATATTTAATTAAGTAAAATATATTTAATTTAATAAAAATCTCAAGCGTGTCGCTACAACTTCACCTATAGAATTAAACAGCGTACGCTCGTCTAGTTAAAATTTTATAATACTAACTATTATATTGAATTATTTAAAAAATAATAATTTATAAAATATTTATTTATTTATTTTAAATTTATAAACGAGGACCAAACTTTAGAAATTATTAATTTTAATCCCTAAACTTTAACTTCTGATTCAATTATAATTTAATTTACATTTTAAACCCTATTAGAGGCCCATTTGTAACCCAATTCTATTTCTTACACTCTAAGGAAGCCCATTTAAGAGGGTAACCTAGTTTCTTACCCTACATACATAAGTTAAGGATGTTTTTTCAAAAACCTAGCCTCTCTATTCTCCCATCTTCTCCCAAATAGTACCTCCTAAATCATCTTGTTCAATCACATTCAAGAAACCAACTACCATCTAGAGGTAAGATTTCTTGATGTTTTAATTCATATTACTATTTTTATTTTTATTATTTTAAGTTTGTAATCATCTAGTTGTATTTTTTTACTTGATTTCATACACAATACATACACAATATACGTATATATACATACACAACCACCGCACACCGCCACCGCGCAACCACCTCGCCGCCGTGCCACCACCGAGTCACCACCATCATCACCTCCATACACTTACATACACACATATATACATACAATACATACACGCCATGAAACTCGCGTGTCAAGCTCGGCCCAAAAACACCAACGACGCCCAAAACCCGACTTTAATTCACAAAAATCAAACCTACACCTCCCTCTCCGTCCCTAGAACATCGTAGTATAGTTTAATTTCAAAAATTTTCAACGAATCAAACCAATTTTGAAAATACCCAAATTTCTACCTAAGTTTCAATCCTTGATTTCTCCCTCAAAACTCAACCATTTTTCAATCCAACAACACCACTAGATTCACCACACCTCAATCTACCTTCACCTCCATTTTTATCGAAAAGTCACGGAACCGTGAGTATGTGTGAGCCGTATGTGTGTACCGAGAGAGAGAGAGAAGTGTCGGGTGATGATGATGAAGACCATGGATCCGCCCAAATCCATTTAAAATCCGGATTTTGCACTTTCAGTCCCTCAAGTTTCTAAGCTAGTTTAAGTTGGCCCCTATAGTTTATTTAATTTACAAATCCTCAACTTTTAATTGATACAATTTAATCCCTAAATATTATTTACAGCTTTAATCCCCTATTTTATTTATTATATTTAAATGAGCCCTCAAATTTTATTTAATTTCAAGTCCCTAACTTTCAATTGTTGCGATTTGACCCCTAAACTTTTATTTCACTTTTAATCCTTCAATTTCTTTTTCCTATTTAATCTAACCCCCAAAATTTAATTGCATATTAGTCCCTCATGTTTTAAAAATCCTATAATTGAGTCCAAAATATTTTTAGTTCACTTTTATTGCATAATAGGTCCTCAAACTATTAAATTCTTTCAAATTGACCCCCAAAGTTTTATATTCTTTCTATTTTGGTTCACAAACTTCTATATTACTTATAGATACTTATATTTTAAGAATATTAACGTAAATTAAACTCGTTATTGACTAGACGAGGCGTACCAACAAATTAGAGGATCGACTTTCACCGCTTAGAAAGCTCAAATCTCGAGAGATACTTCTGTAGGCTCAAGAAACTCACTTTTACTTATCGCGCAACTGTAGTTAATAATCTGTACTATATGAGTGAGCAAATGTATGTAATTTATGTGATTGCTTGCCTTCGGGCCTAGACTTGCCTTCGGGCCCAGAGTTACCTTCGGGTAAGAGATTTGCCTTCGGGCCCAGAGTTACCTTCGGGTAAGAGATTTGCCTTCGGGCCCAGAGTTACCTTCGGGTAAGAGAATTGCCTTCGGGCCCAGAGTTACCTTCTGCAAAAGATTTACGAGTTTGCATTACTATTTGCCTTATATATTCGTATAGATTGATTAACTTATACTGAGCCTCATCGAGTATTGTTTTAATACTCATGCCTTTCATTATTTTATCTTTTACAGATTGAGGAGTATGGGGGCGTGGCGAGGCATGGAAGTTCCGCTAGGCTTATTAAATAAAAACTTTCATTTCCGCTATTATTTTAGTATTTGATGTATTGGATCATGTCAATTTAATGCTTTTGAACTATTTAGAAACTCGTGTTAGATGTTTTGATCGTTGGTGATCAAATAATTTCAAAAATACCTTAAATGGTTGTTTAGTTAAATGAATTTTCGCATTTTAATTATTTATCATATTTCCGCATTTGATATAAAAAAAAATGGTTAGTTTTGAAGAAAGATCTAGCGTTCCGAGTTCTTCGAACCCGGGGCGTTACACTGGACCTATTCGAATGCACGAGTGGATGAAATTATTTACTGATTTGACGGCTACCTCAAAATATATAAAACAAACTTTTCATTTTATCTATTTTTTTGTTATCGTTATTTGATGGCATTAGCTATACTAATACTAATAAAAGGACACAAACTAAAAGTTGTATAATGTGTTGGTGGTTTAGTAAAAGGTTTAAATTTTTGTTGTGAGAAGACGGCTAATCATATATCATATGTCCATATTTTTCTTTTGTGTGTGCGAAATGTAGGCACCTATTATATGGCCTCCATTTTGGGAATTTCATTCATTAGTTGGGGTTTCTGTTTTTATTGAAACAACTATGTAAGAGTACTAAATCAGGTAGAAAAATTGATGTAGTAAAGTGTGTTCACATCCAATCATATAAAGTATAAGTTGATGGGTTAATAAATAAAGCCAATCTATTCTATGTAGCTCGATTTTTCTATGACATTAGATTTTTATAATTTTAGTATCTTTACTCTTTACTGTTTGTACTATTATGAAGGATAGGTTGACTCTATTAAACATGTAAGTTATGTGTGGTTCATTTATTGGTCTTACTCTTCCATTTTTCAAACTTACGGCTTTTATTGATTGGGAGACCAATGATGTGGTAAGCAAATAATGTATTAGATGTGCTGAACTTCTAGGCCTATTGCAGCATCAGATCTGAGATATTAGAGATATGAAATGCATTACCAAAAATTGAAGTATTCTTCACGTAAGGCTGCATGGGCTTTAGGTAGGTGAAAATGCAATGAATTTTGGTGGTTGGAAATTTCCGATGGTTGTCTATATAAGGAGCAGTTTGTGGTAGCAGGTTTATCATGCAAATCAAATACTTTTATGCAAATACACCATGGAAAGTAAAATGGTTACTTAAAATGCCGTAACTAAGAGAGAATACGGCCGTAACTAAGGGAGAATACGGCCGTAACATCGGAACAGGAAAAACAAGCAAAAGTACCCGAGAAAGATATACGGCTGTCTCAATTGACCATATGGCCGTATCCAAGCACGCGTAGAAATTCCTTACTTAATTAGAATTCTATTTTTGGTGGGTTTTGGCTGCTTCTTGTGCAAGAAATTAACACCTATTTTGAGCCTATAAATAGAGGAGAGTACCACAAACTAAGGGAGTTTTGGGGGAGTTTTCGGGAGGAGCGTCTGGAGAGGATTTTGGAGAGCAAAAACACATCATCTTTTCAAGATTTTCATGGTTTTGGGAGGCCATTCAAGACATAGTTGACGGTTGGTGTAAGATCTACTCTTCATTTTCATTCCTTCTTGTAAATCGAATGATGAACTCTATTTCTGTTATTTCTTTATTATTTAGCATGAACAACTAATTCTATTAGTTGGGATGAACAATGTAATTTAGATTAATAATTTGATTTTAACTCTCAATTTCTTGGACTTTTATTATACTTGTTGACTTTACTACTACGTTTAATGCATGATTTACTTGATCACTGAATCATTGATTTGTGAATTCTAATCAACCGAGAGGTGAGTTAGACATTTAGACCATATAGTAAAATTCGGCAATCTACATAAAAGCTAGAGATAGACTTTTATAATTGCTGTAACCCTACATGACAGGTGGATATTTATGAATTGCTACACCCGGTAATGCATTTAATTAAAGCTTATTCAGACTATACATAGACATATGGTAGTTGACTTAATTAAATATGATTGATTTGAACTCCAGAGAGGCAAATTAAATCAAAGTCGTGAATTCGATCTAACATAACTTGATATTAGAAATTGAGAGAAGAAATCAAATAGGATACCTAAAGATAAATCGGGATTCCCAACTTTACTCTCCACTAATGTAACGATCGCAATAGAAAAATTTAAGTGTTCAAAGCTCTACGACATCGTTACGACTTCACGCTTAAAATGAGAATTTCAATCAATAAATAGCTTAGCAGGACAAAACATAAAATAAAACTTAATAATTTAATCGGGTCAAATATTTTTTTAATGGGCCAAGATAAAATTGGGCTTTAGGCCACTGATATGTTAAAAGCCATCCTATCTTGAATTAGGCTGGTCCATCCTGAATAATCAAACTCTTTATCATTTTGGAAGCTTATTATTACCGTAATTATTATTATTATTATCATTATAACTATATCGACATTCTTATCACTGTTAGTATTATTATTATTACTAATGTTATCATTACTCCTTTAAAAAAAAAAAAAAAGAAGAGGGACGAAATTGCAGAGCAGCCGAGAAAAGAAACGGCCATGGCTACCCAAACTCAACATCAAATTCCTTCTACATTTCCCTCCCAAATTGATAGCCAAACGTAGGGGAACCTTATACTTGAATTTTGTTGACGAATTTTGACCGGAAAACCTTCAATTCCGCCGGACGTCCACCCACGGCCACTGGGCTCGACCACCATCACCGGCGACGACTCCTCCGGCAACAGACGATGGTGGCAACTCCGGTTCGGCCTTCCAGTCGTCTTCGGTTCGAACTGAGGCTATTCCCAGAGCCCATCGTCTGTAATCCGTGTGTTTGGAAGAGATGAAGTCAAGCCTTGACCCTTATAATGGGGATTTTGCACTTTGATCCCTCAAATTTCAATCCCTATTTAAGTTGGTCCCTAAAGCCAGCCATTCCCTGCAATAGAGTCCAATCAAGTTATAAAAGCTCAAATTAAGTCCTCAAAGCCTTGGAACTATTTCAATTGACTCCCATTTGACTCATAGTAATTGCAGTCACCTAAATCACTGATTTCTTTCAATCAAGTCCCAAATTAAGTTTTAAAAGTTCAATTTCAACCCCTAAAGTTTTGGTCGAGCTTCGACTTAATCCTAGTTGACTGATTACTTCATTTTCCACCCTCAAATCAATACCTATCTTTCAATTAAGCTCAAATTAACTTTTAAAAATATCTTTTGTGCCCTAAAACTTTTAAATTAAATTCGATAAGACCCGAATAAATTATTAAACTTCAAATTTTAAGATTTAACTACTAAAATTATGTTTAATTTCTTTTATTAGACGACGTGAAAAGTCCGTAGAGGCGCTAGCATCACACCAGCCCAAAGTCGAGAAATTTACAAGAACAAAGAATTGAGGTAGGGTTACTTTATGCAAAATTGTGTTACTTTCTGCAAATGTTCTTATTTTAAAAAGTGATTGTTTACTTTAAAGTCCATATCATGCCCTTTACGTGTTATAGTGTGTGGTATTTGCTATGTGACATGCATGTGATGGTGTTAAGTACCATCTCCATCTACGAAATGGTGTTAAGGGCCATTTGGATAGTCATAGCGACTTTCCCTCACGTTGTACGGGAGTTTCCAACACTCGACTTTTCGATACTTATCTGCCTCTAATTGTAACTTCGTATATGGCTATGTGATATCGTGCAATATTTTTCTACTATGCGCCACTGAGTATAACAGCGTTATACTCACCCCAAATATTTTAAACTCTTTTCAGATTAAGGAGTCCGGCGAAGTGGCACGAGACGAGGAGACATCATCCACTTAATTACTATGTTAAATTAATTTTCTTTTATTAGAAAATCGTTCAAAACTTAGTAGTATATTATTTTTGAGCTTCCGCATATAGTTTAGAAGATTTAATTTGTTTATTTAGAAAATGAATATTATTCCTATTATTATTATTATTATTATTATTATTATTATTATTATTATCATCATCATCATTACTATTGTTGTTATTATTATTATTATTATTATTATTATTATTATTATTATTATTATTATTATTATTATTGAAAAGGTTACAAAAAAAATTTATCGTCAATTTTCCGCATTTTAATTAAGTAAAGGCTAATTCAGTAACTCTCCGATATTTAAAAAAAATCGAGGCGTTACAACTAATTTAACAACTCTTTATTATTTTGCAATTTATTTTTGTGTTATTTACAATTTGTGCTAAATTACCAAACCTCTCATCTTTACACTTTTATTGCTTTTGTTTCATTAATTATTTTTGCTGAGATTAGTTTAAACTGATATTGAGTAAATTAGTCCTCGTGGAAATGATAATCCGGACTCACAAAGTCCACTTTACTACTTTTGTGGCGAGATCGTGCACTTGCGATTATTTTCCAATAACAAGTTTTTGGCGCTGTTGCCTGGCACTTATTTTTATTTAATATCAGTTTATATTAATCATAGTTTTTAATTTTAGCTTTAGTTTAATTTTAGTATTTATTTATAAAAGAATTTTGATGCTTGTTTTTGTTTAAGTTTTTGCAGAAATTTCCATACGGTGCATGACCTGCTCACAATGGGGCATTTTAGAAGAATTTGACCCAGAAATTGAATGTACATTAAGAGCCAAACACAAATTAGTAATGGAACGCAATACAGAGGAGGAAGCTAGACGCCGGGCGGAGGCAGAGGAAGAAGCACGAAGAAGAATCGTGTTGATTAATAGGAGAAATGCAGAGTAAGAAGATGAAGAAGATGGGGAAGAGGACGACGATGGTGGAAATCTGCCGATGGCGCAATTTTTGACTCTACCAGTGGCCCCATCCTGATCGAGCATCGTATACCCTCTGTTTGGGAGGAATGAGTTTCAACTGAGAGCTGATCTGATTAATGTGCCAGAACTTTAAGTTCGAGGGCATTAATGAAGATGCCATAAGATTTCGTCTTTTCCCATACTCTTTGAGAGACAGTGCTTTGGAGTGGCTAGATTCGGAGCCTGATGCTAGTATCACGACGTGGGACAACTTGGCCAGAAAGTTTTGTAATAAGTACTTCTCACCGCCAAAGTTGCAAAAATGAAGGCTCGACATCTCGACTTTCCTACATTTGGATGGTGAAACTTTTAATGAAGCTTGGGATAGATTCAAAAGCATGCTGAGAAAATGCCCTAATCATGGGATTGATAAAGGAACTCAGGTGCAGTACTTCTATTCTAGATTATCTCCACAGTTCAAGTCCATTGTGGACTCTTCATCCAACGAGTCCATCACCAACAACAGAGTGAATCGAGCATGGGACTTATTAGAGTTAATTGCCAAGACACAAACCATGTTCCCATCTGATCGAGTGGTCTTAAAGAAAGGACCTGTGACGCATGAGAGTGATTCACTAGCATCCACCAATGCTCAAATTGTTGCTTTAACCAAACAAGTGGAACTGTTAGTGAGAATGCAAACTCAAGGTGCCCATTCTATTCAGTCAAATCCGGTATGCAGGCATTGTGGGGCGAAACATCACATCTCTGAATGCATGCTACTAGGAGCTCAAAATGATTAAGTGAACTATGTGGGGGACAACAATAGGCAGCAGTTCAACACCTATTCTCAGACCTATAATAAGGGGTGGAAATTTCACCCAAATCTCAGATATGGGGAGAGCTCTAATAACTACCCTCCACCTGAGAACAAGCCAAGTTTGGGGGATATGTTCCAACAATACATGCAGAAGACAGATAAGGTTTTGGAACGAATTGAAGTGAACGCTAAGAATCAACAAGGCTTCCATAAAAATTTATAGAGGTACAAATTGGGCAAATGGCATTACAACTGGCAGAAAGACCTCGTGGAACATTCCCCAGTAACACTGATAAGAATCCAAGAGAGCAAGCTAATGCCATCTTTATTGTGAAAGAGGAACCTAAAGTTCAGTCCGTTGAAGAAGAAATCATGCCATATATACCACCAAAGGCCTACATACTACCAATTCCATTCCCTCAGAGGCTAAGAGCACTAGCTAAACAAGCAGAGGTACAGGCAATAACAACGACATGTGGGGTACAGTTGCCTGAAATTAATGTTGAGAAGCCAGTGAAGGAGCCCCACAGTTCAGTGATTGAAGAACAAAAGAAGGATAGAAAGGAAGTTGGACCATTGATTGAAATTAGTGCTGAGGGGGAAGTTGAAGAAGTTGAGAAGAAAGCTACAACTCTAGTGAAAGCCTACGTATCACTTATTCTTTTTCCGCAAAGGCTACAAAAGAACAAGTTTGACAAACATTTTGCAAAATTTTTGGAGATCTTTGAGAAGCTGCACATCAACATTCCATTTGCAGATGCTCTAGCTCAAATGTCACTGTATTTCAAATTCATGAAAGAGAGGCTTTCAAAGAAAATAAAATTGGAAGAATTCGAAACAGTGGCATTGACAGAAGAATGCAATGCAATTTTGCAGAATAAGCTGCCACCAAAACTAAAAGATCCAGGGAGTTTTTCTATCCCTTGCAATATTGGTAATATAAATTTTGATAGATCTTTATGTGATTTAGGTACCAGTGTGAATTTAATGCCACTGTCTATTTACAGGAAACTTGGATTGAGCGAGCCAAAGCAGACAATAGTGACATTACAGCTAGCTGATTGAACAATCAAACGTCCATATTGTATAATTGAGGATGTTCTGGTAAAAGTGGGAAAATTTATTTTCCCGACAGATTTCATGATAATGGACATTGAAGAAGATATCAGAACACCACTTATTCTTGGATGACCATTCTTAGCCACTGCATGAGCTCTAATTAATGTGGAAAAAGGAGAGCTAATTTTGAGGGTTGATGTGAACAAGGCGACATTCAAAATCCTTCAACAAGATAGTAAAACTATCCAAGGAAAAAGTTGTTTTGAGCTCAAGACAACTAAAAAAGATGACGTTGAGCCAGATAGGCCAGACAAGAAAGCTCAAAGTAATTTGCATGAACTTTGGATGCCTAAATGGAAGAAGAAAAAGGTGGAAAAGAATAGGGAAGGCATTGTCAATCAATTAAAGGCTTCCCAAGTCCGTTTCAAACCACCATGACTATTGACACCAAACGTCGAGTTCTAGACTATAAATAAAACACTTATTGGGAGGCAACCCAATGGTTTTTTCTTTTTCTTTATTTCTCTCTATGTGTGCTGCGTGCTCAACTTTAATTTTCTTATCTTTTTCTTAGTGTGAGTGCATGTTTATTTTTAATAAAATGATTGCTTCTCATGATGTGTATGTTTTGCAGAATTGATCGTAAGACCCAAACCCATGACACAAGGACCCAACGCCCCCTGATGCCACAACTAATCCGCTGGGACGTTGAGTAACTTTTCTCTTCTTTTATCTTTGTTTTTGCATTGAGGACAATGTTAGTTTTAAGTTTGGGGGTGTGATTTTAAATTTTTGCATGTGTGTTTAATTATGAATCGTAATATTTGTGTCGTTTTTTTTTCTTTTCTCAAAAAAAGAAAGGGGAAAAATTTTTCTCGTATATGATTGTTAAGTAGCGTATTGCAGATGATTGTTTCTTTTTGGGCATAATTGAATATGATAACAGTTGGACTTTTTGAAAATCACTTGATCTTTTACAAAAAAAAAATTCATGTCACTTGTTGTTGCACGACTGATCTTATATGAGCACATGGCCATTGTGTGACTTAGATTTATGTTGGGGTGTAATCTAGATGCTGCGTTACCCTTGATTGCCTGCAATCAAATATCTAACACCTAGAACTAGGCAATTCCCCCAAATCGAATTATAGGATCAAACTAGCTAAAAGGCTAAGTTTAAGGGTGGTAAGACTAGTGACTCTATGTTGGGGAACTGCAGTTTGATGTTTTGAAGTCTTTGCTTTGAGTTGAAGGATTTTTGGTTGGCGAGTCTGTACCGGCATTGACCTATGCTAATAATCTACCGACTCCTGAAAAAAAGAAAACGGAAAAAAAGAAGCAACATTATTGTATTTATATCATTTGTGCCCCATTCTCTTGTCTCATTGACTCGGGTGATTAAGTCTGAGGGGTATTTTACCTATTGCCGTGAGTGACGAGCTCGGGAGTCATCGACCTAAAGCTCGCTACATGGGCCAGTGAGAAAGCATTATTGTTGGGGCATTGTATTTCATCTGCATATAAAAAAAAGAGAAGACAACAGAGAAAAAAAAAAGAAAAAAGAAAAATCGGAAATAAAGATTCATAGGGGTTTGAAGTGCTGGGAAAAGACTCAAACACTAGAGGTTTGGAAACTTGGGGTAGAGATGGATAGATGGATAACGGTAGTTCCTGTAACATCTTGTCACTCTTACTTAGCATCGAGTGTGGAAAAATGCAGTGAAATATTTGTAGAACACCTCATTGAATTAATACTCCGGGGTTTGAGAGAAAAGCATAAGGAGTGAATCCTACGAGCGGGGTGAAGAAAAATCTTACCACATGGGGATACGAGTATGGTTTTGTATCGAGCAGTCATTGACTAGGTCTTGACATGGATTTGAGTTGAGCAATGACTAGCACAAACACAGAAAATGTCGTGTACATGGTAAGTGAATAGTTTTGTGATTGTTTATTTGGTCCAGCTGGAGTTCTGTAAGAATTTTATAGACCTGAGGCGTATTATACAATACTTGACATGTTTTGTGCCTTGTTTATGGATAGTGTTTAGTGCGTCATTGTTTTCTATGTTTTGTTTTGGTTTCTTGCTCTCGGGCGAACAAGAGTTAAGTTTGGGGGTGTTTGATAAGTATTTTATTAACGTTTATTATAGTTTCTATAAATATTTTAGAGTGTCTAGTATGTTTAATGTTGTCTATTTTAAGGTAAAAGACCAACATTGATGGACGGCAATGAAAAGAAGTGAAAAGAGGCAAAAATGACCAAAAAGTTCAAAAAATAGAAAGTGGGGACCAAAACAAACACAGTGGAAGATGAAAGACCTAGACTGTAAATATGATACGGCCGTAACTAAGGGAGAATACGGCTGTAACACCGGAATTGGAAAAACAAGCAAAAGTACCCGAGAGAGATATACGGCCGTATCAATTGACCATACGGCCGTATCCAAGCACGTGCAGAAATTCCTTATTTAACTAGAATTCTATTTTTGGTGGGTTTTGGCTACTTCTTGTGCGAGAAATCAAGACCTATTTTGAGCCTATAAATAGAGGAGAGTAGCCACAAACTAAGGGAGTTTTCGGGAGGAGCTTCTGGAGAGGATTTTGCAGAGCAAAAACACATCATCTTTTGGAGATTTTCATGGTTTTGGGAGGAGATTCAAGACGAAGTTGAGGCTTGGTGCAAGATCTACTCTTCATTCTCATTTCTTCTTGTAAATCTGGTGATGAACTCTTTTATTTATATTATTTCTTTATTATTTAGCATGAACAAATAATTCTATTAGTTGGGATGAACGATGTAATTTAGATTAATAATTTGATTTTAACTCTCAATTTCTTGGGCTTTTATTATACGTGTTGATTTTACTACTGCGTTTAATGCATGATTTACTTGATCACTGAATCATTGATTTGTGAATTCTAATCAACTGAGAGGTGAGTTAGACATTTAGACCACGTAGTAAAATCCGGCAATTTACATAAGAGCTAGAGATAGACTTTTATAACAGCTGTGACCCTATGTGACAGGTGGATATTTATGAATTCCTAAGCCCGGTAATGCATTTAATTAAAGCTTATTCAGACTATATATAGAGGTATGGTAGTTGACTTAATTAAATATGATTTATTTGAACTCGAGAGAGGTAAATTAAATCAAAGTCGTGAACTCGATCTAACACAACTTGAGATTAGAAGTTGAGAGGAGAAATCAAATAGGATACCTAAAGATAAATTGGCATTCCCAACTTTACTCTCCACTAATTTAACAACTCTTTATTATTTTACAATTTATTTTTGTGTTATTTACAATTTGTGCTAAATTACCAAAACTCTCATCTTTACACTTTTATTGCTTTTGTTTCATTAATTATTTTTGCTGAGATTGGTTTAAACTGATATTGAGTAAATTAGTCCTCGTGGGAACGATAATCCGGACTCACAAAGTCCACTTTACTACTTTTGTGGCAATATCGTGCACTTGCGATTATTTTCACAATAGAATAACCAAACAGTTGGGTAACTACTGTTCAATAACTTTGGGAAGAGCAGAGCACTCTGCAACAATCCTAATAGCAACAAAGTGGCTCGATTTTGCAACAGCTGAGCGACAATTCATTCAGCCAGACTTGTTATTTTGTTCAATCATAATCAATCAAATGTTGTAGTTTTATAGATAAGATAAAACACACACACATTCTCTCCATTTGAAGGAAATAAATTATACTTTAAAACCATAAAAACAAAATGTTCACAAGAAAATATCATATTTTACGAATGAAGTAACATGATAAGCTTGCCTTCAAAGAAAATGGAATAACAAAGGTAGAAAAAATCCTGCATATATGAAGGTTCCTTTACTATTGCTACAAAAGTTCTAAACAAACCACTATGTTCTATAAACTGTAATATATGCATTTAAAAACTCAAATAACAATTCAGTGGTCCCTGCGAAGTCATGAATGTGCATTTCTTTGTCTCTCTTGTTCTCTTCAAAAATTTATGAGGTTGAAATTGTTTCTCAACAAGAGTTGAATAAATTACATCTAAAATTAAATACTATAACTAATGAATATGTCACAGTACATGTATTTATTGCAAATTAGTGAATATCATTGGTGGAGGAGGAACATGGTTCTTTTAACAGGCAAAAATGAATGGCTTAATGCATTGTGATTGTTTCATTAAGGCCATGATCTGAACAAAGTTCTGCTATAATTGCATCCTCTTTGATTGCATGGGCAACTTGAATGTCAGTTATTTTTATTCCTGGAAAGAGATATATTTTATTTCTGGCTTGGGTAACAATGGTTTTTTCTTCAGTTTCCTTTAATATGAGCGAACTATTGACCATCAATTGCAATTGTTAGAACTTAATAACCTCATTCATTCTTAAAATAAATAGCTAATGAAGAAGATAAGGAATACTACACACTAAAATCACTTACCATTCGAGCATTGATAGTTTGATGAGAGCATCAACAGCTCCTATCCAATGGGACCTATGAATCTGTCTAACGCATACTGATTGCAATAGCTCAAATCATAGCTCTGTTTTCCTATTAAAATATGTCACAAGTATATAAGTGTTAAAATAAGACATGTGGAAATATAAAGAATGAACGACACTATTTGAAGTATTAGAAAAAAAAAGGAAGAAGGAGAAAAAGGGATAACAAAAACAAAAAGATACACTATTTTAATTTCAAATTTCCAAACAACATGGAGAGAAATTTGCCAGAATTTCCCTTCTATTGACAACTTCTTTATAAAATCCAACTCGAAAACTTATTTCATTACAGGGCTACCTTTGTGACCAGGGTAGCAAATGTTGAGAGAAAGTGGTAGACTCTCATAAAAAAACCTCATCTATTTTTGCTTCTGTATGACACATTTACTTCGATAAAGTGAACTTTTTATTTGTTGGTTGCTAAGTTAGCAAGCATTTATCTTAATTTAATTTTAAGTATACTCAATAAGATAGAGTTTCTGTTAAGAATGAAGTTGTCTGAAAACTCAATGAAAGATGAAAATATGTTAATGTATTTAATTAAAATAATTATAACCTACAAATTTAGGCATGACAGTTCAGGCAAGTGCTATTTAAAATACATAGCAACACCAAATACCGCAATAGATTAGTAACCAACTTTCTTGCACAATAACTTAACCTTCAAAACATCACTGATCAACTGACAGTCTTTTTTTCCCCTCACAATAGACAACATACCAAGAGGGCAAACAATTAATTCATAACACTGGGATGGGCACATTCCAAGCTCGTAAAGGTAGAAAAAATTATTTTCAAATTTCGTTAGACTTCCATCAGTTTAAGTAGACTGCATAAACCTATGAATATAACCATTAGTCAATCTAAGTGAATGGCGAAACTAAATGTTATGGATCTGTACAAAGTAATCATATTCACTCACCTAAGTCCTTTTGGAATCACCATTGTCTTTGTTCTTATGCATTATAATTAGGCTACAACATTCAAAAGCTGCAAACACTTTGCGTTCATGCCAAACAATGAAATCATGACTTTAAAAACAAAACTTTAGGCAAGAACCCTCCCACAAATATTGATTGCATGTGCAATGACTCAGGGAAACAATGTTGTACTCTTAGTGTGTAGGCCTAGTCATAATCCTTGGCTTCGTCAGAGTCATTCTGGCTATATAGTGGAAGAAATAATATTAGACAAACTGCAATTAAGATTCTATACATCTGCGGATATAAAATTGCCAATTACCTTTGGCCTCTAAATAGCACAGGTGAATTTTTCGATCTTGTTAGCTGTTAGAAGATCCATGAAAACGGTAAGCATATTACCACGCTTTTGAAACAATTCTGGACAGTCAAACTTGTTATTTCGGTCTCGTTAAAAAGAAACCCAAAAAAATTATAACTTACAAAAAAATGAGCACGTAAAAAAAAATTATACGGGAATAAATCATTACCAATGTTAAAAGAAGAGTCTCCTAGGAAAGTGTACCTTCAGTTGAATTATGACAAATGAATAAAACCTTCTTGAACACGAGTAAAGTTCCTAAGCTTCTCAAGATAGACTAATTGTGAGTCAAACATGCAACCTATACTATTAAACATATATCAGCATAAACTTTTAGAACTTAAATGGTAGACTTACACATTAAATAAGAAAGCTTTATCATCGTATCTGTAGACTAATGCAACTATATTTGAAAATCTTAAAAGCATGTTTTACTTCTTTTAAGGAATCTCAATGATGACCATGTGAAAAATCAATTTAATTAGCTTTTCTAAGACTTGCAATAGAAATTATTAATGATAAAGCAAAACAGTCCCAAAAAGCCATTGGTCATGAAACAAAGTATAAGAGAGCATTTACTAAGAAAACTTTTCCTTAGATAGAAATTTGAAAGAAGTAAACTTATGAATAAGTGTAAACCATGCTATGTTTTACAAATGTTTTTATGTACAAATGCTTCTGATTGAGGTCAGCTTAGTAGGTACAAAGCTCCAAATGGATGAGTCATTCCCTAATTTATGGTACCTCCTTGTAAGCAACATTTGATGTGCAATATCTCTGTACTAAACCGTTCGCCTCTGATAATGGTTTGATTGAAAAAATATATTTTTCCTTGTTCGTGCTCTCGATAATGCCACATATAATTGTCCATGTGAAAAAGTCAATTCTGGCAAATATAATCCAGTGTAATCTAATGTCTGACCCTGCACTTTATTAATAGTCATAGCAAAGCATGGTCGAATTGGGAATTGGGTTAATTTGAATGGTACAGAACCTTTCTCACTTTCCAATGGAATGAATGGAATTCTTTGCAAAAGAACTCATTTGCCAATGTATTCACCTATTGCAATTTCACAGTCTCGTATCCCCCGTAAATTGTTTGCAAGTCAAGCTGGTACCATTGTATAAACCTTTAGAAGGGTTAATATTTCGAAGCAATAAGACTTGGCAATTGTGTTTAAGGACATAAGTTCATGGGGTGGTATCTCATTTGGTGTTAATGTATTTAAAAAATCTTCGTGAATATCGTGTTCTTTCTTATCAAATGGATCATCATAGTTATAATATGTTTGCATCTCACCTTCTAATATGTCTAATAACAAGCTATTAATTAGATCAAAATTTTCATTTTTTGTAGTCAAAATCACTCTGTTTATCATACTGAGCATTTGTGATTCATTGAAGAATGTATTTGGAAACACTATATTGATGAGTGAATTAAGAAAGATAGTTTCAGCTTCATATGGTAGGACAATATCACGTACAAGTTCAATCATATTACAAAAATGTCTTTCTATTTCACCATTACAAATGTGATTCAAACCATGTTAGATCTGTCCTAAAGCAACCCACATGAGATTAGAACTGATCCAGAAAAGCTAAAAATCTGGCGATGTCTATCGGTAAATTGTCAACCTTCGACTCGCGACATGGCAACAATTGGTATTCTAAACCAGTCACCTCCAGCGATGCAGAACAGCCAACCAATAGTGGTGAAAGCCACAAGAATGATCACACTCTTGATAAGTTCGAATTGTTCCAAGAACAAAAAAACAAATGAGGAGAAAAGCTCGACTTAACCATTGTTTTCAAGTTCTAAGAATTTTGGAGGAGTAATATCACTCAACAAACTTGAAAAGCTCTCAAATATATTTGCTCAATGTTGTGATACAATATGAGGATGTTTGGTTCTTATAAATTCCAAGAATAGCAATGACTTAAGGACCAAGTTAGAAATAGAAAATACTATTAAAATATAAGAATATCCCAAAATATCTAAAGTAATCTTAGGTCCCAAAATTTGAACTATGTGGTCGCGCACACGGCGGCATGCCGATGCCAAAAATTGTGCCATGTGTTCACGCATGCGACCGCATACTTTTGCAATTTACTGCTGTAGATCCAAAACCTACGGTCGCACCTCTTCCTTGGTAAGTTTTTGAACAAGATATAAAATATAGCCATGTGATTGTACGGGCAATGGCATAGCTCAACCAGTTTAACCAAAATTGCACTTTTGTCCCTCGAGCTCTTCTGGGGTATTATTTTGACTCCCCGATCCTAATTTTTTGTGTAGGGTGGGTCCCAATGCTGACGAGATTGATCTCTTTCATGTATTCGGCTTCCAAACCTCGTCCTAAGGTTTTAGAAGAAACTTTAGAGAAGTCTTGCGCTATCCCTACCACTAAGCTCATCATCGCCATCTTTAATTTGTTCGCTCAAGCTCGTGTGATCAACCCCACGGCATTCGTAGTGAATCCAATCGCCTTGAGCTATCCTAATTCATATCACAATGAGTAATAGATATTTAGAAAAAGTTGGATCACCTTGTCCTCACATATTTTGTACTAAAGAAATTCGTTTAAAATGATACCACAAGTCAGAATATATTAAGCTTGCTTGTAAGATATCTTCGTTTGATCCTTGAGGAAAAATAGGTAATATCTGTCTAAAATCTTTGCCAAAGATAGTGACTTTACCACGAAAAGGCAATTGATTATCCATTAGGCCTTGTAATAATTTATGTACAACCTCAAATTGCAAATTGATGAGCCATTCATGCCTTATCCCACATGATAAACTTACTCATTATTATAAGGGTTCCAAGTGGTCATTGTTTAGACCTTGAGGATGATATACTTGGGAATATTTCAAGAGGAATTTTAAATCATGAATGGGCAGTTCAAGCTCCAGGTAATAAAGATGGTGCTACTCCTCATGATCCAGTCACTAAGGCAATAATACCCCATTTTCTAATTGATGTGAGCAAAGTTTTATACAAATATGTTTTACCTATTCATCTAGGACCATCAATAAGAAATACTCTGCCTTCATTATTCACTACTTTATCTAAAATTTCATTGTATCCATTCCTTTGTTCGATATTCAATTTTTGTGCCATGATTTGTTTCAAATGTGAATTGTGTGGTTTCCTCAACAACCATATTTGCAATTTTTTCTTGTTCAGCAAGAGAAACTAAATTGGACACCAAATTGTATTAACTTATGTCTTTTCCAGATAATTCTAGAATATTGTTTATACATTTCAGGGCCTTTTGTTCTGTCTTTGTGTGTGATAATCCTTGTTTAACATAATCTTCCATCATAAAATCTTTGTATGTTAGCCAAAGGTTTTGAGGGTTGTTCGGAGCACAAAATACTAAATTTTAGTAAACATATGTCATAGAGAGTGTGGCATTTGATACAGTACGACCTCTTTCATACATAATTCACAATTTTGGTCTTCGTTTATCGACCAAGCATTGAGGCAGCTTCGCGAAATATTTTGAACTATATGTCATTAATAGTACATAATTCTCGGTAGCGACACGGGCCTCTAATGTGGTTTACCAAAACCCAAAGATAATGTCGCTTTCCTTCATTAAGGTTAGTTGAGACAATTTGACCTATAACACTCTTTCTTTTCCTCACCGCCCATCTCTTGTTTTTGTATCGCAAACGTAATGTATTGGGAATTCTCTCACTACTAGAAAAAGCAACTTAGACATCACTTCATTTACATCGGTATCTTTAGCAGTTGATGTAAAATAAATTTTTAACATCAGTCGTAAAAATAGCGATATTATATTCATTTTTAACATCGCATTTTTCAACAACTGATGTTAATTATATACTTTCAAATTTTTATTGTAAATATTTAACATCAGTTTTGTTAACAACCGATGTTAAAAAATAAAAAAAAATGGGAGAAAGGCAGGAAACGAGTCACGGCTTCACGGAGTCAAAATGCCAAATAGTCAATCCTTCTCTCAATCTCACATTCTCCAACTCCCTCGTTCTCTTTCTCTCGACTCTCCTCAAGGAAACCCTAGCCACCACCGCCGCTCAACTCCACCACCACCGCCGGACTCCTCGCTGCCGTTCGACTCGACAACCGACTCTCACTCTCACATTCCAACTCTCTCGTTCTCTTTCTCTCCTCAATCCTAGGAAACCCTAGCTATTCCACCGGACCACCACCGCTGCTCGACTCCACCGCCGCAGCTCGACTCCACCGCCGCTCGACTCCTTACTGCCGTTCGACTCCACAGCCGGTGGCGCCACAGCCGCTCGACCCCCAATTTGAAATGGATTCAGGTTATTTTTCAATTCTTTCCTCTTTTTCTTGTATTTATGTTTGTTCTTATTTCTTAGTTCTTACAGAGGATAGTAAAACGCCTCAATCATTAACAATAATAAATAGATGCGTCAATGTTATTTGTCCTTCAAAACGGATGTATTGGGGAAATGGAAATTGGGTCTAGGTTTATATGTTTGATAGTTTTCATGTAGCTCGATCTTCATACCAATGGAAACGGATGTACAAAATTTTGATAGTTAATTATTTTTACTTTTTTTATTTGCTACTGTATTTGAGTTGAATGTAATAGTATTTCCATTGATGCTATAACTTCTTAGGTTGGCTGATTCTTGTTAACTCTTATTCTATTATGTGCTGGTTGTAGAGATTTTGACATTTTGATAGCTTCTTGATTTAACTACTAGTTGATTCTCATACAATGCACTGATTAAATAGATTTTGACATTTTGTTTTAAAATTGATAGTGCCTTGCAAATTGATTGATGCCTTGTGTTATGTATGGGTTTTGTCTTTATTTCAATAAAAAATATGCATCTCATTAATTTAGGGTTAATGGGCATTGTATTATTATACAATCATAACAGATTTGGGATCCTTACAAAAAAAAAAGAAAAAAAACCAACCCGAACCGACCCAAACCGAGGTGGTTTGCGTCGGTTCGGTTTGGCCATTTAGGTGGCCGGTGGTCGGTTTGCTGGGTTGGGTCCAAAACCGACCCAAACCTACCGCCGCCCACTCCTAGTTCCACTCTTGTTGTCTTGCACAGTTGCTAGCCGTTCACCAACTCAAAAGAGTAAGTATCCATCTCTAATTCTCTATTTGATTACGCTATTGATGTTTCATTATTGTATGAAATTACATAAATTTAAGTGTCCATCACAATACTTAGATTTTAGCAAATGCCATTGCCTTGTTATTCGATAGTTGGCCTCTATTTTACTGTCTATGCCTTGTTTCTTTATTTTAGCTATTGTTTTTGCTGCTTGTTTGCTACTGTTGTTACTTTTTTTGCTACTTCCTGCTGAAAGTATTGGTTTTTTGCTGCTAAAACTATTAGGTTTTTGCTTTTGAAATTGCTCAGTTTGTGGTGCTGAAATTACTTGGTTTTTGCTGCTGGAATTACTTGGTTTTGGCTGCTAAAATGACTATTTTTTTTGGGTGAAATTACTAGGTTTTTTGGCTGCTAAAATTGCTGGGTTTTTGCTGCTGAAATTACTGGGTTTTCGGTGCTGGAATTACTTGGTATTTTGCTAATGAAATTACTGTGTTTTTGCTGTTGAAATTATTGCTTTGCTTTGCACAAAAGATAGAGTTGACACCCAGTCATAAGAATTGTGATGCCTTTAACTATAAAACTCGATATGATCTTTGCTCTATAAATATTGGGAATGTTGGGGTTTGATTTGTGATTTGTTTACCTTCAATAGGAAGGGGAACAGAAACTTAAGTTATTAGTACGTATAAAATAGGCCTTGACTATTAAGTTATTACTATGTATAACACTTTGGCTCCACTTCTTGCTCTGGTCAGTAGTCAATTAGGAATGCACTGAATTAAACAATTAGTAATGCACTGAATTTTTTTATGTGTAACACTTTCTACGTGCTCGAATATGTCAGGCAATTAATTATTATTGGTTGCTATAATTTGTTAGTTTCTTTTCATAATGTTTCAGCAATGGATAAATCATGGATTACAGAAGATAGGGACACTTTAAAGTATCAATTGGGTGTTGAAAATTTCTTGACATTTGCGGTTGAAAATGCTAGTGATCGTAAAACAGTTCCCTGCCCTTGTTCAAGATGTGTAAACTCCAAAAAGAAATCAATTAGAACCATTAGGGGCCATCTGTATGATTATGGCTTCAGTTTGGGTTATACAAATTGGATTTGGCAGGGAGAACCGGCTTTTCCTCATGTGGAAGTACACCTGTGGGTTTTGGAGAACCCCCAAACTGTCAACATACATTTGAAACCGTTGATATGTGTCAGGCAGACTTCAATGAGGGTGATTATGATAACGAATCGTATGGGTTTCGTAAGTTTGTGGAGGATGCAGAACAACCTTTATTTGAAGACAGTGAACATACCAAGTTACATTCATTGGTGCAACTTCACAATTTGAAAGCTAAATTTGGTATGAGCGACACATGCTTTTCTGAGTTACTTCTTGTTGTTGGGTCTTTGCTTCCTAAAGATAATGTACAGCCTCAAAGTCTTTATGAGCCTAAAAAAACTCTTAGCAATTTAGGACTACAATATGAGAAAATTCATGCATGTCCGAATGATTGCATACTGTATAGAAAAGAGTATTTTAATGCAGTTACTTGTCGTAAGTGTGGTTTGTCTCGTTGGAAGCTAAAGAAGGATAAAACTGTTAAACATGGGCAATCAGCTAAGGGTTTATGGTATTTTCCTATAATTTCCAGATTTAAGCGTTAGTTTAGATGTGAAACAACTGCTGAAAAGCTTACTTGGCATAACGATAAGCGGACTAGGGATGGACACTTGCAGCATCCTGCAGATTCTCCTGCTTGGAAGTTGGTTGACTATAAGTGGCCCGAATTCGCTAATGAGTCAAGAAATCTCCGGTTAGCTTTGTCAACAGATGGTATCAATCCACACAGCTCTCTTAGTAGCCGATACAGTTGTTGGCCCGTAATACTAGTTACTTACAATCTTCCTCCTTGGTTATGCATGAAAAGGAAGTTCATGATGTTATCTCTTCTTATTTCGAAACCGAAACAACCGGGAAATGACATTGACATCTACATGGAGCCATTGATTGATGATTTGCCCTATGGGATGGTGTTAGTGATGTTTATGATGCATATAGAAAAGAACGCTTCACTCTTACAGCTGTTTTGTTGTAGACCATCAATGACTTACCAGCTTATGGAAATTTGTCGGGGTGCATCACTAAAGGTTACAAAGCGTGTCCAGTATGTGGGGAAAACACTTCCGCTGTATACTTGTTTCACAGTAGAAAAATGTCTTACGGCTGCCACCCTAAGTATTTGCCACGTCATCATCCTTATCGGAGGCAGAAAAAAGCCTTTAATAATCAACAAGAGTTTGAAGTGGCACCTATACCACTATCCGGCGAGGAAGTGTTGAAGAGCCAAGGACACATTGACTTTGAGTATGGAAAGGGAAACCAGAAAAAGAAGCAAGAATCTGCCGGTTCGTCTTGCTGGAAAAAGAAATCAATTTTCTTTGATTTGGAATATTGGAAATTTCTTCATGTTCGCCACACTCTCGATGTGATGCATATTGAGAAGAATGTTTGTGAAAGCGTGATTGGTACACTGCTAAACATGCCTTTTAAGACGAAGGACAGTGTGGGAGCTCGTTTGGACATGGTGGACATGGGTGTGAGACTTGACTTGGCTCCGAAAATTGGGGACAGAAGAACATATTTGCCTGCTGCCCCATACACCTTGTCTAGGGAAGAGAAGCTTAAAATATGCAATTCCCTGTTAAATATAAAGGTTCCCGATGGTCATTCATCAAACATAAGGAATTTGGTCTCCATGGATGATTTGAAATTATATGGGATGAAATCTCATGATTGCCATGTATTAATACAACAGTTGCTTCCGGCGGCAATTCGTTCGGTGCTTCCCAAACACGTTAGAATTTCCATAATGCAGCTTTGTTTCTTCTTTAATGCTTTATGCACCAAAGTTGTTGATGTATCAAAGCTTGATAAGCTTCAATCTGACTTGGTGTTGACTTTATGTGGATTAGAAAAAATATTCCCACCCTCCTTTTTTGATATAATGACACATCTCACTGTGTACTTAGTTAGAGAAGTCCGATTGTGTGGCCCTGTTTTCTATCGATGGTGGACCCTTTTGAGCGTTTCATGAAAGTGCTAAAAGGGTATGTTCGGAATCGCTTTCATCCCGAGGGTTGCATAGCTGAGAGTTATATTGGAGAAGAATGTGTTGAGTTCTGCTCGGAGTATAGTGTTGGATGTAATGCAATTGGAGTCCCTAAGGGTAGTGGTAAGCTCTATGGGCCACTTTCTAGTGCAAAGCTGAAACCACTTGATGAAGAAGAGCGAGATCAGGCACATCTTCATGTGTTGTTCAATAACGCTGAAGTGGATCCATATATCATGTAAGTGCGAATAGCTAACTGTTTTGCCTTTCATTGTTATCCATTTTTCTTGACTTGTGAATGCATTTTAAAATTTCTGACTGGATTTTTCCCCCATGTCCTTAGAAAGCATAAGAGGATTGTTGAGGAGCTATACGCCGGGAAACACAAAAGTAAGAAATGGCTACAAAGTGAGCACACTCGGAGCTTCGCTAATTGGTTTCAATCAGAGGTACATGATCTAATGTTCATATCTTTGACCAATTTCAGACATTTTGCAGTCACTATTAATCAATTAATGTTGTTACTTTAGGTTTCAGCTGAAATTAACGAGAGCGCTAATGATGTTTCACAAACAGTGAGGTGGTTGGCTGGAAAACCGAGTTTCACAGTGTTCACTTATGAAGGGTATCGATACAATGGAGTTAAATATTTCACAAGGCAGCGAGACAATATTAGAGTGGTCCAAAATAGTGGGGTTAGCTTAGTGGCGAAGACGATGCAAGTGTCTAGTGCTAAGGATAAGAATCCAGTGGAAAGTGATATGACATTTTATGGGGTCATTGAATAGATATGGGAGCTCGATTATCAGGCTTTCAAAGCTCCCTTGTTTTTGTGTCGATGGGCAGAGAATGAAAAAGGAATTAAACAAGACGAGTTTGGGTTTACACTAGTAAATCTTAGTCGGCAAGGCCTTAAAAGAGACAAATTTGCTTCTCTCGGTCAAGTAAAACAAGTTTTTTATGTGGAAGACCCACTTGATGCAAACTGGTCAGTTGTTCAAATGACACCAAACCGAGATTATCGTGATTGTTTGCTTGAAGATGATCTAGGGGACATCACCATGAAGATGAAAATGAAGTTGAAGACACTTATAAAAGAGACAATGGTGACGATTTTTGGGTTGACCAATTCACAACTAGTAGAGAACAGTAGGGGTTTCTATTTATGTTGTCGCCGAAGTTGAACACTTAGTTGTTGGTTTTTTATAATTGTTCTTGCTGATTTTATTGATTGTGCTTGTTTTATTGCGTTGTTAGTACTGTTAATGATTTTACTACTTTTGCCTTTGCGTTATTAATAATTGCATTGTTATTACTGTTAGCCACCTTTTCATGTGAATAGATTAAAGCTTCACAATGGGTTGTCAGAGCAAGGATAAATCACCAAAAGGGAAAAAATCCAAGAAGGATGAAGGGGAGAGCGAAGTGGCTGCCCATCATGATGAGGAAATAAAATCAGCAGCTCCTACAATCAGCAACAATACAACAGGGACAAGCAGAGGAAAGAGAGGTGTGGTTGCAATGCACAGGGTTTTGGTAAAGAAAGCGTTGGGCAAAAAATTAAAATTCAAGTACAATGAATTGGGAAATCCAAAAGGAAAAGTACGATGTACTCTTCAATCTTACATTGGGAAGCTAGCACGAACAATGGTTCCTATCAACATAGACTCATGGCCATCAGTGGATCGTGACTTAAAAGACAAGCTTTGGATTGACATTCAGGTAAAAGTACAGTGTGGCAGTTTATTTTTCTATTTTCTTACATGTTGTTTCAAAACTTCTTATGCTTGCTATTTTTCCTTTGATAAATTGCAACAAAATGTTTTATTTTTTTATTTACTCGTAGGATACATTGACGGTGGCGCCGGAAAGCAAGAAATTAATTTTATCATCGGCCGGCGTGGATGGAGAGAGTTCAAGACAATATTAACCAAAAACTACGTGCTGCCCTACTTGGGCAATAAGAAGGCTTTGAGAAAGCCACCAAAGTCAAACAAGTTTGTTGGATTAAAACCATGGAAGGAATTTGTTAAACAACGAAGTAGTGAAGAATGGAAGGTGAGATGAATTAATTTATGCTTGTGTAGTTATTTTTCTTATGTATTGTATTTGGATAATAAGGTGAGGTAGTTTTTATGCAGACGATTCATGAAAGACAAAGTGAACGAGTCAAGATGAGACAATATCATCATAAACTTTCCAGAAAGGGATATATCGGGCTAGATGAAGAATTGGTTATATTTTCAAACATTCTCTAATTTATAGTCAACTGATTGTGTGACGTTTGGACATGTAAGATGAAATGCTTAATATCTGTGCAGAGGGAGAGTTTATCGGACGGGGAAGTCATTGATCGTGTTGTTTTGTGGAAGGCTGCTCGTGATCCAAAAGATGGAAAGATAGATGAGGATTATGCAGAAGTCGAGTCTAAGATAGTTAGTGCTGTTTCATTTAGTACTGATTGTGAGCTATTATTATTCTGTAGTTATTTGTATGTCACCCACTAATATTGTTTAACGAACCATGTCTTGCTAGGATTTACTGTTGGAGCAGAAAAAGAAAAGGGAGCTCGAAATATCCGGAAGTGATAATGTCCTAACTCAGGCCTTGGGAACTCCTGAACACTCGGGTAGGGTAAGGGGTGTTGGAGGATTCGTCAATCCATCTACTTACTTTAAGATGCCAACACAGAAAACAAGTAGAATTACCAAGGCAGAGTTGCTAGCACGCGATAAGCAGCGAGCTCAAGAATTGGAAGATACAAAAAGAATGCTTGTGGAACAACAAGCGAAGACTGAAGAGGCTTTTCAAAATAGGATTGCTCAATTGGAAGCCCTTATAAAAGGAGAATTAGGTGCTCAGCCCTTGAAGTTGGACAAAGATCTAATTTCTCCTTTATCAGATAAAGGCAGCTGTTATGCGCCCGGAATTGGACTTAGCTCTCAAATTCCTGAGGGTGAAACTGTACAACCAAAGGTGGATTGCCATATTATTCCCACAAATGCTGAAAAGGTAAATTTCTTTGTGAAAAATAATATGTAAATTGAGTCATTGTTCGTCTCAACAATATAATAATTAAAATTACTGTAGGATGGCTTGTGTGAGTTAGCATTGGACACCATCAACAATATAGTTGCATTTGATGTCTTGTATTCGAGTAAAGGACTTAATGAGAAAATTCATGGAGTCCCGATGCCGGCTGGGTGTGTTAGAGAGTCTGTGGATGGCCAAGTTCAGCCGGATGCACCACTTCCTATCCCTGTGAGGGGAGAGATAGAATGGGTTAAAGATGCTATAGGAAGTCATGTTCCTTGGCCGGAAGAGCTAGTTATTTGGAAAGTACTCAATCCGGTAAGAAATTTAAAATAACATCGTCGAGTTGTTATGATCTTAGGCCTATTTTATGGGATAATTTGCTATTGAGTTGCATTATTAGTTTACTTTATGCCCCAACAGTTTCGTATATTGATGCTGAATTTTTTTGGGGTGTATACTGACAACAAATTTTCAATTAACTTGTAAGCAGAAGAAGAAAAATAAGGTTGATGTGAATAAATCCGTGTTTGCTAAAGTTGTTACTCCACATGCAATGGTGCCCAAGCGGTGTTGGTTACTATACAAACATGCTAAAACTCTAATGCGTGAATCTGGTCTATCAATACAATTGGTACTGAGTAATGAAGTGTTTGGCCATGAAAGGGAACTTTGTGTGTTGTCTGAAGATATCATCAATTTCATAGAAGTGAATACGATCGAGCAAGCAGTGATAGTTGCATATATGGCGTAAGTACCTCCATTTAATTAGTACTGTTTGTGTTGTTAAAAATTAGTTATTGTAGATAGATAAAGGTTATATAAAAGTTAGTGATGGTTAACAGGGATGCAAAGCTGCTATGAATAATTGTAAGTGCATAATAACATCTTTTATTCAGTGAATGCATTAGTATGGATGGGCCAAGCAATTACAGTTGCATATATGGCGTAACTACCTCCTTTGAACTATGTATTAACTAAGTTATTAAAAATTAGTTATTGTTGATAGATGATCGATCAGTGCTTGCTTCCAACATCTTCATTGATTTCTTTTTTCACACAAACACCTACATGAGGTTTTGAAGCGGAAAGATGAGTTGGATATTTTTGCCTTTGTCGACCCCGCACGTACTTACCGATGTGAGAGAAAGGAATTCATTCCTTATATTGTAGATCGACTGAAAGAGGGGAAGGCCGATCGTTTATTTCTTATTCCATACAATCCTGGGTATGCATTCTATTTGTTTTTATGTACTAAGTTATTTGCATCATGTGACTCTAGTAAATAATATTATAGGGGTCATTGGATTTTAACCACTATTTATGAGGATGAAATCTACGTGTTGGATTCTATGCCAACAACAACACGCTACAAACAATGGGAGGACTCAGTAATAAGGTGAGTGCCAATCTTGTTCTTTAGACTTCGCAAAAATATAATTTCGAATAATATTGGTACTTCATATGAGAAAATTTAATGGTGCAGTGCCGTGAAAATGTTCAATGCTGAAACGGGAAGATTTAACAAGGCACCGAAGCTGAAACATCTTACGGTAACTTTAGTCTTTCTTTCTAATAAATATGTATGCATTACAATATTTGTTTTTTTTTAAGGGTACAATATTTGTTTTGGTATGATAATGTCCTTCAAATCCAATTACTTATAGGGTGTACCCAAACAACCTGGTGGAGTTGAATGTGGGTTTTATGTCATGCGATATATGAAAGATATAATAAGTGACTACTCACTTTCATTTTCCAACAAGGTATAATCGTTTATTCATAATTGGTATCTAGGCCCAATGGATTGCTATTGAAAATTATCAATTGATATGAGCTTATCTTGGTTGGCATGTTCATGATTTATTATTTTGTTGTTATTGCAGTGGGCGATGAAGACTCGAAAATAGCATGCCCAATATACTCAACAAGAGATCGATGAGGTTCGTGTTGAAGTGGCCGACTACCTTCAAGCGTTGACGTAGATATTGTGGTTGAGAATGCTAGTTACTGTATAGTTTTGGTTAATGGACGACTCGATATGACATTTGCTTGTTATTGAATTAGTGTTGGATATTTTGCCTTTGGGATGCCGAGGGTGTCCATTGTAACTTTTAACATATTGTATTACTGCTTAGTACTGGGATTTATGAATACAGGGTATTTAGATATTTGTTGCAATTTTTTGGTGCTCAAGTTTTGGATTTTTGATAGGCTTTCATAATGTTTTCGATAGCTATTACGTAAATGATGTTCTGTGTATCAATAATAACTAATGTGAAACAAAAAAAAAAATTTGTTTCCTAATGCGCTTGAGACATCAATTCTATTCGTTTAACATCCAATCTCAACTAATGTGTGTTGTAGTAGTGACATCTATTCTACTGATGCATGTAACATCAGCTACGAAGTGATGTGTTCTATTTTTAGGACATCGGTTCTACCGAATGTTTAACATCAACTAAAACCTGATGTCTGTTTATGTAAAGACATCGGTTTACATAATATATGCGATTTATATAATAATTTTAAACATCGGTTAAGAATTTAATTCTACAGTTTCAGATCTTTAACATCACCCACTAACACATCGGATTTTTTTTTACATCAGTTAATAACTGATCTCTAAGTCACTTTTTCTAGTAGTGTCTATACAATAAAGTTTTGGCTTTTGAATCGGTTGTATTCATTTGAAAAAAATTCTGTTAACATCGTTTGTTATGATAATTGTTATCAACAAGGTTAATCAAATTTTGGGATTCATTGAATGTTATAGTTTGCTTGTTTTCAAGGTATAGTTGGAGAGAAATTACGGATGGATTATTCTCAGACATAGAGAATCCATAAATTCTCCACATAGCTTCCGACCTTGAAATCCATCTTGCATTTTGTAAATCACTTATTTCATCAATGTCTCATTCATTTGTATCTTTATTATTGTTAATACATAGTCTAATTGATCATGACCTTTGTACACAGATTTGTATTAACATTCACGGCTCTAATAGTTGAACACACTTGCACATTAATGTGGCAATCGAATTTAGCAAATAGAGAGGGATTATATGGAACAACCCATCTATTGTCCAATTCTCGACCTCTAATTTGCAAGCTTCCACCAGTGTCATGCTGCCTATAAGTGGAGTATGAACTTTTACCTATAATGGTCCGTTCAACAAATTCTTTTGGATATTTGTCTTTACACTTTTGTTCACCATTCATACAAATATTAGTTGGATTCAAGATTCCACAAGGACTGTGCATCATATGTTTGACAATGCGACTTCGTAAATAAGAATGCTCTTTCTCACATTGAATTTCACAAAAGACAATCTTGTCTATTGCATCACGGGTTTTGATTTTACGACCATTACTTAAAATGATCAAGAAATGTGCATGTGGCAAACCTCATTTTTGGAATTCCACCACATCAACACAAGTAGCGGCAACGCCTAAAATATTTTTATTAAGGATATCATCCTTTAGTTCTTCTAGTTTTGACCGAAAAACACGTGCAATTAGATCAGGTCGGTTTTGTGGAATGTCATTGTACAGCAATTCTTCTTTGATTTTGGGCCAATTAGGATTGAAAATCATAGTGAGAAATATATCAGGTTTACTGACCCGTTCAACTAAAGCCATTGCATCAATATAACATTTACGATTATCTCCACGACCTCCAACAAAGGAAACGGGGAAAACAATACGTTTCTGTATTCTAGATCCATCTGGTTCACCACTCCTAACACTATCAACTATGCCTTGGTATACATCCGTACGTATTTTGGTCTGATTATTTCTAAAGAAGTCTAATCTAGCCGATTCTATTTTAACATACATCTCGATAACATATTGCTGTAACAATCTACCAGTATGTAGACAAAAAGACATACTAATAGCATAAATTTGAAATTTGTAACAGTAGTACTCCTTCATAGAAACCTGATTCCGTCCTTTGCTTGTCTTCATGACTAACCAATCACAACCTGACCGAAAAATAACCAAAAAACAAAGAAGGAGCAATATACCAATTGCATCAAAAGGAAATGATTTAAACATAATAAATTCTCTTCTTTTAGTACTAAGTACAATAAACATAGCACACAATCTCCTAGGTAGATTTTGAAAATTCTCCAATTACATGCACATAACTTAAAAGGGAAAATAGTGCTAACAACCTAAATCGTCTTTTCTAAGTAATGCCTCTACAATTGCAATGCTCAGTGAAAATGAGGCTTCCACTGGTTGAGTTTCATAGTCCCATCTACATAGGCTTAGCCAGAATTTTTAGTCAATGTGGTCCGATTTTTTTTCCCAACAGTGGGGATGTAGGGTATCGGGTGGGGTATAGTTCGAACACTGGTAACACATTAGCGATTTAGATATCTTAATCATTGCACTGCATTCAAACCACGTACAATCAGAAATTTTAGAAAAGAGAAAATACAATAGAACTAATCAAATTCAAGAATGAATAATCAACCTAGCTTGTAATTTATAACATCAAACCAAATAACCAATTTTCAACATTGATCGTCTTAACAAGTTAATATGAAAACAAATTAACAATGAACCAAATTTAATTTCAACTTCAAATATAATGACATTACATAAACTCATTTATGTGTCAAAAAATAAAAATAAAAATAAAAGACTATATATTACACTAACTAAAAGTTAACTATTCAAGGTCAAAGCCAAAATCCCTGAATTAACGCTTAAAACTTTAAATTCTAATTTCAATTGCAAGCCCTATAGGAGAATACAACTCACTCAGTGTACGGTTCTTCGTTACTCATTTAAATGCAAATTTAATTTCAAATTTTCAAGGATAAATACACCCGAGTTTTTAATAGCAAATAATTTAGTTAAATTTTGGAATGGAGAAGATGTTGAAATTTTCTATCATTTTTTATTATTTATTTCATATTATATATGTATATAGGAGAAAAACTCATCAAATATATTTGTGAAATGTGTATAAATAGTAAAATAACAAAAAAAGGAATAACAAAAACAATAAAAAAACAAAATTAGGGGAACAATTCTACCAATAACTATATCAAATCGGGAATAACAAAAACAATAAAATATAAATTTTGGGGAAAACCATAAAAGGGTATTAGTACTACATGTTAATTTTACTAAATTGTAGGGAACGAGGGCACAGGCATACAACTGTATTTCCTTGACTTTTTCCACCTACTCCCACACACGCACACAAGAACCCCCCATGCCCATCCCCCTTTGTTTTCTCCAATGACCGTGCCAGCATCCTGCAATTCAAATTTCATTTCTCCGAACACACAATATGGCTTGTTAACATTTTTTTTTTTAAATTTACTATCATATTTTTTTGGCCAACTTCAGTGCGATCTAGGGACCGCACTGGCCACTATGTGGCTCCGCCGGTGGCTATCAATTTGTTGAATTCACTCATGCCACCAAATTTCACCAAAAGGGAATAATAGAGGATATTGTAGTCGGTCATAACAACCATAAAAATATTTAATTCGATGTGCCGTATTTGAATGAGAAACAATTAACTTTATGATCTTCATCGACCCGAATACCCGCAACTTGAAAGGCCGGGGTTTGTTATGAACTCTTTGATCAAGTGATGGATTAGCTTTAAGACTAATCTTAATAGATCCAAGATCCTCAGATTGACCAAGTGAACAAAAGAACTGACAATAATGGTTTACTTGCAAAATTTCAATCAAATTCTGAACAATATCTCTATCTAATCTATCCGATGAGCATCAATGATTGTCAATTTCATTGTTTGTGCAATAGAAATACAGTTGCAAATATGAAGCTGTTGATTGACTTGGCATTAAAGGACTAACATGATGATGTATCTTCCCTCAACTCTAAAAGTGTGTATACCCCTACTCATACGGCTCAATTCTTTGTCATATTTAACGCCAAATGATGTGATTACGAAATGGTTATTATATGATCAAATTACCGCCCAAAAGCTCAAAATTTTTGGTGTCTTTTGTAAGAATAAATCACGCAATTCAACAGCATTTCATTTTCACATAATTTAACTTCTCTGCCCATACAACAAAAACTCTTGCTTTCTTTCCAAAAATTCTTCGCACTACAATGGCTACAGAGAGTCAAAGCTAGCAATACAAACGGTTCAAGAGGAACACTTAGGAACATATCCAGCAATGCAGGCAAAGACGAAACATGTTTGTGTCCAATTGAATCAAGCATATTTTCATTATTTATTGCATGTAGTTCTTCCTGAGGAACAACAATTCCAACATCTAAGAAACAAGGAAGTAGTAGTTTAAATACATTGACACAAAAGTAGAACATATTTTAGGCACTATCGCAAATTATAGGGTGATTGGGAGTGTTTTTTAATGGTTTTTAATGTAAAAGAGGAGAGAGAATGAGTGGAGTTGAGTGGTTGAGATTTGTGGATGTGATGAGATATGTGGATGTGATTGATTTAGGAGAGAGAAAAAAGT
Organism: Jasminum sambac; assembly: GCA_018223645.1. Taxonomy (NCBI): domain Eukaryota; kingdom Viridiplantae; phylum Streptophyta; class Magnoliopsida; order Lamiales; family Oleaceae; genus Jasminum; species Jasminum sambac. Next base: position 16,567,851 of record CP073644.1, read on the forward strand.
TGAAAAAAGTGGAAAATTTTGGAAGAAAAAGTTCCCAATCAGGCTTTTAATCAAGTAACAAGTTGGGATTCCATACCTGTTCCAAAAAGCATGACAAATGAAAATTGGGGAAAGCCAAATTTCATTGGTATTCCAATTCATATACATGACGATCATCGGACAACACAAGAATAACATAAAAGACCAAATTTAGAAAATATAAAATATTTCTCACACATTATTAATAAAAAATAGTCGAAGTCACTGCACCTATTATCAATGTTGGATCAAACAGGGGCGCAACAATCGTTGGCCGAAATTCAAGTCCTTTTGTTTGCTTTTCTCTATAAAGCATTCGTCGTCTTGCATTCCCAACATCCTTTCTTAAATGATAAACCTCCCCATGCCGCTTGTTAACCTTTTCACATTTTATTTGTTCATTTATAGAAGCACAAGGCAGTCTATCTATTAACAATAAACATAAATACAAAATTTACATCAAGTGGTACAATATTTTTGTGTAAAACAGTCGTGACATGTACACAAACTACATTTGTAAAGCATCACTGTCCAAGAAGATTTGATTATCCTGAGGTAAACTCGGTACCACCAAGATCTCTTCAAACATCTTTCTTTTTTTCCACACAAACTTGTCCACGTTTCTCACTCTCAACACCGTCTGTTAAATGGCCCAATGTTTGTGCTCTTTTGGTAGCCCTGCGACAAGCTGCTTCTTTCCTTTGTAGTTCCATTGTTGCTATCAATGCTCTAATTCAACCAAAAAAACCACAAAGAGCTCTTACCTATTCGAACAACTGAACCTTAAAAGCACAAATAAAATTAGGGCAACATATAGATAGTATTCATTGCAGGAAGAGGGAGAACTGAAGAATCACTCAATTTCTTTTCCACAGTGAAATCACAAGCATCAAACAAATAAACTTCCAGAATAGTCAAAGAAGAAAAATAGCAAAAGCAATATAATGAAGCTAGTAAATAAATTATCATTCAATTTTTGTAAAGTTCTCCTAGGAAGGAAGCTTTACCATCCAAAATAGTCAATACTTAATAAAGCTAATTGATCAATAAAAACAAAAATTCCTTTTTCCACTCACACATGCACATTTTAACATATTCTTTCAACAAAAAGATGCAGGAATTAAAGATGTGATCTAAGGGCCATTACTAGTTTTAGTGTATAATACCACCTTTCTCACGACAAACTCAAGCGTCGTGGATGAGTAAATATAATGTAATTCAAAGTGTAAGTTACTAATCGAAGACATTTCACATTGTAGCAGTAGGACATGCTACATCATAACTAGAATACTCAACGAAGATTTGCAGCTAATAGATGGGCTTTTTAATACTTAAATATCATATTACCATAATACAAAAGCCACTAGTACAAAAAAAGTTGTTAAATTAACATTCTACAATGGTGGTAAGGAAAAGCGCTGCGGAAAAGCGCTGTAGAAAAGCGACGCGGTGGCATTTTTGTAAATAAGTTTAACTTATAGACAACGATTCTCAAAATAACCGTTCCAAAATGAATGTGCGCCACTAATCTACAACGGTTTCACCTAAAACCGTTGCAGAATATTACCTATCAGCAACAGTTCGAATTTAAAATCGTTACAGAAGCCTAAAATTAGCAATGGTCTTGATGTGATCCTGGAGTCATCAAGTTCACGGGACGCACTTCATATTCCAATCGAGTCGATCACAACAGCTACGGCAACTAAATTGAAGACAGCATTGGCATGGTTGATTGAAGAAACATGTCGTCAATGTCGAAGGCTCGAGAAGTGAATTGAAAGTGAACGAGGCAAAAGAAATCAATCTTTTACTAGTTGGGAGTAAGCGGGATCAAAATTGAAGAAACCAGCCCAACTTTACGGCCGTACGTTTAATAATTACGATTGTAACTCAAGGCTTACAGCCATAAAAGTTTTCATACGGGTGTATCTTTTGAATCCAAAGTGCCAAAAACATGCAGAGACCAAATTACAGCCGCACGTTTGTTTATATGGCCGTAATACTGAATTATATTGCCTTAACCCGTATTATACGGCCGTAACTGAAGATCACAAGTTTTGACAGAAAACATGCAGAAGGTTTTGTACGGCCGTACATGTTTGTTTTATGGCCGTAACTTAGGATTTTACGGCCATACCATTAAAGTTTGCGGCCATAATTTTAACCGACTTAAGGTATTTTGTGATTACTTTTAGGATATTTATTATTTTATTATTATTTCGATTCCTTTGCTTGTATATGTATCAAGACAAGGCCATTTGCCATTTTCCAAGTTTGAAGAATGTATGAGCTTTTATGCTTTGAGTTGAGATTTCTCCTCACTTTGTTCTTCATGGAGACTCGAACTTATTGAGATATTGATCACCTCTCGTGGTGTTCACCCTCGTTATTTGTTGGTGTTCTTGAGTTGAGTCGAGGGATCCTCCTCCTAGCCAGGAAGTGACGAGTTGTTATCGATCATCTATTGGATATTAGCTTTTCTGTGATTATACTAATCTCTGTGGGTTGCGTTAGCTTAGTTCTAGTGCGGTTCATATCAGTGGGTTGCGTTAGCTTAGTTCTAGTGCGGTTCATATCAGTTGGTATTAGAGCAGAGTCTCTAATCATCTGGTATCTATTTTTATTTTATCTTTTTATTTTGTTTATAATTTTAGAACTTAGGTGTGAGCTATAGTTGAATCTTTGTTCCTAGATCATATTATTGTGTTTTATGTTCTTAAGTAGAGACTTGGGAATCTTGAGGTGTTCTTGATGAACTTGGGTTGTTCTTGAGTGATTCTTGAAGTAATTTTGAGAGCTTGTTTGATTGGGTATAAAGTTGGCCCAACACCTTTCTCTCTCCTCTTTTGAACCACACATACATTTTCTAATACAATCTTAACCACACATTTTACATAGAATACCGCGCACATCAATTTTATACCCAATCAAACAAGCTCTGAGTTTCTTATAGTAGTCTTGAGAACTTGTTGTTGTGATAGTGTTGTGGTTGGATTGAAAAAAAAATTGATTGAAACGAGCCCCAAAAAACAATATAATGAAATCCACAATGGCATTGAACGAGTGTTAGTCATATATTTGGCTACGCTTAGTTTTTTTTTTGGTTTTGGATAGTTTGTGCTTGAGTTGAAAGTGTGAGTTGTAATCATTAATGTGTTACATTGAGCAAGCTTGAACTTGGTAGTGATTGTTACTTGAATTCCCTTCGTTTCATCTTGGCAACTTGACAATCTACTTGGATTGAATCAAGCGGGATTGCTCTATCTTGTCTAAGTTTGATTGTTCTTTGAGGGTTGAGTTATGAGGAGAAAACAAGAGGCAAAAGGCGGAGTAGTACGAGTATTATCATGTAAAAGGCCTATTGAGTGACAAACACGAGATACAGAATTCGTGGGAGCACACATTCACACACTTGCGCTTCATTATGCCTGACATTCGTTCTACTGCAGGTGAAGGCCGAGACTCAGTAACAGTTGATCAACTGAGAACTTTATTGCAAGAAAACAAGCAAGATATATAGGATTTTGTTGACCGATCTATAGCCACCTTAGGTAAGGGGATAGAGAGGTTAAAGCTTAGGTAAGTGTGGCCTCGAGGAGGCAATGGAAGTGAGGGTACTAGGGACATTGACCAAGAAGAGGACGTAGAGGAGCCTAGAAGGGATTTGAGAAGAGCTAGGGGACAACGGGATCAACGTGGAAGGAATGGGGATGAAAAGGAAATGAAAAATTTGAAGATAGAGATTCCATGATTCCAAGGAAAGTCGGATCCAGACGCCTACCTAGATTGGGAAGGAAGAGTTGATGTTTTATTCCAATGCCATTGAATTCCCAAAAGTAGGAAGGTGTTTTTATTGGCTAGGGAATTCTCGGGATATGCATTGAGTTGGTGCCAACAACTTACCACGGCCCGAAGAAGAAATAATGATGACCCTGTTGAAACTTGGGATGAGTTGAGGCTCTTAATGAGGAAGAGGTTCATTTGCACACATTATTATCGGAGTTTGTTTCAAAAATTACAATCTCTAAACCAAGGGGGACGGTTCGTAGATGCTTATTACCAAGAGATGGAGTCATTGATGACACGGGCCGACATTGTAGAAGAAAAGGAAGCTACTATGTCTAAGTTTCTTGGGGGATTGAATCGAAAGATTGCCGACTACACCGAGTTACAAGAATATACGACCCTTGAGGATTTGCTATACAAAATTGTGAAAGTTGAGGCTCAACAAAAAAGAAGAACAACCGACAAGCCTCAAACCGGAAGTAGTAACAACTTTGAGAAAAATAAGTGGGTTGACAATCGTAGAGATCGAGGAGCTTGGAAATATAGAAGTGAACCATCGAAAGAGACACCAAAAGTAAATGCTAGTCCGGATGATAGAGGAAAGGGGAACCAAGTGGGGGTGCCTAGCCGAAACCGAGACGTTAAGTGCTTCAAGTGTCAAGGGTTTGGCCATTATGTATCCGAGTGCCCTAACCGACGAACTATGTTGGTGTATGAAAGTGGTGAGGTGGTCGCCGAGGATGAAGAAGAGGAGACTCATTCCATTGAGGCAGAAAGTGAGTTGGATGAACATGACGAGATCATCCCAATTATCCCCAAATCATTGGTTGCAAGGCAAGCATTGAGTACCCAAGCAAAGGTGGACGAGACCGCTCCGCAATGGGAGAATATCTTTCATATCCAATGCATTGTGAATGGCACCCCTTGTGGGGCTATTATTGATGGGGGCAGTTGCACCAGTGTAACTAGCACACTTTTTGTAGAGAATGTGGGGTTTTCACTTATTCCACACCCTAAACCTTACCTGTTACAATAATTTAGTGGCTTGGGAGAGGTGAAGGTGAACAAACAAGTGAAAGTACCAATAGCCATTGGTTTCTATGAGGATGAAGTCCTATGTGACGTGGTGCCAATGCAAGCCACGCATATTTTGCTGGGGCGTCCATGCCAATACGATAGGAAGGTGATGCATGACGAATATAAAAATCGCTATACCTTCAAAATGAATGGGAAGCCGGTTACTCTTGTTCCATTATCACCCAAGGAGGTCTATGAAGATCAAATGAAATTGAAAAGTGATTTTGAACAAAGAGTGAAAGGAGAGGCTAGCATAAAAAGAAATGAGGGAGTAAAAGGAAAGTCGAGGGACAAGATTTGAGAGGGAAAGAAGGAAACTTTCTTAGCAACAAAGAAAGAACTATCAAGCGCCCTTTCGACGAATCAATCAATAATCTTGTTAATGTACAAAGACTCATCATATGTGCTTAACTCTAACAACTCCCTCCCCAATATTATTGGCTCTGTTTTACAGGAATTCAAAAATGTGCTACCCGAAGACTTGTCAAGTGGATTGCCACATCTTCGTGGCATTGGACATCAGATTGATCTTGTACCCGGAGCTACAATTCCAAATCGACCTGCTTATTGGAGTAACCCAGAAGAAACAAAAGAGTTACAATGAGTAGAAGATTTGTTGAACAAAGGGTGCGTAAGAGAAAGCTTGAGCCCATGCGTCGTGCAGGCACTTTTAGTTCTGAAAAAAGATGGAACATGGAGAATGTGTATTGACTGTCGAGCAATCAATACAATCATGGTAAAGTATCGACACCAATCCCTAGATTAGATGATATGCTAGATGAATTACGTGATTCAAATGTGTTTAGTAAAATTGATTTGAAGAGTGGCTATCATCGAATTCGCATGCGAGAAAGGGATGAGTGGAAAACGGCTTTTAAAACCAAGCATGGCTTGTATGAATGGTTAGTGATGCCATTCAGATTGACAAATGCACCAAGCACTTTTATGAGACTTCTGAATTATGTTTTGCGTGCTTTCATAGGTAAATTTGTCGTGGTGTGTTTTGATGACATATTGATTTATCGTAGGGGCTTGAATGAACATGCTGAGCACCTTAGGAGTGCATTAGTCACCTTAAGACATGAAAAATTGTATGCCAACCCCGCTAAAAATTAATTTATTCTTGAAAGGATAGTGTTTCTTGGTTATGTGGTGAGTTCACAAGGAGTGGACGTAGATGAAGAGAAAGTAAAAGTGATTAAAAATTGGCCTGCCCTAACAAATGTATCGAAGTTAGAAGCTTTCACGGACTGGCTAGTTGTTACCATCGCTTTGTACCTAACTTTAGCTCTTCAGCTGCACCACTAATTGAAGTAATCAAGAAATCAGTGGGATTCAAATGGGGTGTTGAACAAGAATATGCATTTCAAAACATTAAAGACAAGTTCATACAACATTCAAGATTGAATGTAATGCCTCGGGGATACGTATTGGTGCTATCTTAATGCAAGAACGGAAGCCAATTGCTTACTTTAGTGAGAAGTTAAGCGGGGCTACACTTAACTACCCGACGTACGATAAAAAGTTGTATGCATTGGTACGTTCCTTGGAGAACTGGCAACATTACTTGTGGCCGAAAGAATTTTTAATTCACACGAATTATCAATCTCTCAAGCATCTAAAAGGACAAGGAAAATTGAACAAGCGACACGCGAAGTGAATGGAATTCATCGAGACATTTTTGTACGTGATAAAGTACAAGCAAGATAAAGAAAACATTGTAGCTTTCGCTTTATTACGAAGGTATGTCTTGCTTTCCACTTTAAGTACTAAACTATTTGGATTTAAGTTATTGAAAGAGTTATATGCTCATGATCTTGACTTCTCTAGTACTTATGTTGCTTGTGAGAAAGGTTGTATTGACTGTTTTTATAGGCTAGAGGGATATTTGTTTAGAGAGAACAAGTTATGTGTTCCTGCTAGTTCTATACGTGAGTTGTTGGTAAGAGAAGCACATAGTGGGGGACTTATGGGACATTTTGCAGTGTACAAAACCTTAGAATTCCTTCATGAACATTTCTTTTGGCTAAAAATGAGGCGTGATGTGGAGTGAATTTGTTCCAATTGCATCACTTGTCGAAAAGCCACATCTAGGGTATTGCCTCAAGGGTTATATATGCCTCTATAGGTGCCACAAGCCCCGTGGGAGGATATTTCAATAGATTTTGTATTGGGGTTGCCTAGATCTAGGAATGGTTGGGATTCTATCTTTGTGGTTGTTGATAGGTTTAGCAAAATGGCTCATTTCATTCCCTGTCATCAAAGCGATGATGATTTAAACGTAGCCGACCTTTTCCTCAGGGAGATAATACATTTGCAAGGGATTCCCAAGACCATTGTGTCCGATAGGAATGTCAAATTCTTGAGTTACTTTCGGAAGAAATTGTGGGGTAAGTTAGGAACTAAGTTGATGTTTTCTACCATGAGTCACCCCCAAACCGATGGTTAGACAGAAGTAGTCAATAGAACCCTATCGAGTTCTAATTTCAAAGAATTTAAAAACTTGGGAAGAGTGTTTAGCATTTGCAGAATTTGCTCATAATCGTTCCACGCATCTTGCTACTATTTTTCTCCCTTTGAAATGGTACATGGATTTAATCCTTTGACTCCATTGGATTTGATTCATTTACCTTTGAGTGAAAGGATTAATCTAAATGGTAAGACGAAAACCGACTTTGTTCGTGGAATACATGATAAGGTAAAAATGCAGATCGACAAGAGAAACGAACAAGTGGCAAAACAAGTGAACAAAGGAATGAGAAAGATCATATTCGAGCCAGGTGATTGGGTGTGGCTTCATTTGAGGAAAGAACGGTTTTCCCAACAACGCCGGTCAAAGCTCCACAAGGCGATGGTCCGTTTTAAATTGTTGAAAAAGTGAATGACAACGCCTACAAATTGGATCTTCCAGGTGAGTATCAAATTTTTGCAACTTTCAACGTGTCTAATCTCGTTCCATTTTATGCAGATTCTAATTCGTGGATGAATCATCCCGAAGAAGAAGGGGATGATATGATCCCGAAGTCATCAAGTTCACGGGACGTACTTTATATTCCAATTGGGCAGATCACAAAAGCTAGGACAACTAAATTGAAGACGGCATTGGCAGGGTTGATTGAAGAAACATGTCGTCAATGTCTAATGATGTCCTCCGGAGGCTCGGGAAGTGAATGGAAGTCAAACAGGGCGAATGAAATCAATCTATTACATGTTCGTAGTAAGCGGGATCAAAATTAAAGAAACCAGCCCAATTTTATGGTCGTATGTTTAATAATTACGGTCATAACTCAAGGCTTACGGCCTTGAAAGTTTTCATACGGCCGTATCTTTTGAATCCAAAGTGCCAAAAACATGCAGAGAGCAAATTACGGCCGTAGGTTCGTTTACACGGTCATAATATCAAATTATATGGCCGTACCCTGTATTATACGGTCGTAACTAAAGATCACAAGTTTTGGTAGAAAATATGCAGAAGGTTTTGAACGGTCGTATATGTTTGTTTTATGGCTGTAACTTATGATTTTACAGCCATAACATTAAAGTTTACCGCCGTAATTTTAACTGACTTAAGGCATTTTGTGACTACTTTTAGGATATTTATTATTTTACTATTATTTCAATTCCTTTGCTTGTATATGCATCAAGACAAGGTCATTTGCCATTTTCTAACTTTGAAGAATGTATGAGCTTTTATGCTTTGAGTTGAGATTTCTCCTCACTTTGTTCTTCATTGGACACCGAACTTATCGAGATATTGATCACCTCTCGTGGTTTTCACCCTTGTTATTTGTTGGTGTTGTTGACTTGAGTCGAGGGACCCTTATCCTCGCTAGGAAGTGACAAGTTGCTACTGATCATCTACTGAATATTAGCTTTTCTGGGATTATAATAATCTCGTGTGGGTTGCGTTAGCTCAGTTCTGGCACTATTCATATCAAGTACGTCCTCAACCATGGTATATTTCCAGCCTCTTTAAACAAAACACAGGCCTTCGTATATTCCCGTTTCCAACCCTGCTCTTCCTTCTCTATTTCACCATTCCTCTACCCGTTTCTCATTAAAAACACTAAGATTATCTAGATCTAGTAACGTGCAGCATTATTTTAGGCGAATCTGAAAGGTTAAAGGTAAACATGCATTCATTTCCTAAAGTCGACAAACTACACGCACAATATTTTTTTCCCATTTCTTGCATTTGCTATACATATTAACTCAAATTTCACCTCATTCTAGTATCAAGGAGGCGGGATTAAGCATATTTGTGGGCTGTATTGTGTTATTATCTCAAAAAGATTCAAGGTAAAACTAGCCCCTTTGCTCTCCTACATGGATGAATATTGGGTAATATAATCTTTTTTTTTTCCCTTTGTTTTTGCTAGTTTGTGTGTTAATATGCATGAGCTTTGTACTCAAGATTTGTAGCATGAGTTTTCAATTTATTGCATCAATTTTTCCCTAACGAACCCACCCCATCTTTGCCCACTATGTGTTTGATAAAATGTCTCATTTGTATTAACTGCACAAGGTTCAATTTTTTTCCCTAATCTCACTTTAAGATGCAACTATAGACACTATTTTGTACATGTCTATAGATACTATTTTATTAAACCCGTTGTAATTAGCATAGTATCATCATTCAATTTCATTTTCTTTGCGTCAAACAAGCTCAAAGAGGATTATAAATATGTTTATTAATTCAATTTACTCAAAAGTCTTCCATTTTACTTCACATGCAAACTTGAAAGGTTCATTAAATTTGGGATTTTCACAGGCTTAGGCAAAACATCAAATTAATTTCGTAATCATACAATTAAGAAATTAATTACACTGTATACTTTAAGATAACAACCAAAAGATCAACAAATCATATCCATGATTTACGAGTTTCATCACTACTTTCAACCTTCATTAATTTTCATCATTTTGTTTTTTTGTCATTTAGCATCCTTAGGGAGAGTATAAAAAATTTCAATAATTTTTATGTCATCAACACACAAAAAATTCACCTCAACTCAAGATCAAGGCCATGGTTTAAAAGGTAAAGTTCACCCAGACATTTTCTTCGACTGTAACACACTTTGATTCAGCATAAAGTTTTATATACTTAGCCACTTATTGCAATTGTCTTAGCAACTTTATGCAATCTTATATTACAACCTTGCTCATGAGCTAGCACAACCCCATTTACATTAAATTGAGTAATTAGTGGTTTCACTTCACTATGTTTTTTTGGGATTCAAACCAACTTTTTGTGCTATTAAGCACATGCTTTGCACGTGATTTGATTACAATTGAGCTCCAAATAGTATAAGTTTTGTGTTATTATTTAATATAGAAATATTGAGTAAAATAAATGATAAATAAAAATAAAATTATAATTGTGATGTATATAATTTATCTAAATTGGATTAGGATATTACTTAATTAATTTTGATTTGAAGGGAAAAAGGAATAGATCTATTAAAGTAAATTATGAACTTATAAATAAAGTATGGACTCAATTTAATGAAAATATGATCGATTAGATTACTGATGAAATATATAAAAAGTAAAACTAAAAGTTTTACATTTTTTTTGCGTATATTGAATATGTTTATAGTTAATTCCTAAAAGTTTGTTTTTAATGCACTTCGAGTTGAGACTTGAGATGTCCCTTTTAACATTTATATTGCATTTCTTTTTTTTTACTTAGGATGACATAAAATTGCTCTTATCCATGGTTCGAATCAATAGAAAAATGAAGTGTCTTTTTTTTTTTTAATCTTTTGCTTTTTGCCTGTAGGGATTAAATTCACATTCATATTTTGTTGTTGAGCATATTTGGCCAAGTACCCAAATGCACCTATAAGTTGTTAATTGAAAGAAGTAAGAATTTGAATCCCTAGCTTAGTTTCATAGGTTTCTCTACGGCTGTACTTTTGTCAGCTTAAATGAATGTATCGAAGTGTTGCAATTAATTGCTTACATTTACTAGCCATGGTTGATGATTGTTAAGTAGAGATTTCAGGTTGAAAATATTTTAATAAGGTTGTGCTGAATTTATATTGGATGCTGAGTCCACTTTACAAGTCAGCTAAGTCCCAATTATAGGAAAGACACTACCGAAATCTTCGTAGGATTTATATAATTATTTGAAAATGAAATTAAGTAACGAATAAAAAGCGTGTGATACGGACCTCGTTGGTCTCGATGCCAACGCAACCCAATCCAGATTGGATTAGATCCCAGAAAAGCCAATCACTGGTCACGATCGAGAACCTGACGACCTTCTACTCACGAAGTGACAACAATAGGCTAAAACCTATCACCTTCGACTGTGCGTAGTAGACAACCGGCAGGGGTGAACGCCACAAGAGTTGATCACGCTCTTGATAAGTTCGATTTGTTCAAAAGAACAACAAGAGAAGATAAATTCTCTCAACAAGCATAAAGCTCTCAAAGATCATATTCACCAAGTTATCCTCTTACAATGAGGGTTTTTTGTACATATACAAGTCTCAATTGGAAATAATGATAAAATAATAAAATATCCAAAAAGTAGACACAAAAATGACTAAGTCGGCCAAAATTACGGCCGTAAGGTCTGTGGTTACGGCCGTAAATTCCGACGTTACGGCCGTAAGTCCTAAAAGTACGGCCGTAATAAACTCTCTGCCTCAAAACCGTCAAAACTGGATTCTTGAGTTACGGCCGTATGTATGAATGTTACGGCCGTATATCCTTCGTTACGGCCGTATCATGAAATTATACGGCCGTAATTAGCTCTCTGCATATTTTGGCCCAAAAAGTGGAAATTGCCGATACGGCCGTAAGTATAATCAGTACGGCCGTATTTTACTCTCTGTAAAATACTGTTCTTCAACCCCATGGGTTACGGCCGTATTGAAACTGGGTTACGGCCGTAAAAATTGGGTTACGGCCGTAAAGTTCTGGGGTTACGGCCGTAACGTTGGTCTGCCTTTTTCCCTTTGATTTCTAACATCTTCAACCTGTAATTGGAGGACTTCTTTCAACTTATGAACTCTCGTGGACTGGTCCACGTGTGGAAATGACCTATTCTGGACTTGTTGACATACGTTTTCGACCCAGGTCATCAAGGCTCGTCCCAGTCTTTTGGCTCGACTTCTCGTAATCGGTCCAATCGGCCAATGGGGTGGTTCGTCCGATGTGGAGGCATCCGGTTCAGATCATCCCCTTCTTCAGGTTGATTCGCCCACGAATCAGCCTCGTGCATCAAACGGAACAAGATCGAGACATTAAATGCGCAGACACATTATACTCACCTGGCGATCGAAGTTTGTAGGCGTTGTTGTTGATTCGTTCAACTACTTGAAAAGGCCCGCTACTTCGGGTAGCAATTTCGAAGCGGCGTAGTTGCGGGAATCTCTTTTCAAGGTGGAGCCAAACCCAATCTCCCGGTCAAAAATCATTTCCTTTCGCCCTTTGTTCACCCTAGTCGAGACTTGTTGATTTCTTTTTTCGATCTGTAGCTTTACCTTGTCATGCATGGATCGAACAAGTTCGGCTTTTCGTTTGCCATCCAAGCTAACCCTTTCACTCACAGGTAGAGGAATCAAATCTAATGGGGTTAGCGGATTGAAACCATAAACTACTTCAAAAGGCGAATAAGCAGTTGAAGAATGTTTTGCATGATTATAAGCAAATTCAGCATGTGGTAAACATTCTTCCCATGTCTTAATATTCCGACGAATGATAGCCCGAAGTAATTGTGACAACGTACGGTTTACTACTTCAGTTTGACCATCAGTTTGGGGATGACTCGTGGTTGAAAATAGCAGTTTGGTACCTAGTTTTCCCCACAAGGTTTTCCAGAAGTAGCTAAGGAATTTGACGTCTCTATCTGACACAATTGTCTTCGGCACTCCATGTAGCCGAACTATTTCACGAAAGAACAAGTCGGCAATATGACTTGCATCATCGGTTTTGTGACAGGGTATAAAATGAGCCATTTTACTAAACCGATCAACTACCACAAAAACCGAATCTCTTCCATTTCTAGATCTAGGTAACCCCAAGATGAAATCCATAGATATATCTTCCCATGGCGATTGAGGTACGGGAAGGGGAGTGTAAAGCCCTTGGGGAGCTACCTTGGATTTGGCCTTTCTACAAGTAATGCAATTCATACAAATTTTCTACGCCTCTAGTTTCATCTTAGGCCAATAGAAATGATCACGCAAGACTTCAAATGTCTTTTCTACACCGAAATGTCCCAATAGGCTTCCTCCATGAGCCTCTCTCACTAACAACTCTCGTATAGAACTAGAAGGAACACAAAGTTTGCCCTCTCGAAATAAGAACCCCTCTAGCCTATAGAACTTCTCAAATCCATTCTTTTCACAAGCAACATAGATACTACTAAAGTCCGGGTCTTTCTCATATAATTCTTTCATTAATTCAAAACCCAACAACTTAGTATTTAGAGTGGTGAGTAAGGTATACCTGCGTGATAAAGCATCTGCAACAATGTTTTCTTTACCTTGTTTGTACTTGATCACGTAGGGAAATGTCTCAATAAACTCCATCCACTTAGCATGTCGCTTGTTTAACTTGCCTTGGCTTCTGAGATGTCTTAGTGATTGGTGGTCGGTGTGGATCACAAATTCCTTCGGCCAAAGATAGTGTTGCCAATTCTCTAGTGTACGAACCAATGCATAGAGCTCCTTGTCATACGTAGGGTAATTGAGGGTGGCACCACTCAATTTCTCGCTAAAGTATGCAATTGGCCTTCGTTCCTGCATCAACACAGCACCAATACCTATGCTCGACGCATCACATTCAATCTCAAAAGCTTTGTTAAAGTCGGGAAGAGCAAGTACGGGCGAAGAACACAGTTTTTCTTTAATCATTTGAAAAGCTCGTTCTTGCTCTTTCTCCCATTTAAAACCAACTGTTTTCTTGATTACTTCAGTTAATGGTGCAGCTAGTGTACTGAAATTAGGCACAAATCGACGATAGAAGCTAGCTAAACCATGAAAACTACGAACATCGGCTATGCTAGATGGAGTAGGCCATTCTTGGATTGCTCGAATCTTTTCTTCATCAACTTCTACTCCCTTAGCACTAACCACATAACCAAGAAAAACAATCTTTTCAAGACAGAAATGACTTTTAGTAGGGTTTGCAAACAGTTTTTCTTTCCTTAGAACTTTTAAAACAAGTCTAAGGTGCTTTGCATGATCAATGAGCTCCCTACTATAAATCAAAATGTCGTCAAAGTACACCACTACAAATTTACCAATGAACGCGCGTAACACGTGATTCATTAGTCTCATGAATGTACTTGGTGCATTTGTCAACCCAAACGGCATAACTAACCATTCATATAACCCTTGTTTGGTTTTAAACGCCGTTTTCCATTCGTCACCCTCTTTCATTCGAATTTGGTGATAACCGCTTTTTAAATCAATTTTGCTAAAGATACTAGCGCCATACAGTTCATCAAGCATGTCATCAAGTCTAGGTATAGGGTGGCGATATTTTATCAGTAATGTTGTTGACAAGACGATCAACACACATTCTCCACGAGCCATCTTTCTTGGGCACGAGCAAGACTGCACAAAGACATGGACTTAGACTCTCCCGGATATACCCTCGACCGAGCAAGTCCTCCACTTGGCGTTGCAACTCCTTTGTGTCCTCGGGGTTACTACGGTAAGCGGGGCGATTGGGAATAGCGACTCCGGGAACTAGGTCAATTTGATGCTCAATGCCTCGAATTGGTGGCAATCCACTTGGTAATTCTTCTAGAAGGATATCATGGAATTCCTGCAAGAGAGAAACAATAGAATTGGGGAGGGAGTCAAGGTTAGAATTGAGCACTCACCCACTCTCCTTGTAGACTAACACAAGCACTTGTTGGTCCTCCGAAAGAGCCCTCACAATGTCTCTCGGCCTTGCAAAGAAACACTCTTTCTTTTTTGTCTCATGCTCACTCTTCTCTCCTTTTACTCTCTCTTCAATTTTTCCACTCGACTCTCGTCTCTCCTTTTCCTTCTCATTAGCTTCTTGTTTGAGCTTGACTTGATCCTCACACACTTGTTGCGGTGTCAAAGGAGCAAGCACAATTGGTTTCCCATTGAACTTGAAGCTATATCTATTCCGATATCCATCATGTGTCACTCGTCTATCAAATTTCCACGGTCGGCCTAGCAATATGTGTGTAGCTTGCATGGGTACTACATCACATACCACTTCATCCTCATACGTGCCAATCAAGATAGGGATCTTCACTTGCTTGGTAACCCGAACCTCGCCTGTGTCACTAAACCATTGTAACCGATACGGTCTCGGGTGTTTCATCAATGGAAGCCCAACCCTATCGACGAACAGATAACTAGCAACATTGGAACAACTCCCCCCGTCAATAATCAAACTACATGGTTTGCCCTGCACTAGGCACCGAGTGTGGAAGATGTTCTCCCGCTGAGGAGTCGCGTCATCCACTTTAGCCTTGGTGCTAAGCGCTCGCCGTGTAACTAAAGTCTCGGGGATAGTCATCACATATTGATCATCCGAGTCCTCCTTCTCCTCCTCCACAATTGGAGGGGCTTCTTCCTCATCCTCCGTCTCAATCTCACCATTGTCCCTCACCACCATTGTGCGGCGATTGGGGCACTCCGAGGCTATGTGACCTCGTCCTTGACATTTGAAACATTGGATATCTCGGTTTCGGGGTGGTGGTGCGCCCATTGGCCTTTTCCCTTTATCCTCCCCCACCGGAGAGGACTTAGGTGGCTCACTCCGGCCTTTCCAAGTCGGCTTTGGAGTTGTAGTCTTGTCACTACTCCATTTCGGTTTCCCAAAGCTATTACTTCCCCCGGCTTGAGGTTTGTTGAAACTCTTCTTCTTCAGTTGCATCTCAACTTTGGCGGCTTTATGAACCAACTCTTGTATATCGGCATAATCATGTAACTCAACAAGATTGGTAATCTCTCGATTCAATCCGCTTAGAAACCGTGCCATGGTAGCCTCCTCTTCTTCACCTATATCGGCCCTAGTCATAAGAGACTCCATCTCTTGATAATACTCTTCCACGCTTCGTCCCCCTTGAGTTAACGTTTGCAACTTGTTATACAAACTCCGATAATAGTAGGTAGGAACAAACCGCTTTCTCATTATCGTTCTCAACTCATTCCAAGTACTCACCGGAGCTTCCAAATTTCTTCGCCTAGCCGTAGTCGTTTGTTTCCACCAACTAAGAGCATATCCCGTGAATTCTTTCACTAGAAGTGGAACTTTCTTCTCTTCCGGGATTCGATGAAATTGGAATATCAACTCTACTCGGCTTTCCCAATCCAAATAGGCATCCGGGTCGGCTTTACCTTGGAATGGAGGCACTTCAACCTTCACATTCTTCACATCACTTTCCTCCTCTCGTGGTCTCTCATTACCTCGACCTCCTCGACCTCCTCGGCCGCCTCTACCACCTCTACCACCTCTATATATCACATCATATTCATCCTCATCGCCTTCTTCAAAC
Source organism: Jasminum sambac (assembly GCA_018223645.1). Classification (NCBI taxonomy): domain Eukaryota; kingdom Viridiplantae; phylum Streptophyta; class Magnoliopsida; order Lamiales; family Oleaceae; genus Jasminum; species Jasminum sambac. The sequence goes on from CP073644.1 coordinate 16,584,235, forward strand.
TCCGGCCTATGAACATTTAACCTAGCTACCGATTGCTCAACATCTTCTCGTAACTGTTGACTCAACCGACGCTCCATTGCGGTCATAGAAGCTCAAGAACTGATTGGATATCATCCAAGGTGGCGACTTTAGATCCGTGGCCCTCGATCAACTCAGATCGTACATTGTGTGCAAGTGTGTGCAAGACTCAGTAGTGTCCTCTCGTGAATATCACTCGTATATTTCACTCAACACTCTCTCACTCAACACTCAATAATGCACTCACACTCTTTTGTTCAATCGAACTCAACGAACTTGATCAAGGTAAGATCGTCTTGTTAGTCCCCCAAAACGACGCCAAAGCAGTTGGTTAGCTAAATTACAACTCGATGACTCAACACAATACAAACTAAATTACAACTCGATGTAACCCTATTACAATATAACTCGGCTACAAGATGATGTAACCACAAGACGACGTAACAATCATACGACAATAATACTAAGTGTAGCCAATGTGTAGGCTATCACTCGTTCAACACAACAAACGGAGCCATTGTTCGTTTTTTTGTTTTTTTTTTTTTTTTTCGACTTTCATTCTTTTTTTTTTCCTACATACACTTACCACCACACTACCAACACAAGACTAAGATTTGAAGGACTTCTAAGCACAAACTCAATTTGCACCAAGAACACCAAGAACACACACTAAAATCCTACACATTTTAAAAGTTGAAATTCAAGATTCTAATCCGATAACAATAACAAGTATAACAATCTAAGACTTAATAACAAATGACGTATACTATAAAAACATAAAACAAAGGGATAGATACCAGATGATTAGAATCTGTGCTCTGATACCAACTGATACGGACCTTGTTGGTCTCGATGCCAACGCAACCCAATCCAGATTGGATTAGATCCCAGAAAAGCCAATCACTGGTCACGATCGAGAACCTGACGACCTTCTACTCACGAAGTGACAACAATAGGCTAAAACCTATCACGCTCGACCGTATGAGTAGACAACCCAGAGGGGTGAACGCCACAAGAGTTGATCACGCTCTTGATAAGTTCGATTTGTTCAAAAGAACAACAAGAGAAGATAAATTCTCTCAACAAGCATAAAGCTCTCAAAGATCATATTCACCAAGTTATCCTCTTACAATGAGGGTTTTTTGTACATATACAAGTCTCAATTGGAAATAATGATAAAATAATAAAATATCCAAAAAGTAGACACAAAAATGACTAAGTCGGCCAAAATTATGGCCGTAAGGTCTGTGGTTACGGCCGTAAATTCCGACGTTACGGCCGTAAGTCCTAAAAGTACGGCCGTAATAAACTCTCTGCCTCAAAACCTTCAAAACTGGATTCTTGAGTTACGGCCGTATGTATGAATGTTACGGCCGTATATCCTTCGTTACGGCCGTATCATGAAATTATACGGCCGTAATTAGCTCTCTGCATATTTTGGCCCAAAAAGTGGAAATTGCCGATACGGCCGTAAGTATAATCAGTACGGCCGTAAAAAGTTATGATACGGCCGTATTTTACAAGGTACGGCCGTATTTTACTCTCTGTAAAATACTGTTCTTCAACCCCATGGGTTACGGCCGTATGGAAACTGGGTTACGGCCATAAAAATTGGGTTACGGCCGTAAAGTTCTGGGGTTACGGCCGTAACGTTGGTCTGCCTTTTTCCCTTTGATTTCTAACATCTTCAACCTGTAATTGGAGGACTTCTTTCAACTTATGAACTCCCGTGGACTGGTCCACGTGTGGAAATGACCTATTCTGGACTTGTTGACATACGTTTTCGACCCAGGTCATCAAGGCTCGTCCTAGTCTTTTGGCTCGACTTCTCGTAATCGGTCCAATCGGCCAATGGGGTGGTTCGTCCGACGTGGAGGCATCTGGGTTCGTATCAGCGTGACTTGGTTGTTCTTGATTGCCATGGAGCTGAGATATCAAGTTGAAAGTAGTTTTGTATTTTAATAAATTAATCTCTCTTTCCCCATATTTTAAGTAAAACTCAATGAACTCTCACCTTAAACTATGGAATTTTATAAGTATTCTTGATAATAGGCAATGAATTTTTTTAGGTCGTTGGATATGGATCGTAGTAGTTGGATGTATGGGATCAAATGTACAACAAAAGAATATTCGATTGGTGTTCCCAAGTTTATGAAATTTGCTGAAGAACGTATGGTAGAGAATGGTGAAGAAATGATGTGTTGTCCTTGCGGAGATTGCAACAATGTGAAATGGTTTCGTAGCTTTGCGATGGCGAGGCATCATTTGATTAGTCAACATTTTAAACAAGGCTACACACAATGGTATTGGCATGCTGAGAGTATGGTTCCTAGAACGAACACCGTTGTCAATGAAGGTGTTCGGCAGGAGAATACTTTGAACAATTACGATGATATTATTGTAGACAACGGGGAGAATGATGTTCAGAAAGATCGGCTAAATGAGATGATGCGTGATGTACAAGAAGACTTCATAGAACGTCCTCATGTATTAGACAATTTGTTCAGCAATTCTCAAACACCTTTGCTTCCCGGTGGTAGTAAATTCTCAAAGTTGACAGTTGTGTTCAAACTTTATAACTTGAAAGCAAAGATGTGGTGGAGTGATAAAAGTTTTACGGAGTTATTGAAACTCCTAGGGGACATGCCTCCAAAGCACAACAAACTTCCTATTTCAACATAGGAGGCAAAGAAATTATTGTGCCCGATACGTTTGGAAATCCAGAGATACATGCATATCCAAATGATTGTGTACTGTATCGAAATGAGTATAAAAACTTGCATGTGTGTCCAAAGTATGGGACATCACGGTATAAGCGAGAGGACGGCAGTGACAGGGGAAGGACAAGAAAGCTACTCCAGCAAAAGTGTTGTGGTATCTTCCCATAATATCGAGATTCGGACGATTGTTCACGAATGCGAAGGATGCCAAGAATGTGTGGTGGCCTACCGAAGAGAGAAAGGAAGACAAAAAACTGAGGCACCCCGCCGATTCTCTTCAATTGAGGAACATTAATAGGAAGTTTCCTGAATTTGTTAACAAAGACAGGAATCTTAGGCTTGGACTATACACGGACGAAATGAACTCGCATGGTAATATGAGTAGTCGACATAGCACTTGGCCTATTCTTTTGGTTAATTACAACCTTCTTCCTTGGTTGTGTATGAAGTGCAAGTACATCATGTAAACATTGCTAATTTAAGGGCCTAAACAACTAGGAAATGACATAGATGTGTACCTAGCGCCACTTATTGAAGATTTGAAACTATTGTGGAATGAAGGTGTGCGAGTGTTTGACGCACACAACCAACATAGTTTCACGATGCGTGCTATGTTATTTTGCACTTTAAATGATTTCTTAGCTTACGATAATTTATCAAGCTACACCAACAAAGGACCTAAAGTATCTCCCATTTGTTGTGAAGAGACGGATGACCTTTGGTTGCATAAGTGTAATAAAAATGTGTTTATGTGTCATAGGAGGTATCTCTCCCTTAACCACGCTTATCGAGGAAAGAATAAAGCTTTCAATGGAAAAATCGAGCATCGAATGCACCCGATACTTTTATGAGGAGAGGATGTTTATGAGCAAGTTAAAAACATTAATGTTGTGTTTGGAAAAACTTCAAAACCTCCACCGAAAATCCTTTGGAATAAGAGATCTATATTTTGGGATCTACCGTACTGGGAGCATTTATCTGTAAGGCATTGTCTTGATGTGATGCCTGTGGAGAAAAATGTTTGCGGCAGTGTTATTGGAACATTATTGAATATACCTGGCAAGACAAAGGACGGTATCAAAGTTAGAAAGGTATGATAAAAATGGGGATCCAGAGGGAGTTAGCACGACAAGATTTGGGTAAACGCATATATCTTCCCTCCCTCCCGACGTGAGCTTTGGCTAAAGAAGAGAAAAGAACTTTTTGTGAGCGCCTCAAATCTGTTAAGGTCCCATCTGGATATTCATCAAACATTAGAACACATTTTTCAATGAAAGATTTGAAATTGGTAGGCATGAAGTCTCATGATTGTCATATCATGATACAGCACTTGTTACCTATTGTAACCATGTGTTAGACGTGTCATTACGCGACTATGTTTTTTCTTCAATGCTATTTGTAGTAAAGTTATTGATCTAGAAATGTTAGATGATTTGCAAACTGATGTTACCATTCTCTATCAATTTGAAATGTATTTTCCGCCTTTATTTTTTGACATTATGGTCACTTGATTGTTCATTTGGTGAGAGAAATTAAACTTTGTGGTCCGGTGTTCTTGAGGTATATGTATCCAATTGAGAGATACATGGGTATCTTAAAAGGATACATGAGAAACAGATATCAACCTAAAGTCAATGTCATTGAAGGTTATATTGCTGAGGAAGCTATCGAATTTTGAACTGAATACCTCCATTGTGTTGAATTGGTTGGTATTCCCAAATCCTGTCACGAGGGAAGACTTGGAGGTAAATGTACAATTGGATTCAAATAGATACACCTCTGTCGATAGGGATAAGGCATCCCTTGTTGTCTTGCATCACGTTGCTGAGGTTGTTCCATATTTGGATGAGCATCTGTCCACTTTGAGGCAGTCGTATCCTTGCATAATCACACATTTATAAGGTGGTTTGGTGAAAGATTGATACAAGAGTTATCCCAAACTCTGAACAATGTTACGGAAATAATAAAATGGTTGGCGTACGGCCCTAGCTTGGTTGTTTCCTCTTAGGAAGGATATGACATTAATGGGTATACGTTTTACACAAAACGTCAAGATGATAAGAGTAAGATGCAAAATAGTGGAGTGACATTGGTAGCACTATCGAGAGAGTTTTCCACTACTACAAATACCAGACTAGTAGATACTGCAATGTCATATTATGGTGTCATCGACGAAATTTTGGAACTTGATTATAAGGTGCTAAAGATTCCTTTGTTTCAGTGTAAATGGGTCGACAACAGCCGTAGTGTGAGAAACGATGATTTAGGTTTCACTCTAGTCAATTTCAATCAGTAAGGTTATCTTGATGAACCGCTTATACTTGCATCGAAAGCAACACAAGTATTTTATGTTCTCGATTCGGTCGATCATAAGTTTTCAATCGTCCTTCATGGAAAAAGGCATATTGTTGGCATTGGTGTTGTAGTCGATGACGAAGAATATGACCACTTTGATGAAATTCCCCCCATTTTCTACAGGTATACAACCTTTATCTTCAGGGGACGATATCACCAAAACAAATTATGCCCGTTTGGATCATGTGGAAGGATAGTGGATTGACATCGGTCGTGATTATTCAACATGTAAGATCTGTTCCATTCTTGTTGTTAACTTTTTAGTATCATTTATGTGCTCATATCCAGCCATATAATGAATATATTCATTTGTGTTGTCATATCATTCACTTGTTTTTCTTAATAATCTTTTGTGTTCTCATAATGTGTAGGGACAAACAATAATCTCAACCATGGACGCGCATTCAAGCTCTTTTGATTCAAAGTCCTTAAACAAGCAAGTGAGAAGAAGGCCACCTACTGACAAGGGTTTCAAACCCAAGCTTGGGGAAGTGGTGAAGGTTACCTTTGATGAGTTCAAAAGTCCTCAAGGGGATTACAAGCAAAAGTTCATCCCTTAAATAGGTACTAATGCATGAAACAAAGTTCCATAACCTTTGAGAAATGGCCCAAAGTCCCTGAAGGTCTCAAGAACTTGATTTGCGAGGATTTGAAGGTAATGACACTCATATATATGCTTATAACTCAAAATTTAGCTTTCAAATTTTATAAGTAATGTTAATAATGTTTAACATTGAAAATATTTGATGCCTTTCAGACTATGTTCAATCTAGATGATGACCTGAACATTAAAGAATCTATTTTACTAGATGCGGGGACTAGGTGGGAGCAATTGAAATCATTTTTGGTCAGAGAATACATCAAACAGCGCCCTGAAGACCACGAGTCTCTATGTGAAGCCTATGATTTTATTTTGCCACAACAGTGGGAAGAATTCAAGGAACAACATCAGAGTGAAGATTGGCAGGTATATATATATAATATTGTAGTTAGTTTATTAGTAATGACATTTTCCTTATCAGCTTCCTAATCTTCAGTGAAATTATATATTAAAGATGCAATACTTTTGGTTCTAGGAAATGAGTAGAAAGGCTGTGGAAAGCATATCGCATAGCACATATCCGCATTATCTGGGTTGTACCGGCTGTGGCGGAAAGAGCGCAGAGTGGGCAGATTTCGACCAGTTGTCTTCTTCATCTTCATGTACTGATCTTAAATCATGCCCCAATGATCAGGCTTTTAATTGGGCTCGAGCAAGAATGAAGAAAATAGGTAATGGAAGTTACCTTTTTCCCCATGGGCAAATAAATGAAGTGTTTGATACAATTGTAAGTATGTGTATGTATGTATAGAAAATAGATAGTTAGAATCAAGGTTTGTTTATGTACTTACATCTAATATCCGTCTTCATCATTTTCTTAATACTTTTTTTTTTACAGGTCTCAAAAACTATGGAGGTAAGTTTAGGGATATTTGTCCCAGACAAATAGTATGATGTGTTGTCAGCAGCACTTGGCAAGGCAGATCATCCAGGTTGAGTGAGGGGATGCGGCAAATAGGCCAACTTGACGAATGTTTTGGGAAAACGTAAGGGCAATAGTGGAGGGCGGAGTGGGTTGGTTTCGCAAGAAGTTATTAGACAGTTCCAGGGCTAGATGTAGTCCCAAATCAAATCTACAGTGGAAAAGAAAGTAGCTACCATACGCCGGCAACATAAGTTGTCCCAAATACTAGCTGATCATAGGATTGAGATACCGATGAATCCACAAGTTTGAAGTAATTGTTACTCTGTTTATCTAGATCCATTCGATGGACTCCAGGTATTTGAAGTTAGGGCAATTAGTTAATCAATATTATTGATTTCAGTGGAAACGGAAGTTTCACTTAGTGGCCCGAAGAGCTAGTGCTTTTAGGAGCGGTAATAAATTTTTAGACATATGAAAGTTTTTTACCAATTTGTGTTACTTTTGATTTTGTAATGCATACTACTTGACTTCCTGCATTTACTAAATGCTGGAAGATGCACAAAGGAAGGTGAAAAAAACTATTGAAGACCCAAAGAAGAAGAAAAGTTTTGAAGTGTTGTCCTCTTGGCTTCGACACATGCTTGTTGATAGTGTTACTTATGAGAGGTTGGGTGAAGCATGCCGTCCCTACATGATTTACTTCATAATTTGCCTACTGGTGAAGACATTTACCTAGTGTAGATGAATCGTAACACTTTTTATAACGATGAGGGAGAAATGAATGTCTTCATCACCGACAGCGTCGACTTGCTGAGTATGGAATGGTTAACACAAACCACATTGAAAATATGGGGAATGTGAGACTTTTTATCACAGTCTCAACGTTCGTCTTAATCTTTATTTGAATTTTAACTTTTTGTAGAATTATTCCGGGTATCTGCATAAGTTGTATGAAGATCATCTTGTCAAGTCGATTTGGTTTATGTGTCCAAAGAGAATCGCAGAGGGTATCTGTATAAAGGCATAAAATGTAAATTACATGTCTCATCCAATGGATGAACAGCAATCGTGTAGATTCATCTTTGCACCTTATTTTAAGAAGTAAGACCGTTCATCCTCCATATTTCTGTCTCTTTCGTTATTTTTCTCTTAATCATTTGTGATTAAACTTCTTTTATATATAAAATATAGGTGACACTAGGTTCTACGTGTCATTTTTACTCAAGAAAGCATGGTGTACGTCTTGGACCCATTGGAGACGCCAAATAAAAGTCTCCAACACAAGTGGTGGTTGGATATTTAAGCAATTATGAATAAGTGGTGCATAAAGGTCTTTTTAGAATAAATTTCTATTGAATTGTTATATATTTCTTGATACTGTAGGGCTTTTAGACTTTATTATATGCGAGGAGGTCAAAGGCGAGAGTCCACTATGCGGTGGGAACATCCTATGGTATATAAATACAAAATAAAGTCGTTAATTACTTCTTCACATTTATTTTTTTTATCTCATTACTAATGACATTAAGTATATATGTAAATACTAGTCTCCAAAACAGCATGGTGGTAGTGAATGCGGATATTACGTGATGCGGTACATGTTGGAGTTTGTGAGACATCATCATGAGAACCATTCGCTGGACAAGGTATACGTACATAAATCATAAAACTATAACAAAGAATTCTTTAGTATATATTTCATCATTTTTTTTAAACTAATGAACTAACCGTAGTACTATTCATTTAATTTTTTGTAGGTGAGCTTTGGAGAAGAATCATATACACAAGACCATATCGATGAGGTTCGAAATTTATGGGCTGAATATTTTATGTACGATACGTAATAGTTTGCCGATTTAGCTTGGTCTTTTTCTTTTTTTTTTTTCCAAAATACGATTTAGCTTGGCATTAGATCGTTGGTTTTTTTGTAGTATTTTGACACTCTATGTGTAACATGGTATAATGAATTGTAGATTTGATTTTAATATGGTTGTGGATGGAGTTAATGAACTATAATAGTAGTGTTGATGCAGGTACTGATCTTGTGATATAATTTATAAAATATGGGTAGCGTTGCAAATGTGAAATTAATATTTAAAAAAACGTTTGTCCACAACGATTCCAATAAAACTATTGTTAAAATCATGTTTTCAGCCACGGTTATGAACTGGAGCCGTTGCAGAATGTCTACATTCTGCAATAGTTTATTTCATAACCGTTGCAAAATATTAATATTCTACAACGGTTTACAACCGTTTCAGAATGTCCTCACTTTTTGCAACCCCTCAATCTGCAACGTGCACACAACTTTTGCAAAATATCAAAATAATCGTTGCAGATATAGTGCTCGTGTCAAAACCACCACGTTCACTCAAGTTGTGTATAGCTTCTATTATGAGATTGGAAAACAAGAATTCTTCAGTAAGAAGAAGAATCCTTGCACACACTGTATATAAAAAATAGATTATTGAATTACCTATGGTTGAGAACATTCATAAATAGCTCACAATAGACTATTTCTGAATAGCAAACATGGATCAAGCTGCAAGAAGAAGAAATTAAACCATATAAATGGACACCCAACGATGGGAAAAATTCCCCAAAATAATCAAGAACCATAAATTCAGTACCAAAATACCTATAAATTAGCCCAATAAATGATTGAATTCCCTGAGTTACAAATTTCAATGAAGAAGCGATTCGAATGTACTTGACCAACAAGAAATTATGCATACTACACACGCACAACTAGAGATCTCGATGCAATGCACATTAACGCATTCACAACAACAACATATTTTTTCCCCACCGCAAAACTATCAAAATTATTCCAAAACTACCATCAACTTCGATCAATTGTCGGAGGAAAGAAATGTGGAAAATATTTGGAGAGGGGAGAGGAACGAAATGATGAAAGCAAAACATCTGTTGTGAAACATAAAACCCCCCAAAAAGACATGAAAATCGCAGGCTACTAGGTTTCAAACCCACACCCACCCTTACAAACATAGCTTATTTTCGAGTATGGGTTTGGTCCTTACATAAGAACTCGGACTGCAGTTTTCAAAAACATCACTAGATGGCGATGTCTCAGTAATACAAAGGAGGATACAATGTCGTTTTGTTTTCCTCATCATTGTGGTAAAACCCTCGTTCGCTCTTTTATAAGAGTATTGATAATATGTATTAAATTATTACATTACGGCTGATTTTTTAAGTTGTTAGCAGGGTGGACGGTCTAGTTCTTGACGGCATCTCTGGGATGAGCCGCCTCCAGTTTTCAGCTAAAACTCTGGCATAGGAGCTTTAGGTCTAAGACGCACCTCATCTACCACCTTGACCTCACCTATCTTCTTCCTTTTGTCTCTTTCAAATCTCCTTTTGTGGTATATCGTTGGTGATTATAGAATTGATCCAGAGGAGAAAATTATAATCTATGGAAATTATTCAAAGCTAGGTACATGCCATTCCATGGTTGTTTCAAGATGGTAGTAGCATATATGTCTTTTTCTTCTTTTCATTTCATTTGTACAAGTCGTTGATTTTCTCCTTTCTATCCCACAATGTATATATTGGTCATTTTGGGGATTTCGTCCCTGCAGGTAAGGCCACTGGCGAAGCTACGTGTAGGCCTATGTAGGCAAGTGCCTACACAGGTTTTTGAGTTTTTTTTTTTTTTTTTTTTTTTTGGCAACTGCCGAAAGTTTTCCATAGTTGCCAAAAAGAAGATCTCGCAGCTGCACAAAACACTAGATAACTGAGGGAGAAGACGAACAGTGCAGGGTTTGGGTCTTTTTCTTTCCAATTGGGCCTTTTTGTGGACTTGTACATTAAACATTTGGGCCTAATGTCGAATAATAAAGAGGAAACCCAAGTGATGCCCAATTATCCTTCTAGGCTTCCCTATGCGTGCTCAGTCCAGGAATTCAATTTCTTATCATTTGAAATTTCTCAGTGTCACACGTGCCTTTTATTTTATGTGTACATTATTATTTGTCTTACTTTTTAGTTGAATTGGATTTTACACTAATGAAATTAATTTAGTTTATTTCAAATCTAGCTTAAACTTAATTTTGATTTGGCCATTTAGTATAAAGGGCGACTAAGTATAGTTAGTTAATTTTTTATTTAGAGTACTCCACTAGGCTTAGTTTAATTAATTTAGTATTGAAATTGAATTAATTGTGGTTCTTTGCTGATTGATTTTTTATTTTTTATTTAAAAAAATTCATATCAAGGGTTTAATTAATTTAGTCAGTTTAGTTTAGCATTGAATTGAACGGACAATTGTAATTATTTACTGTTTAATTTCCAATTCTCCCATTTTCTTTTTCTTTTGAGATTTTAATATGTTTTTGCAATTTTTTTGTGTTATTAAATTGATTTACAAGTTATGGAACTTCTTTTTCAACCTAAACAAAAGTCCCAATCTAGAGATTCTAGTTCTAATGCGACATCTAATACAATCATACTTCTAGTTCTAATGTGTTATTTCTCCTAGTTGGTTGATTGTTTCTCGGTTCTGCGTTTCTGGTTCCAAATTTTTAGTAGTTGTTTGATTGGCTCAGTTTGTTTGAAGTTTGAATAATTAAATTTATTGGTTGTGTTACTTGTGTATATTGAGAAGGATGTATTTGACACTTTTATAATTATGTAATTTTAAAGCGTTATGAGAGTATGAAACCATGTATGGTACGAGTATGGTATATTGGATTTTTAATTATATTTTATTGATCAAAATTTTCTTATAAACTAATTAGTGCCTACACGGTTCGAATTTCTGGCTTCGCCACTGGGTAAGGCTCAAAATGATTTTTATTTCAACAACCCCATGTAGCTAGGTATCATTGTTTTTACCTTTCTTACAATTTATCCCAATAAATAAGCTGCTATACTTCCACATATGGCTTTGCATTGTTTTTTCCAATCCACACTTCCAATTTTATTTTTATCTTTCTTACAGTTTAGCCTCGCGTCTTTCTTACAGTGATGGACTTGAGCAATCATTCCATCGAGAAATAGGTAATGCTACATGCCAATATTCAAATTCAGATTGCAAGACTTACAAATAAATATGCTACTTGTCTTTTCTAATTCCTTATGATTAATGCTATTATTATCGTATACTATGCAGACTACCATCTCTTTGTTATTCTTGTAGGAATAGATCGGAGTTGGATAGAATTATCGAGCAGTCTTGAACATCTCCACGAATCCTATATGCAACTCTATCTATCAAGAATTATAGTTGCTATCCTTAATTATATCATGTTTTTTGTCTTTTCAAATATTATTGGCATTGGAATATAATAAAGAGTGGTTTATTGATTTATTAAAATATAAATTGCTAATTATTGATTAATCAAGCCCAATTTAGAATTACGCTTTTTTCAACAATTTCAATTGCTCCGAAAAAAATGCTATTTGATAATCATAACGATACATATTTCATTATCTCACGCCTAGAAGGACAGAATAGTCGTGATGGTTTGTATTACTCTAAAGATTAATGAGAAATCTCCGTGGCCGGTGAAATTAGATGAATCAAAAGGTAAAAAATTTTCAAAAATTTTTTTTTATAACAAAAATTTCCAAACTATTGCAAACTGTTTTGCCGTTCCGAGCCCGAGATAACAAAATATTTGAAAATTTTTTGTTGTGCTTGATTCATGAATGATTTTGTTGTTTTTCTGATTCATATGATTTCGTCAGCCACCATAGATTCCTCATTAATAATAGTCGTCATACAAACCACCGTGACTGTTTTGTCGTTTCACGTGCGAGAGAACGAAACATATATCGTTATGATTATCAAATGGCATTTTTGTCAGGAAAATTGAAATTGTTAACAAAAATATGATTCTAATTTAAAATTTAATAATTTTGCATATCAATAATTATAACTTGAAAATCAAATAAATATTTCTATAATAAATCCTTAAAGTTATAAGGACTTGCATTTTGAGCTTTTCTGATGAATATGCAAAATCAATTGAAATTTCAGTTACCCGTGTTTTGTTCAATTTCCAATTATTTGACACTTTTATGCAAGTTATTGAAGATGACTTTTATGCATGGCTATTAACTGAATCAAAAATAATTATAATTAAAATCTCAACAGATAAGGATGGAAACTGGTTTGACAATGAGAGGCAAGAATATCAGAACGATAGTTGTATTGGGGTTAATAAGTTCCCAATCCATCTTTTATCATAAATTAAAGTTTAATGTATCATTTTGGGGTTTTAATTGCCAGTATTCTCGCAAATGATCTTTGATTTAGATCATAAATCTCTTTTCAGCAGAACTTGAGTAACTTTAAATGGATTTTGACAAAGATGATAATAAATCAACAAAGGTAACTACTTAGTCTAACTTTTACTCTGTATAAAGTCAACCACACTGCCTTCATTAAGCAATTGTGTGGCCGATTAGTTATTATTATTATTATTATTATTATTATTATTATTTAAAAATTTTTTACTTTTTGATCATTGATACAAATGATAAAAAGATGCTTCGGTTCCTTTTTAGAACCATCGGTGGTTCCTTAATCCTTAATTAATGAACTATCGGGTTATTTTGAGAGTTCGTTCGATCTCTATTTAGAAATTCGGGATCAAATCTAAAATCAAGACAATGAGAGATTAGCTCCAACAATTTTAAAAATTTTCGCGCGATAATATACGGATCAGCGCTGATCAGTTTTGAGCAACAATTTTATATTAAAATTGTTGCCAAAACTTTGACCAGCCACCACGGTATCGCCAAAAAATTTAAAATTATTGAAGCTTCATCTCGCCATATTGATTTTAGATTTAATTTCGAATTTCAAAAATGAGATGGAACAGGCTTTCAAAATGGCTCGAGTGTTCCTTACTTAAAAACCTTTGAAAGGAACTGAAGATGTTAGACTTATCTTTTGTGTTTTTATTTGCACATGGTTTTTAATTTTTGTTTTTTTCGAATATGTTTACACATGGTTTTACCTTTTAAATTGTTGGCGGCGTACAATTATTTTCATTTACTTTAGTGCAAATCATCATCATCATCATCATCATTATTATTATTATTATTATTTTTTTTTTTCTCATACTCTGCCGATTTATATTTGTTGGGGTCATTCGTATGAAACTAACGGCAGTCAATTGTATGCTACTAAATAAATTAAAAATTTCAATAATAATAATAATAAATCAAAAGTATTATAAAAAATAAATACACTTAAAAATTTATCATAGATTTGAAAAGTACAATATATTATCGATAAAATATAAATACCGTGTATAAAGAAGTTTATCAATATCACTATTTTTTTATCTTTGTCGACATTACACAAATATATGAACACGTTTCACAGGTTCACATTCCATTATTTTTTGCGATGTGTTATAAAATAGAGGTTGAATAATATTATTGATTTTCGTACATCCAATGGGTGTAAAAACTAATTAGGTGATATTCTTTATTTTGCCTCTCAATTAATTCTATTTAACTTACAGAAATATAATTAATTAAATAGTTCATGCTTATCCATTTCTTGGTGTCCATGTCAGTTCACGTGACAAGCCCATCCTTCTATAAAAATCAAACCCAATCTGGAGTGGCTTTGTAACTGTGAGTAGATTTAGAGAGGATGAAGAACACAGGAAAGGGCTCGAAGGTGAACGGCAAGGGCGGTGGACAAGAAGTGAGAAAAGAAAGGAAATCAAACACCGGAATGAACGGATCGCCGAAGAAAGGCGGCCACGGCGGCAAGTTCACATGGGCCGGCGATGGCTATTCGCCGGAGGAACTTGGATCGATCGAGAAAGATATTGTTGATGCAAATGATCCGATGTTTGAAGAACCTAGCGAATCTGTAACCAATCACGCATGAATAGTGATCCAGTTTCGTTACCGAGTTAATTTGCATTTTGAATTTTTGATCATCATGTAAATATTCTTCCACCTAGATCACTGGTGAATGCTGGATCTCAGTATTTTTATTTATATTTAATAATAAGATTGTGAATTTTTATGCTTTGTCGATTTTAGTAATCTCACCCTTTTACATTTTCGCTTTGACTACACATATGGCATCTGGGTGATTACTTGACGATTTTATCATGAATCACTGGTGAAAATTATATTTACCAGCACCGGCATAATAAATGTGACGCCCCCACCAGTGGCGTAGCCAGGAATTCCACTCAGTGAGGGCATATACAATTAGAAATAGAAAATTTAACACACTTCGATAACGAAACAAATACAAATATCGTATATTACAATTGTTGTTCTTTACGGGTTTTCATATTTTGAAACCGTTTTACAATGATTTCGTTATCAATTCTTGAAAATATCTCTTTCTCTATATAAACAATTAAGGAGTCATTTAACCATTCATCACCCATTCGATTGCGCAAATCATCCAATTCATTACAGAAAACAGCCTTTCAACTCTTTAAATGCAATGTTGGAACGCATATAAAAAATATAAGTATCAAGCTGATTTTGAAGCATAAGAATATTTGGTGGTGAAAAATCTTGTGGATAAAACTCAGCAAATTGAATCAATCTTTTCTTTTCAAATGAAGAAAATGTATCCCATGGAAACAAACAAGCTATGCAAAGTAATAACTCTGTACTTACCTCCGAGAAACGATCATTCAACTCCAAACAATTGAAACAACTGGAACAATGACACAATTATCAATTGATTTAATTCAATTAATCAATAGACAATAATAATTAACCCTAAATCTAATTACTAAATTACTAAATTAGATAATCATTACCCATTTACCCCTAAATCTAATTAGTTCCAAACAATTGAAACAAATGAAACAATGACACAATTATCAATTGTTTTAATTCAATTAATCAATAGACAATAATCTTTAACCCTAAATCTAATTACTATATTAGATAATCATTACCCATTTACCCCTAAATCTAATTAGTTCCAAACAATTGAAACAAATGAAACAATGACACAATTATCAATTGAGTTAATTCAATTAATCAATAGACAATAATCATTAACCTTAAATCTAATTACTAAATTAGATAATCATTACTCATTTACCCCTAAATCTAATTAGTTCGAAACAATTGAAACAATTAATACTCTTTATGTGAGATTCTGGGAGAGAAAAAGAAAGCAGTTATAGCTAATAATAATCAAACAAAACAGCAGGCAAGACCGCAAGAGGCCGCAAACAATTATTCTATCTACGTAAGTTAGTAATCACTTGAACAAGATCAAATGCAGGGGCGGCTGTTCCAGATCTTTTGGTGTACTGATTGGATTGAGTAATTCCAAGATTGCATACATGAATTGATGCATAGTTCCTACACTCCAATTGCCTGCCACACTGCAAGAAAGTAAGCACAATATGATAAAGTTGCAATTTTTATTTTTATTTTTTTTAAATAAGAAACCATAATTATATTCACAATCAAACAAATGAAACAATGACACAATTATCAATTGATTTAATTCAATTAATCAATAGACAATAATCATTAACCCTAAATCTAACTACTAAATTAGATACTCATTACCCATTTACCCCTAAATCTAATTACTAAATTAGATATAAAAAAAATTAGGGATTTTTCTCAAAAAATACAAATATTAAACATTTTACATAATTAAATAAAAAGGGAAGAGTGAATCGAATTATAAACTCACTTTGAGAATCCCTGAATCCGAGCAGACCGAGCTCACAAGCAATTGAAGCAAACGGCCAAACGCGGTGGAGAATCCGATTATCCGAGGTCAAGCGTGGTTCGAAGAAGTGCGTGGAGTTGCCGAGTCGACCGACCGTGGAAGAGTGTTCTTGGGAGAGATCGCGATCGCCTGAAATGCCGCCAGTGGCGCCACACCGATTCCCTCGCCGGACCGTTAGTCAGAGAGCTAGAGAGTAGAGACCGAGAGGCGAGAGTAGAGACGAGACAGAGAGCTAGACTAATTCGAAGAACTGAGAACGAAGAAGCGAGTTCGGCTTTTCCTTTTCACTTTTTTTGGGCCAAATTTTGTTGGGCTTTCCAAATTTGAGTGAGGGCATTAGGATTTTTTACTGGAGCAGTCCAAAACCCAGTGAGGGCATTGGACCTCACTGGGCTTACTGTAGCTCCGCCACTGGCCCCCACGTCAGTATTGGAACAATAAAATGATCTGAGTATTAGTAATTACTAGTGATCTCCTCCCCATATGGGGGAGAAGTTATTCTCCCCACAGATCACATGTCGGCAGATGAGTTTAATACATCAAACGGTTTTTAGCCTATGCATATGTCAGATTATTGCTACTAGTAATAATGTATTATTGTCCATTGTTTAAACCGTCGTGTAAGCATTTTTATGCCACGTGAAACTAAAGTGAGAATCTACAACACCCTTGAAGATGTTCTAAGGTGAACGGAAATTCAATTCCGACTTTGGATTTATTAGAAACCGAGCCAGGTGGAAATCATATAAGTTAAAATAAAAATTGATAAAATTTAAAACAGCAATTTTATATATTGTTTAATTCGTGGATATTATGTACATGTTTGACAGAGATTATTAAATATGTGAATGAATAGAAAGTAAAGAAAAATTTTTAAATAAAATATATAAATAAGTTATTGAATCAATCAAAGAAAAGTGGTTTTTTTTTTTAAGTGTTGCATCAAACAAGCACCGAATATTGAACATCTAAATAGCTTGTTTTCTCAATGGATGTGTAATGATGTTTATTGGTTTTGCAGTGATTTTGTAATGGCTATGTAATGAGTTTGTAATAATTTAAATTATTTTGAAGAGTAGAATTTGCATACAATGTCTGTATTAGACGGGTAATATACGTTTTTCGTGTTTTTTGACAAGGCCATTCCAACAACTAGCCTTGCCGGTGCTAATATCGCTTTTTCTCAAATTATCTTTCGTTTGTGAGTTATTAATAGTTTTGCAAATATTTGAAAAAAATTGTACCATGCGACCACTTGTGCAATCACATCGCACAGCTTGATCACACGCAAATTGGTGCAAAACAGGAAATTCAGGATTTTTGTAATTATTTTCATTTTATCTTATTTTTTAAATATCAAATAACGTTCAATAAAATTGTAAAAAACCTAAAATGTTAACTAGTAACACTGACACATATTATATTTCAAATTTTTTAGACATGTATTGGCACTTTGTCTAGGCAAAATTATTTGTACCTAATGACTTAAGTTCATTTTATTACATGTAATAATTTATCACTTATCGTTTCTCGACATTTGAGGAAAAAAGAAAAAAGTACTAATTCAAGATTTTAAATTGATATGAATTTAAGTATCCATGAATTGAAATAATTGATTTGTATGTATCAATGTAAAAAAAACTAATTTGAGGATAGGTTTTTTTTTTTCAAATATTAAATTTGTACCAATTACATATAAATATAATTAATTTTATTTATATTTTCGAGCTAGGATAGTTTTCTTAAAAGTAAATTTAATAAATTCCACTCACACAAAATATTACAATTTTTCCCCGTTTGCTTTCGGTAGATTAAACAAAAATTAAAAATTATTTTATATAATGTTTTGTTAATAGATTATAGATGCTTTTAGCTTACATGATCATTACATTTTTAAATTTATAAATCGGACTTGAAAATGTCAACTTTTAGAATCATTTCTAACTCGCACATTTATTTAAATATTATTTTTATATCTTGTTAAAAATTATATGTACAAAATTATTGTATTAATAACCAAAAAAATATAATTTTCATTCAACTTAAATAAATGCCGACTATTAAACGCGCATAATCACCAACAACTTACCGTGCGGAGAAGAAGAACAACAACAACAAAAAAAAAAAAAAAAGAGAACCGTATATATACCACCAAGGTTTTAGACAGGAAGAGTATACCTGAAATCTTAACAACACACACACTCACACTAGTACTGTCCTGTGTGATACACGAATTTTATTTTTCTTTTTGCAAAAGTAATTTTGATAAGAATTTATGAAAATTTTTCATTATATAATCAAATGAAAAACGAAACCATGGAATGCATAATAATTAAATGTATGTGGATGTCGAAATTAAAAATTTAAAAATATACCTAATCAATTTAAAATTTTAAAAACTTCTTCAAAGACCACACATTGAATTGGAAATTATTAAGGGCATGTTTGATTGAGGATGGAAAATGACTGTGGAAAATGTTTTCCATCTAGATTTTTTCTTTGTAGTGTTTTATTGCAATATTTTCCATGAAAATTATTTTCCTTGAGAATCATTTTCCTTACGAGGCAAAAAATATTGCTTTTTCCTTGAAAATATGAAAAATGTTTTCTCATGATAGATGTGAGAAAATATTTTTCACGACAAAATGTTTTCCATGAAAATTTTTCTTCCAATCAAACACACCCTAATAGTAAATTTTATCTAAATTGGATATTTGAAAACATTATAAAGTAATTATAACATAATAATTTAGAAATCCTAAAAGTCTAAAATGGAAGAGTCAATTGAAGTCAAAACTGATTTTGCATCATTAAAACTTGAAATTTTTTGACAAAAAATTAAGAGATGATTAGCTGATAATTTTAACAATTCTTTTTCTCAGTAACTTGTGAAATGATGAAATAGGGATGGAAGTTATGGTTTTTTGTTTATTTTCTAATTAATCAATTAATTTTTCCTCATAAATAAATTTAATTATAATATAGCTACTTACTTTTTCTTGTTTTCTTTTAAACAAAAGATTGATTTCATTAATAATATGACTCCATAGTCAACATAAGGAGCAATACACCGTGGAATACAATCAGTCCAAAAATAGTCACTAATAAATTGAAATGCATTAGCAGCCAACATGTGGGCTATCATATTCCTAGATCTCATAATACAATAATAAGAACTAAATTTACCACTAAAAAATAAACTGCGAACATCAACTACATGGCAAATAGATGAGAAAGGCCCCAACGATGCCAAACTCTGCACCACACGCAATGCTTCGCACTCCACTCGCTTGACCTACAACCGCTAGTCAAGTGCAAATAACAAGCCTTCCTTAAATGCTAGGAGCTTAGCTGCCTCGACCAAAAAGGAACCACGCGACGCAACGTAAAGGCCACTTCCACAGTACCATCTTCAGATCGAAGCACACCACCAAGCCTAAGCCATTCCTCATTAATTAGGACTGCCGCATCATTACATAACACCAAACCCTGATCACTGCCTCCCCCGCCCTTGCCATCTCGTAGGCATGGTGCTCCGCGAGGCATACCACATAAAGTGACATACCTGTGCGCGAATATGTAGAGCCCAGAGAGGCTTCCACCACGGGGAATGCGTTGTCCCATTGCCAGTAACCTCCGCCTTACTCACTTCTACTGCCACCCAGTAATCACTCCTGACTGTGTACATCCCCGACTCAACCCAACCCATATAAGACGATTAGCATGAGCCACATCATCAGGTGGAATATAATAGCTTGAATGCAAGTAGAATTAATATCCAAAAAATGTCCTCAATCAGCGGAACGTTCCATCCCCCATCGGGAAGCAACAACCCCGCAACACTATCAAGACCCTAAACAGATGGAGTGACAACACAAAATGATGATTGCCCAGCTCCCACCCGCCACAGAAGTCTAGTCAAAGTGATATCTTGACACCATAAAAGGCTTTGCCAGGTAGCAAAGCTCCCATTCGTAGTGCTAGCTTTTAAGATCGAGCCTTTCGGAAAAACTTAGCCTTCAATTGTAATAATCTACTTTTAAATTGAAAGTCGAACTTTTTACTAGCCAAGATCAAATATGAAATAGTCAATTCAAAAGTAAATAAGGGCTAAAATTATTAGTTTGTAAGTTTGGGTATTTTCTTTTTAAAACTTATATAGCACATGAGTTGAAATAAATTAAGTGATATTAAAGAGGGGACTAAAGAGCAATATTGGTAAGTTGGCTTTTAAATCATCAATCTTGTGTGTGGAGATTCTAGATGGGTCAAGACTTACCAAGGAAAAGAAAAAAAAATTGGGGAAAAGAAAGAAAAAAAATTGGTGAAAAGAAGAAAAAGAACAGAAACGAGAGAAAGAGGGGGGTGGAGGGGGAAGGAAAGAAAAAATTTTGGTGAAAAGAAGAAAAACAAAATTAGAAATGGTTTCTTGTTTTCAACTTGGGCTCCTCATTGTTATTTATTCACTTTAAGAGGAAAGTGAAGATTCTACTTTTCAACACTTGTAAATTTAGGGCCTTTGAAATATGGGTATAAGATGATGAATTTGATGTTGAAAATGACGATCTTAAGGGTGTTAGTTACGATATCAAGTTTCTTGGGACATGCTATGAAATTGCTAAGGTTCTTAGTTTTTGAGTTCAATTTAAAGATTAAGCCAAGTTAAACATATTTAGCCCCTTTGGTTTATTTTATGTTAAAGAACATGGAAATTAAAGTCGTTGAGTAAAAATTAGTTGAATGATGGGAGAACTTGGATGTATTAGTAAGTTTTGTGACTTTAAGGAAAGAGAGTTCATAAGAAGATGGCATAAATATGAAGACATGATACAATGGTAATTGCATGTTTAATTGGCATCAAGGGCAATTACAAAATGGGAGGCTGCTTTAGGAAGTGGAAGGAAGGAAGAAATTTAAAGGAAAGAAAGAGATAATGTGTTAAAAGAATTTGTGCGTTGATATAAGGGTTGATATGATAAGTTGTGAATAATTAAGAGCATGTTAGCATATGTATTAAAATACATTTTAATTCATTCTTTTTGAAATTCAAATTTGGTCAAACAAATCACATCCATATATCTCTCCACTCATTAAATCTCCAACATCTAACTCCACTCATTATCTGTAACGCCTCGAGTTCGAAGAACTCGAAACGTTAGTTCTTTCTTTAAAACTAACCATTTTTTTTTCTAATATTAAATGCGGAAGTATAACCAATAATTAAAAGCGAAAATTCATTTGATATAACAACCATCTAAGGCGTTTTAAAATTATTTGATCACCAAACGTTCAAAACATCTAACACAAGTTACTAAATAGTTCAAAAGTTTGAAAACGACATAATCTCATACATCGGTTTACCAAAATAACAACGAAAGTGAAGTCTCTTATTTAAAAAGGGCGAAATAGAACTCCCATGTCTCGTCACGCCTCCGAACTCCTCAATCTGTAAAACAATGAAAGGCGTGAGTATTTAAACAATACTCAGTAGGTTCTGCGCAAATTAATCATCTATACGAATATATATAAGGCAAATAGTCATGTAAACTCTATAATATAATACCCGAAGGTAACTCTGGACCCGAAGGCAAGTCTAGGCCCGAAGGCAAATCTATTACACACTAAAAGCACTTATATAGTACAGATAATTAACAATAATTGCGCGATAAGTAAAAATGAGTCTTTTGAGCCTACCTAAAGTATCTCTCGAGTTTTGAGTCTACTAAGCGATGAAAATCAGTCTTCAAGCTGTGCGTACGCCCCGTCTAATCAATAACGAGTTTAATTTATGTTAATACTCTTAAATATTAAGTATCTATAAGTAATATAGAGGTTTGTGGACCAAAATAGAAAGAATATAAAACTTTGGGGGTCAATTTGAAAGAATTTAATAGTTTGAGGACCTATTATTCAATAAAAATGAACTAAAAATATTTTGGGCTCAACTATAAGATTTTTAAAACATAAGGGACTAATATGCAATTAAATTTTGGGGGTTAAATTAAATAGGAAAAAGAAATTGAAGGATTAAAAGTGAAATAAAAGTTTAGAGGTTAAATTGTGATAATTGAAAGTTAGGGACTTGAATTTAAATAAAATTTGAGGGCTCATTTAAATAAATAAATAAAATGGGGGATTAAATCTGTAAATAATATTGAGGGACTAAATTGTAAAAATTGAAAGTTGGGGATTTGCAAATTAAATAAAGCTTGGGGACCAACTTAAACTAATTAAAGAGGATGAGGGACTTGACTTGCAAATTAGCCAAATAAATTAAAAGAAGGGGAAATGGATCCGGGTGTTCTTCTTCTCTCTCGCCCGATTCTCACGCTCTCTCTCGGCTCTTGGTTTCCTCTCTATTTCCGGCCACTCGCCGATGATTTGGCCGGTGTAAGTGGCGGCGAAGGTGGAGATGGAGGTGGTGAAGCTAGTGGTGGTTTTTTATTGGAGTGATATTGAGTATTTGGGAAGAAATTGAAGCTAGAACACTAAAGGAAAATTTTGGGTATTTGTAAAATTCGATCAATTCTTCAAAAATTTTCGAAATTAAACTATACTACGATGTTCTATAGAGGTAGAGGAAGGTGTAGGTATAATTTTTGGGTTGTGAAGTGCATTTTTGAGCGTGGTTGAAATTTTTGGGCCGAGGTTATATATATACATGCGTGTATCTATGCGTGTGCGTGCGCGTGAGTTCTTGGCCGAAAAGAGGACTGTGGTGGTGTTGTGGTGGAGTTGTGGTGGTGCGACGGTGAGTACTGGTGGTGGGTGACGGTGGAGATGGTGGTGCGGCGGTGGTGGTGGCGTGTGTATGTATGAATACGTGTATTTATCATATTTTTGTGTAGAAAATAAAGTGAAAAATACAAATAGATGATTAAAAACTTAGAACAACAAAATAAAAATGGAGATATAAATGGAAATATCAAGAAATCTTACCACTTGAAGTTTGATTTGTTGAATGAGAATGAGTGAGCTGAACTTGAAGATACCAATTGTGGAAAGAGGGGAAAATAGTGAGGCTCTAGGGTTTAAAATCAACATTAACTTGTATAAATAGGGTAAAAATTAGGTTACTCCTCCAAATGGGCTTTCTTATAGCATAAGAAATAAAATTGGACATTAAACGGGCATATAATTAGGTTTACAATATATATAAAGTTATTATTGAATACGAAGTTAAATTTTTGGGGTTAAAACGAATGATTTCTAAAGTTTGGTCCTCAAATGTAAATTGAAAATAAATAAATGTTTTATAAATTATTATTATTATTTTAAATAATTTAATATAATAGTAGATAATATAAAATTTAACTAGACGAGCGTACGCTGTTTAATTCTATAGGTGAAGTTGTAGCGACACGTTTGAGATTTTACTTTAATTAAATATTTTGATTTAGGGAAATTCGCAGTCCTACATTATCTCTCTTCCTACTTATAAAAATGCATTAAAAGTTATCAGATAACACCCTCTAAGTATGTTAGAAGGGTGAAGTAGGCTAGATGGAAAAGGAAGAGCGTGTAAATGGAATAAATGGAAAGTTATGGGCATAAGAAGCGATTAGAGTGCAAGAATATACTAGAGAAAGGATTTGAATGTTAATTAGCATTCTTATGCTATGCTATAAGAAACGACAAAGAAATTGGGAATCTTTACGAGGCCAGCTAGATTGCTAAATAATTGGTGAGTGGAAATTCTATTACCTTTAAATGTTTGGAAATTTCCCACGTACATAAATATTTTCAAATGTTATAAGTATTTTAGAAAGTTCTGGCTTATGACACCGTTATCGTGATTTTTAAGTAAAAGCTTTATAGTTGAGCTTGGTTTAGATAAATATTTTATTATTATGTCATTCTAGTATCATGATATGGATTTCAAAACCATCAGAAGTGCCCGATGTAGTTATCTATTCTCATTCTAGTGCGCTGAGGGGCTTCGGCCATGTGCTAGAATTGACAATCCACTCTTAAGCACTGAGGTGCTATGACCGCGTATAAGGGTGTATACATACATATATATATATATATATATATATATATATATATGAGGTCTTCGAGATCCACTCTCATGCACTGAGGAGCTTTTGGCTGTGTACGGAAGTGTTCCACTGTCTACGCGCGTATGACTTAATACAGGCTACAGCTTTAACAGATGATGCTGTTGGGTATCTTTTTGGTGGGGTCTCCTTATGTATTACGGTGTATCAATTTTGGCATTTACGATCATTTTTTTGAATGGTTTTATGAGAAATTATTGTTACCATGGAAATTAAATTCTCAGTTTGAAAAAAAAAAAATCTTTGTGAAATAAATTATATTTTAACAAATGGTATTCAGATTACATGTATTATAAGACTTTCCCTTGTTGAATTATATTCTCATGTTTTTTTCCCATTTTTCCATTATACGAATTCGATGATGTTTTAGAGGCTTGAAAGAAGCCTACATCGTACCTCGACCAGTTTTACATGTAGGTGTTTCTATGCGTTATTTTGGCAAGCTTTGTAGATATACTCTTTGAGGCATATATGGTTGAACGAATATATTTTGTGGGATGAGTATGATATTAGCAAAGGAATTGTAACCAATGTATTCTTTAATTGTAAATATTAAAGTGGCTTGATCACGATCTATAGAACCTTTATTTTATTCAGTATATTCGGCATAATGGGAAGTCGCAGAAGGAATTATATGTGGTCGTTGGAAGATTTGTTGTCATGTTACAGGTTGTATAAATCCATATAAATCCATGTTATGATGGAGCTTTGGTCAAAATTTTTACGAGTTATTATGAAAGAGTGGATAAAATATCTGTAAAAAGAATTTCAAGAGTAGAGAAAAGTCAAGTTTGCCTTGGTGATTGGTCCAGCATCTAGTTGACACCTGTCATTGGCACACGCCTCGTCTTGGGTTTAGTAGGATGGTGTGAGACGGGTCGTGACATCACCAGTTGCCCTATCGAAAAAAACGGGCACTTAATCAGCTTTTACACCTGATTCTCCACCCCTAGGTCCTGAAAACCCATCCTTCCCGCACCCTTCAGTCTACACAACTCACGCCAACGAATTCAACTCATCCCTCCATGTGATGCATCCTTACCCTACAAAAATCGGGCGATCATCTACACAACTCATCACAACTCCCTGCCAGTAACCGAAAAAAGCTCATAACAGATATAGGCACTGCCTGCCAAGCTGCTTTAATCACAACTTCCTTTCCTGCAAACAAGACGAAGCTTCCTTTCTACCCCTGAATACGACTCCATACTTTTCTCCTTAATACTAGCGAAAGTTTGCTTCTTATTTCGTCCTACAACCAACGCCCAACCTAAATATGTCTCGTATCCCTCACAATATCAGCCCCCAATGGATCCCCAATAAGTTGTCGGCAGTCTCGCTTTACGTTAGGACTCCAGGAAATTGTTGTTTTTTGGAAATCAACCATCTGCCCTGACACCCGCCTATATATTGCGAGAATATCCAGAATACATTGAGCATCCCATACCACTGCACCAGTGAACAAGATAGGGTCATCTACGAAAAACAAGTGGCTCCCCCTCGGGTCTTCACGTGAGTGCCGCATACCCAGCAAATCAACTCTCTCCTCATCCTGTGAAATGAGCCACGAAAAGACTTCAGCACACAAATTGAAATGATACCTCGAGAGCGGACACCCCCGCCAATTTCCCCTAGAAGGAACAACTCTACCATGGTACACCCCCATCCACTATAAAAAAAAACTCCGACGTCGAGATACAGTCTAGGACCCGCTCCACAAAAGACCTTGTCATCCCCATCTGTACCATCACCCGCTTTACAAACTGCCACTCCACGCGATCATAGGCTTCACTCATGTCAAGCTTCATTGGATTTTCATACAGGTACCAAAATTGCAATGCTTAATTGTGTTGGGTGTTGTCCCTTTAATGATTAAGTGACTGTACAGTGGATGAAAATGAAAAATGTTTGTCAGAGGCCATACTAGAATGGATTAGAAGAAATGAGAATACACCAACTCGAGGTGATACGAAATTGAGGATATCTAAATGTCAAGACAACTTGGTTGGATTGGCAATATAGCACAGCAAAGAAGCTCTTGTTCAGTAAGGTAGTGAAATCATAGTAGCACATGTCTGGTAGAGTGAGAGATAGACCGAAATTATCATGGATAGATGTGGCCGTAAACGATTTGGTTCGTCAGACCTGTCAATAGACGTAGTGATTGACTTCATGAAATGGTTGAAAAGAATGTTTCTGAACTTAACTAATCAAGAATAATGCTTCATTTGTGTTATAACACTTAAGGCTCATGCTTGGATGACTTGTTGCAAGCCTGTTAATCTAATTTCTCACCTGTATACATTCCATTGTTATTTGAAGGAATTTAAGAATTGTTTAATAGAAAATATGAAATAGTTTCAATTACTCAGTGATTTTAGAATGATTAAAAATTTTCAGTAATATTCAAACTGCTACACTGTTATCTGGAAAATACAAGCCAAATAGAAAGTATAATCCCTTCATTTTCATGTTAATAATCCCTTGAGAAGCAGTGAAGCTTGTGTAATAACTCTAGAGACTCTCCAAATTTCGTGTTGTACGGAGTGCCATAAGTCTGTAGTATCTATGCCCTTTGCCTTTTCAATTGCATCGTCTATCCCAGGGAACGGCTTCGAACCGTAATCATTGTGCTTTGCTGGTGCATAGATCTAAGATAGAGCAACACATATTTAGTCTCTTGTATACTTATTACACGGTACTAATCATTAGTTGTAACGCCCCGCCCCCGTAACACATACAACATACGTACATACACAAACACATGGCAGCGGATGGAGGGAGCGCTACTCGTGTACATAAATTTCAAAACCCTTCGTGGCTCTTGGATCGTCTGATTCCTTTTCCCATTCACACACCAACATCACATACTGTAGGACCCTTCGCCAACTCCCGCATACAACATCTACAAAACATAAACGTAAACACATAGTGAGTCATAATGACCGAGTGAATAATGAATGCAATGCAGTGCGTGAAATGCACGTGACATTCTTTTCTTTCTTTCTTTGGGCCCTAGTTGCGAATCATGTGAGTACCTTGTCATATCATAGCATAGGCCGTCCCCCAAAGGTTCTTTTACGCTTTGGGGCGCCGGGACCGTCGTCTAAAGAGTTCTTTTACTCTTAGACCGCCCATCACATCCTAGGCCGTCACCCAAGGGTTCTTTTACCCGTTAGGTCACGCCGTCACCTAAGGGTTCTTTTACCCGTTAGGCCGCCACATCATCATCAAGCGCATTGTAAACACATGATAGGCAACTACATTCTACATACATGCTCGTGTCATACATCATGCATGCTTTACCTGATGATCGTACATATACATACATGGCATTCATACATTCATAAGCCGTCCCCCAAGGGTTCTTTTACTCTTGGGGCGCTACACTCGTCATATCATACGCATTCCATTTCTTGAACATCATATAACATGCATTGACATCACATGAAACACATAAACTCTACTTTCTTGTCTCACTACATGTTCATTAACATAACTAGTTTCCTTTCATGTACATAGATTCTTAACCCATAGGACTTGACATAAAGATCATATAAGCCACAAAATCATGTCCACATCATCCCATTATCATCACCTAATCATCACATAGGCATAACACAACCCAAAGGAACCCTAGCATACTTGTAGGCTTGATACTCATCATAACTATCATCATAGGCATACATAAACATACATATACTTCATAAATGCATACTATATCAAAGATACATCCATTACTCACCATGTACTTGCAAGATCATCAAGCATTGACACCCCAAAGCTTCCTCCTCTTCTTCCTCTTCCTTCCTCTTTCTTCCTTCTTCTTGTAATCATAGATTACACAAACATTACATAGCTCATATATGGAGTGGGAGATGATCACATATGTTCATGAGGGTCTTGAGAGAGTTTTGGGAGCTTTGGAACCGAGTTTGGGTGTTCAAATGTCAAGAAATGGCTAGAATCTTCTAAAATAACACTTCTGCCGACTTAAAATTACGGCCGTAACTTACACATTTACGGCCGTAACCCCTTACTTACGGCCGTAACACAATAACCTTACGGCCGTAATAAACTCTCTGTAAATCCCCTGCATTTCATCTTCTTGGCTTACGGCCGTAACTTCCATTCCTTACGGCCGTAACTCCAACCATACGGCCGTATCTTCAGATCATACGACCGTAATTTGCTCTCTGAAACTTTTGGACATTTTCCACTGTTCACAATTTACGGCCGTAACATTCGACCCTTACGGCCGTAACCTGACATTTACGGCCGTAATCCTTACATTTACGGCCGTAACCTGCAGTTCTGCTGAAATTTTCCGTTTTCCTTATTTCGACGGCCGTTTCGACTCCCGACATGTCTCATACATTCCCAAACATTTCATGAATACATCATACACATATACATTATGTCGGGTCGACTTTGAGCGGGGCCTTACATTAGTTTTATCGTTTTTATTTTTCTTGAGTCGATAATTTTACTTGCTTTTTTGGTGGTTTGAGTTGTTCCTTGGATTAAGTCACATACCAAATGCTTACACCATGACCGTTCAGAAAGTCCTTCTCTGTCCGTAAATGCTCGCTCTGCCATCATGACTCTGTCGTTTAATTCTCTCACTTTCTGACGGTCGTCTTTCTACATTGAAGCCCAACCTTTGCTTCTTTCTAGGGCCTGGAATATCTAACTTCTGTTTAAAATACTTTAAAGTAATATAGATTCCCTTTGATGAGCAAGTAGGGAAGTACCTTTCGCTCATCTCCTATTTTAATGGCTGCTTCTTTGAGTTCATCGATGGACTTAAGCAAGGGATCAAGTGTTATGCCCTTGTGCAATAATTCACCTTTCAAGTCCTCTGCGGTTTTCTGCTTCATTGATTCAAGCTATTATGCTCCTCACATACACTAAGAAAGTTCCTTAGCCTATAACATGCATACCTGGAGCTCGTCCGCATAGTAGACATAGTTAAAAGGAAAAATTTCTTGATCTGCTAACTGAAGTGCTACTGTACCCCAAATGCTTGCCACTAGAAACATTATTGTTAAAGATTAATAAAATGAATCATGTAGAGCAAAATTAACTAGTAAAGCTGACATTTCCATACTTATAACAGCAGCATCGGTTCTTTATCAATGTTGTTTGAAGGTTGAGAAATTGCTAAATTTAAGCATATAGTTTGCTAAATATTTCCAAGTCACTTTTTATCCAATCTGTTTCTTAACCATTCATTTTCCCTACTTATAATATTCATAAATATGTTTATGAACACCTCGGGAGACCTATTCCTGATTGTTACTTACTGAAATTATGTTTTCACCTATGTTTCAGTTTACACACCAAAAAGGCCCTTATATTCAAAACATTGCCCATGCATTAATCAAAACCTTTCTACATTGACAAACATAGCTTCAACATGAAACCTAAAGAAAAAGCACTATATATCCTTTTTAACTAGAAAATGGTGCAGCTCTTGAAGTGTTTCTATCTCTACTTCACTTAAGATTTTTGTTAACTAAACAACAATGACTACTTTAGGAATTTTTTATAGGATAAGTAATTAAGTGTTATATGATTAAAAAAAAATTTCTTGTGACCCTACTATGGCATCATGAAGATCATCTCCATTTAAGCAGCATTTCCAAACAATAGATGAACTCCCTTCTCATGGAGCTCTACTACTGTAGCTCAAATGGCATGAAGTATGTCACTGATATTACGGACTTCAAGAAATGTATAGCTGAGATTAGGTTTGTATGTTCATTTGCACAGCTTGCCATAAGTATTCAGGTTTTGGCTATTTCACCACAGCCAAGTCCAGAGGAAGTCTTCTCAATGGTTTGCTGTGAGTAGTGACTCTGAAACCCTGCAATGGACAAAAACTCAA
This sequence comes from Jasminum sambac, assembly GCA_018223645.1. Taxonomy (NCBI): domain Eukaryota; kingdom Viridiplantae; phylum Streptophyta; class Magnoliopsida; order Lamiales; family Oleaceae; genus Jasminum; species Jasminum sambac. Next base: position 16,614,462 of record CP073644.1, read on the forward strand.
ACTCCTGACCTAGTGAGAGGGTACTCTTTCTAGTAAATGTTGGAAGAAAAATTGTTATCTGGTGTGGTTCTCAAACAAATCAGCAGGGATGAGAAACATCATACTCGAGTTCTATCACTGACACCTCCCTATCTCTTGCATAGCTTGGGATTCTTTTAAGAAAGGTGCCTTTCAGTTTAGCACCATTTCCGCAACTTTCAACACTGACGTTATTGATTTCGAAAAGATCTTTGGTTTAGCATCGTATCTACCATTTTTAAGTCTTGGGTTATTGATTCCCAAATCACTCATCACTTTATGTTCATTTCTTCCACTCTTGATTGTCTAGCTAGCTCAGTAATAGTTATGCTAAGACTTTCTAGGTTGCTAATAAGACTCTTGTGTCAATTACTAGGGGTGAAAATTTCTCTGTTTTGCCTATTATCTGTGACATATGTTTTACCAACTCCTACACCATCTATTAACCTTCTTTCTATCAATAGAATTACAAAGCACCTTGATTGCTAGGTAACTCTTTTGTCTTTTTGTTGAGCTTGAGTAGAATCAAACGACGATTGACATTATAGACAATGAGATGTCTTTATCTGTTTAAGGAGACGAGAGTTGCAGATGAAAGTTTACGTTGTGAATCATGTTAACGGTTATAATCTAGTGATGACAAAGATAATCCCGTGTAACTCTACATCAATTATTTCAAAAATAAATTTTCATCTTGATGTACAACAAACCTGCTACATGCCTATGGAATAGTGGATCACCAAATTTCTTCGTCCATACGAAGTCATCATACATTGAATGGTAGACTGGGTATCCTGCAAACGATCACTGCTATCAGATCTTTCGATGAGAAGATGGGTGTGCAAGTCTTGTTGCCAAGAAAACATAATTGGAAGCATGTTTCGTTGCTTCATGCTATATCATTTTAAAATCTTGTGTTTATGAACCAAATTTTGGGGCATAGGTACGATATTGTTTGTGAAAGGACTTGAAGCATTTCCATGAGAATCTGCTTGAAATAAAACAATTGAGGTCTTTGTTAAGCCTTTTTAGTCCAAGTCGAACATTAATTTCAGCCGTCAATATGACTTGTCTCTTTTATGTGTTTTCGTTTAAGGAGAACCAAGAAGTAAAATGGATCAACATCTTGAGAAGGCATGTGCAAGTACCGATGATGGTATTTGCTGTTGCTAAATTGCTTCAGTTATTTACCCTAAATGACAACTTCAATGACTTTCATATGGTTAAAACAAAATGCTATAAGAAAGTTGGCTTTCATATAAACAGATGTCTATACGATGAAAATTTCACATGAAAATGTACAGTGAAATATGTTTTCTACTTGTGATCAAGTGATTGGTTTAGATATTTTGGTGCTACAAATTACAGAAAGGTTGTCAATTATGAGAGATCAAGTAACCTAGCTTTCTTAACAAATTCCCATAATTATGAGAGAATGATGTTAAATGCTAGAGAAGGTGAGCGCTTTTACCTCCTCCAAAGGATATATCAGCTGCCGGAATGCCTATATGTTGAACAAAGGCTGCATAATCAGATCCTTCCCCTCCTAGCCTCCCAATCTTCATGGAGAGAACAAATTGATTATTATTTTCAATACATGAATTTTCAAATGTTCTACAAAACTTACCTCAACATTGTTTGCAGAGCTAATCCATGAATCATAAACCGTTTGTGTTGTGTTATCTGGGTCCCGAACCTTCAAAAAATGAATTTACCTTAGATGAATGAAAATCTTTTATGATTAACTTCACATGGATACCGTGATTCAGAATGTAGAATCAAATTTTCCGAATTCTTAAGAGGTCCCAAATCAAATTATTTTTTGATGTGTACAATGTAAGTACATAATCTTATCAATGCTACTGAGTTTCTTTAGGTATATTGACAATTATTCTTTCTACATGGTGTACCTGTTTAGTAGCTTGTATGAGTAGCTCATCGAGCTGTGGGGTCACAGAGGCATCAAACCCAGGTCCTGCAACCGCGGAACCAACATTCAGATAGGCAACAACTCTGGAGGCCAGCATTTGCCGGTTCTCTTCCACCCATTTAGTTGATCCTATCTGAGGGAAACAATTTAGTTCAAAATTCTATGAGTCTTCCATTCGGGGATTAAGGATCGAGGTTAAGACAGGATTATTAGATTGAGAGAGACCAGCCCATACTCCTCGGCGTCCCAATTGCAGAATATAATGGTACGTCTCGGTTTCCACCCTCTTTTCTGCAGCTTCCACAGCCTTTCTGCTACCTATGTTTCACAACTAAATCAATCAGGCAACTGAATATGTCTTCAAAAGCCAGACATGCACATTTTGAATGGATTATAATGACCCCAAGCAGGGTTGCTGTGCCACTGTTGGGATCAACTGCTCCAAATGTCCATGCATCTCTATGATTACCCAGAATTACATATCTAGCAATCATTCCTAATTCAGTTAGCAAATTAAAAACTATCGATACATCAAGAACTATTGGTGCTCTTTTTACCTCTATAAACTTCGAAAGTTACCTATCGGGTTCTTCTGATCCTTCAATCATGCCAATAACATTCTGGATTGTGCTTATGACTTGTTTTCCCTTCAGACAAAAACATCAGCCAGAGAATTGTGATTTATGGAGTTCATAAACTAGCTTAGCAACTCTTACAGTGTAGCTCAAGTTCACAATTCCTGGACCCGATCCCACGCAGTAAACGGGTGCATCTTTCATTCCTTGCCAATCATCATTTGCCACTTGTCCACCAACGGAATTAATTATCTCATAGCCATCACTCCAAGAAATGGGCAATGAAGGTATTAAAGGAAAATGGCCTCCTTTCTCTGTTTCATCATCATCAACTCTCTCACATCCTTCGGTACTTGGCGACCTTGGGGTGGTAGGATCCCCTGCATCTTTATACACTGAACCCATCTAGACCCCGCTAGGCGGCATCCATTTTTCATCAGGGAACCATTTCTCATCTTCTTCACCGCCATAATCCTTCCTATCTGTGAAAATCAGGACTCCTATCACACCCGCTGCGTAAGCATTGTCAACTACATCCCCTCTATATATCTTCCCATACCTTGCCAATGCTATAGTAGCCGAAACGTTCACTCCCATATCTTTCAACGTCACATAGTCTTCGACCCGTCCATAATTCACATACACCGCAGGACCAGATACAGTGCCTGATTTAGCATATGCATGGAAAGTGGGAAACACTTCATTTGCAACATCTGCCTAAGGATCTCCATCATATATCTCCTGGTCGAGGTTAAATTCGATCGGTGGCTCGTGAGGAAGTCGCGATAGAGTCAAAGAACGCGAAACAGGGTAAGTCAATGCAGGGTAGTAAGATGCTATGTGTGATTTAATGTTGTAGGAAGTGAGAGTGGAGAGGACATAATCGGCTGCTTCGGCGTTGGCTTCGGTGTCGACGACGTGGGGCCGGCGAGTGAGCATGTAAAGGCGGTGTGATATTGATGCATTGTCTGATAGAGAATCAGATATGAATAAGGAGTGATAGAAGGATTTCTGGGGGGTTGAGAAGAAGATGAAAGTAATGGAAGTTGCTAGGGCTATCAAGCTTGAAACTGTTGCCTTTAACATTGGGTAAAATTAATTTACTCTTGATTGAGTTTTTGTTGGCTGGTTTTTTCACTGCTGTGTATTGAGTGTAAAGATGATTGGAGAAACAATGCGAGTGAGAAAAGAGAGATTTTTCTTCAATATTTGTTTTGGATTGGAATTTGGAAGGAGGTTAAGGATAAGATGAGGTTCTCTCTCCAGCTCTCCCTTTTTAATTTTTATTAATTTTTATTTCTTTTTTATTATTATTATATTTTAAAGTTTGGTTCATATGTGTTAGCATTGATGTCTTAATTGTCGCTTTCAATATTTAATTATTTATTGCTCTACTCGATATTTTAGGGTCATTAGAAATTAGTTGAAACGACAGGGAAAAAAAATGAAAAAATGGACGGAAGTGCGGTGATTTATCGAACATACATGTCAAAAACCTATTCATTTGAGGGTGGAACCTGAAAGTGGTGGAGCCGTGGGGTACGTGTAAAGAGAACCAAAAAAAAAAAGAAAATAATTTTGTAGTTCTTCTTACACACACAGATAGATATATATATATATATATATATATATATATATATATTTCGCAAGTATACCTCTCCTTATATTTTATTTTTTTATTCTTTTTTTTCCCTCATATTTTAAGTTAAATAAAATCGCATTTTTAATAAAATTTTGGCTTACTTGATGTAAAAGGTAGAATTATTTAGCTGTAGGTTTTTCCCCCCAAGAACTATTTAGCTTTTGTTGAGCGCGACGAATTGACCAACCTTTATGTTTACTGATCATTAGAACTAGGGTTGGGCATAAGTTGGGTTGGGTTGATTTTGGGTCAAATATGAAACCAATCCAAGCAATTTCGGTTTGACAAAATCAAACCCAAAACCAATCCAATAGTTTGCGAGTCCAATCCAATCTGAACCATGTAATTCGGTTTGGGTTAGGTTGGTTTATTCGGTTTGGCCTTGAACACAATAAATTTTATTGGATTAAAATTTTTCCATAAAAATAAAGATTATAGAACCCACAAATATAAGATAGACTCGTAGACAAATGAAAATGGACATTTTAAATAACATTATACTAAAATAATCGAAATTTGAGATATTACAGTTATCCAATTTAAAGCAGTGGTTATTGAAAAATAAAGTGACAAGTATTTTCATATTAAACAAAAATTAAGTAGCAAGCACTATACATATGTATAAATATAAATGAACTTGATTCTTGCTTCCAATTTGCAAGTAACTTCCATATTCATATTTGAGTTGGATTGGGTTGGATTGGGTTGTGTTTTGAGTAAAATTTACAAACCAACCCAACCCAATAGTTTAATAGAAATTGCAAACTAAAACTAACCCACCAAAAGCTGAAACCAACCCAATCCAGTCGGTTTAGTTTGGGTCGATCGATTTTGTTGGGTTAGATTGGATTATGCCCAACTCTAATTAGGACGATTAATAGAAAGTTCAACGATTGAATTTAATGAGTTTTTTTTGTAACATTGACCGATTTGGTAATTTTTTTAAAGCTTTTTTTCCTAATGAAATTGAAAGTATTCTAACATGTCAAATGATCTTGGACGAATCTCAAAATAGTAAGTGTGAAGCTTGCACTTGTGTGTGAATATAATAATGCCTGAACGGTAGGAATTCGGATGACCTGTGCCGAACCTCTTGATTCGTTGTCTATCGTGTGTGGAATTAACCCTTTTGTCTCTTGTTACAATCGGGGATGTTCCATGAACCAATTTATTAGCAATTGGAGTTATTCAATTATTAACGCATCTAAATTAATCCATTTTTCCTTTTCCTTTTTTTTTTTTTGTTGTTGTCTATTTTTAATGAGAAAGTAGGTGGAGGAATACCAATCATTCAGCTCATAATCTCAATCATGGAAATGACAATTATTCATAAATTGAGACAAGTTGAAGTGTGGATCTACTTTGAAAATTCGAATGTAAAGTTATGGTTTACCCGACTAGAATATTGCATTTAGTAAAAAACCCCGGCGCCACCCTCCGTCAAGTGGTTTTCGACTTCGCTAGAGCTCCTTGGTGGTGGCGCTAGGATGGTGATAGTGGTGGAAGAGAATATGTTGAAGATGAGGAAGGTATTATTTTTATTTTTTACCTAAAAAGTCCCAATTTCGGAAAAAAAGTGTGGTTAATGACCAAAATTTTAAGAAAAAACAATAGGTTCTTATTGCCCAACAAATTAAAAAGTTAAGTTCTGATTGTGCCAACAAGCCTAAATTATTTTCAAACTTCGAGGCACAAATTTTTATATTATAATTTGTGAAGTGCCACATAGGCAAAGATGTCGACGTAGCACACATTAAATATTTTTAAAAATTATAAAATTAATTTTGAAAATAAACCAACGTTAATTAGTAGTAATTAAAAACATTATTGAAAATAAACCAATATTTAAAATAAACATTTAATGAGAAAAAATTTATTTTGGAAGGACTTTAAATATAACTTTATTTTTTAAAGTTCTAATTCAAAATGTTATATAATAAATATTTTTTTAATTTTTATTTAATTTTATCGTGATAAAATTGTAGGTTTTTGATAGTTTTGCTTGGTTACATGAATTGGTTTATTAAAAAATACTCGGTATTTTTGACCTTTTTCTTTTTTAAAATCAAATAGTCGGTGGTTAAAAATATAACTGGATTTATATTGAATAATTTATTTATTTTTAAGTAAAATAATAATTTATTAATCTTTATATTATTATAATTGAAGTATCACGTTTGGCGGACGCCCTATTAGTAGTGCCAACATAGCACACGGTTTCTAACTACACTACAAGAATTTTACCCTTTCGCTACAAAATTTCTGGAAACAAATTAAAATTTGTAACTAAAGGTTATCGGGTCCCCACAAAAAATTAATCTTGTAGGTATATGATTTTCCCCACAAATATTCTACACAAAAATTAAAATTTGTAGCCAAATGATGTCTTTTCCCACAAAGAAAAAATTTCGCGGGCACGTGATTTTAACTACAAATTAAAATTTGTGCCAAAAGGTTACCTTTTCTTGCAAAAAAAAGATTTTGTAAGCATATAATTTTCCTTACAAACATTTCCGACTCAAGTTACAATTTGTAGCTAAAAAATATCTTTCGCCACAAAAAAAAAGGTTTCGTACGGAATTAGGTTTGCTACAAATTTACATTTGTAACGAAATGTTACCTTTCCCCACAAAAAAATTGATTTTGTAGGCATATAATATTCCTCACAAATTTTTCGTTTCGTAGACAAAATAAAGTTTATAATGAATTTTATAGGCATATAATTTTTCCTATAAATTAAAATTTGTGATCAAAGATTACCTGTCCCCACAAACAAAATGATTTTGTAGACATATAATTTTCGCTGCAAATTTTTCGTAGAAAAATTAAAATTTGTAGCCAAAAAATATTTTTCCCCACAAAAAATAAATTTTGTAGGCATATAATTTTTCCTAGAAATTAAAATTTGTAACCAAAGATTACCTTTCCCTACAAAAATTACGATTTTATAGGAATACAATTTTTCCTCCAAATTTTTCCTATACAAATTATAATTTGTAGTTAAATGATATCTTTTCCCGTAAAAAAAAAAATCGTAGGTATCTGATTTTTCTAACGAATTAAAATTTGTAGCAAAAGGTTACCTTTTCCAAAAAAAAAAAAAAAAAGACGTTGCAGGCATGTGATTTTTAGTACAAATTTTCCGCAAATAAATTGCAATTTGTAGCCAAAAGGTATCTCAACCCCCCCTCTCCCCCCCTCCGCAAAAAGGTTTTGCAGGCATATGATTTTTTCTATAATTGTTCAGCATTTGTACACAAATGTTATATTTTCCAGAAAAAAGAATTGTAGCCATATGATTTTGTGTGCAATTTTTTTTGCAGATAAATTGAACTTTGTAGTTAACTAATTGTAAGATTTATACTCATAACTTACATATTATATTAATGAGAATGAGTAACAAGAAATTAAAATAGCCGAGTGGTTGAGATCTTAGTTTCTCAATCATGAGGTCTAAGGTTCAATTCCTATGCACTACATATTCTCGAAGCTAATTAAATAACTAATAGGTATTCCTATGTTCTGCATATTCTTGAAGCTAATTAAGTAACTAGTAGGTTGGGTTGGGTTGAGTTAAATAGATGGCTAGTTGGTTGGGTAAAAAATTAATTTTTATTTATTTTTGAAATATATAATTTGTTAGGAGAGACATTAGGAGACAAAGCATATATGTGGTCTCTGCCCTTTCCCAACGAATTGCATTTGTCTCCAAAAGGCTTGTAGGAACAAAATTCACCTCACAATTTTAAAGTTTTGTTACCTCTAATATTTTCTTACAAACTCTATTTGTCTCCAAAAGATTTGTAGCGTCAGACATTAGCCCTCGAAATTTTCACAATTTGCGGCCTATTACCTTTCCTTTCGAGGTTTAGCCCACAAACCTGGCTACAAATGTTTTTTGTCTCCTCTATCACTTCGCCACAAATAAAGATCTTTCACTACAAAAGTATTTTGTGGGAAAAGGTAAAATATCTCGTGGTGCTAAAAAATTAATTGATATTTTTGGTTTTTAATACGGCTCATGTGATATGCTCATTAGTTGGATTTTCCATTGCACGTGTTTTGCATTTCCTGAGGATATAAAATTAAAAATAAATTATTCTTTCTATAATTAACATACAGTTGATGTAAATGAGAAGAAATCAAATGAAATATGTAGATGCGGAAAATTATCGGTATGACTATAAATTTAAGTTATATAAAATTAAATATAATACTTCTTATATAATAATAGACCTAAAATTAAATAGCAATTACAGCTAATCACTAAAAGAATGCATAAAATCATAAAATTTAGAATGCATAATGTCCATTTCAGAAAGAAAACAAATGTTCAATATAAATTTGATATGTACCAATGAGAAAGGCACATTTTGATAATTAAAGAATTTTTATGTATTCATTCGCAATAGTTCGTTTACAATTAATTAATTTTCACGTTATGCAATGCTATGCACGACAATTAGAATTAAAGTTACAAGTTTTGATAAATTTCTTAATTATGCAATACACCTGAATTTTTATGATTTACAATTGTGAATTTACTCCGCATTTTTTGAAATGATTATAATATACAATATTATAGATTTCAATAATTGTTTACAATTATGCAATCTCCTATGCATAAATTACATCAATTATGTAATTCAATATTTATATTTATAATTTTATATCAATTATTTATCGCACATAAATTTAGTTATTCACCTGCATTGCATGGTCATGATACTAGTCTATATTAAATCACAAAGGTCACAAATTGTATCAACAATTACTATGACCACAACGACCCCTACCTTCAGCCACACAATCACTACTAGCTGTCAAACAACCACTACTGACAGTCACAATATTTTTACTAGACTCAAAAACACAATCACATAATCAACGTGATTGCACAACCACTACTACCAACACCAATCACACAATCACTCACTAGCAAGGTCACACAAGCACCACCATGCTCCTAACCCAGTTTTCTAAAAAGCACTTCGAAACGACACTCATAACACATGCCAATGTTGCCAAAAGCATGAAAAAAGTCAACATCGAGTGTTGACCAAAATAGTATGCTTAAGCACGCCTAAGTCAGTTTAAGTGTGCTTAATGTCAGGGACCTAGCGTTCGTGTCCCACCCCTGTGGCGAAGCAGGGTTAACATGTGCAAGATTGGTGACCTATATACTTGTGTTGTAGTACTTGTGCGTGTACTTAGGGCACCGAACGGCCAGGCCGTTACATTAAGCTTCCTTACGTTTGCTTCAATCTCTTTTTGCCAGGGGGAGGGGAGGGGAGGGAGGGGGCTGGGGGCCAGGGGTTGTATCATTATTTACAAAGTGTGAAAGAAGAATTTATTTTACTTTTTAGATAATAGATATTTTGTTTGCTCATTCACACTAGTTTGTGCTTTTAAATAGTATTAATAAGTTTGTGCTTGTAAATAGTATTATATTAATGTCAATATAGCAATTATGGTATACTGCTTAATTGGGTACGACTTTATTCTACCCACTTAACATATGTCATCTCAACATTGGATGTATACATCCAATTTCGCGATTACTCGTGCCCACTTGGGCACTAGATTATAATTGATCAATATAGGATTAAGCACACAACAGTGGAACCACAGTTATATGGATAATATTTTCAAATTCAATTGAGCATGTGATATTGGATAAAATTTCATATTGTGGGTTTTTATATTTTGAAATTTATGCATATGTAGTTAGTCATACCATCATTTATTTTATATGTGCTTGGTATGTATTATTTTAATTATTTAATGATTTAGATTGCTTAAAAATTTTAAATATATAATAAATTGAGAAAACGCTTAAGTGCGCTTAAACTTACAAAGTTTGAAGTTTAGTATTGAAACCTTGTTACGCTTGACACTTTTATCAACACTACTCTAGCCCCACCACTCATATCAAGGGCCTCCATCCACTATATCGACAATCACAACTTTTGTTGGCTTCACAATCACAACTTTATTATCATCATGACGGCACAACCACCACTACCAATACTAGTCATACAGCATCACACCACTAAGGTCACACAAACATCACCACCACTCCTCTAATCACACTATGTACATCAAGGGCCTCTACCTACCATACCGATGGTCATAATTTTTTACCAGCGTTACAAAAACAACTGCATAACCACCATGACCGCACAACCACTACTACCAACACTTGTCCCACAACCACCTACCCCCAAAGTCAGAAACACCACCGGTGGACCACCACGACGCCCCCGACTTCAACGCTATCAAAGGTCTCCACGCATCACAAAAACCCATTCTTTTTGCCGACCTGGAGTGATCTCTGCTCTCTCTCTCCCTCTCTCTCTCCCCCCGGCGCTAATAACTAGATGGTATCGGCGCTAATAACTAGATGGTATTGCTATTTGGGCATCAAATGTGCTATATTTAGGGGTTGGGCAAAAGCCAATCCAAATCGCTCAATCCATCCAACCCAACCTAATCCACTTGGGTTAGATTGAATTTTTCACTACTTTGGATTGTGTTAGATTTCAAAAGCTGTTTTCGAATTGGGTTGGGTTGAGTTTGGATTCTATATGATAATTCGATTAAACCCAAACTAACCCAACACACCAATTAATTTAAATATAAATAAAAATAAAAATAAAAATCGAAAAAATGAATAAATTGTGAGAAAATGAGTAAAAAATTTTAAGTAGAAACTCGTTCTACAAAATCATCCATGTATAATCTAGAATTAGATTGAGCTAGTAATTGATTTTACATCAATTTAAATGCTAAAAAATTATAGTAAATTATTATGAAGTCAAATTCCAAACCAACCAATCCAATCCAATCCAATCTTAACCGATTTTAGCTGGATTGGATTGAATTGGGTTAGTTTTATACATTGAGTGGATTGAGTTAGGTTTATTTTTCACCAAATCGATTTAGTTGGATTAGATTAGGATTGACCTCAGACTCAGACCCAACCCAACGCTAGCCATATTTGCCGTCTGTTCAGACTCATAGGAGATTCTTGGTGGAGGGATAAACCGGATGACCATGAGCCATAGAGCCTTTTTTTTTTTTTTTGGGTGGCATATTTAATTTATAAAATAATCTAAAAGATATAGAGTTTGATTTTTCACGTGAAATTTAAAAAGATTCACACATCCATCAAGTAGTAGGAAAAAGCTAATTAACCGTAAAAAAAATAGTATTTTCTAGACACTATTTAAAAATCATTTATTTGTGTTAAAAGTACCATTACATGTTGTGTGTCAATATTGAAAAAACTCACTCGGTTGACCAATCAGATATTGACCATTCACTGAGAACAAACCCTGCACTAGGATCTGCATCACGACGAGAGGGAGTGAGGATATCGGAGGAGAGAGAGAGATGAAGGGCTGAGAAAAACGAGAGAAGTGAGCCCCTAGTCTAATGGGCTGGGATATTTATATCCCCTTCCAAATGGACCAGGCTCTAGAACAATTAGGCTGCCAAGTCCGAGTTTAAGCTTCGGCCAGCATGCACCGCTTCAAATATGAGGCCCAAGTGAAACAGCAGCCCAATATGAGTATAACAATTGAAATACTTAATTTTTCTTATTACACATTTGCATTGGATGTCCATTGAATGATTTCCATTCCGTCCCATGTCGCAATCTATTTGAAGAAAGAGATAGACACATCAAAATAGTGTGTCCCACTTCGCTCTTTTCGTTACTCTCAATTCTCACATTTTTAGCAATTTTTCTTTATTTCTCTACGTATCATTTCCAAAATCACACATTCAATTTCACATCGTTTATTATGATTTGTAAATTTATTTCTACCTCTCTCTCATCTTTTTCCTTTTTTTTCTCTTATGTTTTATACACTTCTTTTCATTAATCTTCATAAAATATAGATAAAATTACAAAATTGTTATAAAAGTATGGAAACAATAGAGAGAATTTAGAGAGAATGAATTCTAAGGAATTCACAGGAATGAATTTCATTAATAACTGAAGCCCTATTTATAGGAAAACGTCGAATGACACAATCGTAATTGTATAATTTCATCAAGGGTATAATAGTCATTCACATAAAACAATTATTCATAACTACCATATCATTCACCAAATTATTCTACCTAATAATTATTCCTAATAATTATTTCACCTAATAATTATTTATAACACTCCCCCTTGAATGACTATTAATACAAATGTCTTCTAAACTTGTTTGGAGAAAAACCCAGTGGGAAAAAACTTCCAAACCGATTGCAGGATAGCTTGGAGTGGTTATATACTGCTTCATCAAAACATTGCTCCCCCTGATGTCTGTCAGTGGTATAGGAGTATTCACGTGCTGCCTCGTTAAAACCTTGTCAAGAAAACCAAGTGGGAAAAAACTTGATCGAAGGAAAAAGAGTACAGCTACTCCATCTGATTTCATATATTGAGGACGGATATCCTTACTTCTGGTAAAGGATTTCAATATCATCATTGTTTGGATCTAAAGCATTATCTCTATTATAACTTGATCCAATAGATACACTGTGTCGATTTCTCTTGTTGTCCTCAATATACCATGAATATACCATGAATATACCTTATTAGGAAAAACCCAGTAGGAAAAACCCTAATGAAGGAAAAAGAGTACAATATTCATGTGAATACGCCATTAAAGTTGCCTCATTAAAAACCTTGCTAGAAAAACCCAGTGAGATAAAACCTCAATCAAGGGAAAAAGAGTGCAACACGTATTTTATATAAGTATGCTTGAAGCATTTCAAAATCTTTCATGGATTTATATAAGTATCATATACATTAGTTGATATGCTTCATTCATTTCCACGTGAATGAAATTTAGATATTATATAATATCATGTTATATTCAGTGCTTATATACAATCAACAGCTTCGATCTCATTTTCTCACTATACCGAGATATATACCTAAATCTCTACTGGAGATTTCATATTAGTTGAGATTGGGCTACCTCATTAAAAACCTTGTTTGAGAAAAACTCTTTTGGGACAAAAACATCAATCAAGGAAAAAAGTACAGTATATGAATTTCTCAACGATATCAATGTAGATATTTTGAGCCGTTGCATGCACTGATACAATAATACATTTGAAACCTCTTCAAGAGTTTCATTCTCATTTCTCATTAAGCCCGTGCATGAACACTTTAATCATAAGGGCATATATTTTGGCATCGGTATTTTCCGATGGATTTCAATATCCTCACTATCATTGATAGTATGTAGCGCTATCTTTTCATAATGTGTCGACACTTTTAATTTTATTTCTTTCCCCATATCGACATAACTTATCGAGATATCTCATTATCAATCCTCTTGTAGGATTACACAATATAGTTAGGTCTATCTACTCTTCAAGAGCATATGCCTCCGTATTCTCATTTCTCATTAAGCCCGTGCATGAACACTTTAATCATAAGGGCATATATTTTGGCATCGGTATTTTCCGATGGATTTCAATATCCTCACTATCATTGATAGTATGTAGCGCTATCTTTTCATAATGTGTCGACACTTTTAATTTTATTTCTTTCCCCATATCGACATAACTTATCGAGATATCTCATTATCAATCCTCTTGTAGGATTACACAATATAGTTAGGTCTATCTACTCTTCAAGAGCATATGCCTCCGTTATTAAGACCATCTTTTATAATTTGCTTTGATATATATGATTGGGAAAATCTCATAATATCAACACTTCTGGCGTGCTAACTTATCAAAGCATCTTAACTGATATATGTGATTGTTCATAGCATCTTTTATGCATCTTTGAACTTCAAGTTCATATTTTAATTGTGAGGATATAGTATGATGCATTTCACATATCATTTTCAGCCTTTAATACTCCCCCTCATGCTGAGAAAATTTAGAACACCAAAACTCATACAGTTGGTATGATTTTAATCATATATGTTCTCATCATTCTTCTTTAATATGGGAATTTATATAGTTTGCATTCTATTCTCGATATTGGCAATTTATTGGAGGACTTTAAATAATTTGCCACATAATATCCAACTTGTATGCGCATACTCAAATCCTTCAGGGATTTATTCAAATCATTGGGATATATATATTTACTAGCTTTATCATTAAATTTAGAAATCATGCTCATACCGTGAGCAAATCATTTCGTAATCTTCCAATTACGAATCATATACACATGTGACTATCTAGTGGATCCATATCATAATATCTAGTAGTCCACATGGAGGATAAGTGGGCCCATATTTCTCATCCTTTATATATTCCAGATATATTTGAGATTTTATTCCCAACATTAGCCAGTAATTATTTATCGAGAATAATTATTTGAAGAATTCTTCTAATTCTTCACTTGAAATATTGATTTCAATAATTATTTAAACCGGGATGGTCAGTCCGGTTCTGCAAACGAGTATTATTGAACTTTTAGTTCAGTAAATTCTTATCTCGATTTCACTAGTATCTGTATAGTGCTCAACATGATTTATCATAGAAACAATTCACCGACATATTCCATCATCTTTTGGTGACATTATTGTCTACTACTGTACAAACACGGAGTTCTGAGTTCATACGCATCACATCCGCTCTTGCTCAAGCTGAGTCTTAGCTCTTATGCTTTACAGAGTCGTAACTCATACGCCTCGTATTATTCTATAAATAAATCGTCAAAATTATTGCAAAATTCATCCTAACAAGGGTCTATACATTATAATGGATCATATGCTCTCAAATCTTCGAAAATACTATCCATCACTGCCGATCAAAATCCTAAAAAGGATTTGTCGAAGTAGGCTTGAAAGGTTGTGGATGCTAATGAATAACGGTATCCCACAAGATATCCGATGGTTGATTGAAGCAAAGGTTCGATTATCTGGTGAGGTTTCAATTCCTTCTAAATATATGTTTGGTATGGGTAAAAGTAGTTTTTCGAAGAAACGGAGAGCAAAAATATTAGGAGGATGCTACAAGTGTGCTAGGTGGACATGTGACACTCGATGTAAATCTGTGGGGTACGTGTCCAGTAACTAAGAAGATAAGATAGCATTCATTAAGGATGGATTGAGTAAGGAGTCATTGGATGATATTCAACTGACTCTTGAGACACATCCTAGCGGATACGTGCATCGTAAGCTTATGGCCTTATGGGCCCAATTCAAAGATGAACGAGCACGTAATAGTTTAGGAAAACTTATTTCAAAAGATCCTGTCTGTAAATTTAATAGAAAAACTTAGTATAATAATTTTCTCATATTAATATAAGGAAGCTCAGTGTAATAACGAAGATCAATGTTTTTCTTGTAATTGTAAATATTATTTTTCAATTTTTAAGATATATATATGTATATATATATATATATATATATTATTTTTCAATCACCGACAGGTATATGTCATTTCACTAAAATTTTTCTGCATTTTTCTCTTTCATATTTGTCAAAAAGTAAATAGTGCAATCAATTATTGGTTTGAAAATTTTCCTTTAAATAGAGGGATTCATATATCTCTCATTCATTCGCTGAAAGAGAGAGATAGAGGTGGAGATGGAGATGGAGATATTAGAATCATCTCATGTAAGTCAATCTTCACCTCGCCGGATAAAAACTATATGTGTTTTTGGTGGCTCCAGACTAGTAGGTCATATCCAATATGTGGATATGGCAGACCAACTTGTAAGAGAGTTAGGGAAACAAAATATCAATATACTATATGGAGGGACTAATAACAAACTATTAAGGAGTCTTACGATGGCCGCACAATCATGGGGGATAAGAGTGTCAAATGTAATACCTTTTCATCGAATTGGAAGCAGTAATCGAATTGGAGTTAGAAATGTCATTAATCCAACTGGATTGATGCTACAAACACAATCCATGAACGACTGCCTGATGTACATGATGAGTAATAGTGATGCTTTTATTGTTCTTCCAGGCGGCTATAACACACTGGACGAAATATTCAATATAACCTCGTTGGCACAATGGAACTTTCATGTCAAAACAATAGGTTTGTTGAATATAAATAATTTCTTTGATGGCTTACTAGCGTTTCTAGATTGGGGTGTAAATAATAAGTTTATCTCTCATTCAGCGAGAAAAATACTTATCTCTGCTAGTACTGTTGATGAACTACTCATCAAATTTCATGCATATGTTCAAGAATCTGTGGAAGCCCAGGTCCGTCGGTCACAGACCACTGGTGTCAAGCGAAAAAGAAATTCAGATCCTTTAAATATCTCATTATGAACCCTGATGTTGGGGGTGGCAGAGTTACGGAGTATTTATACTCTCGAAACGCACCCTTCCTTTATGGGTTCAATATGTATTTTCTTTTTGCATTTCTATATTTTCGAGTGTTTATTGCCATCTTTGATATTCTCAATATATTCCACTTATTTGCTTTGTACTTCTTACGGAGTAATAATAATAATATCATATTGGCTTTATTCAAATACGTAGAATCTAGTGATTATGCTTCTTCAAGAGCATTTTATTCTCATATTAATACAATCTCATATCATCGATGAGATTACTTCATATAATCTCTCCATGCGATATATTTTCTTTGATTTATCAACATGGGATCTATTGAGCATTTTATTTTCATCTATTTATCCAATGGTAACTTCAGGTACCACTTACTCAATTTTTCTCCATTAATATTCGGTAAATGTGGAGAATAAATTTTATTCTTATTATCTACTTCTTCAAGAGTATGATTAGAATGTTTGATCAACTACTTCTTCTGGAGTAGGATTCGTTATAACCAATCGTGTAGTATAACCCACCACATTGGAAATATGCACACCAATCGTGTGGTATTACCCACCACATTGGAAATATACTAAAACTATAAAGTGAATAAATTTAAATTGTAGAAATTAAATTCTCCCCAATAGGTGGTTGAACCTACCACATGGAAATTATCGCAATAAATATAAATTTACAGAATTTAAATTGTGAGAATTAAAATGCATAATGATTAACTACTTCTTCAGGAGTAGGATCTGCTTAGTAGAAGGTATTGCCCATCACTTAGCATATAAATTGCATAAATATATAAAACCTTCTGTTTAGTGATGGTTGAACCCATCATTAGGTAGGAGGTGTTGCAGCAATTAAATTGCAGTAAATAAAGTACGAGAATTAAATATTGAACTGCTTCTACGGGAGCAGATTTGTTCTTCTAGAACAAAGACTCATTACTTCTACAAGAACACACTTATCCTTTTAGAATAAGTATATTATGTAATTAAACTCTTCGGGAGTTAAAATAATATTCCGATCTTTTATTTCAAATGGACTTCAAGCCATTTTATATAATCAATAGATTTAGAATTTCTTCATGAATATTCTATCCATTTTTCTCTGTCGTCAAAATTAGGTCGGTTTCACCCTAAGAGTAAAATTGTCCATTCCAATTCGCAAAGGTAAAATTGTCAAAAATATTTTCTCAATGTTTTACGATTGGAAAATTATCTCATTTCTACTTCAATTTATCAATATCAAAATGTTCAAGGACTATTTTGTAACTTTTTCAAAAATTGGGGTACTGATTTGCAAATTTTTGAAAGTTTACCTTATCAATATTGGTGTCAAATCGAAGATCTCGTTAAATCGATTATAATGGAGTCGAGAAAATTTGATTTTGATAATGTATGCTCCTTATATCTCGAGAAAACGAATGTTATAGTTTAATATATTATTATATTATAAAATAATATATTATAATATAATATAATATATATATTACCTTTTCATTTATTCTCATTGCAACAATAATTTGAACACCAACATACTTAACATCCCAGCTGAACTCGTCCATGGCCCAAGTGATGTGGAAATGAACTGCTCATCTGCAAAGCTCTCTGTGAAACAATTCTTTCAAGAGATTTTGGATTCAAAGTCTCCATTTTTTTCTTGTAATTCCCCTGTTCACCCCATCAATATTTTCTCGTTATATGTGTATATCTATGTGTGTATGTATGTATTGTTGAGAGGATTGAAGGAGATTTGATAAGCTCTAAAATGAAAAGATGAGAATTAAAATGGGAACTCATCCATGTTCAAAGTTTGCAAATAATAGAATTGGACCAACAAAACTAGCAAAAGTAATATGATTTCACGTGAACTGAGAAAAGATAAGAGAAAAATCATATATATGAAATTATGATTTTCAAATTGTAATAACCCAGTTTCTGATACAGAGGATCATCGTTAGATGCAACTGTAGAGTATAATCGCTTCGTATTATTCAAATGGCTAGAGACTCGTGCTGATAACGTGTTATAAAAGTATAGAAATAATAGAGAGAATTTAGAGAGAATGAATTCTAAGGAATTCACAGGAATGAATTTCATTAATAACTGAAACCCTATTTATAGGAAAACTTCGAATGGCACAATCGTAATTACATAATTTCATTAAGGGTATAATAGTTATTCACATAAAATAATTATTCATAACTACCATATTATTCACCAAATTATTCTACCTAATAATAATTATTCATAATAATTATTTTACCTAATAATTATTTATAACAAAAATAAGGTAAAAATCAATTAAATTAAAGTAGATGGATTATCGAGAGGGGACCCCGATTCCCATCCAACCTTAGGTCATTACAAGCGTCCTCCCCATCTCATTAGATTTCCTAGTCTTCTTCGAGCCAGGCCCGTGTCAGTGTCAGATATTTTCCGTCCTGTTCTTATGCCTATGCTTTCACCAAAGTTATTGTTACTTGACTTGTATATATGTTTATATTTGATTCAACGTACTGTTGGTAAGATCGAGAATATTTTTAATATTCTCCACGATAACATTATAGCGATTTTAACACGTGTCATCCCGCAATCGTCACCTACACCCAGTGGCGAAACCACATGTAGTCCTGCGTAGGCACTTGCCTACACAGGTTTTGCAGATATTTTTTTTTGTTTAAAAAAAGTTTTTTTTACCATGCCAAATTCAGTGTTTGGAGGAGATGAAGAGGTGTAGCCTTGCAGGTTGCTGGTTGGAGAAGACAAAGTGGCCTGGGTGTGTATGCATATGTGGAAGTAGTTGGAAAAGTCAAAGAAATGCAGCTCCTATGGCTAGTCTTCTAAAGGCTACAATATAGTGAAATTAACGTGTCCCCAAAATTTATACTATATTTTATTGTTTTGTTATTCCCTTATTTTTATAGAGTTATTGTTGTTATGAACTCGCGAGCCACGAGGAAATAATTTATATATATTTTAATGATGTGAATGACTATTATGTCCCTGATGAAATTATGTAATTACGATTGTGCCATTCGAAGTTTCCCTATAAATAGGGCTTCAGTTATTAATGAAATTGATTCCTGTGAATTCCTTAGAATTCATTCTCTCTAAACTCTCTCTATTATTTCTATACTTTTATAACACGTTATCAGCACGAGTCTCTAGCCTTGAGTAATAAGAAGGGAGTATGCTCTACAGTTGCATCTAACGATGATCCTCCTCAGATCGTAAACCTGATTAAACATTTCTCAAATAACGAATTGTTTTTAATAAACTTCTCCTACACGCATCTTCTCTTCAATTGTAATTGAAACCAGAAAGTACTCACAAATCACACCGTGTTACTTCATGTCTTTAATTCCTAATCCAGAAATATGCGGAAACGAATTCAGTGAAGGAAAATCAAAAGGACGGAAAGGTATATATATTATTATTTTATAATATAATAATATATTAAACTATAACATTCGTTTCTCGAGATATAAGGAGCATACATTATCAAAATCAAATTTTCTCGACTCCATTATACTCGATTTAACTTGAGATCTTCGATTTGACACCAATATTGATAAGGTAAACTTTCAAAAATTTACAAATCAAGATCCAACTTTTGAAAAAGTTACAAAAGGGTCCTTGGACTTGTAAATATTTACGTATTAATCCTTATACTATTAAAATTTTATAAAGAAATATGTGTAACGCCACGCACTTGAAAGGCGACGCTACTGAAACAGTAGCGATTGGCGGCGGTGAGTATGTATTAATATTTTATAAAGAAATATGTGTAGCGCCACGCACTTTGCCAGGCAAGCACGCCACAGAATAGCGGTTGGCGTGAGACGATCGTTCGACCTCCGTCGTTTACTTTGACGACAATAAACAAAAATGAATAGAATATTCGAAGAAATTCTAAATCCATTAATTACGACACAGAAGTCCATTTGAGTTAAAAGATCGGAATATTATTTTAACTCAAGAGTTTAAATACATAATATACTTATTCTAAAAGGATAAGTGAGCTCTTGTAGAAGTAATGAGAATTTGTTCTAGAAGAACAAATCGCTCCCGTAGAAGCAGTTCAATATTTAATTCTCGTACTTTATTTCTTTGCAATTTAAATCTTTGCAATACCTCCTACACATTGATGGGTTCAACCATCACTGAGCGAAGGTTTTATATATTTATGCAATTTATATGCTAAGTGATGGGTGATACCTTCTACTAGCATCCTACTCCTGAAGAAGTAGTTAATCATTATGCATTTTAATTACGGCAATTTAAATTCGTAAATTTATATTTATTGCAATAATTCCCATAAGGTAGGTTCGACCACCTATTGGAGGAAATTTAATTTCTGCAATTTAAATTTTCACTTTAAATTTATATATTTCAATGTGGTGAGTTATATCACACGATTGGTATGCATATTTTCAATGTGATGGGTTATACCACACGTTTAGAATACTTATTACAAATGTGGTTGGATTAAACCCCACAATTGGATAAGCCTGATTTATATATGTTCAATATGAATATTCTATTGATATTAAAGAAGGGATTTGAGCAAGTGATGCGAGAATTTCTGATTGTATGTATTGATGAAATGAAATTGCTCAAAGAATCCCATTGCGATAAAAGAGAAAGAAAATATATCGTGGTGAAAAATCTCATTATGAGATTAGTATATTGTGATATGATGAGAAATGCTCTTAAAGAAGCATTTAATAAAGGAATGTTCACTTTCCACGTCTATTGAATATTGATGGGGAAAATTGAGTAAGTGGTACCTGAAGTTACCATTGAATAAATAGATGAAAGTAAAATGCTCAATAGATCCCATGTTGATAAATCAAAGAAAATATATCGCATGGAAAGATTATATGAAGTAATCTCATCGATGATATGAGATTGTATTAATATGAGAATAAAATGCTCTTGAAGAAGCATAATCACTAAGATTTATGTATTTGAATAAAGCCAATATGATATTATTATTATTACTCCAGAAGAAGTACAAAACAGTTGAAGTGGAACATATTGAGAATATCAAAGATGACAATAAATATGTGAAAAGAAAATACATATTGAACCCATAAATGAGGGATGCGTCTCGAGAGTACAAATACTCCGTAACTCTGCCACCCCGAACATTCGGGTTCATAATGAAAGATCCAAAGGATCTCTTTTTCTCTTGACATCGATGGTCTGTGACCGACGGGTTTCAGCTTCCACAGATTTTTGAACATATGATTGAATCTTGATGAGTAGATCAGCAACTGTATTAGCGGAAACAAGTATATTTCTCGCTGAACGAGAAATAAATTTATGTTCTACACCTTGATCTAGAAAAGCTAGCAAACCATCAAAGAAATAATTAATATTCAACAAACCTATGGGTTTGTTATGAAAGTTCCACTGTGCAAATGACGCTATATTGAATATTTCTTCCGATGTTATAGCCCTGGAAGAACAATAAAAGCATCACTATTGCTCATCATGTACATCAGGCAATCGTGGATGGATTGTGTTTCTAGCATCAATCCAGCTGGACTAATGACATTTCTAACTCCAATTCGATTACTACCTCCAATTCGATGAAAAGGTATTACACTTGACACTCTTATCCCCCATGATTGTGCGGCCATCATAAGACTCCTTAATAGTTTGTTATTAGTCCCTCCATATAGTATATTGATATTTTGTTTTCCTAACTCCCTTACAAGTTGGTCGGCCATATCCACATATTGGATATGACCTACTAGTCTGGAGCCACCAAGAACACATATGGTTTTAATCTGGTGAGGTAAAGGCTGACTTGTATGAGATGATTTTAAAATCTCTATATCCATCTCTACTCCTATCTCTCTTTTTACACTATACTTTCAACGTATGAACATGAGAGACACGAATCCTTTATTTAAAGAAAAATTTCAAACTAATAATTGATTGCACTATTTACTTTTGACAAATATGAAAGAAAAAGCGGAAAAATTTTAGTGACATGACATATACATCGGTGATTGAAAAATAATATATATATACATATATATATCTTAAAATTGAAAAACGATATTTACAAATAAAAGAAATATATTGATCTTTGTTATTACACCAAGCTTTCTTACATAAATATGGGAAAATCATTATACTAAATTTTTCTACTAAATTTACAAACAGGATCTTCTAAAGTAAGTTTTTCAAGATCAGAACACATTTGTTGATCTTTGAATTTGGCCCATAAGGCCATTAGCTCACCTTATGCGTGTCCACTAGGATGTGTCTCAAGAGCACATTGAATATCATCCAAAGGCTCCTTACTCAATCCATCTTTAATGAATGCTATTTTATCTTCTCGGTTTACGGACAAGTATCCCACAGATTTACATCGAGTGTCACATGTCCACCGAGCACACTTGTAGCATCCTCCTAATCTTTTGCTCTCCGTTTCTTTGAAAAACTACTTTTACCCATACCAGGCATGTATTTAGAAGGAATCGAAACCTCACCAGATAATCGAACCTTTGCTTCAATTAAACATCGAACATCTCTGGGATGCCCTTATTCATTAGCATCCTCAACCTTTCAAGCCTACTTGATAAATCCTTTTTAGGATTTTGATCGGTAGTGATGGATAGTATTTTCGAAGATTTGAGAGCAAATTATCCATTATTATATATGGACCATTATTATGGTGAATCTTGTAAAATGCCAGGATAATTTATAAACGCCAGATGAGGTAAGGCTCCGCGTTGGAACAAAGATTGAAACATGAAGCGTATGTGCTAAGATTCCACGCTTGAACAGTGATGTGTAATAATGCTACCGAGAAACATGATGGAATATGTCGGTGAGCTATACATATGATGAAAGTAATAAATCATGTTGAGCACTATACAGATACTAGTGAAATCGATATAAGAATTTACTGAACTAAAAGTTCAATAATACTTGTTTGCGTAGCAGATCGACCATCCCGGTTTAAATAATTATTGAAATCAATATTTCAAGTGAAGAATTAAAAGAATTCTTCAATGATTGTTCTCGATAAATGATGAAATCATTACTAGCCAATATTGGGAATAAATCCCAAATATATCTGGAATAAATGATGAGAAATATGGGCCCACTCATCCTCCATGTGGACTACTAGATATTATGATATGGATCCACTAGATAGTCACATGTGTATATGATTAAGTAATTTGAAATTTACGAAATATTTGCTCACTAGTATGAGCATGATTTCCAGATTTAATGATAAAGCTAGTAAATGTATATCCCAATACTTGAATAAATCCCTGAAGGATTGAGTATGCGCATACAAGTGGGATATTATGTGACAAATTATTTAAAGTCCTCCAATAAATTGCCAATATCGAGAATAGAATGCAAACTATATAAATTCTCATATTAAGGTCGAACGATAAGAACATATATGAATTTTAGTGTTCTAAATTTTCTTAGCATGAGGGAGTATTAAAAATTTGAAAATGATATGTGAAATGCATCATACTATATCCTCACAATTAAAATATGAACTTGAAGTTCAAAGATGCATAAAAGATGCTATGAACAATCACATATATCAGTTAAGATGCTTTGATAAGTTAGCACGCCAGAAGCGTTGATATTATGACATTTCCCCAATCATATATATCGAAGCAAATTATTAAAGATGGTCTTAATAACGGAGGCATATACTCTTGAAGAGTATATAGACATAACTATATTGTGTAATCCTACAAGAGGATTGATAATGAGATATCTCGATAAGTTATGTCGATATGGGGAAAGAAATAAAATTGAAAGTGTCGACACACTATGAAAAGATAGCGCTACATACTATCAATAATAGTGAGGATATTAAAATCCATCGAAAATGCCGATGCTGAAATATATGCCCTTATGATTAAAGTGTTCATGCACTGGTTTAATGAGAAATGAGAATGAAACTCTTGAAGAGG
Source organism: Jasminum sambac (assembly GCA_018223645.1). NCBI lineage: Eukaryota > Viridiplantae > Streptophyta > Magnoliopsida > Lamiales > Oleaceae > Jasminum > Jasminum sambac. The sequence goes on from CP073644.1 coordinate 16,638,874, forward strand.
TTTCAAATGTATTATTGTATCAGTGCATGCAACGGCTCAAAATATCTACATTGATATTGTTGAGAAATTCATATGCTGTACTCTTTTCCTTGATTGATGTTTTTGTCCCAAAACAGGGTTTTTCTCAAATAAGGTTTTTAATGAGGCACCCAATCTCAACTACTATGAAATCTCGAGAAGAGATTTAGGTATTTATCTCGATATAGTGAGAAAATGAGATCAAGTCATTGATTGCATATATGCCTTGAATATAACATGATATTGTATAACATCTAAAATTTCATTCACGTGGAGATGAATGAAGAGTATGAACCAATGTATATGATACTCATACAAATCTATGAAAGATTTTGAAATGCTTACGACATACTTGTATAAAATACGCGTTGCACTCTTTTTCCCTTAGTGAGGTTTTATCCCATTGGGTTTTCCTAGCAAGGTTTTTAATGAGGCAACATTAAAGCGTATTCACATGAATAATGTACTCTTTTTCCTTCATTAGGATTTTTCCCCAGGTTTTTCCTAATAAGGTTTTAACGAGGCATATTCATGGTATATTGAGACGACAAGAGAAATCAACAGTGTATATATTGGATCAAGTTATAATAGAGACAATGCTTTAGATCCAAACAATGATGATATTGAAATCCTTTACCAGAAGTAAGGATATCGGTCCTCAAGATATGAAATCGAGATAGATCGTACTCTTTTTCCTTCGATCAAGTTTTTTCCCACTGGGTTTTCTTGACAAGGTTTTAACGAGGCAGCACGTACTCCTATATTGGTGATCGACATCAGGGGGAGAAATATTTCGACGAAACAGTATATGACCATTCTAAACTTTCCTACAATCAGTTTGGAAGTTTTTTCCCATTGGGTTTTTCTCCAAACAAGTTTAGAAGACATTTGTATTAATAGTCATTCAAGGGGGAGTGTTATGAACTCGCGAGCCACGAGGAAATAATTTATATATATTTTAATGATGTGAATGACTATTATGTCCCTGATGAAATTATGTAATTACGATTGTGCCATTCGAAGTTTCCCTATAAATAGGGTTTCAGTTATTAATGAAATTGATTCCTGTGAATTCCTTAGAATTCATTCTCTCTAAACTCTCTCTATTATTTCTATACTTTTATAACAATTGTTAGGGTTATGTTTTTTAAGATTAAATTTGGTAAGATAAAATTTAGTGTAAGATATTTGGTTGAAAATTGAACATGTAGTATTTTTTTTTTTTTTTGACGTTTGAAGATGTAGTATTAAAAAATATAAAATAATTATCAAATGAATGAATAATTGAAAAGGATGAGAGAGAAAAAATAAATTTAATTTGCATAGAACAAATTCTCTTATTCTCGTAATTTTGTTTATGTTATTTTTTTTGTCATTCCCTTAATTTGTTTTTGTTATTCCATTTGTTTTTGTTTTTGTTATTTTACTATTTATACATATTTCACAAATATATTGGATGAGTTTTTCTCCTATTTTATACATATACATAAATACATAATCAAAGAAATAATAAAACATCACAGAAAATTTCATCTTTTGCATTCCAAAATTTAACTACATTATGTGCTATTAAGAATTCGATTGTATTTATCCTTGAAGAGTTGAAATCAGATTTGCACTATTAAGATGATTAATGTTGAAAATCAATTATTTAGTTTGATGTCGTAAATTATAAGTTAGGTTGATTATTCATTCTTGAATTTGATTAGCTATAGTACATTTTCTTTTCTCTAAAATTTCTTGTAGCATGTGGTTCGAATGCAATGCAGTGATTAAGATTTCTAAATCCCTAATGTGTGACTAATGTTTGAACTACACCTATACCCCTATATCCCCTACATTCCCATTGTTGGAAAAAATAAAATTTTGGACTGCACTGACAACAAATCCCGGCTACATCCCTGTCTGGTTCCAAAGCAAGTTGGTTTTTAAATCGAAGAAACTTGGAAATCAGATCATAAATTTTCTTTGTAAGTTAAATTGTGCCTATACTAGTTCAAAAATCTGGCTTCGCAACTGCCTACACCACCATCTCCACTCCAAAAATTTTTGTTCTTAAATTAAATTTAAATGGAAAATTGAAGTTTGGCATGGGAATAATCGCACCTACGCGGACAAACACAGAAAACTCACGGACACAAACAACAACAACAACAAAAGTAGAAAAGTTAGCAACAAACGTTTTCATAAGCAAAAAAAAAAAAAAAAAGTGCATTCATTGCGAACTTTTTGTGGCCTACATTCTTTGCCTGTGAACCCCCACCCCCGCCCCACCCCAACCCCACTCCTCTATTCTACATTGATGTCTGTTGAAACACCCGTGACTCCTCACTTCCACATCATGATTCTTCAATAACACATAACCTCAATGAACTTATTTATACGAGTTAAGATCTAAAGTCTCAAATCTTATTTCGTTGACTGTTAAAGCTGTTTATAATATTTATGTCAAACAGACCCGAAGTACATTACTTCAGTTAAATAATTTATTTTTATTGGATGGGATAGTCAATGAGACAAGATTCAGAACAGCTGATTTGGATATGGCTATAAAAAGCCATGCATTGTTTTTAATCTAGTTTCAAATGCACCTGCCAACTCCAAAACGAATTTCTCTTTCATTTTCAGCCCCATTATTATTATTATTATTCTCTTTTCTCTCTCAAACATGTCCTCTTCAAAATTCATTCTCCATTTTGCCATTCTTTTTCTTCTTCTGAATGCTAACAGTGTGTCTGTCTCATCCCACAGTAAAGGAATGAAACCCAAGAAATTTTCTGGAAAGCAATTATCAGTAAATATGACACAAGTTCAATACTCAGAGCAACAATTCATGAAGTGGGTTAACTTTGTTGGTAGCTTAAAGCATTCCCTTTTCAAGACTGCTAAAAATAAGATCTTCCCTTCTTTCACACTCACTGTCGACAAAAATCCGGAGTTTGGAGACTTTACATCAATTCAAGAAGCCATTGATTCTCTCCCAATTGTCAATCTTGTCAGAGTTGTAATCAAGGTTCATGCAGGAGTTTACACGTGAGTATATATGTGTGTGTGTGTGTGTGTGTGTGTGTGTGTGTGTGTGTGCTAGAAATTAACCAAAATTATGACAGGGAGAAGGTAAATATACCTCCAACAAAATCATTCATAACAATACAAGGAGCAGGAGCAGATAAAACAGTAGTTCAATGGGGTGACACAGCTCAAACACCAGGCCCAAATGGGCGTCCTCTTGGCACGTATGGCTCTGCAACTTTTGCTGTCAATTCTCCCTACTTCATAGCCAAGAATATCACTTTTAAGGTGACAATTGCCTCGTCTAAAAGCTTATATATTCATATTATGTGTGGGTCCCGGTAAGTTTCATTTTACAAAAGTCAAGGTGAAACACGAAATGACCAACTGCTTTGAGTCATTGATTAATATTGAAATTTGAATTTGATTAAAGGGTAGAAATTAACATATACATACAGAATACAACGCCAGTGCCAAAGGCGGGTGCTGTGGGGAAGCAAGCGGTGGCATTCAGAATATCAGCAGATACAGCAGCATTCGTGGGCTGTAAGTTCTTGGGTGCACAAGACACTCTTTATGATCAATTGGGTAGGCATTATTACCAAGAATGCTACATTGAGGGCTCTGTGGACTTCATCTTTGGCAATGCCCTCTCCTTGTTCGAGGTACGTAATTACTCAACAAAGCATACCTCGAAACTCAAGTTACGGTCTCCAATAGACAGGTGTTGATCGCTCCGAGGAGCACAAAATGACATCACTATCAGTCACTTTCAATGCCCATTTCTGAAAATTATGAGTTTAATACCATTAAGACAAATCCCATGTGACACAACGTATGTACTAGACTAAAAGACAAGGTAAAGAAGATTTCTCAAGAAACTCGATTCGTATCATTGTTGTAACGATATATATAACTCAATGTAACATTACAAAATTGCACATTACATAAGTTAGATGTCCCTTTCTATCTCGCCTTGTTGAGTCGAGAATATACACTACAGGAAAAGGGACCTACATGGGCGGCTATTTTCCCAATAGTTTTATGTCCGTAGAGCAATAGCTGTTATTGCTACAAGAAAAGGAACGTTACTATTGCTCTACAGGCACAAGGGTGTTGGGACAACAAACTACCACTGTAAGTCCTATATATGTACCTAATGCATGGTTAGTTATGCAGAGGTGTCAAGTGCATGCAATTGCACCGGTAATAGGGGCAGTGACAGCACAAGGGAGGAGCAGCATATTAGATGACACAGGATTTTCCTTTGTCAACTGTAAGGTCACGGGGTCAGGAGCTTTGTACCTTGGAAGGGCATGGGGACCCTTTTCACGAGTGGTCTTTGCATACACATATATGGACAACATTATAATTCCCAAGGGCTGGTATAACTGGGGTGATCCCTCTAGAGAAATGTCAGTTCTCTCCCTCTCTCTCTCTCTCTCTTTTTCTCATATGTTGATAAAAGTTACCATGTGACCTCTCATCTTAGTTCACACATTCAATATATCACAAATAAAACATTAAATTTGTTCTTAGCATATATAGATATAGTGTTTGTGGAGACAATTTTAGTTGGCCTTATAGATAAAACTTAGACTCACATTTAAATAAAATAAAATCCGGATAGAAACTAAGAAAGTATGTTTTTACCTCCGACTTCAAAAAAGTGATGTTTTAACAAACAAGGGGACAGATGGAACGATAAAAAAAAATGAGTGGAAAAACATTTGTCGTTGATATTGAAGATGATGTGATGTCTGAAAGCCAGGATTGTAATAAATATTTATTTTGTCAATCTATATGTCAGACTATAAGTCAGTGTAACAAAACTATTTAAGATTTACGACCAACTTACTTCTCCTAACTATTTTTGTAACTTATCTTTGATTTTGAGCATGGGACGGTGCCGTTTGCTTTCCACTCTGCATCCTCCACTCCAAATAGATGTCTATACCTAAAATGTCATCTTTTTCCTAATTGCTTGTAGCACTACCTACTCTTCCACCATTACATATGGTCTTTACATAAAAGGACAATCATGTATATCTACTACAGAATCTTCATCCTTCATTACATAATAAAATATATCATATCTGTGTGACACTCAGTGACTGTGTGTGTAATCAATTTATGAGTGTCCATTGCTTTTAATTTGTCTCATGTAACTGATCTACCTGTGATGCACCATTACAACTAATTTTAAAAAGATATGTATACCTGACTGATTTTGGTCTTTCATGGTGTCATTTTCGTTAATGTTAATTTTGTAATTTTAATGTTGTTAATTTGTCTTTTTTGGCGCTTTTTTTTTTTTTTGTTTTTTTTGTTTTGTTTTTCTTTGGTTTGGCAGGACTGTGTTTTATGGACAATACAAATGCAAAGGACCAGGTGCCAGTTTTGCAGGAAGAGTTGCATGGTCAAGAGAACTTACCGATGAAGAAGCTAAGCCTTTTATTTCGCTTAGCTATATTGATGGATCTGAATGGATCAAGTTATGATCCTTGTAAAGATCCCCATTTTTCCTTTTTTTTTTTCCTTTTTCTGGTACAAAAATAAAGAAGAAAAAAAATCAATATTGATTTTGTATTTGTATATTATTACTATTCATAATTCATAATAAGACTTTCAACATGATAAGGTACCCTTTTGATAGCTAGTGAGATAGAAACAAAAGAGTAACATTAACACGTCGTTCTATCGTGAAAAGTCAAGATCTTGATGAATATATAACAGTATAATCGGGTAGGTTTTATTTTGCTAAAAATTTACTTTTTTAGATTTCAATACTATTGAAAACTACGAAATATGTGCATAATAATGAATTTTGAAATGAGATGTATGACTACGATTACATAGTAAAAATTAATTTTTAAGTAGAGAAAGGTTTAAATGAGCAGAGGCTACATTTACCCTCTAACCCCAATCTTAAAAATGTTCATTTGAGTTCTAGCCAAACCAAATTGCTCATTTGAACATTGTGATGATCCTAACACACATTAGGATTAAATTCCATCTTAAAAAGTCAACTTTAATAATTGAAGTAGCTTTGCTAGTCAGAACAATTTGTCAACTTTAAGTAAGTCTCAACTATTTTCTCCTGGGAAAAATCAGTATAGTAACCCTTCCCCACTTGTAGACCCTCTTCCCTAGCAAGCTTCTCAACATGAACTTGAACTTCACTGCCACCAACTCTGCTTGGTTCTAGCAAATTGCAGGCTACCTCAATTATACCGTCACCATGAACAAGTGCCATGGATTGCACAGATTGGATTCCACCCCATCTGCCACTCACTCTCTTTGCAATTTTACGAACTGCTTTTATGTCATTAGAGAATATTGGTATGTTGTAGTTATCGACCCATGGGGTTGCTCCAATTACGAGAACACCCTTGCCTTGGACTGCTCGAGGGGGACCCTCATCTGGACTCAGTTGCAAATGCTCTGATTTAGGGCCACCTATCCACTGATTATCACCCGAATTGGGATTGAAATACCCCAATTCTCTTCTTATTGAGTCGAGGGTCCTTGCCTCTCCATGTGCAGCTCCATATAAGAAGGTAGCAACTGCAGATCTATGTTAAAATCGTTAACATAAGATGAAAGAAAGAGAAAAGGAAGATATTGATTCTCACTTATTGTGAAGATTTGTCAGAATCAATGCTGAAAGAAACATAAGATGCTCATCATGACAACTACATGTACCCTGTAAATGGGATCTCATCATACCTGGAAGGATAAAGTTGGGCACTAAGTGGTTTCTTTTCTCTTTCAGTGGAAAGGAAAAAGATGTATGGTGTTGCCATTGAAGTGCCAGCAGAACTTGATAATAAGGTAACCCAAGTATGCTACAACACTCATGCTCTAAAGATAGAGAAAAAGGAAGATATAATCTCGCGAAATCCTCTGACGTGTGAACGTGTAAGAATTGAAACTCCAATCTGTCCACCTCAATGCTAGCGTATACACAATTTGCGCACCAATGAATATTCCTTCTCTCCATGAATGAAAAGGCAAAGGAAGATGTGTAACCTAACCTCGGGATTTAAACATTAACAAAACTTGATAATGCGGCTATGCTAGTATACGTAAAGGTCAGGTTTTCGCCAAATTTGGGCACTCAATCCCAACCCCATGGCTACTTTACCCCACTAAGATATGCCTTCATAGCATGAAATGAAGTTAAGGCACGTTATTATAGCAAATAGCATATTGAGATGAAAATCATTCTCAAGTACAAAGGTTTTGCTCAATGCATCCATATCTTATTTTAGCAAAAGCGATGATAACTGATGAATCAAAAAAAGTCACAGTTGGGAAAAGGTTTGCTCAAGAGTCGGGCAAGGAAGGAAGACTTTAAATCTAAGTTCTATGCTGCGGGTTTTATGGCCATTGGATTACTGAAACCTATTAATAACTAACACACCATATAGTTGATTACTTGAGACTAAAGTAACTTCAAGTCAATTGTCCCAAGAACGAAGAAAAACACACGGCTGTCACCTACAATATTCCAATGGCAAGAAAACTTTATGGACTTGCACATTTTCTTCCCCTTAGATGGTCTTTGAAGATAAAATAGACAGTGAGGGAACAAAAAAGGTTAATCTCGTAATGATCATAAACATATATGCTATTTCAAATGTGATCGCAACAGCCCCAAAATAGGTTGTTCTTTTCTATTTACATATTTTGAAACTGAGGCTATAAGTTACCAAGAAGCGTTCAATATGCCATCACTTCACACCACTTGATTAACAAACCAGACCCATCTTCTGCGGGAAAATACTATATGAGGAAGACAACCAATTTGACAATTTACCAAAATTGATTCAATTCAAGTAGTCATCATCCACCATTTTCCACTTCTTCAGAGCTCATATAATAAGTTAATAACAATCTTAACCATCAAAACAAAATTACCGCTACTAAATAAATCTTCAAAATTTCAAGAAAACAAACCTTGAAGCCTGGAGCCAACATCAGCAGCAAGAGCCTTTGCAGGCCCTGAAACACCATCCAAAGAAGCACCAAGCAAGGGATGGAAACAAATATGGTCCACAACACCAAGCCTAGGATGAGTCCCAGTGTGCATTTGAAGATCAATAACTTCTAAAGCAGTTTTCACCATTTCGAAAACAGGACTCTTCAGGGCACAACACGGTTCCAAATTGGACACGAGAGTGTATCCAACTCTGTTATAAGTTTCATCCTCAAATTTGTTGACAATTGGGGCGTGTGGAAATAGGTTGGCTGCCCGTTCAATTGCCCCCAATGCCGCCCTGTTTCGGCTTTCGGATATGTATACTTTGCAGCAACCAAGCATTTGCATTAACATTTTACTCGGACACAGCTAATTTGTTTCACTTCTGCAGAAAAACATGGATGGATCAATAATTTACAAATCATCATTGAATCAGCAACTATGAGTGGGGAAAAAAATTGCAAAATTCGGAAACAATAGCAAATATTTGACGACAATAGCATACGTGAATAAGTTGAAGTTAAGAACACAAATTCATCTTTTCGAGAGAAATTGGGTGCACCATATACATTGAATAATGCCCAAACATGAAAACACAGTTCCGTCATTTATCCCATTGCACAAGGAACATAAATTAATTTAATTTAATGGAGGCGAAAAGTGGGGAATTACCTTCACCAGAGGAGGAGGCCTCATCCCGGAATCGCCTGTGGACGTGCTCGTCCCTGTGGTTGCAGTTGTGCTTGGGTAACGATTATCAGCTGAACGACAGTCGATCGAGTTGCCATTAATTTTTAATTTTTTTATAGAAATGTTCAAGTCTGGCCGGTAGTCTGTAATTATGGCGCGGGTATTTTCTGTCTGTCTGACCTCCAGTTTTGAAATTGAGGCCAGGATCTGGATTCATTGCGAAGAGGCGGGCTCAGAGTAATTTTCAAAATTTTGGCAAAAATTGACAGTGGTGTCGGTCAAACTTTACAAAATTTAAATTTGAAAGTTTGGCCTACCGGCGTCAACGATATCACAAAATTTTTGAAAAAATTACCGGAGCTCCGTCTCGTCGTGCTAAATCCAGATCTGATCAAATCGAAATGTCGGACGAAATTTAGAAAAAGCGTAAGCGATAACCAGAATTACTGGCTACCGCGCTGAACATTTATGCATTTCTTTATTTTTTTCCTAACATTTTCCCAAACTTTGGAGGTACGAACGTTTGGATACCAAATATTTACACTCTTAGCAGTTGAGCCTCAGCTTTTGAATCGCATGCACTTAGGGTGCTGTTGGACGGAAAACTCCAACCTAGGCATCAACTTGAAAAGGGGTAAAATTGTTATCTGATCGTGTCATCTCTTCGCTTCACATATTTTTTTCTTCCAAATGATGTTATTTTCTTATTTTCTCCGCTAAATTTGAAAAAATAAATAAATAAAGTGTGAAGATTCATAGCCAGATCGACATTTCTACCCTATTCAAGTTGGCTACATGAGTTGTGTCTTCCAAAGTGACCTTTTTTGTCCCAAAAAAATTGTGGCGTATGCACCGCCTAAAAGAACAATCAATATTCTCAATCTAAAATTTTTTACTCTAAACGTACCCGCACAACTTGAATATTAAAAAAGCCTAGATTAAGCATGTGGTGTTAACATGTACATAGAGGAATCAAACATCGAAATGACTCTAATTGTCCAAATGGGTGAAATAGCTTTGTCGTGTTTATAGGGCAAAGGCCAGAAATTTAGAGTTTACTATGTCAATAGTTAATTTTATTAGATCACGTTACAAAAAAATTTATTTTTTCTTAATTTTTTTAAAGTAGGGTGGGCCAGGGCCTAGTTTGGCCCACCCCTATCTACAACCCTTGCCGAGCCTCCAAGAGCAAGACATCCTATCTCGATGTTCGACAAATGCATTGTTAAGCGGATGCAGGCCCATTATTTAGATCAAACACCCCTTCATTCAGTCATTCAAGGCTTCAAAAGCTGCTTGTTTATTTCTAAAGGCATAGCGTAGAACCCTAATAGTTTCTTTCAATTCGTAATAAAGGATAAAATGTGTATGGCTAGTGTTCTGTTGCCAACGTTGGCAACATAACACCCATATCCACGCCGATGTAACGCTACGTTGGAGTTAAAATTTTTATTTTATTTTATTTTATTTTTAGTATTTATATTAAGTTAGATGAATAGTACATAATTGTCCCTGGTGGGGGATTCCAGAAGCTCATACGAAATTTTTTTCCCAAAGTGTGGGCACCATAAGATATTCACAATGTGTAGGAGATCATCTCTCAAATGTCTATTGACTAACAAAAATTGCTTAAAAGGAAAAAAATTGAAAGTGTGATTAGATACGTAATGTGCCATCTGGCACCCTAGTCGGGGTGAAGGTGCACGAAACAGCGCGGCCCAGAGCGAGAGGAGTCTTAAGGATGTTGTTGGGCTAATATTGTCAAAGGATAAAGATCCAGCCAGCGCTTCAAGTCTACAATGGACAATGAGGTATACTTTTTCTAATTGGGCTTTGGACTATATTATGATATATCTTGGAGGTGTGGTAACGGTGCCTCATGGTTTGAGACCTTTTTCCCCTTCTTCCCATTTTTTTTTTTTTTTGTGAACATGTTTAAGACAAAAATTTTTGAGAAAAACATTGCAATAAATCGGTTTACCACGTGGATTTTCCGTTGGCGTTGGAGGGTTTTACAAACTTAAAGTGCTATCTTCCATTTTATTTTGATATTTCTATTTCTTAGTTTGGAATGTCCTAGTCACACAAGATAGAAGAAATATTTGTGGTTGGATTATTAGACTAAATTGTTATTTTTTTCCCAACATATGTTTCATGAAATTATCATAAAAAGAAACACTATACTGTTGCTAGTGATTACTTACCTCCGTCATATTTACCTCATTATCTAAATTAAATGAAATATTCTGAATATATATTATGAAAATATCATTCAGTAGTCGACTGTCTAATGAAGTTTTCAAAATTCCACGCATTCTAGCCATTAACAAGTGTATTTTTGGTTTTTGGTCTTAATGTAACGTCAATCAAAAGAACAAAACATTTCTAATACTCTATTACCGATATATATTGAAAGTTAATTAAGTATATTAATTAATATCTTTATGTAGATCACAACATCTACTCGTATGTAGAAATTTTTACGAGATCTAGGAATCTAATGCAATTATTATATATATAAATATATATACACACACCTTGGAAAGGATATCGATTTTTTTAACAGAGATCGTATATGATCGAAAAATATATGACAACATCATAAGTATAGCACATTATGGTACAGTACATCATTGCTGATATATATCTTGCTTTTTCAAGGAAACGTGGCTATATAAAGTAAAATGACTTCTTTTTCTTTCGGATTCCTGCATGGTTGTCGTTGGTGGAGGAAAAATCAAACTTTATCACATGATCCATTGATTAATTCTCAGAATCACATTCTATTTTCCATTGCGCTAGAGTTTACAGCTATCTTCTAAAAAGCTCGTTTCGAACATGAATAAGCGGTGTTTAGGTGTGAAATTTAACTATATCTCTTTGTCACATTTTGCATTTTTTTATACTTAACCTACACTTTGATCCACTTTAATCCGCTTAAACTCATAAAAATTTGAAATTTAATCTTATCGTTTTGCCATATTTTACGTTTTTTAAAATACTAATACACATCAGGCTATTAAAGTACATATATTGACACAATAATTAATAGTAAAAAGGCAATAATAATTAATAGTAAAAAGGTATTGCATGCACGTGTAATCTGAATAACAGCTGCAATGCACATTATTTTCATCACTTGAGCTATCACGCAACCAATCTAGTCTCATTCTCCCCATCTTGATCCTCAATATATTTCAAATAATTTAATATATATCATATTAAAATTTAAACTCTTTATTAAAATGCCAACGGTTAAAAAAATAGTCCAATACTTTAAATGTTTGTTCATTTATTTCATCATTTTTCAATATACAAGATTCATTTAATCATTTTTTAATATACAAGATTCATACTTTCAACTCCTATCTATGTGGATTCAGATATATGCTATTCTATTTTCGATCTATTTGCCTGTAATTCGATAATATGTGCTATTTTAATTGAATAAAACAGTAAAAAAGACAATAAATGCGATAATACATTTTTTTTTAATCTCATTTTCAGTTTATATCACTCTATCATCCATCCACACCAAAATAAACAAATTGTTCCCTTTATAATTAGCTTTATTTAAACAGTTGCACGAATAATTTCAGAACTAGAGAGGGACTTTTTTTTTTAAAATATATTTTGGCACTTTTAAAAGTAGCTTTGATTGAAACTTTTAAGGTACACTTTGGTTACACAGAAAGTTTTATAGTAGCATGAGAATTGAGTTGTATAGATGTGTACATCTAATGAATCTCAATTTTTCACTTACTTCTGAAGACAAGCAATGGGAAGAGCAACGAGGTGGTTGAATGGCCTGTTTGGGACAAAGAAAGACAGGGACAAGAAAGGAAATTCAAGTTTTCGACAATCCACAGTGGGTTTGTGCAATAAATCAACAACCATACAGCCCAATTGCACACCTGCTGAGGCTATACGGTTGAGATCTTGCCACAGAGGGTCTCAGAAAGAGCAAAACAAGCTTGCAATGGCAGTGGCTGCTGCCACAGCTGCAGCGGCTGACAGAGCTGTAGCTGCTGCCCAGGCGGCAGCCGCCGTGGTCAGGCTCACTGGTGGCCAGAGCAAAGGCAGTCGCAAAATAACGGCTGCTATCAAAATTCAATATGTGTTTCGAGGACACCTGGTAAGTGACGTAACATCTTTTTTGTTAGTCAATGGTGCTTTGACATTATAAAAGTAATTAATATTAAAATATCATATAACTGTTCTATCAATACTACTGATAAATAGTTGCCATCATGTATAAATGCCAGTGGAATAGTTTTGTCATCTTTTAAATGGAAAATATTTCAGGCAAGAAAGGCTCTAAGGGCATTGCAAGGACTAGTGAAACTACAAGCATTAGTAAGAGGCTATTTGGTACGTAAACAAGTTGCCGCAACACTTCATTGCATGCAAGCCCTTGTAAGAGTACAATCCAACATCCTAGCCCGAAAGACTCGTCGATTCTACAATGCTCAGCTAGAGGCCCGAAAATCCGTGGTCGATCCATTAATTTCAAATTCATCGAATGAGTGCAAACGGTCGATCCACAGTCGAAGGCTCTCGACATCATTTGAAAGCCCGAAAATTATTGAGGCTGATCGAGTGAGGCATAGATCACGATCAAGAAGAACCAACACATGGATGCCTGATTTGGGGGACGATTTATTCGGCCCATCAATGTTCTCTCCAATTCCCGGTCGAACCCCAGCGCCCTTATTGATGCCCCAGTCGAGGGATATCGGGGGCGTGACAAGGTTTGAATGCCAAGGTTTTATTAAAGCACAAGTGAGTAGTAGTCTAAGGTTTGCAAATTCCTATAGTTGTGATGGATCAGTTACCCCTGCAAGGAGTTTATGTGTGGACAGCTATTTCAGGAACACTGTAAACCACCAAAGTTATATGGCGAATACACGCTCATTTGAGGCTAAGTTAAGGTCCAAAAGTGCCCCAAAGCAAAGGTCCGAGCCCGGCCCTAAAGCAAGAACGCCCCGCAGGGAGATCAAGGAACCAAGAAATAGTCTTGATGGTGTTAGATTGCAGAGGTCTGAAGAAGTTACAAGAAAGTCGTAAATTTCAAGATTTAATGTTGTATTCAGATTTTTTTTTAATTTATTTCATTTTTGTTACTTGTAATGTTACATGCCAAAAATTAAATTAAAATTGCCAATCATAATCCTGGCATGTGGTGTGGCAATGGACCAAGTGGAGCTTCACAAAGCCGTGACTCTGTCCTTTTTACCTTTAGAAAAACTTTAATATTTTCATTATATTTTCGGGTGTTCATCGAGGAATTAGCAAACATGATATATTAGGAATCCCCATTGAAAGACTTCCTCTGTGCGCCCTGTTCTTAGCTCACTACAAAAAATAGAATTTTTAGAGGCGAAAATTATTCATATGACCTACTCGTACTTTTAGAGCAATAGTAGCGACGTACATGCACGAGTTATATGAATGATTGGAATGTTCCTAAAGATTCAATTTCTTATAGTGGCTGATGATTTTACTTTTGAGTCTTGATTGTGTTTAAACTTTAAAGGAGATCTCTTTTCTTTTTTGAAGTAATCTTTGAAGGTTTTGGCTTCAAGTCTTCCTCGTAAAATTTTATTCTAAATTTGGATTTTCCAGTTAAAAAAAAAATTTGCCTGCACGTGTTTGTGAGTGACAATTTTAGAATCTCAGAAAAAGATGTGTACGAATAAAGCTCTTAGCACAAATTTCTAAACAGGCATGCAGGGTGTGAATCAATAACCATCTAAAGGAGCAGAAGCCCACAGCTAGGGAAAGTAGTAGGAGCATCTCCAATGCATTGGTGTCGATTGAAAATAATGTGGAGGAGAGGGATAGAAATAAGATATTATTTTATTTGAAGAGAGAGAGAAAGAAATATAAGAAAAAGTGAGAATGAGAAGAGAAATAGAAATAAATTCAAAGGTAATAATAAAATAATAGTAGATATGTCAAGATGGATGTCAAAATTTAGAAAGGGTGTGGGAAATGATGATGAAAAATTGGATAAATGAGTGAAAAGTGATTTTAAAAATAGAAAATTTAAAGAGAATTGAAAAAGTATGGAACCCACATTAATTTCATGTGTCTCTCTCTTTTTTCTCAATAGACAATGTCCAAATTTTGTGCATTGAAGATGCCTTAAATTGCTCATGAAAAAGTAAATGAGAAATGAATGAGCAATTATATTACCACTGCAAATTTTACTAAGCACACCACATTTTAATCCCACTACAAATAAAAAAGAAAATAACTATGCACACCACAAAAATTACTTCTTTAACCGCGATTATAATATAAAATATAACAAATGAAAAGAAGAAATATAACAAATGTGGTGTACGCTGGATTTCTTTTTGAAAGGGGGATGGAGTTTTTCACCAGAAATACAAATGTGGGTTTTCGCCTTTGATTAGTTCAAATCTTTTATAATTTGACAAAACATTTAGGCAACGAAGCCGATTGAATTTGAGGAACCCGTTTTTAGAGTCTGAACCTTTTTTTTTTTTTTTTTTTTTTTTTTTTTTTAATTAGTAGTAAAACAAAGGCATAAACCACTCTCATATAAAAGAGACGAAATAGCACTTGTCCCTTCGACCCTTTCTCACCATCATCCTCTGTTCCCACAGCATCAATGAATTTCTGGGCCATTGATTATTGATCTTGGATTTTTGGGGGCGCGCGGAGGAGGCCGCGACAGAGAGAAAGAGCATGGGGTTGGAGAGTGGGGTCAAACAGAGAATGGGTGGTCATTTGTCTGTAAAGACTAAAGAGACGCCATTAATGTGGTATTTGAATTAGAGAGGTGCTACTTACACGCCAGTTTTTAATCCTTCCCACCCATATTTTTTTCAATACCTAATATGCCTCTATTTTTTCAGATGGCTGAACACACAACGGGAGTATCGGCCAAAGATGACCGACCATGATTTTGGATGCTTGGCCGTTTTTTGCCGAGCATCCGTGAGGATGCTCGGCCAAACATGGCAGAGCATTCTTTAAGAATGCTCGGCCATGTTTGGCTGGCCTTTCTTTTAATTTTTTTAAAAAATTGTTTATGTAATTAGTTTATATTTAATAATAATGTGATAATAATATTAATTATTTGTTTATGTAAAAAACTAATAGCTTCTAAAAAATGCGTCGTAGATGAGATTCTAATGAGGAACAAAGATATCACGGAGATCTCAATGAAAAATAAAAATATCTTATTACGATGATTTATGCTGTTTTAAAAACTATTGTGTTTCATAATAATTAAATATAAAAATTATATGAAAATAATTATAGTTAATTAATATTAATTACAATAATTTTTAGAATTAAAATTTATTAATATGGATAAATAATTATCATAAATAATTATTACTATTAAATATAAACGATTATCTTAATAATAATAATAATAATAATAATAATAATTATTATTATTATTATTATTATTATTATTATTTGGAGAAGGGATATGTGTGAGAATAGAAGTTAGGTGGTGTTTGTAATCCGATTGGAAGGTACCAACGCACCTACCCAAGTTAGTTCAAGTAATTTATATTATTAACACGAGATTATTATTAAACATAAATTAATTATATCATGAATTAAAAAAAAAAAGAAAGGGAGAAACATCAGCAAAACATGACCTTGTGAAAGGCCATGTTTTGGCCGACAATCACCATGGGCACTCGGCCAAAGCTGGCCGAGTGTCCTTCATGGATATTGGGCCATGAACGGCCGATGCTCCACTTGTTCCTCAGTCACCCACAGCTGACATTCTATTGACTCCTATATATCAAATTACGTTTTCCACGTCCTCCTCATGTGTGGATAGGGGTGGAGCCAATTTAGGCTGGCGTTGGCACTTGCCTACATGAGTCTTACTTGGACTCTATATTGACCCAAAAGAAAAATTAATTTTCTATTAATAGGCCTAAAGGGGAACAAACTATAAAATAAAAACCAAACAATTACACAATAAGCTAAGAAAGTTGTATGGAGACTGGAGTCATTTGGTAATCCCACAAAGCATTATTCTTATTAACGAATCAGATACCTTGCAAACCGGAAAGTTTAGACTTTTTAATGTTTATCCCACTGAAAAAGAATATGATAAAAATAGATTAGTTTTGCTGAATGTGAAATAAAAAATATAAAAGGAAAATTAGAAAACATAATTTATTAAATGTGTCTTCTTTCAAAAGAAAGGCACTTGTAGAAGTATAATCCTGCACTACCACCCATTGCCCCCCATCTGAGGGGTCGCGTGTTGGCTATCCACCCACATATGGATATTTTACCATGTCCATAGAGTGGTTGAGAGAACAAAACCATATAAAAGTATAGTAAAATGATTAAATACCCACATATGAGCACCTTAAGGCACTCAAATGCGACCAAATGATCAACACATGTATCAGGGGCACGTGCCCATCATCCGACTACATAGGCATTTTTCAGATTGGGAGCCGTATATTTACAGATTCTTTTGTTGCTCGAAACTTCAAGGTATATTTACATATTCATTTGAAATTAATTTGGTTTACCTATTTTGCTTTAATAATATTTGGTAAATAAATTTCACATTATAACGTTTTACGCAAAAGGAAGGAACCAAAAAAAAAAAAAAATTGTGGGTGTTGCCCCCGAACCCACTAGAAGAGGGATAGACTCATAGACTCCGTTCCAACTTACAAGTTCCCTCTCACTGAACATCTTTTCTACCTTTGCCCTGTGTCGAATATCATTTCGGAAATTTAGGCTGGGTAGCCGTCTTTACTTTTAATAGTGTAAACATACATCTATAATTTACTAATTTAGAAAAATATGTTCTATACAAAGGCTAACCCAAAATTCCTATGAACATACAAATTGCCTATGTCCGCTTATTTTGTTTTGATTGAATATAAAAGAGAAGTAAAGGTCCATCTTAGAAATTTATGTTCCTTTAATAGCGTGTCTTTTTAATCGCACATTTTCTATCGATTTTTTAGACCGCTGTCTACAAATAAAATTATGTCTTTAAGAATTCTAGATAAAACACACTCTAATTGCTAATTTACGAAAGTGTTGAAAATAAAGCATCCTTCGGTCACACTTCCATAAAGTACCAAAAATTGTGTCCGCGATATAATAGTCTTTAAGGATTAAAAACACAATAAAAGAAACAAAAAGTCTACAGGTAGGGAGAGGTTCAGGGAAAGTGTTAGGAAATGGCTGTGTTTTGACCAGTTTACCCTCAAGTCCAAATTAATTCAATTTGTATGAAAACACTCGGCCCTTTCCCTGAAGACATTACACAAACCACTCGGCCCCTTTCCCAAATGCCCTAACCCAGCCGACGATTGTTGTTGAATCCCGGAAGCCACCGCTCCGATCTCCGCCTTGCCCATCCTCCGGCGACCCACGTCGACGTTCCTCCTCCGCCGGCGTCGTCTTCCAGTTCAAGCGGAGTCATCTACATCGCGAATCCAGATTAAAAACGAACGTCGTCTACCTCGACGAAGATCCTAGATTCCTACCTCCGGTGAGTCATGGTTTGAATTTGCGCCTCTTCCAACAAGAAATTTTTGCTTTCTACATCTCGCCACAACCAAACGGTAGCTTGTTATGCATTTTTGAGCCCTAATTAAAATCAAGAGTGCAAGGTTTGATGAACGGTTATTTAAATTTTAGGCAGAAAATTATGTGATTTAAGACGAACTTTTCAAGCTTGTGATCTAAATTTTAGGCATAAAAAATTTATTTCAATAACCATTCGTTTTTAGCACACTAAATTGTTGAGATTATAAAATATTCAACTTGTGATCTCAATTACAAACTAATTAAATTTTTGAGATTATAAAATATTCAACTTTACCAAATTTGTGACACCACTCGTTTCATGCAGAAAAAAAATTGATGAGTAGTCCAGTTGGGCAGAGATTCAGATCGGATGAACAACCAGAGGAGTATTTTGAAGAGGTCGGACTCGAAGAGCAGGTTGAAGAAGCTGGATGTCAGTTCGACCAAGGTGTTATACTTATACTTAATTTATTATCACCATCAATTGATTAGCATGAAATATTTCTAATTCTCCATATAAAATGAGGTGCTCATCAAAATGAATTGAGCAGATCTGATGTCATTGATCATTTGTATAAGTTTGGTATCAAATACAATGCGAGTGGATGGGCTCCCATCTGTAACTAACTAATACACATCTGTAACCATATGTAAATATTTAGCTTGAGATGTAGTCGAGAAAATTCTCGTGATAGTTGGAGAGTGGCCACGATGGTAGTTGTGATAATCATGAAAATTCTCGTTGCGATCTGTGTTTATGTTTGTGTTTTTGGCAGTAGAAGGGATAAGCTCTTCCTCATTTCCAAGACTGGCTCTTGATATATCCTTCTTGTTTTGCATTCTCATTTCTCTAATTTTTGAGAAATGCATTGAGTAGTCAGGCAAATCACCCTTTTAATCCCAATCACCAAACTGTGGGACTGATACCCATCCTGCATTTCTCTACAAAACAAAGTAAATTTACCCGTTCAATATATGCTTTTTAGATAACAGGGTTCACTCTGAGACTCTTAAAACACTTGATTTTTGGGACTTTTTCCATTTTATGACAGCAATGGTATTGTAAAGGGGCTTGTATTATTGTATGTATGGATTTTGCAGAATTGCCACTGATAATATTCCACACGGTTTGGTCTTTTCTGCTTTTCTGTATCGTAGCTGTTGTTTCTTGAGACGAACCACAACCTTGATAAATTAGTAAAAAAAATACAGAAACACTACTTAATTATCAACTTCCACCTAACTAATCGATGTTTGAAATAGTTTATTTTTTTAATAATTAATTACTTCTTGTATTTATAATTAGTAATTCACAGTGACACTTAACGTAAAAATCTTTTGCTTTTGCACAGAAACTGGAGGAACTAATGAAGAGATAACAGTGAATGCCGATAATTGTGCGACAAGTTTTTGTGCCAAAGGGGATCAGTCCAACGGCTCTGGTAAGGAAGCGTTAGGTGATACAGCGGCTATTAACATAGATGGGGAAGATGATAAAGTTGTTCCTAAAGTTGGAATGAAGTTCGCGACAACAGAAGCACTTTATGAGTTTTATAGGGCATATTCACATAGTCAAGGTTTCCCGATAAGAGTTGGGAGTACAAAGAAGGGTGTTGATGGGAAACTTCATAATTACTATCTTGAGTGTAGCAGAGCGGGTACACGAAAAAGTAAGTCGACAGATCCTCTTAACCCTGGTCCGACTGGGCAGACCAATTGTAAAGCAAAGATTTCTGCAATCTCAGATGTACGAGGGGTATGGCGTATAAGCGGGGTGAAGCTTGAACACAATCACAGTATGTCACCTACAAAGTCTAGGTTATATGCATGCAATCGTCGATTAGATCCACTCACAAAGAAGCAACTTGATATGAATGATAGGGCCGGGATTCGAGTGAGCAAGACATTTGAGGCAGCTGCTATTGACGCTGGAGGTTATGAAAATGTTACATATCTCGCAAAGGATTGCATTAATTATGTTGCAAAGGCTCGACAGCTCAGACTTGGGGAAGGCGATGCTACTGCTCTTTTGGCCTACTTCAAGCGAATGCAGAAACAATGTCCAGGGTTCTATTATGACATTGAATTGGATGAGGAGGGACGGCTACAAAATGTCTTCTGGGCTGATAACAGGTCTCGAGAAGCGTACAACGAATTTGGAGATGTAGTTTCGTTTGACACGACCTATTTGGTGAATAAGTACCAAATGCCATTTGCCCCATTTGTTGGTGTAAACCACCACGGGCAGTCCACATTGTTCGGATGTGGTCTATTAGCAGCAGAGGATGCTACGTCGTTTGCTTGGCTATTTTCCACGTGGTTAGAAAGTATGGGAGGGAAAGCACCTAGTGGTATAATCACCGACCAAGATTTGGCAATGAAGGTTGCAATACCCAAAGTGTTCCCAAATACTAAACATAGATGGTGTGCGTGGCATATAATGAAAAAGTTGCCCGAGAAATTTGGAGGTCGTGCAGACAAAGATGATGTTATTGGGGCTATTAAAGCGGCCCGATTTATAACAATCCAATTTGAAAGATGAGTTTGAGGAAGCGTGGGAAGAGTTGCTTGAGAAGTATCAGCTTGGAGATAACAGGTGGTGCATAGATATGTA
This sequence comes from Jasminum sambac, assembly GCA_018223645.1. NCBI lineage: Eukaryota > Viridiplantae > Streptophyta > Magnoliopsida > Lamiales > Oleaceae > Jasminum > Jasminum sambac. Next base: position 16,659,756 of record CP073644.1, read on the forward strand.
TCCGGAGAGAGCTCGTTGGGTTCCATGTTATTTTAAAACTAGTTTCTGGGCTGGAATGTCTACTACACAACGAAGTGAAAGTATAAATGCCTTTTTTGATGGTTATGTAGATTCAAAAACGTCTTTAAAACAATTTGTTGAGCAGTATGATCGAGCCGTAAGGAGTAAAATAGAGAAGGAGGTTCAAGCCGATCATAAGTCGTCTAGTACAGTAATTCGTTGTGCTACTCACTTTGGGATTGAAAAACAATTTCAGCAAGCATATACTAACAAGAAGTTTCAAGAAGTTCGAAAAGAGCTCACTGCTATCTCTTATTGTAGGATTGATAGGACCGACCATGACCATCCAGGCTCTATATATCACGTGTATGAGCAGGTTGCATTAGGGGACGATCGCTGGAAGCGTAAGGAGTTTTTGGTATCGTTTGTCAAGGAAGATCTCCTCGTGTCATGTAGTTGTAATCTATTTGAATTCAGGGGCATCATTTGTAGACACACTCTAAAAGTTTTGATTGATTTAGATGTTCATCAGGTTCATGAGCGATATGTTCTGAGGCGTTGGAGGAAGGATGTGCGTAGGGCATATTCCAAGATTATAGTTGGGGATAGTGGTTGGGGGCGTACTCCAGAAAAAGAAAGGCAAGACAAGTTGTTGAGTATCGCGGCAAGAATGTCTGAATTAATTTCCGTTGATAAAGAATATAGTGAAAGTATGATGGAGTTAATGGAACATAAAATGCGGGACTTCTTAAGTTCTCACCCCTCTATTGTTGGTGGAGGACATAGCATTAGTATGATAGGACACTCTGCCTCAACTACTTTGTGTGGAGCTACTAGTTCTGGCATTCTTGATCCACCACTGGTAAGCCGTAAGGGGGCCCCAAAAAAGAACCGGCTGAAAGGAGCACTTGAGAAGATGCCAAAGAAGAGAAGGGTATGATACTAACACGCGTTATTCAATTTAGTATAACTTCTAATACACTGAAATAAATGTTTCTTCGTATAGGTGTCATCTAAGAAAAATGTCACGTGTACTCCGCAAACAACTCCAGTTGAGCAGCAACCTGCCCTTCTCCTTCCTCTGACTAACCAACCACGTCCACAAATCCCATCCCCCAAGGTGATTTCGTGTGATTTCTGTAGTGAAAAATAAAAAATTAATCCATAAAGCTTGCTTATTTACCTTGTTTGAACAGGTTCAAGGATCAGTTTTTCCCTCATCCATCTTTCAAATGCATTCTTACAATCAACTTTCTCCTTCCCCCCATCGAGCTAGACAAGATCATCAAGATCAAATGCAGGTATGGTGTTGGTAATGAAGAGAATAGGTTAAGAGTGAAGAGTGATACTTTTTCTTTTTTTTAATCCAGTTTTAACTCGCAAAGCTCACTTGTCTTGTATAGCCTGTTCAAGATTATCTTTGTATGTTCTGTTGTTGTGAATAACCAAACTCTTAAACTAGCATTTCACCATATATTTGCTATTTTATTTGTTCCGTCTGAGCACGAGAGGATGAGGTTAAAGACTTGTAGGTTGCTATTTTATTTGAATATATGCTATGTAACAATCATTTGAAATTCCACATTTGGATTGTTTGGTTGCTCCTCATTGTATGCATTGAGAGAATGAAATGGATTCTTTTAAGACTTGTAGGCTAATAAGACAAAAGGTCTAATGCTTATCAGATCACTTGTTATCTACTTTTTAAGTAAAGTCGTCATTCTCTTATTTACATTGGGATTTCAAGTTCACTGGGTTTCTCTTAACCTATTCTCTTCCTCAAGTATATAGTACTCAAATCCTAATACTTTTTCTTTTTTTTTTTTTTTTATCCACATTGGTAAATGGTTTCTTTTTTGTATTAAAATGGTTCTTTTTTGTCAAATTTTCAGTGGGGATGCCATTGGGATGGCGATGGTAATGAAGAATGACATGAAATCAAATCGTTACATGACGATCAAGTTGGGTACAAGAATGAAGACTACCAACTTGTTTAAAGACATACAATATGTATTTTGTTATGACATTGTTATATGTATTTGATTTAATGCATGCCCTTCACAAATGTTAGCATCTTCAAACAAATTCGGTAATGGTAATTGAGTTTTGTAATTGTGGGGTATGCTTTGGTATGTGCAAAAGACTTCCATGGATGCTTCTATGATTAAGCATATTCACTTGTTCTTGGCGCGCCATTAAAGAATCGGATATTATAAGGCATGTATGCTCGAGAAGGTAAAACCATAGTTGGGGCTAATCGTTGTTGTAGGAATGTACTACTATTGAAGTGTTGTCGGAAGATAAATGGAACTTGGAGATGTAGAATTAAATTATAGTAGCTCCATTATTAATATTGCGAACTTAATTAAAACATTCACCAAACAAATCGTCAATAACACCACAAGTAATTCAAATTAAAAACACTGAACAATAACAACAGTAGTTCGATCATAGTTCACGCACCAAATTCAGCCCTTACTTAATGATACACTACGAAAGTTCGATCATAGTCCACGCGCCTAAACACCCACGTTAGGGATACAACAAAAGACACTATCAAATGCAAATGGTAAGCTACAATATTGAACAACACGATAGTAGCTTGTCTAGGATGTCCAACCTATCAAGTTTCTCAAGCTTGTCTAACTTATCTAGTTTATCCAACTTTTCAGTGATGCACACAAGCAACTGATGGTCTTCAACGCAAGTAGTGCCCATTGCCGTGTTCGGATTACGAGTATTTGAGGCAAACTTATGCTCAAGAACTCGAGCGTTAACCCGTACCTCGTCTACCCAAGCAAATCCCGGACAAGCAATCCCGTCCTAAAGATAAACAAGTACATGAACAAGTTATTAAAATGGCATGATACTATTAGAAGCAGGCATATAACATTAAAATGGCATGACACGGACAAGCAGACATATAACATGATTAAACTCAATATTTAAAAACAACGGCATCAAAAGAATGATTACCTTCATGTTCACACATCTCCAAAACTCACGGTTGGGATTGCGCTCAGTGTGTGAAATCCTCAAAACCATGGTTGCACCGCATTCACATTTTAGAGGTGGACGTATGTTATTAGAACTAGAAGAGGCCATTAGTTGAGAACCTACATGAAATGGTGTTAAATTAAAACTATTGACAAAACATGATTCATGCTCGACAACAATTTTTTGAATGAAATTACATGAGTCATGCTCTACAACAATTTATTGATCCACTAAACATTAATAAGCAACCAACTATTCACAATAATAATCTTCTCTACAACAAGTTCTACTAAACGCATTCAAGTCGAGTGACCTCATTTGTGAATATAAAGGATTGATTTAAATGGAATTTCTTTATTATATTTGAAAATAGCTATATTTCATATTCAACAAGTTCTATGTTTCATACGCCAAAACATATAAAAAAGGAATTATGTGTCTTAAAGAACCCAAATTTTCAACCTACAATTTAAATAACGGTTCATCAAAACTCGAACTCCAAATTTTATTTAGGGCATAATAGGCAAAAATTTCAAATCAACGATGTAGCTTTAAAAATGGTTCATTTGTCAAAATCTTTATGTGAGTGTAATTTCACACGCAACAATGTATAAAAGTGAATTTTTGGAACTTCACTTTTTGTAAATCACTACTTACAGGCATACTAGTAAAATTTCTGTAAATCACTACTAAAAATTTTACTACGCTAAAATTATGGCTCTAAAATCGCCAAAACATATAAAAAGGAAAAGTTTAATTACGGGATAGCAAGCAAAAATTTCTTGTTGGAAGAGGCGCAAATTCAAACCATGACTCACCGGAGGTAGGAATCTAGGATCTTCGTCGAGGTAGACGACGTTCGTTTTTAATCTGGATTCGCGAGGTAGATGACTCCGCTTGAACTGGAAGACGACGCCGGCGGAGGAGGAACGTCGACGTGGGTCGCCGGAGGATGGGCAAGGCGGAGATCGGAGCGGTGGCTTCCGGGATTCAACAACAATCGTCGGCTGGGTTAGGGCATTTGGGAAAGGGGCCGAGTGGTTTGTGTAATGTCTTCAGGGAAAGGGCCGAGTGTTTTCATACAAATTGAATTAATTTGGACTTGAGGGTAAACTGGTCAAAACACAGCCATTTCCTAACACTTTCCCTGAACCTCTCCCTACCTGTAGACTTTTTGTAAAAGAAATACAGAAACAATTGACTCAATGATCTAACTACAATACTTGATAGGGATTAAAGGAAACAACCTTAAAGAAGTAGATAGAGACTTGGATATTTTTATGACAAATATTATCTTAGTATATGGCAATGAAATTTAGCACAAATTTTAAATCGAAGAAATAAAGTTTGCAAAAATTGAACAATTAATCATTTTTATCAAGCAGAATAATGTGCAATTTATTGGCAATGGCGGTGAAGAAGTGTTCAAGTAGAAGAAGAGCAAGTACACATTTTCAAGAAAATGTTAATGTTTTTTTGCTGTCCTTTTGGCAATCTCTTATAGTCAATTTGACTGAGCATTGTTAGAAAATGTAGCACTTTGTTAGATTATTATAATTAGATTTTGACAGGATACCATTACAGTTTTATATTGTTGCTACAATAAAACAAAATAAAACAGTTAAGAGTTTGATGGGATTGTAATTTCCATTAATTTTTGGATTCTTGTATGTAATTTCATTGTTGTAGTTTATTAATGAAAATTGAATAATATGAATATTTTGTTTAGCAGCTAGTAGCACGCATCGACGAGATGTCTTTTCGATTGTGAATGCTACATCTTAAAAGATTATACCTAGAAATCCAAAAGACTCAAACTTCCCAATAAATGTAGAATTATGCATAGTAACTTGAAGAGGAGAAAATATTAATCTACAATTAAATAGAAGGACAATTACTTTAATTTTCGTTCTTCAACAATGTCAGAGTCAACTATTATGTTGTTACATTCAAAAAAAATATATATATATTATGTTTTTTAACTTACCGTATGCTAAAAAATAAAAAAAAAATTGTTTAACTTATATTCAGTTTATTTTTCATTTAAACAAATGTATAGTTTTTTTTTAAAAAAAAATTTATATTAACAATAATATACAATTTCACTATTCAATTTTTTTTATCATCTTCTTAAATTTCATAAATTAAAAAATATAAATTAAAAGTATAATATACACAATGTGAAACTAAATAAATTTAATTTATTCTATGCTCATATATTCAATTTCTCAATTTTTACTATAATAAAAAATAAATAAATATAAAGTATATTTCATATATGAATATAATAGAAATTAGATAGCTGAAATTTTTAATATTTAAAAGGGTCAAAATTGAAATTCTATAAATAAATATAATTGAAAGGCGAAAAAGTAGAATTTAAAAGTTGCATTTTTGCTACTTCTCAAATTCTGCTTCTATAAGAAATAGATTGTTTTATAACCAGTTTTTTGAAATTTAGCAAACACCTAAACTGTTTTTAATTTTTGCAAGAGCAGAAGCAGGACTCTAGTAGCAGCACCATACTAAGCCTTAGCATCGGTCGACAAGGAAATATGATGAACTAGACCTTCTCATATAAAGTATACTAAAGATAAACACATCTTAAGCGGAATCATTAATTAATAGATTAATTGCAAAAAAGCGTTACAACAATTCCAATGTGGGAAAAACAACCCAAAAAAAAAAAGTTAAAAAGCCAAAAAAAAAAAAAAAAAAAATTAGGGGGAAAAACACATTCTCCCAAAATGTACAGTGAAAAAACTAAGGGTGTGTTTGATTGAACCTGGAATTTGAGGTCGAAAACCTTTTCCATGGAAAATGTTTTCCTTGTAATTTTTCCCACATCAACACCGGATTCACTTTTCCAGGAAAATGAGCCAAATTTGTGCTTTAGTGACTTGTACATGGAAAATATTTTCCGGGAAAAAGTTTTGCATCAAACACACAAGTGGGAAAACCTTTTCCTTGAAATGACATTTTCCATCTAAATTTTGTTCAATCAAACACAGCCAAGTTGAAAATTATTTTGATGGAGAATGAGTGACCTCTTTTCAAATAGGCTTCACATCCAATAATTAAATTGGAAACACGACGAGGTAATTGGCTTGTGGAAAAAAATTGGTGGCAATGTGTGATTTCTCTAAATTTGGGGCTAACGTTTGCCCAAAATTTAGCCATTCTTCCCCTCCAAATTTGACCCCTAATTTAGTTATTGTTTTAATATGTTATTTAACTTTAACTTGCGACACATTTAATAGTGTTAAATTTCTTCTGAGAATCATGAAAATTGGCAAATAAGTAAAACTACAACAGGCTTGAGACCGTTCAATTTTTTGACTAAATCCAAACTCCTAAATTGGTCATCTTGGTCGATGATTTAACGAAACTAAGGCCTTGTCAAAACAAATGGCAACATATGTTCACATGTTGTAGATTTAAATTTGAACTATCTTGATGCTAGTATATACAATCGAAAATTCCAAACAATCAATATATATCAACCAACGCGGCTGAAACAATCAACTAAATATTTATTTAAATGATCATATAAAGAACATCAACCCCATTTCATCAATTTATAAGCACAGATTTAAGCAAGCCATTTTATTGTCACACGGAATTATTAACATTCATCGGTCATCACACAAGGATAAACATGGCTTTCTCATGAGCCCATAGTACAAGCAGAAAGAACTGCATGGCATTATGCATGCCTTATTCAAGTTAACACATCAGAAGAAAAGCATTAAGATGCAATTTAGACAAATTAGTTGCTTCTTATCCTTTTCAAAGAGCTTTGGCCATCTTCCTCAATTTCTTGGGCTTGTTTCTTCATTTGCTTCTTGTCGAGGAACTTCATCCACCATACAGCTGAGTGTTTTGGGACTCTTGTCAGACGTCCATTCTCAAAGTCGACCATAAAAATTCCAAATCTGACAGTGTATCCCTCGCACCATTCATAATTGTCGAATAATGACCATATAAAGTAACCCTTTACACGAACACTAGCTTTGCTGAAAAGAAAAGGTAATTTATTAGTTAATTCCAAAAGTTAATAAGTGACAAAACAAGCAATTAGTTTAAGCTACTAATAACTTACTCCATTGCAATTTTAAGGTTTACAAGATGGTCATTGTGATAGTTAATTCTTACTACATCGGGAAGACAGTTGCGACCATTTTTGGTCTTATCATTCTTTTCATTTACCCCTGCACAATATCAGGAGGAGATATACTTTTCAATAAGTCACAGTGTTAATTAATGGATTAAAAATAAATCATTTCAAGCTAAGTAGCTATGTAAGCTAATAATAGCAAAACTAAATTTACCATTCTCTGTAATGTAAACAATAGGATCATTGTATGTCTCCTTTACGTAAATCATGAGGTCCCGAATTCCCCATGGAACAATGTATAACCAATCTGAACCAGCCTAATTTGAAAGAAGAATATATCATAATTACAAGTGATGTTTTAATTAATATAATAAGCATTAAAAATTAATTAATCATTGTTCATTACATTGCAACTATGATATTTTTTAATATTCTACCTATGCACAAACTAGGACTTTGCGTATATATTATAAGAAATTGAATCTTTAGGGGTGACGGCTGCCCCTGAAGGCATTATTTATGGTATACTGCATTACAAATTAAAAACGTTTGTCCTATAAGAAAGTTTATATCATAAACTATTGTCCTTAAGAAAAATCTATGTCAGTGTTGGAACAATACTAACTATTTTCTAAATTAAAGGCATACCTTTTGACCAATTGGTACTCCATGACGCTCATCTATACAAAACATTGAGAGTGAGCATTGCAATCAAGAGTCCAATATTGTGAGGATAATAATGTTTATTACTGTACTTACACGAGAACTGAACGCGTTGATCTATTAAATAATTCGAATAATCGCCGCTCAAAAGTAGGTTGGCAGCGTAATAGGTAGTATAATAATTTATGCCCAAAAAGTCATACGATCCTTTCACCACTTCCTTATCATCATCACTAAATGAAGGAAGACGTTCTTTCACAATTTTTACCATGTCTGGTGGATACTCACCAGTTATCATAGGTTGTACAAACCTAAAAATAATGTAAAGAAATCTTCTCAATTACGAGTTAATTATATGCATATTATCAAAATATATACATTAAAACAATCAATTGTATATATTAAAAAAACTATAGTACAAAATATTTTAAGTTTTCATTAGCAAACAAACTTTAGATACTGCCAACTGCTGCATGTCTGAATCTACTTACCATCCCAGCATAAATTGGAGGGCCCTTGAAGCTGCAAGAACATCCCCTTTATCGTCGGGATCCAGAGGAACAAAATAAGCTGCGACATTTGTCATTCCTATTTGGCCTCCTTGAATTCCCTGTACTCACAAAGCATAATCCTGCTTATCCTTAATATGCATTATCATAGGGTCGTGTGGTCACTACCACATAGCACTATTAAGTCACAAATCATGTTTAATATAAATCAATTACTCCATGAACTCAAATGGTAAATTTACTTGATATTTGCGTCGATATAGATCAACAGCATACGCATGAGAAAGAATTAAATTGTGTGCAACGATATATGGCTCTGTCCCAGGATCACCTCTAGTGGTTGGAATTCGAACCCCACTTCTAGATCTATGTATAGGGAAATTTATGAGGTCATTAATATTCTTGTCAGAATATGTTCGCGCAGTTGCACCTCTACAAGGAGGAAAAAGACCATATACATATCCTTGAACAGTATAAGACCATGGCTCATTTAGTGTTATCCAACGTTTCACTCGGTCGCCGAAATTCCAAAAGCAAACCTCAACATATTCAAGGAAATCTTGCCTATACAAAAAATGGAACAACTCAGCAATAATTTTCATTTCGTTTACATATGTGTCACATGTGTGAGTTACTTACACAATTCTTTTGCTTAAGAAGCCTTCATACTCTTGTTCGAGAATTTGAGGGACATCCCAATGGAATAGTGTCACGCATGGCTCAATGCCTGCTTCCAAAAGTGTGTCTATAAGATCATTGTAGTATTGAATCCCATTCCTATTTATACCACCACATATTCCACCTCCTGCCAAAAAATAAAAATAAAAAATCAAATTTAGCAATTAAAAGCATTTTTACAAAACTAAAGATCTATACTAAAAGTATTTATCTCCAAAGATACCTGGTAAGATTCTGCTCCATGCAATGGAAAATCTATAAGAATCCAAACCTACTTTCTTCATCAATGCAATGTCTTCCTGTAAAATTGCACACAAAAGAAAGGTGAAACTTACATGAAAAAACAAGTTTATACTTGCACAGTTTGCAAATATTAAAATTGTTGAACTATACCTTGAACAGATTATACTGATCAATTGCAGTACACCCATTGCTCCCATCATCAATTCTACCTGCAACTCCAATAAAAATACTCAGCAATGGATATCTAGCACATACAGAAAAGACACACACAATAAGAGTAAAAGTAAGAGACAGAGAGAAAGACAGAGAGAGAGAGAGAGAGAGAGAGAGACCAGGGTCCTTCATTGCAAACACATCCCAATTACTCCTGCTTTTGCCATTCACATTCCAAGCACCTTCAACCTGCAGAAAGTATAAATTGTGTTATAAGAATTATTTTTCTTTGTACAAATGCAAAATGCATATCGATGTGATAGTTTTGTGGTCATTGATTTATACGATTCTAGGGATAAATCAACTTTTCCTATTAATTAACTATTGCATGCAAGAAATACGAGTACAAACCTGATAAGCAGATGTTGCAGCGCCAAATATAAAGTCTTTCGGAAAATTAGAGCGCTGCACCACTAGGTCACCAGGGGCCATAACACTGTTGTTAGTATGAAACATGGAAGAACGGTATCCGCTAGTCATCATCATGAGGTTGTTTCTGCTCGACATTGCCGTAGTCTTACAAATGAAAATTAAGGGCAGATTGATTTTGTTAGTGTAATTAGTTAGGGTATTTATAGAGAAATGTTAGGGTATTTATAGAGAAATGTTAGGTACTATGCACGCCAAAACTTGAATACATACGTGACTAGGAAGCAAGCAAAGCAAAAATGGTGAATGGTTTAAACAGTGGTTGGAAATATTTTAATGATGAAAGTATATCCAATGATATTTCCAATATCCATCCAGCAGAACTATGTCGGATTTCATTGCAATCCACGTACGTCATAATTGTTCAAGATTTTGAAACATTGTTTTTTTTTTTTTTCATATTTCTTTGATTGCAATTAAAAGTTAATACCTTCAATCTCGTATCAAAAGGGGCTTCAAAATTTCGCTTTATAATTTGTTTTGTATATCTCAATCTTGAGGAAAAGTGGCGACAAAAACAATTAATTTCTCATACTCTACTCCTTTGCCTATTTTTTCCTCCCCCTATTTCTTGGTGTTGGGTCTTCCAGTGCAATGATTATAGCTTGCATACCATTTCTCGGACAATGTAAAACCTACTCTTTATTATTCATATGGCTAGTGTTCTATTGCACGGGGGTGAACCATAGTTATGGTGCTCCCGGGTGCTTTTATGGCTCCATCCGACCTCTAATTTTAATTTCGGGATCGGATCTAGATTTAGCACGATGAGGGTGAGCTCCAACAAAAAAAAAAAAATTTTTTTGGACACCGTGGATGTCGGTGGCGGCCGATCAAAGTTTTGGCCATAAAAAATTCACGGCAAGGGGTGCTGCGTGTTATTTTTTATTTTTTTATTTTTTGTGTTTCCATTCTCCGAAAAAATAAAAAAATGTCTAGATTTTTTCTTGTGTAATCATTCTTGGACTCCCCACCCTTGATTAAAAGAAAAGGCTCCGAGAATAAAACACCCTCCCCAAGTATGCCGCAAGAAATTAAAGGTGAGAAGTTTTTATCAAATAAATATTATAATCCAATAAGGATATGGGTACACCTACTAAATCGTAGATTCCTTCAAGATTTTAGGAGTTTTCGTTGAGTAATAAGATAACTTATTAAGGGGTAGTGTCCCTATTGCGCTATGGAATAGAATTTGCAAATGGTAGCCTTAAGAAATTCACACAATTCTAATTATTTTCAATTTAAAATTCGGTGGATTTTATACAAAGTTAGTGTCCTCAATGCGGAATTTAATGTTCTAATAGATTTTATCAAATGGTAAATTTTTATTGATTTTTATTTTATGGTTTTTAAACTCAAAAATATACCTACAATTTTCTTGCCAAAATCCGACGTCCTACCATCGAGTTCTTATTGATTTCATGAAATTTTCTTTTTTCCTTTTTTTAATAATCATATAGTTTTTTAAACCTAGATAATAAATGAAAATTTATAATAAAAAAATGAAAATATATAATCATAAATTGAAGAAACAACATTTTTCATTATCACAATAGTTTTTAAACAATCACATCACATTCACCTTATGTAAAATAAATGGTAATAAGCAAAAATAATATATTATCACGATGGTACCTAATCATTTATTCTTCATTGCTCTAATTTTTGTAAAAATCATATTATATCCAATCTATGCAAAAGAAATTTTAATGGACGAGATGAGAGGCTATTATAATATAATATTTAGTAAGTCCAAAATAATTTTATAATTTATTAGTAAAATAAACGAAAATTTGTGATTTTTTGTTTCATCGCTCAAATTTTCAAAAATCACATTATATTCGACCTATACAAAATAAATGATCAAATATCTCGAATGGGGCATTAGCACAATATTACCAAGTCATAATATAATTTAATAAATTTATATTCGTGCTAAAATTAGAAACATATTTTATTATCTTCCATTTTGTTCAAAAACACTATGATTTTTTTTTGTTTTTTACTTTTTAAAGAGAGACAATGCTATAGATTTCATTTTTTACTGACTAAATAAAATTCTAATTCATACAAATGATAAGTGAAATAACAAAATCTTATCTTATCTTATTTTAATATAATAATAAGGGAAGTGCCAACTAGACACTATTTCATGTTGGCAGTGCCAAGTTGACACTCATTTGCTTAAAATTAGAAAAGGAAAATCTCATTTTGAAAACAAATATTAAATGCACAATTTATTATTGCATTTTTCATTTAATTTATTTAATTTTCTTTATTTAGTATTTTTTCATTATTTTAATTTTTTGTATATATTTTAATTTTTGAATTATTATATATATAATTGAAATTGAACCAAATGCAAGCATTATTGAAACTGTGATATGATGTCAAAGCTGCAAACTACAATGACAATTGAATTATTTTTAAAAGTGAGAATTAAATTTTTTTATATACATTTTAATTTTTGAATATTACCTTTTAATTTTTTATATATTTTTAGTTTTTGAATTAACAGTGTCAACTTCATACAATGTCAAAGGTTTTAAGAAAAACCTTCTTTTTATATACTTAAAGTACAAAATCAATCAATATTCAAAATTCAATTCGAGCTAAATATGATACAAGATCCATTCAATATTCATAAAATTTAGATATGCATGTGTAGGCCGACCATAAGATTATTGGTAATCGTATTTGAAATACGTTTGAACGGTTATGAATGATTCATAAAACGTGTTTTTTAGGCTAATTTTCTTGTTGAAAAAAGTATATTATTTAAATTTTGTTCCCAAATATTATGTTCTTACCTGAAATAATCAATTACGATAATTTATATGACATTTTTCTTATAACATAATATTTTGCACTAAAATGTGTAAAGTATTGTTAAAATCTATAATATTACATATGTTTCGTTATTTTTGTCATATATCTATAATCATTTATTATCTTATTTTATAACATTATTTTGTGTAAATATATCATCTTAGTCATTTCATGCAATACAAGTAGAATATTTATTTCATATTAATTCGGACAAAAGAAATTTTTGGAAAACATTTTATATTTTCAAATATTAAATAAATGAAGTAATATATATATATATATATATATAGAGAGAGAGAGAGAGGAGTTGAGAAGATATTTTATTTTTTACAATAATTTCAGATATTAGATTCTGTAATTTTTAAATATCTACCAATTATATTATTTGGTTTATATCAATAAATAATAAATTTATATTTGCGTATAAAAATATTAGTGAGAGCAATTTTTTTTCTTAATTGAATAAAATTAAGATTTTTTTTAGGTGGGGGATGGGGAACTTAAACTAAAATATTAGGCTCATGAAACATTTGTGTAGGTCTAAACTTTCCTTATCTCTTTAGAAACGTGGCTTAATTATATATATATATATATATATATATATATATATATATATAGAGTATCCTCCATCATATTATTCTCAAAAAAGTATTGTAGGATAGCACGGAGGATAATTTCAACCTGTAGCCCCGCACCCCGAATGAGGGTGGCGATGCAGAATCATTATCTCTTATTTCCATTACCAACAACATAAGAAAGTGATGGAGCAATGGATCAGACATTAGCCTACCTGGATACATTGGATTGTGGCAAGACTTGATTTATAAGACATCGAGACTTAAGGCGTGCGCATGGTTTGTCATGCCCCATCTTCCTACTGTGTCAAGTTTATTTATTTACTAGTGCCACCCCGTGTGTTTGCACGACATTATTTATTGACAAAATCAATAGGAATATTGACAAAATATCTTTATTTTATGTTAGTTCTTTTTTTTTTTGGAAATTCAATGAATCAAACTTTGATTTAAGTGTGTGTAATGGAAAAAATAAAATAAAATATGAGAATTCAAACTGAAAATTATGTTATAATAACTATGTTATTGTAATAACATTTTGTAGAAATTGTAATAATTACTCTTCTAAATAAATCAAAATCAAAATCAAAATTATATTCATGCTAATTATTAATGTTTAGAAAACAGAACAGGTCCAAAATCATCCGTTGAAGAACCAGACTGAAACAGATAAAAAATTAGTAAAAACCTTACCACAATTGTAGAACACAGGTTTAAACTGATAGAATAAAATATAATAATGAAACTTTTTCAAAAACAAAATTTTAATGTTTGCATATATATGGGTTCAGTTGCTACGGCCCAAATCATTGCTGCTCAAATATATGAAGGACCCTGACATCTACCTTTTATAGATAAGAAAATCCCTCTTTTTCTTTTTTTAATCCAATATCAATGTGGGATCTTTCCCACTTTTAAAAAAAAAAAGGAAAGTAAAAAAATAAAAAAAAATTCAATTAAATGGCATAAACATTAATATCAAAAAAGATTTACGTAAATGACTTCTATTTTTATATATTTAATTAGTTTACTAGGTTAGTTATTTATGAGGATTCTTATTTTCCAAAACTAAATTGTTTAGGTGCTGTTCTGTTTGTTTTGTATTTTCTGTTTTCATTTTACGTTTTGGTGCTTTCTGTTTTCAATTGTTCTTTTGAGAAAATTGAAAATGCGTTTGGTTTGTTGTTTTGAATAATCATTTTTGAGAAGAGAAAATGAAAAACGTATTTAATTTATACTTTTACAAAAATGCAATTTGGTATAGTTAAAATTGCAAAAAGGTCCTCAAACTTTTCAAAATTTGCCAACAAGCCCTCATCTACACCACCCCCATCCGCACCCCATCCCCAAACCCACCCTGCCGACCACCTGGTGAAGAACCACCTTCGTAGGTGGTTCTCAGAGTCGAGAACCACCGGCGAAGGTGGTTCTCGAAGGTGGAGAACCACCTGCACATGGTGGTTCTCCACCTGAAAACCACCATCGCGGTGGTTCTCACGTGGAGAATCACCAGATCTAGTGGTTTGATTTTTCCAGCGGTGGTCGGGGACTGAAATGTACGAAAAATAAAATTTGGGATTCAAATGTAATAAATATAAAGTTTAAAATTCGAAAATGCGTTTTCCTTGTTTTCGATACTTAACACAGAAAACGCCGAAAACGTTAAAAAGATGTTTTCGTATTTTCTATACAAATCTTGAAAACAATTTCGAAAATGTATTTTCAAAAACAATGAACAGAACCCGTTTTCAACATTTTCGAAAATAGAAAACGGCTTGAAAATGACAAACAGAAGACACCCTTAGGTTTCTTGTTTCATTAGACTACCCACGTAAGCCATTATTTATACACTTGGTCTCAATATTTTTAGGGTCATAGGATCTTGAAAAAGCATAAGTTTTCTCTTGTATAATTCTATATCGTTGACATGTAGGCAATTCCTATTGAATTCAACAAATTCGTAAATCAAATTATTGTTCTTCAACAAATTCGTAAATCAAATTATTGTTCTTCGCATTTTTGCCTACATCAAAAAGTCCTAAAAACTTAAAAACCAATAAATAACCATCAACAAATCGCAAAAATATTGTAAAACTTGTGATTAACATAGTAATAGCTACAAATAGCAAATAAATTCAAATGAAGATAAAAGTCACAAATAAATTTCAAAATGTTACATACAACATGAACAAAAAAAAAGGCACAAAAACTATTCTATCGAAAAAGCCAGTGCTTTTACTTTCAAAAAATAAAATAAAAAATTTAAGGCTGTGCTTTTGACAATCGACAGATGGTGCTCCTGACCACCCATTTTGAAAATAAAGAAGTGATAGGTACATCACAGAAGGAAAAAAAAACACACACACACACACACACACACACACACACACACATATATATATATATATATATATATATATAAAATCTTAAAGGCGTTGTATAGGTATTTAGAGACCTTTTTAGGAGAAACAGTCAGAGCCATGTGGGAATCGTTTAAATTAGAATGTGTAGACCAGTACAATCATTTAATTTCTTTAGGACCAAATCCTTATAATTTTGTAAGTAAAATACAAAGTTTGTGTACAGGATCAGACCCAAATTCAGGACAAATGAACATTCAAAGAAGAGCTATGAGAGAATTAGAACAGTTATCTTTAATAAATTGGAAAGATGGTAATGAAATAAAAAGATTTTTATGTAATTTTACTAATTTATTATGTACTTCAGGAAATGCACTTAATCAAGAATTAGGTAATAAATTATTCCATAAATTGCCAGACAAATTAGGAGAAGAAATTACTAATAAATGGTTAAATTCACCGCAAATTAAAGAGAATCCTGATTATAAATGGCCAATAGGACATACAGTACAACATATAATAAAGTGTTTTGAAGATAAGTGTGTAGAAATACAAATACAACAACAACTTAAACATGCAGATTGTAAATTTTGTAAAGATATTTATACTTCTCAAGTGTACGGAGGAAGAGAAGATAAAAAGCCTAGGAAAAAACAATACACAAAAAGACCCTACAAAAGACAACCTAGAAAAAATTACTATTTGAGAAAATCTAACAAAAGAAAACCTTATTTAAACGAACAAAAACATGTTAGAAAATTTAAGCCAGAAAGAACTTATAAAAATAAGTTAAATTGTTATATATGTAATACTGATGAACATCTAGCCAGGACTTGTCCAAAAAGAATAAATACCAATGACAAGAGAAGTACATTAATTAACTGTGTTAATGAAGACGTAATTTTAGTAGATGAAAATATTTCAGATACAGAATCTATATATAGTATAATTTCTATTGAAGATTTTTCGGAAATTAAAAATGACAGTAGTAATGAATCAGAACCTGAAATAGTTTCAGATTTTTTAAATATGGACCCTTTTATGGAATTAATGAACCAACAAATCGAATGTTCTCACGAATGGCAACGTAACACAGGAAATGATAGTAAGCCTTGTTATTTATGTCAAAATTTTCCTCATAGAAAAGTTAGAGCAAAATGTTTAACTTGTTATAAAGAAGCTTGTCTTTTTTGTTTACAATCAAAAAATTTAATTCCCAAAGAAAATAAAGAAGAAAACTTAATAAATAGAAAAACAAGACTTAAAAATAATTAGAAGAAGGATAGAAAATTTAGAGGATCAAATGAAATTAATAAGACACCAATTAGATATAATAAATGATAGAGATAAATGTAAAAAGAACATAGAAGAATATAAGGACGAATTTAGTGAAGTTATATTAGCTCAAGTTATCTGTAATTCCCCTGAACTAAAAACCTTAAAAGTAGCGTGTAAATTAAAACTAAGTAAAACATTTACATTAGAATGCCTAGCATTAATAGATTCGGGAAGCACAAATTGTACAGTAGACAAGACTTTAATACCTAAAGAATATATAGTAGAAGCAGAAGAGCCAATAGTAAGTCAACAAATGGATGAAAAACAATATACATATATATAGAACTATTAAAACCAAACTGTAAGATAAGTTTTGACACTAACTATGGTTATAGTAAAGATTATACTTTACCTCATAATAGTACATGGGTAAGAGACACAAGTACCCTAAATACAGATATAATTTTAGGATTAAGATTTCTCTTTAAAGATGATGGTAGTATTATCCTTACCAAAGACTATGTACATTTACATAAACACACTCTCACTGCCCCTTGTTTAACCCTTCGTCGCGCTAAGAAGCGTGGTGGACATAGCCCCCCTTTTCAAACTTTTCAAACTTCACAACTTCTAGATGAAAAGCCTTGTCCCTGTAACAAAGAAAGAGAATGCCAATTAATTAATGAAGATTTAGACAATAACGAGCCTAAAGAAATAAATTCTCAAGATTGGTTAGAACTAAATTTAGAACTAGTAAATACCGAACTAGTCTATAATAACTTAATTACTGAAGATATAAATACTCTAATAGCTAAATTAGAAAAGATGGAAATTATAGGAGAAAATGTTCTAAAATATTGGGAGAACGATAAAGTACTATGTGAATTAAAAATTAAGAACCCAGAATAAGTAATTAAGACAAAAAATATTGAACCAACTAATCAAGATAGAGAAGATTTTAAAATCCATATAAATGAGCTATTAAAATTAGGAGTAATTAGAAGATCAGAAAGTTCTCATAGATCAGCAGCTTTTATAGTCAGAAATAATGCCGAGATACTTAGGGGAAAAAGTGGAATTGTTATAAATTATAAAAGACTTAATGATAATACTATAGAAGACGCCTATAACATACCAGACAAAACAGTACTCATAAATAGAATACAAAATTGTAAAATCTTTAGTAAGTTTGATTTAAAGTCAGGATTTTTGCAAATAAAAATGCACCCTGATAGTATCCCATGGACAGCTTTTACCTGTCCAGAAAGACACTTTGAGTGGTTAGTTATGCCATTCGGTCTAAAGAACGCCCCTAGTATATTTCAGAGAAAGATGGAAAATATATTTAATAAGCATAGTAAATTTACTATAGTTTACATAGATGATATTTTAGTATTTAGTAAAAATAAGATAGAGCATAAAGGGCATTTACATATAGTTTTTTCAGAATTTATTAAACATGGCCTAAGAATAAGTAAAAAGAAAATGCAATTATTTAAAGAATATATAGACTTCTTAGGAGTAAAGATAGGAGAAGGAAAAAAAAACTTCAACCTCATATAGCACAAAAAGCACTAGAATTTCCTGATAGAATAGAAGACTTAAAAGAATTACAGAAGTTTTTAGGATTAATAAACTACGCTAGATCTTTTTTTAAAAATTTAGGAAAAATCGCAGGACCTTTATATGCTAAGACTTCACCTACAGGACAAAGATATTTTAATCAAGAAGACATAAAATTAGTTAGACAAATAAAAGAAATAATAAAAAATTTACCTGAATTAGCAATGCCATTAGATTCAGAATATCTCATAATAGAAACGGATGGAAGTATTAAAGGATGGGGAGTAGTTTTACTCTGCAAACCAAACAAATATTCAGGCAAAGATGAAGAAAGAATTTGTAGATATAGTAGTGGTATTTATAAAGAAAAGGGAGAAATAATATCTATAGATGCAGAATTATTTGCCATTAAATATTCATTAGATGCTTTTAAATTATTTATAATTTCTAAAAAAGAAATAACAATCAGAACAGATTGTGACGCAATAGTTAAATTTTATAATAATATGAAATCTGAAGGAAAAAGAAGTAGTCTAAGAAGATGGTTAGCATTTCAAGATAGAATAATAAATCCATCTGAACCTCTGATTAATATAGAACATATTAAAAGGAAAAGATAATACATTTGCAGATATTTTAAAAGCGGAGACTTGTACTTGAAAAACTTGAAGATGAATAAAGCCTCTTCTAACTTGAATTCTTACGTATCAAAATTAACTAATGAGCAATTTAATAAGATATTACATAGAAGATATCGCACTCAACTTTATTTAAGAGAAATAGAAAATAAAATGGATTTATTATTTAGAAGTGCTATATGAAATTGGGATTTAGGATTAGCAAGACAGCCTATAGAACCTGAATTAGAACCTCTTCAAAAAGAAAAAGATATAGCTGAAAAATAGTGACATTAGCCTCAGAATGTTTAAGAAAAGATTCCATAACTACAAACGAATGGGATAATCTTTTTAAAGATGAAATCCCTCTTATTTTCGGGGATGAATAACCCAGAAGCCGGGCCGAGTCAAACACCAATAGCAGAAGACTTCTTAGAAGACGTAGAAGTAGAAATAGATGAAGATATGTATATAAGGCTTATAAATAGGAGACGAAGGATAACAGAAGTTAATGATTATTTACACAATTGCATATATAGCCTTCATACTCGTATAGACTGAGATGGGAATAATCAGGAAAATATGGATGCCGAAAGCTCTAATAGGAGACCTGGTAAAGAACAACAATCCCAACAGGTAGATCAGGTTATAAACTCTCTAAAAAACAGAAGGTATTGGCTTTTCCCCGATAATAGAGACATGTTTACTACGTTGTTAGATAAGAAGTGTTTATTAGAAATGGAGATGGTTCATTTAAAATTCACTTTAGATCTTTTACACGATTCTATAGAAAGACATTATCAAGATAGAAGAGAACTTCCTCCCTCAGATTGGTTCGAGCCTATTCATATATGTGAAAGAGATTTTAGAAAATATCATAAGACAGTTAAATTAATGAATAAATGTTTAAAAAATAACGTGATATATGAAAATGATTATTCAGACATAATTAATATGTTTACTAGAAATGTTTAATTTTTGTTTTGCAGATTCTCAAGACCATGGCAGAACTTTTCCCGCATAATTTCCCTTTAACAAGACAATTAATAGATAAAAAGTGTGAATTAGAAAAGGAACTATATAAAACAAGAATAATGTTTCAACTATATATATGAATATTTAATCACTGCCTATCTCATGAAGTACCTCCTCATTTGTGTGTAAAGTTAGAATTAAAAGAATTTGGCAAAAAGATCTTGTCGTTAACAAGAATTATTTCTCTTATTACTTCTTGTTTAAATAAAAATTTTATTAGTAATGAATCTTTTCAATTTTTATTTAACAACCACTAACCCTTGTCCAGAATTTTTATAACTCTACTAATCATGATCAGATTACAAGATGGCTAGACCTCCTCCGAGACACTGGATTCCCTCCGGAAATACTTATCTTAGGAGCCATACCCACCACTAAGTCGAGCAGGGGCGCCATGTATAATCCCAGATAAAATTAGGTTTGGTAGCAGAGAACTCATTAGCTACCCTAATAGTAATATTTCTTTTAAAGTAGAAAGTCATATTAACTCTCTTTCTAAAGAAAAAAATGTTTATTAGATAATTTATGACTTTCTTATAATAAGAATCCTAAAGATTCTAAGTCTTTTATGGCAACAATAAACTATTTAGTAGAGCATTTTAATAATAATAAGAAGAAATATAATTTTTATGTTGTAACAAGAGGAAGAACTGTAGGACTTTTTCATAGTAATGTCGATGTTTTTGATAATACTCAGGGTGTCAGTGTACCTCAGTATAAAGGTTTTAATGATTTTGAAGATGCTTTAAATTTTGCAAGACAGATTTTAGGAACTAATTTTTATATCTCTCCCTCTCTTAGAAATTTTAAACCTACTCAGTTAGATTTTTCTCCTGTCAAAGATACTGATAGAAAAGTTTTGTTTTGTGACCATTGTGAGTCTTTAAAACAGAATTATAAAATTATTAATGGCAGTAATTTTCAGTTTAGAAAAGAACGAGAAAATTTAAGAAAATATATTTATAAATTAGAGCAAGAAAATTTAAATCTCCAATTGGTTGCTCCAAAGGGACTTCCTCCAGCCCAAATCAATGAGGAGAAGGGTGAGCGTTCCCCTATGAATGCTATAGAAGGGACTACTGAGCCCAATAAACCAATAGCTAGTCCGGCCCAACCGGTTGCCGGTAAAGACTTTTCAAATCCGGAGATGGCTATGGGTTTGCCAAAAATTCAACAGACTCAGGGAACTGTTGATTTCCCTACTAGTTTTGCCCAATAGACCAATAATATAGAACGCTGGGATACTTTGGGCCATCCCAGTGGTAAATTTGATTATTTTGTTAGATATTCGCAACCAGCCCATTTTATACCTGATAAATCTTTTTATTCTGCTCAAGGCCTCACTATACAAGAACCTATTACTCGTAACCCAGAACACAACACAATAGCTCAAGCCCAAAATATTGATCATGGTAAAAAGCCCATAACTAATAGCCCACATATTGAGATATTTGAAGATAGTGAAGATGCATATAGTAATTATATTGCAACCCAAGAAATGTTAGCCCAGTTAAAGCAAATGCAAGAAGGACCCTCCTCTCCACCTCTAGAATTTACTCAGTTAATAGCCAACCAAGTCAATAAAGCTGTAGAAAGTGCTCTCAAAAATATAAAAACCCCTGAAAAAATTAACGAAGATTTTTCAAGAAGTGCTAGCAAGCATGCAGATAATGAAGAAGCTATGAATACTACAGAAGAAGAAGAAGATCAATCAGATGAAGGATCATTGGATAATTATTCCCATGGATCTATCGGAAGACATAATTTAGATATAGTAGATTAACAACGTAAGCAATGATGCAACAAAGATTCTCTCGTACGAAGATATTTTAGCCAATACGATTCGCAATATGGAGCTGGAGACGCAATACCAATTATGCGTGATACTATTTACTTTTTGACTTAATCTATATACGCAAAGAAGCCACGTAGAAAAGAAGGACAATTATACAAGTATTCAAGAATCTTACCACAGAAAGAAGACGCGTGGAAAGAAACTCAATTATTCAAGACTCGTAAAGCTCCCTTCTTTCTCTATATAAGGAAGCACTCTTCAGACTTCAAAAAAAAGGTGTTAAGGGTTAGCAAACGAAAAAGAATATTTAACCAACAAAGATGTATTCATGTGTTGAAAACACATCTTTGTAAACAAAAAGCCTTCCTTATAATAGAAAAAGCAATCCAAATCATTGTAATTAGTTTTTAGTTTATTTCGGGGTTTCTGAAAAGGAAATCCTTTGCTTTATTTTCTTCATGTTATAAGGTAATCCCCTACCTTTGTACAGTTTTTATGTAAATTCTTTTGTAATCCCTCTTTCCTTTAAATCTTTAAAGGAATTCTTGTTAATAAATTCATGTTTGAATTGTTTAAGTTTATTTTAAAAAATTATCTTTTTTCTCAATTTGTTTATCTTTTTTCTCAATTTGTAAAAGTTTATTTCATAGTAAGCATAGTATAAAAGCATTACTTAGTCTGCAGTTTCAAACCTTTTAACTTTATTTTAGCAATAAGACTTCGTTAAAAGGACCTTTTATGGCCGGAGTGAGCAGTGTGGCGGTCAAGCGAAACAGTCTATCTTTGCTAAAGTATTCTGTCTAAAGAGTGCCTCAGGTGCCTTAACAGAAGTAGGCTAGGTACAAAGTACTGTGTCTTACTTGGTAGACTTAAAAAAAAATATATATATATATTTTTGGGGATTTTCCGAGTAACATTAGATTATAATCGACAAAGGAGAGTACTTAGTAGGATTGTACAACATTTTGGCTTCAAGCTTATCAAAGAACAAGGTAAACAAAGACGAAGACGAATCCACAACAACAATGACAACTACAAATCACGCACTAAATCGATACCCCTTCGTTGCTGTTGTGATTCGCCTTCGCCTTTGTTTACCTTGTTGCCGATCGCTTGATAGCCAAAATGTTGTACAATCCTACTAAGTACTCTCCTTTGTCGATTATAATCTAATGTTACTCGGAAAATCCCCAAAAATATTTTAAAGTTTACCAAGTAAGACACAAGAATTTGTACCTAGCCTCGTCATAAGGCACCCGAGGCACTCCTTAGATGTAATACTTTAGCAAAGATAGACTTCGTTTCGCTTGATCAAGAACACGTGCTCACTCCGCCACATGAAAGGTCCTTTTAACGAAGTTTTATTGCTAAAACACAGTTAAAAGGTTTGAAACTGCGGACTAAGTAGTGCTTTTATACTATGCTTACTATGAAATAAACTTTTACAAATTGAGGAAAAAGATAAACAAATTGAGAAAAAAGATAATTTTTTAAAATAACCTTAAACAATTTAAACATGAATTTATTAACAAGAATTCCTTTAAAGATTTAAAGGAAAGAGATATTACAAAATAATTTACATAAAAACTGTACAAAGGTAGGGGATTACCTTATTACATAAAGAAAATAAAACAAAGGATTTGCTTTTTGGAAACCCCGAAATAAACTAAAAACTAATTACAATGATTTGGATTGCTTTTTCTATTATAAAGAAGGCTTTTTGTTTACAAAGATGTGTTTTCAACACATGAATACATCTTTCTTGGTTGAATATTCTTTTTCGTTTGCTAACTCTTAACACCTTTTTTTTGAAGTCTGAAGAGTGTTTCCTTATATAGAGAAAGAAGGGAGCTTTATGAGTCTTGAATAATTGAGTTGCTTTCAACACCTCTTCTTTTTGTGGAAAGATTCTTGAATACTTGTATAATTGTCCTTCTTTTCTACTTGGGTTCTTTGCGTATATAGATTAAATCAAAAAGTAAATAGTATCATGCATAATTGGTATACCCAGTCTCCATATTCCTACAGTCACTGGTATGTGGCTAAAATATCTTCGTACAAGAGAATCTTTGTTGCGTCATTGCTTACGTTGTTAATCTACTGTATCTAAATTATGTCTTCCGATAGATCCATGGGAATAATTACCCAATGATCTTTCATCTGATTGATCTTCTTCTTCTTCTGTAGTATTCATAGCTTCTTCATTATCTGCATGCTGGCTAGCACTTCTTGAAAAATCTTCGTTAATTTTTTCAGGGGTTTTTATATTTTTGAGAGCACTTTCTACAGCTTTATTGACTTGGTTGGCTATTAACTAAGTAAATTCTAGAGGTGGAGAGGAGGGTCCTTCTTGCATTTGCTTTAACTGGGCTAACATTTCCTGGGTTGCAATATAATTACTATATGGATCTTTATTATCTTGAAATATCTGATTATGTGGCCTATTAGTTATGGGCATTTTACCATGATCAATATTTTTGGTTCGAGCTATTGGGTTGTGTTCTGGGCTAAGAGCAATAAGTTCTTGTATAGTGAGGCCTTGAGAAGAATAAAAAGATTTATCAGGTATAAAATGGGTTGGTTGCGAATATCTAACAAAATAATCAAATTTACCACTGGGATGGCCCAAAGTATCCCAGCGTTCAATATTATTGGTCTGTTGGGCCAAACTAGTAGGGAAATCAACAGTTCCCTGAGTCTGTTGGGTTTTTGGAAAACCCATAGCCATCTCCGGATTTGAAAAGTAAAAAAAAAAAAAAAAAAAAAAAAAAAAAAAAAAAAAAAAAAAAAAAAAAAAAAAAAAAAAAAAAAAAAAAAAAAAAAAAAAAAAAAAAAAAAAAAAAAAAAAAAAAAAAAAAAAAAAAAAAAAAAAAAAAAAAAAAAAAAAAAAAAAAAAAAAAAAAAAAAAAAAAAAAAAAAAAAAAAAAAAAAAAAAAAAAAAAAAAAAAAAAAAAAAAAAAAAAGCTATCGGTTGGGCCGGACTAGCTACTGGTTTATTGGGCTCAGTAGTCCCTTCTATAGCATTCATAGGGGAACGCTCACCCTTCTCCTCATTGATTTGGGCTGGAGGAAGTCCCTTTGGAGCAACCAGTTGGAGATTTAAATTTTCTTGTTCTAATTTATAAATATATTTTCTTAAATTTTCTCGTTCTTTTCTAAGTTGAAAATTACTGTCATTAATAATTTTATAATTCTGTTTTAAAGACTCACAATGGTCACAAAAGAAAACTTTTCTATCAGTATCTTTGACAGGAGAAAAATCTAACTGAGTAGGTTTAAAATTTTTAAGAGAGGGAGAGATATAAAAATTAGTTCCTAAAATTTGTCTTGCAAAATTTAAAGCATCTTCAAAATCATTAAAACCTTTATACTGAGGTACACTGACACCCTGAGTATTATAAAAAACTTCGACATTACTATGAAAAAGTCCTACAGTTCTTCCTCTTGTTACGACATAAAAATTATATTTCTTCTTATTATTATTAAAATACTCTGCTAAACAGTTTATTGTTGCCATACAATACTTAGAATCTTTAGGATTCTTATTATAAAAAATCCATAAATTATCTAATAAACATTTTTCTTCTTTAGAAAGAGAGTTAATATGACTTTCTACTTTAAAAGAAATATTACTATTCGGGTAGCTAATGAGTTCTCGATTACCAAACCTAATTTTATCTAGATTATATGGCGGCCTGTTCTGACTAGTGGTTGGTATGGCTCCCGCAGCATAAGTACTTCCTGGAGGGAATCCAGGTCTCGGAGGAGGTCTAGCCATCTTGTAATCTGATCATGATTAGTAGAGTTATAAAAATTCTTGACAAGGGTTAGTGGTTTCTAAATAAAAATTGAAAAGATTCATTATTAATAAAATTTTTATTTAAACAAGAAGTAATAAGAGAAATAATTCTTGTTAACGACAAGATCTTTTTACCAAATTCTTTTAATTCTAACTTTACACACAAAGGAGGAGGTACTTCATGAGATAGGCAGTGATTAAATATTCCTATATATTGTTGAAACATTATTCTTGTTTTATATAGTTGCTTTTCTAATTCACACTTTTTATCGATTAATTGTCTTATTAAAGGGAAATTATGCGGGGAAAGTTCTGCCATGGTCTTGAGAATCTGCAAAACAAAAATTAAACATTTCTAGTAAACATATTAATTATGTCTGAATAATCATTTTCATATATCACGTTATTTTTTAAACATTTATTCATTAATTTAACTGTTTTATGATATTTTATAAAATCTCTTTCACTTATATGAATAGGCTCGAACCAATCTGAGGGAGGAAGTTCTCTTCTATCTTGATAATATCTTTCTATAGACTCGTGTAAAAGATCTAAAGTGAATTTTAAATGAACCATCTCTTTTTCTAATAAACACTTCTTATCTAACGAGGTAGTAAGCATGTCTCTATCATCGAGGAAAAGCCAATACCTTCTGTTTTTTAGAGAGTTTATAACCTGATCTACCTTTTGGGATTGTTCTTCTTTACCAGGTCTCCTATTAGAGCTTTCGGCATCCATATTTTCCTTATTATTCCCATCTCAGTCTATACGAGTATGAAGGCTATATATGCAACTGTGTAAATAATCATTAACTTCTATTATCCTTCGTCTCCTATTTATAAGCCTTATATACATATCTTCATCTATTTCTACTTCTACGTCTTCTAGGAAGTCTTCTGCTATTGGTGTTTGACTCGTCCCGGCTTCTGGGTTATTCATCCCCGAAAATAAGAGGGATTTCATCTTTAAAAAGATTATCCTATTCGTTTGTAGTTATGGAATCTTTTCTTAAACATTCTGAGGCTAATGTCACTATTTTTCAGCTATATCTTTTTCTTTTTGAAGAGGTTCTAATTCAGGTTCTATAGGCTGTCTTGATAATCCTAAATGCCAATTTCGTTTTGCACTTCTAAATAATAAATCCATTTTATTTTCTATTTCTCTTAAATAAAGTTGAGTGCGATATCTTCTATGTAATATCTTATTAAATTGCTCATTAGTTAATTTTGGTACAGAAGAATTGCTAGAAGAGGCTTTATTCATCTTCAAGTTTTTCAAGTACAAGTCTGCTTAAAATATCTCAATTGTATTATGTTTTCCTTTAATATGTTCTATATTAATCTGTATGCCTGTATTTATTACTCTATCTTGAAATGTTAACCATCTTCTTCGACTACTTCTTTTTCCTTCAGATTTCATATTATTATAAAATTTAACTATTGCCTCACAATCTGTTCTGATTGTTATTTGTTTTTTAGAAATTATAAATAATTCAAAAGCATCTAATGAATATTTAATGGCTAATAATTCTGTGTTTATAGATATTATTTCTCCCTTTTCTTTATAAATACCACTACTATATCTACAAATTCTTTCTTCATCTTTGCCTGAATATTTGTTTGGTTTGCAGAGTAAAACTGCTCCCCATCCTTTAATACTTCCATCCGTTTCTATTATGAGATATTCATAATCTAATGGCATTGCTAATTCAGGTAAATTTTTTATTATTTCTTTTATTTGTCTAACTAATTTTATGTCTTCTTGATTAAAATGTCTTTGTCCTCAGAGGGTGAAGTCTTAGCATATAAAGGTCCTGCGATTTTTCCTAAATTTTTAATAAAAGATCTAGCGTAGTTTATTAATCCTAAAAACTTCTGTAATTCTTTTAAGTCTTCTATTCTATCAGGAAATTCTAGTGCTTTTTGTGCTATATGAGGTTGAAGTTTTATTTTTCCTTCTCCTATCTTTACTCCTAAGAAGTCTATATATTCTTTAAATAATTGCATTTTCTTTTTACTTATTATTAGGCCATGTTTAATAAATTCTGAAAAAACTATCCGTAAATACCCTTTATGCTCTATCTTATTTTTACTAAATACTAAAATATCATCTATTTAAACTATAGTAAATTTACTATGCTTATTAAATATATTTTCCATCTTTCTCTGAAATATACTAGGGGCGTTCTTTAGACCGAATGGCATAACGAACCACTCAAAGTGTCCTTCTGGACAGGTAAAAGCTGTCCATGGGATACTATCAGGGTGTATTTTTATTTTCCAAAATCCTGAATTTAAATCAAAGTTACTAAAGATTTTACAATTCTGTATTCTATTTATGAGTACTGTTTTGTCTGGTATGTTATAGGCGTCTTCTATAGTATTATCATTAAGTCTTTTATAATTTATAACCATTCTACTTTTTCCCCTAAGTATCTCTGCATGATTTCTGACTATAAAAGCTGCTGATCTATGAGGACTTTCTGATCTTCTAATTACTCCTAATTTTAATAGCTCATTTATATGCATTTTAAAATGTTCTCTATCTTGATTAGTTGGTTCAATATTTTTTGTCTTAATTACATATTCTGGGTTCTTAATTTTTAATTCACATAGTACTTTATCGTTCTCCCAATATTTTAGAACATTTTCTCCTATAATTTCCATCTTTTCTAATTTAGCTATTAGAGTATTTATATCTTCAGTAATTAAGTTATCATAGACTAGTTCTGTATTTACTAGTTCTAAATTTAGTTCGAACCAATCTTGAGAATTTATTTCTTCAGGCTCGTCATTGTCTAAATCTTCATTAATTAATTGGCATTCTCTTTCTTTGTTACAGGGACAAGGCTTTTCATCTAGAAGTTGTGCAGTTTGAAAAGTTTGAAAAGGGGGGCTATGTCCACCACGCTTCTCAGCGCGACGAGGGGTTAAACAAGGGGCAGTGAGAGTGTGTTTATGTAAATGTACATAGTCTTTGGTAAGGGTGATACTACCATCATCTTTAAAGAGAAAGCTTAATCCTAAAATTATATCTGCATTTAGGGTACTTATGTCTCTTATCCATGAACTATTATGCGGTAAAGTATAATCTTTACTATAACCACAGTTAGCATCAAAACTTATCTTACAGTTTGGTTTTAATAGTTCTGTATATGTATATTGTTTTCCATCCATTTGTTGACTTACTATTGGCTATTCTGCTTCTACTATATATTCTTTAGGTGTTAAAGTCTTGTCTACTGTACAATTTGTGCTTCCCGAATCTATTAATGCTAGGCATTCTAATGTAAATGTTTTACTTAGTTTTAATTTACACGCTACTTTTAAGGTTTTTAGTTCAGGGGAATTAAAGATAACTTGAGCTAATATAACTTCACTAAATTCGTCCTTATATTCTTCTATGTTCTTTTTACCTTTATCTCTATCATTTATTATATCTAATTGGTGTCTTATTAATTTCATTTGATCCTCTAAATTTTCTATCCTTCTTCTAATTATTTTTAAGTCTTGTTTTTCTATTTCTGTTATTAAGTTTTCTTCTTTATTTTCTTTGGGAATTAAATTTTTGATTCTAAACAAAAGACAAGCTTCTTTATAACAAGTTAAACATTTTGCTCTAACTTTTCTATGAGGAAAATTTTGACATAAATAACAAGGCTGACTATCATTTCTTGTATTACGTTTCCATTCATGAGAACATTCGATTTGTTGGTTCATTAATTCCATAAAAGGGCCTATATTTAAAAAATCGGAAACTATTTCAGGTTCTAATTCATTACTACTGTCATTTTTAATTTCTGAAAAATCTTCAATAGAATATATACTATATATAGATTCTGTATCTGAAATATTTTCATCTACTAAAATTACGTCTTCATTAACACAGTTAATTAATGTTCTTCTCTTATCATTGGTATTTATTCTTTTTGGACAAGACCTGGCTAGATGTTCATCACTATTGCATATATAACAATTTAACTTATTTTTATAAGTTCTTTCTGGCTTAAATTTTCTAACATGTTTTTGTTCGTTTAAATAAGGTTTTCTTTTGTTAGATTTTCTCAAATAGTAATTTTTTCTAGGTTGTCTTTTGTAGGGTCTTTTTGTGTATTGTTTTTTCCTAGGCTTTTTATCTTCTCTTCCTCTGTACACTTGAGAAGTATAAATATCTTTACAAAATTTATAATCTGCATGTTTAAGTTGGTGTTGTATTTGAATTTCTACACACTTATCTTTAAGATACTTTATTATATGTTGTACTCTATGTCCTATTGGCCATTTATAATCAGGATTCTCTTTAATTTGCGGTGAATTTAACAATTTATTAGTAATTTCTTCTCCTAGTTTGTCTGGCAATTTATGGAATAATTTATTACCTAATTATTGATTAAGTGCATTTCCTGAAATACATAATAAATTAGTAAAATTACATAAAAATCTTTTTATTTAATTACCATCTTTCCAATTTATTAAAGATAACTGTTCTAATTCTCTCATAGCTCTTGTTTTAATGTTCATTTGTCCTGAATTTGGGTCTGATCCTGTACACAAACTTTGTATTTTACTTACAAAATTATAAGGATTTGGTCCTAAAGAAATTAAATGATTGTACTGGTCTACACATTCTAATTTAAACGATTCCCACATGGCTCTGACTGTTTCTCCTAAAAAGGTCTCTAAATACCTATACATTTCTTCCGCATTCATATCTATACAATTTCTATAATAGTGTCCTACTATTAAACTTTTCCATACTTCTATTACACTAGGCCATAATTGAGGGTCATGTGCGGTTAAGTTAAGAATTTGTCCTTTAGCTTCAGTTTGGAATTTTATGGGTTATTCTAAGGGTCTAGCAGTTCCTCTAGGTATGTATGTATATCCTTTTGGTAACTCGTTATATTCGGTATAAGCTCCTCTAGGGGGAAAACTACCATAACTAAATTCTCCTACGGGTTTTACTCTTTCAAAAGGGTTTTTATCAAATGCTGTCCAAACTCTATTTTTAGAGTCTTCTTGTTCATCTACTAAGTCTTTAACATAACTTATTTCTGTTGCTTCTGATTGAATCTCACTATTTTCTATTATTTCTTTACCTATACATATATTTCCTATATCGTCATAATATAAATATTCTTCTTCATCTAATTGTTTTTCTAAAAACAATTTATCTTCTAATTCTAAGAGCTCTTTTTTAGTTAATATCAAGTCTAATTCTTTAGGATAAATAATTCTGTCTTTTGTAAGTTCTATGTTAACTAGGTCACTATTTACTTCCTCTTCTATTTCTTGGTTAGGTATGGTAGTATAATTAATAAATCTTGGGCTAACCCCACCTCTTTTGTTTTTGTATGTTAGAGCTTCTTTAGGTGCTATAGTAGGATTCTTGTTTTGTAAAAAATCGCTAATTTCCCAATCTGAACCCTGCCAAATCTTCTGCCGAATATTCTACTGGTTTTACCATTTTTACACCTTTACTGCTTATCAATTCTACTACTTTATCCGTATGGACTCTTGTAATTAGTTTCTCAATTATTGGAACATCTTCCTAAAATTCCTAAAGATATAAGTAAATTATCTCCTGCTATTACTTCTTCGTATCCTTTAGTTTTAATTCCTATTTTTATATATTTTACAAAATCTTCAATAGTAGTTAAAATATCTGGACTGCAATAAAATAAACCTCTATTTTTATTCCTATCTACTTCCGTACTTGCTATCATGGCTTTGTCTATATCTGAAATTCTATTATCTAACATGGTTATTAAAACTTTAGTTCCTAAAGATTTTCTCATTAATCCTTTTACTCCTATAGCAATTAATCCTATATGTATAACTTTAAATTTCTTTTCTATTAATTTTCTTTCACTAGTTTTATCCATGATATTTAAAATTTTTGTTTGATCTTTTATACACTGGATAGTTAATTCTTGGCTATTTTTGTAAAACTGAGTAGAATTTTCAAAATTACCTTTATTATATAGAGTTTCTGGTTTTAGTAATTCTAGACCTTTAGTTTGAAAGTTCTCAAAATCTTGGTCTGGATCTATGAGTTCTTCTATTTTAGTATCATGTTCTTCTTTTTTACTTAACATTTTTTGAAGTAAATTAAACGGTCTCTTGTTAACGGATAATCTATTTTCTTCATTAACAGTTCTAGAAGTACCTGTAAAATTCATTCTTGTTGATATTGTACAAATCTAAAGGGAGTCTTTGACTTATTAATATGTCTAGAAATTTTTTCTTTTCCCGAAGCTTTTAAAGATAAAAATTCTATTTGATCAGTAAGGTCTTTGAGTTCTTTTGGTGAAATACTCGTACCACTTTCTTGTTTTTGTCTTTCTATTGTTTTTTGAAAAGAGGCTAATTTATTTACTAGATTATCTATTTCTATTTTTTCTAATTTAGACTGAGATGAAGTCTTTTCTAATAGTGTTTTATTTTGTTCTTGTAAATAATCTATTTTTGTTTCTAAATTCTTTATGATAGACTGTTGTTTATTAACTAAAGCTGTAATATTATTAAATTGTTCTTCTAAAACTATACTTAAATTTATAGTAAAATCTATTAAAGTATTAATAGCTGGATCGGGAGAAGCTAAACTATGTTTATGATCTTTATCGATATTGCACTTATATTTACTATTATCTATAAGAGTAACTAATCTAGGAGATTTGCTAGGTAATTCTAAATCTAAATAAGCTATTTTATTATAAGCCAGTTTGAAACAGGAAAGAAACTTGGCACTGATACCAATTGAGGGGAAAGGGGTACCTGATTTAGTGCGGCGGTTGTAGTTGTGCTGTTGTTGTTGTGCTTCGTCTTTCGTCTTTGTTCACCTTGTTGCTGATCGCTTGAAGCCAAAATGTTGTACAATCCTACTAAGTACGCTCCTTTGTCGATTATAATCTTATGTTACTTGGAAAATCCCCAAAAATAAATTTTTTTTTTTAGTTTACCAAGTAAGACACAAAGAATTTGTACCTAGCTCATACATTAAGGCACCCGAGGCACTCCTTAGACAGAATACTTTAGCAAAGATAGACTCGTTCTCAGTTGGACCGCAACACAGGCTCACTCCGGCCATAAAAGGTCCTTTTAACGAAGTCTTATTGCTAAAATACAGTTTAAAAAGTTTAAACTGAAGACTAAGTAATGCTTTTATACTATGCTTACTATGAAATAAACTTTTACAAATTGAGAAAAAAGATAAACAAATTGAGAAAAAAGATAATTTTTTAAAAATAAACTTAAACAATTTAAACATGAATTTATTAACAAGAATTCTTTTAAAGATCTAAAGGAAAGAGAGATTACAAAAGAATTTGCATAAAAACTGTACAAAGGTAGGGGATTACCTTATAGCATGAAGAAAATAAAACAAAGGATTTCGTTTTCGGAAACCCCGAAATAAACTAAAAACTAATTACAATGATTTGGATTGCTTTTTCTATTATAAGGAAGGCTTTTTATTTACAAAGATGTATTTTCAACACATGAATACATCTTTGTTGGTTGAATATTCTTTTTTGTTTGCTAACTCTTAACACTTTTTTTTTTAGTCTGAAGAGTGCTTCCTTATATAGAGAAAGAAGGCAGTTTACCGAGTCTTGAATAATTGAGTTGCTTTCCACGCCTCTTCTTTCTTTGGTAAGATTCTTGAATACTTGTATAATTGTCCTTCTTTTCTACGTAGCTTCTTTGCGTATATAGATTAAGTCAAAAAGTAAATAGTGTCATGCATAATTGGCATACACAGTCTCCATATTGCTACCGTAACTGGCATGTGGATAAAATATCTTCGTACGAGGGAATCTTTGTTGCGTCATTGCTTACGTTGTTAATCTACTGCATCTAAATTATGTCTTCTGATAGATCCATGGGAATAATTACCCAATGATCCTTCATCTGATTGATCTTCTTCTTCTTCTGTAGTATTCATAGCTTCTTCATTATCTGCATGCTGGTTAGCACTTCTTGAAAAATCTTCGTTAATTTTTTCAGGGGTTTTTATATTTTTGAGAGCACTTTCTATAGCTTTATTGACTTGATTGGCTATTAACTGAGTAAATTCTAGAGGTGGAGAGGAGGGTCCTTCTTGCATTTGCTTTAACTGGGCTAACATTTCTTGGGTTGCAATATAATTACTATATGGATCTCTACCATCTTGAAATATCTCAATATGTGGGCTATTAGTTATGGGCTTTTTACCATAATCAATATTTTGGGCTTGAGCTATTGGGTTGTCTTCTGGGCTAACCGTAATAGGTTCTTGTATAGTGAGGCCTTGAGAAGAATAAAAAGATTTATCAGGTATAAAATGGGCTGGTTGTGAATATCTAACAAAATAATCAAATTTACCATCACTAGCCCAAAGTATCCCAAAATGTTTCTATATTATTGGTCCATTGGGCCAAACTAGTAGGAAATCAGCAGTTCCACGAGTCCATTGGGCTTTTGGCAAACCCAGAGCCATCTCGGATTTGAAAAGTCTTTCTGCAAGCACTGGTTGGGCTTGACTAACTACTGGTTTATTGGGCTCAGTAGTCGCTTCTATAGCATTCATAGGGGAACGCTGACCATTCTCCTCATTGATTTGGGATGGAGGAAGGCCCTTTGGAGTAGTCAGTTGGAGATTTAAATTTTCTTGTTCTAATTTATAACTATATTTTCTTAAATTTTCTCGTTCTTTTCTAAGCTGAAAATTACTGTCATTAATAAGTTTATAATTCTGTTTTAAAGACTCACAATGGTCACAAAACAAAGCTTTTCTATCAGTATCTTTGACATGAGAAAAATCTAATTGAGTAGGTTTAAAATTTCTAAGAGATGGAGAGATATAAAAATTAGTTCCTAAAATTTGTCTTGCAGAATTTAAAGCATCTTCAAAATCATTAAAACCTTTATACTGAGGTACACTGACACCCTGAGTACTATCTAAAACTTCGACATAACTATGAAAAAGTCCTATAGTTCTTCCTCTTGTTACAACATAAAAATTATATTTTTTCTTATTATTATTAAAATGCTCTGTTAAACAGTTTATTGTTGCCATAAAATACTTAGAATCTTTAGGATTCTTATTATAAGAAATCCATAAATTATCTAATAAACATTTTTCTTCTTTAGAAAGAGAGTTAATATGACTTTCTACTTTAAAAGAAATATTACTATTAGGGTAGCTAATGAGTTCCCGATTACCAAACCTAATTTTATCTGGATTATATGGCGGCCTGTTCTGACTAGTGGTTGGTATGGCTCCCGCAGCATAAGTATTTCCTGGAGGGAATCCAGGTCTCGGAGGAGGTCTAGCCATCTTGTAATCTGATCATGATTAGTAGAGTTATAAAAATTGTGGACAAGGGTTAGTGATTGTTAAATAAACATTGAAAACATTCGTTACTAATAAAATTTTTATCTAAACAAGAAGTAATAAGAGAAATAATTCTTGTTAACGACAAGATCTTTTTACCAAATTCTTTTAATTCTAACTTTACACACAAAGGAGGAGGTACTTCATGAGATAGGCAGTGATTAAATATTCCTATGTATAGTTGAAACATTATTTTTCTTTTATATAGTTCCTTTTCAAATTCTCACTTTTTATCTATTAATTGTCTTATTAAAGGGAAATTATGCGGGAAAAGTTCTGCCATGGTCTTGAGAATCTGCAAAACAAAAATTAAACATTTCTAGTAAACATATTAATTATGTTTGAATAATCATTTTCATATATCACATTATTTTTTAAACATTTAATCATTAATTTAACTATCTATTGATATTTTCTAAAATCTCTTTCACATATATGAATAGGCTCGAACCAATCTGACGGAGGAAGTTCTCTTCTATCTTGATAATATCTTTCTATAGAATCGTGTAAAAGATCTAAAGTGAATTTTAAATGAACCATCTCCTTTTCTAATAAACACTTCTTATCCAACAAGGTAGTAAGCATGTCTCTATTATCGGGGAAAAGCCAATACCTTTTGTTTTTTAGAGAGTTTATAACCTGATCTACCTGTTGAGATTGTTGTTCTTTACCAGGTCTCCTATTAGAGCTTTCGGCATCCATATTTTCCTTATTATTCCTATCTCGGTCTATACGAGTATGAAAGCTATATATGCAACTGTGGAAATAATCATTAACTTCTATTATCCTTCGTCTCCTATTTATAAGCCTTATATACACATCTTCATCTGTTTCTACTTCTACGTCTTCTCGGAAGTCTTCGGCTATTGGTGTTTGACTCGGCCCGGCTTTGAGTGGTTAGTTATGCCATTCGGTCTAAAGAACGCCCCTAGTATATTTCAGAGAAAGATGGAAAATATATTTAATAAGCATAGTAAATTTACTATAATTTACATAGATGATATTTTAGTATTTAGTAAAAATAAGATAGAGCATAAAGGGCATTTACAGATAGTTTTTTCAGAATTTATTAAACATGGCCTAAGAATAAGTAAAAAGAAAATGCAATTATTTAAAGAATATATAGACTTCTTAGGAGTAAAGATAGGAGAAGGAAAAATAAAACTTCAACCTCATATAGCACAAAAAACACTAGAATTTCCTGATAGAATAGAAGACTTAAAAGAATTACAGAAGTTTTTAGGATTAATAAACTACGCTAGATCTTTTATTAAAAATTTAGGAAAAATCGCAGGACCTTTATATGCTAAGACTTCACCTACAGGACAAAGACATTTTAATCAAGAAGACATAAAATTAGTTAGACAAATAAAAGAAATAATAAAAAATTTACCTGAATTAGCAGTGCCATTAGATTCAGAATATCTCATAATAGAAACGGATGGAAGTATTAAAGGCTGGGGAGCAGTTTTACTCTGCAAACCAAACAAATATTCAGGCAAAGGTGAAGAAAGAATTTGTAGATATAGTAGTGGTATTTATAAAGAAAAGGGAGAAATAATATCTATAGACGCAGAATTATTAGCCATTAAATATTCATTAGATGCTTTTGAATTATTTATTATTTCTAAAAAAGAAATAACAATCAGAACAGATTGTGAGGCAATAGTTAAATTTTATAATAATATGAAATCTGGAGGAAAAAGAAGTAGTCGAAGAAGATGGCTAAAATTTAAAGATAGAATAATAAATACATGCATACAGATTAATATAGAACATATTAAAGGAAAAGATAATACAGCTGCAGATATTTTAAGCAGACTTGTACTTGAAAAACTTGAAGATGAATAAAGCCTCTTCTAGCAATTCTTCTGTATCAAAATTAACTAATGAGCAATTTAAAAAGATATTACATAGAAGATATCGCACTCAACTTTATTTAAGAGAAATAGAAAATAAAATGGATTTATTATTTAGAAGAGCTAAACGAAATTGGGATTTAGGATTACCAAGACAGCCTATAGAACCTGAATTAGAACCTCTTCAAAAAGAAAAAGATATAGCTGAAAAAATAGTGACATTAGCCTCAGAATGTTTAAGAAAAGATTCCATAACTACAAATGAATGGGATAATCTTTTTAAAGATGAAATCCCTCTTATTTTCAGGGATGAATAACCCAAAAGCCGGGCCGAGTCAAACACCAATGGCAGAAGACTTCCTAGAAGACGTAGAAGTAGAAATAGATGAAGATATATATATAAGGCTTATAAATAGGAGACGAAGGATAATAGAAGTTAATGATTGTTTACACAGTTGCATATATAGCCTTTATACTCGTATAGACCGAGATAGGAATAATCAGGAAAATGTGGATGCCGAAAGCTCTAATAGGAGACCTGGTAAAGAAGAACAATCCCAACAGGTAGATCAGGTTATAAACTCTCTAAAAAACAGAAGGTATTGGCTTTTCCCCGATAATAGAGACATGCTTACTACCTTGTTAGATAAGAAGTGTTTATTAGAAAAGGAGATGGTTCATTTAAAATTCACTTTAGATCTTTTACATGATTCTATAGAAAGATATTATCAAGATAGAAGAGAACTTCCTCCCTCAGATTGGTTCGAGCCTATTCATATATGTGAAAGAGATTTTAGAAAATATCATAAGACAGTTAAATTAATGAAGAAATGTTAAAAAAATAACGTGATATATGAAAATGATTATTCAGACATAATTAATATGTTTACTAGAAATGTTTAATTTTTGTTTTGCAGATCCTCAAGACCATGGCAAAACCTTTCCCCCATAATTTCCCTTTAATAAGACAATTAATAGATAAAAAGTGTGAATTAGAAAAGGAACTATATAAAAGAAGAATAATGTTTCAACTATATATAGGAATATTTAATCACTGCCTATCTCATGAAGTACCTCCTCCTTTGTGTGTAAAGTTAGAGTTAAAAGAATTTTGTAAAAAGATCTTGTCGTTAACAAGAATTATTTCTCTTATTACTTCTTGTTTAGATAAAAATTTTATTAGTAATGAATCTTTTCAATTTTTATTTAACAACCACTAACCCTTGTCTAGAATTTTTATAACTCTACTAATCATGATCAGATTACAAGATGGCTAGACCTCCTCCGAGACCTGGATTCCCTCCAGGAAATACTTATGCTGCAGGAGCCATACCCACCACTAGTCAGAACAGGCCGCCATATAATCCAGATAAAATTAGGTTTGGTAACCGAGAACTCATTAGCTACCCTAATAGTAATATTTCTTTTAAAGTAGAAAGTCATATTAACTCTCTTTCTAAAGAAGAAAAATGTTTATTAGATAATTTATGACTTTCTTATAATAAGAATCCTAAAGATTCTAAGTCTTTTATGGCAACAATAAACTATTTAGTAGAGCATTTTAATAATAATAAGAAGAAATATAATTTTTATGTTGTAACAAGAGGAAGAACTATAGGACTTTTTCATAGTTATGTCGAAGTTTTAGATAGTATTCAAGGTATCAGTGTACCTCAGTATAAAGGTTTTAATGATTTTGAAGATCCTTCAAATTCTGCAAGACAAATTTTAGGAACTAATTTTTATATCTCTCCCTCTCTTAGAAATTTTAAACCTACTCAGTTAGATTTTTCTCCTGTCAAAGATACTAATAGAAAAGTTTTGTTTTGTGACCATTGTGAGTCTTTAAAACAGAATTATAAACTTATTAATGAGAGTAATTTTCAGCTTAGAAAAGAACGAGAAAATTTAAGAAAATATATTTATAAATTAGAACAAGAAAATTTAAATATCCAACTGGCTGCTCCAAAGGGCCTTCCTCTAGCCCAAATCAATGAGGAGAAGGGTGAGCGTTCCCCTATGAATGCTATAGAAGGGACTACTGAGCCCAATAAACCAGTAGCTAGTCCGGCCCAACCGGTAGCCGGTAAAGACTTTTCAAATCCGGAGATGGCTATGGGTTTGCCAAAAGCCCAATGCAGACTCAGTGGAACTGCTGATTTCTACTAGTTTGGCCCAATGCACCAATGATATAGAACGCTGGGATACTTTGTGCCAGCCCAGTGGTAAATTTGATTATTTTGTTAGATATTCACAACCAGCCCATTTTATACCTGATAAATCTTTTTATTCTTCTCAAGGCCTCACTATACAAGAACCTATTACTCTTAGCCCAGAACACAATCCAATAGCTCAAGCCCAAAATATTGATCATGGTAAAAAGCCCATAACTAATAGCCCACATATTGAGATATTTCAAGATAGTCAAGATCCATATAGTAATTATATTGCAACCCAAGAAATGTTAGCCCCGTTAAAGCAAATGCAAGAAGGACCCTCCTCTCCACCTCTAGAATTTACTCAGTTAATAGCCAACCAAGTCAATAAAGCTGTAGAAAGTGCTCGGAAAAATATAAAAACCCCTGAAAAAATTAACGAAGATTTTTCAAGAAGTGCTAGCCAGTATGCAGATAATGAAGAAGCTACGAATACTACAGAAGAAGAAGAAGATCAATCAGATGAAGGATCATTGGGTAATTATTCCCATGGATCTATCGGAAGGCATAATTTAGATACAGTAGATTAACAACGTAAGCAATGATGCAACAAAGATTCTCTCGCACGAAGATATTTTAGCCACATGCTAGTTACTGTTGCAATATGGAGACTGTGTATACCAATTATGCATGATACTATTTACTTTTTGACTTAATCTATATACGCAAAGATGCCACGTAGAAAAGAAGGACAATTATACAAGTATTCAAGAATCTTACCACAGAAAGAAGATGCGTGGAAAGCAATCAATTATTCAAGACTCGTAAAGCTCCCTTCTTTCTCTATATAAGGAAGCACTCTTCAGACTTCAAAAAAAAGGTGTTAAGAGTTAGCAAACGAAAAAGAATATTCAACCGACAAAGATGTATTCATGTGTTGAGGACACATCTTTGTAAACAAAAAGCCTTCCTTATAATAGAAAAAGCAATCCAAATCATTGTAATTAGTTTTTAGTTTATTTCGGGGTTTCCGAAAAGGAAATCCTTTGTTTTATTTTCTTTATGTTATAAGGTAATCCCCTACCTTTGTACAATTTTTATGTAAATTCTTTTGTAATCTTGCTTTCCTTTAAATCTTTAAAGGAATTCTTGTTAATAAATTCATGTTTAAATTGTTTAAGTTTATTTTAAAAAATTATCTTTTTTCTCAATTTGTAAAAGTTTATTTCATAGTAAACATAGTATAAAAGCATTACTTAGTCTGCAGTTTCAAACCTTTTAACTGTACTGTATTTTAGCAATAAGACTTCGTTCAAAGGACCTTTTATGGCCGGAGTGAGCCTGTATTGCGGTCCAACTGAGAACGAGTCTATCTTTGCTAAAGTATTCTGTCTAAGGAGTGCCTCGGTTGCCTTAACAGAAGCAGGCTAGGTACAAGTTACTGTGTGTTACTTGGTAAACTTAAAAAAAAAAAAAATTCGGGATTTTCGGAGTAACATAAGATTATAATCGACAAAGGAGAGTACTTAGTACGATTGTACAACATTTTGGCTTCAAACGATCAGCAACAAGGTAAACAAAGACGAAAGACGAATCACAACAACAACAGCACAACTACAACCGCCGCACTCTTTGTTTACCTTGTTGCTGATCGCTTGAAGCCAAAATGTTGTACAATCCTACTAAGTACTCTCCTTTGTCGATTATAATCTTATGTTACTCGGAAAATTGGCGTCGACAGCAGGATTGTACAACATTTTGGCTTCAAGCGATCAGCAACAAGGTAAACAAAGACGAAAGATGAATCACAACAACAATAGCACAACTACAACCGCCGCACTAAATTAGGTACCCCCTCCCCCTCAATTGGTATCAGAGCCAAGTTTCTTTCCTGTTTCAAACTGGCTTATAATAAAATAGCTTATTTAGATTTAGAATTACCTAGCTAATCTCCTAGATTAGTTACCCTTATAGATAATAGTAAATATAAGTGTAATATCGATAAAGATCATAAACATAGTTTAGCTTCTCCCGATCCAGCTGTTAATACTTTAATAGATTTTACTATAACTTTAAGTATAGTTTTAGAAGAACAATTTAATAATATTACAGCTTTATTTAATAAACAACAGTCTATTATAAAGAATTTAGAAACAAAAATAGATTATTTACAAGAACAAAATAAAACACTATTAGAAAAGTCTTCGTCTCAGTCTAAATTAGAAAAAATAGAAATAGATAATCTAGTAAATAAATTAGCCGCTTTTCAAAAAACAATAGAAAGACAAAAACAAGAAATTGGTACGAGTATTTCACCAGAAGAACTCAAAAATCTTACTGATCAAATAGAATCTTTATCCTTAAAGCATAAGTCAAAGACCCCCTTTAGATTTGTACAATATCAACAAGAAGGAATTTTACAGGTACTTCTAGAACTGTTAATGAAGAAAATAGATTATCCGTTAACAAGAGACCGTTTAATTTACTTCAAAAAATGTTAAGTAAAAAAGAAGAACATGATACTAAAATAGAAGAACTCATAGATCCAGACCAAGATTTTGAGAACTTTCAAACTAAAGGTCTAGAATTACTAAAACCAGAAACTCTATATAATAAAGGTATTTTTGAAAATTCTGCTCAGTTTTACAAAAATAGCCAAGAATTAACTATCCAGTGTATAAAAGATCAAACAAAAATTTTAAATATCATGGATAAAACTAGTGAAAGAAAATTAATAGAAAAGAAATTTAAAGTTATACATATAGGATTAATTGCTATAGGAGTAAAAGGATTAATGAGAAAATCTTTAGGAACTAAAGTTTTAATAACCATGTTAGATAATAGAATTTCAGATATAGACAAAGCCATGATAGCAAGTACGGAAGTAGATAGGAATAAAAATAGAGGTTTATTTTATTGCAGTCCAGATATTTTAACTACTATTGAAGATTTTGTAAAATATATAAAAATAGGAATTAAAACTAAAGGATACGAAGAAGTAATAGCAGGAGATAATTTACTTATATCTTTAGGAATTTTAGGAAGATGTTCCAATAATTGAGAAACTAATTACAGAGTCCATACGGATAAAGTAGTAGAATTGATAAGCAGTAAAGGTGTAAAAATGGTAAAACCAGTAGAATATTCGGCAGAAGATTTGGCAGGGTTCAGATTGGGAAATTAGCGATTTTTTACAAAACAAGAATCCTACTATAGCACCTAAAGAAGCTCTAACATACAAAAACAAAAGAGGTGGGGTTAGCCCAAGATTTATTAATTATACTACCATACCTAACCAAGAAATAGAAGAGGAAGTAAATAGTGACCTAGTTAACATAGAACTTACAAAAGACAGAATTATTTATCCTAAAGAATTAGACTTGATATTAACTAAAAAAGAGATCTTAGAATTAGAAGATAAATTGTTTTTAGAAAAACAATTAGATGAAGAAGAATATTTATATTATGACGATATAGGAAATATATGTATAGGTAAAGAAATAATAGAAAATAGTGAGATTCAATCGGAAACATGAAATAAGTTATGTTAAAGACTTAGTAGATGAACAAGAAGACTCTAAAAATAGAGTTTGGACAAAGATTTAATAAAAACCCTTTTGAAAGAGTAAAACCAGTAGGAGGAATTTAGTTATGGTAGTTTTCCCTAGAGGAGCTTATACCGAATATAACGAGTTACCAAAAGGATATACATACATACCTAGAGGAACTGCTAGACCCTTAGAATAACCCATAAAATTCCAAATCAAGCTAAAGGACAAATTCTTAACTTAACCGCACATGACCCTCAATTATGGCCTAGTGTAATAGAAGTATGGAAAAGTTTAATAGTAGGACACTATTATAGAAATTGTATAGATATGAATGCGGAAGAAATGTATAGGTATTTAGAGACCTTTTTAGGAGAAACAGTCAGAGCCATGTGGGAATCGTTTAAATTAGAATGTGTAGACCAAGATAATCATTTAATTTCTTTAGGACCAAATCCTTATAATTTTGTAAGTAAAATACAAAGTTTGTGTACAGGATCAGACCCAAATTCAGGACAAATGAACATTCAAACAAGAGCTATGAGAGAATTAGAACAGTTATCTTTACTAAATTGGAAAGATGGTAATTAAATAAAAAGATTTTTATGTAATTTTACTAATTTATTATGTATTTCAGGAAATGCACTTAATCAATAATTAGGTAATAAATTATTCCATAAATTGCCAGACAAACTAGGAGAAGAAATTACTAATAAATTGTTAAATTCACCGCAAATTAAAGAGAATCCTGATTATAAATGGCCAATAGGACATAGAGTACAACATATAATAAAGTATCTTAAAGATAAGTGTGTAGAAATTCAAATACAACACCAACTTAAACATGCAGATTATAAATTTTGTAAAGATATTTATACTTCTCAAGTGTACAGAGGAAGAGAAGATAAAAAGCCTAGGAAAAAACAATACACAAAAAGATCCTACAAAAGACAACCTAGAAAAAATTACTATTTGAGAAAATCTAACAAAAGAAAACCTTATTTAAACGAACAAAAACATGTTAGAAAATTTAAGCCAGAAAGAACTTATAAAAATAAGTTAAATTGTTATATATGCAATAGTGATGAACATCTAGCCAGGTCTTGTCCAAAAAGAATAAATACCAATGATAAGAGAAGCACATTAATTAACTGTGTTAATGAAGACGTAATTTTAGTAGATGAAAATATTTCAG
The DNA here is from genome assembly GCA_018223645.1 of Jasminum sambac. Taxonomy (NCBI): domain Eukaryota; kingdom Viridiplantae; phylum Streptophyta; class Magnoliopsida; order Lamiales; family Oleaceae; genus Jasminum; species Jasminum sambac. Next base: position 16,703,589 of record CP073644.1, read on the forward strand.
ATACAGAATCTATATATAGTATATATTCTATTGAAGATTTTTCAGAAATTAAAAATGACAGTAGTAATGAATTAGAACCTGAAATAGTTTCAGATTTTTTAAATATAGGCCCTTTTATGGAATTAATGAACCAACAAATCGAATGTTCTCACGAATGGAAACGAAATACAAGAAATGATAGTCAACCTTGTTATTTATGTCAAAATTTTCCTCATAGAAAAGTTAGAGCAAAATGTTTAACTTGTTATAAAGAAGCTTGTCTTTTTTGTTTAGAATCAAAAAATTTAATTCCCAAAGAAAATAAAGAAGAAAACTTAATAACAGAAATAGAAAAACAAGACTTAAAAATAATTAGAAGAAGGATAGAAAATTTAGAGGATCAAATGAAATTAATAAGACACCAATTAGATATAATAAATGATAGAGATAAAGGTAAAAAGAACATAGAAGAATATAAGGACGAATTTAGTGAAGTTATATTAGCTCAAGTTATCTTTAATTCCCCTGAACTAAAAACCTTAAAAGTAGCGTGTAAATTAAAATTAAGTAAAGCATTTACATTAGAATGCCTAGCATTAATAGATTCGGGAAGCACAAATTGTACAGTAGACAAGACTTTAATACTTAAAGCATATATAGTAGAAGCAGAAGAGCCAATAGTAAGTCAACAAATGGATGGAAAACAATATACATATACAGAACTATTAAAACCAAACTGTAAGATAAGTTTTGACACTAACTGTGGTTATAGTAAAGATTATACTTTACCTCATAATAGTACATGAGTAAGAGACATAAGTACCCTAAATGCAGATATAATTTTAGGATTAAGCTTTCTCTTTAAAGATGATGGTAGTATTACCCTTACCAAAGACTATGTACATTTACATAAACACACTCTCACTGCCCCTTGTTTAACCCCTCGTTGCGCTGAGAAGCGTGGTGGACATAGCCCCCATTTTCAAACTTTTCAAACTTCACAACTTATAGATGAAAAGCCTTGTCTCTGTAACAAAGAAAGAGAATGCCAATTAATTAATGAAGATTTAGACAATAACGAGCCTGAAGAAATAAATTCTCAAGATTGGTTGGAACTAAATTTAGAACTAGTAAATACAGAACTAGTCTATAATAACTTAATTACTGAAGATATAAATACTCTAATAGCTAAATTAGAAAAGATGGAAATTATAGGAGAAAATGTTCTAAAATATTGGGAGAACGATAAAGTAGTATGTGAATTAAAAATTAAGAACCCAGAATATGTAATTAAGACAAAAAATATTGAACCAACTAATCAAGATAGAGAAGATTTTAAAATGCATATAAATGAGCTATTAAAATTAGGAGTAATTAGAAGATCAGAAAGTCCTCATAGATCAGCAAAGATGTATTCACGTACAACATTTTGGCTTCAAGCGATCAGCAACAAGGTAAACAAAGACGAAAGACGAATCACAACAACAACATCACAACTACAACCGCCGCAGTAAATCAGGTACCCCTTCCCCCTCAATTGCTGTCAGATTATATATATATATATATATATATAATCTTAAAGGCAGTGACACGGGCTACTTCTTGTTTATATATTACAAACTCCTTTTTTTTCTTTAGTAAACCTCTTAACTATGAAGTTATTCTACTACCTTTTCTTTATCAATTCATAGGCATTTATTCATGGATGCGCGTTTCTAAATCTTAGCCTCGTTATCTGACTTAATAATTAAAATTAGTAGATGAGATGCCAAATTCATTTGATCTATTTATAAGAATCATTTTAACACGAAAATCAGGAAATCAGGGAAACCATTAGGTTGAGATTCTACTTAACAATCATAAACAAAACAGCCAAAGGAGAGGAAGAAGATAACAAAATAAATTAAGTTTCCAATAGCAACAAAGGAATCGGACGCATAATGTGCTTCCAATTAGCTTCTGTTGGGCCACGAGTGTCTTTCAGAATCACATCACATTTTTCAACTCCCGCAAAAGTAGATTCATATCAAGTTTAATATTAAGGAAAATAGGTCGAATGTCAAAATATATCTACTTAAAAGTCACCTAAGAATCTCAAAAAAATCTAAAAGAATTAACACAAATGCAAAAAGTAACTACAGATCTGTCCCAAATCGACATTATAAAGTCACACACGTTTGAAATGTAACACATAGAGCAGAAAATTACAAGAGAGTTTAAAAAGTGTGAAAATTCAGCTGAGCAAGAATCATTATTGTAACTTCATCCAAAAATCACGTATATTTAACTTGTTCGAAACAGTTTATAATTATAAAGTGTCTCGGACAAGTTGGTAACTAAATAATAAAGTTTCCAAAAAAGTTTATAACTTTGTAACTAAATAAACTGTTTCGGACAAGTTAAAAAGTGTAGCACATCGACATCCCTCAAGAATCAAGAATGAAAATTTAGCCGAACACGCATTGCATACCTATTCACATTTAGTGCTTTTTTTCACAAATAGATTTAAGCTAAATAATTTATATATAAATAAACTAAGGTCATTCTCCTACTCAAATTTATATTTTTAAGAATTCAATAATTCATGTTTAATTCCCATTTCCCACTGTTCTTTATTATTTTCTAAAATCTCTCACCCAAATCTGGGTTAATCCTAAAATCTATCAACTAAATCTCAATCAATCTTAAAATTTATCACCTAAATCTCTATTAATTTTTGTAATATATAAATAAATTTAATATTTAATTCTGCTTAGGTCTTCTTTTAAGTAAATTCTATTTATTTCTTCATTATTATTGTTAATATGTGAAAATAGAAGTATTAAATTAATCAATAAATTACAATAGATATCAATAATAGCAATCATTGTGGTAGGTGCATGAATATTATTTCCAATAGATAAAACCTCTATTACGATATTAAAAACCATTGTGCTAGACAAAGATATAGCGATGACGGGTATAGTTACAGAAGGCGTGGTTTCCAATCTATTACGACGACATTTGTCGTCACAATATCATTAATTACGAAAAATATTGTTGCAATAAATGGAAAACCCTATTGCAATGATAGAATTTAATTGCAATAGGGCTACAAGCATGAGCCTAGTACAACGATATGTTGCAACGGCATTTTAGGTGTATTGCGACTGAAAAAAATATCAAAATAATTTTATATTAGATACATCTTCCCGTGCAATGCACGGGTGACATATCTAGCAAGAAAAATATAGGGAAAACTCAGCTGCAAATTTTAGAAAATCTTTTGAATTTTTTCTTTTACATAGCTTTTGAATTATATCTTGAACATATATTTTCCGGTGCAGTGCATGGGGCGAAAGTAGTAGTGGTAGTGGTAGTGGTAGCAGGTAGTGGTTGTCGTTAGTAGTAGTCATAGTGGTATTAGTAGTAGCCGTAGTCGTAGTCGTAGTCGTAGTAGTAGCAGTAGTCCTAGTGGTGGTAATAGGAGTAGTTGTATTGACATACTTTGGGGAGAGATTTATTTAGAGTTTTATGGAGAACGTGACAATGTCCTCACCAAAAAATTTAAGGGTGGACAAAACATTGTCTGGTTTAGGTATGAAAGACAAGAATCAGACCAAGGTTCGATTCGATTCTATTCGTTCACAACTACCAATGGTTTTGATTATGATTTGGTTTCAATTATAATCCGACTATTGTTTCGGTTTTTACAATATCATTTTTGTAAAATAAATTGAAAAAACAATGTGCAACAAAAGTTCATATTGCAAATTTTAGATCATATTATTATCACTTGTTGCAAATTTTAGATCATATTAATGAGTATATGAAAAAAAACATTATGATAACCAATTTAATAGAAAAATATATGAGGTTAATTTTTAAATGGAGATTACTTTCTCAATTCAATTTCCGGTCATCAAGCCCTTCTCCAATGCAAGCATCAGTTTCCAATTTGCATTCTAGATAGATATAATCACAAAAATTATGAGTGGGTCCATACTTTCCCAATGTTCTTTTCTTTTGATCACTTTTCTCTTATCTACTTTACTTTTTCCCCATTTTTCTACATAAATTCTCACACCATATCAAGAAATAGACACTCATCTAAAATTCTTCTGCTACTATTTTATATATATATATATATATATATATATATATATATATATAAAGAGCCTTTTTCCGGGCATAAACACATCATTTTCCTTAATTTTTTTAATTATGTTTTATTCCACATCATCAACTTTCCCGCATCTTGAATTTGCCTAATATAATCCGCTATCTATATATAGAATAATCTATATCTATATATATAGAAAATGAAGTTTTTTTTCTTATTATATTTTTCATTGTCTTAAATCTGTTTTTCCATTTAAAACTAACTCTCTTTTTATTTTTTATTTTTTCCGTTTCTAATTTGTATCCAACTCTTTTAGTAATAATATATTGATATTAATGCACATAGATTTTATTTGATTATTTCTACCATATTTCATCCAATCTCATAATATCTAAATACTCTCTCTCACACGCATTTAATTTCTCTTCCCTTTTTTCATTTTCTAACAAAAAAAAAAATCGTTACTCCATTTTACTCGACTTGATGATAGCTTTAAAAGAAGAATAATATCAATATAAAAACTTTTATTTTTTAGAAAACTAAAATTTATATAAAATATATAAATTAGTGGGTAGCTTAAACATAAATTGATATTAATATACATTAATGACTAATGACGTAATTAGAAAAGATAGGACTACCACCTGCTAGAATAATGTATAGATAGGTTAGTTCTTATATTTTAATTGTACGTTTCTTGTTGAAGGTTTGGTTTAAGACCCCCTTCATTACTGGTTTTTAATTCTCAATAAACTCTATCTCACATCTGGATTTTCGGGTTGAGATAGTTCTGCAAAAAAAAAAAAAAAAAAAAGACTAATGATGTAATGAGATAAAAAAAAATGATAATTTGTTATGAAACTTAATTGATATTTGTAAACAAAATTCAAGATAATGAGATGTATAAATTGTTTTAGCTTTTAATTCTATTCCTTGTTTGGTTTACCTTAAGAATGAATTAAATGAAAAACTAATGCATACATTTTTTTGACCTTACAAATATATGTTCAAGCCAGCTTTATTTGACATTTAAAACCGAATAATTTTTTATCTAATAAACATTTAATTTACAAAAACAATAATTTTTATATTGATATGGTACTTAAGTAGAAGTTCTCATGTAATTACACGAAATAGACTCAAATGGTTTTACAATTTATATGAAGAACAAAGAATAAAGCGAGACATATTAATATGGTAGTTAAATCGAAACTCTCGTGTAATTACACAAAATAGACTCAATTTATATAGAAATAATTTTTTTTTAAGTAGAAATTTTTGTTTCATTTATTCTTAATGTTAATCAAATATAGAATAAAACCAATTAAGCTAAAACAACTTATACATGAAATAAATATCATTATATTTTGACAACTACATAAAATAAATTTACTTATATTTGTGCTTTTATGTAGAAGCATCCATAACAAATTCTAAATTCATTTTTTTTAGCTCATTAGCTTATGTTATTACCTCATTAGCTTATGTTATTATTAGTTGTACTTTAGTTGACCTAGAACAGAATTATATATCTGCGATAAATTTCAAATATTTTTTGAATCGATAAATTCCTTTTTTTTTTTGCATTCAAATCTTCAATTTATAGTTTTTGTGTTGAGCAATATAAGGGTGTTCCAAAAATTAGAATGAATTTTTGACTGATAATTTTTTAGAATTAGCAAATTAAAAAAAAAATTACTTAAAAGTTACAATTGTCACTAACATTTAATTTTTATGTGATGCAAAATTACCATTCGTTAAATTTTTACACAAAAATTAAAATAAAGGTGTAAAATTAAAATTAAAAAATAGGATCAGACTCATTGCTTAATTTTAGAAATAATTAATTATTTTTATAAATAACTAGATAATAAACAAAAATTAATTAAAATTAACAATCCCTCTAAGATTAATTTTTGTGTGATAAAAAATTACCATGCATTCATTAAAGTTTTACAAAAAAATTAGAAAAAACTTACTAGCAATTGACCTGAGTTCGAAACAGCATTCCACCACTACAATCCTCTATTTGTACTGGAAAATTTAAAAATTAGGTTGGACTCATTAATTAATTTTTAAAATAATCAATTATTTTTATAAATAATTAGCTAATTAAAAAATTAATTAAAATTAGCAATTTCTCTAAGATTTAATTTTTGTGTGATAAACATTACAATGCATTAAATTTTTGCATAAAAATTAAAATAAATGTGTAACATGAAAATTAAAAACTTAGTTGTGACCCTTTAATTAATTTTAGAAAGAATTCATTATTTTTAAAAATAATACTTAGCTAGTAAATGAAAGTTTATTAAAATTGGCGATTTCGCTAAGATTTAACTTTGGTGTGATAAAAAATTACAATTCATTTAATTTTTACACAAAATTAAAAAAAAAACCCGTAGCATCAATTTTGTTTAATTAATCGTTTAATTGTAACATTAATCAATTTTTGAATTAATTGATTCTATATGTATATCCTTTAAATTCCAAGATATCGTTTCCATTATAAAATATCTTGAAAATTGGATTTCTCTCATTCTTAAAATTATGGCTATCAAGCAAATGATTTTTGAAATAATTAATTCTTTTTAGAAATAATTATCTGAAGCACGAAAATTAACTAAAATTATTTATACTATAATGAATTAAAATAATAAATTCTATCGCTAATATATAGTTGAACACGCGTTCAGTGAATAAAGATTAATCAAAATTAATTATATCGCTAAAATAGGAAAATATGATTAATTTAAACACAAAAAAAGTTAGATTTGTTATAAAAGAAGTGAAAATATAATACTTAGAATTGACACTATAAGAATTATGAAGAAGGAGAACTTTTGCTCAGTATTATTTCCGTTCGTTGGTCTCTTTACAATTAATCATGAATTCCACCATAATTGGATCTTAGATTTTTTTATCTTAAACCCCAAATCATAAAAGAGTTGAACATAAGTTGTATAAAACGATCATAGATTTGCACTATAATTGATGATTTTAAATATTCGATCAGAAAAAGAGTCAGACTAAGATCGTATAATGCGATAAAAAATTTGCGCCATGATTGATGCTCTTAAATATTCGATCATGAAAAAAGTCGAACTTAGATCGTATAACACGATCCAAAATTTGTTCCATGATTAATGATCTTAAAAAATAAAAAATAAAAATAAATTATCTACCACTATAGAGGGAACACAATCGTAGTTGGCAATCTTAAATTCACAATCTACTAAAACTTCGATTGTAAATGAACGGTCATAATGGGATTTCACTGTGAGTAAAATCATATACGTACCATCATAATGACCATGACTGATGGTCTTAAATTTTTGTGGCCATAAAGGTTGCAAACTTTGATCATATATGAGCGATCCTAAATGCATGTCCATAGGCTTAGTACATTGGACTTACTTTCATTATGTATGTCCCAATTATTCTTCAAAGTCCAATCTAAGTATACTAGACTAGTTAAAGTGGCTCCAATTAAAACTCACTTAACTATTTTTATCAAGCAATAGAGATAGTATGGGGTCTTGTCCCTCGTCAAGAGAGACAATTCAATTTAGATGATATCCATCTATACGTAAGTATAAAAGTTGATATACCTGGAACTTTTGAGGTTTACTTCGAATGATTTTGGATGTAAATTCTTTCACTATGGGTTTTTACCCGTAATTGCACAGTTGAGGGTTTACAATCATTTATCAGACGCTTTGTTTGAGCCCAAGCACGGAAGTTAGTTTACCCAACTAAAGTTCATAATATTCAACCATAAATTGAATCTTGTGGTGATTGGCCTTTAAGTTGAGTCGTATCATGCTCATCCTTTGAATGAAGACCTGTTATGCTCAACCTTTAAGTTAAGGCTTATTATGCTCAACCTTTGAGTCAAGGTTATTGTGCTCGACCTTTGAGTCAGGGCTTATTGTGCTCAATCTATAAATCGAGGATTATTGTGCTCGACCTTTGAGTTAAGGCTTATTGTGCTCAATCTTTAAATCGAGGCTTATTATGCTCGACCTTTGAGTCAAGCCTTATTTTTCTCAACCTTTGAGTCGAAGCTGATTGTGCTCGATCTTTAAATTGAGGCTTATTGTGCTCGATCTTTAAATTAAGGGCTATTGTACTCGACCTTTGATTCGACGTTTATTGTTGAAACAGATAACTTCATGAATCCAAAGCTTGAAGAAACATAATTTCACAGTGCATCATTATGACGTTTCTGACCCTCTCTGCGTGGCCATTTATATAAACCTTTCATGACTCACAAAGTCTCATCACAGTTGATGTATCTCTAAGTAAGGTTGAACAACGAAATCGCAAAACCGCAAATCCGAACCGAAACCGCTTTTTTGAAATCGTGGTTTGGATCCAAGTGGATCTGGTCAACGCTTGGTTTTGAACCGAATCGAACCGCTTGAAAGCAATTTTGTTTAGGTTTGAAATTTTCCAAATGGTTTGAAACAGCCAATTAAATAGGAAAAATTAAATTCGTCTAACCAAATTACACTTAATAAAGTTCTAAAACTATACATTATGGTTTACATTTTGGACATACATTCAATGCACCCTATTTATTTTTTTAAAAAAGGGGGAAAAAATGAGCAATTTCATGCTAATGTCCAAATTGAGCACTCAGTGTGTCCAAATTCTCGATTCGTGCTTGGCTCATCCTCTTATTTTTAGTTTCTTCCTTCTCAAAGTACTTCCTTCACTAGTTCCTAATCTCTTAGTCTGACGCCATCCCTTTTTTGGTGCCGGAGGCTGATATTGATGTTGATTTTTGTGTGTTATGGTAAAATTTAGAACTAATATTGTAAAATTTTGTTTTGTAATATTATATTTAACACACGTTGACTCCAATACATTTTTAAATTGAATTTATAATGATATTTTTGCGATGTCAACAACTTTTAGACTAATGCTTATTTTTAACTTGCATAGTATATGTTCGTTTTACTTTTTGATTCCTAAATCGTGGTTTTAAACCGAATCAAACTGAAAAAAGTGATTTGGTTTGGTTTGGAAAGTGAAGTGGTGTGGTTTGGTTTTGGTTTGGAATTTTTCCAAACCATTTTGAGTGATTTGGTTTAAAAATTTGTTAGAAACTCTCCAAACCGAACCGTGTTCACCCCTATCTCTCAGTGTGTTACAGCAAATCAATCATAGTTTCAGAAGCTCATTTAAATAGGAAGCTCTAAGACCAGCATTTCTTAGGCCGTTAATCATGGTATTATGACCGAGGGAATTTGCCAATCTTTCATGCTCGAAGCAGCGCGATTGAATCGAGTAATATACTTTCTCAAAGTTTTATCATTTCCTTGTTGTTTCCTCCAATTCAATATTTCAATCAAAATTTGCACTTGAGTTTCCAATCCTTCAAATTGACCCTAAGTTACATGCAACAGGTTTGGCGTTTCATTCAGACTTTATGTTTGCCTCCCATGACCATTCCGAGGTGGATTTCTTCGTGTTTGAGATATATTTTGAGACATGACCAAGAACTTCAAGTTAGGAAACTCAAGCTATGTTGACGATTCCCACAGACGACACCAAATGACCTAGGGCGACTTGGATGATCTGCTCGAAATCCAAATTTGGGGTTCAACTTGCAATCTGAAAAATGAAAGAGACAGAAGGTGGGGCTATCCCGTTTTGCCTGCGGTGTGAAAATTAGTATTTGTACGATAGAGTGAAAATGAGAATAATAAGAGAGCAAATTAGAGAAAGTAACCCCTCCAAACCTTAAATGTGAAGTATTTATAGGACTTTTTATATTAACTGCTCGTAACTTCCATAGTGCATGCTTGACACCTACTTTCTTGTAGATGATGTCACGTGTTATGACCTTGTCAAGTTGTAAGCGTTCATGAAGAGTTGTTCAGAACATTAACGATCATAAAAACTAAACTTAAGCATACCACGACCTTAATAATATAGTCATGTAATTTAGACTCGACCTCATATACAGCCATAGTCAATTGAAGATGGCTATTTGACATCATTCTTTCCTCGACCTTCTAAGCGGTTGTAGTCTCGACTTCTTTCCTCGACCTTATATACAATCATAATCAATTGAAGATGACTAATTGGTATCACTACCAAAAATATTTATTTAAAGAAAAATAGCTTCAAATTATCACCATTTGACTTCAAACAAGTCTTGAAAAGTAATGGCAACCTACACAGCCCCCTCCCTTTCTCTCCCCACCCCACACAAAACCCACGGGACTTACAATAAGACACTGGGAAAGCTTGCAAAAACCTTTTCGCCTTCCTTACCAATCCAGGGTACCAATGGCACTAAACACAATAAATAAACTAGATTTTGAGGTTAGAATCATATAATCATGCTCAATTTTAAATCGAAGAAATAAAGTTTGCAACAATTGAATAATTAATTATTTTTATCAAGCAGAATAATGTGCAATTTATTAGAAATGGCGGTGAGGAAGTGTTCAAGTAGAAGAGGAGCAAGTATACATTTTCAGGAAAAAGTTATTGGTTTTTTGTCGTCCTTCTGGAAAACTCTCATAGTCAATTTGACTGAGCTAGAGAATATATGTTTTTTTTTTTGGATTTGTTGTAAATATACTTTGGATACTATATATATATATATATAATATCTATTATGTGAATGCCTATTTTACCCCCTAAGTGTATTGTAATTTACACATTTGCCATTTTGTAACTCTATAAATAGGGGTGTTCTTTCCCCCACTTAACACAATAAAATTCTCTCATTCTCCTCTCTAAATATTCATCTTACTTCCTCTATCTTCATAAATTTTATATCATCCCATCAAATCTGTTATTCCATAACACGTTATCAGCACGACTGCTCTGCCCGGAATATACATCCAACTAAAGGGTAATATAACAACTTATTTTGAACAAAGGTATGTAGAACATCCTTGTAATTTAATTCAAGTTGTGGGATGAAACACCAAATGAAGAACACACACTCTGTATATTAGATAAATAGTTTTACCGCCATGTTGGATGGTTTAGGAAATTCTTTATTGATGACCGCCATGTTGGATGGTTTAGGAGATGGTTTAAAAGATTCTTTATTGATGACCAGCCATGTTGGATGGTTTAGGAGATTTTTTTTATATTGATTTATGAATTATTAAATGGTATACCAAGCCACCAAATAGTCTAATTATTTTACAATTCAAATACTGAAAATACCCATTTTCGTGATGAGTACAACTATCACAAATTGGGAGGATACACGAATTCCTACATTTTTTGTGTACTCCTAGTTACCACACTCAAAGGAGGCATCGCCACTCCTAGTGGAGGTTTAACTAGTTATACGCTTTATATTAGTTAAATTCCCTACATTTTTTTGTACTCCTAGTTACCACACTCAAAGGAAACTGCCACCTAGTGGAGGTTTTACTAGTTATACCGTTTATATTAGCTAAATTTATTGAAAGCTAATCTATACTATACTATTTGCATTACATTTTTTTGGTATCCTACCACATGATTGATAAAGAATTAATTATACTTAAAAATTTTCTCAAGAGAATATTTCTCCTTCAAAACCCAACTTTTATTTTTACACTTGCTTTAATTATTACCAAACAACATCATATCAACCCACTATTAATTCACCCAACTTTTATATTTTTACACTTGCTTTAATTATTACCAAACAACATCATATCAACCCACTATTAATTCACCCAACTTTTATATTTTTACACTTACTTTAATTATCACCAAACAACATCATATCAACCTACTTTTTCTTATAAATTTAACAATAATTAAATATATAATGGCAATTATCTTGTCTAGTTAGTTGATGTTAAAGTAATAATTTTGTCTAGTTAATTAATGTTCTAACTTGTTTTTTTTACTGTTATTTTATAGTATGGCATCAAATATCACAAAATTAGAGTTCGCGGCTCTCGATATTACTGGAAAGAATTATCTATCATGGATTCTTGATGCCAAAATGCATTTAAATGCAAAAGGCCTCGGAGATACAATTAAAGAAAAAAATGAAACATCAGAAAAGGACCAAGCCAATGCTATGATTTTTCTTCGTCATCATCTCGACGTAAGCACTAAAAATGAATATCTTACAGTTGAAGATCCTTCGGAACTTTGGAACAATTTAAAGGAAAGATATGATCATCAGAAAACAGTAATCCTCCCCAAAGCTCGTTTCGATTGGTTACATTTAAGGCTACAAGATTTTAAATCAGTAAATGAATATAACTCCGCTATGTTCAAAATTACTTCGACACTAAAATTATGCGGAGAAACAATTACGGAGAATGATATGTTAGAAAAAACATTCTCCACTTTTCATGCCTCAAATGTTGTCCTGCAAAAACAATATAGGGAGCGAGGCTTTAAAAAATATTCAGAGTTGATATCTTGTCTACTTGTAGCGGAACAAAATAACGAGCTGTTAATGAAAAATCATGAATCTCGTCCAACGGGATCTTTACCAATGCCTGAAGTGAACAATATAGCATCTACAAGTCGTGGACGAGGATACAGCAGGCGAGGATACGCTTTTGGCATTAATCGAGGCAGAGGTCGAGGCCGTGGCCATGGACGAAATTTTTCATGGCATCGAAATAGTCATGACAGTTTCCCGAAATTTAAGAAAGTAAATAATCATGGTGAAAGAAGGGGAAATCTCTATAAAAGAAATGTGAAGGAATCGATAAGAGAGCCAGATAATTCATGCCATAGATGCGGCATGAAAGGACACTGGGCAAAAGTGCATCTGACTGCTAAACATCTTGTTGATTTATATCAAGCATCTAAAAGGGAGAAAGTAAATAACATTGAGACAAACTTCTCATATAAAGAAGACACTCCACTCTTGGAGCCATCAAAAGTGACACATCTTGAGATTGCAGATTTTTACGAACATAATGAGAATTGATGTTTACTATGGTATCTATATATGTATGAAACCTACTTATGTGTGTCTCAGATAATAAATAATGATGTATAATATGTGTGTATCGAGTATGTATGTGTGCAAGCATTATATTCGGTTTTATATATAAATAAAATATTATATTCTAAAATTCATCATTTCTTTTGAAGGAGAAAGAATATTGATCGCCTATTGATTGACTCCAAGGTCATGGATGAAGAAATTTGTTTAGCGGATAGTGCTTGACATATTCTATATTAAGAAACAAAAAGTATTTTTTCAAGTTTGGCTATGATAAAGAATGATGTAATAACAGTATCAGGTTCGGCAGCAATTATTGAAGGCTCCGGAAGAGCAAATATCATATTGAAAGGGGGAACACGAATCATTATCAATAATGCTTTGTTTGCCCCAAAATCAAAAGAAATCTATTGAGTTTTAAAGACATACTATAATGGGTACCATATTGAGACAATGAAGAAAATAATGCGGAATATCTATATATAACTTCTATGATTTCGAAAGGAAACATGTGTTGGAAAAAGTTGCCCGCATACGCTTCCGTTTATACTATACCAATATTAATACAATTGAAGTACATATTACATCTAGCCTAAGATTGAAAATCCAAAGATTTCAATATTTGGCATGACCGATTTAGGTCATCCTGGTTCGACAATGATGAGAAGAATAATTGAAAATTCAAGTGGGCATTCTCTGAAAAGTCAGAAGATTCTTCAATCTAACGAATTTTCATGTGCTGCATGTTCTCAAGGAAAATTGATAGCGAGACCATCACTAGCTAAGGTCGGAAATGAATCTCCAGGATTTCTAGAACGGATACAAGGTGATATATGTGGGCCCATTCACCCATCATGTGGACCATTCGGATATTTTATGGTTTTAATAGATGCATCTACAAGATGGTCCCACGTATGCTTATTATCCACTCGAAACATGGCATTTGCGAGATTGCTAGCACAAATTATAAGATTACGAGCACATTTTCCAGATTATCCAATCAAAACGATCCGACTAGATAATGCTAGTGAATTTACATCACAGGCTTTTAATGATTATTGTATATCGGATGGAATAAAAGTTGAACATCCAGTTCCTTTATGTTCATACTCAAAATGGCTTAGTGAATCATTTATTAAAAGCCTCCAATTGATTGCCAGGCCACTACTCATGAGAACAAAACTCCCACTTTCTCGCATGGGGATATGCTATTTTACATGCAATGAACTTGTAAGGTTAAGGCCAACATCCAACAATAAATTCTCCCCATTACAATTAGTCTCAAAAATGAGCCTAATATTTCTCATTTGAGGATATTTGGTTGTGCAAAGATATGTACCCATTACTCCTCCACAACGTACTAAGATGGGGCCTCAAAGAAGGTTGGGAATATATATTGGTTTCGAATCTCCGTCTATAATTAGATATCTTGAACCCCAAACAGGCAATATCTTCAATGCACGTTTTGCCGACTGCCAATTTGATGAAACATTATTCCCACCTTTAGGGGGAGAAGATAAAAAGTTGGAAAATGATGTGACACGCAAAAGGTTGGAAAAGGAAGTGATATGGAATACTACAACATTATCCAACCTAGATCCTCGCACTGGGCAATGCGAGCAAGAAGTTCAAAAGATAATTTACTTACAAGGAACAGCAGATCGATTACCAGGAGCTTTTACAGATGCCAAAGGGATAACTAAGTCACATATTCCAGCTGAGAATGCCCCTATGAGAATTGAGATTCCAAAACAAACTAAAATTGCAAATGAATCGAGAATACAACAAAAACGTGGTAGACCTATTGGATCAAAAGACAAAAATCCTCGAAAAGAAGGGGAGCAAATGCAAAATAATCGCATTAAAAAACAAGGTCTTAATAAATCAAGATGAAATCAAGCAAGAACCCCACGAGAAAGTTCAGTGTACACAGCGATGAAATTAAAGAGATCTCTATAAACTATGCTTTCACAAAGAAGAAATGGAATAGAAAAGAAACAATTATCAATAATGCATTTGCATATAATGTTGCACTTGATATAATCAATGAAGTTGAAGATGTTGAACCAAAATCTATTGATGAATGCCGACGAAGAGATGATTGGTTGAAATGGAAAGATGCCATTCAAGCAGAGCTAGACTCGTTAGAAAAACGAAATGTTTTCGGACCTATAATGCGAACACCAAAAGAGGTTAAACCAGTAGGGTACAAATGGGTGTTCGTGCAGCGAAATAGAGAAAAATGAAGTGGTGAGATATAAAGCACGACTGGTGGCACAGGATTTTCGCAAAGGTCTCTGCATTGATTATGAAGCAACATACTCCCTGTAATGGATGCAATCACCTTCGATATCTTGTCACTTAATCAAGCACATGAGAAGCTCAATATGAGACTAATGGATGTAGTTCTTGCATATTTATATGGTATAATTGACAATGATATCTATATGAAAATCCACTGAAGGATTGAAGTTGCACTAGTATACAATTCGAATGATCGTGAAATTTATTCGATAAAACTTCGTAGATCATTATATGGGTTGAAACAATCTGGACGCATGTGGTATAATCGTCTAAGCGAATATCTTCTGAAAGAAGGGTATAAAAATAATCTTATATGCCCATGCGTCTTTATAAAAAGGTCACCTTCAGGATTTGTTATTATTGCTGTATATGTAGATGATCTAAATATTATCGGCTAGCTGAAGATATTCCAAAAAGCAGTTAATTATTTAAAAGCGGTGAGATGAAAGATCTTGGGAGAACTAAGTTTTGTCTTGGCTTACAAATTGAACATTTCAAAGATGGGATATTCTTACACCATCCACATATCTGAGAAAAAGGTCCTTAGCGATTTTATATGGATAAAGCTCACCCACTAAGTACCCCAATGAGTGTTCGGTCACTTGATGTGAAAAAGGATCCTTTAGACCCGAGAAGATGATGAAGTGGTCCTTGGACCCGAAGTACTATATCTTAGTGCAATCGGTGCACTATTATATCTTGCTAATAATACAAGACCTGATATAGCCTTTGCGGTAAATCTATTAGCAAGATATAGTTCTCGCTTCCTACACAAAGACACTGGAATGGAATCAAACATGTGTTTAGCTACCTTCGAGGAACAGAGATATGGGCCTATTTTACTCAAATAAAACTAAACCTGAATTAGTTGGTTATCTTTGATGCAGGATATTTATCGACCCACATAAAGCAAAATCCCAGACAGGTTATCTATTTACATGCGGTGGAAGCGCAATATCTTGTGATCGATCAAGCAGGACACTCACGGCCACATCTTCAAACCATGCGAATCGATAGCAATATATGAAGCAAGTCGAGAATGCGTATGGTTGAAAGCGATGATACAACATATTCGAAAAGAGTGTGGTTTATCCTCTACTACAACCAATCCAATTATATTGTATGAGGACAATCGCTTGCATAACCCAACTAAAGGATGGATTCATTAAAGGCGACCGGACGAAACACATTTCACCAAAGTTCTTCTTCACTCATGAACTTGATAGGAGAATGCTAAATTGATGTACAACAGATCCGTTCTAGTGATAATCTTGCACTGCTGACGAAGGCACTACGATCGCAACATTTGAAGGATTGATACGCAAAATCGGGATCTGCGCAGAATTAAAGATATCAAGTGATATTATATTGAGGGGAGAAATTTGAGCTGTACTCTTTTTCCTTCGTCGAGTTTTATCCCACCGGGTTTTACTGGCAAGGTTTTAACGAGGCAGCGTTCTAAAATTTTAGTATTACTGTTTTTCACTTAATAAAATAGTCATTCAAGGGGGAGTGTTGTAAATATACTTTGGATACTATATATATATATATATATATATATATAATATCTACTATGTGAATGCCTATTTTACCCCCTAAGTGTATTGTAATTTACACATTTGCCATTTTGTAACTCTATAAATAGGGGTGTTCTTTCTCCCACTTAGCACAATAAAATTCTCTCATTCTCCTCTCTAAATATTCATCTTACTTCCTCTATCTTCATAAATTTTATATCATCCCATCAAATCTGTTATTCCATAACAGGATTATTATAATTAGATTAGATTTTGACAGGATACTATTATAGCTTTATATTGGTGCTACAATAAAACAATTAGGTGTGTTTGGCTGCCATGATTTTCCATGGAAAATATAGAATCTTAGAAATTATTTTCCAAATTGATTGTTTGACTGCAAAATTTTTGATGGAAATGATTTTCCATGTACAACTACTGAAAGGATGTTTTAGCCTATTTTCCATGGAAAACAATTCCCATCTCCCCTTAGAAAAAATATTTTCCATGTAAGATGGAAAATATTTTCTTTTCCATCTTTTCCTATCAAACACTCCCAGGGTGTATTTGTTAGGAAAAGATAGAAAAGAAAATATTTTCTCTAAGGAGATGTGAGAATTGTTTTCCATGGAAAATAAGCTAAATCTTTAAGTGATTGTACATGAAAAATCATTTTCATGGAAAATTTTGCAATTCAACAACTACATTGGAAAATAATTTCCAAGATTCCATATTTTCTACGTAAAATCATGGAATCAAACACACCCTTAGAGTTTGAAGGATTAAAATTTCCATTTTTGGATTCACGTAATTTCATTGTTGGAGTTTATTAATGACAATCGAATAATATGAATATTTTGTTTAGTAGCTAGTAGCACGCATCGACGATATGTCTTTTGGATTGTGTTACATCTTAAAAGATTATAGCTAGAAATCCAAAAGAAATGTAGAATTATGCATAGCAACTTGAAGAGGAGAAAATAGGGTTTGTTTGATACATGGAGATTTGTTAGAAGAATCAATTATATGAGTGTTTGGTAAATTATTTTTAAAAGTGTTGTACATTTTAAAAACAAAATTTAAGTGTTTGGCAATATGTCTTTTGGATTGTGTTACATCTTAAAAGATTATACCTAGAAATCCAAATGACCCCAAACCTCCCAAGAAATGTAGAATTATGCATAGCAACTTGAAGAGGAGAAAATAGGGTTTGTTTGATACATGGAGATTTGTTAGAAGAATCAATTATATGAGTTTTGGTAAATCAATTATTTTTGAAAGTGTTGTACATTTTAAAAACAAAATTTAAGTGTTTGGCAATAGTAAAAACATTATTGTATTAATATACAATTTCCTAAAAGGACAATTACTTTAATTTTCTTGCTTCAACAATGTCAAAATCAACTATTATGTTGTTTAACTTACCCTGTGCCAACCAAAAAAAAAAAAACTGCTGTTTAACTTATATTCAATTTATTTTTTATTTAAACAAATGTACAGTTTTTTTTAATTTTATATTAACAATAATATACAATTTCACTATTCAATTTTTTCTTTTTATCATCTTGTTAAATTTCATAAATTACAAAATATAAATTAAAAGTATAATGTGCACAACTTGAAACTAAATAAATTTAATTTATTCTATGTGCATGTATTCAATTTCTCAATTTTTACTATAATAAAAAATAAATAAATATAAAATATATTTTACAAATAAACATAATGGAAATTAGATAGTTGAAATTTTTAATAGTTAAACGGGTCAAAATTGAAATTCTATAAATAAATATGATTAAAAAGTTAAAAGTAGAATTTAAAAACTACATTTTTGCTACTTGTGAAATTCTGCTTCTATAGGAAATAGATTGTTCTATAAGCAGTTTTTTGAAATTTACCAAACACCTATAAAATTGCCTTTGATTCTTTGAGAAGTATAAGCAGAACTCTAATAGCAATACCAAACTAAGCCTGAGCATCGGTCAACAAGGAATATGAGATTCTCATATAAAGTATACTAGAGATTAGCACATCTTAGGCGGAATCATTAACTAATAGATTAATAGCAAAAAAGCATTAGAACAACCACCATGCTACAATAAGATGATGGATGCCATAATTGTTGATATAATAGACACTTGGCATAATCCTGCAATTTTATCTATCACATCACTTTTGGATGGGTGGTCATTAAACATACCACCTAATATTATGGAAATTATAATGGCATTTACTATGGTAGTGTAGCATTTTCTTTAAAACAATTCCAATGTGGGGAAAAAAACCAATGAAAAAAAGTTAAAGCAAAAAAAAAAAAAAAAGGGAGAAAAAACACATTCTCCCAAAATGTATAGGGAAAAAACTAAGTTGAAAAATATTTTGATGGAGCGACCTCTTTTCAAATGAGCTTCACATCAAATAATTAAATGGGACGACGACGTAATTGGTTTGTGGAAAAAATTTGGGGCCAATGTGTGATTTCTCTAAATTTGGGGCTAAATTTTGCCCCTAATTTAGCAATTCTCCCCTTCCAAATTTGGCCCCTAATAAATGAGTTACTGTTTTTGTATTTAACTTTAACTTGCGACACAGAATGATGAAAATTTGTAAATAGGTAAAACTATAACTGGCTTGCGAGTTGAGACAGTTCAAATTTCCGACTGAATCCAAACTCCTAAATTGCTCATCTTGGTCGATGACTTAATGAAACTAAGGCCTCGTCAAAAGAAATGTGGGCATTTGTTCATATGTTGTAGATTTAAATTTGAACTATCTTGATGCTTGTACAATTGGAAATTTCAAACAATCAATATATCAATCCATGCGCCTGAAACAAACAACTAAATATTTATTTAACTGATCATATAAAGATTTAAGCAATTTATGAATCAATCACACATTTTATTGTCACACATAATTATTAACATTCATTACTCACCACACAAGGATAAAGATGGCTTTCTCATGAGCCCATAGTATAAGTAGAAAGAACAGCATATATGGCATTATGCATGCCTTATTCAACTTAACACATAAGAAGAAAAGCATTAAGATGCAATTTAGAAAAATTAGTTGCTTCTTATCCTTTTCAGAGAGCTTTGGCCATCTTCCTCAACTTCTTGGGCTTGTTTCTTCATTTGCTTCTTGTCAAGAAAGTTCATCCACCATATAGCTGAGTGTTTTGGGACTCTTGTTAGATGTCCATTCTCAAAGTCGACCATAAAAATTCCAAATCTGACAGTGTATCCGTCGCACCATTCATAATTGTCGAATAATGACCATATAAACTAACCCTTTACACGAACACTAGCTTTGCTGAAAAGAAAAGGAAATTTATTAGTTAATTCCAAAATTTAATAAGTGACAAATTAAGCAATTAGTTTAAGGTACTAATGACTTACTTCATTGCAATTTTAAGGTTTACAAGGTGGTCATTGTGATACTTAATCCTTACTACATCGGGAAGACAGCTTGCAACATTTTGGGTCTTATCATTCTTTTCATTTACCCCTACGCAATATGAGGAGGAGATATACTTTTCAGTAAGTCACAGTGTTGATTAATGGATTAAAAATAAACTATTTCAAGCTAAGTAACTATGTATGCTAATAATTGTCTTCCAAAAAAAAAAAAAAACTATGTAAGCTAATAATAACAAAACTAAATGTACCGTTCTCTGTAATGTAAACAATAGGATCGTTGTATGTCTCCTTTGCGTAAATCATAAGGTCCCGGATTCCCGATGGAACAATGTATAACCAATCCGAACCAGCCTAATATGAAAGAAGAATATACCATAATTACAAATGATGTTTTAATATAATAAGTATTAAAAATTAATTAATCACTTTTCATTGCAACTATGATATCTTTTAATATTCTACCTATGCATGAACTAGGACGGTGGGCATATACTACATGAAACTTAATATTTAGGGCGGTCTGTAGCCCCTGTAGCCTCGTGCCAGTAGACCTTTAAGGGCGACATACTATTATGTCGTTCTTAAAGATCTGAAGGCACGAGGATATAGGGGCGACATGCTACCCAAATAGTCTTATTTCTGGTATAATGCATTACAAATTAAAAACGTTTGTCCTATAAGAAAGTTTATATAAAAAACGTTTGTCCTAAGATAATTCTATATTACTGTTGGAATAATACTAACTATTTTCTAAATTAAAGGCATACCTTTTGACCAATTGGTACTCTATGATGCTCATCTATACAAAACATTATTGCGAGTAAGCATCGTAGTCAAGAGTCCAATATTGTTAGGATAATTAATGTTTGTAATTGTACTTACATGAGAATTGCACGTTTTGATCTGTTAAATAATTTGAATAATCGCCGCCCAAAAGTTGGTTGTTAACATAAGCATAATAGGTAGTGTAATAATTTATGGCCAGAAAGTCATACGATCCTTTCACCACCTCCTTATCATCATCACTAAATGAAAGAAGACGTTCTTTCACAGTTTTTACCATGTCTGGTGGATACTCACCAGTTATCATAGGTCGTACAAACCTAATAATGTAAAAAAGTCTTCTCAATTACAAGTTCATTGTATGCATGTTATAAAAATATATATATGTTAAAACAATCAAGTGAGTATATTTAAAAAAAAACTATAGTGCAAAAGATTCTAAGTTTTCATTAGCAAACAAACTTTAGCTATTAATGCCAACTGCTGCACCTACTTACCATCCCAGCATAAATTGGAGGGCCTTGCTGCAAGCACATCCCCTTTATCGTCGGGATCTAGAGGAACAAAATAAGCTGCGACATTTGTCATTCCTATTTGGCCTCCTTGAATTCCCTGTCCTCACAAAGCATAATGCTGCTTATCCTTAATATGCATTATCATAGGTTCGTGTGGTCTGTAACGACCCGTCCTTTTCTTACCCGAACGAAACACATTTCATTTATACTTTCAAAAGCGGAAGCATTTATATACATAGCAAAAACATATTTTGATCGTTCACTTAAACTAGTACAATATAAATGCCGAATGGATACAACTTTTATCAAATTTTATCACTTTTTACCACTTTTTTCCACTTTTTTCTCTCTCCTAAATCAATCACATCCACATATCTCATCACATCCATAAATCTCAACCACTCACCTCCACTCATTCTCTCTCTTCTTTCACATTAAAATCCATTAAAAATCATTAAAAGTTACTCCCATTCACCCTTATAAACAAACAAAACGCGGCCGCAGTGATGTTTGTTTCCCCCTTCTTCCTCACATTCCATATCACGCCGGGAGGATTCTCCACACCGCTGCACATAAAACATCAATATACAACATAATGAACTGACTCGGGGCAATAGATGCAAAATGCTAACGCATGTCATGTTCATGCTTTGGGCCAGGTTATAGATCGTGCTTAAGGCGCCAGTAACATCATTCTTGCCGTCATAAGGTTCTTTTTACGCTGGCGCGCCTGTCGAATAGCCGCCCCCCAAAGGTTCTTTTACGCTTTGGGCGCCGCGCCGTCGTCTAAAGCCGTTCTTTTCTGCTTTAAACCGCCGTAACATCATACATATTGTAAGCACACAATCTACAACCCATATATGCATGATCATACTTTCATGTTACACATACTTCACCCTCTTACCATTTAAATTTATATGCTCTTCATCATATCATAGCTCATCTTGCATCTACCATGGTAACATAACATAATATACATAATATCATCTAACAACATAACATAGCATAGCAAATGTAGTGACCGCGAATTTCTTTAAATTAAAATATTTAGTTAAAGTAAAATCTCAAACGTGTCGCTACAACTTCACCTATAGAGTTAAACAGCGTACGCTCGTCTAGTTAAAATTTTATAATATTTACTATTATATTGAATTATTTAAAAAAAGTAATAATTTATAAAATATCTATTTATTTATTTATTTTCAATTTACGTTTGAGGACCAAACTTTAGAAATTATTCGTTTTAAACCCAATTATAGGCCGTTTAAAAGTCCAATTTTATCTCTTATACTATAAGAAAGCCCAATTTCAATTCAATCCTATTTTAAAGTCCATTTAGAGGCTCATTTGCAGTCTTACCCTATTTTCCACCCTTAAATACAATATTGTTGGAAGTGCTCAAACCCTAACCCAAGTTTCATTCTTTACATCACCATTACACAAGCATTATCTTCATTCTCAAGATTTCTCATTCAACAACCATCTTCAACTTCTACTCCAACACTTGTAAGGGCAATCGATGTCTTGATTTGAACTTGATTTCTCAATCTCCTCTATTTCAATTTCTTCCTCCACCAATTTCAAGTGTTCATTTCCATGAAAGGTAATCCTTCTCTACTCTTATCTTTTTCTATCATAAGATAGGTTGTTTGAGGATAAATAATTGAATTTTTATGGATTTATTGAGACTTTGGTGGTTGGGGAAAAGTAATTTACTTGATACTTTGAGTTGGGCATGAGGTCTTGTTATGGGATGAGATTAAAACTACTTGATATCTACCAAGCCCCCATAGTGTTTGATGAATTGCTTGAAAGAAAAATCAATGTATTTTGCACATGTGACTTTTTTCCAGCTTCTGCACTCAACTTTGAGAGGCCGTAACTTTTAGTATAGATGGAATTTCTAGGTGATTAAAATTGGGAAATGATCCCCCATGAGTTACCTATCATTTAGAATTGGTTTGACATCATTCGGAGTCTCGTAGGATGTTTTATGATACTTTTTGTGAAACTGGGCAGATTCCACCCGAGAACAAGATATTGTCCGTTTAAAAATAGTTTTGATGCCCTAAATGCAATTTATATGAAACAATTTTTAAATATGATGAATATGTATGAGTTTCCTACCTTCTATAAAAATTTTAGAATTTTCTGATGTCGTTTACTATTTTAAAGAATTTGACAAGCGATACCGCCATAGCAGGATATTTTCCATGACTTTTTTGTACTTAGAGTTGAAAACTTGTTTTGGCTCATATAATTGAGCTTAGATGTGATTTTAAAGTAATACATTATCCAATGAGTTAGTTATCCTAGAAATTGGAATTTCATGATCCTATACTTTGATTTGGGAGTTATTCCCATTCTTGACCCGAGAGAGAGTAGCCAGAGAGAGAGAGAGCGGGTGAGGAAGATGGTGATGATCCGAGTTCTTGGCCCAAATCCACTTAAAACCGGATTTTTTGCAAAATAAATCCCTCAAGTTCTATACTTGTTGCAAGTTGGCCCTATAATTTATTTAATTTACAAGTCCCTAACTTTCAATTGTTGCAATTTGACTCCTAAACTTTATTTCACTTTTAAATCCTTAATTTCTTATTCCCATTGAGTTAGCCCTTAAGCGTTAATTACATATCAGTCCCTCATGTTTTAAAAATCCTATAATTGAGTCCAAAATATTTTTAGTCCACTTTTATTGCATAATAATAGGTCCTCAAACTATTAAATTCTTTCAAATTGACCCCCAAAGTTTTATATTCTTTCCATTTTGGTCCACAAACTTCTATATTACTTATAGATACTTAATATTTAAGAATATTAACATAAATTAAACTCGTTATTGGCTAGGCACGAGGCGTACCCATTTGACAACTAGAGGACTGATTTCTCACCGTTAGTAAGCTCAATACTCGTAAAGGTTAAGGTAGATCCCCTTTCTAAAAGTTTCTTTTAAATGTGCAATTGCAATTAATATTATTATAAATGCTGCATGTAAATGTTATGTGATGATAGGCTTTTAGCCTATTTTTGGACGTCTTCCTCGGCACTATGACGATAGGCTCTTTGCCTAATTACGCGTGATTTAATAGCATTATGACGATAGGTCTTTGGCCTAATATATTATAATGACGTGCTATTAATCACTATGATGGACGTGCGATTAAGAGGATGATGAACGAACTTGTATTTTATACCGTCGTATTTTATAAAGATGATGATTATGTGCATTTAATTTGTAATATATATTAATTGTGGTGCTGCGGGATCTCTGAGTATTTAAAATACTCACGATTTTCTCTATCAAATGATCAACTTGCGATTAAGGAGCTGAGGTGTGGCGAGGCGTGGGAATCTCTTAGGGACTTTCAAATAAATTAGCTTTAATTAAATTGACAATTTAGTACTTGTAGCTGTTGAAGTAATGACTTGAATGTTTCGAGCTTACTAGTACTTTAATTGGATGTTTTTGAGGATTGTTTGAAAACTATCTTTCGACTTTGTTAGTTTAAATAAATTTCCGCATTTTAGCTATTTGTGATTTTTTTTTCCGCATTTAATGTCATTATTATATTTCAAAAAAAAAAAAGAGGAATTTAAGTGTTTTTAAAGAAAGAACTAACGTTCAGGGTTCTTAGAACTCGAGCGTTCTGACAATGGTATCGAGCGGGTCTGGCTCTGTAGACTTGCAAATTGTTTAAAGAAATTTTTGAAAGGAACTTTTCAAAATTTAAAAGTTTTATGTCCTAAGAGCTACCCACGACCATCGTCTCTCCGACTCAGGAGTAAAGAAAGAAAGTTTTTTATTTCAAAGATTGACTTATTGAGTTTGAAGTTCTTTTGAGAAACTATGTTTTGATATAGAATGAAAGAAGAAAGTTTCAAGAAATTTTTTGGATACAATAAGAAAGAGTATTTACGAATCTAATCACTTTAAGAAAAAGTTTATGATAGATACAATATTAAAAGTTATGTTAATGTTTGTATCTATTTAAAGTCAAGAGAGCTTCTTTGAAGGATTTACGAGAATTAAAAGTTGATACGTCATTAGAATATTTTGCAAGTAGTTGTATCACGAATTGAGGGGTTTCATATCCAGGAAAAGAAAGAGTAATGCACTTTTTTGATAGAGAATAAGAGACCGAGTTTGAGCTTAAGGTGAAATGTTCATCACAGTGAGTAAAGCATGAATTAAATTATATTTTGTAATATTTCTAGTCCTCGAAATTGACTTCATGATTTGAAACACTTATTGACTACTATGTAAGGATATTTATTCTCCCCCATTGCCTCTATGAATGATGATTTGTAATTCTTTGGTGGTAATTGGGACACCAAGTCAGTGTAATGCGTTGAGATAACGTTGTAATGGAGCAACAGACCGATTAAGAAAGAATTGACCTATGTTGTGCTAGATATACCAAATTCTTGATTGAAAAGGGTAAAGATAAGGCAAGTGCGTATTCATGAATATCGGCGGTGTGTGATACTAATTGATCATGGACATTGTTGATTTGATTTTGTGCGCCGAGGTGAGATTGTTGCATTGCATTGTTATGAAGTTTTAATGCAATAGAAAAATGTATATATCTCATAAATGCACGTGCATTACGGGTCCATAAATATGCTATTTTATCCTCAAAGTGAAGTTGTAAATTTTATACTTGCATGTTATCATACCCTCAGCGGAAAAAATTTGAGATTAAAGATTACGGGTTGAGGATAATTACTAGAAGCTATGGCTTTTAGATTTTTGGGTTTTACTTGAGCATTAAATGTTAAAGGGTTTGATTTGAATTGTTTTTAATGTTGAATTTGGAGGACTTGATCGAGTGGTGAATCGGTTCAAAGCTGTATAAATTGAAGTTAAAGGTATTATTTCTGAAATTTGGGTGGCATGTTTATATATATATTATGTTGGGAACTTCTAATGACAAAGTTTGGACTTAATTTTGCTAGATTGAGGTTGGGAGAGATTTTGAAGAATTCATATATAATTTTTTTTTATGAAATGAGTCTTGAGGATATGATTTGGATTTAGAGGATTAACTATATAAAATGTGATTGTGTGATGATTTTGATTTTAAGGATGTAGAGGCGATTTTGAGAGTGCGATTGATTTTAAAATCTATTTGGATTTTGGGATTTGAGGATTTGAAATGTGAGGTCAAAGGTTGTATGGTTGGAGGAATTGCACTGAGAAAGGTTTCATCGGCTAAGTGTGTCTCTTTGGGAGCACGACTTATTTGATAAGAAGAATGAGGGCGATATGAGGATGTGCATTTACTATAGAGAGCTCAACAAAGTTGGCGATAAAGGATAAGTACCCTCTCCCAAGAATTTAAGATTTGTTTGATCGGTTGAAAGGTGCTTGGTTTTTCTCAAGGATTGATTTGAAATCGATACCACCGATTGAAGATCAAGCCCTCAAACATACCAAAGACAGCATTCAAGACATGATATTGGTATTACAAGTTTAAGTGGTGCCCTTCGACCTCATTAATGCACCTACGATATTCATGGATATAATGCATCAAGCTTTTCATCAGTATATGGACAAGTTCGTCATTGTGTTTATCGATGGCTTATTGATCTATTCAGGGAAAGATCGGTATGGGGAATATTTGAGGATTGTACTTGATGTATTGATGAGAGAGTCGTTCTTGAGAACATTCAAGCCATACATGATGTAAATGAGAATATTTTAATGCAAGCTCACGAAACCATTTCCAAGTGTTCAATCGACTTTCACCATCCTCTCCAGGTTGATCAATCATTTATTTTCGAAATTTCTAAAGTTGCGATTGATTCAAAACACATTTATTATTGCAAAAGAGATAGGGTTCAATTTTGAAAAATCGTGTTCAACATTGGGATTATTATTATAAAATTTGTGTTAGAATTTTTATTGAATTTCTAGTTTGATAAGTGAGAATGTTTTGAGCATAAGTAAAGGCGACAGTATGACATTTTCTTTGGCTTTCCATTGAGGATGGAATGTTATTTAAATGTCACGTGTTTAAATGATGTGTCCCATTGTGAGAAGAATAAAAAGAAATTTTTAAAACTTTTTCTTTTTCAAACAAATTCTTGTGAAGAAACAATTTGACAAAATTTTGTTTTTCTATTGAAACTCTTGAGTTCAAATTAAAGAATGTTCCATCGATTTTTCACAAAATTTCTTCCACTTTTATTGAGAGATGACCATTGGATTGGGTACGAATCATAAAGATAATGTTACTTTTGAAGGAGAAAATCACCATGGTTTTCGTGACAAGTTTACCAAGATCAGTGGGAAAACATGATGCTGTATGGGTGATTGTTGATCGACTTACGAAATCTGCACACTTTCTACCAGTTAGGATGACTCTCAGGATCGACCAGTTGGCACAGTTATATGTTAGAGAGATTGTTCGACTTCATGGGGTTCCGTGTCCATTGTTTCAAATCGAGATCTCGAGGTTTGCCTCGAGATTCGGGAAGCTTACATACTGATCATGGGCACGAAGCTAAATTTTAGTCTGCGTACCATCCCAGACGAGATGGTCAATCTGAGCATACCATTCGGATATTGGAAGATATGTTAAGAGCATGTGTATTGGACTTAGTTGAGAGTAGGGAAACGATTTGCCACTAGTAGAGTTTGCCTACAACAACAGCTTTCTAGGCTACGATTGGGATGGCGCCTTATGAGGCATTGTATGGCGGCGGTGTCGATCGCCAATCTATTAGAATGAAGTTGGAGAGAGGAAGATGTTGGGACCGAAAATGGTTGAAAGAACTGTTGAGGTCAGAGAGAAGATAAGATTAAGGATCAAAGTCGCACAAGATAGACAAAAAGAGCTACGCCGATCAGAGGAGAAATGACTTGAAGTTTGAAGTTGGAGAGAAATTGTTTCTTAAAGTGTCTCCAATGAAAGGTACTATACGCTTTGGGAAGAAAGGAAAGTTGAGACCATGGTTCGTTGGACCGCTTGAGATATTAGAAGAAGTTGGGGCGAGCTTATCAGCTTGGCTTTGCCACCCGAGCTTTCATCTCAGGTGCATAATGTATTTCATGTCTCACAATTGAGGAAGTATGTCAACGATCCGAGTCATCCGGTGAGCTTTCAATCTTTGGATATTCAAGAATTTATCATATCAAAGAGACATCCGTGACCATCATAGATCGAAGGTCCATGTCTTGAGAAATAGAAGAGTTCCCCTAATTAAGATTCAATGGGGTAGTCATGGTAAGGATGAGGCAACATGGGAGAAAGAAGAAGAGATCCGATCCCAATACCCAAACCTTATAGATCAAGTAAGTTTATGTTTTAAGTAAATTTAAATTTCAGGACTAAATTATTTTTAAGAGGGTAAGGTTGTAGTGACCGCTAATTTCTTTAAATTAAAATATTTAGTTAAAGTAAAATCTCAAACGATGTCGCTACAACTTCACCTATAGAGTTAAACAACAGACGCTGCCTAGTTAAAATTTTATAATATTTACTATTATATTGAATTATTTAAAAAGAAAGTAATAATTTATAAAATATCTATTTATTTATTTATTTTCAATTTACGTTTGAGGACCAAACTTTAGAAATTATTCGCTTTAAACCCAATTATAGGCGCTTTAAAAGTCCAATTTTATCTCTTATACTATAAGAAAGCCCAATTTCAATTCAATCCTATTTTAAAGTCCATTTAGAGGCTCATTTGCAAGTCTTACCCTATTTTCCACCCTTAAATACAATATTGTTGGAAGTGCTCAAACCCTAACCCAAGTTTCATTCTTTACATCACCATTACACAAGCATTATCTTCATTCTCAAGATTTCTCATTCAACAACCATCTTCAACTTCTACTCCAACACTTGTAAGGGGCAATCGATGTCTTGATTTCGAACTTGATTTCTCAATCTCCTCTATTTCAATTTCTTCCTCCACCAATTTCAAGTGTTCATTTCCATAGAAAGGTAATCCTTCTCTACTCTTATCTTTTTCTATCATAAGATAGGTTGTTTGAGGATAAATAATTGAATTTTTATGGATTTATTGAGACTTTGGTGGTTGGGGAAAAGTAATTTACTTGATACTTTGAGTTGGGCATGAGGTCTTGTTATGGGATGAGATTAAAACTACTTGATATCTACCAAGCCCCATAGTGTTTGATGAATTGCTTGAAAGAAAAATCAATGTATTTTGCACATGTGACTTTTTCCAGCTTCGCACTCAACTTTGAGAGGCCGTAACTTTTAGTATAGATGGAATTTCTAGGTGATTAAAATTGGGAAATGATCCCCCATGAGTTACCTATCATTTAGAATTGGTTTGACATCATTCGGAGTCTCGTAGGATGTTTTATGATACTTTTTGTGAAACTGGGCAGATTCCACCCGAGAACAAGATATTGTCCGTTTAAAAATAGTTTTGATGCCCTAAATGCAATTTATATGAAACAATTTTTAAATATGATGAATATGTATGAGTTTCCTACCTTCTATAAAAATTTTAGAATTTTCTGATGTCGCTACTATTTTAAAGAATTTGACAAACGATACCGCCATAGCAGGATATTTTCCACAGCTTTTTTTGTACTTAGAGTTGAAAACTTGTTTTGGCTCATATAATTCGAGCTTAGATGTGATTTTAAAGTAATACATTATCCAATGAGTTAGTTATCCTAGAAATTGGAATTTCATGATCCTATACTTTGATTTGGGAATTATTCCCATTCTTGACCCGAGAGAGAGTAGCCGAGAGAAGAGAGAGCGGGTGAGGAAGATGGTGATGATCCGAGTTCTTGGCCCAAATCCACTTAAAACCGGATTTTTTTGCAAAATAAATCCCTCAAGTTCTATACTTGTTGCAAGTTGGCCCCTATAATTTATTTAATTTACAAGTCCCTAACTTTCAATTGTTGCAATTTGACTCCTAAACTTTTATTTCACTTTTAAATCCTTAATTTCTTATTCCCATTCGAGTTAGCCCTTAAACGTTAATTACATATCAGTCCCTCATGTTTTAAAAATCCTATAATTGAGTCCAAAATATTTTTAGTCCACTTTTATTGCATAATAATAGGTCCTCAAACTATTAAATTCTTTCAAATTGACCCCAAAGTTTTATATTCTTTCCATTTTGGTCCACAAACTTCTATATTACTTATAGATACTTAATATTTAAGAATATTAACATAAATTAAACTCGTTATTGGCTAGACGAGGCGTACGGACAGCTAGAGGACTGATTTCTCACCGTTAGTAAGCTCAATACTCGGGTAAAGGTTAAGGTAGATCCCCTTTCTAAAAGTTTCTTTTAAATGTGCGCAATTGCAATTAATATTATTATAAATCTTTGCATGTAAATGTTATGTGATGATAGGCTTTTTAGCCTATTTTTGACGTGCTTCCTCGGCACTATGACGATAGGCTCTTTGCCTAATTACGACGTGATTTAATAGCATTATGACGATAGGTCTTTGGCCTAATATATTATAATGACGTGCTATTAATCACTATGATGACGTACACGATTAAGAGGGATGATGAGCGAACTTGTATTTTTATACCGTTCGTATTTTATAAAGATGATGATTATGTGCATTTAATTTGTAATATATATTAATTGTGGTGCGCGGGATCTACTGAGTATTTAAAATACTCACGATTTTCTCTATCAAATGATCAACTTGCAGATTAAGGAGCCGGAGGTGTGGCGAGGCGTGGGAATCTCTTAGGGACTTTCAAATAAATTAGCTTTAATTAAATTGACAATTTAGTACTTGTAACTGTTGAAGTAATGACTTTTGAATGTTTCGAGCTTACTAGTACTTTAATTGGATGTTTTTGAGGATTGTTTGAAAACTATCTTTCGACTTTGTTAGTTTAAATAAATTTCCGCATTTTAGCTATTTGTGATTTTTTTTCCACATTTAATGTCATTATTATATTTCAAAAAAAAAAAGAGGAATTTAAGTGTTTTTAAAGAAAGAACTAACGTTCCGGGTTCTTAGAACTCGGGGCGTTCAAGCAAACCCTACCATAACATAACCTATCTCTTCACCTAACATAGCATACCATAACTTCCTTCACATAGTTTCATATCATAACATTAGCTAGCATATAGCATGTATGATAACACATATATTTACTCATCTACTACCTACCTCAAAAGGAAAGAAAACAAGCTAATGACTTGGTTGGATACTTTTTCTTCTCCCTTTCCTTTCCTTCTTCCCTTCCTCTTGTTGAATCTAAGATGGCAACTAGAAGTGATTAAATGATCCACAAGCCAAAACCCCTATCAAATCCTTAGAATTACCTTGGAGAGTATTCTCTAGCGTTTTGGGGAGGTTGGGGTAAAAAATGAGGGTAAATGGCCGAGCAAACGTGTATAAACCCTATCCAACAGTTTCCGCCGACTTACATTTACTGGTAGTAAATTTCCATGTTACGGTGTAACTCCCAAATTCTGGTAGTAACCCATAACCTTACTGGCCAGTAACACCTTCATCTACGTATCATACCCTCATACTACTGTAATAAACTCTCTGTAAATCCCACTTCTTGCCTGCTTTGACCTTACTACCAGTATCCTTTCTTCCTTTCTTTCAGTAACTCACCATACTGACGTATCTCCGAACCATACGACCAGTAATTTGCCTCTGAAACTTTTGGACATTTTCCACTGTTCACAATTTACGGCCGTAACCATTATACCTTCACGGCGTAACCATACTTACTGACGTAACACGACCCTTACGAACGTAATCGACTTTACGGCCGTATCGCGACATTTACGTCCGTAATTCCGATTCTGCAGAATTTTCCCATTTTCCTCATTTCGAAGGCCGTTTTCGCATTCGGGACATATCCTACACTTCAAATCAGATTGTGAACATAACATATACACGTATATCTTGCCGAAACATCATTACGTCATTTCATATCATATACGGTACATATACGGAATCATATACGTATTCATATACGTTTCCGGGACGAATTCGGGCGGGTCATTACATGGTCACTCCCACATAGCACTATTAAGTCACAAATCATGTTTAATATAAATCAATTATTACATGAAATCAAAAGGTAAATTTACCTTATATTTGCGTCGATATAAATCAACAGTGTATGCATGAGCAGGAATTAAATTGTGTGCAACGATATATGGCCCCGTCCCAGGATCACCTTCAATGGTTGGAATTGAAGCCCAACTTCTAGATCTACGTATAGGGAAATTTATGAGATCAACAATATTCTTATTAGAATATTGTCGCACAGTTGCACCTCTACAAGGAGGAAAAAGACCATTTACATATCCTTGAACAGTATAAGACCATGGTTCATTCAGTGTTATCCAACGTTTCACTCGGTCGCCGAAATTCCAAAAGCAAACCTCAACATATTCAAGGAAATATTGCCTATACAAAAAATGGAACAACTCAGCAATAATTTTCATTTTGTTTATGTATCTGTCACATGTTTGAGTTACTTACACAATTCTTTTGCTTAAGAAGCCTTGATATTCTTGTTCGAGAATTTGAGGGACATCCCAATGGAATAGTGTGACACATGGCTCAATGCCTGCATCCAGAAGTGTGTCTATAAGATCATTATAGTATTGAATTCCGTTCCTGTTTATACCACCACATATTCCACATCCTACTAAAAAATAAAAAATAAAATTTAGCAGTTAAACGCATGTTCACAAACTAAATGATGAAGCAACGATGATAATATATTATAAGTATTTATATCCACAGATACCTAGTAAGATTCTACTCCATGCAATGGACAATCTGTAAGAATCCAAACTTACTTTCTTCATCAATGCAACGTCTTCCTATAAAATTACAAAAAATAGAAATAAAAATAAAAAAAAGGTGAAACTTTCATGGAAAAAACAAGTTTATACTTGCACAGTTTGCAAATATAATTGTTGAAGTATACCTTGAACAGATTATACTGATCAATAACAGTACACCCATTGCTCCCGTCATCAATTCTAGCTGCCACTCCAATAAACATACTCAGCAATGGACATCTAACACATACAGAGAATACACACACAATAAGAGAGAGAGAGACCAGGCTCCGTCATTGCGAACACATCCCAATTGCTCCTGCTTTTCCCATTCACATTCCTAGCACCTTTAACCTGCAAAATTAAAGTGCAAATTGTATTATAAGAATTATTTTTCTTTGTACAAATGCAGAATGCACATAGATGTGATAGTTTTGTGGTAATTGATTTGGGATATATCAACTTTTCCTATTAACTAACTATTTGTATAGATTTTATTTGTTGAAATAGCATCATGTTGCATATAGTGCATGCATGTATATATAATATGATGGCAGATCTCTTGCATGCAATAAATAAATACGAGTACAAACTTGATATGCAGATGTTGCAGCGCCAAATATAAAATCTTTTGGAAAATCAGAGCGCTGCACCACTTGTTCACCAGGGGCCATAACACTGTTGTTAGCATGAAACATAGAAGAACGGTATCCACTAGGAATCATCATGAGGTTGTTTCATCTCAGCACTTTCGTAGTCTTACAAATGAAAATTAAGCGCAGATTGATTTGGTTAGTGTAACTAGTTAGAGTATTTATAGAGAAATGTTAAGTACCATGCATGCCAAAACTTGAATATATACGTAACTAGGAAGCAAGCAAAGCAAAAATTGTAGTATGGTTTAAACTATAGTGGGAAATATTTTAATGATGTAAGTATATCCAATGATATTTCGAATATCCATATTTCTTTGATCGTAATTAAAAGTTAATACCTTCAATCATGTATCAAAAGGGGCTTCAAAACTTCTCTTTATAATTTGTTTTGTATATCTCAGGAAAAGTAGCGACAAAAACAATTAATCAATTTCTCACTCTACTTTTCCTAATTCCCCACCCCCCTCTTGTTTCTCGGTGTTGGGCCTTCAGTGCAATGACTATAGCCTGTATACCATTTGTCGGACGAATCTTTAAAGAATATACATTTTTTTAAAAGTAGTGAAGGCTATTGAAAATTGTGACTTTTTTTCCCCGGTTTGGTTGTAAAAAAAATAAAAAAAAAATGGTAAGTTTGGAAGTTTCGTCACAGCGTATGAAAATCAACTACTCTTTATTATTCATATATATATATATACAACTACACATACATATATATATATATATATATATATATTTTATTAGCGCCATAAGGACCCGAACTTTGAACTCGTTGCACACTAAGGACCTATGCTTTTTTTTCTCGATAATTTAGTATCCAAACTTGATATTTACTGCGTCGTAAGGATTTCCATCAGCTTCCCACCATTAAGTCACCCCATGTGCACCTCACGTGTGATTTTTCAAGCCCAAAATGGTCCAAAACTTTGGATATTGTTACAATCAAGTCCCAAATATGGAAAAATGTATACTTTAGTTCCAAATTTAGTTAAATTGTACAATTCTATATTTTATTTTTTCCGTGGGAACTTATTTGGCTAGTAGTTAATTTTATTGAATTAATTTGATACTGCTTAAATAGTTTTTTTCAAAAAATTTCAACACAGTAATATTTGTTCGTAAATATAAATAATATCACCAATTTCCAAAATCTGTTTTAGCATTAGAGATGTCTACATTTTGATTTTAACTTACAGTAAATAAAATATAATTATTGTACATATATAAAATTTTATTATGAATATAATATATTACTGCAAAAAAACATATTGAATGCAAAAACTTAATCAAATCAAATCAAATCACAAAAATACAAAAAAAAGAAAAATAATTCAAAAATTTTATTAACATTATAGACGTGCGTATTTTGATTTTAAACAACAATTATTAATAATAAATGCAGTTATTATATATACATAAACTTTTATTAGTAATATATTATAGTAAAAAAATATTTCGAACACAAAGAATTAATCAATTAAAATTAATTTTATCAAAAATTAAAAAATTCCTCCTCACCCACCCACCCCACCCCCACCCCACCCCTCCCCTTCCCCCAACACCACTCACAGGATGGTCTGGTGGTCTTGATTCGAAACTACCAAAGCAGAAACCACTAGATCTGTGGTGGTTCTGAACACCACCACCACCGCCAACCCTGGTGGTGTCATAGGGTGGGTGGTTTTTTTAATTTTCTTATTTTTTTTGATTAATTCTGTGGGTTTTTTGCTTTTTAATTTTTTAATTTTTTAATTTTTTGATTAATTCTTTGCATCTGATATATTTTTACAGTGATATATTCGTAATAAAATTTTATTTAGATAATTATTTTACATTTATTATTAACTATTTCTTAAAATAAAAATGTGTGTGTGTCTAATGTTAAAGAAAAATTTCAAAAGACTACGAGCAGCGATGATGGTTATGGGGCGCGGGTTTTTATTCTATTTTTGTAATTAATTCTTTGTATTCAACATATTTTTTACTGTAATATATTCCTAATAAAATTATATGTCGGTATAATAATTGCATTGGTTATTAATTATTGTTTAAAAATTAAAATATGCGTGTCTCTAATGCTAGAAATGTTTTTCGAATTTTTCTTTTTTTTGGTATTTTTTATTTGATTTGCTTAATTTTTTGTATTCGATATATTTTTTCTGCAGTAATATATTCCTAATAAAATTTTATTTTATATATAATAAATTTATTTATTATTAAAATATTAGTTAAAATCAAAATGTGAGTCTCTAGTGCTAAAAAAATTTGGCATTTGTGATATTATAGTAATACGAATAAATACTACTGTGTTGGAAATTTTTAATAAAAACTATTTAATCAGTGTCAAATTAATTTAACAAATTTAATTAAATTTGAGACTAAAATTAACTAAATTTGGGACTTTTTAATCAAATTTAATTAAATTTGAGACTAAAGTACACATTTTTCGAACTTCTGAACTTGATTGTAATAGCACCCAAAGTTTTGGACCATTTTTCCATTGAAAAACAGCACGTGAGATGCATATGGGATGATTTAACGCTACAATCCTAACAGAAGTCCCTAAAATGCTAAGAAATAAACCATAGGTCCTTAGGGCGTAGTCAGATGAAATGTTGGGTTCTTGTGGCTCTAATAAGTCTATATATATGTCATGCTACACGAAATTAAGCCTTTAGTGGCAGTCTATCGTCCCTATAGTTTCCTGCTTGTAGACTTTCAGGGGCGACATAGGTCTACATGGACGAACCTATTAGGGCGATAGGTCACCCCTAAAGGCCTTATTTATGCTATTGTGTGTGTATGTGTGTATGTAAATATATATATATATATATATATATATATATATATATGTTATGAGATGGAGATGGGCCTATCCAACTTGGGTTTAAGTAATAATTGCACCCAAATTATCTCTCTCCTGGCCTAACCTTTCCTTTGTTGTCGTTGCTATTTAGTCCCAGAAGAGAGAAGAGAAGGGAATTGCGTATTGCTTCAGATTGAGCGAGAGATCGTCTTCTCCCCTAACTGCCCTTTCTGCCAATTCTCCTTGACCTCCCTTTTTTATTATCAGTTGTAATCAGTCTTTGGGCTAATACCCATACTCATAGCAATTATTTTATCTCTTTTGCTTCAATTTTGTGCTATTGTTATTGAGTTGCTGTGGGTGATTATTGAGCTAGTTTGTACCATAACAATATATATATACACGAAAAGTATGTCTAGCAAAATGTTCATTAATATGCTTGTTAACAAGGTGTTTATCACGGAAACAAAGAGGGTGCATACAATTAAAAATCTACAAAATATTTTAAAGACTTTTATGTATTAAACAAGTCTACTTTATTTAGCCAAAAGGTTTTAGAACTACATAAAATTCTAGTTCATCTAGTGTAAAAAATGTCACTTTTGGTATCAACAAGAAACCTTTAAATTAAACATGTTCTCCTTACTAGTGAAATCAATAGGTGTGTGATCATAACATATGCATTTTTTGACATCTCATAACATATGCATTTGCAATACTTATTGGATGATTAAAGTCAGAGCTCAACATGTAAACATGATCTCTATCATCCATCCCCGTTTACCCTTGTGATCATGTTGTTCATTTGGATTGATAGAAATGGAGCCAAACATGGAAATACTCCTATGAGAACCATATGCTGTACTATATAATTTTCTGGTTAACAAATTATTATTTGAAGGTTATAACAGGGCTGAGAACAACCTCAAGGAAGGCATATTAAGTTATGGAGCCTAATTCATTCAGCTATGCAGAGTAGCACACGGATGTGTTTCTTTGTTTGTATACTTGTATTCTTCGTTTTTCCTAAATCTGGTATGATTATGAAACCGAGTTCAAATAGACTTAAGAGACCAAAATAGCCATTATATATGTGACTAATATGTTGTAAACATATTATGCTTCACATCATAATAAAACAACTACAATTGTTGAAGACAAGACACATGCTCACATTGAGGTGAACTTGTATAAATCTCGTGTTCTTGTGTCTCTGTTTGTCTCTCTTACAAATAAATTTTGTAACAATTCCCCATTTACCGTAGTTAAATGGAGTAAACCTAAAGTCAATTGGTGGAAGCTTACATTTTTTAAGCTTAAAATTTTCTATGAGTTCAATGGTAAGTGCCCAAAATTTTAAGCTGGGGTACTAGCTAGTCAGAGCCAGTACTAATTTAAAAATTTGTTACCACAAAAGCCTCTTCAAGGTACGCAGAAATGTTCAAATACTATCGAGTGTACCATAACTTATGGCATGCTAGATGGTTTTTTGGTCCCATACGACTTCCGTTGAGAAAATTGAGATCAGATCTAAAACCAGCACGACGAAGCTAAACTCCACTAGTTCGGAAAATTTTCCGACGACGCCGTTTGCTCAAAATCAAAGTTTACTTTGATAAAAAACTTTAACTTTGAGCAAACGACATATTTAGAAAATTTTCCAAACTGCTGGAGCTTCATCTTGCTGTGCTGGTTCGAAATCTGGTCTCGATTTTTTCAATGGTGATCGTATGAAGTCGGAAAACAATTGAGCGTGACATACCTATGGCATGCTCGATGGGTCTCGAATGTTTTTGTCAACTTATGGGTTGAAGATTATTTGAAGTCTACGATTTGCTTCTACTCGTATAACGAAATTGGATTTTGAAGCATGCATTCTAATTTTGAGGAAATTCAATACTTCACCCAAGAAATGGAAATTGGATTTTCTTCTGATTTTCTCGAGAAGAAAATCTTCTCGTTCATTATTTTATTTTTTGGCATACTAGGTTCACAGAAATAAGAAGTTAAAAATTATTGAAAAATGAGGATACACAAGTGTCACACCCCGGGAGTTTTGCTACCGATAGATCAGGTCATTTGCCCAAGGATGGTCGCAAGAGTGCACGATGCGTGCATGAAAGGCATAGACAGAGCCATGATCGGGGAACGATGCCTAAGTCACGGAGGGACGAAGGCAAATGATCATGCATGAACGGCCCATCACAAGTGCAAGCGAGATCATCTATAGAGGCGTTGAGGCTAATAGAAGATTTCGAAAGGTTGCGAGACTTGGTTGAGAAGATACGTTCTGGAAGGATCCGTGCTCGAGCACTCGAGAAAACATCTAGAAACGTTCAGAAAGTGACAAGACGAGTAGAGATTCTAGAACCTTTCAAAAGGTAGTCTTGTAGATAAGTCTAGAATACTCTCTATGTAAATATTTTGTACAAGGAAACATATAGAATATAGTGGAAGAGTGTAGAAGGTGTAGAGAGTTCTAGAGGCTCGATCATAGCCATTGATTAGGATTGATCTCCACTGTCCATTCCAATGGAGGTGGACTATAAATAGGTGGTAGGCCTCATTTGTAACCATCGAAGAACTTGAGAACATTCTTGAGAGAGTACTGTGGTGAGGAGTCTCTAGAGGTAGAGATTGTGAGGAACACTTGCACGAAGGCTTGAGAGGTCGAGTAGTTACAAGTCGTCATAATCATCTTCGGAGTTAATACAAAGAGGTTGTATTACTCTACTTACTTTTGTTCTTGCCAGTTTTTCCTTAGAGTTAGCACCTTAGTAGTGCATCACAGGTCGAATGGCTGCTTCACTAGTAATCACAAGGGTGATTCGAGTGGTGAAGGCCGAATAGAGTTAGTGAAAACTCTATGTCCGTGACATTAGTGAAAACTCTAAGTCCGTGACACTTCGTATCAGAGAAGGGTTCGTTGGGGCACTACATTAGGAGATTGCAGGAGGTTCCTGTGTGGTGTTCTGATGAATGTGATCTTCGGGGATGTGTGGCCACAGTACAAGTTGGTCGGATTAGCAAGCATCGAATTGGGGGAAAGCTTTGGGTCATTGATGGATGCGGGATAGGCCTTGCGGTGGTTTGGCCCTACTAACTTGTGAAGCGTAGTTGAATGAAGGAGAGCTATTGAGGATGTTTGATATGTGTGCATAGCACAACTACGTGATATGTCGTTCAACTCAGGTACTAATGCCACGGGGCATAGGGTAAAGGTTGGTGTCGGGGTGGTATATGCACGGGGCACTGTGGCTATTTGTAGGGGCACAACGTGGGGAGCCCGTCCATCACGGTGGTGGTGCCGCATTTGGGCATGGAATTGTAGCTCTCAATGTCAATCTTGTGCGTTGAAGCGAGTACTCTCATTCGCTACGAGAGTGTTAGCGGATTAGGTAGGGGAGCTTGTCACGGACCTAGCATCTGTGCCCAACCCTTGTGGCATAACAGGGTTGAGATGTGCAAGATTTTTGGCCTATATATCTGAATAGTGCTAATTGTGGCATGTGTTTTCCAAGTATGCTCGTATTCCTTCCCCAAAGTATTATATGGCATGTGGCAAGCTTGCTGGTCCAGGGTTGGGGTATGGCTAGCTTCGGGTGCATGCAGGTGTACGTGTGTTCTCGAGCGCCGGATGGTCTGGCTGTTACACGAGGAATTCTTAAATAATTGTTTGAGCTAGGACCAAATATTAGGAGTTGGTAATATATACTCCTTGGGTTCACATATATAGTCCACTTTTCCTTTTTGAGTTGTCCCACATATATAGTATCATTTCTATATTTACTCATATTTTTTATATTTATTTACTATTATACCTCACATATATTCTTGAAAATATAAAATCTTTAATGACTTGTATTCATTTAAACTACTTTTTTCACCCATGCTTTGCACGGGAGACAAATTTTTCAGCTATTAACAGTATTAATAGATCTTAGTAAAATATAAATGTAAAATAAAATAACATTAAATGTTATAGTTATCTAAATAACCAAACTAAATTCTACTAATTTTTGTAGTGCCTATGAATCTTTCTTTAAAATTATTTTATATTCTATTATATACAATTACGAATTTCGAAAGATATTAATTATACACTTGTGTGATGCATACTAACAATAAATATGTGAATAATAATTTTTTAAATTTTGATTATAAAATATAATGAAAACAAAAAATTCCTCCTTGCATTAATAAAATAATACAATATAATCTGTTACAAATTGAAATTTGAAAATTAACATTGGATTGGATTTCTTGACTGCAAAATGCTAAATCCTCTGATTAACGATCTATTGGTGAAGATCGGGGCCACATGGCTTGATTCCCGGGGCGTCAAGAATTTTTTTGACTTGATTTTGCCCTTTGTAGAAGACTGTGTTCTACAAAGTTTTGAATTTGCCTTTGATGTTAAATCTGAAAAAGATTGTTTTTCAGATCTTTAATTTAAACTTTAAATCCATCTTTGATTTTGAAGAACACTTTTTTCTTCAAAACCCTAGTCTTGCCTTGAGTTTGACTTTGAATTGGAGAAGACTAGGTTTCCCAAAACTTTGTTTTGATCTTTGATTTTTCTTGGAATTAGACAAGACCGTGTTCTCTAATCCCCTTTTTTGCTTTGATTTTATTTTGATTTGGAAAAGACTTAGTTTTCCAAATCGTTGATTTGAGCTTTAGGGTTAAGACGATTTTGTTCTTCTTGACTGGTTTGATTTGAAAGAGTTTGTTTTATTAGGTTTTTGGAGAATTTCTAAGCTTTTGCACTTAGAGCCTTTTTTCCTTTCTTTTTTCCAAATGAACCCAAGGATTCTATTTATAGAGAAATTTGGATAGGCTTATCACCAACAACCCATTGAATTTGAATAATTTGAATGACAAATCCTCAATTATCCAAATTAAAGAATTAAATTAAATATAATATACTTCAATTATATTTAATAAAAGTAGGATGGGCTTTGCTGGGCCTTTTCTAATTAAATTTAATTGGGTTTAGTGTGATTTAGGATTTAACATGTCAATTAATTATGGTCAACCCGACCCACTGATGTCAAAAGGTCAACTAATTGAAATCGACCAAATCCAAAACACTTAAAAAATTTAGTGTCAACAAATGCCCCCTCAAGATTTATTTATTTATTGACAAATAAATAGATAAATCTTGAACTTAAATTTGAAAGTTGATTTAAAAATTTTATTCTCAAATTTTTCTCAAGACGAGAAGATTATTTCAATCTTGAATTGCAATAGCAATAAAATTGGGCTAAATCCAAACCCAATTTACGACAAATCTCTATAACTCGGGATAAGTATGTGACTTCTCACAACCCATGGAATCATATGCCATGGAAAATGACAAATTTGTATGCTCAACTCCATTATACTTCAACTTAATTTTCTTTTTTTTTTTTTAATAAAATCGATGGAGGTGTATATCAGTTAATCTTTTTCCCAAATCACAAGTCAAGACTTTGACAAGAAAGTCAAGACTTTGACAAGAAAGGAACCACCATGTGATATATCCACCACAATCATCTCTACTGTAAAGTCAGGATAAAGATAAACCAAATGAATTTGATTTCCCATAATTTCCATAAAGTTGACCTGGACTCTATTATAGGTTATAAACCAATTGTTAGACAATGCCGACAACTTTTGCATGCCATGATGTCTTGTGAAACCAGCTTAATCACAATGAACTTTAATCAGTGGTTTCATGGCGGTTCGAAAATTGAAATCGGACAAAATTTAACAAGGACCGCCATCATGGCCCATGACGATTGACTTCCAAACCGAGTGTTAAAATCAGATCCTCATGCGTGGATTCGAACAAAAAGGACTTCATACGACCTGAAATCATTTGCCGCTGACCGAATTAGGATCGAGCTCGGTTCTCAAAAGAGTCCCTAATAAAACATGTCTGCTAATAACAAGAGAATTCGAATTCAAGTTGGATTCAAGTTGGATTTTATAAGATGACTCTTTTAATCTGGATTTAAACTTCATCACGCAGCCGACGCCTTTTTCCTCTACGAAATAAATAGAGAATTCCATCTTCAGAGGAAGCTTTAACTAAATT
The DNA here is from genome assembly GCA_018223645.1 of Jasminum sambac. Classification (NCBI taxonomy): domain Eukaryota; kingdom Viridiplantae; phylum Streptophyta; class Magnoliopsida; order Lamiales; family Oleaceae; genus Jasminum; species Jasminum sambac. Next base: position 16,746,492 of record CP073644.1, read on the forward strand.
ATCTCTTCATCGTCTATTTATCCTCAAAGTTGACTGTAACAACAACACATTCATCAACCTTGAATCCTATTGTTTCAAGACCGTGATGCCAGGATTTTGAAATAACCTCGTATTTCAACCTGTTTTTTGCCTCGAAACTCAGATCTCAAATTCGTCTAGTCGTCGGCCCTCGGTACGTCGAGAATATTAGCCAAGAACTCCAATTTTCCATCTTCTTCCATAGTCAAGATCGCACTAAACTATAGAAAGACGAAAACTCGAAACAGTCATGTTTTTTTTTTCTTTTACCTCATCGTCTTTTCCACCATCAGGATTTCAAAATTGTGATACGAGTATTAAAAACAAATTAGTGTCTCACTCTTGTCTTCCTCAGCTCTATCATCTATTTTCGGGACTTGCATCTCGGTCGGCGTTTGTGGGTTTCAGCTGCATCTCGTGTCATCCTCGCCGTTAGCCTTCGAGAACTTGAAACGAATTGGTCTTTTGCCATTATCTTCCTCGATTCAATCCAGCATCCGACACTTGGATTTTGCATCCTCTAACATTGATCTAACCTGCTATTCTACATTGCAGGTTCCCTTCACCAGCTCAATCAAAGCTTGACTCGAGAGGAATAGCAAAACTTGAGACAAATCGGAGTTTCGTTTTCATCTACCTCTTGTTGGAGTTTAGCTTTGTTCGAGGTGTTAGTCTCGGGGTGTTGGAAGCATTTCGAACCAAGGAACCATCTTCAACCTTTGAGGTTTCGAGAAGCCGAACTTAATCCTCACGCATTGCATGCATTGATTCAGTCGGCTCACTCTTAGCGTCCAAGGGAAAGGAGAACAATCAGAGAAATCTGGAGCCAATTTCTATCATTGCAGTTGCCGACAACATAGAAGGTTCTTGGCACCCCGCTTACGTGATCGGTTGGGTCCTAGGTCGATATTATGGTGTTGGGACGTCATCTATGGAATACGGGCCAGCCCAGTGGAGAAGTTGGTTCAGGACAGCGGCGCTCCACATGAAATATGGCCGAGCTGGACTCAGGGTTATGACGGCCTTTTTTTTGCCTCAGATTGGATTCTTCTGTTGCGAGATTTGACTGAGGTGGGACCCGACAACCGAGGTCATCCCACGTGCCTTCTGACAGCTTGACGTCATTCTTACCCCCGACAAAACGTCCTCACCATTAATGCAAGGGGCGACAACACAAGTGGATAAAGGCAATCATGATGCCTAGTCTAGGTTTAGGGGCGGCATGTAATGATTAGACCTATAACCGCCCCTCAAATTTGTATTATAAATGGTTGCTTTCCGCTCCTAAAGGCGGACACATTCTCTTGAGTTAAGACGACCAGTTCAAGCTCGGAAATGATACACAAATGATTATTATTCGTGTCCTTTATCACAAATTACTCTCTAAGTTTACTCGAAAGTAGGTCTCACTATTTTTGACATCAAAAATTGGCGTTAAAAAGAAGGGCCGCCCCTCAATGTCCATGTTCGGGTTCTTATGTAGGCATTCCCATTAAAACACACAGTATGGCTCAGAGTCACACTTTGCGAAACCCAACACAGGGGAGAACTGCCTCTCCTAGTGCCAGATATATGTTGGGTTCAGGTGCAAGATAACCTTCTGCAACGGCCGCACATGCCGACGAAACGGAGACGCTGGTACAGATCATGCGAAGATTGGATCACCTCGTCTTTGCTGTAGGTAACCTTCAGCCCAATCCCGGGAAAAGGTCGGCCGAGGTGAGTGTACAATCCCAACCACGAGACCGAATAGCTCGGTGCTGTGTTCTGCGCAACCCAACTTTGATAGCGCCAGAGAACAAGTTCCCACGAGGACACGTAGATCAATACATGGCCTTCATGGAACTCCAAGGCCTTCATGGAACTCCAAGGCGTTAATGTCGCAATCCTATGCAAGGCTTTCTGCTCGACTTTGGGAGACAAGGCCATGAAATGGTATAAAAACTCCTACCGTACTCAATCAAAACATGGGCGGACCTCTCCACCAAGTTTCGGGTAGCGTTCATGGGATCCCATCTACGTTGTGCACCAAAATAGAGGCTTATCGACGTGAAGCAAGGATGGGATGAGTCATTGAAGAGCTATGTCCAGCGATTTAACGACCGATTAATAGAAATAGGTAATGTCTCCGATGAAACCGCTCTGGTGGCAGCTTTATTTGGTCTGCGCTACAGGTCGAGCTTCTGGTGGTCTATCCATGAGACTAGCCCAGAGCCCTATCACAACTTCCTCACGAGGCCAGAATGTCACATTGGAGCTCAGGAAGCATCGGGCGGCCTGGAAAATAAGCCCCAGGAGGGGAGGGTGGAGAAGGCCAGACCCAGGGAAACACAATAGTTGCAGTTACCCCGACCCCAACACCAGGGAAATCGTGCTAGAGACACTGCGCCAAATCAGCCTGGCAAATTCGCGAGCTTTCATTTCCTTAACACCAGTCTAGAAAACGTTCTGATGCGCGTTAAGGATTCGGGGATATTGCTACCCGCTGTCCCGATGAAGGCTTCATTGTTGAACTTAAATTAGTCCAGATACTGTCGCTATCATAGATCGGCTGGTCACAACACAGATTACTATGGGGACCTCAAGGACGAAATCGAGGGCTGATTCGCCGAGGTCATCTGCGTGAGTTCGTAGGCGAAATCCCAATGCAAAGGAAGCCCCAGCAAGGGAAAATCCAAGCTCAGCCTTCAGCATTTCCTACGGTGAGCAACGAAGTCCACACCCTAGTCATAGGAAACCAACACTTCACTAGATCCCGGAATCAACGGAAAAGGATGGCTAGGGAGGTCTCCACTAGCTATCAACAATGCATGTCGTTAAGGTGGAAAGTTTAGATGCTCTAGAATCAAAGTGGTCTTCCCGATGTAATCGACCTCGAATGTCCAGTAGACGAGGTCGCCTTTTCCAAGGTCGACTCGGCCCATGATCTGCACCCTTATCACGACGCCCTTGTAATATGCGTGACGGTGAGTAGAATCAACATATACTATGTCAAACTAAATAGATTCAATTTAATTTGATCATCTTCATTGAGATATCAACCTCTTTAAATAGAGTTACAACATACACGACTCAAAACCCTAATATACAATGGGCCTAATCAATGGGCCTAAATAATAACTAATAGTATATGGGCTCTAATTAGAACTAAGGCTCTAATTACAACTAATATACAAGTAGTCAAATTTCGTAACATCCCTCCTCAAATTGATGCGGGAGGGTCCGAAAGCATCAATTTGCCCACTAAGAACTGATGGCGCTCACGAGATAATGCTTTGGTGAATACATCAGCTGTTTGTAACTCCGTGGTGATGTGAGGAAGATTGATCACATGGTGATCAAATGCTTCACGGATAGAATGACAATCAACCCCAATATGTTTTGTATGCTCATTGAAAACAGGATTCTCTGCAATTTGAATAGCACTAGTGTTGTCGGCATGTAGTGGAATGGGAGAAGATTGAGGAATACCAAGGTCGCCTAACAAACCACGAAGCCACACAATCTCCCAACAGGCTAAGAACATGGCACGATACTCGGATTCAGTAGAGGATTTAGAAACCCGATCTTGTTTCTTACTTTTCCAAGAGATGAGAGCATCCCCCAGAAATATACACCATCCTGTAATAGACCGACGCGTATCTGAACAGCCAGCCCAATCGACATCACTATAAGCCAACAATCGTAGTGGATTCATCTTAGGGAAAAATAACCCACGGCCAGAAGTAAACTTAAGATAACGAAGAATACGGCGAACAGCTGCCAAATGAGAATGCCGAGGGGCCTTCATAAATTGACTTACTTGCTGAACAGCAAAAGAAATATCAGGTCGCATGATAGTCAAATAATTCAAACTCCCCACAAGTTGTCGATATAACAATGGATCTGGTAACAATTCACCATCTTCTTTACAAAGTTTCAAATCAACTTCCATTGGTGTAAGAACAGAATTCCGAGACTGAAGACTAGCTAAAATGAGAATATCTTGGGTGTATTTGTGTTGATGTAGGAGAATAGCAGTGGAAGACGAATGAACTTCAAGACCAAGAAAGTACTGAAGGGAGCCAAGATCTTTCATGTGGAAAGAGGACTGAAGATGCTGCTGGAGTTTGCTAATTGTTTGATCATCAGATCCGATAATGACAATGCCATCCACATAAACTAAGAGCAGCACTATCCCTGTAGGAGTCTTTTTGAGAAAAAAGAGAAAAATCATATTGACTCTGAGTGAAGTGAAAACCGAAAAGTGTAGCATGAAATTTCTCAAACCAAGCACGGGGTGCCTGTTTTAATCCGTATAGAGAGCATTTTAAGCGACAAACTTCACTCGATTGTATAAGAAATAGCCCATGGAATGGGGCCATATAAATCTATTCCTTTAGATACCCATGTAAGAAGGCATTCTTTACATCCATCTGATGCAATGACCAACCTTCGGAAGTAGAAATGGCCAAAACAATTCGAACTGTAGTCATCTTAGCAACTGGAGCAAAAGTCTCTTTATAATCAAGTCCATATTCTTGGCAATTGCCAAGTGCCACCAACCGAGCTTTATATCTACCAATAGTTCCATCAGAATGGAGTTTGACTGTATACACCCACCTACAACCGATGAGTTTGACCCCTTCAGGGCGAGGGACTACATCCCAGGTATGATTCTCTAGAAGAACCTGAAGTTCGTCTTTCATAGCTTGCTGCCAACAAGCCTAACCAGCTACCTGTGAATAAGACTTAGGAATAATAGCACTATTCGTAGTAGCCTGATTAGCAGTATGAGAGAATCCATACCGATCCGGTGGTCGAGATATACGAGTCGTCCTCCGTGGTGCAGGTTAACGAGAATCAGACATCGGTTCAGGATCTGGATGGGGCGTTAGTACCCGAGGAGGGCGTAGAGGGCTGGAAGAAATACTGAGTTTCAAAGAAAATAACATTACGGGAGATGCAAAGTTTATGAGCAGCTGAATCATAACATATATAACCCTTATGAGAAGTACTGTACCTGAGAAAAGCACACTGTGCCGCTTGAGCAGTGAGTTTTTTTCGTTCTATAGGAGGTAAGTGAACAAAACAGACACAACCAAAAATACGAAGAGAATTATAGTTAGGAATGACACCGAACAAACAATAATATGGAAAGTCAAATTGAAGAACTTGAGAAGGCAACCGATTAATCAGATAGACCGATGTAGACAACGCTTCGACCTAGAAATGAGAAGGCACAGATGATTTGATCATGAGAGTACGAACTACATCTAAGAGGTGTCGATTCTTACGCTCTGCTGCTTCATTTTGTTGTGGAGAATATGGACAAGATCACTAAGACAAAATGCCCATAGATGTGAGAAAATTGTGAAAATCGATGGACATGTATTCCCCCCCGGAATTAGATCGTAAGATCTTAATCTGAGCCGAAATTGAGTTTGAACAAGTACAAGAAATTCTTGAAATTTGGAGAACACTTCAGATTTAGATCGTAGAAAATATATCCAAGTGAAACGGCTGTAATCATCAATAAAAGTAACAAAATACTTATATTGAGCATGTGAAATAACAGGACTAATACCCCAAACATCGGTATGTACAATCTCAAAACATGCAGAAGCACAACTCCCATGAGAAGGAAATGGTAAACATTTACTTTTACCCAACTTACAAGTAGCGCAATCAAAACATATGTCAAAAAAGGAAATTTTATTGCCCAATTGACCAGTTTTGACAAGATGAGATAAAACAACTTGATTGGGATGGCCTAATTTCTTATGCCAAACATCACTATTGCTAATAACAGCAGAACAACCTATTGAATTAAAACCAGAATTAACTGAATTGGAACTGGAATTAGAAATGGAAAATTGAAGAGGATATAGACGTCCAACTTTAGGCCCCTTCATGATCACCTTCCCCGATGTTTGATCCTGCACACAACAACCATTACGATCAAAGTGAATTTTGCAATTATTATCCACCAATTGTCCAGTAGAAATTAAATTTGAAGATAATCGTGGCGAAACGAGGACATTATCGAAGGTGTTCCCAAGAGACCCGATAGCAGTAATAAGAATAGTATTACCAGTTGCTATATGAATATGCTTATTACCCGTATACTTACGAATATCACGCAAAATAGCAGGATTTCCTGTCATATGATTTGAAGTTCTTTGAATCAACCAACCAAGGAAGAAATACTGAGAATGATTCGTACCTTGGATACTAAAAGCGAGATAAAGCGAGAGACAATCATCTGTTGGACCATTTCTTGAGTCAAATGAGATGGGCAATTTGGGTGGAGCAGTGCTGCGATGCATCTTGCCAAGAAGTAACATCTAAAAAGATTAGGCGAATAGCGAATTAGAACTCTGCCCTTGTCTATTTTGAGGACGGATTCGACAATCTTTGATGAGATGCCACTCTTTCTTACAGTAATTACAGAACTTCTTAGTGCAGTGTCTTGCAATGTGCCCAAACTCCTTACTGGCTGATAGCATTATGTATGCATACATTGGTTTTTCCTTTTGCTTGAGCAGCATAAGCAACATTCATCAGCTCAGTGGGGGCAGAGTCTTGATTAAGACTTATCTGAGTTTCTAAACGTTGTTCTTCATGCAATAGTTCACTTAAACAAGTGCCTAAGGACGGTATAGGATGGCGATTAATTAACCCACCACGTGCAGTTTCAAACTCAGGGCGAAGCTTCATCAGAAATTGGTCTCTCTGGCTGTCATCATGAATTTTCTTTAAAGATTCTAATGCCTCCTGTGGAACTGTGGAAGAAAAAATTCCAGAATATTCACTCCAAAGATTCCAAAATCCAAATAAAATTTGCTGAATAGTGAGATTGCCTTGTCGATAATTAGAAATATCTAACTCCAACTGATATTTTCTAGCAGTATAATCCTGATAATAGACGCGCCGAATATAATCCCACATCTCCTTTGCAGTTGCAAAAGGTAGCAAATCATCTATCATATATGGTTCAATTGAACCAAGCAACCAAGTTATAATCTGTGCATCCTTCGCCACCCACTGAGCACGTTCCTAAGGATCTGTAGGAGCCTTCGTAGTACCATCTCAGTGATACCATAAATCTTTTCCTTAAACATACATTGAGAATTGAAATTCCCAAACACTATAATTCTTCCCGTTAAAACGAACAATAGAAATCTTGTCTTCAGCCATTTATGTGAAACCGAAAAAAAAAATACGTGATGAATAGTAGCAGCGATGAACAGCAGCAGCAGTAACTTCGGTGAACAGTGCGTGATGAACAGTAACTCCGGTGAACAATGCGCGATGAACAGTACTCCGTGAACAGTGCGCGATCGTAAAATCGATCAATTCCTAGAACCTGGCTCTGATACAATGTCAAACTAAATAGATTCAATTTAATTCGATCATCTTCGTTAAGATATCAACCTCTTTAAATAAAGTTACAACATACACAACTCAAAACCCTAATGTACAATGGGCCTAATTAATGGGCCTAAATAATAACTAATAGTATATGGGTTCTAATTACAACTAATATACAAGTAGTCAAATATCGTAACATACCGGACTTTGGTCGACAATCGAAGCGCCGCTAACTTACTATACCTCAGGGCCGCTAACTTACTATACCTCAGGGCCGTAATTTACAAGGGGTTAGACCTCAACCCCTGTCCCCTCGGACCTGTAGTTGGAGTAACCGGGCATTCGGTGAACCTATCGGACAAATCACCATGATGGTAGAACTGGAAGAGTGGCTGTGCCGATGGGCAATAATGGCGACTTTCATAGTGGTGGACATACCAAGTAACTACAACGCCATCCTGGGTCGACCTCTATTCTACGAGATCAGAGCTTCCACATCCATATACCATTACGTCCTGAAATTCCCGACTGAAGGGGGAATAGGGGATCATACTCGGGGATCAGCTGGCGGCTAGGATGTGTAACATCACCTACCTAGCAATACATGAGAAGATGGAAGTACTCACAGCCGACATAGCTGACCTATATGATCCCTGAAGACATCCTGAAGATCAGTGTGCCCAACCCATGGAAGAACTCGGCACTATTACTATTGATCCAGAGTCCCCAAGAAGTTGCTGAAAATTGGCTGTATTGTTATAGGCCATGAGCGAACTAAGTTGATCGAGTTCCTCCATGAAAATTCTGACATTTTTGCTTGGGAACCTTCCCAAATGATAGGGATACCACCCTCTTTGGATTGCCACTGGCTGAACCTCGATCTTTCAATTCGTCCAAAGTAGCAGTGCCAACGGTCGCTCAACCTAGAGCGATATGAGGTACTGGCCATGGAGATGGAGAAGTTACTATAGATTGGATTTATCAGGGAAGCTAATATCATACCTTGGTCACTAATCCTGTGCTCGTGAAGAAGAGTAATGAGGCATGAAAGGTCTGCATCGATTTCACGGACCTAAACAAGGCCAATCTTAAGGACTCTTTCCCTCTACCCTGGATAGACCAGATGATCGATGCCACCGCCGACCACGAGCTTCTCGGCATGATGGACGTATATTTCAGGTACAACCAGATACCCATGTACCCCCAGACCAGGAACACACGGCCTTCATACCTGACCGAGGACTCTACTACTACCAGGTCATGCCTTTCGGCCTAAAAAACACTGGGACGACCTACCAGCGTCTAGTGAATAAGATGTTCTCAAATCAAATCGGGAAAACCATAGAAGTATATATGGATGACATGTTGTTAAAAAGCTCGAGGGCAGTGGATCATGTCGAGCGCCTAGCAAAGATGTTTGATATATTGAGGAAATATAGAATGAAATTGAACCCAACCAAGTGCGCCTTTGTGGTTGAATCCGATAGATTCTTCGGTTATGTTGTAAAATGCAGAGGAATTGAGGCCAAACAAGAAAAAGTACGAGACGTCCTCGAGATGCGGCCCACCACCAAGGTCAAGGAAGTCCAAAGTCTTACTGGTCGGATCGCAGCCCTAAACAGATTCGTTTCAAAGGCAACAAATAAGTGCCAATCGTTTTTCGAGGCCCTAAAGAAGGGGAAGGACTTCGGATGGACAACGGAATGCCAATGCGCCTTCGAGGAACTAAAGAAAAACTTGACCCGGCCATCTCTACTATCAAAACCACGACCCGAGGAGACCTTGTCTATCTATCTCGCCATCTCTGATCATGCTGTCAGCTCAGTTCTTGTTCGTAAAGATAATGACATCCAGTACCCTGTGTATGACATTAGCCAGTCCTTGTTTAGTCCGGAAAAGAGGTACTCCCCAATGAAAAAGTTAGCCCTAGCGCTGGTAATGAGTTCTCGGAAGCTCAGACCCTACTTCTTGGAGCACGCCATAGTCGTTGTCACCAATTACCTACTTCGCCAGACACTCCAAAGGCCGGATAGCTCACGGCATCTTATGAAGTGGGCGGTCGAGCTTGGTCAATTTGACATATTATTCCATCTGAGGCTGGCTGTCAAAGGCCATGCCCTTGCAGATTTCGTATCAATTCAGTCCGAACCCCACTTATCCCAGCACGGAACATGAGCACTGGACCCTTCACGTCGATCGGTTGTCGACGGAGTTCAACGCTGGGGCCGATCTGGTTCTGTTCGGCCCTTCCCTCTAGTTATTCTGTCTGTTATTGAGGTTCACGTTCCCCGTCTCTAACAACGAGGCCGAATACGAGGCCCTCATAACCGACCTCCGCTATGCCAAGGCTATGGGAGTTATCATGCCTCGGTGTGTTCACTGACTCCCAGCTTGTGGTTCACCAACTCAATGGAACTTATAACACAAAAGATGATAGGATGGGGAGCTATGTTGAACTTGCAACAACTGAGATGACACCATTTGAGGCAATTGCAATCCAACAGACACGTAAAACCCATAACCATTTGGTTGACGCCTTGGCTCGGCTCGCCACTAGTGTGGGTATCAAGGAGCTGGAGACCGTCCCCATCAGTAGGCTAATAAGGTCGGCCATTTCCCCAAGCACAGTCATACTTGTAACCGAGCTCTCTTCGCCCACATGGCAGGATATGATTGTCTCATTTTTAAAGGATGGTAGGGTCTGGAAGCCCTTAGGACAGCTTGGTAATTACAAATATGGGATGTTCAATACACTATCATTGATGACACCCTCTACAAATGAAGTTTTTCCAGTCCCCTAATCCGATGCCTCTCTGAGCAAGAGGCCGCCTTTATGTTGGAATAGGTCCATGATGGCATATGCGCCAACCATTCAGGAGGTCAAGCGCTGGCGTACAAAATATTGCGGCAAGGGTACTATTGACCAACCCTAAAGAAAGACTCCATCACCTATGTGCAACGCTGCAACTAGTGCCAGTGACACATCAAGGTCGGCGCACCACCTTCTGCTGAGCTCACACATGTTCTGAGTCCCTGCCCATTCTATAAATGGGGGATTGATCTGATAGGACCCATGCCAAAGGGACAATGAGGGGTCAAATATGCAATATTGGCGGTGGATTACTTTACCAAGTGGGTTGAAGCGGAAGCCTTTGCCAGGATTATTGAACAAAAAATAATGGACTTCATTTGAAAGTTTATTATGCGTAGGTTTTGAATACCAGAGTCAATTTTCACTGACAATGGTCGGCAGTTTGATAACTACCATCTTAGGTCATTCTGCGAAAGTGCAGGAATCAAAAAACACTACTTTGCCCCTTCCATCCACAGCCCACAGATAGGTTGAAGCTGTGAACAAAATAATAAAACACATACTCAAAACGAGATTGGAGGATTTGAAATGTGGATGGGCCAACAAGCTCTGGCCCATTCCTTGGTCCTACAAGACCACTTGCAGGACCAGCACCGGGGAAACTCCATTTTCCCTCCCCTACGGTATGGAGATAGTCCTTCCCGCTGAGGTTGAGCTCCCATCTTTGAGAACTCGGTACTTCTCCAACCAGCATAACAATCAAGGACTAAGGATCGACCTTGACTTTCTAGAGGAAAAGAGCCTTGATGCCAACCTACACACCGAACTATACAAATGCCGCAGTGCGAGGCACTTCAAGAAGAAAGTCGGGAAGATGACTTTTCCTAAGAAAGGTATTCCTGGCAACTAAGGTCCAGGCCGTCGGAGCACTAGCTGCTAAATGGGAAGGGCCATATGTGGTTGCCAAGGTCCTAAATGCTGGGTCCTATAAAATTAGCTCGGTCGAAGGGGGAGAACTCCCACATCCGTGGAACATCGAACACTTGAAGAACTATTACTAGCAGGCGGGCGTAATGACGCAGGGTTACTAGTTTGTGTTGTTGTGTCTTGGCCTTGGATACTGTTTGTAACTTGGATCGTGATGAATGAAATAAGTTTTTATTAAATTTGTTATCCGTCTGGCGGAGCAAAGCGACCTAAGGAACATCCACCTCGAATGGACCGATCTTACCATCGGTCTGGGGATAGCACCGTGCTAGGAAATCATGTTTAACAAATTAATATCAACTTAGGCGATTAAATTACGAACCACCATGTTGGATCCACTCCCGAAAAAACGGATCTTATGAACCGGTCAGGGGACAGGTCCACAATGGACAAAAATTAACGAAATAGTATCACTAAGGACCACCACGGTGGAATCACCCCAGAAAATTCCGATCTCTTTAGACCGGACTGGGGAGATCAACCACGGCAACCTTCTGGGTTTATAATTAAAGACGAAACAGACAACCAACAAACAACAAACTTAAATAACGCGAGACTTAAAGATAACATTAATACAGATCGGCTGACCGACCAAATGCAATATTCATTACATAAATAAAACAAAGGGCAACACAACAATGTTCATTACATAACCAAGTAAACTCAATCACCGCCACTAGTCCGTATTATTCCCTGAGGCGGCCGATCTCGGCCTTCAGGAAGCCGACATCCCAATCCGGGTGAGCCTTCACCACATCTTCCAGGAGGTCCTTTGCAGTATTGACATATGTCGCGTTCATAACACCATTGAATTCCTCGAACTGCTTGAACTCCAGGATGACCTCTTCGCGAGATTGGCTGGACAAGCTCGCTTGGGCCTTCTTCAGCTCATGAAGCTGTGCTCGAAGCTCCACGTTCTCCTCGGCAATGACCTTCTTCTCACTCTCAAAGGTCTGGAGCTTATCCTGATACTGCTTTGTTGCTTCCTTGAGTTGTGACTGGGCGGCCTCCAGACTCGACTTCCCCTTGGACAAGGCGGCGTCCCTTTGCTTTACATTCTACGTGAGAGACCAAGCTATGGCCTTCAAATGCACGGTGCTCCAAATCATGTGCACCACGACTTGGCTGCAATGGACTGTCGCCGTGAGAGCATTATCTTCGGAGTCCATTTTGGTGAGGTAGTGCTCCTGGAGAGGCATCTAGGCATTTCCCATTAGCATAGCTGCCTGCTCAATGGAGGATGGAAATGGTATGGATTCATCCAGCACCCGGCCTGGGCACTGAGCCCTCATGAAATCCGGAAGTGGATTGGGGACTGTTCCCTTTGAGGTGGCATATTCCTCCTCATTCTTTATATTTGACCCCAAGAAGGGCATTTCCAACACCAAGCCCGACAAATCACTCAGACCGGACTGCCCTGGCCTGGCACCCGTGGTAAAGCCTTTTCCAGCCCTATGCCTTGGGGGCCCCTTTGGTTGCGCTGAGGCCGGCTTATGCTGGTTGGCTAATGGAAGTGGATTTTTTGCTTCGGTCCGAGCTCACTTGGGAGCTGGTGCAACGTTTTGACGAGGTCCTCTCACCTCGCCCTAGTTGGTAGATTGACCTGTACAGGTTAGAGGACTCAGTAAAAAGCGACCTCAATACAAGAAATGGAAGGACGGACCGAAATAACACAATAGGGTACCAGATGACGATGGCCTACTTTTTCGAGCTCGCGTGACTCCCGCATTGAAGAGGTTCTCTTCGATGATTAGGTCCGTCCAAGCACATTTCCTCTCCGATCTGGCAATCCTTGCTCGTTCGACCCAGTCCGCATCTGGAACGGCCTCATCATACTCTGCACCAAAAAACAAGTTAACGATCAGTCGAAATGAACTAAGGAAAACTAGTGACACTGCTTATCAAGGTGGTGACAGGAAACTGGGATGGAAACTTCATTAGTTAGGTCGTCCGGGCCCTCGAAGCAACCCGTTGCCTAAAACCAGCTCTGTTTCCAACCCTTTACAGAGTCCAGCATTTCGACCACAACCACCCTGCCGGACTTAACCTTCACCGAGCAGTAATACCACTTGGAATCTGCACCATCCCCCTTCAAGCTATACAAGCTGTTGAATTCCCAAACCAAGAAGTCTTCCAGGCCGCATTTTCTCCAGGGGACGATCATACCGATCAGGGTTTTCCATGTGTTCGGCATCAACTACGTGGGAGCCACCCTCCATTTGTTGGGACAGAACTTTACCGCCTTGGGGAATGGGAGCCTAACTCCGGCCTCAAGCATGGCCTGGTTGACAACCACGTGATTACCAGGAGGCGTCCGCTCTAGCATCCTCGGCCAGCCTCACGAACTTGACTCTTGGATCAATGTTATATTAGTTGTGCCAACGCCTCAGCATCTCATCTGTCACTTCAGATGGATATTCGGAACACTTCTATACTGGCTCCATGGTAGAGCTGACTTCAACGTTCTTGAAGCGCCATTTTCTCTTCTTTTTCATTATGTAAGGTCTCGGAGGTAGAATCTGGTCATCTCGATCATCTCGGTCAGAGTGATGCGTGCCGTGATGCACCAAATATTAATTACCTTTCTCAGTTTTGAAAACTACAAATTAATGTAGTAGTGGCGAGTAAGGGTGGATCCCATAGGGAACAATTCGTCAATTTGGTATACTTATGCTAACTAAATTGATTGGAATTTTAGTAAATAGGGAATAAATATTGAATACAAAATAAAATAACAATTAAGAAAGTTTTACCACTGAGAGAAATCATCTAGTTCTTGGTTCAGTCGAGCTTCCACTTGCATATCCAATTTACTCATAACGTGTTCTATTCTCTATTCAGATCTTTAACCTTGAGATAATAAATTACACCTCTTTATTATCTCCATTTTCCCTTAAGCGTAACTAATTGAATGCCAGCTTTTCAATTAGTCCTTAGACTTTTGGATAATCTAAAAGTCCGATCTCCAGGTTTAATGCAAAAGCTAGCATTAATAATTAGGACAACAGGTTAAACTTCGAGTAACATTTCAGTCAGCTCGAAATGTTTAACAATAGGGTTTGTTATTCCCACCGATATGTGATCGCTAGTTGTTACGTATAAATTAAAGAAATCAACAACTACGGATTGAAACTTTAATTCTAACAAGCTGATAATAGAATTTTAACTCAATTGGCAAAATATAATTAAAGTCCATATTATCAAAAATAAAATAGAAAAACAAACCAATTTGAATAAGAGTATAAGAACAACATCACTTGTGAGTTAATCGGATAGCAAGCTTAGAACAACGACAGCCCTTTGAACTAGATCGAGACGCCTAGCCAATCATATTCTCGGTTAAAATATACATTTCAAATATACTTCTGTCAAAATATGAAAGGCTATTTAAACAATCTCTAAAACTTTATTCTCACTTCAACTCTTCACACTTCTACTCAAAATAAGATTCAAAAGAAAGCTAAACAAAAGATGAATGCTACTAGAATGAAATAGAACACTAAGAATTGAGGATGAAAGAGTGTTTTACAAGTTGGAAATGGCTTAATGGTCTTGCCCTTTTATAGGCACTAAGGAAATCTTTCAATAATGCATTAGGTGAGCTGTTCCTCCATTATTATTCCATTTCCTCATGCCTTTAGGCTATCTTAATGTCGATTTTTGCCTTTGAAACCAGAAATACCTATTGTAGGCCATCAAGTTACCTTTCTTTTGTAGTGGAATCACAACAATTGGATCTTTGTAGGCCAAGTTATGGCATTTGCACCGAAAGTTGATATTGGACTCGTTGGATGTTCATGATGCTGTCTTCCAACTCAATTTTCGTCTATTTTTCCATCGATTTTGCCTAAGAGACTAGAAATAGCATTTGTAGATAATCGAGTTATCTTTCTTTTGGCACTGGATTCAGATCCATCCCATATTTGTAGCTCAAGTTATGATCCAAACACTGAAAGCTGCCCTGAAAATCCGAGTTGCTGATTTGCACTTTCCATGCCTTGTTTATACATTTAAACATGTTTCAACTCTTCTTGGTCCTCAAATATGAAAATAAATAAAAACACATAAATACAAACTTATAAAATAATTATCACACGATAACAAACGTTATTAGAGAGTTATTAAAGTGCTTTTCAAGCACTTATCAAACTCCCCCACACTTAGACTGTTATTCACTCTCGAACAACAATCATATGACACAAGACAACAAACTGGTTTTACACGAGATAAACGACTTTAAACGGTGAAATCCAACTACAGATAGTGACTTGCTTACTAAACATTCTCCCAAATTATGAAAATTTCGCTTCTTTTCAAATACACAACGGCTTGTGAGTGTGTGCAAATAAGGTTATCATCCCATCACTAACTGGAAACAAATGAAAGTTTACGATGTTCTATCCGAATCCTGACCCTGAATGGTCAAATATATCCTTTCATCTCTCGTGGTTCCACTCTTATTTTATAATAGTTCCCGTGGATCCTAAAAATTACTTTGTTCACCAAAATTCACCAAATATTAACATTGCAAAGTTAAACAAAGCATGGTAGGTATTTTATCGCAAATATATCTTTGATTTTTTTTGAGTGTTTGATTGAACTCCCAGTTGTCGTGGTTGTAGTAGTCTCCATAGGTTGTTTACTTTCCATGCTAAAAACTGACATAAGAACATAAAAGTAGTCAAAAATTACAATATGTACACGTAGTTGTGATTGTGGCTCACATCTTCCTCTGGTTTTACGTCCAGAAACGGCTTAAACGCCTTCTATGAGTCGGGGATCGGCTTCCCATCTAGTTTTCTTATAAACTGGCAAACATGGTCTTTTAAAGTCAGATTCCCAAGACTATATCGTTCTCGTTCCTTTTTAAATTTATTCCACAAATTGAGAAGTTCAATTTGCACTATTCCACTAGGATGCGTCTCAAGAGTCTGATGAATATCATCCGGAGACTCTTTACTCATGCCATCCTTATTGAAACCTATTTTCATCTTCCCGATTTATGGACACAAATCCAATGGAATGGTTACCTGAGTTGCAGGTCCATCGAGTGCATTTATAAGACCATCTAGCATATTTATAGCACACATTCATTCTTTTAGGTCTTTGTTTCTTGGCAAAATTACTATTTCCTAACCCTGGTGCATATTTAACATTAAAAACTGGCATTTCACCTCGTAATCGGACCTTTGCTTCAATTAACCAACTGATATCCTCAGGCATTTCCTTTTCCATCAACATTTTTAATCGTCGTACTCTAGAACAATAAATATCTTTCAAAGCATTCAGAGGCAGTGACGGGTAATATTTATGGATTTTGGAAAGTTTTTTATCCATTGAAAATTCAAGTGTTTTGGAGAAGTAGAAGAAAAGAGAGTACTTAGGTTGCCTCCTAAGCAGCGCCTTTGTTTATAGTCGTTGGATAGACTATAAATTATTTTTTTTTAACGTAACACACGAAAGAAAAAGAAAAAGTGAAGTAATAAGATTAAAACCATCAAAATTACTAAGTATAATAGATTATCACATTCTTCCATGTTTTCAAGCAGGATACCGAAGAATAAAGATAAATGACAAAACTTGAACTACATAATCAATTAATATGAGGAAAATGCATATATATATATATATATATATATATATATATATATATATATATATATAAAAGTGTCACATGCGTCCATACTATAAAAGAAGAAGAAGAAGAAGAAGATGATGATTACCTAATCACTGCTGGAAAGAATTACTCACAGAGGGTTGAGATTGTGGTTGTGGTCTCAAGTAGAGAATGGTCTCAATTTATAGTCAAATGAGCACTGTTTCAATCAATAGTCATGTATGTGGAGTGTGCTGGAAAGAGTACGTTGGAAGGAGTATCCGAGAAAGCGCGTTGACTGATCATCCTTTATTAATGAATTAACTCCCGCACTCATCAATAATTAACATTGAATTAATGCTAATCACCGATTTTTGTGCCATTCCGCCTCTTCCCAAATAATTGATGCCCAAAATATCTCTCCTCTACAGTTACAAAACAACTTCCTCAGTCCGCTAGACAAAAAATTAATAAATAAAAATAAATGAAATAAAAAAGAGAAAAATAAAAATGAAAGAAACTCTTGGGTTGCCTCCCACGAAGCGCTTTTGGTTAATGTCGTTGGCTTGACTTTGCGAGCTCATCTCAGTTCGTATTTTCTAACTTTTCTAACTTTACAACCTCCAAATTAATGGTTTGAAAGTCTTCATAATAGGGCTTGAGACGGTGGCCGTTTACCTTGAATATCTTACTGGTCTTAAGACTCTTGATTTCCACTGCACCATGGGAAGAGATATTAATAATAACAAATGATCCCACCCAACGAGAATGAAGCTTACTTGGGAAGAGTTTTAGTCGGGAATGATATAAAAGCACTTTTTCTCCAATACTGAAGTCCTTTCGTGAAATGCGTTGGTCATGAAATGCCTTAATCCTTTCCTTGTAAATCATAGCATTCTCATATGCTTCATTTCGAATCTCGTCAAGTTCGTTCAACTGTAGCTTTCTGTGCTTTCCTACATCTCCCCAATCCATGTTGCATTTTTCAACTGCCCAGTAAGCATTGTGTTCGAGTTCAACTGGCAAGTGGCATGGCTTACTGTACACTATCCGATATGGTGACATCCCGATAGGAGTCTTGTATGCAGTACGGTATGCCCACAAAGTATCATCCAACTTTAAACTTCAATCCTTTCGATCTGGCCGAACTGTTTTCTCAAGAATGGACTTTGCCTCTCGATTCGAAAGTTCCGTTTGGCCCTTTTTGTGGATGGTATATGCTGTGGAGATTCTATGCATAACTCCATACTTTTTTACTAGAGCTTCAATAGTTCGATTGCAAAAATGAGTCCCCCTATCGCTGATCATAGCTCTTGGAATCCCGAACTTGCTAAAAATGTTAGATTTGATAAACTCTGCAACCACTTCAGCATCGTTAGTCAAGGTGGTTTTTGCCTCGACCCACTTAGAAACATAATCAACTGCTAACAATATGTAGGTATAGCCAAAAGAATTTGGGAAAGGTCCCATGAAGTCGATACCCCAAACATCGAAAATTTCACATACTATGGCAGGAGTTTGAGGCATTTCGTTACGTTGGGATAAACTACCTGTTCTTTGACACTTGTCACAAGATTTACAGAAAATATAGGCATCTCTGAATAGGGTTGGCCAGTAGAATCCACTCTCCATTACCTTCTGAGTCGTTCTTCGAGGTCCGAAATGTCCACTGCAAGCATAAGAGTGGCAAAACATTAAGATGGATTGGTATTCAGACTCCAGTACACACCTCTAATGATCTGATCTGAACATCTTTTCCATAAGTATGGGTCATCCCAAATGTAGTATTTGGCGTCACTTTTTAACTTGTCTTTCTTTGCTCGTGGGTAGCTTGTAGGGATCTGGTAAGAGGTGATATAATTTACTAGATCAATATAACATGGGATGTTTTCCTCCATAGCAAACAAGCCTTCATCTGGAAAAGATTCTCGTAAAGGCAAGTCATCTTCTGCTCTCACTATCCGGCTGAGATGATCAGCCACTACATTTTCAGATCCAGCTTTATCCTTGATTTCTATATCAAATTCTTGTAGTAGGGGAATCCAACGGATAAGCCTTGGTTTGGCATCCTTCTTTGCAAAAGATGTCTCAGTGCTGTGTGATCTGTAAAAACAATGACTTTAGAACCTAACAAATATGATCGAAATTTTTCTAAAGCAAAAACCACAGATAAAAGTTCTTTTTCAGTGGTGGAGTAATTTGCTTGAGTTTGGTTCAAAGTTCTAGAAGCATAGTAGATCACGTGAGCTTCTCGTCCATTTCTCTATCCTAAAACCGCTCCCACAGCATAATCACTTGCATCGCACATTAACTCGAATGGAAGGTCCCAATCTGGTGGTTGAATGATCGGTGGAGTCGTCAATTGCTTTTTTAGTTGGTCAAACGCCTTTTTGCATGAATCATTGAATTCAAACAACACATCTTTCTGTAGAAAACTACACAATGGAGATGCAATTTTGGAAAAGTCTTTGATAAACCGGTGATAGAAACCTGCATGTCCAAGAAATGAACACACATCCCGTCCACTGGTGGGGTAAGGTAATGCAGATATTAGGTCAACCTTAGCCTTATCCACCTCGATTCCTTTAGTAGATACAACATGCCCCAATACTATTCCCTCTTCTACCATAAAGCGACACTTTTCCCAATTCAAAACCAAATTAGTATTAATGCATCGTTTCAAAATCAATGTGAGGTTTTGTAAACATGAATCAAAGGATTTTCCCCACACACTGAAGTTATCCATAAAAATTTCAATGATGTTGTCTAAATAATCAGAAAATATGCTCATCATACATCGTTGAAAAGTAGCAAGGGCATTGTATAGCCCAAAAGGCATGCGTCTGTATGCAAAAGTAGCAAATGGACATGTAAATGTGGTTTTTTCTTGGTCCTCTGGTGCTATAACAATTTGAAAATACCCGGAAAAACCATCTAAAAAGTAATAGTGAGTGTGACCAGCTAACCTTTCTAACATTTGATCAATGAAGGGGAGGGAGAAGTGGTCCTTACGTGTTTCGGCATTTACCTTTCTGTAATCAATACATACTCGATATCCCATCTGTACCTTGGTGGGAACCAACTCCCCGTCTTGATTTTCCACAACTGTTATACCTGATTTCTTTGGAACTACCTGCACTGGACTTACCCATTTGCTGTCTGAAATGGGATAGATCATCCCTGCTCCCAATAGTTTGAGAATTTCCTTTTTTACCACTTCCATCATTGGTGGATTCAACCTTCTTTGGGTTTGTCTCGATGGTTTTGCTCTTTCTTCTAACCGTATTTTGTGCATGCAGACTGATGGATTATACCTTTGATAACTGCAATTGCCCACCCAATGGCTTGTTTGTGATCTCTCAGAACTCGAATCAATTTATCCTCCTCTACTACTTTCAATTTGGATGAAATGATTAAGGAGAGTGTTTCTCCATCTCTAAGATAAACGTACTTCAGGTGATTGGGTAGAGGTTTCATCTCCAAAACTGGTGCCTGCAAAATTGAAGGTAACAATTTGTTAGGATGATCTATTATTTGGATGGTTTTAGCATTATACCTGCTTTGATCTGACTCCAATGGATTTAATGCAGCCACCATGTCTTTCAACTCCTCATTTGGTTCAACTTCTTCTCTCGTTTCTTGCTCAGTCATCTCCGTAAGAGCTATCTCTAAGTCATCTTTACAATTCAATTCAAAAATCCTTTCCACAATAGGGGCAACAATATCAGTAGCATAAACAGCACAATTATCATTTGGATGTTTCATTGCATCATAGATATTAAATTGTACAACATCTCCATCCAAATACATAGTTAGAATACATTTCCTCACATCTATTATAGTTTGAGAAGTCCATAAAAATGGTCTCCCTAGCAAAACGGGTGTGGGATTAAGAGAGCTGTCATCATTCATATCCAATACATAAAAATCAGCAGGAAAAACCAAGCCTCCGACTTGCACTAGAACATCCTCCACCACCCCATCTGGATAAGCATTAGAACGATCAGCCAGTTGGATTATAACATCAGTTTTACTCATTTTAGCAAGTTTAAGTGAAGTATATGTAGACTTAGGCATTACATTAATAGACGCTCCAAGGTCGATCAAAGCTCCATCTATCGTAGTATTACCTATTTGGCATGGGATGGTGAACATACTTGAATCTTTACATTTAGGTGGCATTTTCTTTTGAAATAGGGCAGAAACAGTTTCTCCTATTCTCACATTTTCATTTCTTTTCAATTTTCTCTTGTTGGTGCATAGGTCCTTCAAAAATTTAGCATAGCGTGGAATTTGCTTGACGGCATCTAACAAAGGAATGTTGATTTCTACCTTCCTAAATATTTCCAAAATCTCTTTTTCCTTGTCTCCTTTGTTTGTTTTTGCCGATCTACTAGGAAAAGGTGGAGGAATCGATTTAGCAATAACATGAGTGTTAGGAATTACCTCCATTTCTTCTGCATCTTTAGGTATGGAAGACTCTTTAATCGGATTTTCAATTTCTTTCCCACTTCTCAAGGTTATCACGCTCACATTTTTAGGATTCACCTCTGGCTGTAAGGGTAGTTTTCCTCCAATTTGTGATTCCAATAGATTGATTGCAGTGGCCATTTGGCCCACTTGGTTTTCCAAATTTTGAATGCTTGATTTTGTGTCTTGTTGGAATTGTAATGTGTTAGTGGCCAGCGTTTTTACCATATCTTCAAGAGACATTGATAGTGTGAATCAGCAAGTATACGGTGTCGTTGTACTCACGGGTCGTCTCACAGGGAGGTTAAAGTTGTCTATTCCTCTTTCACCAATTAACTAGCTAAATCGGCCGTTTATGTGGTGGAATTAATGTAGATTACTTGTAACACTATTAACTAAGTGAAGGAATAATGCAAATTATCGATATAAATTTCAGTGATTAAAATGGGGATTAGGGAGTCATCTACACTAATTGACAATGAACACATTACCTAGGGTTAGATGTAGATGTGGATAATGGAACTAGGATTAAGAAACTAGTTTCTAACTTTTCTCAAAGCTTAGAAGGTCTTCATAATTGTCTAGGTCATCGTCATGCTCAAAGACTAATCATGTCCATGCTAGGGGGTCCACAAGGAGAAATCAACCTCTCGGTGCTTGACTCGTTGTACGAAGAATTGAGATTGGACGAACGCTATACCAATATCAATCGTTAAATATCCTAGCATAAAAATCCTATTTCAATCGCCCACACTTACAACAATATTAATCACACAGTGTTCATATCAATTAGGTAGATGAACCCTAATTCCCGAAAAGGTGATTACTCCTCCATATTCAGAATTGACACAATTAAAGAAATTAACCCACAAGAATTCATGTAGAAATAGATAAAAACCTAATTAGATGAATTTAAACGAATAAAGTAAGAAATACCGATTATAAAGATCAATCCACAATAGCTTGAGATGATGGAAAAGTTGTAATCTTCAATTCTTGAACAATAATCCAAAAGCAAGTTATAATCTAATCTAAAACTAATGTTTTTGATGATGAAAAGAAGAGAGAATACATAAGCTAGGTAAAACTATCCCTAAACTAGTCTAGCCGTCTTCTATTGGCCTTGGGGAGCCTTTTATCTGGGCTCCAATGACTAATTAAACCCTAAAAAACGCGCAGGTCAAAAATCCCATCACACAGGCTGTGCAGAGTGGCACAGAGGCGTGTGGAATGGCATAGGGCCGTGCGCAATGGCACAGGGGGCCATGCGGTCACCTGGTTCTGTGCACTTCCTGGTGACATGAAAAATGACTTTTTCTCCCATTTTTTCATCCTCATGCTCTTGTATCTCGAGGTCTTCTCGTTGGTGGCGATCCTTCAACTTTTAGCTTCTAAAATGCCTGCACACCACAAACAAAGAAAAGAAGAGCAATACCCATTCAAAACACCAAATATCGTACAAAAGCACGTAAACGAGCTATACTCAATCCAAAATTGAGGACAAAATGGGATTAAAAAGCATATGAAACACACGCATATCAAATTCCCCCAAGCTTAGAACTTTGCTTGTCCTCAAGCAAACTTATCAGAAAGCATAAATGAAAGTTGATCCCAAGGAATCGGATTATAGAGCAAAGGACCTCAAGGAAGCAAAAGTCAATCAAGACGGGCTTGTAGGGACATCATTCAAACAAAACACCATCCAATACACGCAGCATCATAAACATTTCTCACTACCCCACAAGAACCCATTTAAAAGCAAGTTCCAAAATCAACAAGTTGATCCTAAACTGTCAATAAGAGAATGCTAGCGCATCAAAACTTCACCACGCAAAGAAGAACTCACCCGTGCACATCAAAAGTTTAGTGTGCAATGCATGCACGTTGAATCGAGAGCAACGAGATAGACCCTCACCAAAAGTTATCATTTTTGCTCAGTCTCTCATGTGTTTGGTGTAGGTATCGTTCGCTCAAGTTCGATCTATTATCGCTCCCTACCATAAGCTTGTAAGAGTTCTCAATCTCCACTACTTGCGATTATGAATACATCATGAATCAAGAGGCCTTTTCCGGGTTCTAATGGAGGCTAAGGTAACAGGTGTGGAAATTTGTGGTATGTGTGGTGCTTAAAGAAGAGAACAATGGAGCATAAATCAATCATGCCTCTATCCATTGGTGATAATCCTTTATAGAAGTATTGGATTAGGAGTTGATCAGTGATTTGGTGATGTGGGCAGCTAGCACACAGCCCTTTGAACCTTTCCCAATATTCATAAAGGGATTCTCCTGATTGTTGCCTTACACCACATATCTATTTCCTAATGCTTCCAGTTTTAGAAGCAGGAAAATACTTCTCCAAGAATCGCCTTTTCATTTCATTCCATGTGGTGATGGTGCCCGAGGGTATATGGTAAAACCAATCACTTACTGAATCTTTTAATGAGAATGGAAAGGCTCTCATTTTGATTTGTTCCTCGGTTGCACTAGGTGGTTTCATAGTTGTACAAACTACATCAAATTTATTGAGGTGTTTGTGTGGCTCCTCACCTGCAAGACCATAAAATGAAGGTAATTGATGAATCAGTCCTGATTTAAGTTCAAATGTGGCGTTATTTGGTAAAGTAGGAAAAGTAATGCAAAGAGATTGATTGGTTAAATCGGGAGCTGCCAATTGCTTCAATGTTTGATTGTTATCAGCTATTTCTTCATTGTCGTGATTTGTTCTCACTGATTTTCTTAACCTGTTTAAAGTTCTTATCTTGCTTAAAGTTCTTTCAATTTCTAAATCAAACCGCAAAGGAGATTGATTAGAAGATCGAGTGTAGTACATAAACAGGTAAGTAAGAAAGAAAGAAAGAAAGAAAGAAAGAAAAGAGAAGAAAAAAATAAAATAAAATGTTAGCATAAATAAACCTAACCAACACCATTCCCTGGCAACGGCGCCAAAAACTTGATGCGTGCTGTGATACACCAAATATTAATTACCTTTCTCAGTTTTGAAAACTACAAATTAATGTAGTAGTCGTGAGTAAGGGTCGATCCCACAGGGAACAGTTCGTCAATTTGGTACACTTATGCTAACTAAATTGATTGGGGATTTTAGTAAATGGGGAATAAATATTGAATACAAAATAAAATAACAATTAAGAAAGTTTTACCACTGAGAGAAATCATCTAGTTCTTGGTTCAGTCGAGCCTCCACTTGCATATCAAATTTACTCATAACGTGTTCTGTTGTCTATTCAAATCTTTAACCTTGAGATAATAAATTACACATCTTTATTATCTCCATTTTCCCTTAAGCGTAACTAATTGAATGTCAGCTTTTCAATTAGTCCTTAGACTTTTTGATAACCTGGAAGTCCGATCTCTGAGCTAGCATTAAGAATTAGGAAAATAGGTTAAACTTAGAGTAACATTTTAGTCAGCTCGAAATGTTTAACAATAAGATTTGTTATTCCCAACGATATGTGATCGCTAGTTGTTACGTATAAATTAAAAAAATCAACAACTATGGATTGAAACTTTAATTCTAACAAGTTGATAATAGAATTTTAACTCAATTGGCCAAATATAATTAAAGTCCATATTATCAAAAATAAAATAGAAAAACAAACCAATTTGAATAAGAGTATAAGAACAACGTCACTTGTGAGTTAATCGGATAGCAAGCTTAGAACAACGACATCCCGTTGAACTAGATCGAGACGCCTAGCCTATCATATTCTCGGTTAAAATATACATTTCAAATATACTTCTGCTTGGAATATAAAGGCTATTTAAGCAATCTCTAAAACTTTATTCTCACTTCGACTCTTCACATTTCTACTCAAAATAAGATTCAAAAGAAAGCTAAACAAAAGATGAATGCTACTAGAATGAAATATAACACTAAGAATTGAGGATGAGAGAGTGTTTTACAAGTTGGAAATGGCTTAATGGCCTTGCCCTTTTATAGGCACTAAGGGAATCTTTCAATAATGCATTAGGTGAGCTGTTCCTCCATTATTATTCCACTTCCTCATGCCTTTTGGCTATCTTAATGTCGATTTTTGCCTTAGGGACCAGATACAGCCGTTGTAGGGCATCAAGTTACCTTCATTTTGGCAGTGGAATCACAACAATTGGATCTTTGTAGGTCAAGTTATGGCATTCGCACCGAAAGTTGACATTGGACACGTTGGATGTTCATGATGCTATCTTCCAACTCAATTTTCGTCTATTTTTCCATCGATTTTCCCTAAGAGACGAGAATTAGCATTTGTAGATAATGGAGTCATCTTTCTTTTGGCGCTAGAATCAGGCCAATCCCATATTTCTATCTCAAGTTATGATCCAAACACTGAAAGCTACCCTGTGAATCCGAGTTGCTGATTTGCACTTTCCATGCCTTGTTTATACATTAAAACATGTTTCAACTCTTATTGGTCCTCAAACATGAAAATAAATAAAAACACATAAATACAAACTTATAAAACAATTATCACACGATAACAAACGTTATTAAGGAGTTATTAAAGTGCTTTTCAAGCACTTAACACAGAGGGAGCGGCCTGCTCTGTTGT
This sequence comes from Jasminum sambac, assembly GCA_018223645.1. Lineage (NCBI taxonomy): Eukaryota > Viridiplantae > Streptophyta > Magnoliopsida > Lamiales > Oleaceae > Jasminum > Jasminum sambac. Next base: position 16,772,293 of record CP073644.1, read on the forward strand.
GGCGCCATGCTTTACTCTGGTGTCAAGTTTGGCGTGCTCTGAGAACATCCGAACCATTGCAAGGGGCTCGGCGTCATATATTTCCTTTATTCTGGGAGAGTTGGCCTGGGGAAAGGCGGTGGGGACTCGTGATCATTGCCCTGGCCATAGTCGCAAACATCGTTGTCAAAATCAAAGGACATTGTTCGTATCTTCATGATAGGACGGCAGACGAACTGAAGGGTAGTTCGACAGATGAGTTTCGCTTAAGTTTGAGAGAAAATCCTTCAATGTGTGAGAATCAGAAAGTGATTTCGAGGAGAATAAGGGACTATTTATAGGGAAGTAACGAGTGGAAATGAAACGTCGCATGTTTCCCCTGTCATCCCTTGACACGCATCAGAATATTGGAACCATGTGTCGCTTTGATGCCTCATTAGTTCAAAGGAGTGCGGACCTCGGTGTGGTGCACCAAAGTTCGCACTGGGGGACAACTATTGCAATCCCGCTTAAGTGGAAGTGCATCGGATTAGTCGAGGAATCAAACGTTGGTTAGATCTGCTATGTCTCAAGTCTATATTATGTTGTCGAGACGTCATCTGTGGAATGGGCCCAACCCTGCGGAGAAGTTGGTTTAGGTCGGCGGCACTTCACATGAAGTATGGCCGAGCTGGACTCAAGGTTACAACGGCCTTTTTTTGTCTCAAATCGGATTCTTCCATTGCGAGATTCGACCAAGGTGGGACCTGACAACCAAGGTCATCCCACATGCCTTCTAACAGCTTGACGTCATTTGTACCCGACAAAACATCAGCACCATTAACGCAAAAGGGTGGCAACGCAAATGGATAAAGGCAATCATGATGATTAGTCTAGGTTTAGGGAAACATGTCATGATTAGACCTATAACAGCCCCTCAAATTTGTGTTATAAATAGGGGCTTTCCCCTCCTAAAAGCGACACATTCTCTCGAGTTAGGACGACCAGTTCGAGCTCGACAATAATACACAAATGATTATTATTTGCGTCCTCTATCACAAATTACTCCTTAAGTTGACTTAAAAGTAGTTCTCACTATTTTTTACATCAAAAAATGTAATTGTGTAATGATAAAGTCAATACTTTTGCATTCTTTAATTACTTTCCAGTGTCTGTCTCCCTTTCCATCAATAACAATGCATGTATGAATGCTGTGAGTGGACAATTCATTATGTAACAAGTTGACTTGCTACCAATTCTTTTGACTGGTGATATTTTTCTCAAAATTTTTTTGATGTTACTCACCATGCGATGGAGATATGGGATAGTACCCAATTTTTCCTGTCATGTGATGGCCCACATCTCATTGTCTTTGCCTTTTTCTTCTTCTTCTTCTCTTTTTTTTTTACAAAAGATATATCAGTAGATGCATGCATAAAATATCTAGTATCTAGACATACTCAAAACAAAAAAGAAAAAAAGGAAGATTGGTCAAACATTGACATGTCATGCTTAACTTTTCCCACCCTCTTTTTTTGGAATACGGCAAACTGTACTTCGGCTTTGTTTTGAAAAATATTTATTTTTTTATTTTATTTTTTTTAAAAGTAGCCATGCAACATTATAATGGCCACGCCTCTGCTCCTTTTTTTGTATAAAAGAAAAGAACCCTTTCGTTCTTTTTCTTTTTGGCATTTTTTCCCTTTTTTCTTTTTTTAAAGTTTCCCATCTAACTTAGATAAATTTAAAACATGTTTCATGGGTGTCGCAGTACGCCAAAATTTATTTTATTTCCTTACTCGGTTTCAAAACTACAAATTAATGTAGAAGTGGTAAGTAAGGGTCGAACCCAAGAGGAACGGTGTTTAATCTAGTTGTTCTTATCAATTAATCTAGAAATGGGGGCTTTGTGAAGTTGGATGAAATTCGAAAATAAAATGATAAAATAAAAGAGATGAAAATGAAACAATTGAAGATATATCTAGGTCTCGGGTTCGGTTGTGTCAACATCTTGTGTTTATCTTTCCCATGCAACGTGTACTATCCCTTCTTCAATTTATCAACTCTCAATTAACCAAGAAGCTCTGATTAACAAATTCTTCCTTAAGTGTATTAAATTAAAGTGAGTTCTTTAACTTAACATCTAGCTATTGGATAATCCTAAACAAGTTCTTAGGATTTAATGCAATGCTAGTGTGAAATGAACAAGAAGAATGAGTTGAATTAGATGATCAATTTCACAAACTTGAATTAATACATCTAAGTTGATTTATTAACAAATATGCACGACATTTGTTTACTCTTTGTGGATTGGAATCTGAAGTGATAATTACGGATCAAAAGTTCCAATCCTAGCACTTAACTTGAACTTAAAGATTAATTGATTCAATTGGCCAAAGTGAATGCAATAATCACATAAATTCAAAAGCGGGTTTAAAAGCATAACAAATCAACAAATTGAAGTAGAGGAATAGATAAAGCGTTAGCAAAGAGTTAGAAAAGATAACAACATGATAATTGAATACAACGTCCCCTCGAACTAGATAGAGAAGTCTAACTACTCATATTAGCGGGTATCACCAGCTTATATGATAGATTATACTTCACTATCTCAAGTAATACATACAAACTATAGAAATCACGTAAATAATGCTAAGAATTAAATAGAGAAGTCTAACTACTCATATATGCGGGTTAAATACTTATAGCAGCGTATGCGTGTGTATCACCTCTGCAATATATGAGAAATTATCTTTCTCAAATATGAAAAATAAAATTAGGAAAGAAACTAGAGAAGAAATACTCCGTTAATCATATTCACGGCCAAAGTATCGTCGATTGATTTTTCGAACCTATATTTAGGTTCTTACTTCCGCCGGAATATGAAAAACTAAGAGCTTTCAAGCTACAACTAAGAACAAATGATGAAGAGAAATTTATTGAGGAGAAAGTTGGAGAGAATCACAAGCTAATTCTCTCTACAAGTTGTGTGATTCAAGCTTGGAAATGCCTCTATTTATAGGCAAAATATTACACCAAAAAATATTAAAAAATCATAAAAGTCTTCCTTCACGAGTCTATTGTGGTGTGCTCAAGTTATTTTATCTCTAAGAAGTCAAGAAAATACCAAAAAACACATTTTATGGTAGGTGGAGTCCGCTGGTCAAAATCTGCGGTGGTGTCGGCGTGACTCGAGTCATCACAGCCTTGCTGACGAGTCAGCGATTCTGCCTTAGTCATCGCGCGAACGAGAGGACCAGGGGACGGTTGCGGCGTGACTCGATCACTTACGGCGCTGATCGAGCATGATCGGGCGTGACTCGAGTCACTTGCGGCGCTTACTCGATCCACGTCTTGGCGGTGACTGAGTCACCGAGTCACCAGAAATTGCACACCAAGTCCTCAACTTTTGAATGTTGTTCATTTTGGTCCTTGACAAATTGCATTTTGGTCCTCCAACTTTTTGAAAAAGATTCACTTTGGTCCCCATACTTTTGAAAAATGCACTTTGGTCCCCAGCTTTGGCTTTGGCGTTTTTAGTCATTTTTTCTTCAAATGGCCATAACTTTCACTAGGAAACTCGATTTGAGATCAGGAAAAAGTTTGGGAATCCGCTTGATGTTCTTCGACTTTGGCACAAGAAAAATTGTAAAAACAACTTTTCATAAAATTACATCGGAGGTCCTCCATCTTTGATTCGCTTGCATTTTGGTCCCGAGTTTCCGTTTTCATTCGATTTTCATCCTTTTTGACTCCTTTTGATTCTTTGTGACCCTAAACACCACAATAAAGGAAAAACACATCAAACGGAACATATAACACTGATAAAACACACAAATACATAAAATAGAAGAGTTATTTAAGTGCTTTTCTAGCACTTATCAAACTCCCCTCACTTTTCATCAAGTGGTTCACCCTCGAACAACAACCATACTGACACAAAACAACACAATGATTTTACATGAGATAAACAACTTTAAACATTGAAATCCTTCTACAGATAGTGACTTGCTTAATCAACATTCTCCCGAACCATGAAAATTTCACTTCTTCTCAAATACACAATGGCTTGTGAGTGTGTGCATTTAAGGTTATCATCCCATCACTAAGCTTTGGAACCAAATGAAAGCTACGATGTTCTATCCAAATCCCGACCCAAAGTGGTCAAATATTTCCTTTCATCTCTCGTGATCCCACTCTTATTTTACAATGATTCCCATGGATTCTAAAAATTACTCAGTTCACCAAAAATCATCAATCATTAGCACCGCAAAGAAAAAAAAGGGCATGGCGGTGTGTTTTATCGCAAATATGTCTTCAATTTAAAGAGTGTTTAGATTTGGGCACTTCAAACCATCGAGGGAATTTATTTACCAAACTTCACACTTGGGTAACTATCACATTTCTTGCGATTTTCTTTTTTTTTTTGCTTTTTTTTTTTGTTTTTTTTTTTTTTTGAAGAAGAAGAGTTTTGCAATTTTCTTTTCATCTTTTACCCCACAGGTAGCTTTCACACTACCCCTTTCATTGGAGGCTGACCTTCTTCACCCATTCGAGGTGACGGCTTCACACTCTGAGGCGTGTAGCTCTTTCTCGTGGTCCCTCTCCTTATTTCGAACATAAAAGTAAAATTCATTCTCGAAGCATAGGTCAATGCTTTTTCCAAACTTTTTAAACTCTTTCAATAAAAGACACATTCACAAAAAACAGATACCATGCGATTATAACTCCGCCTTGCTAACAATTGATGTTGCCAGGTTACTTTGAGCAGGACGAATGGATAGAAAAAAGAAAAGAAAAAAGTTAGTTTTACTATGGTTTAGAAAGTTAGAAAAAATCAACATTTTCAACCTTCAATTTGTGTTCCAGAGAATGATAGTAAATTACCTTATAAGCGTGCTCGGAGTAATTTAGCCATTTATGCATAGAGAAGAAACAGGGAACACAACAAATTGATTTTTTTTCGGGATCCTATGCAGCTTTTAGCTAAATCACGCAAATTAAGCTCAATCATATTCAAAAGTTGCTATCTCATGCAAAATTGTAGACACAAAAAAAAATCACAAGCGGATCACAATATGCCACTCCCCATCTTAAATTCTACATTGTCCCCAATGTAGAAATATAAATACCATGTAAAAGAGAAGAAATGAAAACTTCCCTATGGTAAGCCATGAGTCGTGCCGAGTGGGGATGGTGGTTGCACAATGTAGCGCTTTGTAGGAGCAGTCAACAATCCAAGAGTAATGAGACTGCAATCAACATATTATTACTGAGAACAAGAAAAACAACAAGCTGATTTTTTTTTTTTTGGTTTTTTTTTTCAATGAAGAAGGGAGATATATACAAAGCGACTTTGGGAGTTGACAACCCGCTGGACATCTTGCAGTAGTATTCACATCAAATTAATGATATGATTCCATCAAGTCCGATCCGCATGGAAACTATACGAATCAAAGATACTCTCTACAAAGTTTGACGACCAACCTTAATGAAAAGGTCCTCCATATCGCCACATGATACATAGGTATGTTTACCATTCAATAAAGAAACGACCTCACAAGAACCAACAAATGGGAGACCGTTTAGAGCGAGCGTCCAACTCGAGACACTTCTCAAATGAATGAGGCGTAGTTTTACATCTTCGGATGGGTGCTAATGATCACGCTCAAAAGTTCTTTGCTCAATGGTTAGGCCATCGAAGTTTGGTTTCCAACCAGGCGTTGTCGTTGTTCCAACAAATTATCAAACTCTCTCACACCGATTATGTGGTCATTGTTTCTCCCGATAGACTTTTTACTCGCACCTAATCGGTCCATCCTTGAAGAAAACAACATGTCTATATTGTGAATAAGTTTGATTTCAGTACAATGAGGTCCCTCTAATAGCTTTCCACATTTAAAAGCAACTTTTAAAGCGCTTAGCACGTCGTTTATGGCGGATCGGGATGACCACCGCCCCAAAAGCGATAACGTTCCAAAGGCAGCTCATACTTGTCAACAAGTCGAACAATGTGAATCTTGATATCAAGAGGCATCGAGAAGAGTCGAGTACTTGTAGAAGAGCAACAACACGTAGAGGGATGCCATAGAAAGAAATGAAAATTGATTGCACTTTGAGTGTATACGCAAAAGACTTGAAAGAAGAAGGTTAATAGAAGAGAATAGAGTTCTTTAAGGTCTACTGAAAAAGACCAGTTTAACGCCTTTGGGCGGGATACATAAACCAGTATCCAAGGTGTTTTTTTTTCTTTTTTTTTTCTATTTTTTTCTTCTTTTTTTTCTCTTTTTTTTTTCCAGAGCGTAACACAGATGTGTTTCCAGAGTTAAACTCCGTATTCTACCATCTGAAGTTAGCTATTCCACATTCATAACCTTAACTCTAAATCCAATCCATTCGAATCTCTGTTCCTTTTGCTTAATTCCTCTGGCCAATTGATGACAGGCACTTCTATATGCATTTGTGGTACATAAGATTCTAATTTCTCCAATAATTCCTCAATTGATGGTGTAATAAAAATCATTTTCAAAGTATTAGGAGAAATCAGCTTTTGATGAGCTAAAAATCCGAGAAATGCCAATAAACCATCAAAATGGTTGTCAATATTTAAAAGACCAATTGGTTTAGAGTGTAGTCTCATCTCGGCCCAAGAAATTATGCAAAAGATTTGTTCCAGAGTTTCGAAACCCCCTGGTATTGCAATGAAAGCATCCGAATACATTATCATTAGTGTTAAGCGTTCAAACAATGATCTAGCATGTACCTCAAAACCAATGGTCTTACCATACGCTGTTTTAAAGGTGGTACGATGCGCCAACCATCTGTAGACCCTCGTACATATCTTGACCGAATCGCATCTTATCGACCCACGACAACCTCCTCCGTGAACTAGCTTATACTTTTTGATTTCCAAGGAATGTTCCAAATTTGTGACTCTTGGTGAGAGAAGTGTCGGTTTTCCCATATTGATTCCACCAAAGAGACTTATGGTTGTCAATTTCCTCTTTGAACTCCCAGTTCCCGGAGAAGTAGTAGCCGCCATAGGTTGTCAACTTTGCACACTAAAAACTAATCACTGCTAGAAAGAAGTACTCACTGAAAATGAAGATTGTGGTTGTGGTTTCGAGTGGAGAATGATCTCTGATTTATAGTCAAAATGGGCATTGTTTCAACCGACAATCGTGCATGCAGAGCGTGCTAGAAAGAGTACGTTGCGAGGAGTATCCAAGAAAACGCGTTGACAAATTGTTCATTATCAATAATTAATCCTCATCGTTATCGATTAACTATTGCTAATTGCCGATTTGTGCGCCATCATGTCTCGTCCCAATTAATTGAATCCCGAGATATCTTCTTCCTCACAGTTTCAAAGTAATATCTTCCTCGATGCGATAGATAAAAAGTTGGGAAATAAAAACAAAAACAACAAAAATTCAAAGAAAAATAAAAAAAGAGAAAATGCTTGGATTGCCTCCCAAGAAGCGCTTTGTTTAAAGTCGTTAGCTTCGACTAAATTATTTTTTTTAAAATTAACTAATAAAAAACAACTAAATTGGTTAACTGTTCCCAAGCAATCGGCGCCAAAAACTTAGGCGTGTTGTCGCAGATGCATAAAATTTATTTTATTTCCTTACTCGGTTTCAAAACTACAAATTAATGTAGAAGTGGTAAGTAAGGGTCGAACCCAAGAGGAACAGGTGTTTAATCTAGTTGTTCTTATCAATTAATCTAGAAATGGGGTTTTGTGAAGTTGGATGAAATTCGAAAATAAAATGATAAAATAAAAAGAGATGAAAATGAAACAATTGAAGATATATCTAGGTCTCGGGTTCGGTTGTGTCAACATCTTGTGTTTATCTTTCCCATGCAACGTGTACTATCCCTTCTTCAATTTATCAACTCTCAATTAACCAAGAAGCTCGATTAACGAATTCTTCCTTAAGTGTATTAAATTAAAGTGAGTTCTTTAACTTAACATCTAGCTATTGGATAATCCTAAACAAGTTCTTAGGATTTAATGCAATGCTAGTGTGAAATGAACAAGAAGAATGAGTTGAATTAGATGATCAATTTCACAAACTTGAATTAATACATCTAAGTTGATTTATTAACAAATATGCCACGACATTTGTTTGCTCTTGTGGATTAGAATCTAGTGATAATTGCGGATCAAAAGTTCCAATCCTAGCACTTAACTTGAACTTAAAGATTAATTGATTCAATTGGCCAAAGTGAATGCAATAATCACATAAATTCAAAAGCGGGTTTAAAAGCATAACAAATCAACAAATTGAAGTAGAGGAATAGATAAAACGTTAGCAAAGAGTTAGAAAAAGATAACAACATGATAATTGAACACAACGCCCTCGAATTCAGATAGAGAAGTCTAACTACTCATATTAGCGGGTATCACCAATCGCTATATGATAGATTATACTTCACTATCTCAAATAATATATACAAACTATAGAAATCACGTAAATAATGCTAAAGAATTAAATAGAGAAGTCTAACTACTCATATATCGGGTTAAATACTTATAACGTAACAGTGTATCACCTCTGCAATATATGAGAAATTATCTTTCTCAAATATGAAAAATAAAATTAGGAAAGAAACTAGAGAAGAAATACTCAGATTAATCATATTCACGGCCAAAGTATCGTCGATTGATTTTTCGAACCTATATTTAGGTTCTTACTTCACTTGAATATGAAAAACTAAGAGCTTTCAAGCTACAACTAAGAACAAATGATGAAGAGAAATTTATTGAGGAGAAAGTTGGAGAGAATCACAAGCTAATTCTCTCTACAAGTTGTGTGATTCAAGCTTGGAAATGCCTCTATTTATAGGCGAAATATTACACCAAAAAATATTAAAAAATCATAAAGTCTTCCTTCATGAGTCTATTGTGGTGTCTTCCAGGTTGTTTTATCTCTAAGAAGTCAAGAAAATACCAAAAAATACGTTTTATGGTAGGTAGAGTCCGCTGGTCAAAATCTGCCAGTGGTGTCGGCGTACTTCGAGTCATCATGTATGACCGACTGAAGTCACACGATCTACGCTTAGTCATCGTGAGCAGGAGAGGACCAGGGGGACGGTTGCAGGCGTGACTCGATCACTTCTGCGGCTGATCAAGCATGATCGGGCGTGACTCGAGTCACTTGCGGCCCGACTCGATCACGCGTGCGGTGGTGACTCGAGTCACCCGAGTCACCCAAAAATTGCACACCAAGTCCCTCAACTTTTGAATGTTGTTCATTTTGATCCTTGACAAATTGCATTTTGGTCCTCCAACTTTTTGAAAAGATTCACTTTGGTCCCCATACGTTTGAAAAGTTGCACTTTGGTCCCCAACAGTTTTGGCTTTGACGCTTTTAGTCCTTTTTCTTCAAATGGCCATAACTTTCACTAGGAAACTCCGATTTGAGATCCGGAAAAAGTTTGGGAATCCTCTTTTGATGTTCTTCGACTTTGGCACAAGAAAATTGTAAAAACAACTTTTCATAAAATTACATCGGAGGTCCTCCATCTTTGATTCGCTTGCATTTTGGTCCCGAGTTTCCGTTTTCATTCGATTTTCATCCTTTTTGACTCCTTTTGATTCTTTGTGACCCTAAACACCGCAATAAAGGAAAAACACATCAAACGGAACATATAACACTGATAAAACACACAAATACATAAAATAGAAGAGTTATTTAAGTGCTTTTCTAGCACTTATCATTTCAGATTTATCTCTAAGACTCCAACCAAATCTTATATTGCTTATCTCTAGAAAAAGAAAATTCCAATTTTGAATAAAACTTAGAGATAGAGTTTTACTAGGAATAGGCAATTTTGCTTATAAAATAGTATCAACTCAATCAAATTAAATGCAAAACATGGACCAAAATTGCTGATCTCCCTTTACTTTTCTCGAATGAAACTATTGAGGGTAAGACTCGACTTTTGCAAGAATAGCCAATGAAGTAACTTGGAGATTTGTTACTGTGCACAATTTTCAAGAAAATCAAAGTCAAAACAATTAGGCCAAAATTTTCACCTTTGGCTTCTATTATTGACCTCCCAGAAACTTTTTTTTTTTTTTGAAAGTGCACGACAAAACTAATGGTCTCTTGACTTGTCAAAACACTTAAAAAACTGGAATGGACCCAAAACATGACGTTTGGTTTTTTTCCTTTCTTTATTTTTTTAAGAAATGCTTCTACCAGCCTTTTTTGAGGTTTGATTGTGATTTTTTTTTTGTTTGTAGGATTTTTAAGTGGTCAAGAGACTGAGGGATTTTGATTCTAACTTAACTGCCCAAAAATTTGAAAAGGTCGGCACACTTTAAAGCTTAAGATCCAGCGCAAAATAAGGACTAATCCTTTTTAAAGTCTAATACTTTTAGAGTAAAGGACCAATGTTTATTTATTTTTCTATTTTTTGTGAAGAAACTTTAAAGTAATTTTCCCTGACAATCAAGAACCCTCCGTTTAGCAATCCGAGACACTTCGTTGTCAGGTATTAAGGTTTGGTTCTTTTTTAAAAAAAATAAATAAATAAATTTGAAATTTCGTGTTTTGATGATCAAGTGCCAGTCATTTTATAGGTTCAAGACATTTTGTTCCGAGTACCAAGGATTGGTTCTTTTGTTTTTAAAAAGAAAATTTTGAGATCATTTATTTTCTTAAGGACCAGCTCTTTCAAAAGTTTGAGGCGTTTGGTGTCAAAGACTAAAGACTTGGTTCTTTCTTTTTCAAAGAAAAATTTGGAGGCATCCAATTTTAAACCAACGATCAATCCTTTCACAGGTCCAAAACATTTTAGTGCCAATGGCCAAGGTTTGACCCTTTTATTTTACATAAAGAAAATTTGTTTTAAACGCCTCATATTGATAGCCAAGAGTTAGGCCTTTGGAAAGTTCAAGACATTTAGTGTCAAAAACTAATGTCTAACCCTTTTAATGAAAAACATTTTTTTGCTTTTTTAAAGGCATTTAACGACCAAGGATCATTTCTTCAAGAGTCCGAGACGTTTAGTGTCGAGGGCTAAGATCTGATCCTTTTCAAAGTTTCTTTATTGAAATCCCAAATTTTTACTTCTCCATTTTTGGAGTATAAAATCAAGACAGTTAGATGTCTTATATTTGAAATTTTCGATAATTTTTTATTTTGATAGTAAATCTCAAAAGAATTTACCTCTTTTTTTTTCTTTTTTTTTCTTTTTGAGGAATGGCTAAACCAAGTAAGATTTATTGTGAGCAACCTGAAATAAGGAAGACCAAGTATCACAACAAAGTCTATCTCAGCTTCATTGGTACTAATGTGAAGTATTATGGTTCACAAGCACGGGCGAACTTAGATTCTATATCCAGAATGCGGTGACTCATGCTCTTCCTTCCACCATCTCTAAGCATTTGGACAAGCTTGACATGCTTTCTCTTAGCGAGATACCTGAGGGATCAAGCAATGATGCTTCTGGGTATTCAAAGAAGTCATGCCCAGTTTTTTTCTTCCCTCCAAATCATAATTGCAACATGGACTTCATCCCACATGCTAATATTGCTGAGAGGATAGCAAAAAGGGAAATATGATGGGGGAGCACATTAGCGAACCATGGAGAAATTTCTTATCTTTTGAAATTTTGGGAGTGGGCTTTATGGACTAAATGGCTCCTTTCCCAAAAGGGAAGGCGAGACCTGTCACCCGCTGTCAAAGCCTCCGCTAAGGACTACTATCGTCTAAACTCTGCTTACAGAGCACTTTGTGAGGCTTGGTGCCTAGAGACCAATACCTTTATGACAGCTAAAGGTGAGATTGGCATTTTCCTTTGGAATATATGGGAGATCACAAGTCTCTTGACTTTGGGAGAATATTATGAAGAAGTGATCCCGAGCCATGCAGAGTTGACCAATTTATTACCCAAGTCTTGTGAATATCTATTCATCATTTTTTAGATGATTGCTGACGAGAAATCTTTTGACTGTGTTACTTACACTGATTAGGTTGAGTTTTGGTTTCGAGAGGATGGCTGTGCGTGAAATCCTTCGCAAGAAAAATCATTTAAGGGAGCTATGAGTCTATCGCAAGAAACATAAAGTAGCTACAAAGCAGATTTTAAGGCCTCTTATCTTGGACAAACCGAGGTTGATCACTTCTCGGAATCGAGATCATTGGGATGACATACCCTTTACTTTATCTCGAGAGGAGAGCGATGAGTTGGAGATAGCAGCCTGCCTTTCTCTCTGGCTATGTCGATTCATCTTTCCTTCAGGAGATGAGGCCATTATGTCAAGTACTTTCAAAGCTGCTACTATGATGGCTGCTGTCTCTACTTATAGTCTCGTCCCTCCTATTTTGGCTCACTTTTACAAAGACTTAATTGCAACATGCCAAGCCAATTCGAACCTTGGACAGCTTACTCATGGATTTCCCGACCACTTTCTTTATGCTTGGGCCGCCATTTATTTTTATCATGGCATTTATTCCCTCATTGAGAAGAATTTCAGTTGTCCGACCATCAGAAAGAATGTTGGATCTCTAAATGCCATCCAAACATGGGAGATGGAGCAGTCGAGTACCAAAATTTTATCTGCGGGTAGATGGACTCTGAAGATTTCTATTGGGGTCCAGTGCAACAATCCCCTTTTCGTGATGAGCGCAAAGACGACAACTCAAGGTCAAATGACACATTAGAATTCATTATCAGTATTCGTTCCGACTTCTTTTTTTTATCGTCCAGGGTTTTCTCCTCCACTTTTTGAAGCCTACAACCCGTGCAGATTCGCTAGAAAACAAGGCTTTAGGCAGAGGTTGCCAGGCTCTCCTGAAATGAGTTTTCGAACTACCAACACCAACCTTTATCGAGCTTGGTTATCCTTGACTAAAACAAATACTAGATCCATCTTCCACATTCCGGAACAGAATAATGACATGAGATATCAAGTTGACAAAGAGTGCCAAGAGTGATGGGCTAGCAAAAGTGCTTCCCGTTTTATGGGAGCTCCTATGCACATGTTGTATTTTAGTGAGAGTATTGACTTTTCTATTGTCAACCCTACCCTTGAAAAGTCGAGTGAAGATAGGACTCAGAAGTCGATTGACCCCAACCCTACCTCTGAAGGAACTTCCGTAAAGAGGAAACTAAGCCTCTTCTAACACAGAAAGGGTAAAGAAGATCAAACTCAAACTTCATTCCAAGGACCTTGGTCGGAACTAGCAATATGTGGGTGAGTTGCTAGCAGTTACACCTGAGGCAAACGCCATGATAAGCGAGGAGAGCCATGGAGATCAGGTTTGCATTATTTATTATTATTATTATTATTTGCTTTTGAAAGTTTTAACTTTATTACTCATGTTGTTGGTGTGATCGATGCTTTAATTTTCAGATTACCCTTTCCAAGATACGCCAGAAAAAGAAGGCAACTGATTTAGGTAAACTTCAAGCGGCAAAGAATCACAACGGGATTGATCCTGAAAGTTTGAAGAAGGATTTGGGCCTTCAAAATATACCTTCAGAGGACGAAAGTTCACCGATGCAGCCTTTAGCACGAAAAAGAGGTATACTCTTTTGTTTGGCGTGAGTAAATTTGTTCTCTTTTATTTGTTTATCTTGATCTTCTGACTTAACGCATTGTGTGCCTCCATTTTTCCCAGATATTCTAAAAGCCCCGGTGAACATGAGTATTTTCGATGATTCAGATGGTCCATTGGAGGATGCTAATGGCAACCGAGGAATTGACGCCTTGAAGGGTTTCCAAGAACTTGACTAGTTGCTAGAAATTATTTGTGCGACTCATGGCCAAACAATATTGGTGGAGGGATTTTGACGTCTTCCTTGGATGATCTCAATGCTGAAAGTGATTTTGATGGTGAAGATAAGGTGGATCCTGTAACTTTTGAAATCTCTGTTCCCAAGGCCACTACAGAAAAGGCTATCGTGCCATATGGAAACGAAGTCACTGCTACTTTGTAGAAGAATATTTGTAAGGCAACTGCGATATATTCTTCTATTTTCGGAACTCTACCTCAGATAACTGGAGACTCCCTCCATGTGAAGTCTGCTCTACAGAGTGCAGTTATCCTGCATGTTCAGGATTCATTTAAGGTTCTTTGGAGTATGGCTTTTCCAATCTCCGAAAGTGGTGGAATGAGAACGTTTCCGCTTTCCATGCCGTGATTGCTGGTACTTTCCGAGTTGACCACGAACCTTTCGTGACTAACATGGAGTTATTCATTGGGAAGGTTGATACTTATCTTTTGGAGCGGGAACAACAGAGAGGGCGTCCAACAAAAGAGGAGAAGGAAGAACGGCTTACTACTTTGAAGCATCAACTCCTTTCGAGTAAGGCTGCATCATTTTCCTTCGAAGAAAAAATCGCGCAGCTGAATGATGAGACTAAAAAACTCCAGAATCAACTTCAGATCAGCCAATAAGAAGTGACTAAAATTGAAGATTCAATAGCCACGTTGGAGTAATTTCCAATTGGGGATACTGATACAGTGGAGTCGATTGATCAGCAACAGGAAACCCTTGAGGGTGAACTTGAGTCGTTGATCAATGAAGCAGCGTTTCGATGTATCATTCCCTTTTTTTATTTTTTTTTTGAATTGTCACAAGTTGAAGTCAGACTTTCATTCTTTCATATAAATAAAAGATTCATATCTTTCTTTCTTTCAATCTTATCTAACATTGTAATGCCAAATAAAGTAGAAATTATTGAACAATCTCTTTTGTTTTTTATAATTTCATGACTGAACCTGAATATATATTTTCCATCCAAACTGCCTGCATACCCTTAAAAGGGATCAAGTTGAATGTAGTTCATTACAAAGATTTTTTTTTTTTTTTTTTTTGCAATTTTTTTTAGCTTGTTTTGCCATTCACAGTTTTTCCCTTTGCAAGCTAGGGGTGATACTAAGAATTTTACATAAAACAAAAAAAAAATCTTGGACGCCTTATGCGTAGAATCGCTTCAAAAACTTGCCATTGATTGGTCCAATCCGTAATCCATCTTTGTCCATGATCTTGTATGCCTCATTGTTGAAAACTTGAGTCACAACTTATGGGTCATCCCACTTTGGCTGAAACTTGCACCTATGCTTTCTTGAAATTATTATTGGGTGGTCTACTGCAAATACTAGATCTCATTCTTGGAAAGATCCCGGTCGTGCCTTTTTATTGAAAGACTTTACCATTCGGACTTAATAGCACTCTAACTGCATTTGCGCCTCCAATCTTTTTTCATCCAAAGCTTCCAATTCTTCCAACCTGAGATGGGCATTCTCTTCAGTGGTCAATCCCTCTAGAATAGCCGTTCGAAGAGATGGAATTTGATATTCCAGCGGAAATACTACTTCAACACCATAGATCAAAGTATAAGGTATGGCTTGTGCTGGGGTTCGAAAAGTGGTGGGATAAGCCCACAATGCTTCACCAATCCTTTCATGCCAACCTCTTTTTAACTTGGACACAACCTCTTTTAAGAGATTGCACAAAGTTTTGTTAAAAACCTCTGCCAATCCATTAGCTGGTGCATGGTACATTGAGGAGTTATACTATTTGAAGCTGAACTTAGCACACAAATTATTTATGTGGCGATTGCAGAAAGGCTTTCCATTATCGGTGATGATATGTCGAGGGACTCCATACCGATAGTCGATTTGAACATGGATGAAATCCACCACATTTTTTTCATCACTTCTCTTAATGGTATAGCTTCAGCCCACTTAGAGAAATAGTTCATTGTAGCGAGGATATACAAATGTCCAGCTGAAGACTTAGGGATTATGGGCCCTATGACGTCGAGACCCCATGCATCGAATGGCCACGAGGCTATCGTTGGATGCAATGGCTCCGGTGGTTGATCGATGAAATTTGCATGGACTTGACAAGCATTATATTTCCTTATATAGCTCATAGAATCTTGCACCATGGTCGGCTAGTAATACCCCATTCTTTTGATTAGAAAATAAAGCTTTGGTCCAGACTGATGAGCTCCACATATCCCAAAATGAGTTTCTTCCAAGACACGCAAGGCTTCTTCATTATTTAAACATCAGAGGAAAACTCCATCAAAAGAACGCCTATAGAGCGTGTCTTTGTAGAAGATAAAACGCGATGTTCGCCTTCGAATCTCAATCCTTCGGTTGGGGTTGCCAGGTAATTTCTGGTGCTGAAGGTAGTCAATGATAAACTGTCTCCAAACCTTTTTTTCCTTATAAACGATTTCAACGACATTATTTTCTTCCAAATCCTCAAGTTGTAGTGATGGAGCACCCATCTTTGAACAACTGATATTGGAAGAGTAAATTTTTCATCTTACCTGGCTAGCACAACAACCAGATTTGCCAAAGCGTCGGCCCCTCTATTTTCACTTCTTCGAACAAACTTGATTTTACCTAATTCAAACCGTCTCAATAGGGCCGATGCATACTTATGGTAGCGCATTAGCTCCGATTTTCGGGCTTTATATTCTGACAAAAGTTGATTGATTATCAACATAGAGTCTTCGAAGACGTCAAGCTATTTGACCTCCATATCCAGTGCTGTCTCGAGGCCGATAAAGAGTGCTTAGTATTCTGCCATTTTATTTGAGCAACTTTCTGTCAAAGAAAATGAGTTTGCCATGACCTGATCGTGAGGAGTTACAAACACAACTCCTGTCCCTACACGATATCTTCGAGCAGTGCCATCAAAGAATAATTTCCATAACGGTACAACTTCAACGCAGAAGACTTCTTCGTCTGGCAGATCTTCTGGAAATTCCCAATCAGTAGGTATCGGATGATCGGTAAGGAATTCTGCCAGAGCCTGTCCCTTGATTGCTTTTTGTGAGACAAACCTAATGTCAAATTCAAAGAAAAGAAGCGCCCATTTTCCTATTCTTCCGAAGAGAATAAGTCTTGACATTATGTATTTAGCGGGGCCCACTTTTGAGACCAAATTTATTGTATGTGATAGCATATAGTGCCTCAATTTCTAAGTGGAAAATATTAGTGCTAAACACATCTTTTCAATTGGTGAATAGTTTAAGTCAGCACCTACAAGAGTTCGACTCAGGTAGTAAAGTGCATTTTCTTTACCTTGATCATTTACCCATGCAAGGAGTGCACCCAAGGAGTTTTCCTAGGCTAACACATAAAGTGTTAATGGTTTCATTGGAGCTGGGGCTATCAATATTGGAGGATGGGATAAGTATTATTTTATACTTTAAAAAGCATTTTTTCATATTTCATCCCATTGAAATGACACATCCATTTTAATAATCTGTTGAAATGATAACAACGTCCAGCAAGATTGGAGATAAACCTCCGAATGTATGCAAGCTTGCCCTGTGGCTTTTCAACTCATGCGAATCTTTCGGCTCTAACACATCGATTATGGCTTGAATTTTGGATTGATCAATCTCAATGCCTCAATGCCGGACAATAAAACCAAGGAATTTTCCTAAGGTGATGCCAAATGCACATTTGAGTGGATTCGTCTTGAGTTGGTAGTGTCAAAGTCTTTCGAAAACTTCTGGCAGATCCTCTCTGTTGTGTTTTGACAACAAAATCGACTACGTAACCTTCAACCTTCTTATGTATCATATCATCATAAACCTTTTCCATTGCACATTGATATGTTACTTCTGCATTCTTTAAGCCAAATGGCATCACCTGGTAACAAACACGGCCTTTTGGGGTTTGAAACGCACTAAGCTCTTCATCTTTTGGGTTCATACGGATTTGATCGTATTCGGAAAATCCGTCCATGAAGGACAAGGCTTCACAGCAGGTTGTTGCATCCACCATCAACTTCGTGACTGGTAGTAGAAAATTATCTTTGGGACAAGCCTATATCTGAAATCAACACAGATCCGCAGTTGGCCATTTTTCTTCCTGACAGGCACTACGTTAGCAATCCACCTAGGATACTTGATTTCATGTATGAATACCGCTTCAATCAACTTATTGATTTCAACCTCTATCTGAGGGACTAACTCAAGGCGAAATTTTCTTTGAGGCTGTTTGACTGGACGAACATTGTGCCTTACTGCAAGATGATGTACCACCACTTTGGGATCCAAACCGGGCATCTCCTTGTATGATCACGAAAAAAAAACTTTGTACTCTCGTATAGACCCGGCCATCGGGCCGGTTTAGGCCCGGAACCGGCCCGATCAAACCCGGACAGGCCCGTTGGACGGTCGGGTTGTGAGAATGACCGTCTAAGACCAGGGTCGACGATTCGATGCCCGGTTCACGATTTAAAAAACCAGTCGGTGATTCACGAGTGAACCGGCGGTTCCGGAGCTTCAAGGAACCGCCCAGCGGGTTCACGATGAACCTGGGCCGGGCGATTCATCGCAACGGTCACATTTATGTGACCGTTGCAACGGTCACAATTGTGACCGTTTTTAAACAGTCACAATTGTGACCATTAGGGGGGTGGGTCACCCACCCCCCCAAATTTATTATTTTTTTCATTTTTTTCTTATTCTCTAATCTCTATAAATACCCTTCATTTCAACTTATTTTCTCTACAATTACATTCTCTCATCTCAAATTCTCAATATCTCATCGACTCATTCTACTTTACTCAAAATATTCAATCTCAACTTTCTCGACTTTCAATCTCTCTCTTATTGCACAATTTCTAATTTTTTCCGTACAATCTACAATCTCAATTCTCAATTCTTTTTATTATATTTTCTATTTTACATTTTCATTCTACACTATTAAAATGTTGAACTTTAGCGAAGATGCATCAAGCCAATTCATTGGTCATGGTGGTGAATCAACGCAAGAAAGTGGACGAAACATCGGGAATGTAGGAAATCAACAAGATCGGACTCTCGAAACGGTAGATGAAGAAAGAGAGAAGAGCACGAGAGTTTCTAGTTCCGACATTTTCACCGTCCATTTCAAAAAAGAACGCGTAGGTAAAAAGAAGTTTGAAGCATGTTGCAATTATTGCGGTCATAAGTATAGCTACAAAACCGGATGGGGATATGGCACCCTCAAAAGACATTTGGAAGTTCATCATGCTAATGTCCTTGATGGAATTGCGCCGACACAAACTCAAATCACCGGGTACGGAACAGGTACTTCTCAATTATTTAAATATACTGATGAAAAAAATAAAACTGAATTAGCGAAAATGATTAGTATGGAACACTTATCTTTTAGTTTTGGTGAAAGAATTGGTTTCAATAATTATTGCAGTAGAGCTTTAAATCCACAAGCGAAACGTGTGCCTAGAAATACTCTGAAACGCCAACTTTTGAAATTCTATATAGAGCGGAAAAAAGAATTGGCACAAAATTTTTCAAATTTAAATAGTTTAGTTTCTATTTGTAGTGATATTTGGAGTGATAATTGGAAACAACGTGGTTACATGGGTATAACTGCTCATTGGATTGATAAATTTAATGGTTTTTACAAAAAAGAATTATTAGCTTTAGAGTTTTCGATGAATCACATAATGCCGAAAATATTTTTAGAATGATTCAAAATTGTTTGGAAGAATATGGTTTAGTTAGAAAAATTTTTTCTATTTCTTTTGATAATGCATCGGCAAATACCGCTTCCAGTAGTGACTTACGACGTATTTGCCAACCTAATATCGGCGGAAAATTTTTTCATATTCGATGTGCTTGTCATATTTTAAACTTGTGTGTACAAGATGGTTTGAAATGTTTAAATGTTGGACTTACTCCAATTAAAACGGTAATTCGTTATTTATGGGCGCATCCTAATTTAATGAGAAATTGGGCTAAATTTTGTAAAGAAAATGGTAGAAGAACAAAAAGATTTCCGAAAGATATTCTCACTCGTTGGAATTCAACTTTTAAATTACTAAACGGCTCATTTTCATACAAAGATTTATTGTGCAATTTTATTTCACAAAATGTCCCCCATCTTACTTTATATCTACAAAATTGGGAGGTTTGCACTAATCTTTTGGAATTTTTAAAAGTTTTTTATGATGCAACAAATGTTTTAAGTGGTGTATATTATCCTACAGCACATTTGCTTTTGGATTAATGTATTAATGTAGCCGATGCCTTTCAAGAATATGAAGATGATATGGTTTTATCGCAATCGATCATATTGATGAAAAGTAAATGGTTAAATTATTTTACAGAAATTCCTCTACTTAATCTTGTTGCATGCGTTTTTGATCCTCGAACTAAATTAGATGGTCTAACTGATTATTGAACTTATCATTCACGTAAATATTAGGTCTTGAAGATTTTGATGTTCAAATGCAAATTTTGAAGTTAGAAAAATAATTACTGGAAATTATTTACTGAGAATATGTAACTTGTTATGGATCATCTTCTTCGCATTCTACTACTTCTAGTTCTAATCAAGTTCGGGAAGAAGAACCATCTAAACTTGGTCACGGCAGGATCGATTATTGAGAATTCGACAAAGAAAACCAAGGGATTCATCCGATCCTGCTCAATTCCCGAACTTGACATTTATCTAACAACTGCTTTTGAGTTTGGTGATAGTAAAGTAGGTAAAGATTTCCGTCCTTCAATGGTGGAAAGCGTCACCAAAACACTTTATCCTATTCTATCACAAATTGCAAGAGATATATTTGCATCCCCGGTATCAACCGTTTCTATCGAACAAGCCTTTAGTACGGGAGGACTTATCTTGGATCCGAAACGATCTACCTTGGCTCCCGAGTCATTCGAGGTGCAAACATGTGTTGATGATTGGTGCAAAGTCTATGAAAGAGATCAGGAATGGAAGAATGAAAACGATGAGGACACTTACGACTTAACTACGGAAGGAAGTGGAACTGCAACATCAGGCGAAGGAAGTGATTAAATTGAAAATGTAAGAGAACTACGTCGGCTTTGATTCCTCGTAAGAGGATACGTAGGTAGCTTAATTTTTGGTAAGAAATTAAGTTCAAGCCTTAATTTTTTTAAAATCTTTTTTTTTTTGGGTTTTGAATTGGGGTTTCAAAAGTTGGATTAGAAAGGTTTTGTTTTAATTTTTTTTGAACCGGCGGTTCACTTTGAACCGTGGTGAACCGTCGGTTTTATTTTTTATTTTTTATTTTTTTAATATTTGAACCGTGAACCGACAGTTCACAAACTGTTAACCGTCGGTTCACGAACCGGAACCGAACCGTCGGACCTGCGGTTCCGTGCCGGTTCACACTTTTGTGAACCGTTGAA
This sequence comes from Jasminum sambac, assembly GCA_018223645.1. Lineage (NCBI taxonomy): Eukaryota > Viridiplantae > Streptophyta > Magnoliopsida > Lamiales > Oleaceae > Jasminum > Jasminum sambac. The sequence goes on from CP073644.1 coordinate 16,793,420, forward strand.
CCGGCAGTTCATGAACCGGAACCGCCGGTTCATGAACCGTGGCCGGGTCTGCTCTCATAGCAGACTAAGGTATTTAGATTCCTCCTTTTGGCTAAGGAGAGCACTAAGAAATATTGGTATTCGATCTTCTTCGGTCCCCAAGTCTAATTGCTTCAGTTCGTCTATAGTAGCTTCCCCCTCATCCTCAAATATTGGGGGTGTTGGCTCAGGTTCATCTGCGGCAACAGAACTCTGAGCATCAGACTCTGAGTCTGAGCCTTCTTCAAAAGCAATATGATTCACTAAGACAAATGCTTCATCGTCTTTATCTTCTTGAGCTAAAGTGTTCTTTCTATTTTTGCATCTTCTTCTTGATCGTTGAGGCTTCAGGTTTTGAGTAGGAGTTTTAACTCCAAGCCGAGAGAACACAGATTGCCTCTAGAAGGATCCTGTCTGAGTGGATGCTCCTTTGTCAACCTGAGGAGGTAAGGTGGCTCCACCACTTGGCCTTTGAAAAACAGGTGTTTTGCCTTGATGTTCAGCTGGAGTGGGAGACTCAACTTTTAATCTTTCAAATGTAGAAACCCTTACATTCTTACCTTGGATTCGGTTGAACACTGACATCCTTAACTTTTCTTCTTTCTTATCATCGACTTCAACTATCTGAATTATGATCGGATTCGAAAAGGTTTTTTTAAATTTGATGACACATTTTGGTGGATTGGGAGCATATCCCAATCCATGCTTTCCATCAGATGCAAGGTTTCCACTGGAGAGCATAGGGTCGAGATCCCCTAGTTTGCTAGGTTCTCCCTTTCCATATCTAGGACTTTCCAAAAATGTTTAAGCTTTCGTGTTATAATGCCCTATAAAAGATTTGCTTGGCTTTTTGTTCATCTTGGAGCTTGAAGCTTCTTGTAAAGTTGAGATGGAAAGCTTTGGCATACTTGAGATGAGTGTCGAAGGGCCAGCTTCTGAACTTTTAAAAAGTTCATATGGTAGAAGAATTCTTAAAATATTTCGTATTGGAAAGACCAGTTCTTTCTTCGGCCTATTTGCATCTGCTTCTGGCAACTTGGCAATGGGTTCTTCTTGAAGTGATTTTCCCTTTTGCACTATAGAACTATAATCTTTGATTGTGTTGTGCTTAATCTCAAACCCGAATGCAGATAATCCAGCCAGTCGAGAATCAGCCCCTTCCATGTAAAACTTTGCATCTGCAAAGTAAGATTCTTCCTTACGGAATGGGTTGGTTTCTACCACAATGCATCTGACTTCTCCATCCCAGCAACATTTGAAACATTGGTGCCAAGTGGAAGGAGCTACTCCCGTCTCGTGCAGCCAAACTTGACCAAGTAGTAGCTCATACGATATTTTCGCATCAATAACATGGAAGAGTGCTGAGGATGCCAGTTCTTCCTTGTGGATCTTCAAACAGATCATGCCAGTGGCTTCTTGAACCTTTTGATTGAATCCTTGTATCATGATCTTTCTTTTGGACAAGTCATGCAGGTTGATACCAATCTTCTTCATTGTATGGATTGGCATAATATTTATGGCTAACCCACAATCAATCATTATGCGATTGATCTTACAATCACGGACGTGACCACTGACATACAATGGCCTATTGTGTAGGCGAAAACCAAGTTGTAGACTCAGTCGACATCGAGACCTTATCTTGATATTCTTCAGGGTCAATTAGTGCTGCAATCAAGGCCATGCGATCATCGAATGGGGGATGCAAAATTTCTACAAGCCTTGAGTTGAAAGGAATGTCGTTAAGGCGTGAGACCATTTTCTCTACCCTTGAGTCACCTTTTGGAGCGCTTAATGATCCACCTTCTCTTTTCGCGTTGATCATGTGTGTAGCAACGAATTCGTTTTCAAAAAAACCTTCGGGGAAAAATTCTCCCAGGGTAATTGGTTTTGGAGATGGTCTTGCTACAGTCTCTACCTTTCTTGAATTTCTAACGATTTTTGCCTTGGTTTTTGACTTTCTTCTTTGATTGCTTCTTAGTGGCCTTCTTTGTTTTGATGGCCGATTTTGAGCATTATGACATGGAGGTTGTTGTGAAAATAATTGCAAGTGTACAATATCGCCACAAAAGTAGTAAAGTGGACTTTGTAGAGCCCGGATTATCGTTCCCACTAGGACTAATTTACATGATATCAGTTTACACCAATCAAATAAAAAGCAAGAGAAGATATAAAAACTGAAGTTTGGATCTTTTGATTGTTTTGTTCCTTTTTTGTAGCGAAAATTGTAAATAACAAGGAATTAATGTGGAAGAGTTGACGAATTAATGAAGAACGAAGTTGGGAGTCCCGATTTATCTTTAGATTTCCTATTTGATTTTTCCTCTCAATTTCTCATCTCAAGTTGTGTTAGATCGAATTCGCTAAATTAATTTAATTTACCTCTCTCGAGTTCAAATCAATCCTATTTAATTAAGTCAACTACCATATCTCTATGTATAGTCCGAATTAATCCTTAATTAAATGCATTAATGTACATAGGAATTCATTTATGTCCACCTGTCACGTGGGATCACGACAATTATAAGAGTCTATCTCTAGCTCCTATGTGAATTGTCGGATTTTACTACGTGGTCAAAATGTCTAACTCACCTCTCGATTGATTAGAATTCACAAATCGATGATTTAGTGATCAGTTAAATCATGCATTAAACGTAGAAGTAAAATCAACACATGCAATTAACGCCCAAGAAATTGAGAATTGAAATCAAATCATAGATCTAAATTACATCGTTCCTCCCAACTAGAAGTTTAGTTGTTCATACTAAATAAATAAGAAATAAAATAAATAAAGAAATTCATCACCGGATCTAGAAGGGGAATTAATAAGACGACTTTCATCTTCAATCTCCTCCTTGGAATCCGTGTAATTCTCCCTTTCAAAGCTCTCCCTTTTTTTCGCCTCCTACTCTGGTTATATCCCAGGTAGGTCTAAATTTCGTGGTACAAGAAGTAGTCCAATCCTACCAAAAATAAAAGTCTAACTAAATTGGAAATTCGACTTTTGAGGATACGGCCGTATCACATATGACGTACTGACGTATCGCACTCTCGGGTTCTCTTGCTTGTTTCTTCAAAATCTCAGTTATTACCAGATCAAGTAGGGGTTACGGCCGTATCATACTTCTGTTGGTTTCGCCCTAGTTTCTCGACCAATGAAATACGGCCGCTTTGGTCATCATCATACGGCCGTATGGTAATTGCAGTCCAGGTCCCTCTTCTTCCATTAGCTTCCACTTTGGTCCCCGCTCCCTATTTTTTTTGGCATTTTTGGTTCTTTTGCTCTTTTTCACTTCTTTCCCATCTGCCATTCCATTTGTGTTGGTCCTTTATCCGGAAATAGACGAAATTAAACATAGTAAACACTCTAAATTACTTATAAAAACTTATAAAATAGACACAAACTAAATAGCTATCAAATACCCCCAAACTTAACTCTTGTTCGCCCTCGAACAAGAAACGGAAATACATATAAAACAATCATGCATTGACCACAAAACATAAACACAACTCACACATGTCAAGTATTGTACTATTTGCCTCAGGTTAATAAATTACTAGTGGAACTCCAAATTTGGACCTAATAAACAATCACAAAAGCCCATTTCACGTATAATCGTGTACCACGACATCCGTGTGTGTGTGCTAGTCATTGCTCATCCCAAATCCATGTCGAGATCAAATCACGAATGCTCACTACAAAACCATTCCCTTGCGGTAAGTTTTTATCTCTCCCCGCTCGTAGGATTCACTCCTGATGTTCTTCTCTCAAATCCCGGGGTATTCTTTCAATGTGGTGTTCTAAAGGTTTTTCCATGCATTCTTCACACAAGATGTTAAGTAAGAGTGACTAGATGTTAGGGAAACTACCGCTATCCATCCATCCATCTCTACTCCAAGTTTCCAAACTTCTAACCTTTGAGTCTGTTCCCGACGCCTTTCATTTGTTCCTTCACTAATATCGGTTCTCGTTTCTCTTTCTTCTCTCTTTTTTTTTCTTTTTTTTTTTACCCCACAGGTAGCTTTCGCTCTATTTTTCCCTAGAGGTAGCCTTCTTCACTGGTAGATCGTCCTCTAAACATTGGTTATGAAAAGCACCTGATTACTCGATGACTTGATCTTTCACTCTCTAGGGTGGGCAGCTTTTTCCTGTGGTCCCTCTCGTTCGACCAAACCATCAACTGAATTTATCATTCTATTCTCAACATATGATAGCGCCAGGATAGACTCGCCAGCCAACAGTTCTTCAACTTAAAGCAAGGCATCAACACATCAAACTGCAGTTCCCCCAACATAGAGTCACTAGTCTCGAACACCCCCAAACTTAGCCTTTTAGCTAGTTTGGTCCTATAGTTCAGTAAGAGGGAAATTACCTATTTCCATGGGTTTAAACAGTTCATTACTGGTAATATGAGGGAAAATAGCATCCAGATTACATCCCAACATAAATCCAAGTCAAACAATGACCATGTGCTCTTATCAGGATAGTCGTGCAACAATAAGTGACATAAGAATTTTTTAAAAGATCAAGTGATGTTCAAAAGTCCAACTGTCATCCTATTTTCTTTATGCCCAAAAGAAAAAAAATCATCAGCGATACGTTACCTGACACACATAAATATTTATTTTTTTATTTTTTTTTTTGAGAGATTTTTTTTTTGTTTTTTTTTTTATAAAAAACGACACAAATATTACGACTCAACCAAACACACATGCAAAAATTAAAATCACATCACACATACACCCCCAAACTTAAAACTAACATTGTCCTCAATGTAAAAGCAAAGATAAAAGAAGAGAAAAGTGATAAAAGAAGAGAAAAGTTACTGAACATCCCAGCGGTTTAGTTGTGGTCTTAGGGGGCCTTGTGTAACGTGAGAGCGAGCTTGGATATTAGTTCTGCAAAACACACACCTCATAAAAAAGTAATTATATTAATTAGAAATAAACATGCATGCACACTAAGAAAAAGATAAGAAAAATAAAGTCAAGCACGCAAGCACACATAGAAAGAAATAAATAAAGGAAAGAAACATTGGGTTGCCTCCCAATAAGCGCTTCATTTATAGTCTAGAGCTCGACTCTTGGTAGCATGGTCATGGAGGTTTGAAGCGGATTTGGGAAGCCCTGAATTGATTGATGTTGTCTTCCCTAGCCTTTTCCAGCTTTTTCCTCTTCCATTTTGGCATCCACAACTCATGCAGGTTGCTCTGAGCTTTCTTGTCGGGCTTGTTCGGTTCAACATCCTCCTTCTTTACTTCCTCGAGCTTAAGACAACTTTCACCTTGAGCTTTACTTCGTTGAAGGATGTTGAATGTGACTTTGTCTTCATCAACCCGAAAAATGAGCTCTCCTTTCTCCACGTCAATTAGAGCTCGTGCAGTTGCTAGAAATGGTCATCCAAGAATGAGCGGTGTTCTGATGTCCTCTTCTATGTCCATTATCATGAAATCTGCCGGGAAAATAAATTTTCCCACCTTGACCAGAACATCCTCTACAATGCCATATGGACGCTTGAGTGTGCGATCTGCCAACTGCAATGTTACTGTCGTCTTTTTCGGCTCGCCTAATCCAAGTTTCCTGTAAATAGACAGTGGCATTAGATTAATACTGGCACCTAAATCACATAAAGATCTATCAAAGTTTAACTTTCCAATATTGCACGGGATAGAAAAACTCCCTGGATCTTTGAGTTTAGGTGGCAGCTTATTCTGCAAGATTGCACTGCATTCTTCTGTCAGTGCCACTGTTTCAAACTCCTCCAGTTTTCTCTTCTTCGAAAGCATCTCCTTCATGAATTTTAAATATAATGGCATCTGAGCAAGAGCATCTGCAAATGGAATGTTGACGTTCAGCTTCTTGAAAATTTCCAAAAATTTAGCGAACTACTTGTCAAGTTTGCTCTTTTGGAGCCTCTGTCGAAACGGAATGGGTGGCACGTAGGCTTTGACTGGAGTTGGAGCTTTCTTCTCAACTTCTTCAACTTCCTTTTCAAAACTAACTTCAATCGATGGGTCAGTTTCTTCTTTGTCCTTCTTGTGCGCCTCGACCACCGAACCTTGGGGTTCCTTCTCCGCCCTCTTGACCTGAATTTCTGGCAATTGAACCCCGCTTCTCGTGGTGATTGCTGGCACCTCGGCTTGTTTAGCAAGAGCTCTCAACCTCTGAGGGAAGGGGATTGGGGGTATAAAGGCCTTTGGTGGAACATATGGCACTGTTTCTTCTTCAATGGGTGGAACTTTAGGCGCGTCTCTCACTGTGTAGATGGCATTGGCATGTTCTCTTGGATTTGTTTCAGTATTACTCGGGAGTGTGCCACGAGGTCTTTCTGCTAATTTTAAAGCCATCTGCCCAATTTGCACCTCTAAATTTTTTATGGAGGCCTGCTGGTTCTTAGCATTCACTTCAATACGTTCCAATACCGTATCTGTCTTTGCATGTAACTGTTGGAACATATCTCCCAGACTTAGCTTGTTCTCAGGTGGGGGATAGTTATTAGAGCACTCCCCATATCTGAGATTTGGATGAAATTTCCACCCCGGATTGTACGTCTGTGAATACGGGTTGAACTGTTGGCGGTTGGCATTTCCCATGAAATTTACATGCTCGTTATGCGCTGCGAACAACATACAATCTGAGATTGCATGATTTGTTCCACAATTTTCACATATCGGAGTTGCTTGAGCTGAATGCACCCCTTGAGTTTGTGCTCGTACTAGCAGCTCCACTTGTTTGGTTAAAGCAGCAATTTGAGCATTGGTGGACGCTATTGAATCGTTCTCATGCGTCATGGGCCCTTTCTTCAAAATCACACGATCGGATGGGAACATCGTGTGTGTCTTGGCGATCAATTCCAAATGATCCCACGCTTGATTCACTCATTTATTTGTGATAGATCCATTAGAAGACGAATCCACTATGGATTTGAACTGCGGGGATAATCTGGAATAGAAGTACTGCACTTGAGTTCCCTTGTCAATTCCATGGTTGGGGCACCTTCTCAACAATCCCTTGAACCGATCCCAAGCTTCATGGAAGCTCTCACCGTCAAACTGTTGGAAGGTGGAGATATCCAGCTTCATTTTTGCAACTTTGGCCGGTGAGAAGTATTTATTACAGAATTTTCTGGCCAAATCGTCCCATGTCGTGATACTTGCATCAGGCTCGGAGTCTAGCCACTCCAAGGCATTGTCTCTCAACGTGTACGAGAAGAGTCGCAGCCTTATAGCATCTTCATTAACCCCGTCAAATTTGAAGTTTTGGCACATCCGTAAAATCTTGCCAGATGAGTGTACGGGTTCTCCTGAGCGTGCCCATAAAATTGGAGGCTATTGCCGAACAAATTAATCAGATCGGCGCTCAATTGAAACTCATTTCTCCCAAACGGAGGGTACACAATGCTTGATCGAGACAGGGCCGCCGGTGGAGTCAAGAATTTCGCCATAGGTAGATTTCCACTGTCGACGTCGTCGGCTCCCTCTTCATCATCTTGTTCGGCATTCCTCCGATTAAGCAAAATCATTCTGCTATGTGCCTCTTCTTTTGCCTCAGCTCTTCGCCTGGCTTCTTCCTCTACAGAGCGTTCCATGATTAATTTGACTCGGGCTCTTAATGTGCGTTCAATCTCTGGGTCAAAATCTTCTAAAATGCCCCCGTGTGATCGGGTCATGCACCGGAAGCACAATTTCTGCAAAAATAAATAAAAACAAGGATCAAAATTCTTTTATAAATAAAAACTAAAATTAAACTAAAACTAAACTTAGAACTATGATTAATATAAACCGATATTAAATAAAAATAGTCCCCGGCAACGGCGCCAAAAACTTGTTGTGAAAATAATTGCAAGTGTACAATATCGCCACAAAAGTAGTAAAGTGGACTTTGTAGAGTCCGGATTATCGTTCCCACGAGGACTAATTTACCTGATATCAGTTTACATCAATCAAATAAAAAGCAAGAGAAGATATGAAAACTGAAGTTTGGATCTTTTTATTGTTTTGTTCCTTTTTTGTAGCGAAAATTGTAAATAACAAAGAATTAATGTGGAAGAGTTGATGAATTAATGAAGAACGAAGTTGGGAGTCCCGATTTATCTTTAGATTTCCTATTTGATTTCTCCTCTCAATTTCTCATCTCAAGTTGTGTTAGATCGAATTCGCTAAATTAATTTAATTTACCTCTCTCGAGTTCAAATCAATCCTATTTAATTAAGTCAACTACCATATCTCTATGTATAGTCCGAATTAATCCTTAATTAAATGCATTAATGTACGTAGGAATTCATATATGTCCACCTGTCACGTGGGATTACGACAATTATAAGAGTCTATCTCTAGCTCCTATATGAATTGTCGGATTTTACTACGTGATCAAAATGTCTAACTCACCTCTCGGTCGATTAGAATTCACAAATCGATGATTTAGTGATCAGTTAAATGATGCATTAAACGTAGAAGTAAAATCAACACATGCAATTAACGCCCAAGAAATTGAGAATTGAAATCAAATCATAGATCTAAATTACATCGTTCCTCCCAACTAGAAGTTTAGTTGTTCATACTAAATAAATAAGAAATAAAATAAATAAAGAAATTCATCACCGGATCTAGAAGGGGAATTAATAAGACGACTTTGATCTTCAATCTCCTCCTTGGAATCTGTAATTCTCCTTTCAAAAGCTCTCCCTTTTTTTAGCCTCCTACTGCAGTTTATATCCCCAAGTAGGTCTAAATTTCGTGTAGAAGAAGTAGTCCAATCCTACCAAAACTAAAAGTCTAACTAAACTGGGAAATTCGACTTTTTGAGGATACGGCGCTATCACATATGACGTACGGCCGTATCGCACTCTCGGGTTCTCTTGCTTGTTTCTTCAAAATCTCAGTTACGGCCAGTATCAAGTAGGGAGTTCACGGTAGATCATACTTCTTGTTGGTTTTCGCCTAGTTTCCTCGACCAATGAAATACGGCCGTTTGGTCATCATCATACGGCCGTATGGTAATTGCAGTCCAGGTCCCTTTTCTTCCATTAGCTTCCACTTTGGTCCCCACTCCCTATTTTTTTGGCATTTTTGGTCCTTTTTACTCTTTTTCACTTCTTTCCACTGCCGTCCATTTGTGTTGGTCTTTTATTTGAAATAGACGAAATTAAACATAGTAAACACTCTAAATTACTTATAAAAACTTATAAAATAGACACAAACTAAATAGCTATCAGAGGTCATTAAATCTTCCGACATTGTCTTTGTACAAGAGTCCATGCCCCCTGATCATCATTTGATATTGCCTCGTTAATAGGTTTAATTTCTTCACTTAGTACCCCTAGCGCTTATGCTGCTAAAAGTGTGGGCAATGATGTTTTACCTGTAGAGCTTGCCTTTTGAGATTTCTTTTTATATTTCTTTTTCTTGTTAGTGAAGGTAGACCACCCATTACCGATCTCATTTTCAATTTCAGATTCAGACTCTAGAGGTCTAGGGCATCTGTCATGACTTCATAAAAGAAGGGACGATTAGGAAAACGAGGTCCATCCATCTCGGGATAGATGTATTTAGTAGTGGCATCTCCATTTACCCAAAACTCCACTAGTCTTGCTCCTTTTGGAAGTTGAGGCCAAACTCAACCGGGACTGGTGTTGACTTCCCAACACCATAAGGCAGAGGGAGACCCGCTGTATTTTCTGCAATTGGAATTGGATCAAATGATCCAATTGTGACCATTGAACAATTTGCAGCTTAATTGTCATCGACCTCACATGTGATTTTGTTTTCCTTACCTGGACGGACGATAAGGTCTTTTAAAACAAAGCATTTCTCCATCGGATGACTGGTGATTCGATGGAATCTGCAATATTTAGGATTATCGACTTGCCCGACCTCTTCTGGCCTCTTTGGTATGGGTAGTTCAATTACCTTCTGCTCAAGAAGTTGATCCAGAATCCTAGGCACTTTAGAGTCTGAGAAAGGATATTCCTTTTCTACCAATTCCTTTAACAAAGAAAAATTTCCCTTTTGAGCTTTTTTTTTGCCTACTTTGTATTCAAGCTTGTATGCTGGCATTGCATTGGCAGCTTTGTTTGACTTCTGAAAGGTGATTTTTGCAGGAGTTGTAGAGACTGTCATGATGTCTTTTGATTTGTTCGACTTAGCATCTTTCTTTATATCTTTCTTTGACTCCTTTTTATCACGTGGATCGCTTGGTTAGTATCTTCCTTGCCTTGCGATTTGGATTTCTAGATCATGAGCATATGTGGCCAGCTCTTCAAACGAGTGAGGCATATTTTCTTAAAGATTGTAAAGTAACCCCCAATGTATGCCTTGGATACACATGTCAGTTGAAGATGATTCACTGATTTTCTCCTTGCAACATAGGACAAGGTTCCTCCAGCGTTCAATGTAATCTACAACTTGCTCCTCTTTTCCTTGCTTTGTTCTTGCAAGCTCTGGCAAGCTAACCGTTCACCGAGTGCTATAGAATCGAGTGAGAAATTCACGCTCAAGCTGGTCCCAACTATCAATGGACCTAATAGGCAGATCTGTATACCACTCGAAAGCTGCAACTTTAAGGGAGTGTACAAATTGCTTCACCATCATATCATTGTAAGTGCCTGCATTGTCACGGGTTTCAATGAAATGGGCAACATGTTGCTTTGGGTTGTCCTTCCCGTCAAAGCACTGAAACTTGGGATGTTAATAGTCAAGGGGCATCCTCAATTCATCGATCTGCCGACTATAGGACTTTGCATAAACAAGGGCGAATTGTGACGAACCACTATACTGAGTACATATAGTATCAGCAATTATATGTTGAAGTTGTTGGACTGACAAGGAACCAACAGAGACATGTGCAGCATCATGGAACATATTTTTTAGTATCGTTTGGTCATGCATGTCATGTTTTTGCTCACCCTCATGAGCCTCGGGGCCTTTGCCCCTAGAAGAGCCTTCATCTTTGTAGCTCTCTTTCTTTTCTGACTCCTTCATTTCCAACTTGTTCATGAGAGCAGCTATTTGAGCTTCTTTCTCTTCTAGAGACTTTGACAATTTTTTGATTGCAAAATCCATCTGTTGGATCTTTTCATCCGAGTTAGGATCTACTTCAGTGACTAGCACATCTTCGAGCGACTCCTCAGAAGATGTATAATCCCCCCCCCCCCATTTTTGTGGAGAGATAGCTTTAATCGATCTAGCTTCAAACCCCTCACTTGAGTCAGAGCTTGATCGAGAGTTCTTTTGAAAAAGAGGGTTCTCTTGGAAGAGCTTGGCCTTTCTTGGAGAACAAGAGCTAGTTTTCCTGAGGTTAAGGATTTTCTTATTGCCTCTCTTGGAGAATTTTCTCAATAGTGATACTAGTCGAGAACTTCCAGCCTTAGTTCTTGCTCTGGTAGCATGCATGAGTTTAGCAAGTGTCTCCTCAATATTGGCAATAGTTTCTTTCACTATTTCACTTAACATCTTGATGATATTTTTGGGTTTTAAAGATTTTTATGTAGATCGAAAGATGAGAGGCAAGAGTGTCACACTATGCATGCCAGAAATTTGTAGATAAAAAATTATGCCTTGTATTAATAAAATAATACAATAGAATCTGTTACAAATTGAAATTTGAAAATTAATAGTGGACTGGATCTCTTGACTGCAAAATGCTAAATCCTCTTATTAACAATCTGCTGGTGAAGATCGGGGCCACATGGCTTGATTTCCGAATGTCAAGGATTTTGTTTGACTTGATTTTACCCTTTGTAGAAGAATGTGTTCTATAAAGTCTTGAATTTGACTTTGGTATTAAATGTGAAAAAGGCTGTGTTTTTCAGATCTTTGATTTAAACTTTGAATCCAGCTTTGATTTTGAAGAAGACTTTATTCTTCAAAACCCTAGTCTCTCCTTGAATTTGACTTTGAATTGGAGAAGACTGTGTTCCCTAAAACTTTGTTCTGATCTTGGATTTGCTTTGAATTAAAGAAGACTGTGTTCTCTAATCCTTTTTTTTCCTTCATTTGATTTTGATTTGAAAAAGATTTTGTTTTCCAAATCGTTGATTTGAGCTTTAAGTTCAAGAGGATTTTGTTCTTCTTGACTGGTTTGATTTGGGAGAGTTTGTTCTCTCAGGTTTTTAGAGAATTTTTAAGCTTTCGCACTTAGGGTTTTTTTCCTTCCTTTTTCCTTTTTTTTCCAAATTAACCCCAGGGTTCTATTTATAGAGAAATTCGGATACACTTATCACCAATAACCCATTTAATTTGAATAATTTGAATGACAAGTCCTCAATTATCTAAATTAAAGAATTAAATTAAATATACTATACTCCAATTATATTTAATAAAAGTACAATGGGCTTTTCCCAATTAAATTTAGCTGGGTTTAGTGGACATTTGTGATTTAGGATTTAATAGGTCAATTAATTATAGTCAGCCCGACTCACTGATTTTAAAAGGTCAACTAATTGAAATCAACTCGGTCCAAAACACTTAAAAATTTTAGTGTCTACAATAATCAACATACAAATATATTATAAAATGACAATGTAGCAGGTACATATCTCAATATTTGTTCCTGTCTCACTAAGAAATACTAATCCTTGTCCCCATCCCATAATTTTAAATTAAATATATTTTTTTCTTTTAAAAATATAATTAATTTTGATTCATTTTAATTCAATGAAACCATGCATGACCCATGAAATCTTAGCAATATAATTAATCTTTATTAATTTTTATTGTTAGCTAATTATTTCTAAAAATAATTAGTTATTTCTTAAGTAATTTTCTTGACAGTTGCATTTTTAATAATTGTATGAATCTAATTTTAAATATATATCTTTTAATTTAAAAGATATTTTTCAATTTAAAAGTTATCTTTCATTGTTAAGGGAAGTCTTGCCAATACGTAGTAATCTAATTAATTTTAGTATTTTTAAATCAATATTATTTTCCCATTTAAGCAATATAATAATTGATGAATGAAACCATGCCCAATTAAATCTTACTATTATAATTAATTTTAATTAATTACAATATAAATGATTTTTTTTAATTTTCAATTTTTAGCTAATTTTTTAAAAATGATTAATTATTTCCAAAATAATTAGCTTAATAGCTACAGTTACAATTAGATGAATCCAATTTTAAATATATTTAATAATTTAAAAGATATCTTATAATTTAAAAGATATAGATATAAATTCAATTAATTAAACATTGGATTAATATTACTGTTGAATGATTGATTGGAAAATTGATTAGCGTCAGAGTTCTTTAATTAATATTTTTTAATTATATTTGATGGATATTACACATTCAGATTATTTTACTAATAGTTTGATTAATTTTTTAAATTCAAAAAAAATATCTAAATTTTGGTATCATAATTTTATTCATAATCTATGATAAATTATATTTTTTTATAATTGAATAATATGTTTTAACTAAATAACTAATCGACAAATTTATGGTAAATACAATAAGAATAAAATGGCATAATAAAAATAAAAAAGAAAAAAGAAAATGAAAAACGTAATGTTATGCTAATTTTATCTTTTTTTTTAAAAAAAAAAGATAATTACAGTGAGGTGAGGAAAGATGGAGATACGATTTTAATTTAATTTTTATTTAATGTGATAGGATGTCACATTCCCATGTTAATTAGCTGAAATCCATCACATATTATTTATAGTTTCTATTTATTTTATTTTATCTTTTATTTTTTTAATATCTAAGCCTAGCCTATTTACGTTTTTGTATTATAAACGGTTGGTTTGACTAAGAGTCATTTATTTCATACACTGCAAACTATTTCACACTGATTAAGGAAAGACTTTTACATCTATTTTGTGAATTTATTTCAGTAATTATCTAAAAAAAATTATAATTCAAAAATAATAATAATAATAATAATTATTATTATTATTATTATTATTATTATTATTATTAAACTACAATAATTTTACAGGAGATTTGCACGTAGTTTTACACCAAAACTATACTGTCATTATTTTTTTTAGTGTTCTAATTTAATATAAATTTTTCATTATAATACATTTAATTTCATGTTTTGTATATACCAAATATATAAAATTATTAGATTTTTTTTTAGAGAACTGCTAACTCAATCAGAAAATTCAGAACTAGGTAGAATTTTATTAATATCAAAAAAATATTACCAATGGAATTGGGAGCTTAATACCAAACCTTCCAAGAAATTTACAAAAAAGTAGAACAAGCCAATCCTATACATCATTTCTCTATCATTCTAACATTGGCTAGAAACTTCTTTTTTTTTTTAATAATCATGAACACTGGCTAGACCTATTCTATCAAGTTTGAGTAAATAAAATTATTAGATTGTTTATGTTTTTTTTTATAATTATTAGATTACTTTGAAATCTGAAAATATACAAAATGGTTGTCCAACTCAAGACCTCCAAGAAGAACTATAATCTACATATATATATATATATATATATATATATATATATATATATATATAATGAGCATTTTTTCCCTCCTAAATGAATCCTCAATTTTTCCCGCCTATTAAATTTTCCTAATATAATCTACTATCTATATATAGAATAATTTATATATATATAGAAAATGATGATTTTTTTGTTATTATATTTTTTCTTGTCTTAAATCCGTCTTCCCATTTAAAAAAAAATCTCTTTTTATTTTTTATTTTTGAATCCATATCCAACTTTTTTTATTTTTTCCCTCCCTAATATATTAATATTAATGTATATAGATTTTATTTTATTATTTCTACCCTACTTTATCCAACCTCATAACATCTAAATAATTTCTCTATCATTTTCTCTCTTTTTTTTTCATTTTCTACATATATAAAAAAAATTGTAATTCTATTTTACTCGACTTGATGAGAGCTTTAAAATAAGTATACTATTAAGACATAAATTTTTATTTTTGAAAAATTAAAATTTACCACAAATATATAAATTAGTGTCCAACTTAAATATAAATTAATAATTTGTTACGACACTTAATCGATGTTTGTGTGTAAAATTCAAATATAATGAAATGTATAAATTGTTTTAACTTTTAATTCTATTCCATGTTTGATTTGCCTTGAAAATAAATTAAATGAAAAATAATGCTTCAATTTACTGATCTCACAAATATATAGTAAAGGTAGCTTTATTTTATGTTTAAAACTAGATAATTTTTTTCCTAATAAATATTTAATTTGCCAAAATAATAATTTATATATTGATATAGTACTTAAATACAATTTCTCGTGCAATTACACAAAATCGACAAATATTATATATTTGTGATAAATTTAAATTTTATTTTGAATCAGCAAATTTAAAATTTTCTTATTGTTTCTTTCAAATCTTCAATTTATAAGTTTATGTTTTGAACAATATACGGCTGTTCTAGAAATTAAAATGAATTTTTTACTGATCGTTTTTTCATAATTTTGTATTTAAAAAAATAAAATTATTTAAAATTAAAATTTTCAACTAAGATTTAATTTTTATGTCATACAAAATTCCCATTGATTAAATTTTTACACAAAAATTCAAATAAAAGTTTAACATTAAAATCAAAAAATAAGATCAGAACCGTTACTTAATTTTGGAAATAATTAATTAATTTATAAATAACTAGCAAACAAAAATATTTAATTAAAACTAAGATTCAATTTTTGTGCGATACAAAATTAAGATTCATTAAAGTTTTACTCAAAAATAAAAAGAAACTTACCGGCAGTTAGCCCGAGTTTGAGACAAAATCCCACCACTGCGGTTCCGAATTTGTACTAAAAATTTTAAAAATTAGGTTGGACTCAATAATTAATTTTAGAAACAATCAATCATTTTTATAAATAATAATTAGCTAAGGAACAAAAATTAATTAAGATTACCAATTTTTGTGAGATTTAATTGTTGTGTGATGAAAAATTACCATTCATTAAACTTTTACATAAAAATTAAATTAAATTTGTAACATGAAAATTTAAAACTTAGTTTGGACCCTTTAATTAATTTTAAAATAAATTTATTATTTTTGAAAATAATAAGGACCTAATAAATAAAAATTAATTAAAATTAGCGATTTTGCTAAGATTTAATTTTTGTGGGATAAAAAATTATAATTCATTTAATGTTTACATAAAAATTAAAAGAAATGTGCAACATCAATTTTGTTTAATTAATCATTCAATTATAACAATAGTCAATTTTTTAATTAATTGAATCTATATCTATATCTTTTAAATTTCAAGATATCTTTTTAATTATAAGATATTTTTAAAATTAGATTCATATAATTCTTAAAATTATGGCTACGAAGCAAATTATTTGGGAAATACATAATTTTTTTATAAATAATTAAATTAAATAAAAAATTAACTATAATTATTTACAAAATACTTAATTAAAATAATAAATTCCATTGCTAATATTTTGCTATGCATGTGTTCAGTGGACAAGGATTGATCCAAATTAATTATATTCTCAAAGGGGAAAATATAATTAATTTTTTTTTAAAAATTATTAAATTGATTCGGGTTTTCCCTAAAAATGAAAAAAAATTTAATTCTAATATATCTTTTAAATTATAAGATTTCTTTAAAATTAGATTTATACAATTCTTAAAAGTGTAAATATTAAAATGGTAATTTTAGAAATAATAATTATTTTCATAAATAATTAGCTAAAATGAAAATCAATTAAAAAGAATTTTTATACCATTAATTAAAATAAGTAATACTATTATTATTTAATTGGACTTGGTTTAAATAGGCGAAAATTGATATGGTTTCGTTAGACGAAAATTAATCAATTGTATTGTTAAAATAGGAAAAATAACATTAATTAAAAAATAAATAATAATTAAAATTAATTAGATCACCCTGGTTAGCTAGATTTTTCTTAAAAAATGAAAGACATCTTTTGATATGCAATATATCTCTTTAATGATAAAATATCTTTAAAATTAGATTCATAAAATTCTTAAAACTGTGGTTAAAAAACAATAATTAATTAGAATTAATTATATTATAATTAATTATATTTCTTAGATTTAATTGGATATATTTTTATTTGGCGAAAATTGAGAGAGTTTTATTAGACGAAAATTAATCAAAATTAATTAAATTACTAAAAAGGGAGAAACATAATTATTTAAAAAAATGAAAAATTATTAAAATTAATTAGATTGCTACGAGGAAGAAAAATATGCTTACGAAATTAATTTATCTTTTTACGTATTTTAAAATAAAGTTGAGTTAACACCTATAAGATTTTGGAATCTTAGAACTGGGGTCTCACATCTTGTTGCAAAATAAATCGACTAATCATTAGTCCATAATTAACTCTATTTACTTTTTTCAGTATCATGCTTTTTTCAAAACATGCTTTTCTTTTGATTCTCATGTGTTTTTGTATTTTCTATGATATTTCTTTTGAGTTACAGTTGATGACAAAACATTAATATTTCTTTTTGCATGGTTACGGGTGTTTCAAAGGATCTGCTAATTTTTTAAGTAACAAGCTCCAAAAAAAGGTTTTCAAATAGTATGATTTTTTATTTTGGTACTACTTGAACCAACAATTATATAATAATTCTTTGGTTCAATATGTCGCTTTCACTAAGGAATAAGTCTGAGAATTCTTGCTAAACAATTAGTTATCGACTCAATCAATTATTGGAATTATATGACTCAATTAGAATATTTCAACTGGCTTTCAATTATGTTAAATATTTATCTAAGTTTCTATATCCTAAATAAATATTAAAAATCCCACCTACTTTAAATTATTTATTTTATATCGAATTTTGGCAATTGAGGTTTTATTTAATTTTTAAATATCATCAAATAGATTGTATATTTGAAGTATTAATCACATATATTTCAATTTATTTGTCTTATTCAAATTAATTTAAATGTTATATCAAATCATTCAATATTTAATATGCAGAATATGTTAAATTAGTAAGTTTATACCTAATATGTTAATACACATGTTTAGTATATTTAGAAGGTATTTATTGAACAAATAAAATATCGAAATAAAAGTATTCAATTAAACCATCACGATGGGGGGTGGACGGGGATGAGAATTTTCTAGCGGGGCATGGACGGGGAATGGAAGTTTGTAATTATCATATCATTCTCGCTCGCCCTAGAGTAAATAAGGATGGGCCGGAATAAGGATAAGTGTTTCCCGGCATGGCAAGAACGGTGTGTTAGGATCTGTCGGACATTACTCACTATATTGTTATTTTTATAATATATCTCTATAATGATTATATTTCATAATTAAAACTTAAAAATCATTATTTACATATTAATTGTTAATAACGTACATCATACTGGCGTATAATTAATATCTCTCAAAATTTGTAATTGCATATAATAAAATGTAAAACAATTTTAAAGAAAAACAATGAGCTCTACTAATGTTAATAGAGTTATTTTGATAACTATAATATTTAAGGTTATTTTATTTTGGATTTATATTAATAGATTAATCTTGCAATAAGCAAAATATTATATATTATCACAATTGCTGCTACAAATTATCATCCCGTGAAAAGCACGGGTGTAAATGCTAATTAAGTTGTTATTCTATGGAGAATAGTAAATTAAGTTGTGTGGATTTTCATAAGTTATTCCTTGCATACTGATAGGATGGATTAGCATGAAATATAGAAGAAACTCTTTCGAAATTTTTATAGAATTGTTTCAAGTTAAATTATTTAAGTTTATTGTCGTAACTCATCCTTTATTTTAATTATTTTTTTAGATTTTATGTTAATATTATTAACATCTATCAATATCGTTATCACTTGACAAATTTGTCTCCCGTGCAACGCACAGGTGAAACAGCTAATACGACCTAAAAATTGAGAGAAAACTGTAAATAAATGGCCCCTAAGATCACTTAAAAGATTAAATGTCAAAGTTATTCTTTATATAATTTTTTACTTTTCCATAATATTTCACTATTTTTAAATTATTTCATTTAAATCCTAGAATGATATCTGTAATTGTTAACTAAATTCCTTTTGACTCTAAATAATTAATTTCGATCAATTCAAGTTGCCTTTCTTATAAAATTAACAAAAAACAAATATCCAAACTTTTTGAATTCGACTAAGTTCCACCAATTTTAATACTTTTCATACACATTCAATTGAAAATTTGAAAAAATAGGACATCTAATTTAAGTTTCAACAATTTATTTATTTATTTATTATGTTTTTGTAAAGTTTGGTCGTAGTTTTATTAAGTCAATAATAATTTTTAATTATAGTTAGAATTGTAAAAATTAATTAAAACCATTCTGTAAGAACACTATAATACCAAAAATCATATGAATGCAAGAGTAAAATTTTAACAACGTTAATCTGAAAATTATTGGAATTCGAAAAAAAAAAAAGGTGGTTTTTGTATTAAAAGTTCAAGTTAATGGCGTTATAATGCCGAATTTTATTTTAGGGATAATTTTTGGTAGTAGATAGTTATAAAATTGGGCGTGTTGTCGCAGTGCGCCAAAATTTATTTTTTTTCCTTACTCGGTTTCAAAACTACAAATTAATGTAGAAGTGGTAAGTAAGGGTCGAACCCAAGAGGAACGGTGCTTAATCTAGTTGTCTTTATCAATTAATATAGGAAAGCGGCGGTTTTGAGAATTTTGAATGAAAATCAAATGACAAAAGATAAGATCAAATAAAATAATTGAAATAAATATCTAGTTCTCGGGTTCGGTTGTGTCAACCACTTGTGTTTATCTTTCCCATGCAATGTGTTACTATTCCTTCTTCAATTTATCAACTCTCAATTAACCAAGAAGCTCTGATTAACGAATTCTTCCTTAAGTGTATTAAGTAAAAAGTAAACTCTTTAACTTAACATCTAGCTATTGGATAACCATAAACAAGCTCTTAGGATTTAATGCAAAGCTAGTATGAAATGAACGAGAAGAATGAGTTGAATTAGATGAATAATTTCACAAGCTCTAATTAATGCATCTAAGATGATTTGTTAATAAATATGCACGATATTCATTTGCTACTTTGGATTGGAATCTAATGACAATTACGGATCAAAAGTTCCAATCCTAGCAAGTAACTTGAACTTAAAGATTAATTGATTCAATTGGCCAAAGTGAATGCAATAATCACATAAATTCAAAACGGGTTTAAAAGCATAACAAATCAACAAATTGAAGTAGAGGAACAGATAAAACGTTAGCAAAGAGTTAGAAAAGATAACCACATGTTAGTTGAACACAACGTCCCCCTCGAACTAGATAGAAAAGTCTTAACTACTCATAATTGCGGGGTTTCATACTTTTTAGCGAGTGTTCGCCTTGTATCACCACCACTATATGATAGATTATGCAAAATATAGTAAACAAGTAAATAAATACTAAGAAATAAATAGAGAAATAAAAGGGAAAAGAGAACTTAGCGAAGAATTGATCCGCCGGAATATGAAAAGCTAAAATCTTCAAGCTAAAACTAAGAACAAATGAAGAAGAAAATTTTATTGGAGAGAGCTACTAGGTAATTCTCTTCTACTAAGTTGTGTATTTCCTTCCTTACAAATGCCTCTATTTATAGGCAAAATTTCACAAGAAAAGATGATAAAAAATTGTACAACTACTCCATTATGATTCCACTAATTGGTAACCACCAAATCATGATCTTAAATTGCTCCATTAGTTCAACTATTGTATCATGGTATAGGTAAGCATCTTGGCTGAATTGTGCAATTGGAATTTCCTTTTTTTGATATTTTAATAGAAAGTTATGAATTTTCTACCAAAACATGGCCCAAGAAATCCTCCATTCACATCACTCTCGGTTTTGCCCATTTTTTACCATGATATGATCCGAATCATTTGAAGATGTCAACATCAAAGTTGTAGCCCTCTGAGTGTCCTTTCCAACAATATAAAGTGCAGGTCAAGCTGAATTTTTTAACAAAGGTTATGGTCAAATTACTGAACTGCGGCAGTAAATTCGAGCTGCTGATTTTTTACGCTTTGTCCTTTCTCTTCAAATTGCCATAACTTTCACTAGAAAACTCCGATTTGGGATCTGACAAAAATGTGGAAATCCTCTTTTGATATTCTTTGATATTGGCACAAGAAAAATTGTAAAAACAACTTTTCATAAAATTGCATCGAAGGCCCTCCATCTTTTAATTTGCTTGCATTTCGGTCCCAAGTTCCGTTTTCGCTCCGTTTTTATCCATTTTTGCTCCTTTTGATTTCTTGTGACTCTAAACACACAATAAAAGGAAAACACATAAAAATAAACATATAATACTAATAAAACACACAAATACGTAAAATAGAAGAGTTATTTAAGTGCTTTTCTAGCACTTATCAAACTCCCCCACACTTAGACTGTTGTTCGCCCTCGAACAACAACCATATGACACAAACAACACACTGATTTTACATGAGATAAATGATTTTAAACGGTGAAATCCAACTACAGATAGTGACTTGCTTATTAAACATTCTCCCAAACCATGAAAATTTCACTTCTTCTCAAATACACAATGGTTTGTGAGTGTGTGCAATTGAGGTTATCATCCCATCACTAACTGGAACCAAATAAAAGCTTACGATGTTTATCCAAATCCTGACCCGAAATGGTCAAATATTTCCTTTCACCTCTCGTGATCCCACTCTTATTTTACAATGATTCCCATGGATCCTAAAAATTACTCTGTTCACCAAAAATCATCAACTGTTAGCACTGCAAAGAAAAAAAAGGCATGGCATGTGTTTTATTGCAAATATGTCTTCAATTTAAAGAGTGTTTAGATTGAGCACTTCAAACCACTGAGGAAATTTATTTATCTAACTTCACATTTGGGTAGCTATCACATTTCTCGCGATTTTTTTTTCTTTTTTTTCTTTTTTTTTTTTTTTTGATGAAGAAGAAAAAGAAGAAGAAGAAGAGTTTTGCAATTTTCTTTTCAGCTTTTACCCCACAGGTAGCTTTCACACTAAACCCCTTTCATTGGAGGCAACCTTCTTCACCCATTCGAGGTGACGGCTTCACACTCTGAGGTAGGTATCTCTTTCCTGTGGTCTCTCTCCTTTATTTCAAATATAAAAGTAAAATTCATTCTCAGCATAGGTCGGTGCTTTTTCAAAACTTTTTAAACTCTGTCAATAAAAGACACATTCACAAAAAACAGATACCATGCGATTATAACTCCACCTTACTAACAATCGATGTTTCCAGGTTACTTTGAGCAGGACGAATGGATAGAAAAAAAAAAGAAAAGAAAAAGTTAGTTTACTATGGTCTAGAAAGTTAGAAAAAAAAAATCAACATTTTCAACCTTTAATTTGTGTTCCAGAGAATGATAGTAAATTACCTATAAATGTGCTCAGATAAATTTGCCAGCTGTGCTTGGAGAAGAACAGAACACATTTTTTTTTTTGAGATCTTGTAGTTTCAGCTAAGTCACACAAATTAAGCTCAATCATATTCAAAAGTTGCTATCTCATGCAAAATCGCCGACACAAATAAAAAAAATCACACGCAGACCACAATATGTCACTCCCCCACACTTAAATTCTACATTGTCCCCAATGTAGAAATATAGAAAGTATGAAAAAGAGAAGAAATAGAAACTCCCCTATGGTAAGCAATGAGTCGTGCCTATTTGGGGATGGTGGTTGCACAATGTAGCACTTCTGAGGAATACATCGACAATCCAAGAGCAAGAGACCTGCAATCAACATATTTATAGAACAAGAAAAACAACAGCTGAAAATATTTTGGTTTTTTTTTTTTAAGATAAAGATAAATTTATATACAAAGCGACTTTGGGAGTTGACAACCCTCTGAACATCTTGCAGTAGTATTCACATCAAATTAATGATATGATTCCATCAAGTTTGATGGAAACTATCTGAATCAGCATACTCTTTGACAACCAACCTTAATGAAAAGGTTCTCCATATCGCCACATGACACATAGGTATGTTTACCATTCAATAAAGAACAGCCCCACAAGAACCAACAAATGGGAGAACGTTTAGAGCAGAACGTCCAACTCAGACACTTCTCAAATGAATGAAACGTAGTTTTATATCTTCGGATGGGTGCTAATGATCACGCTCAAAAAGTTGCTGCTCAATGGTTAGGCCATCGAGTTTGGTTTCAAACAGACGTTGTCGTTGTTCCAACAAATTATCAAACTCTCTCACACTGAATTCGAGCTGGCTGTTTCTCCTGATAGACTTTTCGGCCCTACACCTAATCGGTCCATCCTTGAAGAAAACAACATGTCTATATTGTGAATAAGTTTGATTTCGAGTACAATGAGGTCCCTCTAATAGCTTTCCACATTTAAAGCAACTTTTAAGGCGCTTAGCACGCCGCTTATGAGCGGATCGGGATGACCCTGCCCCAAAAGCTATGACGTTCAAAAGGGAACGCTCATACTTATCAACAAGTCGAACAATCTGAATCTTGATATCAAGAGGCATAGAGAAAGAGTCGAGTACTTGTAGAAGAGCAACAATACGTAGAGGAGATGCCATAGAAAGAAATGAAAATTCAGTGCACTTTGAGGTATCTGGCAAAAGACTTGAAAGAAGAAGGTTAATAGAAGAGAATACAGTTCTTTAAGGTCTACTGAAAAAGACCAGTTTAACGCCTTTGGGCGGGATACATAAACCAGTATCCAAAGTACTTTTTTTTTTAGTTACGTAACACACGAGAGAAAAAGAAACTCTGAAGTAATAAGATTAAAATCATCAAAATAAATAAGCAGAATAGATTATCACACTCTTCCATATTTTCAAACAAGATACTGAAGAAGGAAAAAAAATAAGAAAATTTGAATTACATAATCAATTAATATTAGGAAAAGACATATATATACAAAAATATCACACACATCCATGCTATAAGAAAAACAAATAAGAAGAAAAGAGGAAGAATAAGAAAAAAAATCAAGAAGAGAAGAAAATTACATAATCACTGCTAGAAAGGAGCACTTACAGAGTAATTGAAATTGTGGTTGTGGTTTCAAGTGGAGAATGATATGGATTTATAGTCAAATGAGCACTGTTTCAACCGACAACCATGCATGTAGAGTGTGCTGGAAAGAGTACATTGGAGTGGGCATCCGAGAAAACGCGTTTGACGGATTTATCATTTATCAATAATTAACCTGCCCATTATCCGTAATTCTCGCTAATCACCGATTTATGGGCCATCATGTCTCTTCCCAAATAATTAAGTCTCGAAATATCGTCCTCCTACAGTAATAAAGCAATATCTTCCTTAATACGTTAGATGAAAAGTAAACAAATTAAAAAAAATACAAATATTAAAAGAAAAATGCTTGGGTTGCCTCCCAAGAAGCGCTTTTGTTTATGGTCGTTAGCTCGACACAGTTCCCATTTGTTAAGTAGGGTTTCTCAAATCCATTGCAGCTCCATTTTGTCGTCGATGGCTTCTCCGAGTGTCTTGATTTCTTAACAGTCCTTCTTGAATTCTTCTCCAAATTTTTTTGGTCTCATTTCTTTCCATGGCTTCCTTCTTCGAGATGAGGTAATTGTGCTTTGGTTCAATCTTATGTGTTGTGTTGGCTCTGCAATTCAACTTACACAGTTCTTGCACAAAAGGATTAGTTGAATTGATTGCAAAGACAGAACAAGCGTTATTAGGGCGCAATGAACCATCAAAAATATTAAAGTTCGCTTTTTCCTTATCAAATTCCATGGATAGTGTACCCTCATAAACATCAATTTTAGTGCGAGAAGTGTAAAGAAATGGACGTCCCAATATGATAGGTGTAGGGTGAAGTGAATGTTCATCAACCATATCAAGCACGTAAAAATCAGCAGGGAAAACTAAACCATTTATTTTCACTAGCACATCTTCTATCACTCCATCCGGGTACGCATTGGTACGATCAGCTAGTTGCACAATTATGTGAGTTTCTTTCGATTTTCCTAAATTTAGTAAAGCATATAAGGATCTAGGCATGACATTTATGGATGCTCCTAAATCTATGAGTGCTTTGTCAATGTAGTGATTGCCTATGGTGCAAGGGACAGTGAACATACCCGGGTCTTTGCATTTTGGAGGCAACTTCTTCTGGAATACTGCTGAAACGGTTTCTCTCATTTTGATTATTTCATTTCCTTTCAATTTCCTCTTATTAGTGCAAAGATCTTTTAAAAACTTAGCATAGCGTGGAATTTGTTTGATTGTATCTAACAAGGGAATGTTGATTTCTATCCTCCTAAATGTGTCCAAAATTTCTTTCTCCTTGTCATCTTTGTTGGTTTTCGCTAATCTACTCGGAAAAGGGGGAGGGATCACTTTAGTAGTGACAGAGGGGCTAGGACATACCTCCTTTTCAAGCTTTTCTTCTTTATCTTCATGTGTGGGAACTTCTTTGTGAGGGTTTTCGATCTCTTTTCCACACCTTAAGGTTATAGCACTGACATTCTTTGGATTTACCTCAGGTTGAGATGGTAGCTTTCCTGCAGATTGTGCTTCTAGGCGATTGATGGCAGTTGCCAACTGACTCATTTGATTTTCCAAGTTTTGAATGCTTGCCTTTGAATCCTGTTGAAATTTCATAGTGTTAGTTGCTAATGTTTTCACCATATCCTCGAGAGACATACCTGATTGTTGAGGTTTTTGTTGAAATTGCCCTTGGGGTTGAAAATTCCCTTGTTGCTGAAATTGGCCTTGAGGTTTGTTAGGGAAGAATCACAGGGGTTTGTTGGTTCCATAACTCAGATTAGGGTGATCTCGCCATCCCTGGATTATAGGTGTTTGAGTATGGATTGTCTTGTTGCCTTGGGAATGGAAAATTGCTTCTTTGAGTTCACTTGTTCATTGTTATCCACTTGCAGAATAGGACAAGCATCTGTAGGATGTCCTAGGTTTGTGCATATGCCACATGCTTTGACTTGTGGATTGTTTCCTACAAAAATTTGTTTGAGAAAATAGGTTAGTTCAGAGAGTTGGTTTTCAACATTGGAGTTACTTACCTCATTTACTCTTCGAATGTTCGCTTCTCGATGCATCTTGAATTGTTGAGTGTTCTCGGCCATGTTTGAAATCAATGTTCTTGCTTCAAATAGGGGTTTTGTTCATCGTAGCTCCTCCACTAGCAAAAGATCAACCATGTTTCTATCGATTGACATAAGCCTTCATAGAAGTATTACACTAGGAGGTTTTCACTGATTTGGTGATGCGGGCAGCTTGCAATGAGATTTTTGAAACGCTCCCAATACTCATAAAGAGTTTCTCCATTGTTTTGGCGTACTCCAGAGATATCTTTCCTGATATTTGCGGTCTTTGAAGCTGGGAAGTACTTTTCGAGGAAAAGTTGCTTCATTTGATTCCATGTTGTGACTGAACCTGGTGGTAAAGTGTATAACCAACTCAATGGCGGCATCTTTTAGTGAAAATGGAAAAGCTCGAGCTTGATTTGCTCTTGAGTGATGCCTGGGGGTTTCATGCTATCGCACACCACATGAAACTCCTTCAAGTGTCGATATGGATCTTCGCCGGATCGTCCATGAAAAGAAGGTAGAAGATGTATCAATCCAGATTTTAGTTTGAAAGTCTTACCTTCTTCTACGGTTGGAAATGTGATACACAAAGGTTGTTGAGTAACTTCGGAGTTGCAAGTTGTTTGAGAGTTCTTTCGTTATTGTTTTCGCCATTTCTCGCTCACTTTGTTTTGCTTGTCTTATTCGTCTTGAATGGATTTCTCGATTTCTGGATCGAAACTTTAAAGAATTCGAATAGTAGATCGGGTATTATGCATACAAGTGAAGAATTTCTTTTTTTTTTAATTAATTAATAAAAGCAACTAAATTCGTTAACCGTTCCCACAATGCGCCAAAAACTTGGGCGTGTTGTCGCAGTACGCCAAAATTTATTTTTTTTCCTTACTCGGTTTCAAAACTACAAATTAATGTAGAAGTGGTAAGTAAGGGTCGAACCCAAGAGGAACGGTGCTTAATCTAGTTGTCTTTATCAATTAATATAGGAAAGCTATGTTTTGAGAATTTTGAATGAAAATCAAATGACAAAAGATAAGATCAAATAAAATAATTGAAATAAATATCTAGTTCTCGGGTTCGGTTGTGTCAACCACTTGTGTTTATCTTTTCCATGCAATGTGTTACTATTCCTTCTTCAATTTATAAACTCTCAATTAACCAAGAAGCTCTGATTAACGAATTCTTCCTTAAGTGTATTAAGTAAAAAGTAAACTCTTTAACTTAACATCTAGCTATTGGATAACCCTAAACAAGCTCTTAGGATTTAATGCAAAGTTAGTATGAAATGAACGAGAAGAATGAGTTGAATTAGATGAATAATTTCACAAGCTCGAATTAATGCATCTAAGATGATTTGTTAATAAATATGCACGATATTCATTTGCTACTTTGGATTGGAATCTAATGACAATTACGGATCAAAACTTCCAATCCTAGCAAGTAACTTGAACTTAAAGATTAATTGATTCAATTGGCCAAAGTGAATGCAATAATCACATAAATTCAAAACGGGTTTAAAAGCATAACAAATCAACAAATTGAAGTAGAGGAACAGATAAAACGTTAGCAAAGAGTTAGAAAAGATAACCACATGTTAGTTGAACACAACGTCCCCCTCGAACTAGATAGAAAAGTCTTAACTACTCATAATTGCGGGGTTTCATACTTTTTAGCGAGTGTTCGCCTTGTATCACCACCACTATATGATAGATTATGCAAAATATAGTAAACAAGTAAATAAATACTAAGAAATAAATAGAGAAATAAAAGGGAAAAGAGAACTTAGCGAAGAATTGATCCGCCGGAATATGAAAAGCTAAAATCTTCAAGCTAAAACTAAGAACAAATGAAGAAGAAAATTTTATTGGAGAGAGCTACTAGGTAATTCTCTTCTACTAAGTTGTGTATTTCCTTCCTTACAAATGCCTCTATTTATAGGCAAAATTTCACAAGAAAAGATGATAAAAAATTGTACAACTACTCCATTATGATTCCACTAATTGGTAACCACCAAATCATGATCTTAAATTGCTCCATTAGTTCAACTATTGTATCATGGTATAGGTAAGCATCTTGGCTGAATTGTGCAATTGGAATTTCCTTTTTTTGATATTTTAATAGAAAGTTATGAATTTTCTACCAAAACATGGCCCAAGAAATCCTCCATTCACATCACTCTCGGTTTTGCCCATTTTTTACCATGATATGATCCGAAGCATTTGAAGATGTCAACATCAAAGTTGTAGCCCTCTGAGTTTCCTTTCCAACAATATAAAGTACAGGTCAATCCAAATTTTGTAGCAAACGTTATGGTCAAATTACTGAACTGCGGCAGTAAATTCGAGCTGCTGATTTTTTACGCTTTGTCCTTTCTCTTCAAATGGCCATAACTTTCACTAGGAAACTCCGATTTGGGATCCGACAAAAATGTGGAAATCCTCTTTTGATATTCTTTGATATTGGCACAATGAAAATTGTAAAAACAACTTTTCATAAAATTGCATCGAAGGCCCTCCATCTTTGAATTTGCTTGCATTTCGGTCCCATTGCTCCGTTTTTATCCATTTTTTCTCCTTTTGATTTCTTGTGACTCTAAACACACAATAAAAGGAAAACACATAAAAATAAACATATAATACTAATAAAACACACAAATACGTAAAATAGAAGAGTTATTTAAGTGTTTTTCTAGCACTTATCAATAATGTTTTGTGAGATCGATGTCAAAATTACAAGTCATAAGTAGAGCTAAACTTTTTATACATTCATATATATATATAAAATTAAAGTTGCAAACGTTAAGTGAGAAAGTTTTCCAATGCAAAGTTATCGCCTTAATATGTTTAGGTCCTTAATGAAAAAATTTCATGCATTATTATGAAAATCACAATCAGGAATAAAACTCTCAGGCATCAAACGGTAAAAATCTAGTTATTCTTAATCTTTTCATTAAAGCATAAAATTCTAACTAATAATAAGGGTGATAGGGAATAGATTATAATGGTTTTTAAATGTTTTTAATGTAAAAGATGAGAGGGAATGAGTGGAGTTGAGTGGTTGAGATTTGTGAATGTGATGAGATATGTGGATGTGATTGATTTGGGAGAGAAAAAAAGTTGAAAAAAGTGTTTAAAACACTTTAAAATCGAAGCCAATCGGGGCTAATAAACATAAAAACATCTCGATTTAGAAAGGGCCAAATGGACGGAAAAATTGATTTGACAACTTGCATTATATTTAATAAATAGATTTCAAGTTAATATATATAAGTTGACATTTATTATTTGTTAAAAATTCTTTTTGGCGAGTTAAATCAGACTGGCCCTCATATTAGAAATAGGATAATTAAATTTTTGTGGGTTCGTTAAGGTTATAATAAACTACAATAAAAGTTTCAAAATAAGCGTTTTTGGGTATCATGCCGCCATTAAGGGTCTAGTGGGGGCAATTGTCCAAGAATTTCCTAACGACTGTTTTACCATTTGCTTATGATATAATTTTTCCTAATGACTCGACAAAGAATTGAATATAATGGAAAAATTCATTAAACCAAGAATATGAACCCCTCGCCCAATTCCAAATTCCGCTCCAATTCATAATCACAACCCAATTTGAAAATCCAACCCTATCTAATATATTACTCCTTTCTCATCACTCCTCTAGACACCAATGGTTGAATGGTAGTTAGTTATGTATCTTGAAATCAATCCTAAACTCTAGAGACCAATAATTGAATGATAAGTAATGATGTATATTGAAAAAGATGTATTAAAAGAAATTGACAATAAAACTATTATGCAATGTTTTCAAAATTTGAGAAGTCATATTGAATAATTGTAAACAAGTATTTTATATTATGCGATTTCGTTCATCATTTCATATCTTTTAAATTTGAAACTTTTCTACTCTCTAGTACATAAGTAGATCTATTCTAATAATATAAAATTAATCCTATAAACAGTCTATTGAAAAAACTTTTGAGGGAGATGCCCCCATAACCCCGAGAAGGGACTGCAGCACCTTCCAACCCCACGCTTATGCTTCGATCTCACCCTCCACTGAATCATAACTCTAGGTCTGCTGCAATCATAAACTAGATTGTAATTTATAAAATATAATATATTATCATAGAAATCAATTTGTGATTTTCTTGGATTTGATTCTATACCCATATTTGCACAATTCAATGAATTAAAATAGAAAGAAAAACAAAAAAAAAAAGAAAGAAAGTTTCTTATTCATAATCCTATACATATCAAGTTAATTGTTGTGAAGAGAAATATAGCAACAATTTAGGTTGGACTCTCCTAATATGCCCCCACCCTCACAAAAAAAGAATAAAAATTCATCTTCTCCAAATTTTTGGTCAACTTCTTCTGTGACTTTCTCTGGCTACGGTCACCTTCTTCGACAAGCTTCGATTATCCTCTCCGGTGAACTCACTGGAGAAGATGAACAATTGCCTATTCTAGATCCTGTAATATAGGATATTGACATTTTTTTTGTAGATAATAGTTTTCTCAATACTTTCGATGACACAACAAATAATGTTTCTCCAATAGCTTTTCCATTCCTGGCAGTCATCTCCAGCGGTTTAGATCTGAGCTTGCTTATAATCATCATATCTCAATTTCATTTCTTCTTTGAAGCTTCGTTCTTCACCATCAGATCTGAGCTTTTTATGTAGCTTGAAAATTTAAAATTAGCTTGGACCCTTTAATTAATTTTAGAAAGAATTCATTATTTTTTAAAATAATAATTATCTTATAAATGAAAATTAGTTAAAATTAGCAATTTTGATAAGATTTAATTTAGGTGTGATAAAAAATTATAATTCATTTAATTTTTAGATAAAAATTAAAACAAACGTGTAAGATCAAATTTGTTTAATTAATCATTCAACTGTAGCATTAATCAACTTCCCCATTAATTGAATCTATATCTATATCTTTTAAATTCCAAGATATGTTTTCAACTATAAGATATTTTTAAAATTAAATTAATATAATTCTTAAAATTATGGCTACCAAGCAAATTATTTTGGAAATGATTAATTTTTTAGAAATAATTAGCTCAAACAAAAGAATTAACTAAAATTATTTATACCATAATTAATTAAAATAACAAATTCTAATACTAATATTTAGTTGAACATGAGTTCAGTGGACAAAGATTAATCAAAATTAATTGCATTATTAAAAGGGAAAATATTATTAATTTAAAAAATAAAAAAATCATTCGATTGCTATAGGTGTTCCCTAAAAAATGAAAAAAAAATATTTTAAATTGTAATATATCTTTTAAATTACAAGATTTCTTCAAAACTAGATTCATATAATTCTTAAAAGTGAAGATGTCAAAATAATTATTAAATAAATAATTAATTATTTTCATAAATAATTAGCTAAAAATGAAAACTAATTAAAACTAATTATATTACAATTAATTAAAATTAATAATATTGTTACACTTTAATTGGACTTGGTTTCAATTGGCAAAAATTGACATGGATTCATTGGATAAAAATTAATCAAAATTAATTATATTGGTAATATAGAAAAATAGTATTAATTTAAAAATAAATAATAATTAAAATTAATTAGATTGCCGTAGTTGACTAGATTTTCCCCAAAAAATGAAAGATATCTTTGGACATGCAATATATCTTTTCAATTGTAAAATACATTTAAAATTAGATCCATACAATTCTTAACTACGACGAAAAAACTAATTATTTTAGAAATGATAAATTATTTTTATAAATAATTAGCTAAAAACAAGAATTAATTAAATTACAATTAATTATGTTTCTTTGATTTAATTGGATATATTTTCAATGGACGAAAATTGAGATAGTTTTATAAGATTAAAAGTAATCAAAATTAATTAAATTGCTAAAAGAGGGAAACATAATTAGTTGAAAAAATGAAAAATAATTAAAATTAATTAGATTGTTACAAGGAAGAAAAATATGCTTCTGAAATTAATTTATATTTTATGTATTTTAAAATAAAGTTAAGTTAATACCTATAAGATTTTGGATTCTTAGAATTAGAGTGTTACATCTTATTGTAGAGTAAGTCGACTGATCAGTAATCCTTAATTAACTTCATTTACTTTTTCAGTATCATTCTTTTTTCACAATATGGTTTTTTTATTCTCATATGTTTTTTTTATTTTTTATAATATTTCTTTTGAGTTACAGTTGGTGGAAAAATATTTATATTTCTTTTTGTATAACTAAGGGTGTTTCAAAGGATCCGTTTTTTTTTAAGTAAAAAACTCCAAAAATAGATGTTCAAATAATAATATTTTTTTATGTTGACACTACTCAAACCAACAATTATATAATAATTCTTTGGTTCAATCTATTGCTTTCGCTAAGGAATAAAGTCTAAGAATTCTTACTAAACAATTGGTTATCGACTTAATCAATTATCGTAATTATACGACTCAATTAGAATATTTTAACTAGCTTTCGACTATGTTATATATTTATTTAAATTTCTATTTTCTAAATAAATATTAAGAATTCTACCTACTCTGAAGTATTAATTTTATACCGCATTTTGCCAGTCGAGATTTTATTTAATTTTTAAGTGCAATCAATTAGATTGTATACTTTCACTAGTACAAAAAGAGTTTAGGGTGGCGGTTGTTTTGCATTAAAGGTGGCGGTTGTTTGAATACCACCAAAAATGGCGACACCCAATGTCAATATTTAGGGTGGCGGTTCCAAACACGCCACCCTATCTTTTTTTAAAAAAAAAATTCGTATACTTAGGGTGGCGGTTGTGTTTCACAACCGCCACCCTAATGTACCCTCTTTTTTTTTTTTTTTAAATAACATAGGGTGGCGGTTGTGTTAACAACCGCCCCCTAAGTTTAGTTTTTTTTTTTTCAATTACTTTGGGTGGCGGTTGTTGATCAACAACCGCCACCCCAAGATTTTTTTTTTTTTTTTTTGAATGAGGAAAATTTTGGGTGGCGGTTTTTATTGACAACCGCCACCCAAAATCAATTTTTTTTTTGGATCCTATTATACCTATTGCATGTACAAGTACTACATGCTAAAATTATCACCTAAATCCAACAACACAACCTGCAATTGAACCAATAGTATGCAAAACCATTCACACCTCCGTGCCTGAACTTAAGCCTAATGAAACAAGTAGAAAGCAACTCCAGATCACTTCGACATGGATGCAAATTAAGTATATATTTAGCCACAACACCAACTAATTAACAAATAAAGTAAATACAACCTAATGAAACAAGTAAAAGCAGCTCAAACACAACTCCATACCCAAGTCCACGACTACATAAAGATACAGATGGCCACAATGCACGAGAAACTAAGTAAAAGTAGAAGGAAAATAAATTGAAATCTATAAATTAAATGATCATTTCATAACTTCTCGAAAGAATTCAACCCAAAGTTCTCGTACCACATCGATGTTTTCCTGAGAATACGCTTCGGCTCCATACACCTATAAGTGAAATAATGAAAGATAATCAATATTATACATACCCAATAAAGTACTGAATCCTTAAATAATTAACCAATCTACATTAATCAATAACACACCATTTGTAGATCTTCGCCTTGGCCATATCGTATCATTATGTCATTCATGTTTTTCATGACGCAGTAACCACACTCATCACTTCCTGGTTGTTGTGTACACTATAATTTGTATGTACCAACAAAATAAAAATAGTCATTAACAAAAAAAATCTATTTTGAAAGAAATTCATATATCTTCCAAACAGAAATGAAAAAAAGTTATAAAAAATATCTTTTATTGTTAAAAATTATATATGTACATACCGGAAGTAGTTTCCATCGAACGCTGCTTCGTCGTATACCCTTTTTATCCCACATCACTCTGAAAGCTCTAAATATTTAAAGTATATACATAATATTAATATATAAGAAGCGACTTAAACTCCAACTAATCATACAACCAATAAATGAAATGAAAATCATTGGATATTCTCTTACACGCTTATGAGCGACTTGATAACCAAATTTCTCTTCTGATTGGCCAATGAATCCATTATGTATACCGTATTGGTTGAGGGCTCAATGACAAGCAATAACCAATGATGACTAACAAATGTGACAATTAGCTTTTTAGTAACATATGTATGAATTTCAAACTTATAACATTTACAAATTAAAGTGTGAGTGATCTTACTCTTGGTGGTATGGCGCCAAAATATATTTCCGATCACTTAAGTTGCACAACGCATCATTGATGTAGCATGAAGCATCCGTATGTTGAGATCTAATCATAACTCCAGCTATTAGCAACGGATTCATGAAACCAAATGGTATTTCATACAGCTGGCAGTTCCGATGAATGTACCTATTACATAAAAGACGAATTTATAAGTTTATTACACTATTGAAAAGTAAAAGAGTCGTCTTGTAAGTTCAAATGGGAATTGAAATCTCAAAATTGAAATACTTCCAAAATAGGAGCACCCAACCATTTCATCGCCATGAATTCGGCGATATCAGTAGCAGTCACAAAGATATCGGTGTCAGGTGATCCAGGAAATAAGTCATCGATCGGGACCTCCAATATATCATTACTAGTAGGCATCATATTGATCAAATCGACCAATAGCTTGCAAGAGTTAGGAAGACCCTGGTACGTTGCTTCATCAACGAGATTGCGTGGTGCAGTTGCTGACATAGCAAAACTTTGAGGCTTCTTCTGTTTGCCGGCTCGATCTTTCTTCTTATGTATAGCAGGATCCTACAACGGTAAAGTAGTCATTACAACATTACATTAAAGGATTCCAAAGTATTAACTACTATAAATGCTATTACATAATATTCAAACAAATAAAATAGTAAAAAACTATTAGAAACCGTCTATTAACTTACATTTTCCAACTGAACTTGGCTTTTAGGCCACTGAACAAAACTTCCCATGGCATCTCCTAATACCACTAAGTCGTCTCGAACTGGAATGGGAAGAGGCAACTCACGATATTGTTCAGGAACCATATCAATCCGCACCTTCACATTTCCTTCCATAAGTTGGCAACCATGCACAACCGTATCTTCGGTAATAGGATAGCAAATCCCCTGTGCGACCTGTTGTATTTGGCCTTCATGTGGTAGGCACAGTATACAATCAGTAATTTCCTGTTGTTCCAAAAAATTATCAACCAACAATTACTGTTAGTTGCTACAATTATTGTGGAGCTAATCGATTATCTATACTATTTTTAAAATAAGTAAAATTAATTCATTATTTATATATAGTATTGTAAAAGCAAATAACTTCAACAAAATGCCGTAATGGCGATGAATGGATCTGGCGC
The DNA here is from genome assembly GCA_018223645.1 of Jasminum sambac. Taxonomy (NCBI): domain Eukaryota; kingdom Viridiplantae; phylum Streptophyta; class Magnoliopsida; order Lamiales; family Oleaceae; genus Jasminum; species Jasminum sambac. The sequence continues at coordinate 16,828,821 of CP073644.1, forward strand.
ACCCGAGGCATGAAAAACACTGCTATTACTCGCAGGTCTAGTATTGGCCATCATTGCTCCCATCCTAGCAGGTACTTGGATACCTAGCTGAATGAGGGTATCAACAACTCTCTGCTGAACCCTACTATCAAATTCGGCATTCAGTTGAGTTTGAACCTCCCGTGCAACCCGGCTGTCTAAATCTTCTTGATCGAAGTTGTATTTCTTCGATTGTTCAGACGGTTTTCCAAAAACTACCCTCACACCACCTGCGTATCCACCGAACGTCCTCGGCCGGCCTGGATGATCCTCTTTCCCTAGAGCTGCTGAAAGTATGTCGTGCTGTCTGGTCGGGACAAATGTTCCCTCCTCAACTTCTTTAGATTTATCCACCTGTTCCAATCAAAGGTAAATTAAGTGTTAACAGTTATCATTGGTTAAATAATCAATTATATGTACAATTGGAAAGAAATACTTACAATCTTGTCGTAAACCTCCATAATACCATGGGGGTATACCAAAGTTCCATCGGGGTAAACGTGCAATCTTGCCCGTAAGTAATCCCATGAACGATCACTGTGCAAAATGGAATCGCTAATAGACCCGGAGGAGGATAGGTGCCCTAAGGGGTCATTCTATGCCCACACCTCCTTCATTCCTGCGTAGCCTGCGGACCCCATGTGATGGGGATACTTATTATGTGATTGGCTCTCCCTTACCTTCTCACTTGTGGCCTTCAAGAAATTAAAATACCATTATTGATCAATATGGTGGACAAAACTCTTAGAGAAAAAATGTAAAGATGATTTGCATAATTAATTGTAATAACTAGATAAGTATACCTCAAATTCTTTACTCATCGCCCTTTCTTTGAATTGCTCCCAATCTTCAGGGGTAATGAAGTTATAAACATCAATTGGGGAGTCAGTTCTTTTTTCCTTATTGCGAATCCACTTCTGCACGAGTTTATTCTTAAAATTTCTCATTCTAAACCCAGCTTGTGAAATAACTTTCTTCTTCAATCTGTCATCTTTCAAATTACACGTTATCTGTAATGTTAAAAACATTCAACTCTTAACCTTACCAATACGAAAAAGCATTGAAGATCAGAGCACACAATTGTAATTTCCATCTTATTACCTTAATATCTTCCCAAATTGTATTCTTTAGGTCGGTTTCCACCTGTCTCCAATCAGTATAATTTATATTTACCTTTGAGCATGCAACTACACCAATATAATGTCGGAATCCGTACACGTGCCCCATCGGCCGATTTAGGTCATCAAAATCATCATCATCAAATGAATACTCTTTCTCTTCCACTTCGACATAGTCGTCAATCCTCTCGACCGCCTGGTGCTATCACAAGACACGGTTCTCTGATGTAGATGAAAATCTGAATCCGACATATTTCGACCTATCAAAGACGCTCAGACATTCACAAAAATATTAATAATCACGATAATAATCAATAAGATACTGCAATGAATAAGAATGAAAAATATTACAACAGTTGTAGTTCGATATAACATATGGCGAGCAAATAAATTTAAATTGTAAATAAATAGCAATGGAATATAATTTAAATTACCAATAAATAATAACACCGGTTGATCATTCCACGTACTCTCCATCCTGATGTTCCGAACGCAAATAATTTGTTCCAGTGTTGTGTTCTTGAGGATCTAATATAGGCAATTCAGTTGAAATGGAGGTGTTTCATCCCAGTGGTCATATTCATCTTCATCAACCACATCACTGATCCCAACAATGCGTTGCTTCCCTTGGAGGACAACTGACCACTTTGCATCGCTCGGATCAGTAATGTAAAACACTTGCTTAGCTTGTGATGCAAGTATAAATGGATCATTCCGACTTCCAACCCAAGAAAAATCTACCCTACTGAAACCCAATTTGTCAATCGATACACCCCGGGTGTTGTCCACCCACCTACACGAAATACGCACATCTGAAACTTCGTGTAATCAAGTTCCCAAATTTCTTCAATGATACCGTAGTACGTATCGACCTTATTATCAGTCGATACTGCCACCTGTGACACTCCATTGTTTTGCATCATACTTTTATCATCTTGACCTTTTTTATAAAATGTATACCCGTTAATCTCATATCCCTGGTAAGATATCACACGAGATGTGTGTCCGTAAGCCAACCACTTCACCGTCTCTTCAATCATTTCCGGCGCATGCGTCAACCGATTCATAACTTTATTTTTGAACCATTTTGGGAAACATCGATTATGTTCACCAACCAACCACCTTTCGCCTTTCAAAGGATTATCCGCCCTTAAAACTGGCATGTGCTCATGGAAGTATGGTTGAACCACAGCAAGATGATGCAAAACGAGAAGATGAGCTTTGGCTAGGTCTTCAGCAGTGGGATCGATCGGCTTGTGTCCAACAATGCCCTTACCGTCAAGCCTTCCCTCATGTCGAGATATAGGAATACCAATAGGTTCGACTTTTGCTAGGTAATCAGTACAGAATTCAATGACTTCTTCAGCAACATAACCTTCTACGATACTGCCCTCTGGTCTAAATCGATTTCTCACATATCCCTTCAGAACACCCATAAACCATTCAAAGAGATATATATTGTGCAAGAATATCGGACCTAACTGCTTAATTTTTCGAACCAAGTGAATAACCAAGTGCACCATGACATCAAAAAAAGATGGTGGGAAATACATTTCAAGTTGATAGATGGTGACAACAACATTTGCCTGCAGTCTATCTAACTCATCTGGATCAATAACCTTACTAAATATTGCATTGAAGAAAAAGCAAAGTTGTGTAATTACGCGCATGACATTTTCAAGCAATATACCGCGAATAACAATCGGCAAAAGCTGCTGCATCATAATATGACAATCATGAGACTTCAATCCAACCAACTTCAAGTCCTTCATCGACACAAACCGCCTGATATTTGATGAATAACCTGATGGAACTTTCACCCCTGTCAAACATTCATAAAAAATTTGTTTTTCCTTCTTAGACAGAGTGTAGCAAGCCGCCGGTAAGAATGGGCGCTTCCCCATCTCTTCAGTAGGTGCTAACTCTAGCCTTATTCCCAAATCCACCATGTCCTTTCTAACATTGACAGAGTCTTTTGTCTTGCCTGGAATGTTTAGCAACATCCCAATGATATTTTCGCAAACATTCTTCTCTACGTGCATGAAATCGATACAATGTCTCACCTCTAAATACTTCCAATAAGGTAAATCCCAAAAAATCTATCTCTTCTTCCAAATATTTTTTTTAGTCTACTTAAAAGTCTTACCGAACTGAACTGAAATATCTTTAACTCGATCAAAAACCTCTTCCCCGGACAACGGCAATCGTGCGACCCAATTCTCAATTTTCCCATTGAAATCCTCTCTTTATTTTGTCGATATCTATGATTTTTTGGAAGAAAAATCCGATGATCCATGTACACATTTTTCTTGCAATTATTCAAATATAGGCTACAAGTGGCATCTTCGCACACGGGACATGCCTTACCACCTTTAATTGTGTAACCCGACAGGTTACCAAAAGCTGGAAGATCATTTATGGTACAAAATAGCATTGCACGTAAATTAAAATTCTCCCGACGATTAGCATCAAACACCTCCACACCCTCCTCCCACAACCTCATTAGATCATCAACTAGGGGTGCTTAATACACGTCGATATCATTGCCCGGTTGTTTCGGACCTGAGATTTGCAATGACATCATCATGTATTTGCGCTTCATAGATAGCCAGGGAGGGAGATTATAGATCACCAAAAGTACCAGCCAAGTGCTATGCCAACTGCTCATGTCGCCGTGTGGATTTATTCCATCTTTACATAATTCGAGACGAAGATTCATATCTTCATCCCCAAAATCTTGAAATCTCCTATTGAAATTGCACCATTAAGGGGAATCAGCCGGATGTTTTAATTTTCCATCCTTTTTCCTCCTTTCTGCATGCCACAACAATTTGGATGCATCATCTGCATTTGCAAACAAGCGCTTAAACCTTGGAATGATAGGTAAATACCATAATACCTTTACTGGAGGGCCGTTCTTGCCCACGCAACTATTATTGCTGTTCTTTCTCTTATACCTTGATACCCCACACTTCGAACATACATTCAATTCTCTGTACTCATTCCGATACAATATACAATCGTTTGCACAAGCGTCTATCTTCTCAATCTCCATACCCAATGGGCCTAACATCTTCTTTGCCTTGTACGTTGAGTTAGGCAACTCATTATGATCTGGAAGCATATCTACTAAAAGCTCCAATAACGCCGTGAAACTCCGATCGCTCCACGCACTTTTTGCTTTCAAACTTAACAATTTGAACACAGCTGATAACTTGTTGTATTTTACATAACCAGGGTATAAAAGGTTTTCCGGAATTGGCAAACAATTTATCGAACTCATGGGGCCTATCAATGAAATCATCTTGCACGTCACGCAACATTTCATCCAAACGATCATACTCCACATTCATATCTATATTTTCCTCATGACCGTCGTTGCCACTGCCCAACTTATTTTTATTAATATGCCCACCACCGTTGCCACCACCAACATTGCCACCACTGCTCGTACCAGCCACTATTTGCTCACCATGCCAAAACCAACACGTGTAACCTATCTTAAACCCGTTTTTAAACAAATGGTTTCTCACTTCCGCAGGAGTGTCATAACCAACAGTATTATTACACACTGAACAAGGACAAACAATCTTATCTTTCTTATATTTCTTTCTGTCATCCTCGGCGCATTTCAAAAACTCAATAACTCCATTTACATATTGAAGAGAAGTATGATCTTCATACATCCAACTCCGATCCATTTCGAACGACCTATAGAATTCTTTTTCCACAATTAACCATGTAATAATATCATTACGTATAGTCTCGTTATTTTTTGCTTATTAAGCGTGTAATGCAAATGTTCTAAATCTTCCTTATAACTCCATATCTAATCGAAAGGGTAGGGACCTAAACCATTCGTCATCTATCTGCGTAATATCGAACTGTGATTTTTTGTGTAAAACTGGTATAGTATTTTGCTGTAAATTTCGGCAGCATCTCCCCTTAGTTCTCCTAAGTGTGCAATTCACGTAAAACGTAATTCACACCCGGAGAACAAAGGAGGATACTACTAAAATTAACGTAAATACATGACTGTCTACACAAAATATTAAATTTGTCACAGTTTGATTTACGCAGATAGATGACAAACTCTCCACTGGGAGAATTCAAAGATAATCTTGTGCGTCTTAAACTGAGCAACAATGCGTGCACAGTTAATGACATACAAGATTATCTTCAAATGGTTTTCTAAGCTCAATGCATGCATGTGAAGTGCGGTGTAATACAATAAATAAAATCAACCATGGTAACAAAAAGATGAAAAAGTAATTCGATAATTTGATTTATTAATTTACACCACAAAACTAATAGAATGACTATATTAATTAAAATGATATTAAATAGCTATATTCTTAAACCAATTGCTATAATTGTAATAAATTATAGTCATTCTAATTATATAAATATAATGACTCCGAAATTCTTATTACTTTTATTGAAATAATATTATTCTCATGATCATTTCTAATAAATTATATTTATATAAAATTATTTTTAATTTATTTATTACATATTAAAATATAGTTCTACATATATAATTTATAAATATTACATGCATTATTTTATCGTACGTACATATATAGAATACTAATTACTCTAAATTTAATAAATTATAATCATTATAATTATTATAAATATAATAAATACAAAAATGTTATTACCTTAATTTATTGAAATAATATAAAATTATTCCCATGCTCTTTTTTAATAATTTATATCTATATAAATTTAATATTAATTTATTTATTACGTATTAAAATGTAATTCAAGATAATTTATAAATATTGCATGCATTATTTTGTCATGCGTAAAATATACTAACTAAATTAGGAACGTATCAAAAAATTAAAAATAATATTATTTCATAAAGTATCAATTTTAATAACCATATTAATAATTCATTTTTCAAATTTTCTTATGAGTTATTTATAATTCCTCCAAAATTATTCAATAAAATTACTTAACTAAATAATACTAATCAATCTACCTATGATACACTAACTCAACAATAATAATATATATATAATCCCAAGTATATGTCCATTGCAACAAATAATATAGGGAAATTTGAACAAAAAACACATCTAATAGCAACAAATTAACAATAGAATTTGGGGATGGTATTTTCTAACCTTAAAAATACGGAAATATATCACCAATTGATAGGGAGGAGACAAGTTTTCTTCAAATGTGGCTTCAACAACAAACAAAATTGCCCCAAATCCGATTTCAACAAAATACCTACAATTTCACATGTTAAATTCCTCAAAATACTCGAAATTTGGAGAAATACATCAAGAGGAGGATTCTTACTTCAAATATAGCTCCAACCCATGACCAATTTGCAGCCAAATGCGTCTAAATGATGCAATTGTGGTTGAATTTTGCCAATTTGTGGTGTTTTTCTCGCTGCCTAAGCTGCTGGTTTTCGTGAAAATATTGGGGACGTCCTTCAATTCATGGCCGATTTAGTTTTTTTTTTATTTAATGTTTAGCTTAGGGTGGCGGTTATACTACAACTGCCACCCTAAGTTATTATACGGTGGCGGTTGTGTAGTTACAACTGCCACCCAAGGTTTTTTTTTTTACTTTGACTTAGGGTGGCGGTTGTGTATACAACCGCCACCCTAAATGTTTTATTTAATTTTTTTTTTCAATTTTTTGATTTAGGGTGGCGGTTGTGTTTACAACCGCCACCCTAAGTTTTATAATTTTTTTTTTTAATTTCTTGTTTATGGTGGCGGTTGTGTGTACAACCGCCACCCGATCCACACCTTAGGGTGGCGGATTTGAACACAACCGCCACCCTTTATTCAATAGAAGAACCAATGGTGGCGTTTTCATTAAAAATGCCACCCAATGGGCGTCTCTTACAGTCAATTGTGTACTAGTGTTTATGTATTAATCATATATATTTCAATTTACTTATTTTATCCAAATTAATTTAAAGTTTATATCGAACCATTCAATTTTAATATGGTGAATATGTTATTATTAGTGAGTTTATACTTAATATATTAATATACATATTTAGCATATTTAGAAGGTATTTAGTGAAGAAATAAAATGACAGTAACACATATATTAAAAAGTAAAAATAAAAATCTTCGATTAAACCATTACGATGGGGCGTGGACGGGGATGAGAATTTTACAGCGGAACGGGGAAGGGGAATGAAAGTTTCCATCCTATTATAATTTTTATATCATTCTTGCTCGACCTAGAGTAAATGAGGATGGCCAGAATGAGGATAAGTGTTTCCCAGAGTGATACGAACAGGATGTTAGGGTCTGTCGGGCTGTATTCATTACATTATTATTTTTATAATATATCTCCATGCTGATTCTATTTCATAATTCAATTTTAAAAATCATTATTTACATATTAATTGTTAATAACGTACATCACACTGATGTATAATTAATATCTCTCAAAATTTGTAATTGCATGCAATATAATGTAAAATAATTTTAAAGAAAAAACCATGAGCTCTATGAATGTTAGTAGAGTCATTTTAGTATGGTTATTTTGATAATTATAATAGTTAATGTCATTTTATTTTGGGTTTACATTATTAGATTAATTTTGCAATGAGCGAATTGTGATATATTATCACAATCTCTGCCACTAATTGTTATCCCGTGGAAAGCACGAGTACAAATGTTAATTAAATTACTATTCTATGGAGAATACAGTAAATTAAGTTGTGTGGATTTTCGTGAGTTGTTTCTCGCATATTTGCGAGACGGATTAGTATAAAATATAGGGGAAACTCTATCGAAGTTTTTATAGAATTGTTTCGAGTTAAATTAATTAAGTTTATTTTTGTGACTCATTCTTTATTTTAATTAATTTTTTTAGATTTTATGTTAATATTATCAATATATATCACTGTCGTTATTAGTTGAAAAATTTATCTCTCTTGCAACGCCACCACGGTTCACCACTGCCACCATTAACCTCCGACACCACCAGCCCACGAGTCATAGAATCACACACGGTTACATATACATACATACCACACACACACGCACACATGTATGCATGTATCTAGCGATGAGTGTGTGTATATATATATACACACCATTGGTTAGCACCTTGCCCCAGTAATCAGTGAATAGGAAAGGAGCTTAAGGGATGAATCAGTTTTTGGGAAATCAACTTTCATGTTCGAAGCCTTTTTTTTCTTCCTCTTCGCAAACAGAGACAACCGAGAAGAAGCCACTGTAATTGGGTTCAATTAGGGGATTAGTTGAGGATTTTACACGTGTAGTCCCCCATCTTCCTAGGGACATTTAAGTTGGTCCCCAAGTTCTGATTTCAGTTTATAGTTAGTCCCTTATTCTAAGTTTCACTTTTATAAAAGTCTATCCCTATTTGCTGTTTTACTTTTACAAACAGCCAGAAAAGCCAAAGTTTTTCGCTAGTAAAATTGCACCTCCTCCTCTATTTTATGTTGTCCAATATTAATTGGGTTCGTCGTAATTTTTATTACACGTTGTTTTACTTATTTTATTTTAATGGTAAGTTTATTTTATTTAGTTTAATCCTATTATATTATATTATGTTTTGTTTTACTTAACTTGTTATAATACTCAATTTATTTAATTTAAATCTATTTAGGTGTACTATAATGTTCAATTCCCTTTTTATTTAGCTCTATTTAGTTTTCTTATAACAAATATCTAATTTTATTTAACTTAGTTCTATTTAAATTATAATTCTTATTTTATTTTATTCTAATTATTTTACTTATTTTAAATGAGTAAAGCTAAAAATATTTTAAACATTAGCCAAATCTAGTTATTTATTTTATAAGCCGAACATCTAGCGCGAATTTAATAATTTCCTTTAATCGTGGACGATGCACAGGATTTAGAGAGTTCAAAACCACCCCCAAGCTATGCTCAAACTCAGAAAATAAGGTAGGTCCCTAAACTAAAGTTTTATTTTTCTTGCCTGCACATTTATTATGAAAACCATTTGTATAGTGTACATTGCCTATGCCATTTTATGAATAATAAATGAAATGGAGCTTTCGAGCTCAACAATGCTATGAAGCCTTCGGGCACATGAATGTCAAGAAACCTACAGGCACAAGAATGTTAAATGTTTACGTGCACGTTTATTTTCAATCCGGACGCAAGTAATTCATGATATGCATGCATGTACCTGCCATATTGTTACAATTTGACTAACGTTCACAGTGGACCTACAAAGTAATTCATTACTCACATTTTTCCTATTTTCACCAAAACTTTACAGATTAGGGAGGCAGCGGGGGAGCAAACCACAGTGGCAATCGATTATAGAGGCTCTATAATTTCCGCTTATTATTTTATTTTAGCGACATTTAGATTATTGCTTGTAAACTCTAGTTTATGACTCTAATTTTGCAACTTCATTAAATGCCAGGCTTTTTTTTTATTCAACATTACTTATTTATTCATTTTTTTCTATAACTATGGTTAGAGATGCAAGAGAGATTGTAGTATTTAAGTCATTTTAAAAATTATTTAATTTCCGCATTATTTAAGTTCACGACATTTAGGAGCAAGTTTAGCGACCCGAATCTAAATAGATTTGGGTCGTTACAAATTGTAACACCCACAATCCCACATCACTTGGGCATAAGAGAAGAGTCCAGTTTATAAGTTAACAGACCCTTCCAACTAGGCATGAGGCCTTCTGGGGTAAGCCCAAGAACAAAACCGTGCGGGTTAGGCCCAAAGCGGACAATATCATGCCAAAGTGGATCGGGTTGGCAGTGGACCGAACCCAAATCCATATGGCCCTCCCCGAGGCACAGCAGACTAGATTCGGGTAGGCCATGACGGGGGTCGGGTCGTTACAGATGGTATCAGAGCCAGAGCCCAATCGGAAGTGTAGGCAACGAGAATGTTGGGCCCCTTTAGGAGGGGTGATTGTAACACCCACAATCCCACATCGCTTGGGCATAAGAGAAGAGTCCAGTTTATAAGTTAAGAGACGCTTCCAACTAGGCATGAAGCATTTTGGGGTATGCCCAAGAACAAAACCGTGCGGGTTAGGCCCAAAGCGGATAATATCATGCCAAAGTGGATAGGGTTGATAGCATACCGAACCCAAATCCGTATGGCCCTCCCCGAGGCACAACAGACTAGATTCGGGTGGGCCATGATGGGGGTCGGATCATTACATTCCTTTATCAAAGTGATAACTTATTTTCTGTCTCTCTCTTTTTTTCTCATTCATTTCTTAGACCATTAGATTAAGATGATACAATTTTTAAAATAGTAAGGGAAAATTTATGGATTGATTGTTTTTTCTTCACATGATTAAATTTTTCTCTTGGATCATTTATTTTTTGTGCCCACATGGAAAATGCTTTTCAATAGTGACAGAGTTCCAATCCAAAAAGTGTTTGACTCATACTATTAAAGTTTTTTTTTATTTTTTATATAATCAAATTTTTAAACCATTAATAGGAATCGATACAATATTTTGAATTGTTAAGGTAAGTCGGTGGATTGATCGTACTTTCCTCGCACTATTAATTTTTTCTTAGATCATTTGGTTTTTATGCTAGCCAATACGTTCATTGTGAATTATACTTCTTTTGTATGATTGATTAATATTTTTAGTTCAGATAATTCATTGCAATTATAAGAGTCCAATATACTTTATAATTTTTTCCAGTAGATTAATTTGTAATGCAATTATTACTTTTTACAAGTATAAAATAAATTAAAATATTAATTGACCCAATTCGATGGATTGTTTTTGGCAACTTTGAAACAATTATTTCTTTCTTCACAGTAGTAAATTATTTTATTTTTTTAGTTAATTTTTATATCATTAGGATGAGACAATATAATTTTTTAAATACTAAAGGTAAATCTATGGATAGATCGTACTTCCTTCGCACTATTAAATTTTTTTCTTGGATTATTTATTTTTTGTACCTATATGGAAAATACTTTTCAGCAATGGAAGATAGTTCCAATCAAAAGAGTGCCGAACTCACTTCGTGTGAAGAAACAATTACAGTTTCCTCGTAATAATAAATTTTTTTCCTTTTTTTTATTATCAATTTTTCAATCATTAGTGCGAATCGACACAATATTTTAAACTGTTAAGATAAATCTGCTTTGTTCATTGTGTAATTAATTATATTTTTTTGTATGGTTGATTAAAATTTTTAATTCACATAATTCGTCACAGTTGTAAAAGTCCAATAAACTTTTTAATTTTTTTGCAATAGATTAATTTATAATGCAATTATTACTATTTACAAGCATAAAATAAAATAAAATCTAAATTGACCCACTTTGACCAATTATTTGCGATAAATTGTTAAAATAATTATTATTTCTTCGTACTGATAATTTTTTTGTATCATTAATTTCTTATACCTTTTGGTTGAGTCGACACAATTTTTTAAATTGTAAAGTTGAATTCATTGATTGATTGTACTTTCTTCGCATTTTTTTTTCCGTGGAACATTTTTTTTTATGTCAAAATGTTCACATGTTAACGTAATAAATTAGTGCCTCATTGGTCCAATGGGCACTCCAATTATGAATCAATGTTATTAGTTACGCAAAATTGAAGTAGAAAAGTTAAGAATATGAATTTTGTTCTTATTCTAATTGTATCATAATGAATTATTAAATGAATATATATATGGGGAAAAAAAGAAATGAGAGATCTAAAACTAAAAGTACATATTTATTGAGTTAAATTATCAAAGATTAGATTTAAAATTATAATTATCTAGTGAGTACTTACACCATCATCTTTGTAATGGATCGATTTGGAATGAGATAAATTACATTATATTTTATTAATTTTATTTTTCTAATTCATATAGAGTTATTACAATTTTAAAGTATGAATCAAACCATAATAATGTAGAGAAATAGGCTTTTAGGCGGTTATTTGTTATTCTTATATTCTAATTCTTATGATAATACAATATTCAATCAATATATATGAAAAAATAGATATTAAAAAATTTTGCCCTTGCACAACACACCGGTGAAACAGTTAGGGCTTGAATAGGAAGGGTATGTTGCAATCTCGAGGGTGACGCATAGAAATGGTTTAAAATTTGTGATATATAATGACGATGGTTGTCCAACTACCATGACCACAAATGTCATCTATAAAGAAGTGTTTAACCTTATAGTTTCATACTTATTAATCGCATTAGGTACGGTTCACTTTATTTATTTTTTACACAAATCCTTTATGTCATTCATGGTTTGATATGTGAAGTGAAGGATTGTATTTATATATTATTGTGTTTGTGCTCTTATATTTATTTAGGTATAATGTTCCCGTCACAACTTTGGTGGAGTTATTCAAATTTATTATATGTACCATTTATGCATTAGGAGATCCCGTACCCACGGCGGAAAAAAAATTCGTGTAGGCCCCATCGGCCCCCCACCATCAGGGGCAGTTATGTATTATTTGTCTAACCTAACGGAGATATTAAAAAATGTTAAAAAATTTTGGGTGACGCAGGGCCCTCACGCCACGTGGCATGAGTACCATCCTGACGTGGGCAACATAGCATTGGCATATGCATTAGTTGCACTGTATTTCAAAAAGGTAACTCAACGTACTTAGTAGCCGAAAATTATGTTTTAAATGAGTTTTATTGATCATATTTGAAATATGATGTTATTTCTAATATTTTTATGGGTTTCTTATGCTAAAGCGTCAGTGTTTGTATAAAAGTGATGTCAGAGATATTCCGCTCATCTAAAATTTATTTATTATTTTAGTACAATTTAATTGTATAATAGCACAAATTTTTATATTCTATGTGAAAATTATGGATGTGACTTATATTTGAGTATATTCACCCTTTTTGTCAAAACACGAAGATGTCTCTATTTTTTGTCTTGTGTGTTATTGTTGACTATTATTGATGGTGTTTTGTTTGAATTGCTTTAATTGTTGATGTTTTTAAGAGTATTGTAAATTAAATTTGTATTTTTTGGCGAGTTTTTCCCAGTTGTTTGCAGGATGAATTGGTACAAAATAGATGGAAACTCTAATGAAATATCGAAATTATCAAAGAATTATTTCATTACCTATATTAATTAAGTTTATTGTTGCGACTTATTATTTATTTTATTTTTGTCGAGATCTTATATTAATACGACTAACACCTATTAATACTATTATTAGCTAAAAAATTATGCCCCATGCAACGTCACGGGTGAAACAGCTAGTTTATATGAATAATATAAAGAACAAAGAAGAAGGCGTGATGTATTTATATAGTAGTTAAATAAAAACTCCTGTATAATTATACAAAATAGACTCAATTTATATAGAAATAATTTTTTAAAACGAAATTTTCATTTCATTTATTCTTAAGGTAAATCAAATACAGACTAAAACCAATGAATATAAAATAACATACACATGAAATAAATATCATTATATTTTAATAACTTATATATATAAAAAATCTCATTATACTTGTACTTTTACATAGAAGCATCTGTAACATATTATAAATTTAGCTTTTTTCCTCATTGGCTTAGGTTATTCGTGGGTGTAATTTAGTTAACCGGAAAAACATTATATATCTACGATAAATTTCAAATATTTTTTTAATAGATAAATTCCCTTTTTTTGTTTTCAAATCTTCAATATATAGGTTTATGGGTTGAACAATATAAGTGTATTTCAAGAATTAGAATGAATTTTTTATTGATCATTTTTCAGAATCAGTGCATTTTAAAAATTAAAATTACTTAAAATTAACAATTTTCGTTAATACTTAATTTTTATGCGACATACAAAATCACCATTCATTAAATTTTTACACCTAAATTACAATAAAGGTGTAACATTAAAATTAAAAAATAAGATCAGACTCATTACTTATTTTTCAAATAATTAATTATTTTTACAAATAACTAGCAAAGAAACAAAAATTACTAAAAACTAACAATCCCTTTGAGATTTTATTTTTGTGCGATAAACAATTACGATTCATTAAAGTTTTATACAAAAATTAGAAAAAAAAACTTACTGGCAATTGGCCTGAGTTCGAGACACCACTCCATCACTACGATCCCCGATTTGTACTAGAAAATTTAAAAATTAGGTTGGACTCATTAATTAATTTTGAAAATAATTAATTATTTTTATAAATAATTAGCTAATAAAAAAGTAATCAAAATTAGCAATATCGCTAACATCTAATTTTTGTGTGACAAAAATTACAATGAATTAAATTTTTACATAAAAATTTAAATAAATGTGTAACATGAAAAGTAAAAACTCAGCTTGCACACTTTAATTAATTTTTGAAACAATTCATTATTTTTAAAAATAATATTTAGCTAATAAATAAAAATTAATTAAAATTAGCAATTTCACTAAGGTTTAATTTTGGTGTGATAAAAAATTACGATTCATTTAATTTTTACACACAAATGAAAAGAAACGTGTGAGATAAATTTTTTTAATTAATCCTTCAATTGTAACATTAATCAATCTTTTAATTAATTGAATCATCTATATCGCTTAAATTCTAAGATATCTTTTCAATAATAAAATATTTTTAAAATTAGATTCATATGATTCTCAAAATTATGGCTATCAAGCAAATTATATAGGAAATAATTAATTCTTTTTAGAAATAATTATCTAACGGTATGTTCTTTGGGAGAGAAGTTTAATTTTTTTAATTTACTTGTTGAATGTGTGATTGAAATTTTAGAAAAATATATTAAATAATTAAATGAGCAGTTATAAATGATGAGAGAGAAAAAGTTGATAAAGTTTATATTGAATACAACAAGGACTTAAACATGAAAATTAACTAAAATTATTTATACTCTAATCAATTAAAATAATAAATTCTATTGCTAATATATAGTTGAACATCCGTTCAGTCGATAAAGTTTAATAAAAATTAATTATTAATTATATTGCTAAAATCGAAAAATATGATTCATTTAAAAATTAAAAAAAATTCATTAGATTGCTATGGTTTTTCCTGGGGAATGAAAAAAAAAATCTTTTAAATTGCAATATATCTTTTAAATAATAAGGTGTCTTCAAAATTAGATTCATACAATTCTCAAAAGTACAGATATTAAGCTAAGTGTTTCAAAAATAATTAATTATTTTCATAATTAATAGATAAAAATGAAAATTAATTAAAACTAACTATATTGCAATTAATTCAAATTAATAAGACTATTACGATTTAACTAGCATTTTCACCCGTCAATCAAAAATTATATTTTTTTTCAAATAATGAAAAAAAAATTCATACGATTCTTTAACAAATTCGATAGAGTTTTCCCTCTATTTCGGAAAAATTGGCGCTATTAATACACATAACATGAGTCCCCAAAATTTCAACATAGCATAACTATATATTGTCTTCGACCTTATCAATGGCACCAACACTTCCAGTACAATCATATGCATTGCTTTCCATAACACAAACAATATATAAAATACATAAACAAAATTATTTTCTGAAAGAATTAATGAATCATTTAAAGAAGCAATCCAACTCATCCATACTTCACATCTCTCGTTCATCACTTATTTCATCATTCCAAACCCTTCATTGGTTTGCGCACCATCGATCTCTTCTCCCATACAACTAATCTACGTAAAAGGAAAAATATTATTAGAAAATGAAGGGCATAAAATCCTAGTAAGTGCAAATATGAGACAATTACAATTATAAAGTAGAGAGACAGCATAATTTTTTATTTAGGAAACATATGGCTGCCCAGATAGGAGCATAACAGATGGAATTGAAATGCAGTTTACTATAAGTTACTAAAAACTTCTTTATAAATAATATTTGCAGTGGTTTTTGTTGGACATCCATCCTCGTCATACACCACAAATTTCAACCCCTTCCTATTCGTGGCCTTGGAAACTGCTATGTACAAGTGAAGACTGATCTCCTCAGAAAAACGCCAACGTCAGTGAGAGATTGTCTTCGATTCTTGTTGATGGTCATCGCATAGCAAATAATTAAAGGAAACTATCTTATCTGAGAGGCAAATGATAGCCTTATATCCGACAGAGTGAAGCTCAATCGAGGAACCAAAAACTCTTTCCAAGCATTCATCCTAGTCAAAACCCTTGCCTCTATGATATGCTTACCAAATCGCATGATTATAAGACGAATACCATTACAAAGGCTAGGCGAATCATCAATACTACGAATTAACACCACATGCTAATGATTTTATTTCACACCCGTACAATATATATGAATCACCAATGTTGGTAATCAATGATTTATAACACATGCCAAAAAGCTTTTGAACATTGGCAATTACGAAATCATTAACATTGAAAAATTTCTTTGAACACAACATTTGTGTTTGAATTGGTTCTTGCCTCATTACAATCACAGATTATGATTTTCAATTTTATAATAAAATTTTTAATTTATTTAGTATTATAAAGGCCTTCTTTTCGGCCTTGCTAAATCAATAATTATTGGCAAAAAACTTATAACAGAATTACGAAACAAAAGCACGAACAACAGCACATTAGCAGAGTATTTACAGTGGTTCCAATTATTAAAGATTCAACTACATTCGCACGGATAAATCTTAAGATAATTTTTTACCAGAATCTTAAAATAATGTTTAGGGGTGTGTGTGTGTGTATATATATATATATATATATATATATATATATTCGTATTAATTATCATATTGACTCAAATGAAATCACAGTTTAAATAACCAAAAAAAAATGTATTGATCTAAATATACATTTCTTCAATTTCTTCAAAGTTTTCTTGAAAAAGATCTTAGAGGTAAAAAACTTGTATAGCCATGGAACATGATTCATGTTTGGCTAAACTTAAAAATCTATCGATAAGTATATAAGCAAGATTTTCCAATCTATAATTCAAGAAAACTTACTAACCTTAAGCCAAATTACCACATAATTATTAATTTCAATCTCTAATTAAAGATTCTCCATTGTGAGATTCAATTGAAATTTCAAATTATTAATTTATTTTGGAAGTTTGAAATTATTAATTTATTTACAAATTTATTGAATTTCAAATTATTCAGATTTAAATTTCAAATAAATATATTTCTCTATATAATAAGGGATATGCATATAACTTTAAACAAATTAAAAATAGAATTTCAAGAGTGGATGGTTAATTTGATTCTTTAAAAACAAAAATTCATAACTGATTCTTCTGTATTTTTATTTTATGTTATTCATATTTTTTTAAATTAACCTTATTTTATGGGAAGATAATCTTATTCGCACACACTCACAAGCCGTTGTGTATTTGAAAAGAAGTGAAATTTTCGTAATTCGGGAGAATGTTTAGTAAGACTGTCACTATCTGCAGTTGGATTTCACCGTTTAAAGTCGTTTATCTCATGTAAAACCAGTTTGTTGTCTTGTGTCATATGATTGTTGTTCGAGGGTAAATAACAGTCTAAGTGTGTAGGAGTTTGATAAGTGCTTGAAAAGTACTTTAATAACTCTCTAATAACGTTTGTTATCATGTGATAATTGTTTTATAAGTTTGTATTTATGTGTTTTTATTTATTTTCATGTTTGAGGACCAAGAAGAGTTGAAACATGTTTAAATGTATAAACAAGGCATGGAAAGTGCAAATCAGCAACTCGGATTCATAGGGTAGCTTTCAGTGTTTGGATCATAACTTGAGCTAGAAATATGGGATTGATCTGATTCTAGCCCCAAAAGAAAGATAACTCAATTATCTACAAATGCTATTTCTAGTCTCTTAGGCAAAATCGATGGAAAAATAGACGAAAATTGAGTTGGAAGACAGCATCATAAACATCCAACGTGTCCAATGTCAACTTTCGGTGCAAATGCCATAACTTGGCCTAGAAAGATCCACTTGTTGTGATTCTACTGCCAAAAGAAAGGTAACTTGATGGCCTACAACAGCTATTCTCCCAAAGGCAAAAATCGACATTAAGATAGCCAAAAGGCACGAGGAAGTGGAATAATAATGGAGGAACAGCTCACCTAATGCATTATTGAAAGATTCCCTTAGTGCCTATAAAAGGACAAGGCCATTAAGCCACTTCCAACTTGTAAAACACCCTCTCATCCTCAATTCTTAGTGTTATATTTCATTTTAGTAGCATTTATCTTTTGTTTAGCTTTCTTTTGAATCTTATTTTGAGTAGAAGTGTGAAGAGTTGAAGTGTGAACAAAGTTTTAGAGATTGTTTAAATAGCCTTTCACATTCCGGTGGAAGTATATTCGAAATGTATATTTTAGCCGAGAATATGATTGGCTAGGCGTCTCGATCAAGTTCAAGGGGATGTCGTTGTTCTAAACTTGTTATCCGATTAACTCACAAGTGACATTGTTCTTATACTCTTATTCAAATTGGTTTGTTTTTCTATTTTATTTTTGACAATATGAACTTTAATTATATTTGGACAATTGAGTTAAAATTCTTTTATCAACTTGTTAGAATTAAAGTTTCAATCCATAGTTGTTGATTTCTTTAATTTATACGTAACAACTAGCGATCACATATAGTTGGGAATAACAAACCCTATTGTTAAACATTTCGAGCTGACTGAAATGTTACTCTAAGTTTAACCTGTTTTCCTAATTTTTAATGCTAGCTTTTGCATTAAATCTAGAGATCGGACTTCTAGGTTATCCAAAAGTCTAAGAACTAATTGAAAAGCTGACCTTCAATTGGTTACGCTTAAGGGAAAATAGAGATAAATAAGATGTGTAATTTATTATCTCAAGGTTAAAGATTTGAATAGAGAATAGAACACGATATGAGTAAATTGGATATGCAAGTGGAGGCTCGACTAAACCAAGAACTTGATGATTTCTCTCAGTGGTAAAGCTTTCTTCATTGTTATTTTATTTTGTATTCAATATTTATTCCTCATTTACTAAAACCCCCAATCATATTAGTTAGCATAAGTATACCAAATTGACGAACTGTTCCCTGTGGGATCGACCCTTACTCACCACTACTACATTAATTTGTAGTTTTCAAAACTGAGAAAGGTAATTAATATTTGGTGCATCACGGCACGCACCAACATGCCATGTTTTTAAAAATTATATTTTTCATATTGCATTTTATCATGCATCTTTCATTTAAAAAAAAATTAGAAAAAACTTTAAAAATAACTTTGAAGAGACTAAAATACCCTTATTGGTAACCAACAACTTACACCATATAAATTGTGTTTTGTAACACTTCACATACAATTTTATTTATTTATTTATTTTTGTAATACTAAAAAATTGTAATAAACATTACATATTATAAAAAAAATTATTAATTTTCCCTTTTTTATAATAATTATTTAAACAAAAGTTGTTTGTTGTCATAATTAAATAAACTTAGTGAGTTTTGATTTTTTTTTCTTTCTTTCTTTTGCATGTGGTGAAACACCTAAAGTACAATCATTTATATTAAAACTTCACAAAAATGGTTACAGACAAATCAAGCTAGAGGATTTGGACTTCTTTGAGCTGTGGGCTTGAAGTTTTGAAAAATCTTGAAGCCAATCTACAACGATTTGCTAAGAATTCTATATCTTTAATAGGAACCTGATTCAAGAAGAGCAAGAAAATAAAAACCAAAAAGCCTCTAAAAATAGAACATCAATATAATTTCAAAAAAGCAAAAAAAAAAAAAAAAAAGAAATTCAATAAATATTTCAAGTCACTTATTTCTCTACAAAGTATCTCTCCAAAATGCCTGCTGCATTTCAGCATATCTACAAATGATGCGCTTCCTAAGTGACAAAGGAAAAAAAATACGCTATTAATTAAAATTTAAACCAATTAATGAATTAGAAAAAGGAATTACGAACATTGATATCAAAACATTTATGTTTTTTAAATCAACAAAGGCCAAAAAAAAGCTGCTTTGGAGCCAAAAGATTCAATCATTCCCTTATAAAGGCTGCTTTTGAGCCAAATGATGGCCTTGTCGACACTGTCCGTAGTCAATACTTCTACCAAAAAACTGTAATCCAATACACAGTTAATCTATGTTCAGATAGTAGAATTATCAACAGAAGGCCACAAGTCATATCCACGCTAGAACTCACAACTTGCTCGAGGACGAAAAAGATAACTAAATGTTTGTTTAGACAACCAAATGGATCGAGCACAAATCGGGAGGCCAAAAGTGATAAATGAACCTCAAACAAAATAGGAAGTAAATATATTTGAAACATTTGAAGAATTTCAGCTTGGTCAAAATGCAAAGCTTCCTTGTCAAGTGATTAATTTCAAATGTAATGAAACTAATCACTTGTGTGCATGATTAGAGACGGATCCAGTATATGGCGAGCCGGCGCGGTCGCTCGTGCTGGAATCGGCTGAACCCGGAGTTAGTTGCTCACCGCCTGCCCGCCAAAAAAAAATTGATTTTTATGCGTAATTTGCTCATGTTTTTTCTCTGAAATTTCTGCGCAGACTTACAGTAGCACCAGACCAGGAACACGCATGAAGAAGATGATAGATTTTGGGCTAATGGGCTTCTACTCTTCTAGACTTATGGTTTGTTTCTTGAATTATTTGTCTATTAAAATTGGGCTTTCTTATGGCCCATTTGCCCAAATTCATCAAATAACCCAACAAACCCATTTTTTCGGATACAAGCGTTGCTGGACTGGAGTGTCCGTCTGCACAGAATCAGAACCAAAGAACTTGTGTGAGAGTGCGAGAGCGAGTGGCGACTTGCAAGTGCGATTGTGCCTTTGCTCCTTCGAAATCCGACGTCCACCGCCCCTTCACCGCCGTCGAAGAACTCGGTCGCAAGGGTGCTGCTGTCGCTGGTTTTTGCCTTTTCCTCTTCAGTCACCTCTTAGTCCTTGGTCAATGGTCATTGTTCAAAGAATCAAAGGTGAGCCCCCGTTAGTGTATGTGTATTTATGAGTATTTATGAGTTTTGATGTGAAATAGGAGAGAGAATGAGTGGGATTGAGTGGTGGAGATTTATGTAGTACTGTGGGTATCAGAAAATATGTGGATGTAATTGGTTTGACTTTTGATGTGGATGTGTTAAAATGTGTAAAAATTTGTTAAAAGTTGTAAAAGAACGGGCTGTAAGTCCCAGTGCAATTGCTTCCTACTTCTTAAATCTTAATTGTTACTTATAACTTACTAGCATAATAGAATTTGATTTTTACACTTTGGGAGTTTAGTCTTTTTAGTTATTATTGAAATTAATTCACAATTCTAATTATATAATGGGAAACTTTTTGATCTAGGGTTTATTTAATTAACTTGGTTAGTTGGTTTAATGATGAAATTGAATGGATTATTGTGATTAGTTGTATTTTTTTTATTTTTTTGGTAGTTAGTTTAGTAATGAGATTGAATTAACAATTGCTATTAATTGTGGGTGGTTCAATATGTGATTTTTCCCCTTTCCTTTTCATCCATAGGTTATGGAACGATATTTTTCACCTAAACAAAAGCGTCAATCTGGTGGTTGTAGCTCTAGTGGGGCATCTAATCCGGCTACTACTTCGAGTTCAGTAAAAAATTTGACTCCTAGTGACAACACAAAAAAGTCTCGAGTTCAATTGAATGTGGATGATCTTGAGTCTGATCCGGGCAAATGTCCTCCTATAGAATCATATGATCATAATGTAAGAGATGAGGTAATGATGCTATATTTAGAAAAAGGTCATTTTCAACCATATGGACATTCTTTTCCAAAAACAAAGATGGGAAAAGACAATAGGTCTTCTCGAAAAGAATGGTTTTCTGAATTTCATTGGTTGAAATATAGTATAGAAAAGGATGGAGCTTATTGTTTGTATTTCTATTTGTTCAAACCTGATAGAGGGGATCAAGGGGGTGGATATACATTCACTAAGACAGGTTTTAGAGATTGGAGACACAAAAAAACTTTAAGAGATCATGCCTGTCACGTTGATGGTGTTCACAATCGAGCTTTCACTATGTGCACCAACTTAATGAATCAACGACAAAGTATTTCCTATGCCTTTTCTACTCAAAGTAGTGAGCTAGAAAAAAAGTATAGAATGAGATTGACTGCCATGCTAGATTGTGCTCGATACCTCTTGGTGCAAGGGTTGGCTTTCTGTGGTAACGATGAATCAAGGGACTCACTTAATAAAGGGAACTTTCTTGAGCTAGTAGAGTGGTATGCTACTCGTGTTGAGGAAGTGAATAATGTTGTATTTCATAATGCCCCTGGAAATGACCAAATGACTGCACCAAGCATTCAAAAGGATTTGATTAATTGTTGTGCCGTAGAGACAACAAGGGCTATTAGGAAGGAGATGGGTGATTCTTTGTTTTCGATCTTAGTTGATGAGTCTCGTGATAATTCTGTGAAGGAGCAAATGGCATTAGTGGTGAGGTTTGTAGACACTAGTGGAATAGTCAAAGAACGTTTTTTGGGCATTTCTCATGTGACTAACACTTGTGCTCAATCACTCAAGGATGAAATTGATGCAATGTTTTCTAGGCATGGGTTGAGCCTTTCTAGCTTGAGGGGTCAAGGTTATGATGGAGCAAGTAATATGTCAGGTGCGTTCAATGGGTTGAAAGCTTTGATTTTAAAAGAGAATCCATGTGCTTTTTATGTTCATTGTTTTGCTCACCAACTTCAATTAGCACTTGTTGCTGTGGCACGAAGGAATGATATGCTTGCTGATTTGTTTAACATGCTTATTAGTATTGTGAATTTGCTGGGTGCATCGTGTAAGCGTGTAGATGCTCTTAGACCAAGTTATCAATCTGAGATTTTGAGGAAGCTTGAGATTGGGGAACTTTCTAGTGGTAGCGGTAAGTTTCAAGAAATGAATTTAGCACGGCCAGGTGACACTAGATGGAGTTCACATCTACTCACAATCACTCGTTTCATTGGTATGTTTAATAATATCATAGATGTGCTTGAGGATATATCAGAAGATGGTGTACATGCTGAGCAAAGAGCAATGGCCAAAAGACATATGAGTACTATGCAAGATTTTGAGTTTGTTTTTTGTCACCATTTTATGTTTGAAATTCTTGCAATTACAGATTCTCTTTCACAAGCCTTACAAAGAAAAGATCAAGATATTCAATCTGCTATGGCATTGTTGGATGTGTGCAAGTGTGAATTGCAAAAGATGAGAGATGATGGTTGGGATGATTTGTTGCGTAGGCCGACTGAGTTTTGTGTTGATAGGCATATTGTAGTGCCCAACCTGGATGATATTGTGGTGTTAAGAGGTCGACCTAGGCGAAGAGGTCAACGGGTGACTTATTATCATCATTTCTATATTGACTTGTATTGTCATGTTATAGACTCAATCTTGCAAGAGTTGAATGATCGTTTTCCAGAGACAACTACTGAGCTTCTTACTTGTATTTCATGTTTGAGTCCAAAATCCTCATTTGCAGCTTTTGAGAAGGCTAAATTGCTACGTCTAGCTGAGTTCTACCCTTCGGATTTCACCAATGAAGACCTCATGTTACTCGGACCTGAACTTGACAAGTTCCTTGTGCTTGTGAGAAACAACAAGGCATTTTTTGATCTCGATAACATATCTTCCATAGCTCAGAAGATAGTTGAAATGGGATTTAATTGTTACTTCCCATTGGTTTACAGACTCGTCTCATTGGTTTTGATTCTACCAGTGGCAACTGCAAGTGTTGAGAGGGCATTCTCAGCTATGAATTTAATCAAGAGTGACTTGCGCAACAAAATGGGTGATGATTTGTTGAATGACAATTTGGTGGTGTACACGGAGCTAGACATATTTAAAAACATTGAGAATGAAACAATTTTGCAGTGCTTTCAAAATATGAGACCCCGAAGATTGCAGCTGTCTAAGCTTACAGTTACAAATTGAAGTGTACTAAGTATTTTTTGCTTATTAATTTGGGTTGTATTAATTAAACTATATTTTTATACTCTATATCTCTATGTTTTGATGCACTTACTTAGTTATTAGTACAATTTTAATATTAATATTTAAATATTGTCACTTACAATCACAATCAATAGTCGTTGGCGGTCAACGGTCAATCAATGGTCAGTGGTAAACGGTCAATGGTTGCTCTAGCTGAATATTTATCCTAGATCCGTCCCAGTGCATGATTGTGTATTTACTAACCACCACCACTCAACGCTTGTAAAAATCACAGTTGTAGGCACAAATTTCTTTTTCTTCTTCAACTCCTATCAATCTTTTTTATGTTTCCATCACATTATTAAAATACGCCTTATCATAAGGATAAATATTGTCCAACAAAACTCACCAATGTAAGGATTGGGATCCTCCACTTATTTTATGTTGCTTTACCAGCAGTATCATTCGATCAGTGGTATCAATATCTTCTTGCAAAATGAAAATAATAAGCACTAAAATCAGAATAAAATGTAAGGTGTAACTTTGTAGCAATATATCCACATGTTCAAGAAACATGTACACCATTCTAGATGTATACCCACTTTTAACCCTATAAAAATCTATGAAATTAAGGGGAAAAAAGATATGAAGGCGAGCAGAGAAAAAATAGTAAAACTTTAGTACCTAGCAGTAGTAATTTCTTGAATTCACATCAGCTCTGTTTGCCATCAGCAATGCAACAATCTAAAAATCAATACATTGAATCAAGAACACAACTACAACAAAAAAATCTTAAATTTAACCTAATTCGCCTCGAATATCAACGTCTTAAATTAAGGATAGCAAAAGACGGCAGAGAAATTTGATTTGAATACCCCAAAAAAGTACAAATTCTTTAACCCCTAACTTAATAGAATGAACAAAAGAACATTTACCTTGATATGTGGGGTTTCTTAATTTGATAGACTATGAAAGGCAATGCCAAGAGGAGATTGAATAGTAGGCTCTTCGAATGCCTGTATTTATGATACTCGTCCGAAGATTCATCTGGTGTTCGTCGTAACCCTAGCCTCAATTCAGTTGCCTTGAGATTCATATCGTAAGCCACATTTGAGGATATGCAATTAGTGAGTAATTTTCCGGCGAGTTTTTTCTTTTTCCTATGAGAGAAGTTTTATAGGAAGATTAAAACAATTTTTGGATGATTTATTCTCCGTGGGCATGATTGACGCTAATGGGACTTGGAGTTTAGAATCAACACAATTAGCGGATATTTGATCTGGAATTAAAAGATTTGGATGGTGATCCCATTTAAGAAAAAGATTTGGACGATGACAAATAAACAGGGAGAGAAAAGATTGGTGCAAATATATGGGGATTAATTTAGAGATTTGTACAAATCTGAGAAGATTTCCTACAATCATAATGTATTAAGGGAGAATTACGTGGTTAACTGAAAGGAAATCATGCCTAATTAACTAATTAACTAATAAATTAATTGAAAAAATAAAACTAAATCACAGTTCATTTATAAAAGTAGGGGAACCAATTAATTAATTAATGAAAAAAAATAATAAATAAATAAAAAGATAAAAAAAGATTTTATTTTAGGCAGAAAAGTAATTAAAAATGAGTGAAACCCCTTACTATTATATAAATATATATATATATATATATATATATATATATATATATATATATATAGGGAGAGAGAGAGAGAGAGATTTATTATGTAATGGCCCGCCCGAATTCGTCCCGGAAACGTATATGAATACGTATATGTACCGTATATGATCCCGTATATGAGATGAGATGACGTGATGATGTTTCGGCATGTTATATATGTATATGATATGTTCACGATATGCTTTGCAAAGACAGGATATGCCCTGAATGCTAAACTACTTCAAAAGATGAAAATGAGAAAATTCTGCAGAGTGCACTACGGCCAGAATGTTGGAATTACTGTAAATGTCGTTACGCCAGAACTATGAACAATGGAAAATGTCCAAAAGTTTCAGAGAAGAAATTACCAGTATGATCTCAAGATACCAGTATGGTTGGAGTTACGGCCGTAAGGCATGGAGTTACGGCCGTAAGTAAAGAAGGGAAAATGCAGGGGATTTACAGAGAGTTTATTACACCGTAAGGATATGGGGTTACGGCCGTAAGTAAGGAGTTACGGCCGTAAATGTGGAAGTTACGGCCGTAATTTTAAGTCGGCAGAATTGGTCTTTAAGAAGATTCTTGCCATTTCTTGAGTACTATTCACATGAGCTCGGTTCTAACACTCCCTAAACCCTTCCAAGACTCCCAAGAACCTATGTGATCATCTCCAACTTCATATATGATCTATGTAATGCTTGTGTAATCTATGATTACAAGAAGGAAGGGAAGAAGAGAAAGAAGAAGAAAAGGAAGAGGAAAGGGAGAAGAGGAAGAAGATGATCTCCATGCTTGTGTATGCTTCATTTATGGTGGGTAATGGTTGTTTTACATGCTTTATGACGTATTTGCATGATTTATACATGAATTACACAAGATATGGCATGATTATGATGATTAGAGAGCTTAGGAGCATGTTAGGATCTCTTGGCCTTGTGTTATGGTGATGACATGATGTGATGATGTTATGTATATGCTTAGGTAGCCTATGTGACCTTCATGCCAACTTCTATGACTTATGTGGTTATAGGGAGCTATATGTAATGAACAAAGGAAGTAAAGCTATGTCGATGCAATGAACAACTAGGATGACAAGCTTGGTAATCATGTATGATTATGTGGTCCAACGTGAAGTATTATGCGTGTCATGTGATAGCGATATGTGGCGTGTACTTATGTGAACCAACGTGAACACTTTGTGGCCATATCCGATATGTTTAAATGCCGTGGCCTTATGTGAAGTTAACGTTCAATGCATGAATATGTAATGTTTATGCTTGTGCTCACGATATGATTTTGAAGCCTTGTTTATATGTTACGTATGAATGATGACGATGTGAAAGGAACAAGGCGTGGAAAGGTAACGTTTATGTAATGGTATCACGAGCATATGTGTGTGAAACAGTTACCAATCATGTGTTTACATATGGGGGACCTACACCCCATAATGATGTAAACTGGCTACATGGGGGATCTACGCCCCATAAAGACGTGGTCAGTCGGGGGATCTACGCCCCGTATGTAAAAGAAAAGCGGGTCTTCAGGGGATCTACGCCCTGTAAAGAAAAGGCCTAGCTAATGAATGAACGGCGCCACGTATTCACATGATTTGTAATTGGGGCCCAAAGTAAACGTGTGACATGCATTGCATTGCATCTATTATCCACTGAGTCTTTATGACTCATTACGTGCGTATGTTGTATGTGTGTTGTAGATGCCGTGCGTGGAGGGTTGGCGAAAGGTCACATGACGCTATGACGTGGTGTGTGGGCGAAGAATCAAAAGATCTTGTGGTATGTAACGAAAACCGAAACCTTAGCTTTATGTTATACGTTGTAAAGAAAGGAAATTAGGGCTTCGTATTTAATGAATGACGGACGCACGTCTAGTTCCATAATGGAATAAATGAAAAGAATGACGTGCACGGGCCCGAAGGTGGCCAATGTTATGTCGTGCACAGAGCGCTCTGATTATGACGTCATTTATGACGTATATGTATGTGGAATTGGACGGGGTGTTACATATTACCCCCTAAAAATGAGTTATAATAATTAAGAATAAATCTATTCAAAAAATCAATTAAGAATAAAAAAAAGTGAATATAAATAATTTTTTTATAGATATAGATATAGATATAGAATATAGAATTATAGAATGTAGATAATTATAATGGTAGGATAATTATGGTTGTTTAAGGATAATGATGAAATAAGGTAATTAAATAATGAATTAAAAATTAATTAACTGCACTTGAGGGAAAATTTGATGAGTTGGAATAAAAAAATGAATTAAAAAATTTCAAAAATGGGTGCAAAGGTGGGAAAATAGCTGACTATTATAGATATAGATATATATATATATATATATATATATATATATATATATATATATATTAGACGTGGTTTGATTGGATTCAAATTGACACGATTTCATTGTACGAAAATTAATCGAAATGAATTATATTGCTAAACAAGAAAAATAGTATTGATTAAAAAAATAATAATAAATTAATTAGTTTGGCATGGTTGATAAGATTTTCCATAAAAAATGAAAGATATCGTTTAACTTACAAGATATCTTTTTCATTAGAAAATATATTTAAAATGATATTCATACAATTCTTAAAACATCGGCAAAAAAAAAACACTGAGTATCTTAGAAATAATAAATTATTTTTATAAATAATTGGCTAGAAACAAGAATTAACAAGATTTAATTATATTACAATTAATTATATTTCTTAGATTTAATTGGGTATATTTTCATTCGACGAAACATAACAAAGTTTTATTGGACGAAAATTAATCAAATTTAACTAAACAATTAAAAGGGAGAAATATAATTGTTTCAAAAAATGAGAAATAATTAAAATTAATTAGATTGCTCGGGGAAGAAAAAATGTGCTTTCAAAATTAATTTATCTTTTTCTATATTTTAAAATAATATTAATGTAATACCTAAACAATTGACTATTGACTCAATTAATTATTGAAATTATACGACTTAATTAGAATAATTTAATTAGCTTTCGACTATGTTAAATATTTATCTAAGTTTCTATCTCTTAAATAAATATTAAGAATCCTAAGTACTTTGAATTATTTACTTTGTACTGATTTTTATCAGTTGAGATTTTATTTAATTTTTAAGTATCATCGATTAGATTGTATATTTTAAGTATTAACTATATATATTTCAATTTATTTATCTTATCTAAATTAATTTAAATTTTATACCAAATCATTTAATATTTAATATATCAAAAATGTTAAATTAGTGAGTTGATACCTAATATGTTAATATACTTATTTAGTATGTTTACAAGGTGTTTATTCAAAAAAAAAATGTCAGCAACACATATATTAAAAAGAAAAATAAAAGTTTTCGATTAAATCATCACAATGAGGCACGGATGGGGATTGGAATTTTTTAGCAGGGAAGAGATAGGGATTGGAAGTTTTCATCCTATTGTAATACTTATATCATTTTCCCTCGGCTTCGTTTAAATGAGGATGGGTCGGGAACACGGACAAGTTTTTCCTAGTAGGGTAGGAACGGGGTGTTAGGCTTTGTCGGACTGTACCCACTACATAGTCATCTTTATAATGTATTTCTATGTTGATTATATTTTATAATCAAAATTTAAAAATCATTATTTACATATTAATTCTTAATCATGTACATCTCACTTATGTATAATTAATATCCCCCAAAATTTATAATTGATATAATAGAAAGTAAAACTGTAACGCCCCGATTAGAGTAGCTTACATTTGTTTGACTTTTAATAACTCAAAACATTCAATATAAAGTACTAAATAGTTCAAAGCACTTGAAATAACATATTTCAAAACATCAAGTTTACTCAAAATAACAAAAAAATAAATTAAAATTTTTTATTTAATGAACCCTAAAGAGCTCCCACACCTCACCATGCCTCCAACTCCTCAATTTGCAATTTGTTAAAATAAAAGGAGCTAATATTTCAAGACATACTCAGTAGAATTAAATAAACTTTAAGGGAAACTAAAGTTTGGAGGTTAACTTAAATAAGAATAAGAAATTTGAGGATTAAAATTGAAATAAAATTTAAAGTGTGAAATTGTAAAAATTGAAAGTTAAGGATTTAGAATTAAATAAACTTTAAGGGAATACTTAAATAAAATGAATAAGTTGGGGGACCTAATTTGTAAAGATAATTTAGGGGTTAAATTATAGAAATTAAAAGTTAAGGATTTGGAATTTACATAAAGTATAGGGACCAACTTAAAACAAATAAAGAAATTGAGGGATTTGACTTGAAATGTTCCAAATAAATCATGAATTGGTCAAAAGGTCCATCGAAAATATAGACTATGGCTCGTTCATGACATAGCCGAGAGGAAGAGAGAAACGCTGGGGAATTGGCAGTGATTTCCCATAAAGTTATAGTCGGCGAAGGTGGCGGTTGAAGTGGTGATGTTAGTGGCAATGATAATTGAAGAAAAAGGCGACTATTGGGCTCGAATTTGGTGGTTATATTTCAAGAGAAAATTTTGGGGATTTCTCAAATTCAATCCATTTTCTTCCTCTTGTCATTTCTAATCGATTTATTGAGCTTCTTGAGGTTGTCAGGATAGCGATAATGAAGGATTTGGTGTGTTTGTTTGGGATGGATGTGTATGCATATGTGTGTGTGGGTGTGTATGCCAAGTGTATGTATATGCACACGTTTGTGTGTGTATGTGTTTGTGTTGAGCTGATATGGTGGCTTGTGGTGGAGGCAGTGGAGATGGTGGATTTAGTGCTCGGTGGAGATAGTGGTGGTGAAGCTATGGTGGCTGTGGTGGAGATGATGGCGGTGATGGTAGAAATGGTGGTGGAGATGAAAGTGGAGAACCAGCTACTTCCATGAATAATTTTTTTAAAAAAAAGAATGTAGTGTAATGAATGTGCAATTGTGATATAATACTAAAATAAAAGAATTTAAATGGAAATGGAACTGAAAAGTTAGGAAATTTTACCAATTGAAACTTGCCTGATTTGAATAAGAATGGTGGAAATCAATGTGATAATAGTGAAGTGTATGGAGAAATGTTAAGGATAGAGTTTGAAAGAATCCCAACTACAAGTATTTAAAAGGTACACTAGAGTAAAAACTTGATTAAAGTATTCTTAATGGGTTAGAAACACAAATATGCCTATAATGGGCTTTTAATTAGAGTAAATTACATCTACACTCAAATTGGACTATAAATTGGGTTTTAATGAATAACATAAAAATCTTTAGGGACTAAAATGAATAAATTTAAAAGTTTGGTCCTCAAAGGAAAATTTGAAAAAAATAAATTTTTATAAATTATTTTTTAAAATTAAATAAAGTAAGAAATAAGAGGAAGTTTAACTAGACGAGCGTACGGTATTAGATTGTTTTAGGTAAAGTCGTAGCAACACATTTGAAAATTTTTATTTAATTAAATATTTTTATTTAAGAAAATTCATGGTCACTACAAAAATGATTTAAAGAAAAAAAACATGAGCTATACGAATATTAGTAGAATTATTTTAGTATAATTATTTTAATAATTATAACATTTAATGTTATTTTATTTTTGGTTTATATTAGCATATTAATCTTGCAATGAGCAAAATCTGATATATTATTATAATCTCTGCCATGAATTATTATTTCGTGTAAAGCAAGAGTGAAAATGCTAAATAACTTGCAATTTTATGGAGAATAGTAAATTAAGTTGTGTGGATTTTCGTAAGTTGTTCCTTACATATTTGCATGATGGATTAGTACGAAATATAATGGAAACTCTGTCGAAATTTTTATAGAATTATTTCGTTAATTATATTAATTAAATTTATTATTGCAACACATTATTTACTTTAATATTTTTTTTTTGGGTTTTATGTTAATATTTCTAACATTTATCAATATCGTTATTAGTTGAAAAATTTATCATCCATACAAAATATAAATAGCTAGTTATTTTTTAATTTTTACATCTCCTTTCATTTTAACTTTTCCTAGGAGTGGACTTTTCGGGTTCAGTTCCAGGTAGCTCGTTACCCGCAACCAAACCATAAATTTCGGTTTTACAAAAAATGCAACCACTCGGTTCCTTTAAAAAAAAGTACCCCCCGGTTCCGGTTCCATCCAATTCCGATTCGGTTCAGATTATTTCGAACCTACACAAATTAAATATTACTTAACTATGAAAAGAAAAATCAAGTCCCACTTTATGCAAAAGCTTCTTGCAAGCAGTGGCCTCATGAAGCAAAGTAACAAATAGCAATATATATTAACCAACAATAGCATACAGTAGCTTCTTTCATTAATTACTTCCATCCAAGTACAAAATGACTAAAACAACAATAACAATTAACACTTTAACAGTAGGCAAAATAGGAAATTAGCAATAGTAGTAGGCAAAAAATGCAGTCCCAGCGATAGCAAAAAACAACAGAAGTAGCGGTGCAAAAGAATTAGCAACAATAATGCAAAAGTAGCCTTAGCAGTAGCATAAAACCAATAGCAGTAGTAGCACAAAAGTAGCCAATTACCTTTACTAGTAATTACAAAAGCAATAGCATGAGTAGTGGCTAATTTCATTACAAAAGCAGTAGCATAGAAGCATACTTTAATAGGTAATTGCCAATTCCAAAATAAGTCAATCACAACCGAAAATAGAAGTAGAAACCATGCAATTTAAAACTAAAGTACATAAACTAGATTAAAAATTGAACTCCAAAATATCTTCCATGAAGCAAAATAGAACTCCAATAACATCTTCACTCTTCATCTCCACTTTCATCAAACAATGAATAACCTATCAAGTATCACCAATAAGATAATGAAATTTAATTAATAAATGAAACGGGAAATTTCTATAAGCAAGATAACAAAGGTCACAATTCTCATTATCATGTATCACTTACCAAAGCACTTCTTCTTTATGTTCATCAAGATGAATCACTCATTTAGTTGTAATATTATTGATAAGGTATGTCACAATTCACAAATAAACAAGCACATGAGAAGTAAAAAATTGAAATTGTGAAAAAAAAAGAAAATACAAAATATAGAATAAATATTTATTCACCTGTCTCAATATTTTCCAACTCTCTTCAATGCAAATGCCTTCACATACTGTCAAGAGTCTAGATTCCTCTTGTAACCAATTTTGTGTACAAATCAAGGCCTCAACTAATTTAGGAGTTAGTGAACTCCTAAATGAATCCAAAATTCACCCACTAGTGCTAAATGCAGATTCAGAAGCTGCGGTGGATGCAAAAATGGCAAGTACATCCCTTGCAATCTTAGACAAAATCTCGAATCTCAAATGATTAATTTTCCGCTGACACAATATGTCAAAGTCATTGGAAGGGTCATCAATTGCCTCAATCATTTTTTTTTAATCTCATCATTTAGCGATGTATCTGTGTGAGATGTCTTCATTTTTTTGTACCCCAAATCAACCGTATTAAAAACATTAAACTCGTCATTATCCTCAACACCATCAATTACATCCAAGCCTTCTTTAGAACGACTTTCACCAACTCCTTTTTTTCTCTCACTTATCAAATCTATACTCATTGTACAAGGTATATAAGAACTTCTCGATGTCAAGTTTCATTGCATTGACTCTACTTGGATCGTATAAAATGTTAGCACAATATACAACATATTCCATCTTGTATCTTGGATCCAAAACAATTGCTATAATCAACAACTTGTTAAGTTTGTCAACATTGCCCCAATACTTGTCAAACTTTTCCTTCATGTTAGTTGCCAGATTTCATAACACAAAACTATCATTATTAGTGAAGGTTTCAATGCATGTTCAATATTGCAAATTTCTTTAAAGTAAAGATTTGAAATCACATTTAGTGATGAACTAAACTTCAAAGTCAAATCGTAAAATGTTCTTACGAACTTTACCAATTTGTTTTTGCCTTCTCCCAATCAAACATATCTAGTGGCCCTTCTTTTTTCTTCCTGTCGTCATTCTTCTCACCAAAATATTTTATATACTGACCGTCCTCATTCTCCATTGGTGCAAATGCTTTCTTAGATTTCAATGTACTGTCCAACATTAAAAATGTCGAATTCCACCTAGTAGCCACATCCAAAGAGGGAATTTTTTTTTACTGCCAATCTTTTCTCTTCCAACACAAAATTTAAACTTCTGAAGCCTAGACAATGATGATCACAAAATATTTGATTGCATTATGAATAACACATATTGAAGGATTATAATCTTTCAATCCTTGCTTAACAATCAAATTGGCAACGTGTGCTAAACATCTAACATGCATATGAGCACCATCCAAATCAATGAGTCCCATGTTTCCAATTCTTCAATTTATCTTTCACATAAATGACCCCTAAATCATTAGAACTTACATTGTCAACTGCAATGCATACTACATGCTCTATTCCCCAATCAAGTAAATAATCTTTAACAGTTTTCCTTATTGTTTCTCCTTTGTGATTTGGAATAACTAAAAAGCTCCAAATTCTCTTGTGCAATTTCCAATTCTTATCAATGAAATGTGCGGTGATCACCATGTATATGATATTTTGAATTGAAATCCAACTATCACTTGTAATAGAAATTCTTTGCGTGTTACTAACTAGTTTAGCCTTCAATGATTCATTCGTTTCATTATATAGATATAGAGACATCTCTAACAATTGTTCTGCTAGAAAAAATATCAAACCTTGGACAAAGAGTTTTCACAAAGTCTTTAAAATCGTCAACCATCAATTATCGGAAAAGGAAATTCATCAATTATAATCATCCTAATTAAGGCTCTCATATACTCATCTTTATTGAACAATGACGTTTTAAGACCACTGCCACCATCAAATCTCAAAGTCTTTGGCTTACCATCAAATTTGAGGCTTTTATACGAACAAGCTTCAATATGTTTCCACAAGCAAGAAGTTCCGGACTTACATGAATCACTTGCTAGAACTTTCCCATGCTAATTGCACTTTGATTTTTTTCCATCATCAATCCTAGTAAAATGATCCCAAATTGCAAACCTTGTTCATGTGCCTTTTTTAGCTCTAATTTTAGTATCAGTGGTAGCAACGACATCTTCTTTTCCTTTCCCTTTCCTCATCTACAAGAAAGAAAAAATAATAATATCTTATTAATATAATAAACCAAAACAACATGAACTAAGAGCTAAGTCTAACAATCAATGGAAAATCTGAAAATTCTAAAAACATGTTACATATCATTATTCTCTGTAAAAACTAAAACCTAACAAAAAGAAAAAAAATCCCCAAATTTTTTAAACAGATTAATGAGCAAATATTCCTTATCCAAAAAATGTATAAGAGATTTCACGCAGAGAAAAAATCAAATCCGAGAGAGAGAGAGAGAGAAAGAGAAAGATCAATAAAGAATAAAAAGTGCAAAAGAAACAAAGTACAAAAAGAAACCAAGAATTAGAGATTGAGAAACTTACTATTTTTGAGCAGTGACTAGCTCAACGAGTGAAGGCTATAAAGCGAGATATCGAGCCTTGAAGCACTATAGAGAAGGTCAAACTGTCGAATAGTTGAGACTTGCATCAGTATCTCGGCAAGTCGGCATCTCGGCGAGTCGGCAGTGAGAGCGAGAACAATGAGAATTTAAGATAAGTTTAGATACTTAGATTTGAATTTTGAGGTTGGGGACCTGGGGTTTCAGGTTACGATTTAATTTACATTGGGTTTCTTCTTCTCTCTCTTTTTTCCTAGTAAATAGTGAATAATAACTAGGTAGAAACGAATTTGAGTCCAATATCTACCAATCGGATCGGACCCATTTGGGTCTTGAGCATTGGATCCAAATCCAGTTTTCAAATACAAAAAATCAATTAGTTCTTGCTTTTTCGGTCTAGTTCGGACTAGAACCACTGGGTTTTGATTTTTTTTTTCACACTCTTTTAACTTTACCCCTTTTTCTTTCTTTCTTTCTTTTTTTTTTTTTTTTTTGCTCGCTCTCTTTCTCTCTCTCACACTGTTCCATTAGTCTCTAATTAAAATAATTAGTTTTCACTTCCTTGTGTTTCGATTTTGATTTGGGTGAGTTTAAATGCACCCAACCTTTTGTTGGGTGCACCCATTTCCAATTTAAAAAAATTAAAATGACTATTATACCCTTCCCACCCCACACTCTCTCTCGCTCTCTCTCTCTCTTATTCTTTTTCTTTTGCTTGGTCGCCCTCCCACCCCACACACACTCTCTCTCTCTCTTTTAGTCTTTTTTATTCTTTTTCTTTTGCTTGTTCGCTTGTTCGCTGTGTCCACAACGAACAAGCTTTTTCTTGTTCACTGTGTTTCACAGCGAACAAGTATTTAAAAAAAAAATTAAAATTAAAATAAATAATTTTTATCTTTGTTGATCGATACAATTTTTTCAAATTTTTGTAGCCGCTTTGACAAATAATTTCGAAATTTTTTACAACCAATTTGATGATAAATTTTAACTTTTTTTTTATGATATAATAATTGGCTTTGTTATCTAATATAATTATTAAAAAAATCAAATCTTTTACAACTATTTTATCGAGTAATTTTAAATTTTTTTTACTTTTTTTTGCAACCACTTTAATGATAAATTTTAAAATTTATTTGATAAATTTTATCGAGTTAGTATCTAATATAAGTATTAAAAAAATTTTAAAAAAATAATAGTACAAAATTATTTTTTTTCATCGAGTTAGTATCGAATACAACTATTAAAAAAATTAAAAAAATAAGTATTAAAAATAATAGTACAACTTTAAAGCTGTTCGCCCCAATTGGGGCGAACAACCTCATTGGGGGCCAACTACTAGATGGTTGTTCGCCCCCAATGGGGCGAACATAATAAAAGAAAAAAAAAAAGGGAAAGAAGGAAAAGGATGCGACGGTAGGATGGAGATATGATAAAAAATGGGTGTGTAAAGTAAAGTGGGTCCCTGCCCTTTTGATTTTCAGACGAATCCAACCGTTTCATTGTTTTGGGCACGATTCCAATTCGGTCCCGCGATCCGTCGATTCCCCCTTTTGTTGTTCGCCCCTACAAAATCACGTAACAAGTAATCTTCACTTTTGGTCAATATATTAGGGTTCGAGAATTTGGGTGCCAACAAAGTTTAGCACCAACTAGTTGCAATTTAGGTTTATCGAGATGTCATCAACAAAATACAGAGCACCACCAAAGAGGAAGAAGCTCGATGATCCATCCTTACCAAGGTAATCGTTTTCCTAGCTCCGGGATCTGGATTAATCCTTTGCTTGATAAAAGAAAATTGAGTTTTCTTATTGGTACTCTCTGTTCCCCAATTTTAAGGGTTTTTGGTATATTTAATTAATTGCTATAGATAGTGTAACGCTAACATATTGAATCTGAAACTATCTTGTTGGCGATTATTTTACACGGCACTGAAGTACTTACTGTTGATATTAGTATTAAACGCTAATAAAGGAAAAGCTAAATCAGTGGCGGATCCAGAGATTACAAGTTGAGGGGGCACAAATATTAGCTCCCGCAGGGAAAAATTTTTTAGAGGGCCGGGCCGATAAAAAAATATTACTAAAAAGTAAGAAATTTAACATGTATTTGAGTTAATCTTTAATTTAAATAGTGAACTATAAGACTTTTTTAATAATAATGATAGTGATGTACGATACAAGATTACTATTAATAACTTTGATTGAATATTATATACTTGAAGAGCTCATTTGACATTCATTTTCTTAAAAATATTTACCAAACATATTCTAATTATAGATTAATAGAAAATTGACACATATAATTTTTAAAATTCAAAGTGAAGTTATAGATTTTTAGAGATTTTTAGAGTAAGAATAAGCAAATAGACTAAGGGTATGTTCTTTCCACCTTAAATTTACTTTTTCTCTCTCATCATTTTCAACCATTCATTCATTGATTTAATAATTACTTTATATTTTTTAATACTTCATCTCTAATTCTCAATTACACATTTAGTTAAACTTTAATCTACACCAAATTTAAGTTAGAAAAAACATACCCTAAATTAACAAAATGTCAATCATCATCAAATTAAATGGACTACACAAACTCTTTTAAGTCACATTTGTCATTGCTAAACAAGAGGAAATGATAATGATTCTTTGGTGCCTTGTAATTTTTTTTTAATCAGAGTTTTTTTTTTTTTTTTGGTTTTGTACTAACAAAAAAAAAAAAAAAATTGGATTGAAAGTTGAGGGGTCACGTGACCCCTCAGGACCCCCCTTGGGTCCGCCACTGAGCTAAATCAAGTCGTGGTATATAGCATTAGCGGTTATATGGTAATTATTAACAACTGGAAATTTTGATTGTGTACCTTCTCTCAACGATAAGCTTATCAAGTAGTCATGTAGATTTTTGTGAGGATATGCAGAAGAGATTGATAGTTTGTTGTGGAACTTCTGGAAGTGTGATGGGATTGTATTTACGCTTGTCTAATGCAACCATTAAGCGGACGATTTTGATCAGGTACCCTCGGTGGGAGGTACCCTCTGTGGGCACCGTATGGTACCCACAGTGGGCACGTGGCATCACCACGTGGCCACATCATCACACCAAAATTTTTTTATTTTTTATTTTTTTTTGAATTTTTTTTTTGTATCTACGTTAAGTTAGACGAATAATACATAACTGCCCCCTGATTGTGGGGGGCCTCACCCGACCCCTATCATTTTTTTCCCCCCGACTATGGGTACCATAAAGTACCCACAGTGGGTACCGGATCATAACTGGGTAAGTGGGAAATAATTTTCTGCTTATTGAGTGATTAATGAAAATGCATTCGCATTTGATTTTTGATCGGTACTAGGGGCAAACAAATTCTGTTATGTAACAGAACATGAACTTGTAGGGTGAATGATCATCTACCAACAAAATGGCACCTTATGATAGCCACAATTGCCACGTGTCACCCTCCCCCTAAATGGAGGTGGGCCTGCACCATGTTGGACTAATACATGGGCGCTACATGGCCACAATATTGGTAGGAGAACTTCGCCTGAACTTGTAGAATATCGTTTCCATGGGTATAAAAGTGAAACTTTCATGACATTTTCTGTTTGTTTACGCCTTTACGGAGAAATTCTAGACTGTAGGATTCATATTTTCAGCTTCAAATTTATGTGAAAACCTGAAGAGGTCTCTCTATATTCATAGCGTTGCAGCATTGATGTTGTAAAGATTTACGCAGCTGCAAGTCATAACTATATTTAGAAAGCGAAGTACTTCTTACACAAAACATTTTAGGAGTGTTGTGATTTACTAAATTATGATTGTTATATTGGTGAAGACACTAACATCAGTTATCTCTTCCCGTTGCAGGCCTATTGACTCTCCATCAGAGAAAAGAGATGCAATTTCAATGCCAGTCAATAAATCATCTGTAAGCATTTTATTTCGAGCCGTAAAGCATGTACACTCAGAGCAGATTAGCAGAATAACATTGTATGACATGAATCAGTCATTCGCACTCCTTGGAACACACCACTGAGGGTCCTTTTGGTATATTAATCAAGCTTTGCGTGAAATATTTTTTTTATAAATTTTCTTTTCGTTTGCACTAGACGTTAGCCAAAAATAAAGGACAACACAATAATTTTAAATTTTTAATGCAAAAATTTGTCATACCTTTAGTTCTCAGAACATTTTACTAGCATCATTCATGACGAAAGCTAGTAGAGCATTAGTTTCATTTAAAAATGAAGAAGCATAATGATAGAAGCACAATACTTGTGTTTTTGTGTCTTTATTTCAACTTCAATCAACATATTTGTATCATATTTTCACTTGAACTTACAGTGGGGTTGTTCTTTATTCTGTCCTGTATTGATATCTAATTTTCATTGGCATTTGGTAGTGCTTGGGCCCATTGGATTCATTTTTCTGTCTTTCTTGAATTGACATATCCTGCATGTGATAAATGCGAAGGTTGTGGAGGGTCAAAGTAGCGTTATCAACATCAAGATTCAACAAGCGAGGAATTTGGCGGTAGCACAAGCACAGCAAGATGGTTGCACCGGTAACTTTAGAATCTTTGATTCGCCGTATGGGAATTATCTTGTCCCTGTGATTCCTACACTTGCAGATCTTGGTCAATAGATCTTTTGGTGAAACTTATATTTACAAGAACCACCGGCATAGAAAGAAAGTCTCCTATCTACGCTTGTGATTATCATCTTGAAGAATCATTTTTGTAATTAAAATTAGTCATCAGAAGAAGATATAAAATCGATATTTTGATCATTCATTTGTCTTCAAAATTATTTTAACCATATCTTTAGTAAAATTCACGATGTTTAACACTTTTTAACTACACGTTCACCATCTACAGTGGAATCGGGTATTTAAGGCACATGGCTCTTAAGAAGTGGAAACCTGATTGTTAAGGCCATCTCCAACGCGGACCTTCAATTGCCTCCGTGCCAGTGGAGTGAGAGAGTAGAGATAGATATGAAGGGGGAAAAATTAGAGGGGCCCATTGTTTTTAAAATTTTTAAAATCACTTTTATCTCAATTATTTCATTTTTTCTCCACTTTTTTCATAGATACCCGTGTCACGTCCAGAAATAGACGCTCGTCCAAAATTCTTATATTACTATTTTATTATTTTTTTGAATTTATCTTTATCTCTCAACTTTTTCACTTTTCATTCTCTTTTTTCCTATACTAGTATCACGCCCGTGCGATGCACGGTAACAATTAAATTTATATACGATAAATAATTGATATAAAATTATAAATATAAATATTGAATTACATAATTGATGTAATTTATGTATATGAGATTGCATAATTATAAAAAATTATTAAAATCTATAATATTGTATATTATAGTAAATACAAAAATTACAGAGTAAACTCACAATTGTAAATTATAAAAATTCACGTGCATCGCATAATTAAGAAATTTATCAAAATATGTAACTTTAATTATAATTACAATGCATAGCATTGCACAATAATGTTTGTGGAGATTAATTAATTACAAACAAACAATTGGGAATGAATGTATAAGAATTTTTTGATTATCAAAACGTGTATTTCTCATTGGTACATATCAAATTTATATTAAACATCTTTTTTCTTTCTGAAATGGACGTTACGCACTCTAAATTTTATGATTTTATGCGTTCTTTTAGTGATTATCTGTAATTGCTATTTGATTTTCGCTCTATTGTATAAGAAGCATTATGCTTAATTTTATGTAACTTAAATTTGTAATAACACCAACAATTTTCCTCATCTACATAATTTATTTGATTTCTTTTCATTTACGTAAACTGTATGTTAATTGTAAAATGAAAAACTTTTTATTTGTAACTTTATGTACTTAGAAAAGGCAAAAAATATGCAATACAAAATTCAGTTAGTGAGCATATCACATCAGTCTTATTAAAAATAAAAAATATCATTTAATTTTTTTAATTAGAAACAATGTGTCATGTTGGCACTGCCAATAGGCCGTTCGCCAAATGTGACACTTCAATTATAATAATATAAAGATTAATAAATTACTATTTTATTTAAAAATAAATACATTATTCAACATAAATCCAGTTATAATTTTAATCACTCACTATTAGATTTTAAAAAAGAAAAAAGTAAAAAATTCTCTCCATTTTTAATAGACCAATTCAAGTAACCAAGCAAAACGATCAAAACATACAATTTTATCACAATAAAATTAAATAAAAAAGATTTATTATTTAATATTTTGAATTAGTACTTTTAAAAATGCAGTTATATATAATTTTTTCCTCGTTAGATGTTTGTTTTAGATACTGGTTTATTTTGAATTATATTTTTAATTACTACCAATTAATGTTGGTTTATTTCCAAAACTAATTTTATAATTTTCTTAAAATATTTAATGTGTGCCACATTTGCATCTTCGCCTACGTGTCACTTCAAAAATTATAATATAAAGATTAATGATATGGTAATATAACAATTCAAAATATAAAGATAAAGATTAATAAATTACTCTTTATTTAAAAATAAATAAATTATTCAGTATAAATTCAATTATAATTTGAGCACTCACTATTTTATTTAAGAATAATCCACTATTTTAATAATTCAATGCATATTACAAATCAAAACTATTAAAAACTATAACATTTTTTAACACAATTAAAATAAAATACTTATTATTTAATGTTTTTAATTAGAAATTTGAAAACTGGAATTACATTTAAAGTTTTCCCAAAACTATTTTTTTATTATTAAATTTTATTTATCACATTTAATGACAAATTTATGTTTCGTTAAAAAATAATTATATTTAAAGAATTTTCCTTATTTAAAACTACCAATTAATATTGGTTCATTTCCAAAAATAATTTTCTTTTTTTAACTATAAAATTTATTTATATATATATTTTTAAAATATTAATGAGTGCCACGTTAGACTATCGCAACGCAAGACTCATCTTTTTATAATATAAAGATTTCTTTCTATTTATTTTCAAATAAAATAATCACATTCTCTTTATCTTTTTCTTCCTCTCTCTCCTCAACGTCATCTGCAATTAACATCTCCCTTGGAGACGGCCTAATAGTGGTGGACTGGATGATTGATGATAAATGGGGTGCTTTAGTGGTATCCTAGTGTTGATTGTGAAATGAATGGAACTGTTCGGCGCATTACACGTGGGAATTTCAATGTTAACTTTATGTTCGCATTGGAGGGTGTTAGCATCTTCATGAAAATGCATTTTAACCTATTTTTTTCAAATTTTAAATTTGGTCAAACAAATCACATTCATATATCTCCCCACTCATTAAATCTCCACCATCCAATTCCACTCATTCTCTCTCTTCCTACTCATAAAAATACATTAAAACTCATCCACTAACACCCTCAAATGGCCAATATTTATCTGTCATTCAGTTTTGTATTAATGGCCAATATATAATGAGCCCAGCCCTATCCGGTTCCCACTTTTACTGGGATAACATAGAATAAGTTGCAACTTGCAGAATACAATGGGCAAAAATGTTGACTTGGAATCATGTTCACAAATATTGACTATGGTATTTAAATATTTGAATTGAAATAATTAAACTCAAAATTGACATTATCCTACTGATTTTTTGACAAAAAATATTATAGTGGCCTAGATTTTTAGCATTGTTCTAAAGAGTGTGTGAATAAACTTATATGCCGTCTAAATAAATATTGCAACTGGCTGCCAAAATATATAAGTTGCATTGGCCTAATAAACAAATTAAATATTGCTGGGTGGGAAGTATACCTGGGGTCCTTAATCTTTGTGGGGGTGTTATGATGAGGTCTCAATCTTAAAAGTATAGTACATAAAGTCCCTAACCTTTCAAATGTTACAATCGAACTGCCGGTTAGAAAAATGGTTAGTTTCATCGTCAACTTGTCAAATTCGTTGTAAAATGATAAAAGTTTCCTTCTTATCAATGAGCAACAATTACAATTAAATGCATAACTTTTAAAAATGTGCAAAGGACTTGCATGATTTAAATTTTTTTTTTTTGTTTTCATTTTAGCACATTGTGAAAATGAAACACAATCTATGAAGAGTAAGTTTCAGTCACACATTTTATTCAGCATGTTCAAAGTAGTTGTACATCTATCTGTTCGCTACACAAACATAGTCCATTGAGTACTTTGAAAATGCTCTATGATAACAATTAATTACAGCTATCAAGCTATGATCATTTCATAAACAATGAATAAATAACGATAATGAATAATATTATTCTTTATCTATTTAATATGGTTTAGCTCCAATGTTCACTTGTAGGTATACCACAAGTGGATAGATTAGGGCACGTGTGCTTGCCACATTTAGTGATAATTATATATTTAATTCAAAGGCATGTTTGAAAGTGGCTCGATTATTGTTTACTATTTGGGAAATGGTATTTCCATGCTTTCGAGGGCATATTTGAAAGTAGCTTGGTTTTGTATTAGGCATTTTGGGAGGTAAGACCTTACGTCCCCTTTGTTTAGGTGTAATTCGTTTTTAATTTTTAATAAAATCCTATCTGGAATTTGAATTTTCGAACTGGGATAGTTCTTTAAAAAAATAAAAATAAAAATGTTATTTTCCTTCTCCAGATTGTGAGTCGGAAATTCCAAGCTGCATATCGTGTCCTGCTCCAAATTCAGATATGTATGACCCACCGAAATACTGGTATATTTCAGCAGCCACATGAACCTGGAGTCAAGATTCCGGTAGTCCATTCTATTCAAGGCAAAAACACAAAAAGTGATGCATATGAAGTTACCCATACGTAACTTAATTACGGATAGCCAAACTCCAAACATGCACTTGCTCTTTTATTATTATTATTAAATTATTATAATTTTTTTTATTTTTTTTATTTTTTTACCGAAATTCAAATAGAGGTCAAATAGCAGTAAAGAAATTATGAATCTTGGTCCCTTAAAAGGTTCTACTTCCTTTC
Source organism: Jasminum sambac (assembly GCA_018223645.1). Lineage (NCBI taxonomy): Eukaryota > Viridiplantae > Streptophyta > Magnoliopsida > Lamiales > Oleaceae > Jasminum > Jasminum sambac. The sequence goes on from CP073644.1 coordinate 16,872,967, forward strand.
CTTTCATTTTCTTCTCATGTAATTTACACACCAAAAAGGAAATCTTCCGCCTCCATCACACACTGTGCTTCCGCTAATTACTTTCAAGAAAACGGAAAAAACAAAAAAGATTCAACCTTTCGCATAGATCAATAGTGGGATTCTTAGTACCGAGATGGGGAAGGTCGTGGTGGCGGCAGCGGTGGTTTGTACGGCGGCGGTGTGTGCTGCGGCTGTGCTGGTGATGCGACAGCGTATGAAGAGCTCGGGGAGGTGGGCCAAGGCAGAGGTCATTTTGAGAGAACTGGAGGAAAAGTGTGGGAGCCCAGCTGCTAAGCTCCGGCAGGTGGCTGACGCCATGACGGTTGAGATGCACGCCGGCCTCGCCTCCGAAGGCGGCAGCAAGCTGAACATGCTTATCAGCTATGTTGATAACCTTCCCACTGGGTATGTATGTAATTAAACTTTGTTTCATCGTTGATTCGACTTTATTTGTGATAAAAATGCCGTCTTTGAATTGACTTTTTGCTATTGAAGCTGTGAAGTTGTAGTTTTCTTCAAGAAATTTGTTTTGAGGAAATTCAGCTGTCATATCAGTTGCTATATATAGGATGTAAGAACATGTTTAGAATGCAAATGACTAGATTAAGATTTAAGATTCTTTTACTTTGTTGATTCATGTTGTTGTCTGAGGTTTAATTCATCTTATAGAAGCTGTCATAAGGAGTACCAAGTGTTGAGTACTCCATAAGTACTAGAAACTTTTGTCTGATTCTGTGATTCTCATATCCATGTTACTATTTTACATCTCCTATAGAAATTTGACTTGATTGGAAAGTAGTGATTTATTTTTTGGTCAGATATGTGAAATACAATACTTTTATTTAGTTCAGACGAAATTCTAATCGGTGAGTGTGGATGTGGACAATTTGAAATAGCAGTGTTGGTGCTTCTTTGATCATTCGACGTGAAAAATTGATTTGGGTGAGGACATGAGGTAGAAAAGTGGAAGAAGTCGAGGTTGAAATGTGTTTGGAGGATGACTGATTGTTCTATTCAAATACGGAGAAAACAAGTCCCCGAGTCTTCTTATAGACATTTCGAAAATGTTGGAGAAAACATGCTTTGACATTGGTGCATTAAATTGAATTTTTTTACATTTTAAGAATGCTCTGATTTCAATTTAAGGTTGTGGTTGTGGTTAAAACTTGAGAGTTCACTTGTTTCGTCGCCATCTTATGCTAACCAATAGTTCAACTCTGAGATTCTTTTGTACTAAGCCTATGTTTGGAAACACTCAAAACCATTTTTCTTCCACATTCTTCTTCCATTTCTTGACTGTCTGGCCACTGAGCTCCTTGTGCCTTTCACCTTTTTCATTTCTTCTGATTCCCCGATTATAGGGCTCCTTATCTCGTTTATTTATTAGTTTCTTTGTCATCATACAGACATGTTAAAATCATTTGCTTCTCGTATCGCGGTTTCTGACCTTTTGATTTATGTTAAATACTGTTGAGTTTATTTGCTGTATGGTCAAGTAGAGCATTAACTCATCCTTTGACTTCTATGTGCTGATTTTGTTGCATATGACCCAGATATGTGAAGATTTCTGATTAGTTTTATTTATATGATAATTGTAATCCTGGATGACTCCTAACTAAGATACCATCATATTTCTGTGATATATTGAAGTTGCATGTATAATTTTCCTCTTTCTTATCAAGCCGAACATGTAAAATCACTGCAGAGTTGGCTTTTTTTTTTTTTCATTTATTTAAGTGTTTTCGATTATGAAGTCAAACTTACTGCTAACTAGTTCAATTATTGATGTGGATCGTGTTGCCTTGATTACATAAAATTGACATGACGTATCAAAATGGCCTATGGTTTGTCATCATGAAAGATCTAGACATTATAACTTCATTGTCATAATCATTGTATGAAACCCGCAAAAAACACCTAAAGACAAGTTTGTTTTATTGTGTTCAAATTTAAGTATTAACCATACATTCTAATCACTCGTTATTATTATCCCTATATCTCCAATGCTATTCGACTTAAAAAGTTGGTCCTTAGCAAAATAAAAATTTACGGGAACATATTCCAAATTTTATTTCTTTAATTCACTTTATGTAGAAGCAACTTCATACAGTTCTTGTGATTCCAAAATCTCTTAGGGATGAAAAAGGAGTATATTACGCATTGGACCTAGGTGGCACCAACTTCCGCGTACTCCGCGTGCAGCTCGGCGGCAAAGAAAAGCGTGTGGTAAAAAGAGAAGTGGAAGAAGTCTCCATTCCACCACATCTAATGGTTGCGTCATCTCAGGTAAGGATAAACTTAGCGGTTTAGCGATTCTTTTATTGTCAAATGTTGTTACAATTTTCATCATGCTGTGAAATCTTTTTCAGGAATTGTTTGATTTTATCGCAACTGCAGTTGCAAAATTTGTTGCGACAGAAGGAGAAGACTTTGTTATTCCATCCGGCAGGCAAAGGGAGTTGGGTTTCACCTTTTCCTTCCCAGTTAGGCAATTATCATTGGCATCTGGGACTCTTATAAAGTGGACTAAAGGCTTTCTTATCGAGGAGACAGTTAGTTCCGATCTCAGCTTTTTCTTTCATTCCTTTTGTAGAACTTGTCTTCATTATTATTATTATTATTATTATTATTATTATTATTATTATTATTATTATTGTGTGATTGATTGTACGATGGTTTTAAGTAGATAGGACAAGATGTTGTTGGAGAGTTGAATAAAGCGATGGAAAGAGTCGGCCTTGATATGCGTGTGGCTGCTTTGGTAAGTAGATTACCTCTTGAAAGTGTTCGACTGGTAGAATCCCTAATAAATTATGACTTCACTATCTTTCTTGGCATGCTTAGGTCAATGATACGGTTGGAACATTAGCGGGAGGACGCTACAACAACCCCGACGTGGTAGCTGCGGTGATCTTGGGTACCGGGACTAATGCAGCATACGTAGAACGAGCAAATTCAATTCCGAAGTGGCAAGGCCTACTTCCCAAGTCCGGGGAAATGGTTAGCAGCTCTATTCGGGCCCAGATTTGGTGTCTTGAATTCTATCTATTTGGCTGTCTGATCCAGTGAAAACCAACAACATTATTGAATTAATACATTTAGCCCATGTTAGCAAACCAATTCTAAATTAAAATAGAATTTGGTCAAATTAATCACATCCATATATCTCATGGAATCCATGTCTGCTGCACAAATCCCCACCACTCATTTTCGAAAAATCTATTTCTCTTTCAATGTAAAATTAGTTTGCTAACATAGGCTTAGACACGTAGTTTATGTATGTTAGACATACATTGGATGAGACAACCAAATGGGGACAGGATTTAGGACAATATATTTGGACTCTCTCCATCCTTTAACTCATTTATGGTTATTTAAAGTTCATCAAGCGTTGAATAGTCCTATGGATGCATTTTATTAGCTAAATTTTGCTTCACTTTTGCAGGTTATAAACATGGAATGGGGTAACTTCCGATCATCACATCTTCCATTAACCGAATACGACCAAAGTCTTGATGCCGAAAGTTTAAACCCTGGTGAACAGGTTGTTTCAATAGCTTGCTTTTATTGATTTTGCCTGGTTTCATGTCTGAGCTCCTCCATAACTTCTTTCTGCAGATTTTTGAGAAGACAATTTCAGGAATGTATTTGGGAGAAATTGTACGTCGAGTCTTGTGCAGGATGGCTGAAGAAGCTATGTTTTTTGGCGAAGATATCCCACCAAAACTGAGAACTCCATTCATATTAAGGTGAAAATTCATGGACATCCTAGCAAGATACTAGAATATTTGTCATTTGTGGTGTAAAACATAGTACTAATAATGTTTTATCTGTGGGATTTATTGGTGGACCAATAGATCTTTGGATTAGTACTTTCTTGGTTTAAGAAAATAAATCATTCATAATGTAAATTACTGAGCGCAACGAGCTACCTTGCAGAACACCCGACATGGCTGCAATGCATCACGACACTACTCCCGATCTCAAAGTCGTTGGGAGTAAACTAAAGGATATTTTGGAGGTAATATTCATCGACACAATGACACAACAGATTTATGAAATAGTGATCTATTTCTTAGCAGGGCTTGTATTGATAGCTTGACTATGTTGTCTCTTATTTATTTAACACAGATACCAAATTCTTTGTTAAAAACGAGGAAAATGGTTGTGGAGATCACTATTTCTTGGCAGAGCTTGTATTGATAGCTTGAATATGTTCTCTCTTATTTATTTGACACAGATACCAAATTCTTCGTTAAAATTGAGGAAAATGGTTGTGGAGATATGTGACATTGTTGCCACTCGTGGGGCCCGTCTTTCGGCCGCTGGTATCCTGGGAATTCTCAAAAAACTGGGACGAGATACCATGAAAGAGGGAGAGAAGCTTTCTTCAGTAATTGCCTTGGATGGTGGATTGTTCGAACACTATTCTGAATTTGGGAATTGTCTGATGAACACACTTAAAGAACTCCTTGGGGACGAGGTTTCAGAGAGCATCGTTGTTGAGCTGTCCAATGACGGCTCTGGTATTGGAGCTGCACTCATTGCTGCATCTCACTCACAGTACCATGAAGTCGAGGAATCTTGACGCGCTTGTCAAACTTAGCATTGACAGTCAGATGTGAGAAGTTTCACAGTTTTTAAGTATGACATGTTGTCTTGTCCCCTGTTCTTGGTAGAAATGATGATCACTTTTTTTGATTTTCTTGATTTATGGTCTTCTGGTATTGAAGGAGATTTTGACGCCTGGTAGAATATTTGACCATGTGATAAAATAAAATAATAAAGTTGAGGATTTAGATTGCTTATACTTTTGTATGCATGGTTGTATAACATAACAACACCTATAAATCCTTTTACAACCTCGGATTGGTTTGCTAACGTATGAGAAGCCAGCTATTACATTGTAAAATTGGCACTGAGAAACAAGTGTACTGTTTCAATCAATGTTTGCTTTGGGGTTTTAACTACTGTCGTCGGATTCGAGTTTCCTCTCCGACTTGGAATTCAGAAGAAGAGGAACAACATCGTACTCGTTTCTAACAATCTTCCCTTGTGATGAATGGTTGTACTGGAGCAAGATATGCAAAACCTCCTTCATCGTAGGCCTACTCGAAGGAAGTTTTCCTGTGCAAACAATCCCGAGTTTGAACACGCTGCTTATCTCGTCCACGTAATGTGATTCCTTGATGTCCTCGTCCATGGCATGGACTATCGGTCTACCTTCTTGGACGTGACGCCATGCCCATTCTGCCAGACATGACTGCTCATCTCCATCACGACCTTCCCTTCCGGTCACTAGTTCCAAAAGGATTACCCCAAAGCTATAGACATCAATCTTCTCATTCACTCTCCTCGTACGTGCATACTCTGTAATTTCAATGCAATGCAAATAAGTATGTGAGATTTATGGTGTATATTGTGTGTGTGGTAGTAACATCATAATATGTGGGCATCTGAAATGATTATTCATGCCACACATATGAAATCATATGCTGTCACATGCAATCATAAACTGCCGCTGCCACATAGGTGGTGAGCACCATGTGCCCACTATAAGCACTAGAACATTTTTGTTGGCAACAATCGAGACGTATGTTACATACCTGGAGCTATGTAACCAAACGAGCCTGCCACGGTGGACATTGTGTTAGGTTCTCCGTACTTGATCAACATTCTTGCGAGCCCAAAATCTGCAATCTTCGCATTGAACTCAGGGTCCAACAAGATATTGCTCGACTTTACGTCACGGTGTATGATGGGTGGTGAACAATCGTGGTGCATATAGGACAGCCCTTGAGCAGCTCCAATCGCGATATGCAGCCTCTTAGGCCAATCTAAAGTCACATTACGAACTGAACCTGAAATTGTTAATGGCTTAGTCTTGCCACGAAGCCACCGATCGAGGCTACCATTTTTCATGTACTCATATACAATTAGCTTCGAATTGTCACTTGAAAGACAAGAGACAAGTTTCACTATATTTGAATGCCTTATGCTGCCAAGAACTTGAATTTCTGAAAGAAATTCCTTTTCGAGTTTCTGATCCAATTTTGACTCGTTCGATATCTTCTTAACAGCGACGTACACACCTGAACGGTTTACGGGAACCCGGTAAACTGTTCCCGATCCTCCTCGTCCAACTATGTTACTCTCTGTTAAACCGGATAAAATTGTTGATTCTGTGAAATTTAATCTCTGGAATGAGGTAAATTTCCAAGTCGACTCCAAATCGCGCTTTCTTTTCTTATTAGTCCTAATGACAAAGATCATGTATACGAAAATGACTAAAAATGCAACCATTGAGATGCTCGATAATGCAGCAATTAGATGGGACGAGAGTTTGTTCGATTTTCTTGCCAGTCGAGCCTCACAATTGCCGAGGCCTAATGCTTGATTACTTGCACATAACCTCGGATTATTTCGAAAACTGCTATCAAACGCTGCGTTTTCAAATTTGTCGGGGATTCTCCCAGAGAACTGATTTGAAGATAGATTGAGTGAAGATAGCCTCAAAAGGCCAATCTCAGGTGGGATTGATCCAGAAAAGGTATTCGCTGACAAATCTAAATAGACGAGGCTCGGCAAGAACCCGATCGCCCGAGGAATTTCGCCTGATAATTGATTTCGACTGAGATTCAAAGTTGTCAACGACTTCCACGAGATGATAGTCGATGGAAGGTTTCCAGATAATCGATTCCCATCGAGCGAAATACTCGACAGTAATGTAAGAGCAGTCAATTCTTGAGGAATATCACCAGTAAGTAAGTTGTTACTTGCTTTAAGCACTCTCAGGTTCACCCAAGATGATATCCCAATCGGGATTTTACCTGAAAACTGATTGTTATCCATCTCGATCAGTGACACATTCGGCCCGACTTTATCGGGCAGCTGACTGGTAAACATGTTATCACTTATCATCAATGTTCTCAAGTTTAATGATGTCCATAATCCTCTTGGGATATTACCAGAAAACCGGTTTCGATATAACCTAACAACCTCCAAACTGTCACAATCCCCCAGAGATTCGGGCAGTTCACCGGTCAAGTTGTTGTCAAAGACGACAACGCCTGTAAGTACCTTTTTAGCACACAAATTCTTGGGTAACGTCCCAACAAAGTGGTTACCCGAAACTTGGAACGTTTTGAGGCCCGAGTGTAGCCCAAAATCCAGTGGTAATTCGCCTGATAAATTATTGCTGTATACCCCGAAATCTTCTAGCAATGGCAATTTACTGATGCCTATTGGAATTGTACCAGATAATTGATTGAAAAACAAACCTAAACCGGTAAGATTACTTAGCTTTTCGAAGTCATCTGGTATTGTCCCTGTTAACGCGTTGTTTGAAAGATCGATGACATTCAAATTCAACGCCTCGATCGTATGAGGAATCTGTCCTGAGAGTTTGTTCTTGAAAAGGTATATGATAGACAAGTTCTTGAGAAGAAACAGAGAATCTGGGATTTTGCCAGTTAAACTATTTTCAGACAAGTCTAAGAATTCCAAAGCTGTCATATTCCCAATATTTTCTGGGATTTCGCCCACCAAATTTGTCATATACATCCATAGATTTCTCAATTTTTTCAGCATTGTGAAACTTGATGGCATCCCCTGTGGCAAAAATGGATTGGAATTCAAGATTAATTCTTCGAGACTGGAGAGATTACCAATTTCTTTAGGAATAGAGCCATTGAGCAGATTGAAATGAAGTTGAAGAATTTTGAGCTCTGAGAAGTTCCCGATGGACGGCGGGATATCGCCAGAGAAATTATTGCCGCCCAAGTTAAGAAGACTTAGCCGTGGCGACAGCCGATCGATGTCGTCAGGAATTTTTCCGACGAGTAAGTTCTGCGAAAGGTCTAAATATTCGAGAGTCAAACAGTTGTAAAGAACCTCAGGGAAGGGTCCAGGGATGAAATTTAAGTTAAGATCAATGTGGGACAGGTTTTTAAGGTCACATAAAAATGATGGGATTGTTTCTCTGATGGTGTTGTTGGTGATCTCGAGTTTCGACACTTGGCCGTCATCATTGCAGGTGATCTCCGGCTGCCACATGCAGTGGTCGGTCGACGGAGTCCAGTGGCCGAGGGTGGTTAGACTGGACCAGTAGTTCTTGAGTTGGAGAAGAGTGGTTTTTTCTTGAGATGTAACATTTTGTGCATTTGTGCCGTGAGAGAAGAATACAATGAAGAGAGTGGTGAAGAAATAGATATGTGGAGAAGATGGAGATTTGGGCATCTTTCGATGTGGGATTCTTCAGTCAATTATTATGTGTTGATTTTGGTGGTGGCATTTAGCAGAGATGGGAGTGTTGTGTAATGGAGGAGAAGGTTGGTTTAGTTCAGAACTTCAGATGATGGATGAGAAGATGGTATTGTGATTTCTACAAAGTGAAATTTGGAGGAAAGTGCATTGAGGTAGTTAAAACTGAAATGTGCACGTTTGTACATTTTTAATCAACCGTGAAAAGGTTCTCTATGACAATAAAAAAGTGAAATGATCCCCAATTTGTATTTAAAAAAAAAAAAAAAAACCTTCACATATCATTTTGATTTAGTTGGAAAAATTATTTTTATCATCGGATTCCACCGTAAAAATATTGTACTAATTGCATTACTTTTATAATTTTAACTGATAATTTTTTATAGTGTCGTAAATACTTTATAAAATTATTAAATTACCCATCACTGTTTTGTAACACCAATCCTAAAGGTTTCATTTTAAAAGTTGTCAATTAATATCATTTTCTAACAAAAATTTGTCATCCAGCGTATGACATGGGACTGGAAATATTCGTGTATGATACGTATCAATGATAAAACAATGACCGTTGACTATTTGACTTTGAAACCCGTGAATAGAAAGTTAAAATTTGTATATTCAACCCCGGCCCACCAATCAGCGGATTTTTTTGACTCCTCCTTCTCCCTCCGATTGAGCCTTTGGGACAATTTCTTCTCCCCCATTTTTCACGCACCAAAGTACGTGTTTTTTACGTTTTAAGTATAAGCGGTTGTTTGATCGGGTATAAAGTTAATGTGCGCGATATTTCGTGTAAAAATATGTGGTTAATATTATTTTGGGAAATATATGTGTGGTTGAAAATGAATATGAGGTATACGGAATTGCGTGCGGAGAATTTATATACCAAATAGAACAATGCCTAAATTGGGGAGGGTGGGGCTCTGGTATTTTGAATTTGGGATAAATCGATTAGGGAGTATTTTATTATTAGATCAAACTCTTTTTCTTTTGTAATATTAATGAAAGAGTTAAAATTTTGAAAAATTAATATTTTTGTGAAAATAATTGAAATAAATTGAGATTGTTAAAGGAATATTAAAATTGTTAAATATATTATTGCTTCTCTAATGAGGGTACTTGTAGTTAAGGAAAGTAAAGAGTAGGATTAGGGCCAAAAACTGAGAAAGCCATTGACTTTAAAGTTGCCCAGAGTTACTAAACAATTAAGGGAGCGTTCTCTTTGATGCTTTCGAGCCGTTTGTTGCTTTCTATTTTAAAAAATATTGAAAATGCGTTATGTTCATTGTTTTGGAAAATACATTTTTAAAACTGTTTTTAAGATTTGTATAGAAAACGCGAAAACGTCTTTTTAACATTTTCGGTGTTTTCTATGTTAAATGTCGAAAACAAGGAAAACACGTTTTCGGATTTTAAACTTTATCTTTGTTATATTTAAATCTTAATTTTTACTTTTTGAACCAACCACCGCCAACCACCGTCGGCCACCACCTACCACCGTCGGAAAAAGTCAGACCACCACCTCTAGCCACAACCGACAACCACCGCCATTTACCGTCAAACCACCAAATCTGGTGGCAATCCACTAGATCGGGTGGTCCAACCACCATTAATGGTGGTCGACCACCATTAATGGTGGTTGGAGTACCATGAAAAGGTGGTTAGCACCACCATAAGTCGCTGGCGACTTGGTGAAGAAGAAGAAGTGGGTTGGGTGGGTGGGTGTTGGGGTTGAAGATGAGGACCATTTTCAATAATTTGAAAAGTTTGGAATTTTTTTGTATATTCTATTGTACCAATTTATTATATTTCTAAACGTATAAACCAAACACGTTTTTTGTTTTCTTTTTTCAAAAATAATTTTTCAAAACAACAAACCAAATGCATTTTTAATTTTTTCAAAACAATAATTGAAAATAGAAAATACCAAAATATTTTCGTAAATGAAAACAGAAAATACAAAACAAACAGAACGCCTCCTAAGGTTTTGTCAAGCTATAAATTTCGCTTTTAGAATATTAAATAATAGATTAACAGAGAAACAGTTGGATGAATATCTAGATAAAGACAATAATTAGAAAAAGATTATAAGCATGTGTTCGTCCCCACTTATTTTTATCTAAAAATTATCTACTATTAAAAGTCAAAATCAAATATTAATATCAACTACATATTTCAAATCATCACTCATTATTATCTATAACATTTTGTGGCCCACCACTATCCATATAAAAGTTCATTTTTAGGAAAATTTTAAGCAAAAATAAATGTGTACACGAACACACGCTTAATATTATTTCCGCATTGTTATCTTCTACTCTACCTTTAACCTTAAAGCGATCCCTTCTGTTCAAGTGGACATGTTTGCTTTTTGGTATTGCTCCTCTCATTTGGTATCAGAGCATTACGTGAATGGTCTGTTGCCAACAAAGTGATGTGGCACTTTCACAGGGCGCCACATCATCGTGAATTTTTTTTACTATATTAAATGAGATGAATAATACATAACTGCTCCTGATGGTGGGGGCTCGTGTGGGCCCCATGATTTTTTCCCCAAAAAATGGGGGTGTTAGCATGTTATCCTGGCCAACACGTCGGCAGAAGAACATTAGTGCAGAGCATTATAAGAAGATTCCTGGATTTTAAAAGAATAGAGTAATTAGAAATAAAAATACACAGGGATGATCCCATGCATGTTCCATAGTTATAGAACTTCGGGATGTTTTATGGGCTCATACGACTTTCGTTTTGAAATTCGAGGCCACTTCTAGAATCGGTACAGCAAAAGGAAGCTCCTGTAATTCGTGAATTTTCCCGACAATACCGTAGCCATTGATCAAAAATTTTTGCCATAATTTTGCCCAAATTATGGTAAAAAAAACTTTGACCGGCGGCCACAGTGTCGTCAAAAATTTTTTCAAATTGTTGGAGCTATCACTCGCTGTGCTAATTCTACTTCTGGTCTCGGATTTCAAAACGAAAGTCATATGAGCTCGTAAAACACTTAGGAAATTCTGTAACTATAGGACACTCCTAGTGTATTTGAACATTTTTGAAGAAATACAAAATATTAATAAGAACATTAATAGACAATTAAAAGTAGTTAACAGTAAGTTAGACTATACAAAAACATAATAATACTATTTTAGAAAAATCTTCTAGCTCAAGTAAAACATTTATAAAAAGAACTTTTAGAATCAAAAAGTTCTTTTAAAAGATAAACCAAGAAAAACTGAGCTTGAGAAAAAGATTTTCTAAAAGAAATTAAGGACCTTCTAAAAGAGCTTAAAAAGATAGTTTTTGGTTAATGACAGATAGTATTATAACTTATAAAAATTATATAGAAGCAAAAGAATATACAAAGAATTTTTAGCAAGGAGAAGTAGAGGGAATATCTAATTTTATGTCTTCATCAGACTCTCAAGTAAGATAATAATACTATTATCGCACTTTTATTATCTTTACATAATAGATTAGATACTTTAGACCAAAAACCAGTAAAGACTTTCAAAGTCAATGAAGAATTAAAAGCTTTAACATTAGAATTAAATAAATTTAGTCTAGAAACAACTGGAAAAGAAACAATAATTAAGAAAAAACAAACTAAGACTTTTAACTTTGTTAAAACAAAAGAATGAGTTTAACCAATCAATTCTTCGGAAGATCTAGAACAATTGAAGAAGAATCTAGACCATCTATTTGTAATATATAGGCCAATAGTTGATACAATATTTAACAGATTAGAAAATGATGAAGAAGTAAGATTAGAAGAAATAATGGACCCACGGCGAGATTATGAAAGATTTCAAACTCATAGTTTAAAATTATTCAAACCAAAAGTTTATATAATAATAATGGAATATTAGAATCACAAAAATGATCCCCTCCCCACATGGGAAGGTTCCCCATGCCTACATAGCGCCCCTGATTGGAGGGAGGCCTCAAGTGGGAGTATGTGGGGAGGGGATCATTCCTCATTTGAATCAAGTACAATTTTTTTAAAGCATAATAGAGAATTAGCTATATAATGTGTCGGGAAGGCAAGTTAAAAAATTAGAACTAATTTCCAAAGAAGCAACCAAAGAACTTAAAAGTAGGAACTATATAAGTTAATACATTTAGGGTTAATCACAATAGGAATTAAAGGATTATTAAGAAAAAATTTAGGAACTAAAGTATTAATAACTATTTATGAAGAAAGAATAAATATCATAGAAAAAAGTATAATAACTAGCATGGAAATAGATATGAATAGTAATAATGGAATAATATATTGTAGACTGAGGCCTTGTTCTATTCAATATAAACCACTATAAATTTTATCAATTTTTTCTCTCACATTATTTACAACTACTCATTTAATTATTTAATATATTTTCCCCAAATTTTAACCACACATCCAACACGTATATCAAAAAAATTAACTTTATCACCAAAAAAACATACCCTAAATATCTTTATGACTATTAAAGATTTATCAGAAAATACAAAAATAGGAATTTAGGCTAAAGGCTATGAAGAAGTTATAGGTGAAGATAATTTATTAGTACACATAGGATTTTTGGGAAGATGCTCACATAATTCAGAAATAAGATATAATATATATATATATATATATATATATATATATATATATATATATAGATAAAGTAGTAGTAAAGGAATTAAAATGTTAAAACCCAAGGAATTTTCATCATAAGACTTAGCATGATTAGATTGGGATTTAGAAAAATTCTTTGACGATAAAGAAACATTATTAGCTCCAATAGAAGCTTTAACTTATAAAGATAGACATGACAGGACTTATTTGAGATTTACTGATTATACTCAGAAGGAAAGTAATGAAGAAGAATCAGACCATGACCTAGTAAACCTAGAATTAATAAATGAAAAAGTAGAAAGAACACAACAAGAAATTTTAGAATTAGAAGATCAATTATACTTAAAATAAACAATTAAATGAAGAAGAATATTTATATTATGATCAAGATCAAAACATTAGAGTTGGAATAATTAGAGAAAATATAGAAACTCCAAAATTTAGCCATCAAAAAGAATCAATGAAAGGACAAGTTTCAAGAACATCTTCTAGTGTAAAAAGCCATTTTGAAAGAACTGAAGAAACATAATTTAATTATGATAGTTTTCCTTTGAGAACCCCTTATTCAGACTATAAAAATCCACCATAAAATGCAAAATATATAGCAAGAGGAAGTCAAAGACCATCAGAAAAACCAATAGAATTTCAGCCTTTAGCTAAAGGGTATATTTTAAATTTAGCAGGACATGATCCTCAAACTTGAACAAATGTAATAGAAGTATGGAAAAAAATACTTTAACAGGACAATATTTTAGAAATAGTCAAGAAATGGACACTATAGAATTGTATAGATATTTAGAAACATTTTTAAGAGAAAGTGCCAAGGAAATGTGGGAAACCTTTAAACCCGGTAGAGAAAAAGAATATGATTAGCTAAAAAGTATTGGAAGTAATCCATATAATTTCGTAAATCAAATACAAATTTTAGCAACTGGCTCTGACCCAAATTCAGGACATGGAGAAGTACAAAGAAAAGCATTAGGTGACCTAGAACAATTAAATTTATACAAATGGACGAAAGGAAGAAAAGTAAAGAGATTTTAAAATAAATGCTATTATTTAGCAACTATTTTAGGAAATACATTTGACCAAGATATGGGTAACAAACTTTTTTATAAATTACATGGACCTTTAGGATTATAAATAAATGAAAAATGGAATAATTCAGATTCAGTAAAAGAGAATCCAAATTATCAATGGACTATAGGACAACGAGTTCAACATGTAATAAGATGCTTAGAAAATAAATAAATGTTTAGAATTATAAATACAAAAATAATTAAAAAAAAGACAGGTTATAAATTTTGTAAAGATATCTTTACTCCCCAAACTTACGCAGCATCTAATTCAGATAAAAGAAAGTATAAAAGAAGTAATAAAAATAAAGTTGGCCTTTAAAGTAAAAAACCCAACAAGAAAAAATATTACCTCAGAAAATCAAATAGGAGAAAACCATATTTAAATGAAGACAAACTGTTGGGATTTTCTCGAAGTCACGGAAGAACAAAACAACAATTGAACACGAAAGAGAAGTGATTTTTATTAAAAATCAATATGATAAATAAACAATACAAATTACTGAAACTTAACCACTAATATTGTTCGAGTGTTTATGGTATACATGGCAAACGGTTTGTAGCATTAAATCAAACCTCTAGTTTGGAAGAGATAAACACTTAATCTATTCCAAATTAACTTAAACACTTACAATGAAGGAAAAGGAAATGATAGAAACTCAGAGTTGCTCATCAAGTCATGATTTCACTTTGATCTTGTTTCTATATGATTTTCTCTTGTTTTTGATTGATCTTTGAGTGGTAAATCTATCCTCTATATATAGGGAACCAATAGGCATGAAGAATGAATGCATTCCTTAGCAAAAGACCCTTCCAAATCGCCATGTCTCTTCCTGAGAGGTCGCACCAATTCGAACAAATATCAGCGGTTTCATGATACAACACAAGCATGGCAGTTGCTCAGCGATTGAGGCGGTTGTTAACTCAATGGGTGTGAGTTCGAACCCTTATAGGCGCGTTCCTTTACTCTTTTTTGCATTTTCCTTTTCATCATTTAATTCCTTTCTTCTTTCCCTTTTCCTTCATGTATAATTATTGATCAATCAATAATTTCAAAAGTCCTCCACTTTGATCAATAATTAGGTAACCACACTTGTGCGTAAGGTATAAATATCTTTTGATTTGAATCTAACCATAGTGTAATCTCTACAAAGTATTATCGAGTTTCAGGTAGCATGATAGCTTTGAATGTGACAACTCTTATGATAATACCGGTGAAGACACATACACAAATGCCATGTGTTTAGTTCCTCAATGCTTAGTGCTTATAGGGCCTTGCGCTCATCCTATTCGTTAAACTTTAAAAAGAGAAATTTCCACTCTCTATTGAGGCTACACCACCTCGAAGTTTAACTAGGCGAAATCCTTCCAATATCTTTGTTACCTTGTGAAATACTTGTAAAACTGGATTTCATTAAGAGTTTAAAACTCAACCCTCTGGTACTGTAACAACCAACATCATATCATAGGATATGGTCCTAATTTGAATTAAGTTGGTGTTGAAACAAACCACTTATCGAGTGACTTGTTCTTACCATTTGAACCCGTGAATTACTGTTCGAGTAATGACAGGTAGGGTTGCCATCACTGGTGGTTTTTGAAACAAAGTTTCAACCATACCTTCTCTAATATTAATTTGTAACATTTACGTTGTTGTGAATCCACTACCCCCACTCTTCAGGGTAATCTTACGAAAATTGATCGTTTTTTCGTGGTAAGCGTCTTATCCCCACTCTTTCAGAATAATCTAATGAATTCGAACATCTTGTGTATCAAATTCATTACACCCACTGTTTAAGGATAAACTCTTATTCTTTTATTCTTATGAAAGACACGGTTCCGTTCCCAATTATCTTAATTGGGTATTCACAATGCAATTTAACAACTCAAAAATCTCAACATTCTAATTTTAAGAAATCGTAGCTACCCCCACACTTCACTGCCCTTATCGAAAAATACCACAGTCGCTAACCATCAATTTTGGAAATCAACAACCATAATAGTCGGTCAAAAACATTGTCTGATAGCGATTGTCCACAGTTAACATTTGGAACCATAAAGTCCATCGTAGTACATAAAGTTACGTTCTTTATGCAATCTCAATTTATAAGTTTATGTCATGACATAATTATAGAATGATCAATACATGCAGCCACTTAAAATCAATGCATCTAGACATCTAGTATGATCATATGACTTGCTGATTCAGTTTCCACACATAATTTGATTATGGATTATACCACACATTCAAATTCATTTGACATATAGTATAAGGATCTGGTTAGTGCACTAACGACATGAATATTTTCAGACTATGCATGATTGAACGGAATCACTAAACCATTGAAGTAAATGACATGTCAAGATTCCTAACACTCTATTAATTATATTGGAGAATTAAATGTATAGCCATACATATGTAATATGTGATATCCAGAGAATGCAAAGAGAGAACATTCAGATTATGGGATACATTAACACCCACCAGGTGTGTAATAAAGTTTTACAAATAACATCAAATAATGGAATTTGAAATGAAATTCCAATTATAAAATAACCATTATCAACATCAACTTAGTTAAGGTAGTGTTTAATCAAATCATATAGACTTTCATATTAAAGCAGTAGAACTTAATCTACGGAATTATGTTCCCAAAATAATCATTGACAAATTCAGATCATGAATAGAATCATGCGGTCTGCAAAACGCATGGCATATCAACCAATTTACAGACAGAAACATAGAATTGCATACCATAAGTAAGAGCGAAATAAAAATTTCCAAGTAGTTTTAATTAATCCGAAAACATTCAAATGAACCGATGTATCAATGGCCAACCACGATCTCGTCATCAATGGTGACACAAGAATCAAGATCAGAATCCGAAATGTTAATTACCTCTATCGAGTTGTCGACTTGTTGTATTTCCACTGGGTCCAGCACTTCTTCTTAAATCTAAAGCATATCTTGAAAATGGTCAATTCCATCAAGATATTGATATCCTTCCCACACGTTTATGAGCGTTATGCAAAACATCTCGTAGTCAAAGTCTATTGCCGACAAATCACCGAAACCATCTTGTATCAATATTGTTATGAAGTCTCGTAGGATTGTCTCTGCAATGGCGATCTGATTGCCATCGGTGAAGGAGTTCGCCAAGTGATGTGCAGATAGCAAATTATTTGTTTCATATCCCAAAGCGATGGCATCGTCACGTGCTTGATTTATTTGTGACGTATCCCTTGGCAAAAGACCCTTCCAAACGGCCATGTCTCTTCCTGAGAGGTCGCACCAGTTCGACCAAATATCCGCTGTTTCATGATACAACACAAGCATGGCAGTTGCTCAGCAATTGAGGTGGTTGTTGACTCAATGGGTGCTAGTTCGAATCCTTATAGGTGCGCTCCTTTACTCTTTTTTTTGCATTTTCCTTTTCATCATTTAATTCCTTTCTTCTTTCCTTTTTCCTTCATGTATAATTATTGATCAATCAATAATTTCAACAGAAACATGTTAGAAAATTTAAACCAGATAAAACATATAAAAAAATTGTTTTGCATGTAATAGTGCAGAACATTTAGCTAGAACTTGTCCTGGAAGAATCAATAATCATGATAAAAAAGCACAATAATAGTATGCACCATCGAAGATCTAATTCAGTTCGATGAATACAATATTTTATAATGAATCAATTTACATATAATTTCAATATAAGATCTAATAGAAGAGAGAAAAATAGAAGAATCAGATTATGAAGTAATTGAAGAATTTGAAAATTTTATAAATCAACAAAGTAATTCAGAATCTTCAAGATGAATATAATTTAATGGATATTATAGAAGAATGTAATTGTAATTGGAGAAAAAAAAGGAATGGATAGTGTACCTTAATTTTTATGTAGCATTCGGTCAAAAAATATAGAGCTAAGGTATAAATTGTTTAAAAGAAGCTTGTATAAAGTGTTTAGAACAAAAGAACTTATTAACTCTAGAAGAACAAAAATCATTCGAAATAAAAGAATACATATAGAAATTCAAGAAATTAAAATATTAAGAAAGAGAATAGAAAATTTCAAAATATGCAGAGACTAAGGATTAAATGTATAGAAATATTAGAATATAATAATAAAGGGAAAGTAAAAGAAGAAGAACGACATATCGAGAATCTACAAATTTCATATGTTCAAGTAGTATGTAATACAGAAAAATTAAAAAGTATTAAAATAAAATGCAAAATAAGAATAGAATCATATATAATAGGTTGTTTAGGTCTAATAGATTCAGAATGTAGTAATTGTATAATTAATAAGAAATTAATTCCATCAAAAGACACAATACAGTCAAAACAACCAATACAAGCACAACAAATGGATGGTGATATTTATCACTATATAGAACTACTCAAACGAAATAGTAAAATAAGTTTTCATACAAATTGTGGACAAGTATAGAATATACATTACCAAAGGACTCTACTTGGGTAAGAAAGTTAAATCTAAAATATATAGACTTCGTTATTGGATTAAGTTTCTTATTAAAGGGTAATAGTAGTATTACAATTACAAAATATTTTATTCATGTACAAAAACACACACTCCTTAGTCCTATCACTATGACCCACTGTCCATCAAAGTGTGCTAAGGAGCGTGGTGGTATCCTAGACAATGGAAAAAGTTGCCCCTGCAAAAATGAAAACAAATGTCAACTAATAGAGGAAGAACCTTTAAATAAACAAGAAATAGATGTAGAAAATGTAAACTTTACAGCAATTGATTTTTAAATAATGAAAAAATCTATTATATTTTAATAATAGAACAATAAATAGAAAACTTAATATCAAAATTAGAAAAATTAGAAATTTTAGAAGAAAATGTATTAAATATTGGGAGAAAGATACGACACTTTGTGAACTAAAAGTAAAAACCCAAAATATATAATTAAGACAAAAATATAGAAGTAACTAATCAAGATATAAAAGATTTAAAAATGCATATAACATAACTATTAAAACCAGGAGTAATAAAAAAAATCAAATAGTCAACATAGGTTAGTAGCCTTTACAAGAAAAATCATGCAGAAATAATTGGGGGAAACAACATAATGGTAATAAATTACGAAAGGCTTAATGATAGTACAATAGATGATATTTATAACATACATATAAATTAGTCTTAATAAACAGAATACAAGGAATTAAAATTTTTAGCAAATTTGATTTAAAGTAAGAAATTTGGCAGATAAAAATGCACCCAAACAGTATAGAATGGACAGCCTTTACATGCCTAGAAGGACATTATAAATGGTTAGTAATGTCATTTGGTTTAAACAATGCACCCAGTATTTTTCAAAGAAAAATGGAAGACATATTTAATAAGCATAGTAAATTTGTAGTTGTTTATAAGACGACATCTTAGTTAGCAAAAAGGGGAGAGAACACATAGGTCATTTACAAATAGTTTTTTCTGAATTTATTAGACATGGATTAATCATCAGTAAAAAGAAAATGTTTTTATTTAAAGAATATATAAATTACTTAGGAGTAAACATCGGCGAAATAAAAATTAAACTTCAACCTCACATAGCCCAGAAAGCATTAGAATTTCTGGATAAATTAGAAGATTTAAAACAAATCCAAAAATTTTTAGTATTAGTTAATTTTGCTAGACCCATTTATAAAAGACTTATGAAAAATAGTGGGACCCTTATATGCTAAGACTTCACTAATAGGACAAAGAGTTTTTAATTAAGAAAAGTTAGTCCAAACCATAAAATAAAAAAAATTACCAGAGTTAGATATGCCATTAGAAACATACTATTTAATTATAGAAACAGATGGAAGGATAACAAGATGGTGAGTAGTTTTACTTTGTAAACCCAATAAATATGCAAAAAAACCCACTAAAAGAATCTGTAGATATAATAGTGGTAATTATGAAGAAAAAGGAAATATAAGTAGTGCAAATACATAATTACTAGTGGCAAACTATGCCTTAGATAGCTTTAAACTATTCATTATTTCTAAAAAAGAAATAACTATTAGGACAAATTTTATAGCAATAATAGTGATGGCAAAATGACCCGCATTGACCCAAATCCGATGGGGGCCGTCCCTAATGGGCAAAAAATGGCAACCCGATTGTTGTCGGGATGGGCTCTAGTTTCATTTCCTGAACCCTCATGACCTGATTTGGTGACAATATTTTACAATTTAGAAAATCGCTCAATACTTTACTTTAACCAAAAAAATCAATACTTCCACCGATACAATTAACTAATTATCAACACAAATATTATTATAGTATTATTATACTAAAATTGAAAATTAGAAGGAAAATAATTTACAAAGGGGCCACCAAATGGAGTGGGTTTGGTATCCCCATCCCCTCACGCCCACTAATTCGGATTTATTCTAATCCGCTCATTGCTCACGGTCACGGACGGATCAAAGCATACAAAAATTAAATGAACGGATCACGAGGCCCCGAACCCAGCCCATTGCCATCACTAAGCAATAATATCTTTTTATAACTAGTATTATACCCTTGCGATGCATGGAGAGATTATGATCTATTTAAAATAATATTAAAACCACCAATTAAACAATAGAAATATATGAAAATATTGCGATTCCCACGTGGATTTATGCCCACGCATATTTTTGTAAAAGAAATCACATGTGATTTATCATAAATATGTGTGATTTTTGTTGTAGACCGTATGTGGTTTATCGTGTCGATATAACCGACAGAGGTTCTAGAAAATGACTGTGGAAATGTATTAAAGATTGAATTAAATAAAAAATTTATTTTTTGATCGTTGAACCCCCAATGCACATTACCCCATAAAAGCTATTTAAAGCTATCATTTTAACATGGTAAAAATAAATAAAATAGGTTATTTATTTATTATTTTTAAATAAATAAAAATAATTTTTTGAATAAAAATCGTTGCCAAGGTGACACTGTACCAAGTTGACATTTCAACTTCTATTAATTATATATATATTCCAAAAATTAAAATGTATATAAAAAAGTTAATTTTTATTTTTTAAAATAATTCAAGTACCATTGTAATTTACAACTTTGATATTATAATATCATAATATCATATTTTCATTAATGCTCTGTATATAATTTATTTTAAATTATATTTATATTCACAAATTAAAATTTATATAAAAAATTAAAATGTGCATAAAAAATTAAAATAAGGAAAAAAATACTAAATAAAGAAAGTAAAATAAATTAAATAAGGAAAATAAAATAATAAATGTATATTTAATATTTGTTTTCAAAATAAAACTTTTCTTTTTTAATTTTAAATAAATGAGTACCAATTTGACACTGTCAACGTGGCACAGTACCTAGTTGGCACTTCAGTTTTTTTTTAATATAAAGATAAGTTAAAAATTAATACCAAACAAAGCAGGAAAAGAAGGTAGTTAAATTTTCTGGAGAGAATACTTATAATAATGGAATAAATATAAATTTTGAGCATATAAAAGGAACTGATAATAAGGCAGCCAATGGCGTCTATCAAGGAAGAGTGATTCCATCTCGGGGGCTTAGGCAAGGATGCCCGCTATCACAGTATTTATTTATACTATGTGGCGAGGCGTTTTCAGCTTTGATTACGAAGGCGGAGGGGCAAGGTCGTCTTCAAGGCCTTCTTTGATGCAAGAACGGACCACATGTTAGCCATCTCTTTTTCATGGACAATTCGATCCTATTTACTCGGGCAAAACAAGAAGATATAAATGCTACTGCTGGGATAATTGATCTATATAGGAAAGCTTCTGGTCAACGCGTGAATATGGAGAAAACTTCGATAACCTTTTCTCCTAATGTTGGACACAATGAACGAACAGAAATTGGAAATGTATTGGGGCTTAATGTACAGCAGCATCACGACGAATACTTAGGGCTCCCTTCAATCGTGGGTTGGGACAAGAAGCGAACTTTCGCTTCACTAAAAGATTAGATTTGGCAGAATGTGAAGGGGTGGAGGAGAAATTAATTCTAGAAAGCGAATCGTGAGCTTATGAATAAGAGTGTGCATCAAGCGGTGCCTACGTACATCATGAATTTGTTTCGCATCCCTATGGGTCTATGCGATGAGATTAGAAGCATCATCACCAAGTTTTGGTCTGGCGCCTGGATGCTTATTCAGAACCCGAATTCACTAGCGGGATAGGTGTTGAAAAGTAAATACTTTCCTGAGACAAGTATATTCTTGGCCACCGAAAAACAAGGCAGTTCATACGTGTGGAAGAGCCTTTTGTGGGGACGTGATATTATAGTTAAAGGCTCTCGATGGAAGGTGGGAAACGAAGGTAAAATCTGCATTTTGGAGGATCGTTGGTAGCCAGATAATACACTCCCACAGATGTTTACACTGCCAATTCCTGGGGTGTCAACAGTCAGTGAGTTGAGAGATGAGCAAGGGTGGAAGATAGAGTTTATAGAGTCAGAATTTTTCACTGGTTGATAGCTCCCTAATTTTGGCTATACCAGTAGAAAATGGTTCGCATGAAGATCGCCTTATCTGGAATTTTACAACGGCGAAGAACTTTATTGCGAAGAGCGGGTACCACATCGCAATTGAACAGTGGTACCCACAGCCAGAGAGGAGAAGTTCTGTAATAACCGACTTTTAAATTGAAAGTCAAATTTTTACTAGTCAAAGGCAAATGTGGAATAGTCAAGTCAAAGTTAAATTGAGACAAAATGGACTAAATTAATTTACAGGAGTTACTTTTTAGAATTTATATAAGTTGAGGATTTAAATAATAATAATAATAATAATAGTAATAATAATAATAATAATAATTGTGGGCTTAATTGAGTACAAGAGATAAGTTGGGGGATCAATTGCCAAAAGTTTATATTTAATATATGAAGCAACAACCAAACAAGGCCTTAGCCAATTTGTCGAAAAGGAAAGAAAAGGGGACGGCCAGAAGAGGAAATCGGGGAAAAAGAAGGGTGCGGCTGGATACACCCCAAATTCCTCTCAACACACCCACATGCTTTACACACCCACCTATCTTTTCATTCACCACCTCACTTACTCAATACACCCCACTTTTTCCCATTTTTACCCTCTCACATATTTAATCACTTAACCCCATTTTCAACCCTACGTTTCTCCACTATCACTTTCTCTTTCTTCCTCCTTCCTCCAGTTAGCCAAAAACTCCAGAGCTGATGTGTTCAAGGAAATAAGGAAATTTAGTGGCCATTTCAATGGATACAGGTAAGTAGATCTAAATATTTTTCACAACATTCATGCTTAATTTTCAAGATTTGGAAAGTTTTTTTGGATCTGGTTTTGGAGGGTCAGCACGACAATAAGAAAATGAAGATCCAGATGCTAGTCTAACAACCCAATGGGTGTTCTCTTGAGAGGCGAACAACCCATGGGTTGTTCTACCTATTGCAAATTAACACCCATTGGGTTGTTCGCAGATTAGTTTAACAACCCATGGATTGTTCGGTCAGAATAGGCCGAACAACCCATTAGGGTGTTCGGGTCCGCAGCAATAACACCATTGGGTTGTTCGCCGATTCCAAATTAACACCCATTTGGGTGTTCGACCAACGCCCTCCCACTGCCAATTTTGTGCCAATTTTGTGTGATGGTAACTATTTGTGGTTTTATTATTGAGTTATTGTGTTATATTATAGGACGTGGTCGTTGTGGCAAGGCACCACCAATAGCTTCTGAAAGAAGACGTCGAGCAACACGAAACTCTTAAACACAAGCAACTACCCCACCAACTACTGATGATCAAAGCAACCGTGATCCAAATGAAGGGAATGCTGATATAAATATTGAGCAGGCACCAACGTCTTCTGAAAGAAGACGTCGACCTACACGAAACTCTCAAACACAAGCAACTGCCCCACCAACTACTGATGATCAAAGCAACCGTGATCCAAATGAAGGGAATGCTGATATAAATATTGAGCAGACTGATATTGAGCACCAAACTGAAGAAGTTCAGGATCAGGGTGGCGAGGAGGATGAGATATTGATGTAATCATTTCCGTGTGGTCCACTCGATCCACTAATTTTATGTTCATTTAAAAACACATGTAGTCAAGCTAAAATATGGTTCAATCACGAAAGAGAAGTGCTTAGATGTCATTGTCATACGGTGAAATTATTAGAGTGGCAGTATGATCCGGTAGAAGTTAGGGCGTGGATTGGGTTATTTGGGAACTCCACGTTAAATATATTGCGACATTTATCTTATCGAAAAGTCAATAAGTGCTTGATATCTGCCTTTGTTGAGAGATGGCATCCAGAAACGAATACGTTTCATATGACTTTTGGGGAGATGACTATCACTTTAGATGATGTGAATTGCCTCACCGCCTACCTCGCTTGTGGTCGTACATTGCAAACAGAGGCAGGACTGCTGAGTCTAGTTATCATCTAGTGAGGCGATTATTAGGAGTGACACAGAGGAGGCCGAGGAGGCACATGGTAGTGCTAGGGGTTCTTCGCTGAAATTAGAATGGTCAAGGGCTAGGTTTATTACCCGAGTACTTCTAATGATCGACATACATTGGTGTATCTGACTCGGGCTTATTTATTATATCTTTTGGGTTGTACTATATTTATTGATAAGTCGGGTACTAGGTTTCATTTAAATATTTACATTTTTTGGAGGACGTTGGCAACGCCCAGTAGTTATGCTTGGGGAGCTTCAGACTAGCATATCTATATAGGCGAATGGGATTAGCATCTAGAGTCGATGTGAAGCAAATGTCGTGTTATTCAACTTTACCGGAGGTAATACGCATTTCGCTTATAGTTTTCTCACTTTTATTTAATTGTAATTTATAATTAATGACTTAATATTTTTATAGGCCTGGATATATGAACATTTTCCAATGTTAAGGCCTTTGCATAGCGTGCACTATAGAGATGGGGAACCCCTTGCAATGCGGTGGACACAAGAGGTATCTGCAGGGCCATCTATGGATACTACCATGGCGTATCGGGAGGTGTTGGATTTTTTGAAACCAAATGACGTGAGTTTAAATATTTGAACTTAGTTATTTTGACATTATTGATATACAATTCGAGTAAGAATTTATTTATTTAATATATTATAGGTTGTATGGAATCCATATGTCGATGTTAGAGAACATTTTCCATGTAATGGTATTACTTTGCATCGTGGATGCATTACGTCATTGGATATAGTGGAGCCATATCATCCCGATCGTGTGCTGAGACAGATTGGACATGTGCAAACAATACCAGAGGATCCGCTTGCTCCAGAGGTTGTTAGAAGAGGACGGACGGCGGAACGATATAAGGTATTGTGGGGTACACTAGGATGCATGTTTGATATGTGGGATTGTCATCTCCTAAATACAGATCGTCTTGGTAGAAAGGTCGCCATTCCATGGGAGTGTGCATCGGATTATATTGATTGGTACACGAAGATTACACATCCTTTTGTACAAAATCCCCAACATCTTTCTACATATCGCGGTGTCGGATCAGAAGCTACAGCTCCTATGGAATTATGGGAGCGTGTCATAAAGATACGGGACATTTTAGAGCCAATGGTACAGAGGTGGGAAACAGGTGATCCACTTTTAACGCCATTTCTTGTAATGCCAACGGTTCGTGATGCATATATTACAATGCAAGGGCTAACATTGGAGGAATACAAGCGTGATTATGCTATCGGAAGTTCATCCCAACAACAAACATTCGACGGTGGTGAATCATCGGCCGGTCCGTCTAATCGGCGTAGGCGACGATGATTTACTTTGCTTAATAATTTATTTTTTGTACTTTGAAGTTGTGTAGTTTTAAAGAGACTTATATATGTAATTTCTATATTATGTTGGTACGTCAATCTTGAACTTTTATTCAATATCAAAATAGGCGAGCAAATATTATATTTTGACTGGCCATAAAGTGTATATGAAATTACAAGAAGTCTGTAATAAATTATAAATAACTTGTAACGCATTAAATATAAAGTGTAATAAATTATACTCACCGTTCAGCTGGTTACAAATATTGTATAATGGATTACATAACATATAAGCATTTCCAGCAGGGGTTGGGCATTTTCAGTAGCTTGGTGGTGGGTCAGGCCGAACGCATGAGCCTGTGTTCGGCCAAAGAAGGCCGAACGCAGGCTCATGCGTTTGGCCATGAATGGCCGAACGCAAGGCCATGCGTTCGACCATTAATGGCCGAACGCATGGTCATGCCTTCGGCTACAAAATTCCGAACGCAGGCCCGTTGCTACTGCAAATGCCCTCTGAATGCTGCTGGAAATGCTTATATCTTATGTAATGCATTACACAATATTTGTAACCTGTTACACTATCAGTGTAATTTATTACACTTTATTTGTAATGCATTACAAGTTTTTTATAATTTATTACAAAATTCTTGTAATTTCATATGCATTTCACGTAAGATACCCTGCTAGTAGTAATAATATGATGGTACAAGCATAAAATAAATAAAAGTTTAATTACACTACAATAAATTGTTAAAATTTAAATTGCACAATTAATCCTTAATATAGATAAATATCAATTGTCAAATTCAGTTGTCTCCACCCTATCACATATGCCTCTGGAGGTTATACAGTTATACATTGTAAGTTGTTCCGCATAAAAGCTAGCCCATCCCATGGCACATTGATGATGTCGTTCATACCACTTATTGATAGCCGGGGGCATCGGGTGTCCATCGCGTAAAAAAACCTGTTATTAAAAGATATCAATGCAGTAGTGTAATGAACTTATATATATATCACTAATTTATATATCACATTGAAATATATACAATTATACGTGAATGAAATGATTTTCATTTACGAATCCGATGCAAATACACTTAGGAGGCTCGACAATGCTAGTCCGTAGGGGCAAATAGGTGCAGGATATCCGCGGAGATAAAGTGACGAGGGCAACATTATATCTCGAAGCAATGAGATAACCCGTCTCTGGCAAGCTCATCCAATGTCTATGGTGTGCCGAGTCTGAAAAACAATGCAATTGTTTCATCTGTTTTTGGACACTTCCATTTTCAATATACACACTCTCATACAAATCTCGATAGTTCTGGTGTTCTTCTAATAGATCACTTCGTACGCGTGGCCATGCATTTTCACCAAATCCTAGGAGAGCTGCCACTGCACGAAAACCACAGTGTCCGTCCGCCGCTACGTCTTCAACACCAATGATGTATTCTCTAAAATGGGATGGTAGCTGCTCAATATAATCATGGTTGGAGGCAATCTGTGTAGGACGACGAACAACCTAATGAGAAGCAAAATATTAGAATCAACTAATTTGAACGACAATCAACCTTAGATCACTTCGTAAGAATATTATTACCATTACCTTCTGTTTTTGCTTTCCTGTTGTATTCAATGGTTCTAAAGAATTTTCGTGAAAGGATTCAACATATTCAAAAGCACTTGGTTCGCGCTTTGTTGATTTACTTTGCTTTTTCCATGTGGACTTACTCGGACGGCCTCGATTGTTAGTCTTGACAATGGGCTCAACTAACGAGGTTGTTGGTGGCTTGGCAAACTCAATCAATCTCTTCAACATAAATAATTTATCGGTTTCATTCGCCGTTAAATAGGAATCGTTCACCCCTAAGAAAACATGACTCCAACGAGCGTCAATGTCATCCAAAATATCCGTGTTTACCACGTGTCTCGGTTCCATATCCAATTTTCTCCAAAATCCATCAATAACATCTAAAGGAATTGGGATATCATCATGTATATACCGAGCAATTTCATGCACACAAGGCAAACCGCATGTCTTTCGCAGTACACATCCACATATCAAAGGATCAACTAAACCTCAGATCTACACTATTCATCTCATTTAATATTTTATCCAATGCAAGAATTGAAATCACACCTCGAAGGAGCTTAAATATAGGTGCTTTGAATCGGTGTTGGACGACATTTATACTTTTTTCAAATGACTCTTTAATAGCAGTGTGTGATGTCTCAATCAACGCATGAATTCTAGTCCAACATGTTTCAAAATTACCCTGGCTCGAACCAAGGTGTCTTTTCAATTTTGCATGTGCACTCTCAGCCCTGGAATATAGAGAAAACAAATTAGGAAAAATTATTATCTAACTAGTAATCAAAATTGACAAATGTATAATTAAGATTATTTTTATTCGCATACCTATTTGTTGTGGTATTTTCAAAATGCATCACGCCATTTGTCCAGCATGACACAAATCTATCTTTATACGGGTGAATCCATTGCCTCATTGCATAATCGAGAGCACCAGCATAATCAGAATAATCTACTTGGAACTTTCTAAGTAATTCATAAAATAACCCCTCCGGTGTAGCAAATACTAATAAATTCCACGAAAACAAAAAACCATCCCATATTTTTTTTTTCGGGAAACATCTTCTTACAATTTGCCACTATATTCCGACCAATATGCCACCGACATAATAAATGTCTTGTAGTCGGAAAAATACTCTCAACGGCATTCATTAATGCGAGATCTCGATCGGTGACAATGACACTAGGAAGAGATGATTGATCAAATAATGATTTCAAGACTGATAATGCCCATCTGTAATTATCTTCACGCTCAGACTCCATATAGACACATGCAACTGAAAATGTCATATCCGTCGATGTCACACCAACTATCTCCAATAAAGGTAATTTATACCGATTAGTTTTATAGGTACAATCCATCAATAAAACACTAGGAAAAGCACGTAGTAGGTCAATGCTCATTGGATGAGCAAAAAAGATATCCTTCACTATATCGGATTTCTCACATCGCCTAAAATCAAAAAAATATCCATGTTCCTGTAACTTGTACATGAGGTACTGTAATTGTGATCGACCTCCGTGCTCAATTAGCCTATGTCTATGACGTGCATTATAGATAGTCTTCAATGTTGACGTATTCTCGTGATATCTTACTTTCAATGTATATAATATATCTTTCGGTCGGGTGTTATTTTTCGACATATCAATAACCAATTTCTCTTCATTCAAAGGTCAAGCGGCCAAGAACGAGTGACCATGCAAATATCGAGCACATGGATGATTATGCACACCATTTACAACTTCTATTACCCATTCTCCATCAACACCTACCGCTTTCCTTTCAACTCAAATGGACATTCACACTTTTTGTTCCCTGTATGTTTTATTATATTATCACTCTTTCCATCTTTCTTTTTGGGTTCTCGGTATTTACCGCTGCTCACAAGCAAGCAACAATTGGGGTCGCCTACCACCCTCACCATTATCTGATCTCTTCACTATTATAACTATACCAAGTGTTCATTCAATATTTCTCACCCAATCAATCAAATGATCACCTGATTCAAATTTATTATCGATGAGTGAAATGAGAGGTGTAATCCATTACCAGATTGTTCTCGCCACCCACATTATCACCAGTGTGATCACCCATATTACCCTCTATAAATTGTGTAATGGACTCCTGTATATAAACAAAATCAAGAATAAATAAATGAAAGATAATAAACAGGGTCGAGCTGGAACTGGAAAGGTGGAAGACAGTGCTCTATGTTCGGCCAAATGTGGCCGAACATAGGTTCCTATGTTCGCCCACCTGTGGCCGAACATAGGTTCCTATGTTCGCCCACTCAATTTTTACTTTCACTAACAGCCTTTTCTTTCATCGAGCGACCATGGCCGAACATCAGACAAGTTTCTGGTGCTTAAAATAACGAATAATGCTCAAAATCACTTACATTATTGAGATAGATTGATTTTTCATCATCCATTGGGAGAGACTTGTTGTTGCAGATATGGAAGAGCGTTGAGCTTACAGGTACAGAAGAAGAAGACGATAATGAAGATGAGAGCTTACAGGTACAGAAGACGATGATGAAGATGAGAGATAGTTTGAGAGAAGACGATGAGACGAGAATGGGGCGTAAAAAGTGGCGTAAAAAGTGAAGTGGGTGGGTGTGTTTTACAGGGTTGGTTTGGAAATTTAATGAGGGTAATTTTGTCCATGAATTATATTAATTTTAGGTGGGTGTGTTGAGAGGAATTTGGGGTGCATCCAGCCGCACCCAAAAAGAAAAGAAAGAAATAGAAAGAAAAAAGAAAGAAGAGAAAGGGAAAGGAATGAAAATTGGGAAGCTTAGCCCACTTGGTGATGTCTATTGTTTAGGCCTATCATTTATAAGATTTTCTCCCAATTCCATTTAGGTAAGTGAATAATTTGGCTACTCTACATTTTGTAAAAATTAGGGCTTTTTGATTTATGGTTTAAATATGAGTACGTGAAAGAGGAATGATGAATTTTTTGATATGTATTAAGTATTTATTTATTGAAGTATATACTTTGCATTAAAAGCTAGGGTTTTAGCTTTTGGGTTAGATTTAGCAATAAATTAGCATGTTTAGATATATTTTAGTCCATTTTATGTTGGGAAATATTGGAATTTGATATGATTGATAGCTATGGGATTATTAATATTGGTAGATGAAGAATTAACTACTAGTAAATTGGCCTCCTATGGAAATGAGGATTATATTGTTTAAGGCTTCAATTTGAATTCTAAATGATATTAAGAATTTGGTAGTCTTGGAAAGGTAGTGATTGTTCCACTAAGAAGGGGAAAACACTATAATAAGATAACAAAGTGTAAGGATTGATTTGAGAAAGAAACTATCTACCATTTTTATTAATTTAGTGTTGATCCCAATATTATCTTTTATCTTAAGAGGTAACAAGGAGATTGGTGCAGTGTATCGCCCGAGCTAGAAGGCAACCATTTATTCTGTGAGTGGAAAATTAGTTATTTGAAAACTTAGAATTTTACATAAATTCAAGTATTTATGTTTCTTAAATTTTTACAAGGACATTTCAAAGTTACTTGTTTCCTTAGAAATGGATTTCAAACTCTATAAATATTTATAGAAATTCCTTGATTATGACACTATCACAGATGAACTTGATTTTTCAGTAATTGCTTTATAATTAGGTTGTTTTAGCATAATGGATTATTGTCATGTTATTCTAGCATCATGATATGAATTTCAAAACCACCAAAAGTACCCAATATAGTTATCTGTTATCATTCTAGTGCACTGAGGGCTTCAGCCGCATATGAGAATTGGTCACCCACTCTTATGTACTGAGGGGCTACGACCGTGTATAAGGGTGTATGTATGAACATAAGGTCTTGGGACCCACTTTCATGCACGGGGAGCTATGGGCTATGTAAGGAGGTGTTCTATTGTCTACGTGCATATGACTAGAGACAGGTTACAGTTTCAGCAAATGAATTTATTTGGTGCTCTTTTGGTGTGGATTTTCTTTTGTATTATAGATTATTAAACATGATGCTTATGATCATGAGATGGGTTCTCTACAAGTAAATTATTGACAAGTATGTTTTATGTTAAGTTTTCAAGGCTTATGGATTAAATTGTCTTTAACAAAAGATTTACAAATGTCTTTACTACGAATTTCCACTCACTGAGTTATATACTCATGTTTTCCCTAACTCTTTATATTATAGGAAGAAGATAGCCTTTTGAGTATCATGGAAGAGGCTTTGCATAATTTGTCAAGCTATAAACATAGGCAATTGCATGATCTCTTTTGATTAATCCCTTAGAAGTGATATTATATTTTAACCATGTAGATTGGATTTGGGGATGTATTTTGTTAAGCGTATGTAAACATTTAAAAGTTCTATATTTTGGGATGTAATATGATAGGGAGGTGATTGAGAATTAAATTACTTGGTTGAGCATGCTTGGATGGTTTGGAAGTCCTTAATTTATCTAAGTATGTTTTGCTTGGGAAGTTGTAATACATTACAAGTTGGTTAAGTTAATATTACAGGGGGGACTCGGTCAAAATTTCTTTTGAAAACTTGGAGGGGACTAAATTTGCATATGAGTGTTTTTAAAGGATAGCATGGTCAAGATGCCTTGGTGGTGGGTCCCGCATCTAGTTGGCACCTGCTATCGACACATGCCTTATCTCAGGTCTAGTAGGATGGTCTGGGACGGATCGTGACAAGTTTTGTGGAAGCTCGTCATTTGCAATCCATCTGGAAGCTCAACATCCCACCGAAAATTTGGCACTTTGGTTGGCCGCTAATGAGACATCCTATCCCAACCAGCGAGAACTTGGGTAAGCGACTTGTAAAGGCTGATTTGAAATGTCCTCATTGTGATGGTTGGGAATTAGAGGCACATGTTTTTCACCAGTGCATATGGGCATAGGCTTTTTGGAAAACATTGGTGTATTGGCATATAGTTAGCGAGTCCATGTCGGGTGGTTGGGAGGTCAACGTTGGGGATTGGCTCTCTCGTACCTACAGCAACAACAGAGCAGTTCAACTATTGAAATTATATGCATGGGTCTATGACAGATTTGTCGTGCTCGAAACATGCGGAAATTTGAAGGAAAAACGATGGAGGTAGCATATGGTAGTGAATCTGTTTTGATCTATAGAGAAGAATATCAAATGGCAAAGGCTAATGGAATGACTAATTTGGAGAAAAAGGAGGACAGTGAACGGTGGAAATGGCAAAATAGCCAAGGCAGAGAAAATGGCTATACGTTGTCAACTGATGCAGCTGTGCATGGAGATGGATGGATGGGTTTGGGAAGAGTGATTCGGGATTCTCATGGAGTTGTATTCTGTGTCATTGCTGAGCGTGTCCGTAGTTCAACCGATCCCGAAATAGCAGAAGCTATGGCTATAAAGGAGGGTCTAATTTTCGGCTGGGAGAATGGTTTACAGCCGGCAATAGTGGAGTGCGATGCTTTGCGTGCTGTCCAAAAGCTCATTCAGGTGGAGGAGTTATCACCGCTAGCACCCCTCATTATGGAAGTGCTCGATTTGTTGTCCAGATGTAGAAGTAGGCTTTTCTATCACATCCCTAGAGATAGGAATCTGCTAGCTCACATTCCTGCTTCTTTTGCATATTCTCAATCCTATACTCATATTTGGACAGATTGTATTCCACTTTTTCTCGACCTTCATGTTCGCAAGGGAGCGGAATAATATTGATAATATAAAAAGACTGGGGTTCATTTTCAAAAAAAAAAAAAAAAGATAATAAGGCACTTGACATACTAAGTAGATTAGTAGTAGACAAAAGTCTTTAATAAAAAGTTTTTTTTTCTAAAATATCTTATTTTATAGATATCCAAACCTCTTCCCAGACCAGGAATTCCTCCCGGAAATAATCATGCATCAGTTCAATTATAGACTTCATCTGGCCAGAATAGAAACTTACTATCAAGACTGCATTAGATTTGGTAATCAAGACCTTATATATTTTCCTGGTAGTAACATTTCTTTTAAAGTTTTAAACCATGTTACTTCACTTAGTAAAGAAAAAAATATGCCTTTTAGACAATCTTTGGATATCTTATAATAAGAATCCAAAACACCAAAAGTATTTTCTTGCATGTATGAACTCCTTAGTAGAACATTTTAATCAGAACAAAACTCATTTTAAATATTATGTTGTCACTAGAGGTAAAACTTTAGGTGTTTCTCACACATGGATAGAAGTTTTAGAAAGTACTAATGATGTTAAAAATCCTCAATTTAAAGGATTCAACAATCTTCAAGAAGCTTTAGATTTAGCAAAAAGAACTATTGGATTGAATTTTTATATCTCACCCTCTCTTAGAAATTTTAGAGAACCTCCATTAGATTTGTCCATTACAAGAGATACAAAATCTCAAATACTCTTATGTGACCATTGTGAGACCATGAAACAAAATTACAAAATTCTCAATGAAGACAATCAAAAGCTTTGTGATGAAAGATCTCTCTTATTGAAACATGTTGCTTACTTACAAAAGACGATATTAGACCTTTCACTTTCAGTCCCAAAGGGCCAATCTTTAGCCCAATCAAATATGAAGGGTGGGCATTCCCCAATGAATGTCGTTAGAGGTACCTTTGAGCCTAAAAATTTAGAAGCTAGTCCAGTTCCACAGGATACGGGTGAAAACGTTTTCAAATCCTATTATGGCTATAGGCTTCCCAAAAGCTCAAGAAACTCATAGGACAGCTGATTCCTCTACTTCATCAAAACAAACTCAACGGACTGTTAACTCCATTATAGAACAAAATACTCAGACGAAAAAGGTATGGGATACTCTTGGAGAACCCAGTGAAAATACGATTACTTAGTAAAACATACTTCAGCCTCAGAACCCCAAAGTCAAAGCCAAGACAAAGGAAAAGGCATCCTTTTAGAAACTTAAGACAGAGATATGGAAGATAATCATCCAAATGAAGATATGGTATCTTCGGAAATGATTTTAGCTCATATTGAAGAAATACCAAAAAAAAAAAAAAAATAGCACTGACAAAGGAACTTCTAGAAAACGGAAGAAGAAAATAATAAAAATAAAAATAGTATTAAAGATCAAATCAGTAGAGCAATTGAAGATAGTTTTAGAAAATTATACCCAGAAGTAAAAGACAATGAGAAAGAAGTCCATCCCTATGCAGAACCTGAAATAGACTCCGTTAATAATATCTCAGAAGACGATAATGATGAATAGTCTGAAGGCACAAATAATTCCGATGGTGGGATGTCATTTGAATCCATAGCCCGTCACAATTTTGACACAGAAAGTAAAAAATATTCATGCAGACAACTTTTCCGTAATTCTCAGACACCTGTAAAAAGAAGAAATCATTCAAAGATAGAAAAAGAAGACCACACCTTAACTTTAAGACTCGTGTAAAATAGAAGATTCCTTTAGCAATAATTTAGTCTTTAGCTCCCTTCTATAAAAGGGGAACACTCGAAGAGATGTAGAATAAGGATTTGATAAGTTCATGAGTTGAACAATTTAGAATCCACTCAAAATATTATCTCTCTTCCCTTTTAAAACTCTTTTGTAGCAAGAATTCTCAATCCAAAGCTTGTATAGTCTCAAGTGAAAAGCCGTTGTAAAAATTTTTAAGGTATCAATTTTTAATTTTATTTCTTAAACTTTAGAGACATCCCAAAAGGGAAATCCTTAATTTTTAATATGTTTATCATGTTTTAACCTCTATCAATGTACATGTTCAACATTTTTCAAAGATTTTTCTTATCTTTATATTTTTTACTGCATCCTATGCATATCATAAGAGTATAACTTGATTTCTAGAAGCCATACTGTATCTAAGCTAGTTAATCTCAAACAGATTTATGATGGTCGGGTTGAACCTGTTGATAATCTGTTTTGGTTTCGCTTTGCTTAGGTATTCTATTTTGGTAACGTGATGGAAAGATATTAGGTTCAAATTGATAAACTTCAAGCCTTTCCACAAAAAGTATAAAATTTAGCCAACTTCATCTGTCCACCCTTCTAAAAGTAGCTTAGTATTGTAAAACATTTGGTTCCAAAAATGCCCTTGCAAATTTTTTAGATTTACATTTAGAGTTTTTCTTTTTCTTTTTTTTAATACAAAATAACCTTTATTTACTTATTAAATTAAAGGTAAATATATTAACACCACAATAAGGCTATGCTTGTTTCACCATTTCACAGCGCGATTACCTTAGGTGGGCCCCCCAAGAGTTGGAAAGACTAATATACTTCCGCATCTGAGTCTCTCGGTCAACAAGGAAAACGTTATAAAATCACAATTGTACCCTTTTCATTACTTCACTCACCAAACCTATCACAAAAATTGAAAATTGATTTCGTCTGTGATTGATTCACCATCTTCTCCCCAATTGCAATGTTCTAGTGGGTCCTGTCCAATTGGAGTCAACAATGGCTGCTGCATGTTTCAACA
Source organism: Jasminum sambac (assembly GCA_018223645.1). Taxonomy (NCBI): domain Eukaryota; kingdom Viridiplantae; phylum Streptophyta; class Magnoliopsida; order Lamiales; family Oleaceae; genus Jasminum; species Jasminum sambac. The sequence goes on from CP073644.1 coordinate 16,908,746, forward strand.
ATCCTAATAATGAAGATGTGTCAATAATGCATGGCTAGGCTATTCGTAAATGATACCTTGTATACATGAAACTCTCTGTTCTCCGCACTATTTGGTAAGATAAATGTGTTGCTCCAAATTTGAGAAATTATTGTAGAAAATAAACCAACTGTATGAGCGGTTTCAAATGATGAGAGAAAATACACAGACGTGTGTGCAAAGAACATTTCTCACGCTCCTACAACGTTGTGTGCAAAATTAAAAAAAATCACATGCACGAGACAAGAGGAAAATATCTCACTACTAACATTGATTTTATTCTATAAATACTCGCCAAATTATTTTGGCCATCCCTGCAACGCACGTCGCATCATGCAGTACAAAACGTAATATCAATTACCACAACGTTGTGTACATTTTTCTCCCTTTTTAAAAGCTTTTCAAACAATACACTGACAAGCTACAATGTGACGCTACATTTTTATTACAAGGCACGGAAAAGTACTTTAATCGAAGGGTTGTTTCACTATCCCCTGCGTCGATACGCTAGCTGCTGAATAAGGTAGTCTCGGTACTCATTCCACTCGTCACTTGGGAGTACTTCAGATGAGGTTTCAACAATAACTTGTTCTTCGGGATCAGGTAGATCTGGTCCTACCTGAACGTCGGGGTTTTCATATTTTGTGAAGTATTCGTCCACGTACCCAAATCTACCTAGGTAGTTCTGCAATGCCATTGTGCGTTATACAGATCACTATCGCCACTTGTTTGTCCAATCTTAACCTTCCCATACGATTGAGTATCTTCTACCTTTGCTTCAGTACCCTGAAAGCTCATTCAATGATGTTCCTGCATGATGAGTGTGTGTAGTTAAAACGTTCTTTCTCGTTACAAAATGCTCGTCCCGCTCGTTCGGTGCACGCTTAAACTCTTGGAAGTGGTATCTAATGTCAGTTCCTTTGTATGGAGCCAAATATCCAATCTTATTTGCAAATCCCAAGTCGACAAGGTAATATTTACCTGGACTAGGACGTGGAAATTGGTACAACGGGTCGGCCACTGCCTTAGCAAGAAGTCGTGCATCGTGTACCCTACCGCAGTGGTCGGCCATGACGAACGTGAAACATAAATTAAAGTCACATATTGCGAGCATGTTTTGGCTGGGGAACCCTTTGCGACCTATCCACTCTATATTGCCTTTGAAGTTTTTATAGCTACTCACATGCGTTCCATCACTGGCTTCGATGCAGTCCTGCACACATGGACTGGTTAGACTGTAATTATACGGCACACTACAATGAATTTGATTTACCTTAAAAACAATGTGCGCTTGATGGGTTGGACAATGATGTTATACCCCATCGTTGTAATCTGGGTTGGGTTTAATGATGACTGACGCTAGCCTGACAACTGCATATAGCACGTTCATAAAGTAACCTGATATCGTGGATAATGAATGCCCGAACTGCACCTGAACTTGCCTTAACCCCATTCCGTGCGCCAACACATATAAAAACATTGCAACTTGCTCATGCATGTCTACTTCTGTACCGCTGACAAGCCTGAAGTTGCTATGGAGGTAGCATACGAGTTGCACGAACATCTTTGGCCTTATCCGGAAATCACAGTGTGCTCGTTGTCCATTCCTGGATGATGAGCATATTGCATCTTGCATGTACAGCAGGCTACGCCTTATCGATGGGTTCCGTTTTGAGCGTCGTAGGAACTTTGCAAAATAACACTCGCACGCACAATCGTACTCGAGTGCGATCGCCAGCCATGAATAGCATTCTTCGTCTAGCATGTGCATTAACTCTGCGTCCTATAGGTGGTCAAATGAGATGCATTCATCTAACATCTCGTCAATAACATCGTCATACTCCATAGTTTTGCTATAATGAAATATTTTATGGGAAGTATGTTGCCGAAGAAGTGTGTTTCCCTTACAATTGGCAAAGCAAATGCACTTTTTCCTTGTTGTGGAGAAACAATTATGATATACATATAGACTCGCATATAACAACCCACCAAATTGTATTATGAATCCAACATGGGCCACCGTTGCATGCTAGATTCCTAGACTTTGAAATTTGGCTATGTAATGAATGACGTACTTTTGGTATGTAAATAGATGTACCACTAATAACATGCACATGTTCCCCACTTTTTGGTTTCTATTGTAGGCAACTCTGAAAGTTTTTTTTTCTGGGTCAATAACAAAGCCATTTTTTGCATTTCAACGTATATGCAAAAATCATTGTACAAGCATTGGTGCAAGGACGTATAAGATGAACACTCTTTGTACGTAACATTTTAGCGAACGAAAATGTACTCCTCTTGGGAGTGCTATTTCTAGAATCTCTCAACTTCATTTGAAGTTCATAAAATATTATCATTTGAAATTTAATAAACTAATTTGAAATATACACGAACTTCCATTTATTTACAAATTGCAAATACGGTGCACTTTTTGCTTCTTTCGAACATACTCGTATGAGCTCTACTGTGCCACGCATGTTTCAATAATTGTGTTTAGGCTATGACTCGAACAAGGCCCATCCATGTGCAGGCTATATTCTTAGACTTTGACTTTTGGTTTTTAATAATCATGTAAGGTTTGAAGGTTGAGAAAGTTGTATTACGATGGTGGTCCTCACGAAATAGATCCAGTACTGACAAAAATATTTTCCCAACCCATTTTTTGTTATGTCGGCAACTCTATTTTTTTTTAGTGATTAACAAAGGCATTTTCATATATCTAACCTTACCAGTGCACACAGACCACAACGTACAATAATCAGTGCAACCACATACAAATGAACAATGTTTGTAAGGCAACATTTTTGAAATGTAGGCACCTTCTTTGCACATGTTCCTTTTTTTCATCCTCTTGACAAATATTTTTGAAGAAATTATCAACTTCCTGTAAAAGTTAATAAATAATTTTGAAGGAATTATCCACTTCATTTGAAAGTTAACAAGTGTATATGTGTGTGTGTGTGTGTATCCAATTGAAATTACATATTTTTAAGAAATTATCAACTTCCTTTGGAAAGTTGAAAAATAAAATTTATATATATAAATCCTCTTCAAAGCAACTATTTTGAAGAAATTATCAATTTCCTTTGAAAGTTAAAATATATATATACATATATATATATGTATATATATAATACTAAGGAAGCTCAACAAATGGATGGTAGAACATATAAATATACTAGACTTTTATTACCTGGAAGTAAAATAAGTTTTGACACTCACTGTGGATGTAGTAAAGAATATACTTTACCAGCAGACAGTACTTTGGTAAGACCATTAGAAAATCTAAATCCAAACATGATATTAGGACTTAGCTTTTTGTTAAAAGACGACAATACTTTTCTTTTAACCAAAGACTATTTTCAACTAGCCAGATATTGTCTTACAGCTCCTTTCATCACTCATTTGCGTGGTGGAACTCTCTACCTCCCTGTTCAAAACCAAAACCAACCTCTAGAAAAACCATGCCCTTGTAAGAAAGAACGAGAATGTTCAGTTAATTAATCAAGAATCAAAACTCCCAGAATATATTGAAGAATTAGACTTTAGCCTTGACTATAATTTTGTTTCTTTAGAACTAGCTTACTCTACTTTGGTAACACAAGATATAGGCACCTTAATATCCAAGTTAGAAAAAATGGAAATAATTGGTGAAGACGTTTTGAAGTATTGGCATAAAGACCAAGTTTTTTGTAAATTAAATATTAAGAATCCAGAGTACATTATTAAGACGAAAAACATAGAACCAATTAACAATGATAGAGAAGATTTTAAGATGCATATTACAGAACTGTTAAAGTGAGGTGTGATCAAAGATCTGAAAACCTCATAGATCGGCTACATTTATAGTTGGAAACCATGCAAAAAAGTTAGAGGTAAAAGTAGGATGGTTATAAACTATAAAAGACTAAATGATAATATAGTAGATGATGCTTATAACATCCCAGATAAGACCGTATTAATCAATAAGATAAAGAATAGTAAGATTTTTAGCAAGTTTGACCTAAAATCAGGATTTTGGCAAGTCAAGATGCACCCAGACAGTATCCTTTGGACTGCATTTACCTGCCTAGAAGGACTCTTCGAATGGTTTGTTATGCCTTTCGGATTAAAGAACGCCCCTAATATATTTCAGAGAAAAATGTAGAGCATTTTTAATAAACATAGCAATTTTACAGTCGTCTATGTAGGCGATATTTTAGTATTTAGTAAGAATAGTAGAGAACATAAAGGACATTTACAGATTGTATTCGCAGAATTCATTAACCACGGGTTAATTATTAGCAAGAAAAAGATGCAACTATTTAAAGACTATATAGAATTTTTAGGCGTAAAAATTGGCGAAGGTAAGATAAAGTTACAGCCCCATATAGCTAAAAAAGCCTTAGACTTCCCAGACAAGATAGAAAATTTAAAAGAATTACAAAGATTTTTAGGCCTAATTAATTATGCCAGACCTTTCTTAAAAAACCTAGGTAAAATAGCAGGACCTTTATATGCTAAGACTTTTCCAACTGGACAAAGATATTTCAATTCAGAAGATGTAAAGTTAGTCCAACAGATAAAAGACCTTTTAAAGAATCTACCAGAATTAGCTATGCCATTAGACACAAACTATTTAATTATAGAAACAAACCGATGTTTATTAGGCTGGGAAACTATTCTCCTTTGTAAGCCAACCAAATATCTCGATAAAAGCGAAGAACGAATATGTAGATACAATAGTGAAACCTTTAAAGAAAGAGGACATATTGGATCCATAGACGCAGAACTCCTAGCAATTAATTACTCTTTAGACTCTTTTGAACTATTTATCATTTCAAAGAAAGAAATTACTATCAGAACAGATTGTCAAGTTATAGTAAAATTTTATAACAATATAAAATCAAAGGATAAAAGAAGTAGTAGACGTAGATGGATGTCTATTTTCAAGACAGAAACATTAACATGGGAATAAATATTAATATAGAAAATATTAAAGGAAAAGACAATACTACAGCAGACATACTCAGTAGACTCATTGTTCAACCCCTCGATGAATAGAGCCTCTTCTAGTAATCAAAATCAAACAAATAATAAGATTAACAATAGTTAGTTTAATCAATTAATCTTGAGAAGATATAGAACGGGATTGTTTTTAGAACAGACTACCTATAAGATAGAATTATTATTTGATCGTATTAAAAGAAATAGAGAAAGAGGATTGGGAAATCCAATTATAGAAACTTAATTAGAACCTCTTTTATAGAACAAAGCCAACCGTGATAATATACTTTTACTAATGAGAGATTGTTTAAATAAAGATTCATATACATCATCTGGAAAGGGAAAACATCTTTAAAGATGACATTCCCCTTATCTTCATGGATTACTAATGGAAGATCAAGCTTCAAGTAGCAGAGAACCACCTCAAGATATTCCAGTCGAAGAAATATTGGAAGACTTCAGTAATAGAACTTAATAATGAAGTGTTTTATAATTTAATGTCTAGAAGAACTCTTTTAATTAGCTATAACAAATATCTACAGACTATATTAGAAGAATTACATAAGAGAATAGATAACAATAGAGAGAGACAATTAGAGACCCCTAAGATAATAGGAATAATTGCAGGAACAAATTATCAATGTATGAATAAAAATATAAGATGGACAGGACTAATAAACAAAGGATTTAGAAAAAGAACCCTGACTAGTACTGAGATAGCTGAGATATGTAGCAATTTTTAACATATCAGATGAACAATCAAGAAGCCTATACTTCAAAAGACCCTATACTTGAAGAGACAAGTCCAGAACTACAGACTGAACAAACTTTAACAGACGAGTTAGTTGAAGAACTAAAGATAAGACAATTTCAGATTTACAGCCTATGGTCAGATAAGTCAAGACTTTTAGATGATATTTTCGCACAATTTCAATATAATTGGTATAATGGAAAGTCACCTCAAATCATAGAACTTTTTGTACAACCAACTTTAGCTTCTATACAAAGACATTTTGAATCTAATACAATTCATAAATAGAATTCTTCTAAAAAGACAATTTCTCGATGAATGGAATTTAATTATATTAGATTCATAATGGAAGAAGGTAGCATCTCAAGCCTTAGAAAAGGTGAAGGTAAGATGAAAGACAAACAAGTTGATAGAGAAAAGATACCTTTTAGAAAAACAAATTGTTCAGTTAAAATTTACCCTAAGAACATTGTATGATTCTATAGAAATTTACATAGAAGACCATCATAATAAACCACCTTTAGATTGGTATGACCCTATATTTAGTTGCTAGAATCACGTAAAAAAATATAACAAACTTATAAAAATTATATCTCGTGGTTTAAAGCACAATATGATTACAGACTTAGAATACAATGAAATATTAAATATTCACAATAGATTTTTGAGACCTTGAATTTATGTTTGTTTTGTAGAATCTCAAGAACAAGATGACATAGCCTTTTCTAGATAATTTTCCGCTAATAAGACAAGCTCTTAGATAAAAATGTGAATTAGAAAAAGAGCAATCTAAGACCAGAATAATTTTAAAATTAAATATTGGTATTTATAATCACTATTTGTCTAACGACGTTGTTCCTCCTACATTAGTTAGATTACCATTAGTACAGCTTGGGGAAAAGATTTTGCTACAATCCAGAGCTATTTGTTTAATCAACAACTGCTTAGATAAGAATTTTATTGGCAATGAATCTTTTTAGTTTTTATTTAACAACTAACCCATGGCTAGAAATTTTTCAATAAAAAGATTACTAATGTTTTCAGATATCAATGATGACTAGACCACCACCAAGAGTTGGGATCCCTACTGGAAATTCCTTTGCAGCAAGACCTTTGTCAGTTCAGAACATACCAGTATCTCAACAAGAAAGAATGAGATTTGGTAATATAGAACTTCTAGTTTTTCCGCATAGTAATATTACTTTTAGACCCAATGCTCATATTTCTTTGAGTAAAATTGAAAAATGTCTTTTAGATAGTTTATGGATATCTTACAATAAAGACCCTGAAGACCATAAATATTTTTTAGCCTCTTTAAATGCTCTTAGAACATTTTAGTCAAGATAAGAGACGTTATAAATTTTACGTTGTTTTAAAAGCCAACAAGACTGGATTTTTACATACATGGTTAGAAGTTGCAGACGCAATAAAAGGTTTTTCAAACCTTATTTTCAAAGGTTTTAATGACTGCCAAGAAGCCCTAAAAGTAGATAGAAATAATTTAGGCCCTAATTTCTTTGTTTCCTCCTCTCTCAGAAACTATGTTGAAGAGCCATTAGATTTTTAGTTGCCAGAGGCACAGAAAAATTATTTTTTGCGAACATTGTGAAACCTTGCAAAAGACCATACAGTTTGTCAACAACGAAAATCAGAAAATTAGAACTGAAAGAAACCTTTTACAAAAGACAGTTCATTCTTTAGAAAAAGAAATTTTTAATTTAAGAGTTCAGCTCTCGGGTAAAACTCAAGCCCAAACTAATATAGAGAAGGGTGGACATTCTCCAACGAATGTCACAAAGGGTACAATTGAGCCCAAAACATCAACAGCTAGTCCAGCCCAATCGGCAGCTGGTAAAGATTTCTCAAATCCGGAAATAGTTTTTAGTTTGCCAAAAACTCAACAGACTCAGAGGACTATTAATTCCTCTACATCAAAGGCGCAGCAGACCAATAATCCAGAACACTGGGATACATTGGGCTAGCCCGGTGGAAAATTTGATTATTACGTAAAATACACACCTACCTTTGTAGAATAAACTTATGAGTACGAACAGTTTGTTAAGACCCAATATCTTGGACTCACTCCAGATATGAAACCTGTTCCAGCCCATAAAGGTATTACTATTCAAGAACCAAACCCCTCTAAATCAGATAACCAAATAGTTCCAGAACTTTCTAAAGCCGAAAGAAAAAAGCCCATTCAAGAAAGCCCAAATGTGATTTATCAAGATAGCCAAGACCCGTATTCGAATTATATAGCTACCCAAGAACTTTTAGCCCAAATAAAACGAATGAAAGAACAACCTTCGCCTCCATTAGAGTTAACCAGTCTGATACAAAAACAAGTCCAAGAAGCAGTCAATAAAGCCTTAAATTCATTTCAAGCTATCAGCCTCGAAAAAGAAATTTGTGAAGACAGACAAAGTCCCAACAATAGCAATAATGACGTGGCTATGAATTCTACCAATAGTAATGAAGACCCTAACAAAGGCTGGTCAGATGGAAAATTTTTTTAGACTCAATTGCAGAACACAACCTGGACACTTCAGCAATATGAGCAATACGACGTAAACAAGACCTCAGCATGACATCAGCAGATAGCTGGCCAAATGATGCAATGATGACGTCAGCCACGTTTTAAAATCTCAGGCGACAGCCACTGTTCACCTTTTGAAAAAAATCAGCCGTTACTGTGCACTTTTTGACGAAACGAGCCGAAGAGAAGAAAAGAGAGAAAAAACAAAGGCAACTGGCTTCAATTATTTCAGCACTCACCACTAATATCAACGACATCGCTCAACGAACAACAGCAACAGCATCGCTCAACGAAGAACGTGTCTTTTTTTTGTGGTCAGTACTGAAATTATTGAAGCCACTTGCGTTTATTTTTTCTCTCTTTTCTTCTCTTCCGCTCGTTTTGTCAAAAAGTAAAAAGTAAACAGTAACGGCTAATTTTTTCAAAAGGTGAATAGTGGCTATCGGCTGAGATTTTAAAACGTGGCTGACGACATCATTGCATCATTTGGCCAGCTGTCTGCTGATGTCATGGCTGAGGCCTTGCTAAGGTAAGTGCTTGCGTTCTGCTGAGGTCTTGCTTACATCATATTGCTCATATTGCTGAAGTGTCCAGGTCGTGTTCTGCAATTGAGTCTAAAGAAAAATTTCCATTTGATCCGCCTGTGTTAGGGTCTTCATTACTATTGGTAGAATTCATAGCTATGTCATTATTGCTATTGTTGGGACTTTGTTTGAATAGTAATACCTTTATGGGCTGGAATAGGTTTCATATCTGGAGTGAGTCCAAGATATTGGGTCTTAACAAACTGTTCATACGCATAAGTTTGTTCTACAGGGGTAGGTGTGTATTTTATGAAATAATAAAATTATCCACCGGACTGGCCCAATGTATCCCAGCATTCTGGATTATTGGTCTGTTGGGCCTTTGAGGTAGAGGAATCAACAGTCCTCTGAGTCTGTTGAGTTTTTGTCAAACCCAAAACTATTTCCCAATTTCAGAAGTCTTTACTAGCTACCGATTGGGCTGGACTAGCTGTTGTGTTTTGGGCTCAACAGTATCCTTTTTGACATTCGTTGGAGAATGTCCACCATTCTCCATATTAGTTTGTGCTAGAGCTTTACCCGAGAGCTGAACTTTTAAATTAGAAATTTCTTTTTCTAAAGAATGAACTGTCTTTTCTAAAAGGTTCCTTTCAGTTCTAATTTTACGATTTTCGTTGTTGAGAAACTGTATGGTCTTTTGCAAGATTTCACAATGTTCGCAAAAATAATTTTTTCTGTGTCTCTGGCAACTAAAAAATCTAATGGTTTTTCAACATAGTTTATGAGAGAGGGGGAAACAAAGAAATTAGGGCCTAAATTATTTCTATCTACTTTTAGGGCTTCTTGGCAGTCATTAAAACCTTTGAAAATAAGGTCTGAAAAACCTTTTATTGCATCTGCAACTTCTAACCATGTATGTAAAAATCCAGTCTTGTTGGCTTTTAAAACAACGTAAAATTTATAACGTCTCTTATCTTGACTGAAATGTTCTGAAAGAGCATTTAAACAGACTAAAAAATATTTATGGTCTTTAGGGTCTTTATTGTAAGATATCCATAAATTATCTAAAAGACATTTTTCGATTTTACTCAAAGAAATATGAGCATTGGGTCTAAAAGTAATATTACTATGCGGAAAAACTAGAAGTTCTATATTACCAAATCTCATTCTTTCTTGTTGAGATACTAGACTGTTTTGAACTGATAAAGGTCTTGCTGCAAAGGAATTTCCAGTAGGGATCCCAACTCTTGGTGGTGGTCTAGTCATCTTTGATATCTGAAAACATCAGTAATCTTTTTATTGAAAAATTTCTAGCCATGGATTAGTTGTTAAATAAAAACTTAAATGATTCATTGCTAATAAAATTCTAATCTAACCAGTTGTTGATTAAACAAATAGTTCTAGATAGTAGCAAAATCTTTTCTCTCAGTTGTACTAATGGTAATCTAACTAGTGTAGGAGGAGGAAAGTCATTAGACAAACAGTGATTATAAATACCAATATTTAATTGTAAAATTATTCTGGTCTTATATAGCTCTTTTTCTAATTCACATTTTTTATCTAAGAGCTGTCTTATTAGCGGAAAATTATCTGGAAAAGGCTATGTCATGTTGTTCTTGAGATTCTGCAAAACAAACATAAATTCAGGGTCTCAAAAATCTATTGTGAATATTTAATATTTCATTGTATTCTAAGTCTGTAATCGTATTGTGCTTCAAACCACAAGATATAATTTTTAAAAGTTTGTTATATTTTTTTACATCATTCTGGCAACTAAACATACGGTCATACCAATCTGAAGGTTGTTGATTGTGATGGTCTTCTATGTAAATTTCTATAGAATCATACAATGTTCTTAGGGTAAATTTTAACTGAACATTTTGTTTTTCTAAAAGGTATCTTTTCTCTATCAGCTAGTTTAAAATATTATAGTTGTCTGGAAATAAATAAATAGGTCTGAAAGGTTATTCTAGTCGTTTACCTGTTTGTCTTTCATCTTACCTTTACCTTTTCTAAGGCTTGAGCTACTACCTTCTTCCATTATGAATTTGATATTATTAAATTCCTTTCATCGGGAGAAATTGTCTTTTTTAGACGAATTCTATTTATGAATTGTATAGATTCAAAAGGTCTTTTGCAGAAGCTAAAGTTGGTTGTACAAAAGGTTCTATGATCTGAGGTGACTTTCCATTATACCAATTATATTGAAATTGTGCAAAAATATCATCTAAAAGTCTTAACTTATCTAACCATAGGCTATAAATCTGAAACTGTCTTATCTTTAGTTATTCAGCTAACTCTTCTGTTAAAGTCTGTTCAATCTGTAGTTCTGGACTTGTCTCTTCAAGTATAGGGTCTTTTGAAGTACATGCTTCTTGATTGTTCATCTGATATGTTAAAAATTGCTAAAGATCTCAGCTATCTCAGTACTAGTCAGGGTTCTTTTTCTAAATCCTTTGTTTATTAGTCCTATCCGTCTTATATTTTTATTCATACATTGATGATTTGTTCCCGCAGTTATTCCTATTATTTGAGGGGTCTCTAATTGTCTCTCTCTATCGTTATCTATTCTCTTATGTAATTCTTCTAACATAGTCTGTAGATATTTATTATAGCTAATTAAAAGAGTTCTTCTAGACATTAAATTATAAAACATTTCATTATTAAGTTCTATTACTAAGTCTTCCAGTATTTCTTCGACTGGAATATCTTGTGGTGGTTCTCTGCTACTTGAAGCTTGATCTTCCATTAGTAGTCCCTGAAGATAAGGAGAATATCATCTTTAAAGATGTTTTCCCATTCCTATGATGTATATGAGTCTTTCTGTAAACAATCTCTTATTAGTAACAGTATATTATCTCACTTGGCTTTGTTCTGTAAAAGAGGTTCTAATTCAGTTTCTATAATAGGATTTCCCAATCCTCTTTCTCTATTTCTTTTAATACGATCAAATAATAATTCTATCTTATACGTAGTCTGTTCTAGAAACAATCCCGTTCTATATCTTCTCAAGATTAATTGATTAAACTGACTATTGCTAATCTTATTATTTGTTTGATTTTGATTACTAGAAGAGGCTCTATTCATCGAGAGGTTGAATAATGTGTCTACTGAGTACGTCTGCTGCAGTATTGTCTTTTCCTTTAATATGTTCTATATTAATGTTTATTCTTGTGTTAATTATTCTGTCTTGAAAAGACATCCATCTACGTTTACTACTTCTTTTATCCTTTAATTTATTTTGTTATAAAATTTTGTCGTAGCTTCACAATCTGCTCTGATAGTAATTTCTTTCTTTGAAATAATAAATAGTTCAAAGGAGTCGAAAGAGTAATTAATTGGTAGGAGTTCTGCGTCTATGGATCCAATATGTCCTCTTTCTTTAAAGGTTCCACTATTGTATCTATATATTCGTTCTTCGCTTTTGTCGGAATATTTGGTTGGCTCACAAAGGAGAATAGCTCCCCTGGCTAATAAACATCCGTCTGCTTCTATAATTAAATAGTCTGTGTCTAATGGCATAGCTAATTCTAGTAGATCTTTAAAAGGTCTTTTATCTGTTGTACTAACTTTACATATTCTGAATTGAAATATCTTTGCCCAGTTGGAAAAGTCTTAGCATATAAAGGTCCTGCAATTTTACCTAGGTTTTTTAAGAAAGGTCTGGCATAATTAATTAGGCCTAAATTCTTTATAATTCTTTTAAATCTTCTATCTTGTCTGGGAAGTCTAAGGTTTTTTTTTTTAGCTATATGGGGCTGTAACTTTATCCTACCTTCGTCAATTTTTAGGCCTAAAAATTCTATATAGTCTTTAAATAGTTGCATCTTTTTCTTGCCAATAATTAACCCGTGGTTAATGAATTCTGCGAATACAATCTTTAAATGTCCTTTATGTTCTCTACTATTCTTACTAAATACTAAAATATCGTCTATATATACGGCTGTAAAATTGCTATGTTTATTAAAAATGTTCTCCATTTTTCTCTGAAATATACTATAGGCGTTCTTTAATTCGAAAGGAATAACTCACCATTCGAAGTGTCATTCTGGGCAGGTAAATGTCGTCCAAGGGATACTGTCTGGGTGCATCTTGACTTGCCAAAATCCTAAATTTAAGTCAGACTTGCTAAAAATCTTACTATTCTGTATCTTATTGATTAATACGGTCTTATCGGGGATGTTATAAGCATCATCTATTGTATCATCATTTAGTCTTTTATTGTTTATAACCATCGTCTGATTAATAACACAATTTGTGCTGCCCGAGTCTATTAAGGCAATCCACGAAGACCTATAAATTTGTTAGATACTTTAAAATTTCGTTTTAATTTTTACAAAGATCATAAGCACAGTTTATTTTCGTCAGACCCCACTATAAATACTCTTTTAGATCTCTTAATAAATTTAGGCAAGAAATTAGATACTAAAATACTAGATTTAGCACTTCTAGTTAATAGACAAATAGAAAACTTAGAACCTAAGATAGATTATTTACAACAACAGAATAAAGTTCTGTTAGAAAAAGTTTCCCCTCAGAATAAAACAAAGAGACAAGAACTAGATAAACTCTTTGAAAAACTCACTGCTTTCCAAGAAAGTCTAGAAAAACAAAAGAATCCAGAAGGCACTAGTATAGATAGTAAAGAACTCCACAATTTGACAGAACAAATTTCTTTGTTAACGTTAAAAACATCAGGAAAAGAAAAGGTTACTAGAATACCAACAGCTTCTTTTTAATTCGTTCAATTTAAAGGCCTAGAAGAAGAACGAATTTAAAACCATTTATAGGAACTTCTAAAACGATTAAAGATAAGAACAGATTATCTGTTAGTAATAGACCTAAGAACTTTTTAGAAAAATTAATGGGTAGTAAAAAGGAAGAATACGACACTAAGTTAGAAGAACATATAGATCCCGATCAAGACTGAGAAATTTCAGATACAAGGTTTAAATATATTAAGTCCACAGATTTTATATAATAAAGGTAGATTTGAAAGCTCTACACAGTTTTATAAAAACAGTCAAGAACTAACTCTCCATTGCATTAAAGACCAAACGAAGACGTTAGATATAATTAGTAAAGAAAGTGGTAAATGTTATGAATAATAATTGAAGAATAATTATTAGGTGTTATGAATAATTGAGAATAATGTGGTGGTTATGAATTATGAGGAATAATTTGGTGGAGGAATAATTTGGTGGAGAAGTAATTTGGTAAAAGATGTAATTATTATATGTGAATGACTATTATACCCTTGATGAAATTATGTAATTACGATTGTGCCATTCGAAGTTTTCCTATAAATAGGGCTTCAGTTATTAATGAAATTCATTCCTGAGAATTCCTTAGAATTCATTCTCTCTAAATTCTCTCTATTGTTTCTATACTTTTATAACACGTTATCAGCACGAGTCTCTAGCCATTTGAGTAATATGAAGGGAGTATGCTCTACAGTTGCATCTTATAGATGATCTTCTGTATCAGAAACTGGATTATTACCAATGAATTAATTCATCCTCATCAATCCTAAATAACTCTCTCTTTGCAAATACATCATCGAAAATTCCCTTTTGTTCATATTCTTCTCCCACAATTCCTCATTCTACACAACCTGCTTGGAGATGTCTGAAATCCCAAAATTGGAAGAATGGAGTCCAAAGAATTTTCCGATCACGTAAATGGATTGCAAGTAAATCTCATCCATTGGAATAATTAGAGAAAGGGAAAAAGGTAAATCATATGATTTTATAATATAATAATATATTAAACTATAACATTCGTTTTATCGAGATATAAGGAGCATACATTATCAAAATCAAATTTTCTAGACTCCATTATACTCGATTTAACAAGTTTCGATTTGACACCAACATTGATAGGGTAATAACTCGTTTTGAAATATGTTATTATCAAACTTTCAAAATTTACAAATTAGTACACCAACTTTTGAAATGTTACAAAATAGTCATTAAATATTTTGATATTTATAAATGGAAGTGAAAAGGAGACGATTTTCCAATCGTATAATATTGATAGAATATGTTTGATAATTTAACCATTATGGATTGGAATAGACAATTTTACCCTTATGAATCGTAAAAGGAAGGACCGACCCTAATTTTGACGACAATAAACAAAAATGGATAGAATATTCAAGAAGAAATTCTAAATCCATTAATTATGACCAAGTCCATTTGAGTTAATAGATCGAAATATTAATGTAACTCTCGAAGAGTTCAATTACATAATGTACTTATTCTAGAAGGATAAGTGTGCTCTTGTAGAAGTAATGAGTATTTGTTCTAGAAGAACAAATTTGCTCCGTAGAAGCGCTCAATATTTAATTCTCGCACTTTATTTAATGCAATTTAATTATCGCAATACCTCCTACTTGATGATGGGTTCAAACCGTCACTAAACGGAAGGTTTTATATATTTACTGCACTTTATATGCTAAGTGATGGGTAATACCTTCTACTAAGGCATCCTACTCAAGAAGTAGTTAAATATTATGCAATTTAATTCTTGCTATTTAAATTCCGTAGATTTATATTTATTGCAATAATTCCCATAAGGTAGGTTAGACCACCTATTGGAGGAAATTTAATTTCTGCAATTTAAATTTATGCACTTTATAGTTTGAGTATATTTCCAATGTGGTGGGTAATACCACACGATTGGTGTGCATATTTCCAATGTGGTGGGTTATACTACACGATTGGTTATAATCTATCCTACTCCGGAAGAAGTAGTTGATCAAATATTCTAATCATACTCTCAAGTAGTAGACGATGAGAATAAAATTACTTCCTCATATATACCTAATATTAATGGAGAAAATTGAGTAAGTGGTACTTGAAGTTACCATTGGATAAATAGACGAAAGTAAAATCTGTCAATAGATCCCATGTTGATAAATCAAAGAAAATATATCGCATGGAAAGTTTATATGAAGTAATCTCATCGATGATATGAGATTGTATTAATATGAGAATAAAATGCTCTTGAAGAAGCAAAATCACTAGATATCCAGTATTTGAATAAAGCCAATATGATATTATTATTATTACTCCGTAAGAAGTACAAAAGCAGAAGTGAAACATATTGAGAATATCAAAAGATGGCATTAAACACTCGAAAATATAGAAATGCAAAAGAATATACATCTTGAATCCATAAATGAGGGATGCGTCACGAGAGTATAAATACTCGTAACTCGCCACCATCAACATTAGGATTCATAATGAAATATTTAAAGGATCCGAATTTCTTTTCGCTTGACACCATGATGCGTGACCGAGCGGACTGGCTTCCGCAGATTCTTGAACATATGCATGAAATTTGATGAGTAGTTCATCAACAGTACTAGCGGAAATAAGTATTTTTCTCGCTGAATGAGAGATAAACTTATTATTTACACCCTGATCTAGAAACGCTAGTAAGCCATCAAAGAAATTATTAATATTCAACAAACCTATTGGTTTGACATGAAAAATTCCACTGTGCAACGAAAGGCTATATTGAATATTTCCTCCGGGTGTTGTAGCCGCCTGGAAGGACAATGAAAGCATCACTATTATTCATCATATACATCATGCAGTTGTGGATGGATTGCGCTTGTAGCACCAACCCTGCTGGACCCATGGTAGAACTGGCTCTAATTCGAGTATTAGATCCAACTAGATGGAAAGGTATTACACTCAAAACTCTTATTCCCCATGATTGTGCGGCCATTATAAGTCTAGCTAAAAGTTTGTTGTTGGTTCCTCCGTATAGTATATTGATTTCTTGTCTCCCTAACTCTTATTTAGTCGGTTTGCCATATCCACATATTGGATATGGCCTACCCAAATAGATCCACCAAGAATACATACGGTTTTAATATGGCGAGGTAAAGTCGACTTGTATGAGATGATTCTAAAATCTCCATATCCATCTCTACTCCTATCTCTCTTTTGCACTATACTTTTAATGTATGAACATGAGAGATATATGAATCCCTCTATTTAAAGAAAAATTTTCAAACCTATAATTGAGTGCACTATTTACTTTTTGACAAATATGAAAGAGAAAAAAATCTGAAAAATTTTTTTAAGTGAAAATGACATATATCTGTCATTGATTGAAAAATAATATATATATACATATATATATATATATATATCTTAAAATCGAAAAACAATATTTACAATTACAAGAAAAACATTGATCTTCGTTATTACATCGAGCTTCCTTATATTAATATGAGAAAATTATTATACTAAAATTTTCTACTAAATTTACAAGCAGGATCTTCTAAAGTAAGTTTTTCAAGATCAGAACGCTGCTTGTTAATCTTTAAATTTGGCCCATAAGGCCATTAGCTCACCTTGTACGTGTCCACTAGGATGTGTCTCAAGAGCCTGTTGAATATCATCCAAAGGCTCCTTACTCAATCCATCCTTAATGAATGCTATTTTATCTTCTCGATTTACCGGACAAGTACCCTGATTTACATCGAGTGTCACATGTCCACCGAGCACACTTGTAGCATCCTCCTAATCTTTTTGCTCTCCGTTTCTTTGAAAAACTACTTTTACCCATACCAGGCATGTATTTAGAAGGAATTGAAACCTCACCAGATAATCGAACATTTGCTTCAATCAAGCATCGGATATCTTGTGGGATACCCTTATTCATTAGCATCCTTAATCTTTCCAACCTACATCGATAAATCCTTTTTAGGATTTTGATCGGTAGTGATGGATAGTATTTTCGAAGATTTGAGAGCATATGATCCATTATAATGTATAGACCCTTGTTAGGATGAATTTTGCAATAATTTTGATGATTTATTTATAGAATAATACGACGCGTATGAAATAAGACTCCGATTTTAAATAAATAATATGAAAGCGTAAGAGCTACGATTTTGGAATTAAATAATAGCCGGATGTGATGCGTATGAGTCAGAATCCGTGTTTGAGCGATAAAGAGTAGACAATAATGTCACCAAAAGATGATGGAATATGTCGGTGAATTATTTCTATGATAAATCATATTGAGCACTATACAGATACTAGTGAAATCGATATAAGAATTTACTGAACTAGAAGTTCAATAATACTCGTTTGCAAAACCGGACTGACCATCCCGGTTTAAATAATTATTGAAATCAATATTTCAAGTGAAGAATTAAAGGAATTCTTCAATGATTGTTCTCGATAAATGATGAAATCATTACTAGCCAATATTGGGAATAAATCCCAAATATATTTGGAATAAAGGATGAGAAGTATGGGCCCACTCATCCTACATGTGGACTACTAGATATTATGATATGGATCCACTAGATAGTCACATGTGTATATGATTCGTAATTTGAAATTTACGAAATATTTGCTCACTTGGGATGAGCATGATTTCAATTTAATGATAAAGCTAGTAAATGTATATCCCAATACTTGAATAAATCCCTGAAGGATTTGAGTATGCGCATACAAGTGGGATATTATATTGCAAATTATTTAAAGTCCTCAAATAAATTGTCGATATCGAGAATAGAATGCAAACGGTCTAAATTCCCATATTAAGGCTGAATGATGAGAACATATATGATTAAAATCATACCAACTGTATGAGTTTTGGTGTTCTAAATTTTCTCAGCATGAGGGGGAGTATTAAAGGTTGAAAATAATATGTGAAATGCATCATGTTATATCCTCGAAATTGAAATATGAACTTGAAGTTCAAAGATGCATGAAAGGCTATGAACAATCACATATACTTGACTACGATGCTTTGATAAGTTAGCACGCCAGAAGCGTTGATATTTCCTCAATCATATATATCAAAGCAAATTATAAAAGATGGTCTTAATAACGGAGGCATATGCTCTTGAAGAGTATATAGACATAACTATATTGTGTAATCCTACATGAGATATCTCGATAAGTTATGTCGATATGGGGAAAGAAATGAAATTGAAAAGTGTCGACACGATATGAAAATGTAGCGCTACATATGATCAATGATAATGAAAATATTGAGATATATTGAAGATGATAAATGGTGAATGTGAAATCCTTAACTTATGAGATGATGAGATGATGATGACTAGTGCTCAAGTTTAAAGATAAGCATGGTGGTCATTATATGTTGCATGCTCATGAAAGTTAAATTACCGATCGTGTGTGTAGTACCGAAAAGGAAATTAAAGGATCGGGTGAGCTAAACCCGTGTTTATGAGCACCCTAAAGGGTGAGCTAAGCCCCTGGGAATGAAATAACCTATTAAGTGAGTATTAAATGTTAAATGATATATTTTAAGTGTTAGTTAGTTATGAAGGTTTACTTATATGTTTACATGTTTTTACGATGAATTTATATGCTTTAAATTGTGTATTTGGAGACATGTGTTCATGGTGAATGTTTTGTAGTTGTGTAAGAAAATTGATGCACTCTAAATGAACGAAGAGTATAAAATCAATGTATATGATACTCATACAAATGTATGAAAGATTTTGAAATGCTTAAAGATACTTGTATAAAATACGCGTTGCACTCTTTTTCCCTTAGTGAGGTTTTATCCCATTGGGTTTTCCTAGCAAGGGTTTTAATGAGGCAAATTTAAAGGCGTATTCACATGAATAATGTACTCTTTTTCCTTCATTAGGGTTTTTCCCACTGGGTTTTTCCTAATAAGGTTTTAACGAGGCATATTCATGGTATATTGAGAACGATAGGAGAAATTGATACAAAGGTATCTATTGGATCAAGTTATAATGGAGCTAATGCTTTAGATCCAAACGATGATGATATTGAAATCATTTACCAGAAGTAAATATATCAGTTCTCAAGATATGAAATCAAACGGAGCAGCTGTACTCTTTTTCCTTCGATCAAGTTTTTTTTCCTATGGGTTTTCTTGACAAGGTTTTAACGAGGCAGCACGTGAATACTCATATGCCGCTGATAGACATCAGGGGGAGCAATGTTTTGATGAAGCAGTATATAACCACTCCTATCCTGCAATCGGTTTGGAAGTTTTTTCCCACTGGGTTTTTCTCCAAACAGGTCCAGAAGACATTTGTATTAATAGTCATTCAAGGGGGAGTGTTATGAATAATAATTGAAGAATAATTATTAGGTGTTATGAATAATTGAGAATAATGTGGTGGTTATGAATTATGAGGAATAATTTGGTGGAGGAATAATTTGGTGGAGAAATAATTTGGTAAAAGATGTAATTATTATATGTGAATGACTATTATACCCTTGATGAAATTATATAATTACGATTGTGCCATTCGAAGTTTTCCTATAAATAGGGCTTCAGTTATTAATGAAATTCATTCCTGAGAATTCCTTAGAATTCATTCTCTCTAAATTCTCTCTATTGTTTCTATACTTTTATAACAGTAAAGACATATTAAAGAAAAATTATCAGATAATACATATAGGACTAATTGCTATAGGTATAAAAGGTTTAATGAGAAAACACTTAGGTAGTAAGGTTTTAATTACTATTTTTGATAGCCGTAGTTCAGACATAAATAAAGCTATGATAGCTAGCACAGAAGTAGATATGAATAATAATATAGGTATATTTTATTGTAGTCCAGATCCTTTAATCACTATACCAGATTTTATTAAGCATATAAAAATAGGAATTCAGACCAAAGGATATGAACATGTAGAACCAGGTGATAATTTATTATTATCCCTAGGAATTTTAGGGAGATGTGCTTATAATTCAAATATTAAATATAAAGTTTACACAGAGAAAGTAGTAGAACTAATCAGTAGTAAGGGAGTAAAGATGATCAGGCCTAAAGAATATTCAACAGAAGACTTAGCCGGATTAGATTGGCAAATTAGTAATTTTATTCAATAGAAAAATCCTACTATAGCCCCTAAAGAAGCTTTAACCTATACAGACAGATTAAATAGAACTAGTCTAAGATTTACAGAATATACATCTGTAGCAAATCAAGAAATACAAGATAAAACAGAAAGTAATTTTGTAGAAATACAACTTAATAGAAACACAGAAAAAATTATCTTCCCAAAAGAACATAATATGTTATTAACAAAAGACGAACTATTACAATTAGAAAAGGAGTTATATCTACCTAAACAACTTCAAAAAGACGAATATTTATATTACGATGAAGACTTGAATATAAGAATAAGACTTGAAGAAGACATAGATAATGACCATTAGACTAATATCACAAACGTTAGTTACCAAAAAGAACTTATGGAAGAAGAATGAGTATGGAAAACAGAAGAAGAAACCCCTTTCGAAAGAGTCATTCCAATAGGAAATTACACTTATGCTTCATTTCCTCCCAGAGCAGCCTATACAGATTACAAGGAACCCCCAACAGGATTTCAATATGAACCAAAGGGATAAAAAAGATCCTTAGAACAACCAATAAAGTTTCAAGCCGAATCAAAACGACAGATTTTACACTTGACAGCTCTCGACCCCCAGTTATGGCCAAACGTAATAGAAGTATGGAAGAGTCTATTATCAGCTCATTATTACAGACATTTTGTAGAAATGATAGGACCAGAAATGTACAGATATTTAGAAACATGTGTAGGAGAAACTGTTAAAGCCATGTGGGAAGCATTTAAGTCAGAATTCCAAGACAAATATCAACATTAAGTCTAGGAAATAGCCCTTATAACTTTGTTAATCAGATACAAAGAATAACCACGGGATCAGACCCAAATTCAGGACAAATGAACGTACAGAGAAAAGGTATTAGAGATTTAGAACAGTTAGGATTACAAGACTAGCGAAATGGTCAAAAAAATCAAGAACTTTTCGAACGAATTTACTTTTGATTTATCTAAGTTAGTAAATACCTATAACAATGAATTAGGAAATAACCTATTTCATAAACTACTAGGTCCATTAGGAGAAGAAATTACCAATAAATGGAATCAATTTCCAGCTGTTAGAGCAGCACCTGACCATAAATGGCCGATAGGGCATAGAATCCAATTTGTAATACAGATTTTGGAAGAAAAATGCGTAGAATTACAAATTCAAAAAGACCTTAAACTTACAGATTATAAATTCTGCCAAGACATTTTTATAGCCCAAAACTATGGTACAAAAGCAAATTCTAAACCAAAGAAAAAGAAAAGTCAGTTTTTAGAAGATATAATAGACCAACTAAAAGACAGTATTTTCTTAGAAAATCAAATAAAAGAAAACCTTATCTTAATCAAAGGAAGCATGTCGAAAGTTCAAACCAGATCGAACATATAAAAATAAATCGAATTGTTATATCTGTAATAGTAGTGATCATTTAGCTAGAATATGCCCTAAAAAGAACAATATACATGATAAGAAAAGAACTTTAATAGAATGTGTTAATGAAGACCTTATAGATGTAGATGAACAGATTTCAGACAGTGAATCTATATATAGCATTATATCTATAGACCAACAATATATAGAACTCGAAATAGACAGTGATACCGAGATAGATGAATTTCTTAACGAATTTCAGAAAAAGACTACTACTGTTGGACTTTTAAACTAGTGAATACTAAATAGAACCAGATTGTTTACATAATTGGCAAAAGAACTCGGGAGAAGACGATAAAGCTTGTTTTATATGCACTTATCACCCTCAAGAACGACTCAGAGCAAGATGTAATTTATGTTTTAAGCCTGCATTAGTTGCCTTAAGCAAGCCCAACTATTTATCGAAGACACCATAGACACTGAAAATGCATTAGATATGTTAGAAAAACAAGAAATTGTTACTCTAAGAAAAAGAATTGAGACTTTA
The DNA here is from genome assembly GCA_018223645.1 of Jasminum sambac. Lineage (NCBI taxonomy): Eukaryota > Viridiplantae > Streptophyta > Magnoliopsida > Lamiales > Oleaceae > Jasminum > Jasminum sambac. The sequence continues at coordinate 16,931,359 of CP073644.1, forward strand.
GAAGAAACTATAAAACTCATCAGACATCGTAGACTTGTTAAGAGAATATACCAAAGGTAAAAGACCTCTTTATGAAACTAACGAATATAAAGTAGAAGATGAAGAACTTCGAAACTAATTTAGCACAGATAACTTGTAATCCTCATCATCTTAATACATTAAAGGCAAAATGTTCTCCATTTTAGAAGGCTTTTTTAGCTATATGGGGCTGCAACTTTATCTTACCTTCGCCAATTTTTACACCTAAAAATTCTATATAGTCTTTAAATAGGTGCATCTTTTTCTTGCTAATAATTAACCCGTGGTTAATGAATTCTGCGAATACAATCTGTAAATGTCCTTTATGTTCTCTACTATTCTTACTAAATGCTAAAATATCGTCTATATATACGGCTGTAAAATTGCTATGTTTATTAAAATGTTCTCCATTTTTCTCTGAAATATACTAGGGCACGTTCTTTAATCCGAAAGGCATAACTAACTAACTAACTAACCATTCGAAGTCTCCTTCTGGGTAGGTAAATGCCATCCAAGGTATACTGTCTGGGTGTATCTTGACTTGCCAAAATCCTAATTTTAGGTCAAACTTGCTAAAAATCTTACTATTATGTGTCTTATTGATTAAGACGATCTTATCTGGGATGTTATAAGCATCATCTACTGTATTATCATTTATTCTTTTATAGTTTATAACCATCATACTTCTACCTCTAACTATTTCTGCATGGATTCTAGCTAACTATAAATGCAGCCGATCTATCAGGGTTTTCAAATCTTCTGATCACACCTAACTTTAGCAGTTCTGTAATATACATCTTAAAATCTTCTCTATCATTGTTAATTGGTTCTATGGTTTTTGTCTTAATAATATACTCTGGATTCGTAATATTTAATTAAAAAAAAACTTGGTCTTTATGCCAATACTTCAAAACGTCTTCACCAATTATTTCCATTTTTTCTAACTTGGATATTAAGGTGTCTATATCTTGTGTTATCAAAGTAGAGTAAGCTGGTTCTAAAGAAACAAAATTATAGTCAAGGCTAAAGTCTAATTCTTCAGTATATTATATATATATGTATATGAATATGTATATATTTAAATCCAATTGAAAGTACCGATTTTTGAAGAAATTATCAAATTC